>CM028133.1:12487500-13728750 GCA_016271365.2 Neoceratodus forsteri
GCTTTACCGTTTTGTTGTAGAAGTACACTCAGAGCTGTGGACAGAGTGCATAATGTCACTGTGGACTGCAAGCTGACCATTGAACATCATATATCAGCTGTAATCCACAATGGCTTTTTTTCACCAATGCAACATCGCCCAGATTAAGTTGTATCACATGCTGAGGAGCTGAATGTGACTGTACATGCTATTGTGACATCTAAGCTGGATTATTATAATGCTGTATACCTGGGGTTACCTAGGGGTTCATATGCCATCTGTAGCTGGTCCAGAATTCAGTGGCCCAGCTGACAGCCAGACCTTCCCAGTTCTGGCATGTCATGCCAGTACTCTTTGAACAGCACTGGCTGTCTATTCAGTGGCATGTCACCTTCACGACAGGCTTGTTCATTTATAAGACCCTGCATGGTGTGGACCTTAGTTATCTGGAAGATCTCTTGACCCCATACATGCCTATCCATCCTCTCCACTCTACTGAGGTTAGCTTGCTTTCCATCTTGCATTTCTGATTGAAGCTTTCTGGTGACAGGGCTCTTGAGGTTGCTGGTTCATTACTCTGGAATAGCTTCCCAACTGCTGTTTGCAATGCCCCGTTTGTGGTCTCTTTTAGAAAAGTGCTTTAGACTCATTTGTTTTAGCATGACTAACTGTAAAGCTGTATAATAATTCCCCTCCATTTTATTGTGTTCTACTGCTGTATTAATGTAGTACTCTAAATTTGCTATCTGTTTGAGGTACCAAGAACTGCATGGATTGAGCCCTGTAAAATAAACTTGCTTTGCCTTGACTTTCTTAGTATAGTTAAAATTAAATTACACTCATACTTCCATTATTTTAAGTATCCATGTTCTGGTCAGGTTAACATCATGGTACCATGCAGTAGGGGACTGTTCAACATTGGTGACATACGGAGCATCCTGATCTCAGGACATCACACTGGACCAGCGTGCTTCGGACACCTACATCCCAAGGGAGGGAGCCCAATACTGCCAGACGATGGACCCCTGGTAACACAGAGGCTAGAAGTCAGCACGAGATGCAACGTCTGCGTCTGGGGCATGACCTGGGAATTTAGACAGTAGATGTGTCATCCTTGGATGCTCCCATGACAAATTCCAAGGGAAAGTTCTGTCCCCCCTTTCTTTTTCTTTACACCATCTCCTAACCTCTCCCCCCATCCCCAGGCCCCACCCTCTTTCTTTTTATTTATTTTATTTATTTAGTTAAACATCAGTTTAGAAACCTTTGAGCCAGAGGCTCATTTACAAAAGTACCTCGTCACAAAGAGGACATCAGAACAGTAGTACAAAGGGACACAGTACTTACAAACAAAAAGTTACAGTTCAATTACAATTTTGTTACAATAGAGTACAATCTCCAACGAGCAAACGATAACAAAAGGTGAAAAACTTATGGTCGTGGGGAGAGCTGGTGGGGTAGAAGGGAGGAGATAGGGAGGAGGAATAAGTAGGGAAAGGAAGGGGGCAGCTCAGTGAGCATTGTCAAACAGAGTATATATATATATATATATATTTTTTTTTTTTTTTTACACTAGGCTAGCGGCAGTTGCATTTGTGAGAGCTAAGCAGGAAGTTTCTGAGCCTGGGCTTAAAGCAAGCTAAGGTTAGAGAGTTTGAGACACTGGCAGGGAGGGAGTTATACCAGTGGGGCGCACGGTAGGGGAATGCCCTCTGACCTTGTGAGGTCCTGGCTCTCGGAATAACTAGGGTAGCTCTTGACGAGCTGCGCGTGATCAGGGTCGGTGCAGTACGGCGAATGGAGTTGGATAGGCCTAGGGGGGATAGGCCATGCAGGGTTTTAAAGGTGAGCTGGCATGTCTGATACATGAGTCGCTCTTCCAGGTTGAGTAGGGTAGCCAGGGTGTACAGCTCACATGTGTGAGTGAGTCTGGGAGCACCAGTGATAAGTCTGCAGGCCTTATTTACTGTGAGGCGAACCTTGTTGAGGCAGTCTGATCTGCTGAGCCATAGACCGGAAGGCCATAGTCAATGAAAGACATGACAGAGGAGATGACAGCCAGGCGGAGGGCATCAGGAGGGAGGCATTTCTTGTGCGGTAAAGAATGCCTAGCCGTGAGTTGGCAGACAAATTTAGGGCAGATATATGTCCATGGAATGAAAGTGCAGGGTCAAGGTTATACCAAGATATTTATAGGATTGCACCTGGTCAATGGCGAGATTGGGTGTGAGTGGACAGCTAAGGAAACTTGCTGTACTTATTTTGGGGGTGGGAGAAGAGCATCGTTTTTGTTTTCTTAAGGTTGATAACAAGTCGGTGCTCAGCGAACCAGGTAGCTGCAGAGTCAAAGACTAGTTGGAGGAGTTCTGTAGCAGCATGGGGTCATTGTGGGAGGCAGCGAGAACAGCATCATCAGCATAGAGAAGCATCTTACCATTACAACTGCTGGGTAGGAGTTAGAAAGAGTGAGAATAGTAGGGGTCCAAGAATTGAGCCCTCAGGCACCCCAGAGTGAATGGGGCATGTTTCAGAGAGAGTACCGTTGACTTTCACACATTGGGAGCAGGCGGAGAGATAGCTGGTGCACCAGGAAACAGGTCCTGAGGCAAAGCCTATTAGATCGGGAGGAGAGCAAAGAGGATGCGAAACAGTATCGAATGCTTTGGACAGGTCAATGAATATAGCACCAGCCAGGGCACCAGAGTCCAAGGAGGCATGGAGGAAGTTGGAAAATTCCAGGAGTGCTGTATGGTACTATGACCTGCTCTGAACCCGTGTTGTTCAGGGCAGAGAACATTGTACTTACAGGGTAGTCAGAGACTTGGGACGCCACAATTTTTCTAACGCCTTAGAGAGGGGGAGAGATTGAGATGGGTGGTGAGTTACCGGAAGAGTCCTGTCACCACCTTTATGGACAGGGGTAACTGTGGCAATCTTCCAGGCAGAGAATTTTCTGAGACAGAGTGATTTGTTGAAAATGCATGTAATAGGTGAGAGGACCTGATCCAAGACCTGGCGTAAAAGGCAGGGATAATGTGAGTCATTACCGATGGTGTTACCTTTAGGGCTTTTAGCAAGTAAGGCCCTAACTTCTTGCATGGTGACCGACGAGGTGGAAAGAGAGGCGGGCAATGGGTGGTGGTACAGATGGAGGAGGTGGACTGAAAAAGTTACCAGGAAGTACTGAGCTAAGGTCGGTAAGGAGTTATTGAGGTGGGAGGCAATGAGGGCAGGGTCAGAGGAGGCGGTACCATTGATGTTGAGAAGAGAAGGAGAGGGGACTGGGAGTGACCATTCAGTTGCTTGATGTTGTCCCAAAGCACCTGAGGTTCCCCAGGAGGGAGGTAGAGAGGCTTGGTAGTATCCGCCTTTGCTTTTGTGGAGCGGCCCAGGTGCACTGGTTACGGGCAGCAGCATAGGACTGCCTGTCAGCTGAATGGCCAGTAGCAACAGCAAGGTGCCAAAGATTGTCACGTTGCTTAAGTTGCCACAGAAGGGCAGGGGTGATCCAAGGGGCATGTTTCACTTTGGACCTCCTAGCAGTTATGGGAGCAAAGATATCACAGGCAAAGTTGAAAGTGCTTACAAAGAAGCCCAGGGCCAAGTCAATGTTGGTTTTTCTCCTCCTAGACCTCCCCCTTATTTCACCCTTATCCTCTCTCTTCTCCCATATGAGCCATTGTGTCTCTCCCCTGTTTATTGTTGACAAAGCCTCTGTCAGCTCATGTACTGTTAACTGGCAGCTCTCTTATTGTTACCTAATGTAAATTAATATGATCATTAGTTTCTCATTGTGACAGGGTGTCCCTGTCATGGAAGGGTGCCCTGAGTTTGTTCCAGACCCCCTTCCCCAAGACTCACTAAAATGTTAAGGAAGCACAGAAACACATAAAAAATAAAAGTGCAGGACAGAAACACCCTCCCCCAAGTGTGTTGCAAGTATCCTGGCTGCTGACTGTATGCTGTAGTAAAATAGCCAGCTAGCTGTAGGCAAAAGTCAAGAACTGTTTTCTACAGTTCTAAATAAGAGCAGTTAATTAAGCAGCTTCTTGCTGCTTTATTACTTAAAAAATACACCATTCTGTGTGGTATAGGGTTTGCATCTGCTTTAATGAAAGATTAAAAAGAGCAGATCAATACCTCAACAATAATACCATGGTTACAATCACAGTAGGATCCTGGGGCCCCATTAAGATTATCTGTGGTGTTTAGCTGAGCTCCTAGTAAGGTACACATTGCTTTAAGTAGAAGCAAATAAAATACATGTTTGGCCCTTGTTTACCAAGGAAATTTACAAGGTGCTTACCTGAATTTAGTCCAGGAGGAGTGCCAGTTGGGAAGTCAGAAAGCACAAGAAAGCTAGATAAAGCTCTAAGGATAACTTTTATGAAACAGTCGTTCAATACCTGTGGGGAGCCCCTTTGTTTGCTGTATGTGGTGCTGTTATAGGGCTGGCAGCCCACAGACTGTCTGATTTTACGGAACTCGCAGTTAGTGAGGTCACTGCCAGAGGCGGAGCTATGGGGAAATTAAGTTCTTCATAGCTATAAAATTGTGTAGCCAGGCCAGAATGAATATTATGTTAATGTTGCTAGGACTCCTATTAGCCAAAGCTTAGAAATATCCCTTTTTCTTATGTTTAGGCCGGGATATGAGCCTCATAAAGATATGGTTTTAGTTAAAAGGCATAATGTGGGAGTTTTCAAAGGAAGTGATGTCACTTGCATGACTACATAAAAGCCTACCACTAGGGGCAGAATCAGATAGGGTCAGTGTTTTCTGACCAGGGAGTGAGAAGGGTCTCTAAGACCTTATCACACAATTGGAAATGGAATGTTTAACTTTGACACAATGGTACAGAATGGTACAGAATGTTATTCACTTTATATAGCCTTTATTTTGCTCACAGTTTGCACCTTTTACTTTATTTCCTTTCTGTTGGTGTTGGAACAAATAAACATTGCACCTTGCCAATGGTGCATTGAACTTTATATCTGGCTGGTGTGTCCATCTGTTATCCCACATCCTATTACACTTAGTGGCAGTGGTGGGATAACTGCTGACTACGTTTGGCCAGGAAGGCATACGTAGTTGTCTGCGGATATTGGCAAAAGTATCCCAGGTGGACAAGCTCCAAGTACCATGGAAGGAGTCAGTGGTCTGAACCAAGTATCTGCGATGGAGTATGCAGATCATGTGGCTGACCTGATACGATTGGTAAACTGGCTCAGTGGACAAAGTCTTAAAGCTGACTAGTGCCAGAAGGAGGCTGAGCACCGATAGCAGATGCTGTTGGAGAGCTCCCAGTCGGTGGAACTGGTTGAGGCTGCATATGACCAGGAATCAAGGAACTGAGAAGGAGAGGACATTCTGAGTGCATCATTGTTGCCAGCATTACCGAGTTTTCCTGGCTGCTATTTGGCAGAAAGTGAGATACAAGAGAAGTCCCCAGGTAAGACTGACTCTGGACTTGTGCCTGCTGGGGTGAAGATACCAAGCAACATGGAAAAGGCTGACAAGGCTGAAGGGACTTGCTGTGAAACCCCTATTGTAAAATGTGAATCTTTTCCAGGACCAGACTAGGGATTGTTGCAATTGAGGGACCCCAAAATTACCCATTTAGGGAATTATATTAAGGTTAAGGAGGGGAGACCAGTTAATGGTGGTGTCGGAGATAGGCTAATGTGGTATGAAATGATACAGGGTGTTCTTCACCACATCAGACCCAATCCCCACACTGGTAAAGAGGATGCAAAGGTGGTAGTACCCAGGTCTCATAGGAGAAAGGTGTTGGACTTTGTTCCAAAGATCACCAGGGCCTCAGATCATGGGGAAATACCATGAGAAATCACTTCTAGGTATTACTGGCCTGGGCTGTATAGACAGGTGGCTGCCTATATATAAGCCAATACAGTGTATTACAGAGTATCTGACAGATGGGTGGAAGGGAGGACCCAAAGGTGGGTGGGCTGTAGGAAATGGCAGCCATGGAAAAGGGGGACTCACTCACTAAGGTCATATGGTACTAGGTGGTAGTCTATGCTAAACTGCGTTCTCCTTACATGCAGAAGGTTATAGTACAACTCTTCTCATATTAGAGGGTGTACATATCATGTTGAGATAATTCCCATGGTAAAGCTGAATTGAAGCAGGGTTTTGGAAAATGAAAATAGGAATTATTTTCACTAGGTCTGCTTGTTCGAAGTGTCTCAGGGTTCTAGTAATAGTTTTGTGCAAACGTATGTCTCCAGACAATTAATTCTGAATGTTTAAGTTTGCCACAATGGTACAGAATGTTATTCGCTTTATATAGCCTTTATTTTGCTCGCAGTTTGAGCCTTTATTTTACTTCCTTTCTGTTGGTGTTGGAACAAATAAACATTGTGTCTTGCCAATGGTGCATTGAACTTTATACCAGACTGTTGTGTCCATCTGTTATCCCACATCATATTACACCCATGTATTGTCTTTATCAGTTTTACCTATGTAATTATTTGTTTGCCTGTCTTGTTATTACTTGTCCTGTTTCTATGGTATGGAACCTTTGTAAAAGAGCCTCTGGCTCAAAGGTGTGATTTCCAAAACTTAAATGAATAAGTTAAAAATTTGGAAAAAGGAGGCTCCCCATGGCAGATAATGGGTCCACCCAACATGTCTACCACTGTCTCTTGATTGCTGGGCTCAGTACCTCTTCCCACCCCCCACCCCCACTGGAGTCAGTCTCTCAGTGGACATGGGGACCCCCAAGCCACACTGCAAAGTGCAAGTAATGGGGACTTTAGAGGAGGAGGAATGGTAGATGATCCAGGCAGGGAGCAAAGGAAAAACCTCAGATGGGTTCAAGGAATATGGTAGCCTGAAGGAGTAACCAAAATACTGGCATCCAGGTTTAAGGAAGAAATATAGTAAAAAACAAAACAATATTTAAATCAGTCAGATAGGCCAGCAATTGTTATAAATGTGTGTTTATGTGCTGGCCCAGTTGCATGGTGGTAATGCTTCTACCTGCCACACTGCTGACCTGAGTTCAGGAGTGAGTGTGCACTCCCGTGAGTCAGTTGGGGGAGAGGATAGAAGGTCTGGAGGACTGCTCTCCTTTCCCAGAGAGGGTGGTTTGCATCTACTGCAATGTGCCTGACATCGAGTGTCTGGGTGCCAGGACAACTGGGAAGCCCAGAAAGGGTTGGGGGAACATTGGCAAGATGTACTACATCATTGCACACTGACATCCCTCTAGGGAGAAAAGAGGAAAACAGTGATCTCAGTCACTGAATGATGGCGCCCTCCCCCAGGCCTGGCACCACTGACTGGGCACTCAGACCAGATCCTGCCTCAGAGGAAGGCAGGGGAAAGTCCTCTCCAACCACACCATGAGTGACAAGTCACCAGAGGAGAAAGAATAAGTCCCAGAGAACGTGGATGACTGGGTAGTAGAGGGCCACCACAAGGGAGCTGGCTGGGTCAGGGTGAAACAATTAAGGGAAAAAAATGTATGATTATGTATATTTACTCAGATACTGTACTACACCCTATATAGTACCCATATATCACAGCAATTAAAACTATACACTACAGCAATAAAAGCTAAATCCCACAGCAATTTACTCCATGTACCACAGCAATAAAAACAATAACATAGTTAAAATAACTACTAAATGAACCAATTAAAACCAAATTAATCATATTTTATTTATTTATTTAAAAATGTGGTTACCAGGAAAGGCACAATGAGCCGAGGCTCTTTTCCAGGTGCAACCTGAGGGATGGGGTAACAAAGGAGGCCACTTGGTACAGTACAAGACAAAATAACAAATATATACAGTATATAAACTTGGGTGGTTACAGGTAATGTGCAGGGTCATTACAGTGTGAGCAGAAACATTATGCATTGACAATCACAACTGTGACAAACAGTATGCATTTAGAATCATGGTTGTTAGTTGTAGGGTTCACGACAGGCTACTGCCCTGTCCCTGAGTACAGTACTGTTGGAAAGTGCGATTAGTAGGTACATGAGCAAGGGGGAGTCTATGTGCTGCTTGGGGAAGGGGTAAGAGGAAAGGGTTCTGAAGCTGGAGTGGTTGAAGGTTCCATAAAGCTGGGAGTCTGTAGGAAAAGGCAACTTTACCAGCAGACGATGAGGGGCTGGAGATGAAGAAGGTGCAGGCATTCCTATTGCATAGATTCTATGGTGAGATTGCTACTGGGGATAGTATTTCTGATAGGTAGGGTGGAAGTAGGCAGAACCAGAATTTGGATACATGAGAGAGAGAATGGATAATGCATCTAAGTGACAGTGGCGCAAGGTCTAGGGAGGTGTAAAGGTGGTAGTGGTGAGTTCTGACAGGGGGGAGTTGGAGGCAAAATGGCAGAAGGAATTTAGCAGGGTGTCAAGGCAGGAGAGTGAGGAGGCTGGGGCTGAGCCATAAATGACATCAGCATAGTCAAAAATTGGGATAATTGTCTTTGAGACTGGTTCGCAACAAGTGTGGAGAGGGAGGCAGTCTTTATTGCAGTACAGAATGCCGAGTTTTGGGCATAGCTTAGAGATAATGGCGTCTATATGATTAGAGAATTTTA
Organism: Neoceratodus forsteri; assembly: GCA_016271365.2. Taxonomy (NCBI): domain Eukaryota; kingdom Metazoa; phylum Chordata; order Ceratodontiformes; family Ceratodontidae; genus Neoceratodus; species Neoceratodus forsteri. Next base: position 12,496,060 of record CM028133.1, read on the forward strand.
GGTGGGGATCAAGCCAGACCCCTAGGTATTTGTAAGCTGAGACATAATCAAGAGAGGGACCATCTAGGGTAGTGAAAGCTGAGGGGGGTAACCTTGCCAGTTTTTTGGATGAACCGAAGATCATTGAAACAGTCCTGGATATGTTTATTTCTAATTGGTTTTTGAGGAACCAGGATTGCATCGTTAGTACTGTAGGTCTTGCTGTAGTGAGGTGTGGACATATAACAGTGAATAACCCTTCAGTTAACAAATTAAAGTGAATTATTCACAAAATAAATACATTTCTGCTCTACACAATTTGTCTCAAACATCCTTGGGCAGTATTCCAAGAGAAGAGTTATCTTCACTATATGGTTACTTATTGTCCATGTAGCCAGTGATGCACCATCCCTCTCCAGGCTGGGAGGGGTGCCTCATGACTCAGCACTAAGAAAAGAGTCTGGCTGGCTGTGGTATAGCTATGGATACAGATGTGCAGGGCCCCAATATAAGAATCCATGGGGCTGTCCATGGGGCTGCAGAATCACAGGACCCTCTGGGCCCTGCCCTTCTATGTGACTACAGATACAGACAAGTAGGGCCATCTGGAAACTGTACCAAGGGAAGATTCCATCTGGCTGCTGGGTCCTGTGCTTCTGTGAGCTAGGGATACAGTATAAGAAAAATCCTGTTTGCTATTTGGCTACTTGTGGGTTTTTTTTTCCACTGACATACTTTTCAGTAACACTACTTTCCCTTTCATATTTTCACTATCGAATTTATCACTTTCATACCGTTCACTATCACATAAAGAGATTCTCACAAAACTAATTGTCATGAAAGTGAAAATGATCATTAGTAAAAATGCTCAAAAGTGAAACATTGGATAGTTAAAATGACAAAAGTGAAAATAATGTTACTGAAAAGTATGTTAGTGGTAAAAAAATAGATAACCATGTAGCAAACAGGATTCTTCTCTTGGCACAGTACCCAAAGGAGCCTACACATCTGCATCCATAGCTACATAAAAGCACAGGGCCTGGATGGACTCTTTCCTTGGCCAGGACTCAGACAGCTTTGCTTGCATGTATATATAGTTGTTTGGAAGTACAGTGCCTAGAGGGCCATGCGCTTCTTTAGCCCCACATATAGCCCCACAGAACCTTGTTTTGGGGCACTACAGCTAGATGGACTCTTTCCTTGGTTCAGGGCCCTAAAAAGTTCAAAAGTATATAATTCTTCAGTAACATTATTTTCACTTTTGTATTTTTCACTAAAATATTTATCACTTCCATAACTTTGACTACTGCATCATGAAATTGGTTTTAAAAATGATTCTCACACAAGTGAAAATGTTTGTTAGTGAAAATATTCAAAATGTTTTTTTTTCAATTGACAAAAGCAACTCTTGGTTTTCATTAGCACAATAATCCAGCTAGCCTTAGACTGTTCATTTTTTGAACTGAACAAGCTCAGAAAACCAGACAGTTTTTAACTGGTATTTTAAAAATGATATAATGTTGAAACTTTAAACTTGTGAAAGCAAGTACCTTCAGGCAGACAATTAAATCTGTAAGTTTCAGGTTTTAAAAGAGTCTCTTTAGCTACAGAAGAGCAGGAAAAAACTTAATTTGGGTGAATGTTAGCATTTTTGCACCTCTGTAACTTTTCTCTACTGAATGATTGAAACAACATTTTCAGGATCAGAGACTCTGGCCCAGACTCTGCGTACCAAATAACAGGCAATCGGTTGAACAGGTGCAGAGATATTGAGGTACAAAATCAGGGTTTACCATGCAAGTGTTTATTCAACCCTAATATACAGGTGCTACTGATATTATTGATTCCCCACAAGCCAATCATTATGAAATGAATCTCACAGGCATGGTACATCCCTGCTATTTATTCCATGACCTGAGAGTCAGATACAGCCAGGAACCTTTACAAAGAGCCAAAAGTACAAAGATTTGCATAACTCTATAAAAATATGAACCAAGGAGGCCAAGGCTGACTATTATAAAACCCAACAGAAAAACTTACTTAATCACCCCAATAAACTCAGGAGCAACATCAGTGAGCTCATGGGGAACTCAGAAAACAATCTATGCTTAACACTCTCATTCATGGGGGTTCTATTATTAATGGTGACTAGTGAATTCCTGATGTCTTTAACAAAACCATTAGTGACCTCTTGAGGTATATATGTCAAACCCTAGTACGCTTTCTGTCCCATCTGGGGAATTACCCCTGGACCCAACCTGAATTCTACGTCAAGCATCTTACCTGGGCTAATGTTTATGGCTACCTGTCCAAGCTTAAAATTTAGAACAGACTTGGTCTGATAACCCTGACATGAAACTCCTGAAGTATGGACTTAGGGAAATCACCTACCCTCTGCAGCAACCTGTCAATGAGCACCAATTAAGTTTTGGATGCATGGAAAAGGGCCTGTGTAGTCCCTTTATTTAAGGGTGGTGATGCCAACCTGCTCTTCAGCTATCAACCTATATCTTTCCCCCCAATCTAAGACACTTCAGAGGACACGGCAGGATCATCTAGTAGATTTTCTGAGCAAACATCAACTTCAGGCCCAAAAAACAACATGGATTCAGAAAAAACTTCAGCATGATGACTTCCCTACTTAAGACAAAAAAATCAGTTCATGGTGCACTTGATCGAGGTGAACTGGCAGGATTAATTTTCATTGACTTAACCAAGGCCTTTGACCTTGACAGGAAGGCCTTTCTGTGCCAAGAGCTGCTCTCACTAAACCTGTCCATGGATGCAGTATGTTGGTTTAAAGATTACTTGTCAGGCAGGTCCTAGCAGTAAAATATAGAAATGCCCTGTCTGATGACAGGTCTGTATCTGTAGGAGTTGCCCAGGGCTCCATACTTGGGCTTCTGCTGTTTAGCCTATTCCTGAATTCTCTCCCATCTGTCTGGAAATCCACCAATATAACACTTTACGCTGATGATGCCATAATCTACTCAGGTGATAAAAACCTTGATCGACTGAGATTGAGGCTGTTGCATGACTTTAACTCAGTTTAGTCTTGGTTCACTTAAAACCTTCTTGTTATAAATGAAAAAAAGACAAGAATGGAGCCACCATTTGCACTGGTGTAATCTAAAGACCTCCACCAGAGGAGGAAGAGAAGGTAGATAGGGTGGTGATAGAAGTCACTGGCAGAATGGCAGAAAAGGGGGAGGTGCTGCTGGTGGGGGATTTCCCAGCTGCAACCTCATCTAAAAGTATGGACATCCTGGACTCCCTATAGGGTACGTTCCCTTTGGCAGCTAGTCAGTGAACCCACTCATGAGGATCTGCTACTTACAAACAGGGACAGTGTTCTAGATGTCAAGGTGGGAAGTCACCTGGGGTTCAATATAAGGACAACTGCAGATTCCATCCACACTAGGCTGAGGGTCCTGGACATTAGCTCATTATACCTTGGGTGACCATTTTGTATCAGGAGAATCAATGGATGGTTCAGACTTCATACGGAGCTATTGGGTGCAATGAGTTAAAGGAGCAGATTTTGTAAAGATGAGATAATGTCTGAGGGATGATCTAGAAGGGGGTAGATGACCTAGGTGTGGTGATGGAGCAGTGGGCAAAATTAAAGTGGGACATATTGAAGGCTACAAACCTTTGTGTCAGGCAAGTGATTAAAAGTAAGCAGAAAAACAGACCGCTTTGGTTCTCAAGAGAAGTGGCTGGAAAGGTAAGGGCAAAAAGGATAGCATTCAGAAGATATAAGGAGATGCAGAGGGAAGAGGATAGGGTAGTGTATCAGGAGAAACAGAGGGAGGCAGGGAAATCACTAAGAAGTGCAAAGGTACAAACTGAAGTGAGGCTTGCCCAAGACATAACAAAAGGGGATAAGACATTTTCTAGGTACATAAGTGAAAAGAGAAGGACAAGGGGAGGACTTTTTAGAGTAATAAGGGATGGGGGGGGGGCTACACAGAGGGAGACCAAGAAAAAGCAGACATACTAAACAAATACTTTTGTTCAGTGTTCACAGTGGAGGGAGTAGAGGACAGGGACAAAAAAGTAAAATGGGCACTGAAAAGTGGGAAATAGACAGTCCTTTTTCAGAGGAGAGTGTCCTAGAGGGGAGTCACTAATATGAAAGCAGACAAAGCCGTGGGACCAGGCAGGGTACATTCTAAGGTATTGAAATAACTCAGTGAGACACTTGCTGCACATCTGACAGTCCTTTTCATGTACAAGCATGCACTTATTCATTCCAGGTCAGTCGGGCGGCCAGCCATGGTGGAGAGTGGAGGGCTGAGCTGGTTGCCCACTCTGCATTGGAGTTAAGGGGAAATGGGGGAAGGGGCACTCCCTGATGTGATGGGGTGGGGGGGTCCACTAAACATCAGGGAATTAATTAAAACATTTTTTTTTACATTGGGGCTGGCAATCGGCATGGGGGAGTCCACTTGACACCAGGGATTTCAATAATAACATACTTTTAAAGCCGGCCCAGTGGCATAGAGGGCTGAGGTGCTGGCACCTTACCGCAACCCACGCCGGCAACCCGGGTTCAGGAACGAGCCCGGGGCACCAGAAAGCCAGCAGGAGGCGGAGCTGGAGGAGCTGCCGACAGGCTCTCCTCTCAGGGAGGAAGCATGGCATCCCTCAGCTGATCGGTGATCCCCAATGGAGGCTGGAGGAAGCTCGGGCTAGAGGGGGGGCCTAGGCAGTAAGCCAGGGGGTTGGGGAAGGAGGCCATGACTGGGGCTGTCCGGTGCATGTACGCCTCCACGTGCATGCGTGCTGACTCCTGGGGTCTCTGGCAAAGAAAACCGGAAAAATGCCAGTCGGCAGGGTGAAAACCGACCCCCTGCAGGCACCACTTTCAGGCAGGGCAGGTAAGAAGCTGGTGATTCCGGGGGACAGAGCTGGGGGGGGGGCAGTGGGATAGGGACCGAACGGCAGAGGGAGAAAATGTGCCATGATGAAAAAATAATGTATTTTTACATTTGGGCCAGTGATTGGTGAGGGGGAACACCAGGGATTTAAATAGTAATCTATATATATTTTTTTTACATAGGGGCCAGCAATGAGCCGGCGGGCACCCACTAGTAAGCACCAGAGAAGTTTGTGCACAAAGTGTGAAATTTCACCTGCGAAATTCCACACTTCACGGTCGATCCACACTCCATGAATTGGCCAACTGTGCTTCACGAATTTGCACACAATTTGCAAATTAATTTGTGGAGCACACTTTGTGTACTTCACACATCTCAACTTACAATATAAACTCAGTTTGAACCAATCATCAACTCACATGCAGTTCTTTTTCAGGCACTGACAAATTCACTTCAGCTCCCACCCAATGCTGATTTTGTGCATTTTCAAATGCAGTTTAAATGCAATAATTGACTGTTTTTCAAATGGAGACTGTCAGGCCGTTGTCTTACTTTTCCCGAAGGTATCTAGAAATGGGAATACAGTGCCTGCATCCGTTCTTTTATTAGTGCAGAATGCACAGCAGCAATATCTAGTACAGTACCAAAAACTGATACATTTTAATAATTCCCCCCTCATAACCAAAATCCTGGTGGGCTGCTTGACCTGAGCTCGCCGGTTGCCACAGTGTGGTCATAGTACGAAATGGGCTGAAGCACCAGGAGGCTTCTGCACACCTCCCAGCATCCCCATTCAGCTAAACACATATTTTAAGACACTGCAGAATGCTGAACTGGGGAACGTGTTTCTTAATTAAAAATGAGGGCTGAAAGTTACAGAAATCACATCTGAAAAGCTGAGCCGTGCTACTGGGCATGCATGCATGCATATGCGTGAACGCATGAGGAGACAGAGTGGTTTAACTGCTGGAGCAGTGTTGAGAACTAAGAGACCACAGATTCAAAGCTCGCTACAGCCACATACTCAGTGTGTGAATCCTGAGCTGCTCCTTTAACCTCCCAGTGCTCCAGTCAGCTCAGCCACCTACTGAAATGGGTAGAAGCAGGGCCTCCTTGGAAATGAGATGTTGCTGCTCAGCTAGGCTAACCTGGGGAAATAGAATACATTGTAAGAAAGCAAACATAAAAAGCATTGTCATCAAATGCTTGCCTTTCCTGCCCCTCTTCACTCCCTCCCCCCAAAGCACTGTATTTTACTGGTTAGAGCACTATTAGAAACCAGGAAATCACATGTTCAGTCTTTGCTAGAAATAAATATTTTCTGTTTAGCCCTAAGAAAATAACTCTGTCTCCCAGTGCTCTAGTCCACCCAGCTGTAAAAAAAACGTAGAAGCAGGGCAAACTGGAAATGAAATGATGCAGGGATATTATGCCCATAGAGTCAGGTGGAGGGGGCTCGTAACCCCCCCAAAATAAAAATCACACCAACATAGTGCATTTTGAGCTGAAGAATCCTATAAAACATGGCTGGCAACCACTGGCTTTGCTCAGTGCACCCCCCCAACCTCATGTAGTATGGTTTACTGTAATGGATGGAGGACTGTTGGGAACCAGGAGATTGCAGGTTTATATCCTGCTACAGCCAAATACTGTGTGACCCTTAGAAAGTTACTGAAAAGGAGATGTTACATCTAGGCTGTAATATCCTGGGTAAGTACCATAAAGTCTAAAAATTAGTAAAAGCAGGACCCTACGGGAATCAAGATGTTGCATCTCAGCTGGGTTTTCCTAAGTAAATCATATGAACGTACATATGAACATACGAAGAAGCCAGCAGAAGAAGGCCATTTGGTGTACTAAGTCTGCTCATATTACAGGATTCACAGCTTGAGATACTGTCCTTGCCCCCCCCTCCGCACTCTTCTCATGCTCCCTACCCATGATCCTTACCTTTCCCTTATGCCTATCACAGCCTCTCTTGAAGCTGCCCACAGTCTTCAATGAGACCTCCTTTTCCGGCAGTGCATTCCAAGTGTCCACCACCCTCTCTGTGAAGAAGTGCCTCCTAACCTCCCCCCCCAGCTTAAGACTGTGCCCCCTCATGTTATGGCTGCCACTCAGCTTAAAGAGACTCTCCTTATCAACCTTATTTATTCCTTTCAGGTACTTGAAGGTCCCAATCATGTCCCCCTTTCTCTCTCTTCTTTCCTCCAGGGAGTACATGTTCAGAGCCCTCCACCTCTCCTCATATGCCTTATCCTGCTGACCCACTATCATCTTTGTAGCACTCCTCTGGACCCGTTCCTTCAGGTTAATGTCCCTTTTGAGGTCCGGGCACCAGTACTGAACTCCATACTCTAGATGTGGCCTCACCAGTGACCTGTGCAAGGATAGTATAACCTCCCATCTCTTACTACTGATCCCCCTAGCTATGCATCCCAGCATCTTGTTTGCCCTTGCTGCTGCTTTCTTGCACTGCGTGGAGTGCTTCAGGTCACTAGTGATCATCACTCCCAGGTCCTTTTCCTCCTCTGATGCAGATATCTGGAATCCACCCAGGTAGAACTCTGTAATGGGATTCTTGGCTTCAATATGCATAACTTTGCATTTCTTGGCATTGAAGCCAAGCTGCTAGATCCCAGACCACCTCCCAGCTTTTCCAGATCATCCTGTAGGTCCTGTATCCCTTCAGCTGTGTCCACTGTAAATAAACTGTAAACAGAAACAAAAAAATAATGCTGAGAGTTACCCTCTTACTTACAATTTCTCTTATTCAACATCAATTGTAATGAGAAAGAAATAATGTGACCTACTGAACCCAGGCCCACAGAATACTGATCTGCTGCTGAGCCACTGAGGGATATTTTCGCACATTTGGACATAGGGTTTTCATACAGACTTCATTGTTATAGAAACAGAGAACATGTTGGCAGACAAGGACAGCCAGACCCACCCAGTCTGCCCAGTATGCCCAGCAAGCTGCTTAGACTTTGCTATTGCCTTCTGCCTGCCCCCCCTCTCCAGAAATAACAGACCCCTGTGTCTGACACATGCTCTCTTGAGCCTCCCCACAGTTCCTGCCCGCACCACCTCTGCAGGGAGTCTGTTACAGTTTTCCACCACCCTCTCCGTAAAGTAGAATTTTCTGATGTTTCCCCTGAACCTCCCCCCTACTATCTGCATATCATGCCACCTTGTTATCGATTGCTCCCTTAGTTCGAAGATGTCCCCTACTGGCACCCTGTTCATTTCCTTGATATATTTGAAGGTCTCAATCATGTCCCCCCTTTCTCTTCTTTGTTCAAGGGAGTACATGCTGAGGTCCCTCAGCCATTCCTCATATGACAGATGATTGAGTCCCCTTACCATTTTGTCACCTGCCTCTGGGCACGCTCCACCCTAGCCAGAACTGGAGCCCATATACTCAAGCTGAGGCCTGAAAAGCTGCATCTACAAGGGCATTATGACCTCCCTCTTCCTGCGTGTTATTTCCCTGCCGATAAAAAACAGCATCCTACTGGCTCTTGCCACCACTCTTTCACATTGCTTTGCCATCTTCAGGTCCTGTGAAATGAATATGCCAAGGTCCCTTTCCAGCTCGGTAACCTCTAGGGTATCCCCCCAATATGGTATTCCGCTCCTGGTTATTCCTTCCTAAGTGCATGATCTTGCATTTTTTTGTGTTGATGGACAATTGTCATTCCTTGGACCATTCCTCCAGTTTCTCCAGATCCCAGCGCATGCTCTCCACCCCTTCAGGTGTATCCATTCTATTGTAGATCTTTGTGTTGTCTGCGAGTAGACATACTCTTCCCTCTAACCCCTCCGTTATGTCCCGTATAAATATATTAAAAAGCAGTGGCCCCAGCACTGACCCCTGAGGTACCCCACTGGTGACCCTACCCTCCTCTGAAGGTACCCCATTAACAATTACCCTCCAGCCAGTTTCGCACCCATCCAACCACCCGCGGCCTTGGCCCAAGACAGCTGTCTTTGTGCAGTAGTCTCCTGTGTGGCACTGAATCAAACGCCTTTTTGAAGTTGAGATATGCAACGTCTACAGACTCCCCTGATCCAGTACCCTGGTGACCCAGTCAAAGAACTCTATTAAGTTCATTTGACATGACCTTTCCTCAGTGAACCCATGTTGCCACCAGTCCTGTAGGACATTGGCTTCACGGTAGCTAGTGATTCTCTTTTTTAGCAGTTTCTCCATGAGCTTGCCCACCACAGATGTTAAGCTCACCAGTCTATAATTGCCCACCTCCTCCTCCTTGTCCCCCCCTTTATGAAGGGGGACCACATTTGCCCTTCTCCAGTCATCAGGGATCTCCCCTGTTTCCAAGGATATATTGAAGAGGCTGGTCATAGATTCTGCTAGCACTTTACTAAGCTCCCTCAGCACCTTGTGGTGCACCCCATCCGGCCCCATTGCCTTATCCACCCTCAAACCCTCTAGTTCCCCCAACCCTCCTCCACCTGGAATGGACTGGAGTCAGTCCCCCCCACCTCCACATGTTCTCTGATGTTCTTGAGCTTCTCCTCCCTCTCAACTGTGAAGACCGAGCAGAAATAGCTATTGAGTATCTCAGTCTTCCCATGGTCATCTTCCACCAATTCCCCTTCTCTGTTTTTCAACCTGATTATTCCCTCCCTTGACTTTCTCCTCTCACTCACATACCAGAAGAAGGTTTTATTCCCCTCCTTGACTGTGATGGCTATTCTCTCCTCTGTTCTTGCCTTCACCCTCCTGATCTCCTTACCTGCTTCCTTCTGCTTCTCTTGGTATTTAGCCCTATCCTCCTCCCTTTGTGCCCTTTTATACCTCCTAAATGCCTTTCTCTTTACCCTGACCTTCTCTGCCACCTCTCTATTAAACCAAAGTGGCTTTCTCTTCCTCCTATTTTTATTTACCCTCCTGACACAGAGGCTAATGGCTTCCACTATTGCCCCTTTTATCTGACCCCACATTTCCTCCACCCTCCCCTTGGTTCCCCCATCCCTGCTAATACCTGTTGAACACTTTCCCCCATTTTCTGAAAGTCTGCATGCCGAACATGTAGCACCTTTACTTTGGGCCAATGGGCACCAGCAGTCATTTTTACCATGAACCAAGCTGTGCTGTGGTCACTCATGCCCAGATTTTCTTCTACGGCTATCTCTCCAACCTGTTCCCCATTCATAAGTATCAAATCTAGGATCGTGCCCTCCCTGGTTGGTTCCCTTACCACCTGCTTCACGAGTGCTCCCTAGGGAGGCCACGATATCCCTGCTACTGGTGGATGCTGCTGATAGGGTGCCCCAATCCACATCCAGCAAGTTGAAGTCCCCCACCAGCAGCACCTCCCCTCTGTTTATCATCCTCTAGATTTCCTCCATCATTGTGCCGTCCACCATATACTGCTGCTGGCAGTCTGTATATCACCCTGGCATGTAAGACCTCTCTGCTCCTGTGTTCAGTGATAAAGGGAGGAGGGTGGGCAGAGGGAGACTGTGAAAAGGCAGAGATACTAAACAAATATTTTGCTCAGTATTTACAAATGAAGAGGGGGAGGAACCTAAAACTAGCAGTAGAAACACTCTGGATACAGAAGTTGATACCAGCCCATTTACAGAAGAAAGGGTTCTGAAAGAACTCTTAAAACTGAAGGTGGACAAAGCAATGGGGCCTGATGGGATTCATCCCAGAATTCTAAAAGAACTAAGGGTAGAACTAGTGACACCACTGACTACCTTCTTTAACAAATCATGGGAGGATGGGGTGGTACCTGAGGACTGGAGGATGGCAGATGTGATTCCCCTTCACAAAAGTGGGAGCAAGGCAGATGCAGGAAACTACAGACCTGTTAGTTTAACCTCAGTGATGGGGAAAATGATGGAATCACTTCTGAAGGAAAGAATTGTCGAGTATCTAGAGGCCAGAGGGGCATAGGACTCTAGGCAGCATGGATTCACTGCAGGAAGGTCATGCCAGACGAATCTGATAGATTTCTTTGACTGGGTGACCAAACTAGTAGATCAGGGAGGGGCTGTGGACATGGCCTGCCTAGACTTTAGCAAGGCATTTGACACAGTCCCACACAAAAGATTAATATACAAGTTAGCCAGCCTGGGAGTGGGTCCCAAGATGACAGCCTGGCTAAAGAATTGGCTGGAGAATAGGACACAGACAGTAATAGTAAATGGAGTCCACTCAGAAGAAAGGGGGGTTACTAGTGGGGTACCGCAGGGTTCATTATTAGGACCGGTCCTCTTCAATGTCTTTATAAGTGACATTGCAGAGGAACTGGAAGGAAAAGTATGTCTCTTTGCAGATGACACAAAGATCTGCAACAGAGTTGATGCACAGGGTGGGGTGGAAAGGATGAGAAGGCACTTGGCAAGGTTAGAGGAATGGTCAAATGTATGGCAGCTTAGATTCAATGCTAAGAAGTGCAAGGTAATGCACCTGGGAAACAAAAACCCAGGGGAAGAGTACACAATGGGGGGTGAGATACTAACAACAACAAAAATGGAAAGGGACCTGGGGTAGTCATATCAGATGACCTAAAGGTGGGCAAGCAATGTGAGAGGGCAGCAAGGAGGGCTGGGAGGATACTGGGATGCATAGGGAGAGGCATTACCAGTAGAAAACAGGAAGTTATTATCCCTCTGTACAGACAGCTGGTGAGACCCCATCTGGAGTACTGCGTGCAGTTCTGGAGACCCAATCTCCACAAAGACATAGACAGGATGGAAGCTGTCCAGAGGAGGGCAACTAAAATGGTGCAGGGTCTGCACCGGAAGATATATGAAGAGAGACTAAAGGAGCTTAATATGTATAGCCTCGAGGAAAGGAGGGAGAGGGGGGACATGATAGAAACGTTCAAGTACTCCAAGGGAATCAACAAAGTCCAAGAGGGTAGCATCTTTCAAAAAAAGAGGTGTGCAAGAACAAGGGGGCACAATTTGAAGATAGAGGTGGGGTGGCTCAGAGGTAATTTAAGAAGTATTTTTCACAGAGAGGGTTGTGGATGCATGGAACGGCCTTCTGGAGGAGGTTGTGGAGTCAAAAACAGTGGTGGAATTCAAGCATGCATGGGACAGCCATAAGGCAATTCTAGGGGGTTGGGGTAGGAAGAAGTAGGCTGCTGGTTAACTAGGATCTGCAGCTTATTCAGTAGATAGGGAAATGGGCAGACTGGGTGGGCCAAGCGGTCCTTATCTGCCATCAAATTCTATGTTTCTATACCCATAAAGCCTCAACCTCCCCCACCTACTCTGCAGTTCCGTAGGATTAATATGTTCCTTCACATATAGAGCAACCCCCCATCCACCCTGTCTTTCCTAAAATGTATATACCCCAGTACTGCCATGTCCCAGTCCTGGCCCTCATGACCCCATGTCTCCCCACGATGTCTAGTGTGCATATCTTGCAGCTGGGAACACAAGAAAACAATTGAATGTGTTGTGCAGTATTAGCAACTCTTTAGCAATTGAATCACAAACAAGTGAAAAAGAACAAAGACATAATGTACAGTACAGCATTCAAGCAAACATTACGGAGTTCACTAATGCTTGTCTTTGTTGTGTATCAGTCTGTGTATTTATTCGGAGTGTAGATTCCCCCCACATACCCTTTTTCTTTTTTCCAATTGTTTAACCAGGTGAGACACACTAAGCTGAAAGCTTTTTTATAGGTGCAACCCGGTAGCACAGGGAAGTTAAGTGACTTGCTCAGGGTCACACAGTATATGCAAGTGGGGACTGTGGGATTCAAACCCAGGTCTCCAGATTTGCAGCTCAGAGCCTTAAACCACTGCACTATACTGCCTCCAAGCTACCCAGCTACAGTTAAGTTTAGTAATGAAGAGTCTGTAATTGGAAAGAATGTGTCCTACCAAGTTGCATTCAAACCTACACAAGCCTCAACCAGAACTAATGAAACGGACTGCTTCATGGTGCTAACAGCTCCATAGTCTGAAAATCTACTCCAAGCCTTTAAAGCCCTATCACTGACCTTAAATTGGCATCATGCAACCAAATCAGAGTGAATGTAACACTTATCCTTACTACGTGCAGAAAAGTGTATGCATGACTACAAGGGGGGCAACAAGCTATGGTTCTTGGCACCTAAAAATAATTTTTCTTTTGAACATTTGCAGTTGGGTGTTCATATTTCTTAGTGCCTAGCTGCATGGTTGTCATAAATACTAGCTCCTATTATCCTCATTTACATCACTTGCCATTTTAAAGGAGAGAGAACATCCCAGAATGTTCTCTCGTCCACTGCAACACTGCCACTGGAGTGGCACAGGTGGTGATGCATCAGTGTTGCAGATGAGCAAGAGGATACCAGTAGCATGTGAGCGTGTGTACTCTCAGTATGCACTCATGCTTCTTGATGCCTTGCATGTTGGTGTCTTAAGGGATTAAACAAGGTAGAAAGCCCCAGAAGCACACAGCATAATGCTGGCATCACTCTGTCCTGCTGACCCGACTGGGCACTCTGACCCCCAAATATTAGATGGGCCAGATGGGGTCAATGTACAACACCCACAAGAAACCCACTACGGAAGCAGGAGCTGCACAATGGACTTCCTGGAGTACAGAGGTAAAAGTTAAGAGCAAGAGAAGGAAAGACAGGGTTGGTGGGGTAACTAGGCAGAGCAAGGCTGCATTGGTTAAATCTAGGCAGACAATGTGAATAAATCCCTCTTCATTTGATGGCTGTCATAGTCTATCTGAATGAACTGTAGTGAGCTCAATACAACATCCAGTTAGTCCATGTCACAAAAATCAGCACCAGGACAGCTGGCACAAATGGCCCCTTTCATACAGTGTTATATGAAAGGCTAACAACTGGAAGGCTATTCTGTTTGAAATATCCTCTCATCCACTAGACGTTGTTCCAGCTCCATGACAGGACTGAGGCACGTTGGTTATGAAGTCTACAGAATTTTGCACTGCAGCTGTCACTGCTGTACACATACAGTAGATCTACGTAGAGGGTTGTTGTCTGCAGCGCTGTCAAGTGTTCACCTTTAGAGTCACTTAAAATTGCCACACAAAAAATTCAGTCACTCCTTTAACACATTTGCCAATGTCAGCATTGCAATATTTACAACTTCCAAGACATGAAAGTTCATTTGTTATAAAATCTGTGAAAGAAATAGTCCATATCTTTACTCACTGCTGCTAATTTTGTTATTGCCAATTTAAGTTTCAAGAACTGTACAGGCACTGCTGCGCTATGTAAGGTATGTGAATAGACTGGAAGCATTAGTACCTCTGGCAACACAGTGCTTTACAAACTCCTATCATGATGCATTGTATTGGTGACATTATGCAAAGATAGAAAAGAGGAAGGTACCTTTACTCCTACGTACTAAACAACATGTGTCCTGCTGGCAATCTCTATCCCAAAATCTTCAGTCCTGCTACTAATATACAAGCATATGATATATAAACAGTTTAATTTGTGGCATATATAGTATATCATAATTACTGCTTACTAATACAAGGAAATTCAGGAAACATTAAAGCAGGGGGAATGTTACGATTAGTTTCCTGCTGTCAACAAAGCACTAGTAACAATGAATTATTCACACCAACCAAGGTACTCAGGAACACACTGCAGTTCTTCACCCCCGCTCCATTATTGATTACCTATAGGACGATACTTAGCAGGATAAATGACTCAGTGTTATCTAGCAGCTGGGTAGTTAACCATTATCATTTCTCAGTAGGTATTGCATAAGTTAGTTATTTTATGTTCAACATAACCTGCCAATTTTTTTTTTTTAAACATAGATTTCCCAGGGAAAACAAGTTTGAATTTCAACATTTTATGTACATGTTGGTGCTGCCTTTACCCAGTCTTCATGCAAGGCAGATGAAAGAATAACAGATCAAATGGCATGTCCTGTGTTACATAATGGGACCATTGGTTTGATTTAGTAACATTAGAATTAAGATCCCCATGTTACAGTTTTGCCCTAATTTATGAACCACTATATACAGTGTATAATGCAATACAATACAATGCAATACAATACACCTGTAGTGCATTGCTCCAGACATGTTGCTCGCTTTGCACAGGGCCTTAAGTGCTTCATGTGAAACAACAGCTCCATGTGGCACAACCCAAGACCTGTATTTTTTATTTATTTTTTTATTTGAAAACTGGGAAGGCCCACTATGCACAAGACTTGTTTTCAAGGGTGACCTGGCAGCAGTGGGGAGGTTCACTAACATATTCAGGTCACACAGTATGCAAGTGGAGGTTGTGGGGATCAAACCCAGGTCTGCTGGATGTACTAAGCTAATTTACAGCTCATTACTCTAACCTCTTGCCTATAATGCCAGCCTATGGCTTGGCCTTCAATCATAATTTGTGGAGAAAAGGGGTTGAAGTTAGGTGGAAAACATGAACGCTATATTTCTGTAGCATTGTTGCTTCATTATCCAAACTGTTACATAGACATGGCTTTTTTTTTGCAATGAATTTGAAAAAAAAAAGATATACAAAGAAATCAACCAGAATTCAATGCTCTTATTTCAGTTTCAGCCAGTGAAAAGAGATTCCGTAAAACTTTACTTCGGTGGAGAAGTTCCAGCAAAGTTGCAAAACTCTTCACAAAGTTCCCACTTTGACACTTCACAATTAATTTTCCTGGCAAAGTGGTACTTTTTCAGGCAAAAACAGTTGAAGCCATGGCCAAGGCATTGCTTGAAATATTGCCACTTCACCTGCCAAAAACATCACAAAGTAGCCACTTTGTAAAGCTGGCAGACTTTACAAATTTCCACATCTCTACTAGTGAGATGCTGCAGAATACTGCAGTAAAACAATGTAATACAATGGGAATCAGCACAATTTGTCATGCAGGAAAGTGTGCCATGCTTCTCACAGAGCACTGCAGCCTGGCTAACTCTACTGAATAACAACTGCCACCTACTGTATGACTTTCTTCACACATGGTCCTGTGGACCCCGTGTTAAGCAGCAGACCCATCAGGCAGGTACCAGACCTCTAGGCTGCTTATGTGGAACTCTGAGACTCTATGCAAATCAACAGCCCTGTTCGGCATGGGGACAGACCCGTAGTTTGATTTGCAAATGGCCCTGTGAGCCCTATGTAAAGCAGCAGACCCATCAGGTAGGGAGCCACACCAGTAGCTTGTTCAGGCAGGGCCTTCCAGGCCCTATGTAAAGCAGCAGACCCATCAGGTAGGGAGCCACACCTGCAACTTGTTCATGCAGGGCCTCCCAGGCTCTATGTAAAGCAGCAGACCCATCAGGTAGGGAGCCACACCTGTAGCTTGTTCATGCAGGGCCTCCCAGGCCCTATGTAAAGCAGCAGACCCATCAGGTAGGAAGCCACACCTGCAACTTGTTCATGCAGGACCTCCCAGGCGCTATGTAAAGCAGCAGACCCATCAGGTAGGGAGCCATACCTATAACTTGTTCATGCAGGGCCTCCCAGGCTCTATGTAAAGCAGCAGACCCATCAGGTAGGGAGCCACACCTGTAGCTTGTTCATGCAGGGCCTCCCAGGCCCTATGTAAAGCAGCAGACCCATCAAGTAGGGAGCCACACCTGCAACTTGTTCATGCAGGACCTCCCAAGCCCTATGTAAAGCAGCAGACCCATCAGGTAGGGAGCCACACCTGCAACTTGTTCATGCAGGGCCTCCCAGGCCCTATGTAAAGCAGCAGACCCATCAGGTAGGGAGCCACACCTGCAACTTGTTCATGCAGGACCTCCCAGGTCATAAGTAAAGCAGCAGACCAATCAGGTAGGGAGCCACACCTGTAGCTTGTTCATGCAGGGCCTCCCAGGCCCTATGTAAAGCAGCAGACCCATCAGGTAGGGAGCCATACCTATAACTTGTTCATGCAGGGCCTCCCAGGCCCTATGTAAAGCAGCAGACCCATCAGGTAGGGAGCCATACCTGTAATTTGTTCATGCTGGGCCTCCCAGGCCCTATGTAAAGCAGCAGACCCATCAGGTAGGTAGCCACACCTGTAACTTTTTCATGCAGGGCCTCCCAGGCCCTATGTAAAGCAGTAGACCCATCAGGTAGGGAGCCATACCTGTAACTTGATCATGCAGGGCCTCCCAGGCCCTATGTAAAGCAGCAGACCCATCAGGTACGGAGCCATACCTGTAATTTGTTCATGCTGGGCCTCCCTGTTCCTATGTAAAGCAGCAGACTCATCAGGTAGGGAGCCACACCTGTAACTTTTTCATGCAGGGCCTCCCAGGCCCTATGTAAAACAGCAGACCCATCAGGTAGGGAGCCATACCTGTAACTTGTTCATACAGGACCTCCCAGGTCTTATGTAAAGCAGCAGACCCATCAGGTAGGGAGCCACACCTGTAACTTGTTCATGCAGGACCTCCCAGGTCATAAGTAAAGCAGCAGACCCATCAGGTAGGGAGCCATACCTATAACTTGTTCATGCAGGGCCTCCCAGGCCTTATGTAAAGCAGCAGACCCATCAGGTAGGGAGCCACACCTGTAACTTGTTCATGCAGGGCCTCCCAGGCCTTATGTAAAGCAGCAGACCCATCAGGTAGGGAGCCATACCTGTAACTTGTTCATGCAGGGCCTCCCAGGCCCTATGTAAAGCAGCAGACCCATCAGGTAGGGAGCCATACATGCAACTTGTTCATGCAGGGCCTCCAAGGCCCAATGTAAAGCAGCAGACCCATTAGGTAGGGAACCATACCTGTAACTTGTTCATGCAGGGCCTCCCAGGCCCTATGCAAAGCATCAGATCCACTTTTCTCAAGGCCAGACCTGTAGCTTGATTCAAGCAGAGCTGACCAGTTGGGAATGGGGCCAGAACTGTCGCCTGCAGCATGCAGGGCCCTGTAAGCCACATGAAGCTGGACACCTATGGGGAACAGCACTAAATCAGTAGTATGACTGGCACAGGGCCAAAAGTGGAAGACCCACTGGACAAGTCTGAACAGTACCACTTTGGTAGTCATCAGGGGTGGTGATCACAAACCTATCCCTAAACTGTGGGCTAAAATGTTAAGAGATGTATCTGTTATAGGTGACAGAGAAACAGTGAAAAACTAAGTGCGTGTATGGTACATTTTTGTGGCGACTTAGTTTTTTTGTGTTTTTTTTTTTAAATCACCCATAATTTTTTAATTTTTCAAACTTTTTAACCCAGTTGTAAGGGACAGCATAGTTACTACCCACTGTAAAAAAAAACACCCAATTTGCAGTTTTGAATTTGCTGCCAAAATATATGTTCAGGAACCACAGGTGCAACCCTTTTATGGCAAAACGAAATCTAAGTCACCACACATGCATAGTGTCTATTTTGTGCTTAGTTACTTTCGCTATTTTTGCAGGCCACTGAAGATACCAAGCCAGAAGACAGCAAGTGTCAGAGGTGAAGAGAGCACTGTGCCAGATGGTGACCGGACGATGTGGAGGAGAGTTCTAATGGTTGCCTACTGTGGGACGGTTATAAACCTACATACTGATAAATTCACATTGGCTACCAAGTAGATGGTCACCTAAGCCCTTCATGCTTCATTGTTCAATCTGAACCCTTAAGGCACTTTTTTTTTAAATCTGTTGTGCCAGACAATAATTTAAGTCAGGATTTGTCAAGACTACCATCCGGTATGAATTAATGTGTGTCCTGGTTTGCAAGGTGGTTTACTTTTTTATTATTATTATTATTATTTTTAAAAGGAAAAACATGAGTTTACCATTTGGAAATGCCAGATATGTCAGCTGTTAGACAAACTCTCCCAGGCATATTTTTCAGAGGGGGGAGGGGAGGAGTGTCATTCACCACAATGGCTAAGTTGAATTCAATTAAACAGATGTCTGCTATTAGCTCTGACATTTCTGATTTAAAAGTATCTGTTGATTCTATTAAATCCAGCCACTACAGCATAACAGGCAGGGTTGTCGAGGCCCAAAATGGGATCACCCCACTGGAGGATTCAAACTATATCTTAGTGTAATCTCTGCAAGTATATTTTAACCAGATCAATCTTATTTGAAAAAAAAAAAAAGCTATTGAACAATGATCTTTGCAGGTTATCAGGGTATAGTAGAATCTTACACATGCTCATGTTTCTTTTTGGACAGGTCACTGAGGTACAAAGAGGAGTAGAGCAGAGTAGTAAGATTAGGAGGGTAGGTGTGGGTTAGTGACAGCAACAGGTAGGCTTAAAGGCATTTTCTGGACTCTGTGTGTGGATTTTCATTAGTGGTGAGGTTGGGATCAGCACTGTTATAAAAAAATATTTCAGAAAAAATACTGTAAGCTTAGAAAGTCCATCCATTTAGTATATAAATTAGTAGGATCAGGAGTGGTTTCAAAATGGTGTCAGGAGGTACTAGGTTATATAAAAAAAAAAAAGCAAACAGCTAAAAGCAGAAGGGAGATAGAGAAGAGTATTGATATTTTGTAAAGGAAATAGAAGGAAGGAAAGGAAAAAAGAGTTATTTACAAAGGTTGCTCCATGGACGTCTACCAAATCTCTTTTTATATATTGCCCAATTCTATATTGTCATTTAATTTGAATGTGTAAGTTAAATTGTATGCTCTGGAATTTTAAAGGAGCCCGAGACAGAGTCAAGGTAAGAAAAAATATTCAAGATGCAAAAGTCAATCAGGTTAAATTGCCTAATGTTATCGGAAACTGATTTTATGGAACATAATCATAAGTATATCACCAATCTATATCAAGGTACAGGATGTAATACAGCATATAAAACTATGGCAAGAAATGCAGCAATAATTATTAAAAAAAAATCATTGCAATTAGAAAGTTAGGAAAAGCTAATCGATCCATCAGGTAGATTTATAATATTAAAAATCCAGAAGAGCTATCTTGTCTTTAGTTTTATAAATGTATTCACTCCTAATATACTGAGGTTCATATACTGAGGTAAAGAAGGGAACAGGAGACAAATTTGCCTATAGAGAATCCCATCGAAAACCCTAATAGTTCATCCGATCATTTTCTATGATCCAAGTATCTAATTTATTTATGAAAATCAACTTACTTTTATTCAATACAATGTCAAGTGGTAATGCATTCCATGTTTTTACTATTCTTTGTGTGAAGAAAAAACTAATTTTCTTTGTATTGTATTTAGGGTACTGTAACTAAAGAGGTTAATCTCTGGAAGCAATATTCTCTTGTTTGAAATAAAACCTAGGTCACTAAACAAGAACCTGTCATTTATAATATCCCATAGTAATAGAAGATCTCCTCTCAATCTCCTCTGTTCTAGTGACAGAAGATTTAATTTGTTCAGCCTGGTACTATAGTTTATATTTTTTAAACCTTCGACCTGTTTGGTAAATTTACATTGCATTTTTTTCCAATTGGTTATCATTTGTTCATTTTGGCGGATTCCAGAACTGCAAGCAGTAATCTAAGTATGGATGCATGGACAAGCTGTACAAGGGTATTAATACCTCAAGTGCTCTAGACTTTATGTTGTTTTTTTTATTGTCTAAATAATTCTGTTAGTGTTGTTTATTGTTTCATTCCTTTGTCTGGTGGAACCTAAATTGCTAGTAATGAAAATCCCTAGGTCTTTTTCAATGCCTGTTTCTAATAGTTGTTTTCCACACAAGTGATAGGTAATGAGAATGGTACTGAGCTTTATGTAATTCTGTTTTTGAAAATCACTTAATTTCTACACCTGAACATTAAGGGAGGGGTCAGTAATATTACATTAGGAGATTTAGATCATACAGTGGGAAAGGAATAAAAAGCAAAATTGGCTAGTATAATGTCAGGCTTTAGCACTGAGAAACTCGATTCGCATTGAATAGCTATCTTTTAAGAAATTTGCTTTCTACTCATCAGCACATAAGTCATATTCATGTATACATTACTTCCTAATTTCCAAAATAATTTTTCATATGACTGAGACCATTAGATATATTGCCATTAAAGTTTCTGATCACACTGCTGTGTATATGAAACTGTATCCGTCAACTATCAGAAGACTTTTCTTAGAGGCTAGATCTGTTATTGAGAAATAAGAATTTTATAAATAAACTCACCCATGAAATTAACTTATTCTGGAAAATAAATTCCAAAACAAAATCTTCACTGAATACAATTTGGAATACTTTAAAAGCCTCTCTTATGGGTGGTTTTATATCTCATGCCTCCTTTCAGAGAAAGGAGAAAGATAAAACATGAAATTATTAGAGGCAATATTAAGGACAGCAGAAAATGAACATGCATTGCCAAGTAATCAAGATGATCTAGTGTAAGTGCTTAATTTGTGAGAACAATATAATAAAGAGGCAGGGGAGTAGGAGAAGAGGGCCATGACAAGGGCAAAATCAAAATACTACTGAAGGAGAGATTGGTGGAACATCTGGTTGTCAATGGACTACAGGACCCAAGGCAGCATGGTTTCACCAGGGGGAGGTCATGTCAGACCAACCTCATTGAATTTTTTTACTGGGTGACTAGGGAGGTGGATCAGGGGAGGGCAGTGGACATGGCCTATCTGGACTTCAGCAAGGCCTTTGACACTGTGCCACATAGAAGACTATTACACAAACTGGGGAATATGGGTGGGCAGGACAGTAGTGGTGGGTAGGTAACTGGCTGGGTGGCAGGACACAGAGGGTGGTGGTAAATGGCTGTCACTCCACAGAGGGAAGAGTGACCAGTGGGTACCACAGGGATCAGTGCTGGGACCAGTCCTATTCAACATCTTCATCAGTGACATGGCGAGGACCTAGAAGGCAGAATTTCACTGTTCGCTGATGACACAAAGCTCTGTAACAGAGTAGACTCACCAGAGGGTGTAGACAGAATGAGAAGGGACCTGCAGAAACTTGAAGAATGGTCAGGGGTTTGGCAGTTGAAATTCAATGCAAAGAAGTGCAAGATAATGCATATGGGGCACAAAAACCCTGGCACAATATATCAGTTGGGGGGTGAGGATATAGCATGCACCAAGCAGGAAAGGGATCTTGGGGTTATCATCTCTGATGACCTCAAGGTAGGGAAACAGTGTGACAAGGCAGCAGGTAAAGCAAATAGGATGCTGGGATGTATAGGCAGGAGCATCACCAGCAGGAAAAGGGAGGTCATAATTCCGCTATACAAGACACTAGTGAGGCCCCACCTGGAGTACAGTGTACGGTTCTGGAGACCGTACTTACGCAAGGACATAGACAGGGTAGAGAAGGTTCAGAGGAGGGCAACAAAGATGGTGCATGGATTGCATCACAAGTCCTATGAAGACAGGTTGAAGGAACTGAACATGTACTCCCTGGAGGAGAGGAGGGAGAGAGGAGATATGATAGAGACATACAAGTATCTTACAGGGAGGAACAGGGTGCAGGAAAACACTATTTTTAAGCGAAAAAGATGTTCCAGAACTAGAGGGCATGGGATGAAGTTGGAGGGAGGACGATTCAGAGGAAGCATAAGAAAGAATTTCTTCACAGAACGGGTGGTGGACAAGTGGAACACCCTGCCAGAGGAAGTGGTGGGAGCTGAAACAATCACAGGATTTAAGAATGCATGGGATAGACATAAAGGAATTCTGGAGGTCAGGGGTAAGGGGCAACAGACTTCTAGGAAAACAAACTGAACTTACAAGCTCAAATGGGCAGACTGAGTGGGCCATAGGCCCTTATCTGCCGACACTGTCTATGTATCTATGTATCTAAAATATTATTCTTTGGCGACAAACTATACAAACCCATGGTGTATCAGTTAAGAAACAAAATTATAATAGAATCTCTTGCATAAAGGATATGAATAATCACTGTCATTACAGTCCATAAAATATCTAAACAATCTTTGAGGATTTATATAGGACTTTATATGTGTCAGATAGCAAGTCCTCAGAATGAGGATATTAGTCCATTTTTAGATCATATCCAGTTTCCAAAATAACTAAAGAAGATGCTCAGTTCATGAATAAAGCGATTTCCCTTGATGAGATAATGGAGACAATAGGGGATTTCCCAAATGAGGAGGTCATAGGACCAGTTGGGTTTAGCAATGAAGTTTTTAAAATTCTAACACACTGTATTGCTCCTAAGTAAGAGATGCTTGTTCTAAAGCCCTCCCTAATGAAGTGACACCATACATAAAATTATGTTGGTTACTCAGTCGGCACACTTTTTATTAAATCTTTAACAAGTTTCTTATTCCATATCCTTATCATTTACTTTATTCACACAATTTCAGTCATTTTATTTTAGTCCATTTTTAACATCATCATCCTTTCCTTTATTTACATTATTACATATTTACATATCATATTTCTATTTCATATTCCTTTATCCTGTTCTGCCCAGATGCAGAGCTGAGGGGTACTCCTCATTAATCCTGCTTATCTTTTCACCCCCAGGTGTAAATCTGAGGGGGTCTCTTGTTTAATTCTGGGTCAGGTGTCCATTCCTGACCCCCAATTTTTACCTTGGGTGCCCATACCCCTGAATATCCTTCCTACTTCCTTTGGTGTAAACCAAAGTTGCCTCCCCCTCCCTATTAATGTATTTTTTTTCCACTAGGCCACCTCCAGCCTGCATTGGAAGGTGGACTTCCCCCCTCCATCCTGCAAAACCAGCCTAACTGCCCCCCTTTTTTATACTACTCCACCCCTGTACCACGTATCTATGCCCATCCCTATTTATAAGATTGGACTACAGCCTGGTTTGACTTTCCCCTCATTTTTATTTCTATTATTTTTATTGTTTTGGCCAGAGTATCATTGTTATTGTGGGCAGTGAGAGAGCTTAAAGTTTAGACTTTGGACAGTGAGAGTGTCAAAGTCTCACATCATTTAATGATTTTACCCTGACAAACGTGAGAGGTATTGTTTGGGGAAACTTTATTTTATCTTCTGGGGAGGTGGGAGCTCCCTAGATAGATACAGATAAATTGTTGTTTTTGGACTATTTTTGCTGCTGTTTTGAAGCCTTTGCACCCTACTTTGGATAGCTTACTTTACTTTTGGGGGTTGGGGGATTGTATTTGTTATAGATTGTGTTGTTTTTTGTAAGGTTATATATTATTTGGTTTGGGTTATTTATTTTCAGAAAAATGTGCCAGCCAGGGTCAACGGTTAGGCATTATTCCCCCTCCAGGCTGAAGGATCTTCACCCTTTTTGTTGCCCCCTCTATCCCCAGAGGTGTATAGATGGTGTAGGGGATTGGGACTGGCAAGGAGGGTTAGGTCAATGACTCGGCCTGTTGGGGGAATGGAGAAGAGTGGGCGGATTGGGATCGTGGGGACAAGGAGACGCCCTGGGGTGAAATGGGTCCAGGAAAGGGGTTTTCCCTGTCTGATTCCCATACCCAATGGTTCTGCTTATTGCAGACAGGAAACTCGGTCTTCCCCAGCTGCTCATTGAACTCGGGCAGTGTTATGCAATGCCAGGTCTAGTAAAAACAAGACCACCATAATCAGGGTTCTTGTTAATTCAACTGACCTGGCTTGCATCACCGAGACCTGGTTGGATGGAAATGCTGGCCCTGTTTTGGCATCAGCAGTTCCACCCGGGTACTCAGTGATACACCGCCTGAGGATCGATCATAGGGGCGGGGGTGCGGCCCTTTGTTTTAAATCAGAACTGAACCTGAGGGAAATTCCAGTGGGAGCCACCAACTCCTTTAAATGTATCGTGGGTGAGGGTGTTGGGTGCAGGATTTTTCTCGTCTACAGTCCACCAGGAGACAGGAATGTTTTCCTGCGGGAAGTCGTGAACTTCATCGCTGATCTAATATTGGGACCCCATAGATGGCTGATCCTTGAGGATTTCAATGCTTGGGTCGATGATGAACTCTCACAGTTTGGACAAGACTTCCTCCAATTAATCAGTTTACTGGGCCTCACGCATGTTGTTTCCTCCTCGACCCACATTGGTGGTCATTCACTGGACTTGGTGTTTCTCCTGGGGATGGAGATATCCGACTTGGTGGTGGAACCAGTCAGGTGGTCAGACCATCATACCATCAGCTTCAGTTTTGAGGTCCCCCCAAGAGGCTTGCCCCTATGGAGATGGTCCAGTACCGCACTTTGAGGGATGTATCCCCAGATGGTCTGATGGCGGTGCTGGACCTATCGGGCATGCCGAGGGAATGCATGGATCCAGGGGATCCTGTACTCACGTATAATAAGGTGGTGACAGAGGCCTTGGATACCATTGCTCCTGTTCATGTTCATCCACTTTCCCTTTGCCCTAGGTCTCCATAGTTTGATGAGGCCTTGAGGGAGTTGAAGAGAGTTGGACGAAGGCTAGAGAGGCAATGGCAGAAGTCTGGCCTGGTGTGTGACAGGCTTAGTTAGATGGATCATTATCTGGTCTATCAATCAACAATTTCCCATAAGAAGGCAGAATTCCTGTCCAGGGAAATTGCTGCCACGCAGAATTGACCAGCTCAGCTTTTCCAGACCATGGACAGACTGTGCAATCCACTCTGTCTTCAGCCCAGAAATGCTTTTCACAAGAGCAGTGTGAGGAGATTGCTCGATTCTTTGCAGATAAGGTTGCCATGATCTGGTCTGACATCCACCTGACCCTTTCTCTAGAGAGTAGCAGTGGTCAGCAGGAGATGTCGGACTCCTGGTTTGTATGGTGTGACTCTGACCAGCCTACAATCAGTGATATTGTGATGGTTATCCAGACATTACATCCTACCAACTGCAGTTTGGATCCGGGCCCTACGCCCTTGCTTGTTGGCTGTGTTGATGTCATCGGCCCAGTCCTTGCTGAGATAGTCTGGTTATCCTTGGAGAGGGAAATCTTTCCAGCTTGCCTTAAGGAGGCCATGGTTCGACCTCTTCTTAAGAAGTCCTCCTTGGATCCCGACTGTCTAGCAAACTACAGGCCGGTCTCTAACCTTCCCTTTTTGGGTAAGGTTATTGAGAAGGTGGTGGCATTACAGTTGGAGGACCATTTGACCAGTCACAATATCTATGATTCTCTCCAGTCCAGTTTCAGGAAGAGACATAGTACCGAGATGGCTCTTGTTCGGGTACTAAATGACCTCCTGATAGCGAGAGATCGAAAGACTCGTTCCATCTAGGTCCTTCCTGATCTCTCTGCAGCCTTTGATACTGTGGATCATGGTGTGCTGTTGGATCACCTGCGGCTTATCTGTGGACTTTCGCGGGTTGCGCTCAGATGGTTTTGATCTTACCTCATGGGTAGGGCTCAGAGAGTGGTGTCAGGGGTTCGTACCTCAGCTCCATTCTCCCTACTCTGTGGGGTTCTGCAGGGATCCATTCTAGTGTCTATGTTGTTTGCAGTGTATATGCTGCTGTTGGGAGCGATTATTAGATGGTATGGCTTGAGTTTTCACTGCTATGCAGATGATACTCAGCTAAACATGTCTTTTATCCCTGAACAAGATGATGCTGTCTCGGTGCTCAACAGCTGTCTGACTGAAATTCAGGCCTGGATGAATGTGAGCTGGCTAAGGTTGAACCCTGAAAAAACGGAGGTGTTGGTTGTGAACCCGGGTCATCGTGAGGTGGGTATGTTGGCAGATTCCCCTTGGAGGTGTCCAGCTAGCTACCTCAGACCAGGTGCGGAACTTGGGCATTATGTTTGATGACTGTCTGACCCTAAAATTACAGGTGTCAGCAGTTGTTAAAACTTCTTTTTACCATCTGAGAAATATCACCTGGGTGAAACATCTAGTTCCTCCCGATGATCTTCCAACATTGGTTCACGCTTTCATTACCTTCTGCCTCGACTGCTGCAATAACCTTTACCTAGGGCTGCCGGGGGTTGATATCTGCCGCTTGCAGCTGGTGCAGAACACGGCAGCCAGGCTATTGACTGGTGCTTCAAGAGCCAGTCATATAATGCCTGTGCTCCGTGGTCTGCACTGGCTGCCGATACAGTGGCGGATCACCTTTAAGGTTGGTTTGTTAACCTATAAGGCCCTACACAACCAGGGGCCGAGTTACCTGAAAGATCTCCTTTGTCCCTACTGTCCCCTCCGTCCTCTCCGATCCACCGATGAGGGATTGCTAGAGGTTCCCAGGGTATGTTTGCAAACATCTGGAGCAAGGGCATTTAGCTTTGTTGCTCTGTCCCTGTGGAATTCTCTACCTCTCTACCTATCGGGTATGAGATTGCCTAACTGTCCAGAGTTTTAAAACTGCTTTGAAAACTTATCTGTTTGGCTTAGCATTTGTTGATTTATGCTGTTTTAGTTTTTGCTCTAATTTTTTAGTTTTTGTTTTTTGTTATAACAGTTATTCCTTGAGATTACGGCCACTTCTGCAGTCTATCCACCACCTCGGCAGTGTTGTGGAACCCAACCCCAGGGTTCCAGCACAGCCTCCACACATGGCCAGTTCACAGATTTCTGCTCATGGAGCACGACTGTGCAATCAGCTGATTGTACAGTATGTGCTCCATGAGAGCTCAGTGTGGCTGGCCATGGTTGTGAGAGGAAGGTTGTGCTGGTCGCTGGCTCTCAGGGTTGGGACAGGGGGTATGGGGTGATGCAACAGTACCTACAGGGATGGGGGTCACTGGACCACCAGGAATAACCTTTATTAATACAAAGAAGAGATGGGGCTAGGAAGTGACCGCCAGACTACCAGCGCTCACTTTTAATAATACTAAGGGGGATCAGGGCTAGGGAGGGATGGCTAGACCACCAGGACTTACTTATATTTATACTAAGAGGGGACCAGGACTAGGAATGGACCACTAAACCACCATGGTCAGCTTTCTTATATTGTGAATAGGGATCAGGGCTAGGGAGGTACCACTGGACCAATAAGGATTACTTTCCTATTGCATGTGAGGGGATCAGGGTTTGGAGGGGGCACCTGGCCCGGCATACTTAGCCAATGCATGGCATGCAGATGAGCCCATAATGGGCATGCAAATGGCCCACTAGTGCCTTGCATGCTCAGTGGGTTCATCTGCATGTTTAAGCTAAATATCGCCCATAGGGGCTGTGGCACTAACCAGTGTGCGCTGCACTTTACCCCATAGGCAGTCTTTAGCTCAGTGCTTGGGTAGTGCCGCACAAAGTATGGTGACTGCCTGCTGTGTGGCATGCTACCAGGGTCCAATATTCAGACAGGTAGCACGGTCATTTCAGACCATGCTATTTGTTTGAATATTGCACTGGCACTATTTTCTTGCGCGGTATACCTGTGTGCGCATGCAGCCAGTTGGCTCTGAATATGAGGCCCAATATTCTAAACTACAAAAGTTACATATTACAAGTTTATAATTTTTAGAAACATTAACTCTTGAAACTCCCAAACATGATTTTTGTGAGGGAAGGTCATTGCTAAAGGGAGATATAAATGTTTCAACATCTTTTAACACTGTCCAAAATGGGCAATTTATTATCTGTCAAGTCCTGCATAGACGTTGAAGAAAGAGGACAAAAGAGTTTGGATCCTGCCTTTAAATGGTTAAAGTTTTAAAGACTTGTTTTTTTAACACACAATGTAAAACATATGGAGTTCCATTATATTATACGATAATTTAACATGATTTTCCCCCATCATGGAACAGCATGATTCTCAGGACAGCATTTATCTAAGGAAAACAATTTCTCAGAGGTTATAAACTGATACAAAAACAGGGGTTTGAAAGCTTGCTTGAACGGTGACTGACATGAAATATGTTTTTTATAATTGGTGTATTAATGTTATAGAGGAAAAAACACAGAGTCTGGACCAAAATGCTGCATTCATCTAGTGCAGTTTATTTAGCCTTTACCATGTCAATGAAGTTCCAAAAGTTACATTTTGAGACTTGCTTGCTATCTATTACTCAGGGTCTGTGGCTGTGGATTATCGTGCAGGGAACAATAGTTACTTGTAATACTTGTCTGAGTGGATATATTTATAAAGAAATATATAAAACTATATTGTAATACTAGAGTGGATGTGTCTCCTAATTTTTCTTAAGTCTGGCACTGGCTGACTGTCACTAACAAATGTAATTCAATGTATCAGGTGTCAGCCAATTTATTAGGAATGTTTCCGTAAAAATGAGAGGTAATTCATTTAAAATCCAGCAAGAAAAATGTGAATCACATTGAATATATTCAGAGACTACTCATTTTAATAATATTACCTTAAAGATGCATAATTTTAATAAAATGAATTGTTTTTCACATTTTGCACAAAGGTCACTCTATATTGAGGAACCAAACTCAGTATGTAACAAAGGTGCATTTTTGTGGAATGAAACAGTGAGTTAATAATATTACCATTAGTAGTCTCTGAATATATTAACTGTTGTTCACATTTACTTTAATTATTACACAGTATTTTTCACTGTTTTATATGAAAATAAAATATCTATTTTTATCACTTCATGGCACCACATGCAATATTCATTCATAAAACTATTTGAACCTTTTGAACTAACCGGATTTGTTAGTCATCTCGGAAACATTGCTGTCCCTCAAAATTCTGAATAATGCCTTCTCCATCCACAGATACTGCCTCACCCAGCAGGATCGCACCAGTAGGGGTTGGGTATTGCTATTTACCTTTTCCCCACCATCCAATTCACCCCATACTCTCTATCACTTCCCTGTCTGCCTATGAACTATTACTTCTAAAACTCTCCCATCCATTCTCCCTTCCCATCTCTATAGTTGTCATCTATTGCTGCTCAGGCCTCTACCTCTATCACTGACCCCTTTACCACTGTCTCCACCCATGCTACTTCAGGTAAATTGCTTTGTCTTGGGGATTTTAATTTGAAATGGCTCTCCCCTTCTCACAACAAAACTTACTATGACACCTTGTCCCTTAATCTTAGACAACTGATCTCTGACCCCACCTGACTCAACCATAAATCCCACAAGCACACCCTTCTGTACTGGGCATTCATTTCCCATCCCTACCATATTATTGCTGCTGGCACCCTCCCAGGGGTCCTCAGTGACCACCACATGGTCTGCTGCATTCATAAAATTTACTACCCCAAAGCCCACCAAACTCCTCCTAATCCAGTCCTTCAGGTATTTGGGCTTCTCTTTCCTCCATGAGGATTTGGCTGCAGCTGACTTATTGCCTATTTCCACCTCCAGTACCATCAATTCTGTCTTAGACCATTTCAAGTCCAAATTCCTGTCTGTTTGGGATTTATACCCTCCCCCCCCCCAGGAAAACCAGGGTCAGAGGCTCCCACCTTCCCTGGATCTCAGCTGAACTACTAGCTTGCTTGCATCCATGGACTCTCACATGGAAGGCTCACAAGTTCTCAAGCTCACCTGTGGACATACTTAAATACTAAGCCCTTCGTAATGCCTGCACCAGAGGCACTAGGTTTGTTAAAGCTGAATATTTTTCCTCTAACTTTCAGAACAACATTAGCCACCCCTCAAAGTTCTGGAAGGTCGTCCACACCTTATTCTCCCCATGGCTCAGTCCTACATCCCAGTCCTCAAGGCAGGAGATATCACCATTTCTGACCCTCTCTCGGTGGCCACTGACTTCAATACTTTCTTCACCTCATGTGCCTCTTCCTTTTTCTCTTCCTACCCCCATCCCTGTCCCCTCCTCCCACCAACCAACCATCCTCCCTAACTCCCCCTTTCTCCTTCTGTCCTGTCTCACCTGCTGACACCATCAAGGTTCTACCCCCACAAGAGCAAGAGCCTGATGGACTCGACCTGAAACTTCTCCATCTCTCTGCCCCCACCATCGCCCTCCCAATCTCCTCCCTTCTAAACCTCTCTTTCTCCATTGCCTCTGTTCCTGAAACCTGGAAACATGCCACAGTCATAGCACTTCCCAAAGGTGGTGACTCCTCCAGCCTAGCCAACTATCGCCCTATCTCCCTATACCCCACCCTTGCAAAACTCCAAGATCATCTGGTGCTTTCTAAGCTCCCCCTTCCATGACTCTTCCTCCTTCTTTGCCCCTTTCTAATCTGGGTTCCATAAATCCCACTCCACCTCTTCCTCCTTCCTCCAGCTTTCTGACCCATTCTCTCAGGCATGGATCAGGGCCATATCACCTCAGCCATCTTTGTCGACCTGGCCAAGGCTTTCTACACTGTAGCCCACCCCCTTCTCCTTACCAAGCTTGCAGCAGCAGGGCTTTCCATCTCTGCCACTAACTGGTTCCGCTCCTACTTTGAGGATAGGACTCAGTCAGTTAGAATAGGCAACTCCCTATCCCCCCTCACCAGTGTCCTCCAAGGTTCCGTCATCAGACCAATACTCTTTTCAGTCTTCCTGAATGACTTCCCTAGTGCCTGCACCTCAGTGTCCATTCACACATACACTGACAACATAGTCCTATTTACCTCTGATCCCTCACCCGCTGAGTTGATGACCAGACTCCAGTTGGACTTTGACAACATTCAGGTCTCGATCAGCTCTAATCAGCTGGCCATTAACACCAAAAAAATGGTCTCCTTGACCTTTGGCATTAGGCCAAAGCTCTTTAGGATTACAGCTCCCCCCTCAAACCCTGGACAGGTCCCGTATCGAGGATGTGCCCTCCTTCAAGTACCTCAGGGTCTGGCTTGACAGACACCTTGACTTTTCTGAACATGTGGACACAATCTACAAAAAACTGCACCAAAACAGTGGCTGTATCCCTTTACTAGCCTGCAGAGCTGTTGATCAGAAAATGATTCTCCCTATATTCGACTATGGTGACACACTGTAGTCTATAGTTCAGCTTCCAAATCCACCCTTTCCAGACTGGACACTCTCTTTCACTCCTGTCGTTTTACTCTGGACTGTCTGCACCACTCCCACCACTGCTCTCTCTACAATGCCCTTTCCTTCTCCCCCTTGAAGCCAGATGACTAGCCCACTGCTCCTCTTTCATAGCCAAATACTGGATTAGCTCTCTCCCCTCTTATCTCACTTCCCTGCTCCCCGCCAAACAATGTACACCCTTTGCAGCTCTAACTTTTGCTCCCTTGCTCTGCCCCTCAGGACGTCCTCAGCTGGCTAGGATACTTTCTCCTACCACTTCCCTAAACTCTGGAGCTCCTTCCCCTCACTCATCCATTCTGCCTCCTCCCTTCACCCTCTATCCTCTCTTCTGCTTAACTTTACCTCTCCCTCCTGTAACTGCAGCTGATCCCCACACTATCTCCTTTGCTTTCTCCTACCCACCTACTCCACTCCACGTCTCCCTCATGCCTCGCCTCTCTCCCCATCCCATCTGCTTACTCATTTCCACTCTCTCTTTGTATTCACTTGCATCCCCATCTTCCCTCATCCTTGTTTCCCTGCTCTCCTACTTATTGCTCCCCCTCCCCTCTCAGTTTCACATCACACAATGCACTTCATACTTGTTGCCTTGCATCCCCTGCTGCTTCCATGCCTAGCTTGTATAATCATTGTTAGCCTAATCAAAACTGCTTGTTACTATGTTCTAATCTGTACCTGCACCACTTGTTAATTGTTCTTTGGTCACCTATGTGTCTTCCCTTCCCCTTCCCCCCAGGATACATATGGGAACGAGCTGTATTTAGCTCAGAATGTCTTTCATGGCAAAACATTTGAAATAAATTAAATATAATAGACTGTGAAGGAAATACTTAAGTATTTTTCCAAAGAAATTTAGTCTTTCCTTTGAGTTTTACACCTTAACCAAAATCAGTATTAAGGTTGAAATTCCTGTCTTCTGCTTTGAGAAGGCCCTGTGTAAAGACAGCCACAGGTCCAATCACCCTGACCAATGAGCTTGCTGCTTTCCAGAATGCTATAGATGGAAGTTATTATATATTGTTTTCAGAAAGTTAGGAATCCATTGGAAAAAGGATGTCCATGCATCAGTTAGTGATATAAAATAACAAATGTATGGAAATGAGGTGTTACGAGTTTTCAATTCTAACTCCCACTTCCCATCCCCTAACCTCATTATCCAAGTCTAAGCTACTGGTCTGGGGGTAATGCTACATTAATCCATTGCTTCAAATAGAGCCCACTGGGCCCTGCTGAATGCAAGCTATAAGTGTAGGGTCCTGCATTATGGGTTTGCTGATTTATGCATAGGCCATAGGCCCTTGGAAAAAGTAGGCTTTAACTGCAGGGCCCTGCACCTCAGGTCTTCTAATCTATGCAGGGCCCCAGGACCCTGCAAGAGGCTAGCTACAGGTCTGGGGCTATGCAGCACAGGTATGCTGCTTCATTTTGGTCACACAGTTCCCTTGCACCTCTCTCTTGCAGGCAGCTTGGCTCATTCTACCTACTAGGCCAGATTCCAAACTCTGAGGTGCTGTTTAGCCCTCCCCCAGCCATCATGTCACTGCACAGCCCGCACATCCAGCAGCAGACAGCTTAGTTCATTCCACCTACCAGGCCAGGTTCCAAACACCGAGGTGCTGCTTAGCCCTCCCCAGCCATCAAGTCACTGCAGAGCCTGCACATCCAGCAGTAGGCAGCTTGGCTCGTTCCACCTACCAGGCCAGAGTCCAAACACTGAGGTGCTGTTAGTCCTCCCTGAGCCATCAGGTTGCTGCAGAGCCTGTACGTCCAGTAGCAGGCATTGGAAACAGGAGCAGTGTGTGTTAAAAGACTTTAATTAACTGTTTCAGTGTTTGGAAGAAGGGTGCCACTGATTGATTTTCTGTTGTTTAACTGGGTGAGGCATGCCATTGGGGAATTGACTGTTGTGTTGGTGTTTTAAAGCAGCAGTACTATGTAAAAAAATAACCTGCACTTTTTCAACAGTTTATTCCCTGTGCTCTGTTGAGCATGTCCCTGGTACTTTTTCCCGCAGGCATCGTACTATCACCTCATAATCTCCTTAGTTGTCCTTTGTTTTTGTTTACATTTCTGCCTCCCACCATGTTGACAGCAGCAGTAAAAGATAGGCAGACAGGCAGGCACTGTGTATTCTGTAGATCTACAGAAAATGGAAATTGATCACTTCCTGGATAGGTAGTACTGCTGCTTTAAGACTGGGAAGTGAAGCCCAGGTCCCTGTGCAGTATCTGATAGGAACTTTAAGGGGAATGTATTGCTTACTGCAATTTGGTGTTATTCTGTGACTTCTGCACTCTCTACTCTGTCCCTGTGTGCCACAGATTATAGCAGTCCCCCTTGCCATCTCGGCTTGTGTTCCCACCTTTACCCCCCAGTGATTCCAGTGTCTGTCAGTTAATTTCCCTTGCACCTCTCTCTTGCAGGCAGCTTGGCTTGATCCACCTACCAGGCCAGATTCCAAACACTGAGGTGCTGTTTATCCCTTCCCCAGCCTTCAGGTCGCTCCAGAGCCTGCACATCCAGCAGCAGGTATTGGAGCCAGGAACAGAGTGTGTGTGTGTGTGTGTGTGTGTGTGTGTGTGTGTGTGTGTGCATGCGTGCGTGCATGTATGCTTGTGTGTATCACCACCGCAATCGCGGCGGCTGCTCCCCCATCCTATGTGAGCATTTCCCTTATAGGTGGCCCTACCCATGTGACCACCACATATCACCCTAGGATTCCTTTAGCAGCTTATACAGCTGGCCCAATAGGGAGTGCTGCTGCTCCTCCCTATGTGTAGTAACATTTTAACATCCCCCTCTGCTTTCTGTAAGTCCAGTTGTACTAAGATTCCTCTCCCATGCCCTAGCTTCTGTAATCATAAAATGTATCTACTCCTCACAGTGCTATCCCTGTGTGGGTCCAGAACCAGTGCCCCTTGGCACCTGCTCCTTCCTTAGGTGTAGCTGGCTAGAGTTCTTCCTCCTAACTTGCATTAGGATCACATGCCATTATTTTCCATCCAGGCACTCTCTGAAACTATCACTACACTCTGCAACTTGTTCATTATAAGGGTCAGCCACTAGGGTCTTTCTTAGCTCTATTTTCTCTTGCATTTCTGATCCTACTTTAGTTGTGCTGTCCCTGCAGACACCTTCTGCTACAAGCATCCTGCTGAATTGTTTGCCCCTACATAATCAGTGCTTTGTTTTGATATTTCCACTGTGCTGTTTACTTTGACTCTATTTTACCCATACACGTCCTCTTTTCTTTCACTCCCCATCAATTTCCAATTTTATCCTCTTCTCCTCTTTTAACACCCGTTCTATCTTACACTATCTTTATCATCTGTTCTCATTTCTCTCCTATTCTTGCACACACTATGCTCCTCCTTGTCCTTGCCATCCTCTTCCTTCTAATCACCCTGATATCCTTGCCTCCCACTTCTCTACCTGCCCTACCAACGTCAATCCCCTGCCCTAGCTCATCCTCCCCCACTTTTCCATCTTCTTGTCTCTACCCCCCCTCCACTCACTCTGGTGCCCATGTTCATCTATATTTCTGTCACCCAGCTTACACTTAGTGTTACTTCATTCCTTTCATACCTCTTACAGCTCAACCTCCAAACAGATCCCCTCTTCTTATCCTCATAAGCCCTATACCCCTCAGACATTGTTATCTATCTCCTCTAAAGTACTCATTATCTTACCGCTCCTAACAGTGGGGGACATTGAATCTAACCCTTGGCCACCCCATTCTCCCTACTAAACTCCCAAAAGGACTAAATATAATTCAACTTAACATCAGGAGCCTTCTCCCTAAGATCGAGCTACTCTAACCCCTTAAGATTAGCTTGAAACTTACTTTTTTGGTCATCACTGAATCCTGGCTCTCCTCTAAAATCCCTGACACTGCCATCTCCATCCCTGGTTACTCCCTTATTTGTCAGAACTGGTCTACCAGGGGAAGGGGAGTGGCCAATTATATCTCATCATCCATCCAGTATGCCATCTGTCTCTCTACTGCTTTGCCCTCTGCCTACGAACTTCTGTTAATAAAACTGTCTCTTCCCTGCTCCCTCTTCATCTATGTGGGTGGGGTCTACTGCTGCCCCAGTCTCCCTTCCTCCACTCCATCCTCCATCACTGACCTTCTTTCTACTCTCATAACCCACTCCTTAACTGGGGAGCTCTACATCCTCGGTGATTTCAACATCAACTGGCTGGCCAGCACCCAATCCAAAATCTCTTCCTTAAACCTGAAACAACTAATCTCTGAACCAACTGGATTAAACCACAAGTCAGGTAAACATACCTTGCTAGATTGGGTTCTGGTGACACACCCTCACCTACCAGATGCACTCAGTGATCACCATATGATCTACAGCATTTGTAAAATCCATCACCCCAAAGCTCCACCAAATATCATTCATTCACACTCCTTTAGATCCTTAGACATGTCCTCCCTCCATAAGGAACTTGTTGGGTCTGACTGGTCTCCCATTGCCTATGCCTCCTCTGTTGACTCAGCCCTGAGTTATTTCAAAACACAGTTCCTTAATGCTTGGTACCAGCATGCTCCTTTAAAGAAGACCAGGGTCTGTGGCTCTCACCTCCCTTGGGTTTCAGACTAGCTACTTGCCTGTCAGCATGCTCATGACCTGGTGTGCACAGCTTACAAAATATCAGGTATTCCAGAAGATCTGCTTAGATATCATTCTTTCCACAATGCCTGCACCAGGGCATCTTGCCAAAGCAGAATACATCACCTCCACCTTCTAAGGAAACCTCAATAACCCCTCTAAATTCTGGAAGGTGGTTCATGCTCTTTTCTCCCCCATCCAACCCTCTCCCCCAGTCCTAAAGGTACATGACATCACCGTCTCAGACCCCTTCATTGTAGCCACTGAATTTAGTATCTTCTTCACCACCTGTGCTTCCACCCTCCTAGCATCCTCCTCCATCAGCCTCTTCTGCACCTATTTCTTCCTTACCATGTTTTTCCTTCCAACCAGCATCCCCCATAGAAATGCTGAAAGTTCTTCTTGCCCATAACCCTCACAAGAACAAAATCCCAGGTGGACTGGACCCTAAGCTCCTGCACCTTTTGGTCCATGCTATAGCTCTCCCTCCCTCTGCTCTGTTGAACCTCTCCTTCATACTTGCCACTCTTCCTGATGCCTGGAAGTTAACCACTGTCATCCCTCTTCCCAAGGGTGGCAACTCCTCTAAACCTAGCAATTGTCACCCTATATCTCTGCTACCTATCCTGGCTAATCTCCAAGAGCACTTGACTCTGGCTCAACTGTCTCCATTCCTTGATTCCTCCTCCTTCTTCACCCTATCAGTCTGACTTCCATAAGGCCCATTCCACCATAACATCCCTTCTCTGACTTACAGACACCATTCTCTTTAGCATGGATCAGGGATGCATCGCCTCTGCCATCTTTGTTGACCTGACCAAAGCTTTTGACATTGTTGCCCACTCCCTTCTTCTCAATAAGCTGAGAGTGGTTGGTCTCTCAGTCCACCACTCATTGGTTCCATTCCTATCTCATGGGAAGGTCCCAGGCAGTCAGGATTGGTAACTCCATCTCCCCCCTTCCCATGAATACAGGCATCCCTCCAAGGTTCAGTATTAGAACTGCTACTCTTCTCGATATTCCTCAGTTACCTATCTCTTGCCTGCTCAACTGCAAATATCCACATGTACATGGATGATACTGTTTTTTATGCCTCCGGTACTTCCATCTCAGATGTGGCAACTAGCCTCCAACTGGATTTTAACAATGTCCAGCACTGATTTTGCACAAATAAACTGTCTCTAAATGTCAGAAAGACAGCCTCAATTACCTTTGGCACCAAGCAAAAGCTGACTAGGCTAACTGCCACTCTTATCTTCCATACTCTCAATGGATCCACATTAGAAGATGTTGCTTCCATCAAATACTTTGAGCTCTGACTTGTCAGGAGCCTTGACTTTGCTGGTCATGTGGATGCTATCTACAAAAAGCTGCTTCCCAGACTGGCTGCTCTGTATAGACACCACAGATGCCTTCCCCCGCCTGCCTGCTGAGAGATCATCCAGAAGATGATCCTCCCTAATTTTGATTTTGGTGACAAAGTTTATGGTATCACCCCCAAATCGATCCTTACCAGGCTAGACACTCTTCTCAATTCCTTCTGTCACTTTGCTCTTGCCTGTCCACCACATACTCACCACTGTGACCTTTACTCCTCTCTCACCTTCCCTTCACTCAGGGACAGATGCCTTACCCATAGTGCCTCTCAAACTGGCAAGTTCTGGCTTGGCTTCTTGCTTCCTTACCATGACACTCTCCTCTCCATCCCTCCTGCCCCTTCCTACTCACTCCACAACTCCCCCATTAGGACACTTGCCTTCCCTTCCAGATCTTCCACCATAGGGAGAACAGCCTTATCACTTTCCAAGCAACTGGAATTCCTTCCCTTAGAGATCTGCTCTGCCTCATCCTCTCATTCATTATCCCATCTACTTCTGGACTTCATCGCCCCCTCCTGCAATTGCACTTGACCCCTTTCCCCCTTACACTTTTTTGATGCATTTCCTCACTTCTCCCAAATGTTATAAGTAACATTTTCCTGTTTTGAGATTCTGTGTGCATGTCCATGATTCTGTAACTGAGCACTATTGCAAGCATATGCAAATTGTAATGTACAAATAATAACAATATTAACATGTTATATATATATATATATATATATATAACATGGATATATGTACGTATTTATTTATGCATGCAAGTACTGCCACAAAATATTTATGTTGCCTTAATATTAATATCAAAAAACTACTGACATCTCAAATAAAACTTTGAAAAACATAATAATTAGGTACAATTCAGCTTGCATTCCATACATATTCTGTATATTTCTCTTCTTCATTATCTATTACTGAGTACATTTTCATGACTACATGATCTTTATCCCTTATAGTTCATCTGCCTCTGTGGCTTACTCCCTACTTCAAATCATGAACCTCTGTTGTGACATCACAATGTGTTGCCATGAGAGTAACTGTGATGACACAAGCATTGTATTATGACTTCAGGTAGGGAGGAGAAAACAGGAATAGATGAACTCTTCAGGAACAAAGATTTTGTTTTAATGCAGATAACCTCAGTAAGAAATAATAGGGAGGAGGAATACAGAACTAACATGAAACACAAGCGGAACTGTGTCTAAATATTATGGTTTGTTAAAGTTGTCCCGAAGGTGTAATCTGCTCTTTAATGTTTAGGTTTTGTGCAGACCTAGTTCTACATTTATTTTATCTGTTTCTGTATTCAAATCAATATTGTACCCCCTCTTTCTCTTCCCCAGCATGCATCTGAAAACAAACAATTGTAACTCAGTGTTCCTTTCCTGGTGAAACGTTTCAAAATAAATAAATAACACAGAACCATGTGGGAAGCTAGCTATAGATCCAGAACAATGAACCACGGATATGTTACTTCATGAAGGCTTCACAGGGCCCTGTGCAAAGTAAGCTACAGATCAAGGGCTGTACCCTATGATGCTGCTGCACTGTGTGTAGCCCTAAATCAAATAAAACACCTGTGGGACATGCCCAAGACTTGTATCTTAACCTTGGAACATGACAGTAGGGGATACAGAGGGGGCCAAAAATTATTGTTAAAAAACCCTAACACTACATTGCCACACATTAGTTGCTTTATTTCCTTAACTGATGCAGTGTCTTTTTTTTTTTTGCAATGAATATAAACATCATATAAAAAAAAAATCTCACCATACCAGTTGTGGGAAACATAAGCGGCATCATTAGTTCCAGCCAGAGCTAAGAAAACCAGCCATCTCAGAAATTATTAGAGGGAAAGAATGTACATTCTGTAGCAGTGTTGGAAATGTGCGTTTTGAGGACTGCAGCTTTTTAATTAAGAACCAGGTCTATATTTGAAGGAAGACATTTGATTGTTGAAATGTTTGCAAATGATGACCTTTACCCAGAAGGATTCATTGAAATAAATGGAAGCTCACCCACTATGACTGATGTATCTTGCCAGTGGCTGATGCATTGCTTCTTGATGTGCAGCAGGCTGGTTTCAATGGCCTCACAGATTGCTTTTTACCTTTCTGAGTCATCATTCATTCCATGTGGACTAATTAAACTTAGATGGAAAGCTGATAAAAGCACGCAGTAGGAACAAATTCATATCACATTAAAGCAGGTGTTATAGGCATTCAGCAGGTTTTAAACCTAAAGGTAAAAGGCGTTCACCTTTTTAAACAATTATTGTTTTGATCTATTCTTCAAATGTGCTGAAAAAAAGTTTTGCAAAACTGAACTACAGTTTCCACACTTTAGCAACTAGGGCTCAAACTCAAAGGTTTGAGTAGGGGTGTGCAGACCCTGAATACCATATCAATTTCCAAATACCATGAATAATATGGTAGAACACCAACAGGAAATCTTGGCCCACATTAATAATATGATACTTGGAGTATTTTTTTCCCTATTTTTGCTACTCAGTTTGGGGAATAAACAAAACATTAAAAAGTTGTAAACATTTTAAGAAAACCACATCTCATGCCATATGACCAGAGCTAGGCCCCTGGCTAACCCTTCCCCATTCCAGACACTTTCTGCCCTCCACCTTCCCCAATTTTTCCATAAACAAATGCTAAACAAAAAAAACTGCCTCCTGGCATGAATAGACACAATCTTTACATGCACCTCCCCTCTTTAACCACCCCCAAG
Source organism: Neoceratodus forsteri (assembly GCA_016271365.2). Lineage (NCBI taxonomy): Eukaryota > Metazoa > Chordata > Ceratodontiformes > Ceratodontidae > Neoceratodus > Neoceratodus forsteri. Next base: position 12,536,362 of record CM028133.1, read on the forward strand.
TCCTCACAATATCAATAATTTATTTGGTTCACCTCTTCTAACCGCCACCCATGATTACATAATTACAAGATTTCTTCTTCTAGATGTACCTAAATGTGCTACAAAAATGGGTGAGCATACTTTCTCAGCATCTGCTCCCAAGCTCTGGAACTCCCTGACAATATCTGTAAGGTATTCTCAGTCACTCCAGGTTTTTAAGAAGGAACTTTGTAAATTCCTCCTGTGTACAGATAAGTGCTCATGTCACTAATCTTACATAGGCATGCTTACGATGGCTTTACTTCTCTTCCACACATCAATTATGCACTTAGAATGATCGTTTTCTGAAATGCTTTGTACTCTGCATTGTTTTGTGCTACTCCAGTTTTATGTCAGGCCATTGTTGATGATTTGTATTGGTGTATTACCTGTAATTGCTCTTCTTTTGTCTGTAACTCTCCTGGGTCATGCCTGAAAATAGGTAATGCTGTTGTCTAGTGCACTTACCTGGTAAACAAAAACAAAATAAATAAATGCTTGGGGGGGGGCAGTAATAGCACCCAAATCCCAGCTAGTTCATTTTCCCCTCCATAACCCAAAGCCCCCCCCTTACTATAAATACAGTCATCTCACTGTATTAGTGCAAATAAGCATCCAGGAGGGAAGGGGCAGAGCTCTCAAGGTCATTGAGGGTTCTAGATCTACTGACTGGTCACTGGGAATTAATGACATAGGCCATGGCCGGAAGTCCTGAGGCATTACTGAAAATGCAGTAACAAAATATGTTTTAGTGTGACAAAGTGTTCCTACCATGGGGTTCTGACAGTGTGCTTTTTCCACTGCTTCTCCTCTCCTGAGTTTTCAGGCCTACAGTACTTTGATGATGCCATTTTAGTTGTTAGTCTCTACTTCTACCCCACCTATTTATGAAAAAAAAATTCTTAAAAAAAACAGTAAAGATGTACATTTAAAGTAACAGCTTTAATTTGTATGTACCATGGTGTTCAATTCACCTTACCTGTTTCTACCAGAAGGAAAACTAATCTGAGACTAAAATTACACCATGCTGTTTCCAACAGAATGTTGCCGTTCTGTAAACTCAGGGCAGAAACAGCAGGGACAAAAGCACAAATTGGTTTCAAACTTCAACATTGCTTTCATAAAGAACACACCTTAGCAGTAAAGCTAGCACAAAGTCAGTTTTACATTGATCTAAAAATGTTTGATTACTGTATATTCATATTTTAAATCTCTGTTGGGCTGTAGGAACATTGAAGTTAGAAGTGCTGTTAAACCAATCAGCAAACTCCTTATTTATTCAGAAAACCTAAGGTCAAAACTCAGCATCACCCCTGGATTACCCCTGAAATGACTGACCAGTGCAAGTCAAATGATCTTGCTTGGGCATATTACAAATTATCTCACTCCCTACCTGGCATCCTGTTATAAAGGAATGTCAGGAACTCGTGAACAAAGGTTGTCTGTGCTGCTGCAAAATCATAACATGTCAAGGCCAACTTTCAGAACAACCTTAATGCACCTTTAAAGTTTGGGAAGATAATTCCCTTCCTCTTTAACCCTCCCACCCATTCCACCCATATGGTCCTTCTGGTAAATGGTTCACCAGTGTCTGATCCCTTCTCTGTTTCTGCTCACTTTAATGGGTTCTTCACAGTTTGTGCTGTCCTTTCCGTTCACACTCCACCTCACATTCCCTCTCCTTTCCCCTCCAAGGGTTACCTCTTTCCCCCATCATTACCCAGAACACCCTGATTACCCTTTACTCCCTTAACCTGCACATATCCAGCCCTCCTAACTAAATCCATATCTCCACTCCTGACATAGCACCTCCTCTGACTCACCTGCTCAGTCACTCATACTCCCTCAGTGCTGTCCCTCAAGCCTTGAAGTTGGCCAAAGTTCTTCCACTCCACAAATGGGAGGACCCTGCCTCCACAGGTAACTTCCAGCTAATCTCCCTCCTCCCTTCCCTTGCCAAGGTACTAGAGAAGCTTCTCCACACCAGTCTCTCTAATTTCCCATCCTCTACTGATTTCACCTCCCCATTCCAGTCTGGCTTCTGAATGCATCACTCCACAACCTCATCTCTGTTGTGTGTAATTGACTTCTTCTTCCCATGGATGGATATGGTGCATATCACTGTCATTTTCATCAATCTGGCCAAGGCCTTTGTCTTGTTGTCCCACCAACTCCTCCTAGATAAATCAAGTTCTCCTGGCCTCTCAGCTCCTGCTATAAACTTTTTTTTTAATTTCAGTCTTTGGTAACCAGGTAAGGCCCACCAGGCAAAAGTGCCTGTTTCAGGGACAACCTGGGAGCACTTGGGAGGTTAAGTGACTTGTTCAGAGTCACACAGTATTCAAGTGGAGGTTGTGGGAATCAAACCCAGGGCTGCTGGATGTCCCAATTTCATTCACAGCTTGTTGCTCTAACCTCTAAGCTATACTGCCAGCCCAGCTTCTTTGGTTCATACCTCTTGGGCCATGTGCAGTCAGTACAGGTTGGTAGTGCCCTGTCAACTCCACTTCCCGTCTAAGTGGGGGTCCAATAGTGCTCCATCCTGGGGCTCATCTTGTTCACCATCTTCCTTAATGACCTCCCCTCAGTGTGTGCCAATGTGCATATACACATGTATGCAGATGACATAGTCATCAACACCTCTGGTCCCTCTACCATAGCTGTGGAAGGTCTGCTCCTGCATCTATTTTATTTGATTTATTTATTTAGAGTGTTCGGAGGACCTGTGTGCTCAAGAGCTGTTTTACAAAGGTGTCCAATACATACAACAGAAGAACAAGCTACATTTGATGGCAGACCAATACAATACATAGAGAATAATGCCTGTTTCAGCTGTGTGTTATGAGGATTTTTCACACACCTGAGGGGTGTGATAATTCATAAACCCTGAGAGCAACATTCAAGGGGTTTATGAGGTTATTGCACACCGAGGGTATGTGAAAAATTCTCATAAGACAAACCTTGCACAGTCATTATTTCTGACAATAACTGGTGCAAGGCTTCAACAGAGACAAAAATTGTAAGCTGTATTTATGTGCGCCAATGTGTCTCTGAGCAACCGCCACAGTCACACAACTATTGTGTGCTTTCTTTATGCTTCAGTGAAGTGAGACTATGAATTGATAGTACTTTTTCTGTAGTTAGTTTTTATAAATGCGAGTGTTTTTCTAAATTTAGTTTTTATAAACGCATGAGTTATACTATAAAACAATTTGATTATATTCAGTGGGAGATGTGGGATTCAAACTTGGGTCTCCAGGTTCCTTGCTCAGAGCGTTAGCCACTACACTATATTCCCTCCTTTGACAGTATTGTGTCAATGTTCTCTTACCCAAAGTCTAGACACTTCTAAACTAAAATAGCCAATAATATGTTCCTGTTGCTCTGTATTGCCAAAAGTCTTTTTTTCAATCTTTGTGTATTTGTAAGCCATTGAATTGTCTGAAACTTTTTTCAATTCACATCAACACAAAATCTATAGTCTAATGTCTACTTCAACATAAGTTCAAAAATGACTACTTTCCTTCTGTAGCCCTATTGTTTAACATACTGATTTGTAGACCAAGTTTCAAAACAATTCACATCTTCAGTTTGTTAGTATCCAAAAAGTAAACCAAAAATAAATTGTTGCAAAGAGTGATTTTGAACAGACCAAGCTTCCCAAAGAGGGATAACTTGTAGTTTTCATCTGATTTTTCTAATTCCCTCAATTTAAAAAAGGATATGCAAATAAGCTCATGATTATTCATGAACTAAGAAATGACTCTAGGGCTCCAAGCCACGCCTTTTCATATAGCTATTTTGAAGTGCTTATTGAGCATGCTCAGAACCCAAATTCTTAAAATGTCACAACTTTGAAACAAATTAATATTTTTTTCACCAAACCAGCAAATAAAGTCCTTCTGAGGCAAGCTCTTTCTACACTGAAAATTTCAGACCAAAATTCCAAACCGTCTGGGTGCTATTTGATAGCAAAAGAACAGCAAAAATCAGGGACTTTTAAATGTTTTTCCACCATCCACATCTTGGACTTCTCACATTCAACCAGAGTGAAACAAGCCATATCAAGAGATCTATCCCACGAGATCATACTTGCAACATTTCGTGCAAATCCATTGAATGGTTGCAAAGATATTAAAGTGCAAAAATTGGGGTTAAATATTTAAGTGCCTACTCAGTCCTAACTATAGTGGTGCTACTGCGCCACTAAAATATATATCCCTTATCGACCCGTACCTCTCCACGAGCTTTGCTTTTTTCTCTTTTAGATCATTCCTGAAGAAGACCTATGGTCAGAATTTCGATTCTAACTCTATTTTCAACTTGGATTTAATAATACCAGGTCATGACTTACGTATTGCTGGGGTATAACATATCTTGTAGAGTTTGTTGGCATTCTGCACTCTAATAACAGCAGCTATTACCTCTTTGCCTCCATGTCTCTATTAAGACTGCCTTTTGACTGAATTAGTCAAGGCTCTCTTAAATTCTGAAGGAAAGTTGTGTATTATCTAGCCTTTATTATAATAATTTTGTTTACTATCAATAATCATCACTGAGGATCCTTTTTTCTAGAAAGGAGAGCCGATAAACTCAGTTGTGTTACTTGGTGTCTTATGTTGTAAACGATTTTCTCTATGGGCATGTAGAAAGTCAGTTTGACTTCCATGGTATCATTGTTTGGTTGGCGGTTACTAAATAATACAGTACAATTACATTTTCTATAGCATCTTTCATACAGAATGCATTACACAATTCTTCCCAAGTTTAGCAACAAACTGAAACAGAACAGGCAGAATCATTAATAGCACAATGACAAAGGTTTACAGACTGGGCAACAACAATACATTGAAGGCATGCTAAGAGTTTTAAGCTACAGAGAAGAGTTTTGAGATGAGATCTGAAAATGGAAAGTCAGTGAGAGATGGGAGGGGGAAGAGAGTGAGAGAGAAAGAGAGAGAGAGAAGAGAGAAGTAAAGAGGCAAAAAGAGAGAAAGTAGACAGAGATAAGACAGAGAGGAGAGAGAGAGAGCGCGAGAGAGAGGAGAGCAAGAGACAAGAGAGAGGGAGAAATATACTTTACGGGAGGCTGTTTCAGATAGAGGGGCAGGAATGGAAAAGGCTCTTGCCCCTAACAGTGGATAGTTTCTGGAATAGACAGGGCAGCTGCAGAGTAGCACTGAACAGAGCATGCAGGTGAATAGCAGAACTGAAGGTCAAACAGACAGGGAAGGGCAGAACCACTTTGAACTGGATGCAGAATAGAAGTGGAGGTTACAGAGAACCAGAGCAAAGAGTTCACGCTTCATGATGCATGTGAGGAAGCAGGCAGCAACTGACTGGACAGATTGAAGTCTTGACAGTTGAGAGTTAGGTAAACCAAAAAAAAAGGGAGTTGCATATTAGAGGCAGTAAGACATAAACATATCAGCTGAAGGGGAGTTAAGACAGTGATGAACTCTAACAAGATCAGTCTTCCCTTTGCCGTCTCATTATTTTTCTGAACCCCAAGGGTTTTTTCAGGGGCTGTGGAGGGAGTTTACCCCAGTAAGCTATGTTTTGATCATGTAAGGATACAGCTGGCAGTGCTTTCAAAACATGAAAAGGGTGAGCCAGGGTTGGTCAGCCTTTAACTAGTTAATTCAAGCGAGCTGGGATGAGGTAGTTATAGTAATTAAAAAGAGTATGTTTCAATGCAGGAGGAGTGCTGCTGAATTTCCAGTGCAAAGGGAAGACACTGCAAAAAAAAGCCACACTGGTGAAAATCTGGAAACCAGTTCAGTAGTAGGGGGAGCCACTGATGTGTGCTCAAAGAAAGAGGGGTCTGCTTGAAGGAAGCAATCAGTGTTCAAGACTGCAAAGAGGTAAAAATTGGAGGGCTTTCGAGAGAGACCTCAGAGGCTGATGTGAAAGACCCATAAAGAGACAAAAGAGAATGAGCAAGGGACTAGGTAAGCAATAACCAACGACAGGGTGTGTGGTTACTGGGGGTTAATCAACACCTTGGGTGCAGATTAATCCCCCAATAACCACACACCCTGTCATGGAATATTGCTTACTTATTGACAAGCTGCCTTCTGACTTCTGCCAGAGGATCCATTGTGTCTCTGACCACAGTACTGTCCACCTTGTCTGCAGGCTTAAAGTTAATCATCTCATTTTCTTTCAGGTCCCTAGTGACTGAATTCATCAGCTGCCATATTAAAAAATGAAGGATGAAAATCACGATCTATAAGTTCCTGCAGATCTTGTTTACATGCCTTAAAAAAATACCCAGACTGTTACATTCGTAGAGGGAATGAAAATAGGTTTATCCCTAAAAGTCCTTACTATTTGTTGTTCCTGGCTTATAAGTGTGAGCCAGTCAGTCTGTGATACAGCATTCAGGATTGCTACCCCTAGCGGTTACTGTGAACTCCTGCACATATTGGTAAAAAAAAAAAAGCATTTTAAACTGAGAAGCCTTGCAAACTTTTGAAAATCTACCATGGCATCAAAATGATTTATAGTGTAGGCTGGGGCACATTTGAGCCCCTGGTTAATAACAAATAGTTTGACAGGAGTAAGCTTGCAAGTGGTGATATAAATAACATTGTTTAATTGTTCTGGTGTTCTGGTGCAAGTTCTTCTCCCTGCCCTTGCCCTTATTTCGAAACATGCATTTTTCTGTATGTATTGCACCCTTGTGTTCCTTCTGCCCCTCTTCACCTCTCCTTGTACTTTTTGCTTGAGAAATGTTATTCGCTGGCTCTCCTGGGTGGGGGGTTGGAGAAGCAGGCTCAGTTCCTCATCCAAACAGTAACTATCCTCTAAAAAAAAAAAACAAGATTTAGCCAGAGCTGATTGGGCTGTGAAGAGCTACCAAATGACCAAAGTTACAAATGTGCATAGAAATTATGCAACGCCCGGGTGTAACTTGGCCATTTTTTGTAGGTATTGCACCAAATTTTCAACATAGCCTTTTTGGGATTCCTCCCCATGAAGAGTACCAGTGTCAATTTTGTTCACTTGTCCCAAAAGGTGATTTCACAAATAGCTACAGCTGGAATGTCTGTAATCTGACACTGTAGTCTGTTTGTTTCAAAGCTTCAATAAATTCCAGTACAACAGATAATGAGTTAATCCCTAGGTTGCTGAAAGTCTGCAGCCCTGCAAAGGTTCAATTGAGGGGCAAGAAACAGCAGTTTCAAAAGGGTTTTTTTTGTTAATATCCTGAGAACTTCAGAGGTACAATACAGTAGCATTTCTCCTCATTTCAGATGCCTTCAACATAGAATAGCAAATAGCAAAAATCAGAGAGGGAGTGCACTATTTTGCAGCTGTGGAGGAATACTTCCAAATGTCCAAAAAGGGAGTTCCATGATCAGCCATTTTTAGAGCTACAATTTGATCCCAATAGGGCTGTAGGCTCCACCCACAGCCTTATTGGGATGCACCCTCAGACTCACTATCAGTGGGTTGTGGGGGATGTCCCATGTTTTTTTTTTTTTAAGAATGGGCTTGACAGGATTGTTTTTCTGTTTTTTGCTCCAATTGAAACAGTTATTTTTATAGTCCTCCTCATCCCAGGAAAATGTTCGTTCCTTATAGGGTTTTGTACTTTTGTCCAGTTGTTTAATGGAATTGTCTACTATAGCTTTAAGTGTTTCAAATTTTGAGGAGTCAGAGAATTTCTGCAGGGTTATTTCTTTGTGTTTTACCTCCCCAGCCAGAACCTCTTGTTTGACAGAGTCCTTTAAAATGAGGCGGATGAGTTTTAATTATGAAGAGTGAATTTCTTGTTTCTAAGGGTTGAGAAATGTAGCTTTGTCCCCGCCAAATTATGGGATCTGTAGGATGTGGAGACTTCTTGGTAATCTACCAATTTGTAAGTATCTCTGCAGGGTAAGTGGTTACCAGACTAAACATCTAAGTTTCAAGGCCAGTCTCTCATATTAGTGTATGCTTCCTTAATATTCAGAGGCCTTGCTGAAGTGTTTATAGAGTTAGATGCTTGTGCTGTAATTTCACCCTCAGTGAAATCACCAAACCCTGATTTTATGAGTACGCTATCAGTGGTGCTAAAACCCATGCCAGCAGAGCCTCTACTTCATGCAGTGGTTGACTGTGTTGTCATGGTGCTGTGAAAGCCTCACAAACCCTTGCCACTCTGAGAGAGTACAGCACCTACCCACGTGTAGCTCATATGTTTGAATCTCACAGCTTCCACTTGAAGATTGTGTGACCCTGAGCAAGTCACTTAACTTCCCTGTGCTCCCAGGTCACACCTGTAAAAGAGCTTTCAGCTTAGTGCGCTAGTCCTGGTTAAACAACTAACAAAAAAAATTACAATGTAGCAAGGTAGAGAAAGGGCCACAACTGCAGTGGAGCTGATGCAGCATGGTACAAACAATAGAGGAGATGAATAGGAAAACCTGCTCACTCACCCACACTGTAACAAAAGAGGTAACATATCAGAGAACTTTCATTTGCAGTGCAGTTTAATCCATTTGGACCACATCAAAGCAGGAAGTACAGATGTGTGCAAGGTCCCAAGGTTTTGTACATTAGACGCTTTGTCAAGAGACTTTCTGGCCATGCTGTCTGTACAAATTGAAATGCCTTCCTTAAAGGTACAGTCTCAGCAATGGCAGTGCAAAGCACATACGTGCATAATCACAATGGGGGGATTCAACAAAGGGGCAGGAATAATGCACTGGAGGTGTGTATCCTGCCCGTGTAGCCCCACACCCACAGAACGATGCATGGTGGCCATATTCATCGCCACCAGCAACCGTGTGGCCCCCTTCCTTGGCCCCACCTCCCTGGCACATAGGTGCATGGGGGCTGTTCCGTGGACATAGAAACATAGAATTTGATGGCAGATAAGGACCACTTGGCCCACCTAGTCTGCCCATTTTCCTACCTAACAGATAAGCTGTAGATCCTAGTTAACCAACAGCTTACTTCCTCCTACCCCCCACTAGGACTGCCTTATGCCTGTCCCATGCATTCTTGAAGTCCAGCACTGTTCTTGACTCCACGACCTCCTCAGGGAGGCTATTCCATGCATCCACAATCCTCTCAGTGAAAAAATACTTCCTCACATTACCTCTGAGCCGTCCCCCCTCTATCTTCAAATTGTGCCCCCTTGTTCTTGCACATCTCTTTTTCTGGAAGATGCTACCCTCTTGGACTTTGTTAATTCCTTGAGGTACTTGAAAGTTTCTATCATGTCACCTCTCTCCCTTCTTTCCTCAAGGGTATACATATTAAGCTCCTTTAGTCTTTCTTCATATGTCTTCTGGTGCAGACTCTGCACCATTTTGGTTGCCCTCCTCTGGACAGCCTCCACTCTATCTATGTCTTTGCGGAGATGGAGTCACCAGAACTGCACACAGTACTCCAGATGGGTCTCACCAACTGTCTGTACAGAGGGATAACAACTTCCTGTTTTCTACTATTGATGCCTCTTCCTATGCATCCCAGTATCCCCCCAGCCTTCCTTACTGCCTTCTCACATTGCTTGCCTACCTTTAGGTCATCTGATATAATTACCCCCAGGTCCCTTTCTATTTTTACTGTTGTCAGTATCTCACCCCCCATTGTGTACGCTTCCCCTGGGTTTTTGTTTCCCATGTGCATTACCTTACACTTTTTTGCATTGAATCTGAGCTGCCATACATTTGACCATTCCTCCAACCTTGCCAAGTCCCTTCTCATCCTTTCCACTCCATCTTGTGTATCAACCCTGTTGCAGATCTTTGTGTCATCTGCAAAGAGACATACTTTTCCTTCCAGTTCCTCTGCAATGTCACTTATAAAGACATTAAAAAGGACTGGTCCCAGTACTGAACCCTGCGGTATCCTGCTAGTAACCCTCCTTTCTTCACTGTGTACTCCATTTACTACTACCCTTTGCGTCCTGTTGTCTAGCCAATTTTTATCCAAGCTACCACCTTGGGACCCACTCCAAGGCTGGCTATCTTGTGTATTAATCTTTTGTGTGGGACTGTATCAAATGCCTTGCTAAAATCTAGGTAGGCCATGTCCACAGCCCCTCCCTGGTCTACTACTTTGGTCACCCAGTCAAAGAAATCTATTAGATTCATCTGACATGACCTTCCCATCATGAATCCATGCTGCCTTGGGTCCTGTGCCCCACTGGCCTCTAGGTACTCAACAATTCTTTCCTTCAGAAGTGATTCCATCATTTTCCCTACCACTGAGGTCAAACTAACTGGCTTGTAGTTTCCTGCCTCTGTCCTGCTACCACTTTTGTGAAGAGGAATAACATCTGCTCTCCTCCAGTCCTCGGGTACCACCCCATCCTCCCATGATTTGTTAAAGAGAGTAGTCAGCGGGTGTCACTAGTTCTACCCTTAGTTCTTTTAGAATTCTTGGGTGAATCCCATCAGGCCCCATTGCTTTGTCCACCTTCAATTTTATTAGTTCTTTCAGAACCCTTTCTTCTGTAAATGGATTGGTATCGACCCCCGTCTTCAGAGTGTTTCTCTTGTTTGGTTTAGGTAACTCCCTTCCTCTTCCTTTTGTGAATACTGAGCAGAAATATTCATTTAGTATCCCTGCTTTTTCACTGTCACCCTCACCCACATTCCTCCCTTTATTAAGCTTCAGTATCCTCCTTTGGTCTTTTTCTGTTCTAATGTACCTATAAAGGTCTTATCCCCTTCTTACAGAATTGGCTATCCTTTCCCCGGTTTGTGCCTTTGCTATTATGACTGCCTTCCCAGCCTCTTTCTGCTTTAACTGATAAAGTTCTCTGTGCTGCTCCTTCTGTGTTTCCTTATATTTCCTGAATGCTGTCCTTTTCTCCTTAACCTTCCCTGCCACCTCTTTTGAGAACCATAGCAGTTTTTTCCTTCATTGTGTTTTATTGATTTGCTTTACACAAAGGCTTGTTGCCTCTGTGATGGCTGTTTTGATCACTCCCCATTGTTCCTCCACCCCTCCTTCTTGCCTGTTTGCTAGTGCTTTTCTGAGGCACTCTCTCATTTTCCCAAAGTCAGCCCTCCTAAAGTCCAGTACTCTTGCTTTTGTATGGCTTGATTGTATGGCTGTGTTTATCGTGAACCACACTGTTTGGTGGTTGCTTGTTCCCAGATGGCTACCCACTTCTAAATCTGAGATTCTTTCTCCATCCCCATTTGAGAGTACCAGGTCTAAGATTGCTCCCTCCCGAGTGGGTTCCAATACTAGCTGTCTGAGGCATGCCCCCTGTAGGGCATCAAGAATGACCCTGCTCTTGGATGTGCCTGCAGCAAAGGTGCTCCAGTTAACATCTGGCATATTCAGAAACAGATGAGCATCCAGTGGGATGCCTGGACCCTGTCTGTCACTGGATCCCTTCCACCTGTGGGGTGCCATGGTAGTCAGGTGGCCACAGAGCAGCCATGGCATCAGGATGGGTGGGTGCCTGGTTGGCCACCCTGACCCTCTATGTGGTACCTGAGGGCTGGGGAAGCATGTGGGGGCTCTCTGTGACCCTACATCTCTGCCTTGAGCAGCAGTGGCATCCTAGGGGGGCATACCAGCTACGTCTAGATCATGTTGGTGTAGCCTGCACCCCCCTCACCCGGCACTCTGTGCTTTCAAGAATAGTGTGGGCATGCCCCCTGCACCCCCTGGACCACCCCCATGTGGCGGTGATCATTGGCGGGCCAGGGGATCCATCACAAATCAGCCCCATGCCTCTTTGGAGAATCAGACACAGGGGATGCAGTGCTGGGGAGTGACTACGCACCCCAGATATGTGGCGCGTAGCCACTACGCACCTTAGAGAATAGTCCCCAACATCAGTGCATAAAGATATGGCGCAAAGTGCAAACAGTTACAAACAGTGAGCAGCTTAAAAAACAGCTACTCTGACAGTAACAATGATTACAAAGGTACAGTTGACAAAACTATAATCTTGTAGCCTAGCTGGCTAGTATGAGCTGTAGGGGTTCACTGTCACCAGAAAACTCATTTCAGAAGGCTTAAAAAATCCTGCAATATCTGTGCTGAAATAGAGAAGTAAAATGTTACAGAAGCAATTCAACTGCAGTTTTACACAAATTGCACTATTTCAATTTGACCATTTAGACCTGGTGGTACAGCCACTTGAAATCTAAAGATCCAGTAGGATTCTCTTTGGGACAATCTATCTTCCTGATCCCCACCTCTTATCATCACTACCACCTTTTCAATGCCTTGGAAGGACCAAATGGTGGTACTATTGGGCACATTCTACTGGTTATGTGCTGCTTGAGCAGAATCCACATTGCCATACTGAGTGGCTCATATGTGGTCCCCGATTCTTTCTTTCAACTGTTTCTTTGTTCTGCCTACATAGTAGGCACTGCAAGTGCATATAGCTAGGTACATAACAAAAGTGATGTCACAGTTAACAAACTTGCATACTGGGATATGCTCCCCATTGCTGGGATTTGTGAATGAGTTGAACAGTGTAACAACTTTGCAATATTTACACTTACCACAGCATTGTTTACCCTGTGGGAGTGGTGGTCTCCAAGTTGTGGTCTTGGGCATGGGTAGGAGGCTGTGGGTGAGATGGTCACTCAAGCTGTGAGACCTGCAAAACACCATGCACAGCAGATTTCACTGTAACCCAACAGTTTGTATTTGGTTCTGATGATAAGCCAGTTTTTCTTAATATTCTCCATCACATGGGACACGTGCTGAAGCTGGTCAGAAAATCCATGCAAGGATGGGAATCCCATGTTGGACTTATCTGTGGGGTTAAAAGTATCTCTCTCTCAGTTTTCATTGCCCTAGTCCTAGACCTCTGAATGGCTACATGAATTATAACCCTGGTCCTAAAACCTAATGTAACGTTGACCTACACACTCAGAAACACTATTTTCGGCACTACAGTACGTACCCAATGTGCAGTTAGTTAGCTAGTTAGTTAACTCATTTTTGTTGACCTGGTAGGGTGTGCTAGGCAGACTGTTGCCTATTTTCAGGCACGACCCGGGAGAACTGATCTGTCCGTAAGTTTTTGATGGTGTGGCAGGGATGGCATGAGCTAGCTAGGAGAACGGTATTGCTAATTATACAATGGCATGAAAATTTCCTGGACTCTGATTGGTCAGTGTGTGCCTGAGACAGTGATGATATTACACAATAACACACTGTGCTGATTTTATGGAGCCTGAGCCTTTTTTTTCAGAAACAAAGATATACTGCCTCACTAAAAATCTACTAAAAACATTTTTATTTTTATTCTTGTTTTGTATAACATCGAGCCATTGTATAATTGCAATAAGGCACTCCAAGGTGTGTGTTATCATGTACACGTCACCCTGGTGGGAAGCACCCCGGCTTCGCCTCGTGCTTCAACCCACCCCAGGAGTCACATTATTACATGATAACACACACCTTGTTGTGCCTTACTGCATAATTGTAGGCTTCCTACACAAATCAGTATTGATACCATTCTCTCGGTTATTGATTCTCCTAATACCCAAAAAGAGATGGGTTCACAACTGTTGCCCACAGAAAACTGAATACCAAAACACTATATGTATCACAAGACCTTTGAATGTGTATCCTTGTTGGTTGCTCCCTGATGTACTGTGTATTCTAACTACTCATGTTACGTACCTTTTGTCTGCTGTATGTGCCATCTTAATGGCCTGGGTTGTGCCTGAAAATGGTTCCTGGGATCAGTGTACTTAACCAGTTAATAAATAAATAAATACTGTTAGCACTGTACCTTTAAGGCAAGTAACAAAGGAAAAGAGCTCATCCACAGACCCCCCTCCACATCATTTTGTTGTCATCACTATAGCACCTCCAAAGCTCTATTTTACTGTGAAAGCTGCTGTTTGTACCATGATAAATGAAATTCTCTTCCTACAGACCAAGGTAAAGATTGTCAAAATTCAGGGCAAGGGTTACCCCTATTAAGACACCACTGGTCTGTAGAAAGAACACATTCATGAAAACGAAAGTGTTACATCCAAATAGAAAACGTGGTAGGGTTAACAGAACATCAGCTGGAAAGTCACAGTTTGCTCTCTGGTCCAAGTAATGTCTAAGTGCCTGCAAGCCATCAGTATGCAGAATGTTAGTGTACAAGGACTCCACATTGAGGGTGACTAACAAGTGCACCTCCTCAATGTTGATGTCCCTTAGAATTCAGTGCTTCCATCAAGTCCCATACCTCTGACCTAAGATTGTCCACAAAAAGGAGAATATAGTAGTTGATATATTGGGAATGGGGTCGTGAGCGAATCCTCTAACCATGATGTCTATTCCTGTGTCCAGTGAGCAGTTGAAAGTATCTGCCAGTGGAGCTGCTAAGACGTCTGCTGCTTCCTTTAGTATTCTGGGATCTAATCCATCTGGCCCCATTGATTTGTCTTCCCTCAGTCCCCTCAGCCCTTCTTGCACTCTTACATCTGTGATATGGTACTGATTGATAGATCTTCCTACCCCCCTGCCTTTGGCCCCTAGTCCACATTCTGGTAGTGGCCTTTCCTTCTGCTTAGTGAATACTGATCTAAACTATCGGATTTAGTTTGAATTGTGGTGAATGTGTGAGACAGACAGCTGCCGGTAGTGATGGTGATTGGTGAATAAGCACCAGTCACCTACTCAAGGCTGCAGATGGGGATACGTTCACATAGCTGTGGTTATGGGTGGTTCAACTAGACTGCCATGATATGACATACACAATACCAGACAACATCCAATACCATATGGAAAAGAGAAACATATCCAATATCGAGCATGTGGATGGGCTGAGGGCCACAGGACTACCAATGTATGTTGGTAAGCCATGCCAGTGGTACCGATTGTGACTGACACTACTGATAGCATATCGTTACTGGGTATGGGGCTGAGTGAGCTGCTGTACATGTGTTGTTACATCGTAGTGGAAGCAGGGCTGTCATTGGTGGGTACTATCAAAGGAGCAAATGTTTGCTCCTTGCCTTTTAATAATACCATAATGAGATGTGACTAACCGATAGCCTTTTGCCTGTACTGTGAAGTCATTTGCATTTAGGGACAATTGAATCTGGCAGATTGCTTCACAGGAGCAATCGCCTTTTGTAAGTGCTGACTGTTTGCTCCTTAGACCTCCATTGCTCCCAATTGGACACCTACCTCATGCGGCCAGTAAAGAACTGTGGTTTGCAATGAGAAAGTGGGTTACTGCCTGCATGTGTCGGATGGAATATTTGAACATGTTTTTTCACTCACAATGTGCTTCTTGCTTGTCCCAATATACAGAAGCTGTACTTAGCTCCAGGCACTAATTTGCTCCTGGAGCCAGGGTTTAGTGGACACTATTCCTGAGCTTCCAGTATCCTGCCCTAAGGCTCCAGGCAGATATGGCAATGCTCAGGTCAGTGTTGAGCAGGGAGATGGAGAAGATAAGAGTTGGAATTTACAGAGCTCTTCCTGTCCAAAAAGAAAACATCAGCTTTAGATACAATAAAGCAGCAGTATTTGTTACACACCTTGGCCCGGATATTCAAAAGGGTTGCACAACCCACTGATGTGCCCCGGTGCAATATTTAAAAGGGGATTGTGCCTGGCACAAATCGGATGCGCTGAAGCATCCATCGGGACAGGCGCGCGCAGGGGCGGCCCATGCATACTCTGCCTGGGATGTGCTGAGCCCATGCATGACAACCCCTACCTGCGCCACACACAGGTGAGCCAAAAGAGAAGGAGCAACAGCTGGCCACCCACTGGTGAGCTGCCCATGTGCAGAGCAACATGGCAGCTGCCACTAAGGGTGGCCACCCGAGCTCCGGCTGCACCATCGTGGTGGCGCCCTCCATGCCCAATCACGGTCATTTGCAGTAGAAATATTAGACCCAAATTACTGGTGGTCCAGTGGACTGCTCGCAGCCTGATTGAGGGCAGATGTAGTGAACTTAAATGTCCAATATCCCTGGTGGTCCAGTGGACTGCTTGCAGCCTGATCGTGGGCAGATGTAGTGAACTTACAGGTCGAATATCACTGGTGGTCCAGTGGACTGCCTGCTTGCAGCCCGATCATGGGCATCTGTAGTTAAAACTATTAGTCCCTTATCCCTGGTGGTCCAGTGGTGTCCAGTCGGGTGGGCAGCAGGCGCGGCACGCAGGTGGGGAGCTGCCGCCCCCGCTAACCAGGGGGGGGAACGAGGCGGTGGGGCTCAGTGGGCAGGTGGAGAGGGGAGTACTGCTGGACCACCAGGGATATGGGACTAATAGTTTTAACTACAGATGCCTGCGATTGGGCTGCAAGTGGGCCACTGGACCACCAGGGATAGAGTTAACCGAATGTATGTATACCTATGCCTGCGATCGGGCTGCAAGTGGTCCACTGGACCACCAGGGATATTGGACATTTAAGTTCACTACATCTGCCTGCAATCAGGCTGCGAGCAGTCCACTGGACCACCAGGGATAGCGTAACCAATATTAAACAAACTGGTGCCCGTGATCGGGCTGCGAGTGGTCCACTGGACCACCAGGGATATTGGACATTTATGTTTACTACATCTGCCCGTGATCGGGCTGTGAGCAGTCAACTGGACCACCAGGGATATAGGATGTGTTTTAACATGTACACATGCCTGTGATCGGGCATTGGGGCACTTTGCCATGCTGTGCAGCGGGCATCGGTCCCCGATGGCTGCAGCCTGGCAGGGCACCCGGCGCAAGTCACTGGGGATAGGCACACCTGCATGCAAATAGGGCCATAATGACATGCAAATGGCCCCATTTGCACCTTGCATGCATTATGGCCCCATTTGCATGTGCACTTTTGAATATTACAGTTGTTGCGCCTAGCGCAACAGAACTTGCGCTAGTGCATCCCACTGCTCCACTCTGGCCACTTGTGCTGGCAGAGTGCCACTGCTCCATGTGCACTGTGGGTGGCCAGGGTGCGATATTCAATGCTGCTGTGCCATGGTGCAGCTCCGTTGAATATCACCCTGTCAACGCCCCTGCGCAGCCAAGTTGCGCTGCGCCCAGGATTGCGCCACAGTCTGGCGCAGTCTGAATATCCGGGCCCATCTGTTTTTTCTCAGCAATACTATTTTTTTTTTTCTGGTAAAATCCTAGATATACTGATTTTTCATTTCATTTTCTTTCATTCCCAAATGAAGACATTGGCTTTTGAAGATTTAAGAAGTTCTCACTCCTGTGCCATGCCTGCCATGAGAAAAAATATCTTTGTACAGTGCTGTACTCTTTATCATCGGGAACATATACAAGCACTGTACATCCACAACATGATTCTGTTATATACATTAAACTGGTAAACTCAATGGAAGAGAGTTTTAAAAATTGTGAAAGGCAGCCATCTTTAATGATTTAAACAATTAAAGCTGTTTTAAAAATATCTGAGAAAACTGCAAATATACTCAGCATAAAGCTAATGATCTTAGAAATATTTTTGTGCTAAAATACTATAGAATGATTTTTTTTTTTTTGCCAACTAACAAATACTGCTGCTTTAAATGATAAATACATAATGATTAAAGTAAATGCTTATTACGGAATGCCCTCTTCAAGCAGAGGATAACTGCATATAATCTGAATACAATCCATGTAACATGTATTTAGTAGCAACAGTGTCATGTTATTCTTTTTGTAACTATCTATACACTTCTTATAATTCATGGAACCAAGTCATATTATGTTGCATGAGTCAGTGAGTTAAATGGAGAAGTGTTCCCTGGGGCGCTGGATGATGTCACTAGGATGGTTAAATTAACCCTCTCCACTTTTGTGAACTCAATTCCTTTCTCCCCAAATGCAGGAACGTCAGGCCACTCCTTACAAAACCCTATTAGCTTGAGGTCCCTGTGTGCTCTGCTCTTCTGAATATCGAGATTTAAATGCAAATTTTGACTTTTCACCCATGATTCACTGGAAAGTCTTTTAGCTTATATGTTAACAGAAAAGTAAACCTGTACTCTGGATTTTCAAGATGAAGTCTTTCCCAGTTAGTTTTTACAAACTTTTCTCAGGGTCACCTCTAAAATGGCTTTACGTAATTTAAGTTTTTCAGTTTTTTTTCTAAGTAAATGAAATAATAGGTGCTTATGTTCACAT
The DNA here is from genome assembly GCA_016271365.2 of Neoceratodus forsteri. Taxonomy (NCBI): domain Eukaryota; kingdom Metazoa; phylum Chordata; order Ceratodontiformes; family Ceratodontidae; genus Neoceratodus; species Neoceratodus forsteri. The sequence continues at coordinate 12,554,449 of CM028133.1, forward strand.
TGTATTACTAACTTGCTTGAATTCAGTTATGATCTGCAGTTCTTTCACGTAAAATCAAATGCCGCTACTGACATTACTCCAGATGTCATAGTGCCTGAAGAGATTAAGACCCCATATTTAGGCACAAACATTTACACCACATGAAACATATTGCAGTACCGTTGGTGAGTCAGATTAATACAGGTAGCACACCATGTCTAGCACACACTGCCTGTATGAATAACAAGCTGTGGAAGCACAGAACAAAGTACATATAAGTGGAGCACTACAGCCCCCTGCTAGCAAAAGACATCTAGGAGTGAAGGGGTAACATGGCCCAAAGGGTTAGCGCCTTTTCTCTCCCAGGTGCCATATTCGGTCACTGGCATGCTAATGACAACATATGGCATGTAAGACACTAAAGCGCCATTGGCATGCCATTATGTGACCAGTAGTTACTCTACACAAAGCTTCCATTTATTTGCATATTTGGAGGTATTATGCAGAGCTTTAGCCATTGCCTCCACCCTCTCACAATCCCCATTCCCCAATGCAGAAACCTTGGTAGTCTAGTATACCCCCCCCCGATACCCCACTGAAATACATAACTGCTCCCTGGTAGTCTAGTGGTACCTTTCTCCCACGCCAGTCCCTGAAGAAATACAGAATTGCTTCCTGGTAGTCAAGTTGTCCTGTCACCCTCCCCATCCCTCCCCAGTCCCTGATGAAATACAGGACTGCTCCCTGGTAGTATAGTGGTACCTTGCTCCCACCCCAATCCCTGATGAAATACAGAATTGCTTTCTGGTAGTCAATTGTCCTTTCACCCCCCCATCCCTCCCCAGTTCCTGTTGAAATACAGAATTTCTCCCTGGTAGTCTAGTGATCCACCCTTTTGCCCTGATCCTCATTGAAATACAGAATTTCTCCCTGGTAGTCTAGTGATCCACCCTTTTGCCCCGATCCTCATTGAAATACAGAATTGCTCCCTGGTAGTCTAGTGATCCACCCTTTTGCCCCGATCCTCATTGAAATACAGAATTTCTCCCTGGTAGTCTAGTGATCCACCCTTTTGCCCCGATCCTCATTGAAATACAGAATTGCTCCCTGGTAGTTCAGGGGTCCCCTCTCCCAACTTTATCCCTGTTACAAATACAGAGCTGCTCCCTGGTAGTCTAATGGAACCCCTCCTGCCCTACTCCCCATTAGACAACCTTGTAACTCCTCCACTCCCCTCTTTAGCCCCCCCTCTCAGCACCCACTACCATCCACCACCCCACTGTCTGGCACTGACTCTCCCAAGAAAAGTCCATGCAGAGCACAGATCCTTCTCTCACTATCCTAGTCAGCTGCTGTCTCGATTACAGCGACCAAGCATGTGTGTACTGTAGAGGCTTCTACAGTAAGTGCACAGTGGGTCCTTGTTTTGTTTTTTATTTTATTTATGTATTTGGTAACCAGGTAAGCACACTGGTCCCAGATACCATTTACAGGCATGACCTGGGCCATATAGATGGCACATACAGACAGTTGCATCATAATACAGAGACAAGTCTTTTTTACAGAGAAAAAGCAGAATGCTTACTGTAGTGTCAATGATACATGGTTACAATAGAGTCAAGCCTGGAAAAAGGGTCACACAAATAGTACAATAACAAACACATCACAGGTGCACAGAGTACAGTCAGTATTTGTCACACCTATAAGTACACGGTTGAACAGCGAGTTAATGCTTCAAGAATACATCAACTAACATCGGACAGCAAATGAAGCATCTGATGTTTTGAAACTAATACAGTAGAGCTTGCATTAAACTATTAAACCAATGAGTTATGTTTGCATTGGCAAGTTTCACTGTGTTATTTTGCAGGACAGCTCAAGAGCAACTTTTGACATGTTTTTTTCACTTAAATGAAATGCATCTACAGCTCTGTCACAGTAAAATGCAAAACTGAGTTGGAACTCTGTAAACAGTGTTTGTAAGGTTTTATGCTGGATACAGTAACGCTTTTCCAATGTGTTGATAAATGCATAACAACATCTCGGCATAACGGTATTAGCAGAAGTTTATTCATAACTTGTACTAATCCTGTAGGTTCTGTGTGCCTAACAAAATATACATAAATTGCACATAATGATTTCATTCAGAGTAATAGCAGCATGAATCCAGTCAATATCATAATTAGCTGATGTAATAAATAGTAATTTGCAAGGTATAAAGATGACAATTTAAGAGGAAGGAAAAGCCTAGAAAAATAAATGATATAGAGTATGTGAGAATTTAATGTGAACTGTGTGTTTTTTTTTTCATTAAAGCTTTTTTGCATTACAGCAGTGTAGGTGACCCTCAGCCCTGTCCCTGCAGCCTGCATCAACCCATATCTCCCCTAGACCTATCTGCTAGTAAACCCCCACTGATTCCCCCCCACCCCATGGTGGGGACAGAAGGGGGAGGGCCATCCCCCACTGGGGCACAAATCAAGATCAGCAGGCAGTCTGGGTGATTGCGCCAGCAGGAGGCAAACAGGCAGGGCTTCACAAATCTGGTGCCACTTCTTTTTCTGGTTTCATCCTCACCAACCTCTTGTGATGCCAGGTGCAGTCCCTGCAGGCCCTGAAATGTCACTGACATCCCCTGCAGAGGAGCAAGCTCTCTGGACCACTGCATAGATCACCAGCACAGCAGAATCTGATGTCATCCCTCCTTGGGCTAGGAGACCTGCTAAGTGGCAGCATTCTTCCAGTCCCTGGCCACTCAACTGGATTCCAGGGCTCGCTTCCAAATTTAGATCGCCGGCATGGGAGCATGTCATGTTACCCACTGGGCCATCATGTGGCCACCAACTGTGCCGTATTTTAAATGGAAAAATTGCAAGACTCTCACCTTTGAATCATCTGAAATGCAATACCATACTGAAACATGGTGTAAAATTCTGAATTTTTAACAAATATTCTTTATGAAGTACTTCTCACTTCAAGGAAATTAGTACTGGAAAAAAAATGTTCCTTAAAGTGCAATGTTTTCCTACAAAGTACAACACTGCACATATTGAAAAAACTCTGGATGGTTCAAAGTGGACCACATCACAACAACTTCATCTCTAACTAAAAAATGTTTAAAAATCTGTAAGTGCAGGTATGCTTTATGGAATGTGCTGCCACTAGAAACATCAAAACATATAGTGCAGGCAATCCGGATACAGCTCAGTATCTTGCAGTAAAGGATGTATCACAAAATAATGCATCACAGAAGGAATTATAAAGAATAATGGCTGACTAACTATCAGTAACAAGCTGGTTAGTTCATCAAAAGGTTCCTACAGTGACTGTTTGAACCTAGAGAGTTCAGCTTGAGAGGTTTGGTTGCCATGGGAACCTCGAGATGAACTAACGTAGCTTGTTACCGATCGTTAGTCATCCATTGTTTTTTTATAGTGTATGTTGCAAAAAAAAAGTAAGAAAAGAGCCATGGTAAAAAAGTTTTCACTTACTTTGGCTTTTTTTTTTCTCTCCAATGAACTTGCCCTTGTTGCCACAGCCGCTGCTGAGTAGGGAGAGGATCATGCACCGTGCATGCTTGCAATCATGTACTAAGTTGTTGCACTAGCTGCATCTCTAATGCAGCATAACAAACCAGCTGACATAGCTAGTACAGCATAAAAACATTTTAGCAGGGACGGATTTCCATCCATAACAACGTTCCCACATACACTATACAGTAATTGCCATTGAGTTTTACTGTTCCTTGCAGCATAGGGAAGCACCGTGTAGTAATTCTTCAAGGTACTGACTGCATCCTGGCTGGCATTGCTATAAATCCATGCAGATTTGGTTTCTCATCTAAACTGAACAAAGTGTTGTGAATATCCAGTGGTCTCATTCTGGATGGAATTATAGACATGCACAAGGAATTTCACTTGACAACTTCCGTGATATTGCTTTTGAGAGTCCAAAATGTCCAACATATAGATCAGTGTTCTTTTAAATTTCTCTAGTTACAGATCTCCCTGAATATACTAAGGGATAAATTGAGACATTATAATGCCCATGAATATTTTTATTTACTTATTTAGTGAAATGTTTCACCAGGAAGGGTACACTGAGCAACTTAATACTCGTCTCACGGTATGTCCTAGGGGAAGGGGGAGTGGGAAATTTCAACATGTTTAAATGATGCAAAAACAAAGCATAGTACAGTACAGAGACAGGAGCATATAAAATGTGACAGTCAATACATTCAGGTAATACAGTGCAATCATACGTGGGATTCATGATGATTCAAAACAACAAGGCAGGGAAGCATGAGTAGCAAGACATTATAAGTAAATGCTAGGTAATTTAGAGCTAATAGGTGGAGGGGGAGATGGGGAGGGGTGGGAGGGGAGCAGTATACAAGGAGGGTCAAGAGCAAGAGCAGTTAGGGAACAGATAGTTGAGTAGAGCTGAAGTGAGGGAGTTCAATGATAAGGAGTGGCAAATTTGCAGGGGGAGAGCATTTCACAGTTTTGGAAGATGGTGTGAAAAAGCTTTTTGGCCAGAGGATGTAGATCTGCTGGGGATAAAGAAGATGCATAGGTTGTCAGATCTCAGTGAGTAGTGGTTGGGAGAGGGGGTAATAAGTGAGGAGGAGAGGTAGGAGGGGAGAGAACCAAGGCAGTATTTCGAGATGAATTTGGCACCGTGTAGCACATGACAATTTTGAAGCGTGAGGAAATATAGGGACCGGTAGAGGTCGCAGTGATGGGTGATGTAGGAGGCATCTAGAGCAAAGTGGCAGAAGGAATTATAGAGAGTATCCAGTTTGGCTAGGGAGGATTGTGGGGCAGGGCCATAGACTATGTCACAGTAGTTGAATATTGGCACGATCATTTTCAGGACAAGCTCACTCCAGGCCACAAGTGGGATACAGCTGCTATTTCTGTATAGGGCACAGAGCTTAGGCTTAATTTTTTCCTGAATTTCCTCAATGTGTGTTGAGAAGTTGAGGTGTCTATCAAGCCAGACACCGAGATACCTGAATGAGGGTGAGTCCTCCAGTACTGTCCCATCCAGGGTGTGGAATGTGGGTAAGGTAGTTAGCCTAATGAGTCTCTGCCTAGTTCCAAAAGTCATACAGATATTTTTTTGGCACTTAAAAAGAGTTGATGTGAGTTAAACCAGTGTTGGACTCTGGAGAAGTCAGACTGGAGCCTGGTGGTGACATCAACAACCGATGTGCCAGATGCATATAGAACCATGTCATCAGCATACATGTGGATCCAGGAAGTAGTGCAGACCAGGGGGAGATCATTCAAGAAAATGGAAAACAGAATGGGGCCGAGCACTGAACCCTGGGGTACACCAGTAGTTATGGGCAAAGAGGAAGAGGTGACATTGGCAATTTTGACTGATTGGGACCTGCCAGACAGGTACTGTAGGCATAAAACCAGATTGTGGCAGAAGAAAGACCAGCGGCTGAGAGGCAGTTCAGGAGGAGAGGGTGCAAGACAGTGTCAAAGGCTTTTGCCAGATCAACAAAGATGGCTGAGGTAATATGACCTTTGTCAAAGCCAGAGAGCCATTTTCTAGTTAACTCTCACAGTTCTATTCATGATCCACGTAAAGGCATTTGGTGAGGCCTTAGTGCACATAATAGTTATTCCTGAGCACCTTAGCAATTGTAATGGTTTTCTTGTTATTGGTAGGGAAAGTCTGCACATACATGGCAAAGTTATTGGTCACCATCAAGGTGTTGTAAATCCCCTTTCAGTCCAGGTTCCAAACAGCTGGCCCATGCTCACAAGATCCATAAGACCAATACTAATGATATTTATGTGATCCATGAGCTTAGGTAGTATTTCCCTCCTCACCTCTCCCTCTCCCGGCTGCCTATACCCATCCCTTCCCACCCTTCCTCACTCCCCTTGCATCCTGCATGCTGAATTTTATGTGCTCCTTGGCTCCACTTGGAAGCTCTTTGGCTCCTCCTGTCCTTCCCCCATCCCTTCCATTCTCCTCCCCTTTGCTGTGCCCCACCCCTTCCTCAAAGCAGCTTTGTGGATACTTTAAGCTTTTTGTGTTCTTGCTACTCCTGGTGGCAGGGAATATCACACTTAATCCTGGTCCAGTCCCACCTCACCAGTCTAGTTTTCTGAAGGACTGAGGGTTGTCCACCTTAACATCTGTAGCCTTCTCATGAAGCTGAATCTGTTGCTGCCCCTCATGGTCAACCTCCAGTTGGATGTTCTCATTATCTTGGAGTATTGACACTCCATCAAGGTCCATGACTCTGCAGTCTCCATACCTGGTTACTCCTTAGATAGGCAGGATCACCCCAAGGGAGGCAGATGTGTTGCAATATATATCTCCTATGGCATCCAATTTGTGCCTGTGCTGTCAGGTTCTAACCCCCTGCCTATGAGCTGTTCCTCTTCAAACACTCCTTTCCCTACATAGTCCCGCTTTTCATTGCAGGAGTGTACTGCTGCCTTGGCATACCTGGTGCTTCAGTCACTGAACTCTCCCCCCATCTGCTCCCACTTCTCATCTGATGAGTTGCTGATACTTGGTGATTTTAACACTAATTTGCTCTACCCTGCTGTGCACAAACTTTGTCAGAATGATAAATCCCTCCAGCTGTCCTAACTAATTTTGGATCCTACCCACCTTTGTCATAAATCATCAAACCACACTCTATTGGACTGGGTACTCTCCTCTCACCCTCACCATTCTGTGGATGCAGGTATACTCCCTGATGCACTCAGTGACCATCATACAGTCCACTGTGTGAGGAAGATCCATCACTCCAAAGCCCCTGCTTCTGAATTATCCTCCTGTGATCCTTCAGGTCACTTGATTTATCTTCCTTCCATGCAGATCTGTCATTTGCTGACTGGTCCTACATTTCTACAGCCATTGATATCAGCTCAGCCCTTGGCTCCTTCTATAGAAAGTTTATGGAGGCAGTATAGCACAGTGGGTTAAGGCTCTGAGCTGCAGATCTGGAGACCTGAGTTTGAATCCCACAGCCACCTAGGTGCATACTGTGTGATTCTGAGCAAGTCACTTAACTTCCTTATGCTTCCAGGTCACATCTAGAAACAAGCTTTGACTTAGTGTGCTAGTCCTGGTTAAACCATGTTCCCTTTCCCTGTCCCTTATGCTGCCTGGAACCACTATTCCCCCACATGAAAACTAGTGTCCATGGTTCTCACATTCCCTAGATCTCTGATTAGCTGCTGGCCTGCCTTCAAACTCTTGATCTGACCTGGCAGTCCTGTAAAACTACAGGTTTCCCTGCCACCTTGTTATATTATCTGTCCCTTCACAATGCTTGCACCAAAGCCACCTGGCTTATGAAATACAGTTACTTCACATAAGTGCTCCAGAACAACCTATATCACCACTCCAAGTTCTGGAAAGTTATCCATTCCTTTTTCTCCCCTCCAACCCTGTCCCCTCTGCCCATATTCACATATCTGGAATGTGTAGTACGGTATGGGCTGCACGCCCATTGGCTCACGCTGGAGACAATGGGCGCTACTGAAAGTTATCAGTTGGCAGGCGGCGGGCGGCAGGCGGGTGGTGCTGCCACCCGCCGGCTGATGGGGAGCGGGGCAGTGGGGTTCAGTGGGTGGGTGGGGGTACCCAGACCACCAGGGATATAGGATTGTTTTCTATTTTTAGACAGATGCCCGCGATTGAGCAGATAGCGGTCCACTGGATCACCAGGGATGTAGGACTGTTTTCTATTTTTAGACAGATGCCCGTGATCGGGCAGATAGCGGTCCACTGGACCACCAGGGATATAGGACTGTTTTCTATTTTTAGACAGATGCCCATAATCGGGCAGATAGCGGTCCACTGGACCACCAGGGTTATAGGACTGTTTTCTATTTTTAGACAGATGCCCGTGATCGGGCAGATAGCGGTCCACTGGACTACCAGGGATATAGGACTGTTTTCTATTTTTAGACAGATGCCCGTGATCGGGCAGACAGTGGTCCACTGGACCACCAGGGATATTTGACAGAATTCTTATTGTTTTTTAAAAATGCCCATGATCGGGCATGGGGGGTGCCACCAGGTGCAGCCGGAGCTCTGGTGGCCACCCACAGGTGGCAGCAGCCGTGTTGTGCCCTGCAATGTGGCAGCTCACCTGTGGGTGGCCATCAGTTGTTCCATTTTTTTTATCAACTTTGTGCTGGGCAGGTAGAGGGGTTGCCATACATGGCTCTGCACATCCTGGGATGAATATCAGGCTGTGCAGGGTGTATGGGCACGCCCCACCTCGCGCCTGATATATCTGATGCACTCCGACGACGTGGGATTTTTGCTGCACACTTTTTCCTTTTGAATATCGTGCCGGGGAGCTCATCAGTGGGTTGTGCATGGCACAACACTGTTGCGCCATGTCCAACCCTTTTGAATATCTGGACCCTTGTGTAGTGAAGTGGTAAATTATTCCAGTAAGTAATGGCTTTATATAAAAAAGAACATTGGCCCTGGGAGAAATGGATGAGTGGGGGTCTTATGAGTTGAGTGTGAGAAGATCTAGTACACTGGAGACTAATATTGGGGCTAGCATCAGCCAAGAACAAAAATCTAATAGGGTCTTTAATGGGTGCAGAGTCTGGCTGTTATTTTTGATGAAGGGTTGACCCTGAAGTTTCAGGTGTCATCCATCATCAAGACCTCACTTTATCATCTGAGAAATATCACCTGGATTAAGCACCTGGTTCTGCCTGGTGATCTTCTGACTTTGGTCCACCCCTTTGTGACCTCCTGCCTTGATTACTGCAACGCCCTGTACTTAGATCTTCTAGGGGTTGATATCGACTGCTTGCAACTGGTACAGAATGCTGTGGCCAGGTTGTTTACTGGGCTGCCTAGTTCTAGTCATATCATACCTGTGCTGCACAGCCTGCACTGGCTGCCAGTTCAGTGGCAGATCACCTTCAAGGTTAGTTTACTAACCTACAAGGCCCTACATGGACAGAGACCAAGTTATCTGCAAAAGCTCCACTGTCTCTACTACCCCCTCTGACCACTCTGCTCTGCTGAGGAGGGATTGCTAGAGATTCTCGGGTGTGTTTGAAGACCTCTGGAGCCCGTTGATTCGCTTTTGTGGCTCCTACCCTGTGGAATTCTCTACCTCCTCAGATATGGGGGTGCCTGACTGTGGAGAGCTTTAAATCTGCTCTGAAAATGTATTTATTCTCTCTTGCCTATCCTGATTATCAAGTTATGGATTCTATAGTTTTAAGTGGTTTTAAAAATGTTAATAGTTTTACTTGTTCTCTAAAAGCGCTTTGATATTTTTGAATTGCACTTCATATAAATTAAGTTGTTATTAATATTATTATCTTTTAGGAAATGACTAAAACTGATGAAGGTGAAATACTATGAGTAATGCATAAGTCAAAGTATAGCCAGCAGAGGTGTTTGTAACGCGTACAATGATATTAAACTCTGATGCTGGAGGCAATAATTCAGCATATAGAGTTGAACAGTAAATTTACTTCTTGCAAGATCATGACATTGGTGACATAGACTTGGAATCTGTAGTTCACTAAGGATAGGGGTAGGTACTGAGACAGGACTTTCTAGGAATGAGTGAACAGACAATAATTTAGATTGTAAAGCAGACCACGGCGAGTGTGAACTGATTTAACCAGCATGGAGATATGTTGTATGAAAGAGGAAGACTAGTATAAAGTGAAACTGAGGAACTTGTAATTTTCTACTGTCTCCACAAAGGAGCCACTTGTGTCTTTATCTAGTAATGAATGTGTTTATTCTAACACAGAACAACCAGTAGTATCATCCGACCATTTTCAAAAATAATCTTATATGTTATTTTTATAATGCTTGAAGGCACATTTTGAAAGCTGTAACATTTGAAAGTTAATATAGTTCTCCTGTGTTGCCACATGAATAGACATGTTGCTATACTATACTAAAAAATGCAGAACTTTTTAAATGTAGTGAAACATTTTATGTTTTTTATATCAATGTATGGTAACTCTAGTGATACATTAATGATATATCTACTTAGCAGACTCTAAACTTTCATAACAAAAATAAGTAAGTTTCTAGCCCTAATGATTCCAAAGCTACCACATTTGATGGAAAATCACTTTTAAATATGTAACTCTGAAACTGTTGGGGTCAGAAACGTACCAGTATTTTTTTTAATGAAAGGCTGGGGTCCAGCCACCAAGAAATAGTATCACTATTATATTGCTATTATGCAACAGTAGTAATTATGTTATTGATATAGACACAGTTTTCTCTAATGATATTGATACTGTATATATATTGTTTATCACAACTGAGGTGTGTTTTTGTAAAATAAATGTGATCATATACCTCTTCCATAATAATAAAGTATATTGATATACTTTTTTAATAGGGACATGGAAAATTACATGACAGTTTTAAAAGAAATAAAATTTTAAAAACATATTTTGCACTTTTCTGAATTTTGGTATTAGTCTCATAATTTATTTGCTATATATGGAAATGTAATAGCCATAAACATTCATCTTATATCTTAAATTGTGTTGCTAACATTTTGCCCCCACCCCCCCAACAGTACCAGTTGTTCTTTTCTTTCACTGGCTTCATCTATTAAAGTGTTGGAAGATAATAAAGTTAGAAGGGGTAAAGCCAAGGGGGTACAGCTTTTAATTTTTGTATTTTTTTTTTCTTTCTCCAAAGTACACATACTTGGTTCTGCCAACACTCAGTAGAGGGCCATTTCTAAAGGGGAAGTCTACCATAGTTTCACACCAATATTTTCCCAACTCCTTATGTGTAACTGTTATGTGCCTCCCTCCAGTTGCCAGCAGTCCTATAGCTGTCCAAATCTAGATTATAAATAAAAATATACAGCCCCCAATAGTTATCAATGTGTTTGTCCTCCATTTTAGCATCAATGCTGCTGGAGGATGATGTCATCAGAGCAACAGATAATGGTGCTGTACTAAATGCAGTTCCACCACTAAACCAAACCCACAATGTTTGGTTCTCCACTTGAGTAATGGAGGAACCCTTTAAGTGTTGTGCACATCCTGAAGTGCATGTCTAATAGGAACTAGGAAAATATAAGTGTGGTGCAGCACAGATTTGACATGTATATACAGTATTCATATAAGGAAGTGCCTGTATGTGTTGTGTTACTATTTCTCTTAGCAAAAATAGTTTACCCAATAAATGACTCTGGGTACAACAAGAGTTTTAAGTGGCATTATACAGCTGTTTTATTATGTTCCGTGTGTGTCAGCATTCTCTGTTTTGATTGATACCGGCAATGAGACACAGTCTTGCAAAAATGCCCCTTTCCGTTGGTAACTAGGCAGTCAGTGATTGGATGGCTCCTGTAAGGCAATAAAGAGTTCAGCTATAACAAGCAATAGGTTACCAGGACAGCATCAAATGCAGCATTATGGAAGAAGGTTAATCTAGTGGTTAAAGTACAGGCACAAGAACTGGGGAAACTCTGGTTCAAATCCTACTAAAGTCAAGTACTCTCTAACCCTTAACAAGTTTTCCTAACCTCCTTGGGAACTGAGATGGCCCTCAGGTCCATGACTTTAAAAGTGCCCCTATTCCCAATATAAATCATTAGCAGTGATGTGAGAGCTACAGCACTTCACTTTGAAGGTACTGAAGACAAGCTGTGGTGCCCCCCCTTGTAATGCCAGCATTTGAAGTAGGATGTCCCTCACAAATCAGATGGTACACTTTAGCTGTTGTAGGTAAAGAAACTAATCAGTCTCAGTGTTCGTAGTGCTCTGTATTTGCTCAGCTCATTCCTCCCATGTCATATGCATTCTGTGTCTTGGTATTTCCAGTCAGAAACTCAGATTTAAGGAGCATTTGAAATGTAAAACAACATACTTAAGAAAGTAAGTGATCTAGCTCTCCACTTTCAGGCTGCTGAAAAGGAAGGGGTGTATCATTTGTGCAAAGGAGTAATTCAGTCTTGTGTGATCCTTTGGGAAACTGCTCAAGACTACCTTGTAAATGAATCTTCTCAAGGGTGTTCCCCTGGTTCAATACTGATTGACTCACTTGATTGCTAGATTGACTGCTTGATTGTCTGATTTATTGATTCTTTCTACTGCTCTCCACATGTTGCAACTGTCTCACAGAGAGAAATGAGCAGTACAAAGCAACAAATTCTGTTTCCTGTGAATTAAATACTGTTATATGTGCTCTACACATGCAGTATTAAGGCTACAAGTACTACTCCCTGTTTGAGTTGCATGACAGAACTGTCTTAAGCCATTGCAAACTTAAACTAAAAACAGGATAGACAGCATTGATACCCTTATGTGTTCTTCTGCACTGTTGCTGCAGTGACATCAGGGAATGGGAGGGGTTGTATTACAAGTGACCCATTTGCATGTAAATGGAGGCTTGCTTGACATTTTACTACCTTGTGTCAGAGCCTCAGACTCTAGATATGTGTTGCAACAGCAGAAATGACTGATCTCTTATTGACATATGTACAGTAATTGATGTGATGTACAATAAATACATCAGACATATCCAAATCATAAGTATACAGGAGTCTTCTCCTTTAATAACCATTTTTGTACCAGATCAAAGTCAGGCTGCAAGTATCTAGATATGTGGCTGACATACACTACACTTCTGTACCAAGCAAAATAATCCCCCTACATAATACAGGATTCTGACCTATACAGTACATCAGTTAGATCATTCAAGAAGACACTGAACAAAATAGGCTGCATGACAGATCCTTGGAGTACTCAGTAGTAATTTTGATGAGTGGAGATGAAATGGAATTCAAAGAGACTTACTGAGAACTGCTAGTCAGACAGTACTGGAATGAGGATAAGGCAGATATTGATATACCAAGGGTCCATAGCTTGGTGAGCAGGTGATCATTGAGCATCAGATTAAATGCTTTGGAAAGATCCAGGAAGAGCACTTCAACTGTGTTGCCAATGTTCAAGACCCTGTGAAAATAATTTGAGATTTCAAGCACAGCTGTGAGTGTGCTGTGATTATCTTGAAAGTCATACTGGCAAGATGTTAGCAAATTGTCAGTATACAGGAACTCTTTAAGTAGCTCAAAAACATTCCTTTCAAAGACCTTAGACAACAGGGCAATTAGGGCAGTTTGTCAGAAGGTTTTGGTCAGGGTGCACTCACTGGATTTAACAAACTCTGGTCAGAATCGAAATGGCTGCTTATCCATTCATATGATAAAATATGTATTTATTTAAAGGATTTTATGAAGAAAGACATACTGAGCTAGTAACAGCTGTGCCCTGAGGGAAGGAGAAAGGGGAAAAGATAACAGATACAAAAATACAGTACAGAATATAAAGTCCATAGAAACTGAATAAAAGTAACAAAGGTGAAGAGGACAATTATGTCTTAAGAATAAATTGACAAAAATAAGTTACCAATCAAAAAGTTCTGGAACTGACTGAACATAAAGAATAGCAACTTATCAAAATAAAAACACAGGGAATGACTGATGTGGAAGAAGAGTTATAGAATTAATGTGTGACTTACAGTTGTTGTATTATCGTGATGTTAAATCTTTTGCTGGTCAGGCTGCCTTCTCTTTCCACTTTCTTAAACTTTAGAACTCTTTCCCCCTAATCATTCATTCCACCTCTTCCAAATGCTCTATCTCCTGTCTGCTTCATGACCACACCATTACCACCTGTGCCTGTCTTTGAGTCATAGTCCTTCCCCACATCTCAGTTTACCCTCCTCCCTCTTTCTCCATGACCACACTGCTTCCTGTTGTGGTTGCCCTTCAGTCATAGCCCTTCCATGCTCCTCAATTTATCATATTTCCCACTTTCTCCTCCTCCTTCTTGCCCCTCCACACACCTCAACAACCCTTCTCCTTCTATTTCTCTTCTTCTTCCCTCACTTGTCTGCACTTTTCCTTCTTCTCCCCATCTGTGCTCCTTCCTTCAAAGCCCTATCCCCTTGTACCCTCACAGTTGAAAAGTACTATTGCTTGTGCCCGTGGGATAGATTCCATGCTGTGTCCTTGTTAACTTTTGCATATAATTTGACCTGTCTGATGAACTCCGTTCATGTTCATTTTGTATTGTTATGCTATATATCTGTATGATGTTTTATTGTGTAAGTTATTATTTAATGTTGTTCTTGCACCTCTCATCCCCCTCCCTGCCCCTCCCCCAGATGCATCAGTAAATTAGCTATTTTTCAGCTTAGTATGTCTTTCCTGGTGAAACTTTTAAAATAAATAAAAAAATAAATACACACATACAGTACTGTACATTAAAAAAATAATATAAATGGCCCACATTTACACCACGATAGTAGAAAAACACAAGACCATAAACATCAAGGTAATGCAGTGAAAAGTGTTTTTGGTTCAGGACATGCACACCCCCTTGAAAATGTGCACAACACACATACAAACACACACACACACCCCCACACATGTGCACATGTAACTGTTCCAACAACTGTGTGCACACATAGGTGTGAGTGTCATTAGTAGGATAGAGCAGCTACAATATTTCATTTTCGGTGGGGTCCTGCTTTTACACATTTTTTCCAGCATATTTAGTAGAGTTAGCACAGGTAGAATCTAATTTTTACTGAGGTCCTGGTTTTATGCATTGTTACAATATAGTTATCCAGGATTGGTCAGTTAACATACAGGATCTCATTTTTAGTGAGGTCCTGGTTGTACCTTTTGCAACACTAACAGTTCTGGGATGCCCTAAATGAGTTGACTCTATCACAGCCTGTATGTTTTCAGTGACTAGATACTGTCTCTCTCTTTGAACAGCAGAGGGATGTGAATTGTGCTGAGTGCATGTTTTAGTGCCTTATTTTTGCGTTGGGGGGGCTATATTAAAACATGCTCAGAGCAATCGCACTTTGCTCCAAACATGTTTAAGTATAGCAAATTAAGTGAACTGTGCCAATTCACACTAGTTGACCAGCAGGGGGATGTGAACAGTGCTGAGTGCATGTTTTAGTGCTTCACTTTTGCTTTGGGAGGCTGTATTCAAACATACTTGGGGCAGTCACACTTTGAATATAGCAAATTTTGTGAACTGTGTTAATTTGCACTAAGGAAAGAGACTTAAGGGGCAGCCTGGTACATTTTAACATGGGGCAATTTCTCTGTGTAGTTCTGGTGTCCAGTTCTAGGTTTGTCTGCCTATTTCTGTTTCAAGCTTTTAGCCACTGACTGAATTGCTTTTAGCCACTGACTGCCATGCCAGAAACCTGGGTTCAAGAATGGACCTGGGTCACTTGGGGACTGGCTTGAGAGGGAGAATGCCTACAGTCATAGCCAAAGACATGGTCAGATATTTCCTGAAATTTCTGTGATATTTCTAGAGAAATCTCCTGCTTTCTGCATTTCCACAGTAGGGGCAGCAGAGAAAAACTCTACAAATTCCATGAAATATCTGGAAATTTCTGACCATGTCTGTGGCTGCTATGGTATCTGTAGAACAGGGAGAAGAATCTAGATGGCAGTACCATGGGACAGCATGAGAAGGGACCCCACACCTGGATGCCTAAGGTGTCTCCATGGAGGTCAAAAACACACATGTCTGGGACAATTAGGTGAGAAAATAGAAGGAAAATCCCTTTGACTGTAGAACAGTAATGGCCTGCCCTGTAGCAGGCCCCACACCAATGACTATTCACAACACACACACAACCTGTGACAGGCCCACTAGAAAAGGTATGTCTTAGAGAAGGTGGGTCTGGGGCTGAGAAGACTAGCCCAGATGGGGGGAAGTCAGGGTGCTGAAGGAGATAAACAGCTTTGTACCATGGACACAGTGGGATGACATGCCACTCATCATGGTTGTGTACTGTGTGCTGGTGAATGGTAAGGGACTGCTTGCATGGAGGAGCAATGCTGAGGTGCAATGCATGAAAATAGTGTGGCGATAAGGTACCCAACAAGGAGGTGTGATGTGTGGGGGTAAAATGTGAGGTGCTGCCACTACTGCGGAGTGATGCTCAGAAGCACTGAATGAATGAAGTAAGGAACTGCTTGCATGGAGGAGCAATGTTCAGGAGCATTGCACGGACACAGTGGAGCAACATGGCACCAATTACAGTTGTGTTCTGTGTACTGGTGAATGGTGAGGGATTGACTGCACTGTGTAATGATGCTCAGAAGCACTGTATGAACACTCTGGTGTGACAAGGTAGACATCACGGTGGCATACTACTTGCTGGTGAAACATGAGGGAATGCCTGTATTAGGGAGTAATGTCAGAAGCACTGCATGAACACAGTGGGGTGACATGGCACCCATTAAGGTGGTGTACTGCGTGTTGTTGAAAGGTGAGGGATTGTCTGCACTGTGGAGTGATGGTCAGAAGCACAGCTTGAACATGGTGGGGCAACATGGCACCAATCATGGTAGTGTACTGTGTGCTGGTGAAAGGTGAGGGAGTACCTGCTCTGTGGAGTGATGTTAAGAAGCACTGCATGAACAGTGTGGGGTGACATGACACCCACCACAGTGGTGTAATGCAGACTAATGGATGGATTGGGATTCTCTGCACTGAGGAGTGATGCTGGGAAGCACTGCATGAACACAGTGGGGCATCACGGCATCCATCCCTATTGAGAACTGTGTGCCGGTGAAAGGAAGTGACTGCCTATATTGGGGAGCAATGCCAATGCTCAGAAGCAATACATGAATGCAGTGGGTTGACATGGCACCCATAAGAGCTGCATACTGCATGCTGGTGAAAGGTGAGGGACTGCTTTCACTGGTGGGCAATGCTCAGAAGCACTGCATGAACACAATGGCATGACCTGGCACCCATTATGGTGGTGTACTGCATGCTGGTGAAAGGTGCTGGACTGCTTGCACAGGGGAATGATACTCAGAAGCACAGCTTGAACACAATGAGGCGACATGGCACCACTCACGGTGGTGTGCTACATGCTAGTGAACGGTGAGGGACTGCCTGCACTGGGGAGCAATGCTCAGAAGCACTGCATGGACTCAGTGGTGTAACGTGCTACCCAGCATGGTTGTGTTCTGTGTGCTAGTGAAAGGTAAGGGACTGCCTGCACTGGGCACTGATGCTCAAAAGCACTGCATGAACACAGTTGGGTTACATGGCACCCAGTCAAAGATGGAGTGATCAGCCTGAGAGAAATGTTACCCCACTGGTGTTTCAGTCTTCTTCATTTCTTTTAACTCATATATACATTTTTTGGTTCACTTGGATGACAGTTCCACTGATATATGTTACTATAATGCAAAGTTTGGAGGAACAGCTGTTGATAACTAATGCAGTCATGTCACTAAAGTAATTTGCTCAGATGCAAAAAGGCATAGGAGTCCAATTAAGAAGACTATAAAAATACTTCTGAGTAAGCTCAGTATAGAAGGAAGTCTTCATTTTAATGTCACGTTTGTGCTCCTGTTGCAGGTAAAACACATGGACAGATATTGGTCTTACATATTTTAATATGCTTATATATAGGATGGGTCTAATTAATTTATTGTACTATGTGTGTTAGAGGTTTGATTTTAACTGGTGGGTGATGAGTTCATAGGCTGTAATTTCAAAAAGCAGACCTGCAGTTTCTAGTATACACACACACACACACACACACACTCTCCAACTTACAGTCAGAAAGACATGTAAAGAGCAGACAAATTTATTATTTTATCTATTGTATTTTGATGTGTTAGTAATTACTTTCTACTTCTGTAACAGTATATGTGTTAGCGTAGTGAAACAAGTAGGTTTTTGCCTTCACTTTTTACACTGTTAGTAAAAAAGAATTCAATAGAATTCTGGTACTGTTATGTCAGAAACTGCCAGCTAGTTAGGAGCCTAATATAGTTCAACAAGAAACTAAATATATTTTTCAATCTTTTTCAAAATAAATAGATACTTCTTTTAGTAGCAAACTTTGCCCTTTATCTGTTTGCACTATTGGTCCATCTGTATGACTTTACATTTTTTAACAATAATTAACTTCTCTTTCTTCTTCCCAAGCAAAATTTGGCTATAAAAAAATGTCACATGCTAAATTATAACAAAAGATCACAGGTTATCAAAATCACATATTTCTATTACATGTACAATATTTGGTGATAGACAGTATTATTTCTCCATAAAAATCTGAAAACAGATTTGCAGTTTCCCTTTGAAATTCACTGCCTGCTCTGCCAGTAGACAGTTTCTGACTTCACAATACAAGGATTCCACTGTATTCTTTTTTCACTAGCAGTTGGCAAAATACAAATAAAATGATGAAAACGTAAAAAAAAAAAAAACAAATAGCAAACTGAATAACTGTAGAGGCAGCAAAACCTTTATTGTTTAAGGTATGCAGCCTTACTAAGCACTTGCTCTTTAACATCAGATAATTTACTGCAGGAACATTCCATTCTGTGACATTTGACCCATTCCCTCCTATGGACTTCAGGGATGGTTCCTTATCTCTTAGTTGTATTTCTCAACTTTTTTTTTTTTAATTTTATTTAGTTGTTTTAACCACGTATAGCACACTAAGCTGAAAGCTTTTTTATAGGAGCGACCTGGGAGCACAAGGAGGTTAAGTGACTTACTCAGGGTTACACAGTATGCAAGTAGAAGCTGTGGGATTCAAACCCAGGTCTGGTCTGCTGGATGTCACCAGATTTGCAGCTCAGAGCCTTAGACCACTGCGTTATACTGCCTACTTACTACTTTTCTAATCTGTCACACTGATGTATAATTTTTTTTTTCTGTCTAACATTTCTGTGGGTTTTTAGAAGGCAGCTCTTGTAACAGATAAAATGAGTAACTCCTGTTCATGAACCAGTTTAGCTCTGCCTGGTAGGTTGCAGAGTGGCAGACAGAGCCAGCAATGAAATGAGAGCCCAGATGTAGTGCAGGCAAGCTGACAGGAAATGAAGAGGGCAGGCAGAAACAGACCACAGATTTAAATGAGATAACCTGGACTGAAGCACTGACATATGTCCACTCAAGGGAAGAACACAGTCATCTTATCCTGTCAGTCCCCTCTCTTTCTCTCTCCTAGTAATCTCAAAATGCCTGCATGGCTCTGCCCATGCAGCCATAAAAATAGAGACCACAGCAGCCTGCTTCAACAACCTCAGAACATCACTTGTAGCTATCCAATGGTGGTACAAAGTGTACCGACAATGGGCCAGTAAATCAATAACAAAGAAAAAGAGTTTTAGATCAATATTGTCCAAACCCATTTTTGTTTTTAAGGGCAAGTTCAAAAGGTACTTTAAAGTTTCATCTACCATTAGTGATGTAAGTTTAAAATCACTAATCATAACAGTCAGGCACACACCACCTCAAATTAAAAAATGAACACTTAGCTCCAGAAAATAAAGCTTTGTTGTCCTTTATTACAAAGTACAATCAAAATGAGACATACTGCAGGCCTAATGTGTTTCAGACAGTTATGTCCTTTATCAAAGGCTTAAGTTTAAAACCAGCATCACAGTCACCATAGCTAGACACAAACTGCTCAAGGTATAATAGATCAACCAATGGAACTATTTTTACAATTCCAAACAAGGTGGTTTTGAACTCTGTGGCAATTTCAAATGGATCAGTCAAATTGCCTTGTTCACTAGTCAGAAATGGCATTGCTGTAGAGCTGGTCTTTCCCATGAGACTGTGGTTCCACCAAACTGGTTCGACAAAAACTATATTGATGTCCTTTACAGCAACACCATTATAGTGACAACCCCTACAGCATCACGGAAACACAATGATGGACCAATACACTGACAAACAGTACAATACACCTTACAATAAGAGAAGCTTTGCCCCCTGCACCCCTACACCCTGCATAATTAATATAACCAACTCCACGTCACACAAACAGTGGAAAAAAGGGTAGTTCCCCCAGCCGCACACACACAAAACCACCGATGGACCTCCAGCACAGTTCTCTCTGTTACACGTAGCTAACTACGAGAAGCAGTTTCTTCCCCCTCACACTCAAGACATACTGGGACTGCAACCTCCTCTCGTATGATGCCCAACCAACACACCACACCTATGTACCACATTGATTGGTAACACTTGTCGACACTTACACCTGTCAACTTAAACTCTGTATTGCTCTCTGTGCCTTCAATATACAGCTGTCACTGCAATTTATTTCCTGTCTTGCCATCGCAGTCATAACGGTATACTGAAATGGTTTAGTACTTACCAGTTTGCCTGTTGACCATTTGAGTACTGAGATTGGGAGTTTAAATTTACAGTTTAAATTTAAAGTTTACATTTTTGTCTTTCTAACCAATTGTTTACATTTATTACTTAGTTTTTTTTTTATATTCATGCAAAGTTTAATCTGTATGTTGTTTCCTAAAAGTTTTCCAGGCCATGTTTCTCTCCTGCATCAATTGTACCAAACACGGGCTGATCCATTTCTGGCTTCTACTTTTAGTATGTAAGGGATGGATAGGTGCAGAAAGAGTACAGACCTTGTTAAATTCAAGTGTAATATAATCCAACATTAAATGAACCAAGGGGACGACATGCAGGAAGGACCAGTCAATCTGTGATGGAATCACTTCTGAAGGAAAGAATTGTCGAGTATCTAGAGGCCAGAGGGGCACAGGACCCTAGGCAGCATGGATTCATAGCGGGAAGGTCATGCCAGATGAATCTGATAGATTTCTTTGACTGGGTGACCAAAGTAGTAGATCAGGGAGGGGCTGTGGACATGGCCTACCTAGACTTTAGCAAGGCATTTGACACAGTCCCACACAAAATATTAATATACAAGTTAGCCAGCCTGGGAGTGGGTCCCAAGATGACAGCCTGGGTAAAGAATTGGCTGAAGAATAGGACACAGAGAGTAATAGTAAATGGAGTCCACTCTGAAGAAAGGGGGGTTACTAGTGGGGTACCACAGGGTTCAGTATTAGGACCGGTCCTCTTCAATGTCTTTATAAGCGACATTGCAGAAGGACTAGAAGGAAAAGTATGTGTCTTTGCAGATGACACAAAGATCTGCAACAGAGTTGATGCACAGGGTGGGGTGGAAAGGATGAGAAGGGACTTGGCAAGGTTAGAGGAATGGTCAAATGTATGGCAGCTTAGATTCAATGCTAAGAAGTGCAAGGTAATGCACCTGGGAAACAAAAACCCAGGGGAAGAGTACACAATGGGGGGTGAGATACTAACAACAACAAAAATGGAAAGGGACCTGGGGGTAGTCATATCAGATGACCTAAAGGTGGGCAAGCAATGTGAGAGGGCAGCAAGGAGGGCTGGGGGGATACTGGGATGCACAGGGAGAGGCATCACCAGTAGAAAACAGGAAGTTATTATCCCTCTGTACAGACAGCTGGTGAGACCCCATCTGGAGTACTGTGTGCAGTCCTGGAGACCCAATCTCCGCAAAGACATAGACAGGATGGAAGCTGTCCAGAGGAGGGCAACTAAAATGGTGCAGGGTCTGCACACGAAGACATATGAAGAGAGACTTAAGGAGCTTAATATGTATAGCCTTGAGGAAAGGAGGGAGAGGGGGGACATGATAGAAATGTTCAAGTACCTCAAGGGAATCAACAAAGTCCAAGAGGGTAGCATCTTTCAAAAAAAGAGGTGTGCAAGAACAAGAGGGCACAATTTGAAGATAGAGGGGGGGCGGCTCAGAGGTAATTTAAGGAAGTATTTTTTCACAGAGAGGGTTGTGGATGCATGGAATGGCCTTCCAGAGGAGGTCATGGAGTCAAAAACAGTGGTGGAATTCAAGCATGCATGGGACAGTCATAAGGCAATTCTAGGGGGTGGGGGTAGGAAGAAGTAGGCTGCTGGTTAACTAGGATCTGCAGCTTATCCAGTAGGTAGGAAAATGGGCAGACCGGGTGGGCCAAGCAGTCCTTATCTGCCATCAAATTCTATGTTTCTATGTTTCTGTGCAATAGCATTTCTGAATTCACTAATGTTCAGATTACAAATGGATCAAGAGGTTACATGTGCATGTATTAATAGCTTCAATCCTTACTCAGGTATTCATTTAAAGAGCTTACACTACAGTAACAAATGAATCTGTGCACAATAAAAACATTTATTTAACAGGTTTATTTAGTTATCAAGTATTACTTTATGTGGGCTCTGCTGTATTTGGTAACCAGGTAAGTGCACTGGACTAATGTTAAGCTTGCTTTCAGACATGAGGCAAGAACACATACAGTACGTCCAGTAACAGTGACAAAGTATTACATGGAAGCTAACGACAGCATAAACAGCTGTGTAAGTATAAAACAAGTCTGCTATTGACTTGAAGTAGATGTCTCTAGTTCACACCAGAATCCAATTGTACTGCATAACTGTCAGCTATGCAGTTGGTGCCATGGTATTAAACTCTCCAGTTCCTGGACCTTAGATACCATACTATGTCTTAAAATAAATTGGTAAAGTAGCTTCAGTTCACCAAAAGGGCATGTTAAGAAAAGCAGGCCAATTAGTTGATACTGTCAAAAACCATTTAGAGCCACTAATTAGAAAATATTGTATGCGGAGATGAGAGCTTTAATGATTACCCATCTGTAGCCTGTATGTGGCACAACTCCCAAAGGCCTGCCAAACAGATGTGCCTTGCAGGACAATGAGTTGCTAAAGCACACTTTTTCTGCATCTTCTAACAATACACTACTGGCACTTAGATACCATAATACAGTGATTTAAAACATGCTACCACAGAAACTATCACATTCACTCAGTAAAAATATGTTTTGTAACCATATTTCTTAGATAATTGTTTTCGAAAATAAAGTAATAACAGAATCAATGTAAGTGAATGTACAAGTCATCAGAGGACTGAATTTAGCATAACCTTTTCTTGTAATCTCATTTTGCATTCCTTTCCTCCATCTAGGGCATTGTATTGAAACAAAGTTTTGTCAGTAGCTCTTCTTATTGTAGAGTGCAGATACAGTTTATGGTTATGTCTTACAGCAAAAACATGGTGGTCTGTTTGGCTATAAAATGGAAGTGGTGTATAATTTATTCATGTTTCATTAGTTTTTATTTTACAGTTTATTTAGTCAGGGTAGCCTAACTGAGATGCAACTTCTCATTTTTAGTTAGATCCTGCTACTGTCACTGTAAGGGTTTGGCACCCATCCTCTCACATTTTGGGGTATATGATGGTATCTGTCATCTGAAGAGCATCCTCCTTACACCATAGAAACCAGTACTTTCACCTTTTACCTTGCCACCTTGCATCTGGGGCGACGGGACTAGGGGGCACCTTAACAATATACTGGGGCACCATTAAACATGAGACCACACACAGAGTTCAAAGCATGGTGCTGAGATACTAGTATGCTAACATACTAAAATGCCAGCAGAGTAGGCCATATGGTCTATCAAGTCTGCTCGAGAATCAGCACCCGTTTGGAGCACCGCTGATGCATTCCCCACCTCGCCCGTGGAACTCCCTCATCCCACAATTGAAGTTCGCCTCCAGTTTTGGCATTACTCAGTTTCACTTTCCCCCTATACCAGTCCCAGCCTCACTTGAACCTCTTCACAGTATCCACATCCACCAGTTCCACAGGCAGTGCATTCCAGGGTTCCACCACCTTTTCAGTGAAGAAACACCTTCTTCTGTCTCCCCTTAGTCTCCCACCCACCAGCCTCAATATGTGCCCCCTGGTGGCCCCCACCTCTCTCTGCTGGAACACCCTATCTAGGCTTACCCTATTTACCCACTTTAGATACTTAAAGACCATGATCATATACCCTCTGTCCCACCTCTCCTCCAGGGAGTACAGGTTGAGCTCCTCAAGTCTCTCCCCCATAGGATCTAACTCCCAGACCTCATATCATTCTGGTCACACTCCTCTGGACCCTCTCCAGGAGTGCAATGTCCTTTTTTAAGTGTGGACGCCAAATCTGTACGCAGTATTCAAGGTGTGGTCTAACCAGGCAGTTATACAGAGGGAGAAATACATCCCGGCTTCTTGAGGTTATCCGCCTGGCAATGCACCCCAGCATTTTAATTGCTTTGGCTGCAGCCCTCCTACAATGCTCAGAGTTATTCATTTTGGCATCCACCACCACCCCAAGGTCCATCTCCCCACTCAAAGCCTGCAGTGTTTTCCCCTCCCAGAGTGTACACATGAGCTGGGTTCCTAAGCCCCAGGTGGAGAACCCTACATTTCCTCATATTAAATTTCAGTTTCCAGGTACATGACAACCTCTCCAGAGTCTCCAGGTCCTCCTATAGGGCTACTCTACCCTCCCCCCATCCACCACTGCCTCCAGCTTTGAACCATCTGCAAAGAGGCTCATCTTCCTCCTGATATCTCTTCTGATGTCTGAGATGTAAATGTTAAACAGGAGTGGGCCCAGCACCAGTCCCTGTGGGACCCCGCTAATGACCCTCCTAGGAGATGAGACTTCCCCCTCCAACCACCACCTTCTGAAAATGCCCAGATAGCCAGTTCCCTATCCACTTGATCATCCATTCCCCCACCTCCATTTCTCCCAGCTTGTCCAACAGCCCAGTATGTGGTACTGAATCAAACGCATTCCTGAAGTCTAGAAGGAGGACATCCACCGGCCTGCCCTGGTTTAGCTCCTTCATCACCCAATCGTAGAACTCCACAAGGTTGGTCTGACACCATCTGCCCAGCACAAAGCCATGCAGGTGATCATCCAGGTATCTCCGTGTCTCCAAAAACAGCCCAGCCTTTCCTTTAAGATGGTCTCCATCAGTTTGCCCAACACCGATGTCAGGCTGACAGGCCTGTAGTTCCCAGGCTCCTCTCTTGAGCCACCTTTGTGAATAAGCATGATGTGGGCCAACCTCCAATCCTGAGGCATACTCCCCGTCTGGAGGGAAGTGTTAAAAAGGTCTGCCAGAGGTGCAGCGCCAGGACATCAGCCAATTCCCCTAGCACCCTGGGATGAACTCCATCTGGACCTGGTGCCTTCTTCGTTCTTAGAGACTTGAGGACTTCCCACACCCTACCAACAGGGATTTCAACATCTGTGACCCCCCTCCAATCTGCAGGTCCAACCTGCCCCCTCCCATATGGTGCAACCACACCATCTGCCTTAGTGAAGACTGAGACAAAGTACTTAAGTACCTCCGCCTGCTCCTCTGCCTCCTCAACCCACCCCATCCCAGACCTCAGCCTACTAATCTGCCTCATCACGTTCCTTCTTTCCCTGATATACCTAAAGAATCCTTTATCACCCCTCCTGACCCCTGCACCAACCTCTGCTCTGTCCTCACCTTGGCTGATCTTACCACCCTGGTGACCATTCTGGCTATCATATAATACTCTCCCTTGTCCATAACCCCATGTGAACACCTGTATCATCTATAAGCAGTCTTCTTCTCCCTCACATCTTCCTGGACCTCCCTGGTCCACCAGCTCGTCTTTCTGGCCCTACCAAATTTGCAACTCACCTTTGCACAGGCCTTGGTAGCCTCCTGGAGCCCCATTTTAATAAATTCCCACCTGCCTTCAGTGTCCATGCCTGGCCTGATCCCCTACAAATGACCCTTAAGGATCCTGTCCATACCCTTGAAATCTGTACCTCTGAAGTCAAATACCACTGTCTTAGTGCAATCTTCTCCTCCCCTCAGGTCCAGGGAAAACCAGACCATGGCATGATCACTCCTGGCCAGTAGGCCCCCCACCACTAGGTTCTTAACCAGGTCTCAGTCCACCAGGACCACATCAAAGATATGTCCCACTCTCGTCGGGTCAACCACCTGCTGGTTAAGGAATGTGTCCTGGAAGATGTCCAGCAGCCTCTGTTCCCTGGCCAATGAGGATGTTATTGTTCCCCAATCAGTTCCTGGCATGTTTCGGTCCCCAGTACGATCGTCCTACCCCCCAACTACAATGGTCCCTAAGATTTGCCACAAGGCCTTCTTCTAGATCTTCTGTCAGCATGGTGGGCCTATAAATCACCCCCAGTTTTACCCTCTTGCCCCCAGCATCTGCAAGGTGACCCATAATGCCTCCACATTACCCTCCACCCCCTCTACCCTACTTATTACTATGCCGTTCTTAATGATGAGTGTTACTGCTCCTTCCCTGCCCACAGCCTTGTCCTTTCTGAACATAGTGTACCCACTCAGGTTTAGGTCCCAGTCATGCCCAGGAGTGGCCCAAGTTTCAATGACAACCACCACATCCAATTCCCCTTCTACTAGCATTGCCTGGAGCTCAGGCATCTTGTTATCCATGCCCCAGCCATTAATCAGGACCGCCCTCCATCCCTTCACCCTACCCACCCTCATTTCCCCAACCCAAGAGCTCCCAGGTAGCTGCCTGCTTGAACCCTCCTGTGCACAGTCGGGTGCTCCTATTTTGTGCCCCATCCCCATTTGGGAGAGAAGACTGAGGCCATCCTTGATGGGCATGCTAGGATCAGTGTCAAGCCCCAGCCCTTCCCCCTCACAAGTTTAAACCCCACCTAGCTTGGATGAATCTGGCCAGTTTTTGCTTCAGTGCTTCTTTCCCCCCAAATTGAGGTGGAGCCTGTCCCTTGCATACAGCCCATTGTCCTCCTAGGTAGCACCCCAGTCCCCCACAAACCCATACCTCCTAGACTCACATCACTCACCAAGCCATTCATTAACCTCTCTAATTTTTTATTTGTTGTCCACATTGGCTCTAGGCACCAGCAGGATCGCAGAGAAGGAGACTGAGAACCCTATGGCATGACAGACCCTGGCTAGCTTATGGAACCTTGCCTGAATCACCGGCACACTAGATCAAACTGAGTGTATTTATTCAGCTGCCAAGTGATACACAGCATTATGGGTATTTCGCCTGTCCCTTTAAATCTTCACTCCAGTTCATCAATTGTCATATTCATTGCATTAAACTGTACAGTGTCATGTTTTCAGGGATCCAGATCTCCACCCCCACCAATCTTCCCATGGCCTATCTACTCTGCACTAGTTCCCATGAAACTGCTACCAGGTTACCTCCCTTGATCTGAGGGACACTGCTTCTACAGTTGCACTGGATCCAAGTTCACATTTCAATTTTCACATAAGTACAATCCCTAACCTTCCGTCAGGATCCCTCAATGCCTGACACTCCCAAGACCAGTCATGCAGTGGCACTCTCCCATGCAGGGCAAGCGGTTCCCTGGGGACAACTCTGTGGCAGCATGTGTCTCACTGTACCCATGAGGGACAACACTACGAAAAGCAAGTCAGATTATGACATTACTACTAAAATTAAATAGTTGGTCCACCCATTTCTACCTCCCTTCAGCAGTTTCACAGATAGCTCCAGTGACCCCAAACATCCAGGGGACTTACAGACCCCAACTGTTGCAGAGACCCCTCCTCCTGATGACCCATTCATTCAGCTTCCATACCAGGGGGAAGTAACACATTATGATACCTAGGTTTTCGTTCCTACAGGACATCTGTAATGCAAGGAATCATAGGAATCATAGGAACATACAGGGCATAGTAGACCAAGGTCCATAAAGACTGCCATAGATCTAATTTTTGAATCTGATCAGATGTACAGATTTATAGTAAGCATCCAATTTTAATTTGAACACTTCCATATTTCTGCTGCCTATAATTTCTTCTGGGAGTGAATTTCCAAATTGGTACTATCCCTTGATTACTTATAAATGTACTCTTTTTCAGACTAAGGCTCTTGTTTCAAGCCAGACTCTTTTGAAAACTGTTCCATAGTGGGACTGCATCCTTATGGATCCTGGTGACCTCCCTTGAGGGCTGGCCCACCACAACTCCCAGTGGTGCCATGCTAGTCTTGATCTCTTTGGGTTCTCAAGGCCACATTCTGGGATACTCCATCCTCCTGACTGTGTCTTGATGGTGTTTTGCTAGAGACCTTGACAGAAGGCAAAACCACCCTGACTCTGGGACTCTGTCACCATCCTTGGGATTGCAAACCTTCCAACTCAGTCACAGACAGAGAACTCAGCTCCCACTACTGATCTTCCCTTCTGGGGCCTCTATCAATTCTCTGTCTCCCTATGCTTGCTCCCCCCTTTTGTACACAATCATGGGAGGCAGGGCTATGCACATTCATGACAGAGTTTTCTGCATATAGCTAAGCCAGAACACTCTGTACACAAACAACCAGATATCCTGTCTCCAAGCACTGCCACCCATTGGACAACTTTCAGTCAGACTTAACCCTTTGAAAGCCCTCTAGTAACAAGCCATGAGCTGAGCGAGATGGAGGATGGTTACACTCTCCTGACCCAAAAACGTTGTAGTCTGCTGCAAGGATGACCTAAACCAGGTGCTATCACCTTTTGCTGGTGGTACCACCCTTCTGTCATCCTGACAAGGGTTATCTCGAAACATATCTCACTTCACATGCGACAAGCCTGAATACACAAGAGGCCTTACAACTGTACCAATGTGTGCTTATGTACAATTAGTCCCATTCTATAGGAGAGTCAGGACTTATACGAACTATACACTTTTCCCAATTCCATTAACTACACTTTTAATTTCAGCAATCCTAAAAATACTTAATAGCCAGCAAATACATACCTAAGGGCAGGGACCTATCCAGGCACCCCGAAACAACCTTCACTTTCTCCTAGGTTTCAGTCTCTCTCCTTTTGCCCCTTCTACTTTTTATGCTTTCTACGGGGACATGAAGGTGAGACCCAGGTCCACCTGCAAGAAAGTAGAGAGAAACAAACACACCACACACAAGATTTACGAGGATAGTCTAATTTTTATTTTCAAAACATGAACAGCTGTTATGAAAGCCATAAATGTAAAGGTCCATTGCTATTTCACTGTCCAACTTGAGAGCAGCGAGTTGCTTCCTGGTGGGTATCCATGAGTGTATGAAGCAGTTCTGTGACTCAAGCCACCCCTTCATGGAGTAGCTGAATTTTTCTCATTCATGCACTGGGGACTGGAGAGAAGACCCATAAGCTGCTTTTTGAGAATGTTGCAATAACTGTGAGGCTGCTCAGTGTAAAGACTGTTGTTGGTCCTCCGACCCTTTAGCTAATTTGCTTGAAAAGGAAGTCCAACTGACTTAAGTGCAAATAGTTCAAGCACTTTTCAGGAATAAAAGAAGTGGAGGGGTCTTTCTTACTTGCACCCCCATTAAGCCTGGTTGTCCATACAAGATAACCTTGCACCTGGTCATTCAAGTCTGTATATAGTACTTTGTACATCTGGATGCCTATTCCTGGTTTCCAAGGTGGCTATATTGGACTAAGCAATGTGATCAATATTGTATTCATGCTACAGATAAATCATGGTTACTTTTGGCCATGCCCTTTTTGGCTACAGTTAGCAAAATCTTTGCTCTTTGATTCTCATTTATTTCTTTCACCCATCCAGGCATGCAGGGGTAGAAGTACCCATATTGTATGTTATAAAATGGGGTATGTAAAAAAACTACACAAACGGAACATCTTTGTTGTTTAAAACAGAGCACATGACCGTTGTCTATTTATCAAGAAACTGCAGTTTATAAGTAATTTATCTTAATCTAGGAGCAACAACCTAACTAAATGAAAATAACACCTTTTTCATTAAAATGGAACAAAATCAACTTTTAAACACAAAAACACACACAACAGGACCCTAGGTTTGTTTAAAATAAATGCAGCTCCCCGGTTCAAAGGCACATGATCTTTGTTATCAAACTCACCTATTGAACCCAGCAACAACTAACTAAAGATAATATAACCTTTTTCCATTAAAACATTTCCATTTTATAAGTGCAGCAACACTTCAATGGGCATGGGTTTCCTAAGAATTAATACACTTCCCATGTGTATTGAAAGTCACTTGGCTGTTGGCTCTGTGCCTTCCAGTTCATGTGGGGTGTGTATTAATTCTCCAGGAACTCATGTCCTGTTGTGGGTTATTGCTTTCTCAACCCATCCTTTGATTGAACAGTCTGCTTGACACAAGTGTTCAAGATTCCCTATGGCTCCTTGACCTGGTACCAGCCATGCTCTTCACCACAAGTTCTTCATTGCCTCCTCTATATCTGAGTGTTCCTCAGTTCTGCTGTTGTCTACCTGGGACTCTGGTTGGGTTACTTTGGCGACTTCTGCTGGTGATTGTTTGGGGGCCTCTGGCACAGCAGTACTTTGCTTAAGAGAGGACATTAGTTATTTAAAGGTATTCTGGCTGGAGTGACTGGTTTCTTCCTCAATAATCTCTTCAGTCTCCACGTCTTCTGGTTCTGGTTTGACCTCTGGCTCAATAGCCTAGCTGCTGTCCACTTCCCTCTGTGGACTAGGCAAGGTCAACAGGAACTGACCTCTTGGCAGGCCATAGGGAGGTTAGCCACCATGACCTCCATCTCCACCTCTGTTCACCATTGACTATATTTAGTGCATTCTACTGTACCACATCATGTTCAGTGGAATCCAGATCTCCACCCTCGCCAAACTCCCCAGGGTCAATCTGCCCTGCACTAGTTCCCACAGAATTGTTGCTAGATTACCTCTCTCAATATAAGAGACACTGCTGCTATACAATAGTTACACTGGATCCATGTCCAAGTTCACATTTCAGTTTTCACATATAGCCCCATACATCCCTGACAGTATCCCTAGAGCCCTGGCACTCTTAAGACCATTTGTGCAGTGGCACTCTCCCAGGCAAAGCAAGCAATTCCTTGGGAGTAAATCTGTGCCAGCATGTGTCTCACTGTGCCCATGAAGGACAGCATTATGAAACTCAAGTCAGACTATGATATTACTACTACATTGAAAGTGAATGGCTGATCCAGCCATGCCTGCCTCCTGCCAGGAGTTACACTGATAGTCCTAGTGACAGAAAAGAACAGACTCCCTTGCCTGGCTCCATCTAGGGGACTTAATGACCCCAACTCTTGCAACTCCCTCTAGACAACCCATTCATGTGGTTTCCATACAAGGGGGTAACCCACTATGGTACCAGTATATGGGTTTTTGTTCACTACAGGACATTTTTATGTAAGGATTACTTACAAAATGTGCCCTCTTTCAGACTGAGACTCTTGTATCAAGTCAGGCTCTCATGAAAGGAATTCAATGGTGGGAACAGATCCTCGGGGATCCCGGTTACTTCCCTTGAGGAGTGGTCCTTCACAACTCCCACTGGTGCCATGTTGATCTCAGTCTCTTCAGGTCATCAAGGCCACATCCTCCCAGCTTTGCCTTGATGGTGCTTCTTCAGAGAGGGAGCCAGTACCACCTGAACATAGGGACCCTGCCATCATTCCTGGGCAT
The DNA here is from genome assembly GCA_016271365.2 of Neoceratodus forsteri. Lineage (NCBI taxonomy): Eukaryota > Metazoa > Chordata > Ceratodontiformes > Ceratodontidae > Neoceratodus > Neoceratodus forsteri. Next base: position 12,585,657 of record CM028133.1, read on the forward strand.
GCAGATCCCCTCCCCAACTCAGTGGCAGTCAGAGTGCTAGGCCTCTGCTACTAATCTTTCCTTCTGGGGCTTCTATGAATTCTCCATCTCTCTCTGCTTACCTCCTTCACCTCTTACAGACAATTGGTGGAGGGTGGGTTCATGCATATTCACGACACAGTTTCCCATTTCTAGCTAAGCCAGAACACTCAGTACCCAAACAACCAGACATCGTGTCTCCAAGCTCTACCCCCCCCCCAGTGGACAGCTCTTTGGGACAGACTTAACCCTTCATGTGCCTTCTAGTAACCAGCCTCAAGCAGAGGGAACAGACAGGCTGGTTACATAACTTTTTGCTAATAGTACTTATGTTTTTTATCTCTACCAACCCCCATGGAAACATTAAACTGCAGTATTATTACTATTTACAACAAATATGAGCCAGTGCATGCTGCTTATGCTTGTTCAGGCCAGAAAATAGTTTAGTTTTGCAAGGATTCAACACATTGCTCAGTATGTGTTTTAACACTGATATACTGCTAATGGCAACAGGATATAGCACCACCTGTCTGTATTTCAGCAAACACTAGGTCATTCATTTTAGTTTTTTGTTTTTTTTTATGGAGTGGGTTTCATGTTTCCAAATGACCAATATGAAGACCAAAGAAAATATCCGTAATGGAAAGAGACAGAACACTGAATGATCTACAGGGAAGAGGTGACTATGAGTGGCCATCCCACAGCCAGAAAAAGAAAAGCTAGGACAGCAAAGGAAAAGTTAGAAAAGTGCTGTTGCAACAGTCTTAGACAATGGTTTCTTCATGGACTTCCCTATTTTGTGTATGAGTCCCATAGACCTTGCAAGAGAAACTAAACATCCCCCAGGGGCTAGAAAGGTACCTATCCTGTCACAATTTTTTAAGCAAAACACTGAACAGAACAGTTGCTCTGCAGGAGGCAGCTGTTTTCATTATTAGAGTATTACATTAAAATATATTTCTGGGTACTGGTGGGAGAACAAGGAGTGGCAGGAGTCAGACAAAGGTTGAGGGGGCTACTCGTAAAATAGGGTCAGGTTGGGCGGGCAATGCTGGAGAGTATGTTTGCGGCATGGGTGGGGAAGGGGTATATCTTTAAATAACTGGGGAATCAAGGATGATCTGATGTTTCACATTATACATAAATTCACCAGAGGAGGGAGAATGGGGGGGGGCTTGGAGGAGAAGCAAAAGAATTCAAAGCATTTGGGAGGTGAGAGGGGAAGTTACACCATATTGGGTGGGAGATTATATAATTTAAAAACTACAGTTTGATCGATTTGATCATTTTTGCTGGCAAATTGCTTACATTTGAGTAGTAGAACTACACAACTTGCTCAGTTTGTCCACAAACTGACAATTTTTATAGTTTCTCTAGCCAAATTTAGGCAATTTGCTAGGTGAATAAGCATGCAAATTTCGGTTGTCACCTCAGCAAATTTGCTGATATTCAAAAGTATTTCTGTGAAGGAAATTTCAGCAACTTCCCTCACCTACAATCCTCAGTTATGCAGATCCCTTTGGAACCTGTGTGAACAGATGCAGACTCACAGGGTCCACTAGGCCTTGTGCCAAGGAAGGAGTCTGTGACTGCAGAAGAACAGGGCCATTTTGAACCTGCACTTCTGTGAAGCTACAAATGCAAACAATCTGTGGATCCCTCTGTGGGGCTACAGAAGCCCAGGCCCCTCTGGGCCCAACATTTCCATGTGGCTACAAGTGCAGATGCACATGGCCAACAGTCCATCTGACTGTGGATGTGCCAGGTCTTCTAGATCCTGTGCTTCCTTGCAGCTGTGGATACAGAGATGCAGGGCCTTTTGGGCCCTATGTCAGTATATGGTTACTTGTTGCCTTTATGCCCAACACTGCACCGTCCCTCTGCATACTGAGAGTGGGGCCAAATAGTAGCTATCTCTCTCCAAACTTAGCCCATCCAGCTGGTTCATTGAGCTGACCATGGAACTCAGCTAACTGGTACTGGATCACAATGCACTAGCCACTAGGCCAACAACCAGCCCAGAATGCATTGTTTCTTCACAACTTTTTTATTTACATTTTTACCCAAAATTTTCAACACAGCCTTTTTCTGGCCTTCTTTCTGAACATGACAGATGTATTTAAAAAATACTGGTGGAAACCTCATTATGTACCCCAAGTGTGAAAACATGTTTTGGGCAGGATTTGAAAAATTACACATCACATTCATTAGGTGGTATAAAAATAACTATGTTGAAAATATGGTGTCAAAATACTAAATAAATTACCAAAGTTATTGGTGAACATTGAAAATGTAAACCTGTCTTTACACCTTCGTTGCTTTAAAGATTTTGACCCCAAATGTTTATCATACTTTTTTCATTAATCCACCTCGTGTACAAGGTAGGTGAAATTGTTAAAATTGTGTCCTATAGGTGATTTCACAGAGTGGCTGTGAAATCAACTTTCTGGCTGGATTTCAATGATTTAATCTCCCTTGTTCATAAGATGAGGTCACAAAAACCCATGTTCTCCCTTGTTCATAAGGTGGGATCAAAAAAGACCATGTTGAAAATTTGAGTTCAAAATTTGAAAAATAGCAAATTTCTGGGCAAAAGTTGAAAACTTTTAATGTTCACTCATAACTTGATTCTTTTAACATACAAGTTCACCAAATTTTCAGCACAGTATTTTTTTCCCCACCTCATGAACCCAGTAGGGAATATTTTTTAAATCCCACCCAAAATGGGATTTCACATAGCCACTGCAGAATCAGCTTCTGGCCTGCATTTGAAAAATGTCACCTGCCTTTTGTTATCAGGTAGGGCTTCCAAAAAGGACATGTTGACAATTTGGTGAACAAATATTACAAAATGACTAAGTTATGAGTAAAAGTTCAAATTGCATTGAAAATCCATTAACTGCACTTGCTGTAGCTTGTTTCTTTTAGCCTTCCGTTGGTGCTGAAGGAGGAAAATATTTGTTTCTTCATAGAGTGGATCTATGGTGGTGGATCCTTTTTAAGTGAGTGAGTAGTATAGGGGATGGGTACTGACTGGGGTGTTGAAGTTGGGTGAATGGGGGGTCAAGGGTGTCAGAGATGGCAGAGGGACCAGTTTCTTCTTTTCAAGTTTACTGATTAAAAAAGACAGATCTATGAGGGACAGTTTTCTTTATTTTAGGGGGACCAGCACTGGGGACTGGACACCCATGTGTACATAAACTGTTCAGCAGCACCAGTGCTGGGAACCCCAGTGTTGCCTGCTATGGAGATGGGCCAAACTGGGGGGAGTAGGGCCTCATCTACATTGGTACTAGGGTTGAACACCCTGGTGCACTTATTATGATTTGGAGAGGGGTCTTAGCCAGGGCCGGGAGTGGGCAACCCAGTGTCAGATCTTTAATAACAGTTACAGCAGCAGAAATGGGCACCAACCATCATGTACACTAAAATGAAAGATCAGGATCAAGCGTTACATACAATACAGTGTTGGAACTCAGGAGGAAGGGGAGTTACTGGCTGGAGGGATTTGGCACCCGCAGTCATGTTTATATTACAACTAGTGTCAAGAGGGAGGGTGGATATCATCTGAAGAGATTGTGCACCCATCGATCCAATTCATTTAAATGTGGGTCAGGAGGGAGGGGAATACCACAGCAGGAACAACAGCACCTACTGGTGTTCTAGAAATAGCAAAACAGTATCACCAAAAGGGAGTTATTTCACACTGATTTTGTTATACCAATGATAAAAGCAGTTTGAGATTGCTTTCAGTCACATTGCTTTCTGAATAGCCAGCCATTTTTAGAATGTTCATTGCAACTACTGCACATGCTCAGAAACAATACAGTTTTTAACATATTTCAGAAACTGTATAATGTAAAACCTTGCCAGTTACAAAAGTGTTTAGCTTTGGCCAAAACCTTTCACACCAGTACGTTTCAGGTAGAAAACTGAAACCATTTTGGAGTTACATGTGAGCAAACAGTCTTAATTTTGGTGAATGTTAATGTTTTTGTACCTCTGTAACTTTACCCCCTACGTACCGATTGTCACAGAAGTTTCAGGACCCAGCAATCATGGCACCAACTCTATGCCTACTAAATTTCATGCAAATCTGTTGCACAGGGGCTAAGTTATAAATGTGCACATATCAGGTTTTAACAAAGAAGTGCTTACCTGTCCCTAATATATAGGTGCAACCGCACTTGTACAATATATTGAGCTTTTAAGAGCCACTGGGGATCTGTTAACCAAGAATTTACAGACCAGTGCAATCATTATGTCTGCAAAGTGATGCAGAGCTGAAGATTTACACAGCCTGTAAAGATGGGTCATATTTAAATGCAGAAGATCCTTTATGGCCTGACAACCTACAGTTCCATATTGCTGACCCAAACAATCTACCATGAGCTTCTTCTTTAAAGGGCAGTAATGTATTTACTGTACGCTGTAATAAGGTTCCTTTTGAAATGCGTTGTCCACTCTTGCTCCATCACCAGAACTTGCCCCAGATCCTTCCCTTACAGTGCTGTGGGGACAGCAGAAAGATGTATTAAGGACATGGAGTATAAAAGTTGTAGGGAGACAATGCATTTTGGATCACTTTGAGATACAGAGAACCCATGTTTAGAATATCTTATAGATTAGGAAGACTTGGTGATTTCAAGAACCCTCCCACTTTTTTTAAATGAGTTCTACACTGTACTTAAACAATATCAAATTATCAGCAACTGCTTCTCCATATGATGCAGAAAATCAGCTACCTTGCAAAGGAACTTTTGAGATTCCTGCAAAGCTAAAGTAACTTTAGGCAGACAGATTCCAAAGCCATCCAAACAGCACAGGGAAACAAAAGTCATGCTAACATACCTCCAATTGTGAAGGCTACAAAACGGATACACAATGTCGCAATCAAATAAGTATATTCCACATTCCCCAGATGATTTGAATGAACGAATGAAAGAATGGATGAATGAATAAAAGTAAATATATCTGATGAAAAATAACTTAACTTTTAAATAGAATAATACCTGAAAATGAATCATAAAGATATCCTTTATCTGATAAGTCACACTGACATGTACAACTGAAAGGAAAAAAAGAACGGTTATTATATAATTGACAATATAACGAGATCTGAGAACTCTGGAGACGCTTTGGTTTCAAACCCATTTAATTTTGAGCACTGGTTATCTCTACTGTTAGATGAATGTCCGCTGAGGCCACTTTTTCATTATTTCTCACAGGTTGCTTCTGGGCACATTGTTAGTTGGTTTTCAATACAGAACAGTTCACCTTCGAGGATGATATCAGGCAATTTACTTGATTTTCAACTCCTGTAAGGCTTTGCTCCCCCTTCAATAAGTAATTGATAAGTGAAGAAAGAAGAATTTCACAAGTTACACTCAGAACTGCGGTGCCATCCATTATACAGACTCAACTGCAGATTTACAGATGTCAGAAGACTTCTCCCAACATTGCTAAAAATGTATACTGTAAATTGCCATGTGGTTTAGAATGGACTATCTGCCATTAAAAATATGTATGAAATAAGTATCTGGCCAAGTTTACTTGTCTAACCTGATGATTAAATATACATACATTTTTACAGTAAGCTGGAATTAAAGAAGAATGGCAATGCAAACAAGTAAAAGTGCATACTACATTATACAGTGGCTCTGATTTGCAGTTTAAAGAGGAACCCTCATGAACACATGTGCCACACCTAAATGTGGGTGGGGTCAGCCCCTGATTAGGACACACCGAATACATTTAAATAACAATTTTTGGCTTTCTGCACTTTTTAAATCTTTATTTTATCTGGTTGATTCTTCCCTCTCCCTGACCTGATGTTTTTAAAGTAGGACATAACTGTGGTTCAGATTCAAAAACTTAGCCAAACCACTTTGGTTCCCCATGCAGTAATTGACATGGAGTAAAGCAGACTACAAATAAGGGGATAAGAAGCATTGAGGTTAGCAATTAATATGAATTATTGCAGTTTACTTTTGGCAAGTGCTGTTGGCATGCATCTGTTGTGGAGTGTTGTTTGTGGTGCAGTAACCATCTGCAAAACACACTAAGACTCCCCACAGCCCAGTGTGACCTACAATAATAATTACTATTTATTGCTGACCTCAAGATATATAAACCCTTAGTATCTGTTTTGCCTCAGTGTCAGTTATTATATTCTCTCTAGCTCGATTGAGTTTCAAACTATATTGTAATATCCCCCCCAAGAAAAACAAGTTATACTTTGCAAAACAAAACACAAATGAAAAGAACTTTAAAAGTATTGTATTGTATTGCATTGCCCATCACATAGAAGATAATGGATAGGCAACAGTGAACAACAACACTGTGTTCAATTTAAGAGGTTGTCTTGACAACCAAGTAAACCTCAAGAGCAAAGTTCAAGAGGTTTTTGGTTGCCATAAAACCTTGGAAGTGAAAACAGTGTGTTGTTTACTGTTGCCCATCCATTGTCTTATGTACTATATGGGCAACAATAAATCAGTCGCTGATCACTTCTTCTGAATTGCACCATGATGTCAGACTTTGTCCCCACTGCCCCAGTCCAAGAACAAATGCCACTACATTCCCAGTTCCCTGCTCTCACAAAGTCTATTTTTTTAAAATAAATATACAGTTGCCTGCTGTGTTACTGGCAGCAGTAAAAAATAAATATATCCTTAATCTGAGTGCATTGTTCAATACTGTTTACTTCCTGAGACAGCACTCACTGCCATGGCTGTTTCCTGACATGCAGAGTATTGCAAATTGTACATGTGCAAAGGCATTTGATGTTGTTGTACCATCGATGTGACGTACTCAAGACAGTACAACAGCACTGTGATGTCACATCGATGGTACACCAACACTGGGAAATGATGGAATTTGGTTAACAATAATGTTGTACCATACATTATAGTATTGTCCATCTGTTGATGAATATTTTGTGTTGAATTTTTTAGTATAGACATGGGGGTGTGATTGTCAGGGTCTCCGAGGAGGAGAAAGATAGTGATCACAAGCAACTTGAAACCCTCAAAGCAATGAAAAAAGTGGTGACAAAGACAAACAGGATGATGGGGTGCATTTTAAGGGGGTTCACTAGTAGGAGGAAAGAGGTCATTCTACCCCTATATAGATCCATGGTGTGGCCACATCTGGAGTACAATGTGCTGTACTGGAGCTACTACCTCAGAAGGATAGAAATCAGTTTGAGGTGGTGCAGGGCAACACTGCAAAGATGATCCAAAGACAACAGGCCTCCTGGATAGACAGAGACTAGTGCATCTGAACATGGACTCACTTGAGAAGAGAGACAAAGGGGAGACATGATCAAGACCTTCAAATACCTCAAAGGTGGCTGTCTCAGTGGTGCAGAGGACTAATGCACTTGGTGTCTTACCTGCCACCATGCCAGCAACCTGGGTTTGTCAATGAGCCTGGGTCACTGGGGTTGGCTAGGGAGAGGAGGATTAAGTATCTCATAGAAACATAGAATTTGATGGCAGATAAGAACCGTTTGGCTCACCTAGTCTGCCCATTTTTCCCTACCTAATGGATAAGCAACAGATCCTAGTTAACCAACAGCCTACGTCCTCCTTCCCCCAAACAGAATTGCCTTATGTCTGTCCTATGCATTATTGAATTCCCCCACTGTTTTTGACTCCATTACCTCCTCAGCAAGGCCATTCCATGCATCCACAACCCTCTCCATTAAAAAAACACTTCCTCACATTACCTCTGACCCGTCCCCCCCTCTATCTTCAAATTGTACCCCCTTGTTCTTGCACATCTCTTTTTCTGAAAGATGCTACCCTCTTGGACTTTGTTGATTCCCTTAAGGTACTTGACAGTTTCTATCATGTCCTCCCTCTGCCTCCTTTCCTCAAGGGTATACATATTAAGCTCCTTTAGTCTCTTTTCATATGGCTTCTGGTGCAGACTCTGCACCATTTTAGTTGCCCTCCTCAGGACAGCCTCCATCCTGTCTATTTCCTTGCAGAGATGGGGTCTCCAGAACTGCATGTAGTACTTCAGATAGGGTCTCACCAATCATCTGTACAGAGGGATGACAACTTCCTGCTTTCTACTAGTGATGCCTCTCCCTTAGCATCCCAGTATCCCCCAGCTCTCCTTACTGCCTTCTCACATTGCTTGCCCAACTTTAGATCATCTGATATGACTACCCCCAGGTTCCTTTCCATTTTTGTGGTTGTTAGCATCTCACCCCACATTGTGTACACTTCCCCTGGGTTTTTGTTTCCCAGGTGCATTACTTTGCACTTCTTTGCTTTGACTCTAAGCTGCCATACATTTGACCATTCCTTCAACCTTGCCAAGTCCCTTCTCATCCTTTCCAACCCCACTTGTGTATCAACCCTGTTGCAGATCTTTGTGCCATCTGCAAAGAGACATACTTTTCCTTTCCGTTCCTCTTCAATGTCACTTCTAAAGACATTAAAGAGGACGAGTCCCAGTATTGAACCCTGTGGTACCCCGCTAGTAACCCCCTTTCTTCAGAGTGCACTATGTTTACTATTACCCTCTGTGTCCTGTTGTCCAGCCAATTTTTTAGCCAGGCTACCACCTTGGGACCACTCCAAGGCTGGCTAACTTGTTCATTAATCTTTTGTGTGGGACTGTGTAAACTGCCTTGCTAAGGTCTAGGTAGGCCATGTCCATAACCCCTCCCATGTCTACTACTTTGGTCACACAGTCAAATAAATCTATTAGATTCACCTGACACTACCTTCCTGTTGTGTATCCATGCTGCCTTGGGTCCTGTGTCCCATTGGCCTCTAGGTACTCAACAATTCTTACCTTCAGAAGTGATTCCATCATTTTCCCTACCACAGAGGTCAAACTAATAGGTCTGTAGTTTCCTGCCTCTGCTTTACTCCCACTTTTATGAAGGAGAATCACATCCACCCTCCTCCAGTCCTCAGGTACCACCCCATCCTCCCATGATTTGTTAAAGAGGGTAGTCAGTGGTGTCACTAGTTCTCCCCTTAGTTCTTTTAGAATTCTGGGGTGAATCCTGTTAGGCCCCATTGCTTTGTCCACCTTCAATTTTAAGAGTTCTTTCAGAACCCTTCCTTCAGTGAATGGACTGGTATCAACCCCCCTATCATAGGGTGCTCTCCTTCTCTCAGGAGAGAGGTAGGGTCTGTTCTGCCATGCAATCACCACCTAGGTGACCATGAGTTGCAATGAAGCTGGAACATGCACAGTTTGTGGCAGAGATGCCAACTGGTTGGGGTAGTCGTTGATGCTCTGTGTCACTCCACCTGCAGCTGGCACCTCTAATGGGAGAGGAGAAAAATGGGAAAAAAACAAGCATGGCAGTCTGATGGCCACTGCCCATCACACAGAGCCCACACATACTGACATAGGCAGCCTCCCAGTGCTGAGCAGAACCTAAGATTTTGGCAGGGACTTGGGCTACCCCCACGACCTCCAACATGGTGATGTGATACCACTGAGAGATCAATATGTCCTAGGAGAAGCCAGGATTAAGGTTTTGGTGCAGAAATAGCAAGTCTGTAAGACACCTGGGGGTAGGTGGGTGATCCAGGAGCATAAAGAGTAAATTAAAATAAATTACCTCAAAGCAATAAGCAAGGTCAGCCTTGGGGATTGTTTTAACATCAGCAAAAATAGAGGGCACAGCCACAAGATGATGATGAGTTAAGCACAAGAAGGAGGCCAGGAAACACTTCTTCACAGAAAGAGTGGTGAAGGGGCAGAATGTACTACCGGAGCAGGTAGTCAATCACAAAACAGTTGAAAATTTTAAAAGGGAGTGGGGTAAATTCAAGAGTAGAGTAGTATAGTAGGGGAGAGTGCAAAGCAGCATGTAACAAATGCATGAGCTCCGCAAAGAACAGTCGGATTTAACCATTTGGGCATTCTTCTGCTGGCATTGTGTACGTTCATATTCTTTTATGTATGAATTTGCTCCCTACCACTTTGCAATTGTGCCACCTCAGACATGAGCTCTGATTTCTTGTAAACAACTCTGAAGAGTCTATCCTGTTGATACCATGAAGAAGAAAACAGTTTTCTATCATGTTACTATTGTCACTATTGAGTGTAGGAGCAAAAAAGACCATAGCCCAAGAATGGCTCCGATGAACCAAGACAATATCTTAACTTTCCTCCCTCTGTTATATATCTATCCAGTTTTCTTTTGAAAATGTCTCTGCTTCTACTAGACATTATATCGTCTGGGAGCCTATTCCACAAGATCACCACCTTCTGTGTAAAGAAATGTTTCCTCCTGTCTGTTCTAAATCTACCACCTGTTACTTGTTGTGCATGTCCCCGTATTTTTGGGTTAGTATCTCCTGGATAAATATTCAAATCATCCCTAAGAGAATGATCATTCATTATCTCGAAAAACAGTAACAGGTCCCCTTCATCTTCTTTATTCTATTCTCATATGATTCGCCATTTGTTTCTCAGATAATTTTAGTAAATCTGTGTTGTACTTTCTCAGTTCCATTAATATCAGACTTTATATAAGGATTCCAGAGTGGAGTACAATAATCAAGATGGGGTCTCACATAGGATGTTTACAGTGGCATGAGGACATCTGTTCTTCTGCTTTTTATATATTTTTTTATGGCCCTAGAGTTCTGTTTGCCTTAGATACCACATTAACACACTGTTCTTTGAAACTTAACTCTTTATCTATATGAACGCCTAGGTCCCTTTCAATATTAGTTGATTTTAATATGGTGTTGCTGAGCGTATACTGAGGTGGGATGTTATTTTTACCAATATGCAGGACACAACACATATTCGTATTTATTGTCATTCCCTCTTTCTTCTCTAGCCTCTGTGGAGTGCATGTTCAGGCTCTGCACCTTTCCTTGTATGTTTTTCCCTGCTGAACCAGGATCATTCTCATTATTTCTCTTTCAAACATATCCAGCCTGTTGTGGTCTTTTCTGAAATGTGGGACCCAGAATTGTGTGAAGTACTACAAGTGGGGCCACAAAAGGGACCTGTGCAGGGATAGGAATACATTTGTCCTTTTTTCTTTTTAAAATTTTTTTATTATTGGGTTTAGAGAGATGTACCTAGAGTTGGGGAGACTTATTCTAAGCGATCCACGAGGACCTCTCCTGATAACTTAGCCTACAGAATAGTGCCAATTATCATAACTCAGGGGAAGAAAGAAACAAAGGAAGGAAGGTAGGTAGGTAGGTAGGTAGGCAGGTAGGTGCAAACTGATACTGAATAGGAAAAAAGATAACCCAGCAAAATTGTATAAACAAAACGATAACCAAAAGGGCAGAGACTTTTAATAGACAAAATGTTAGGACCTGGCTAAAAGAATCCAAGACATGTTAAATTTCAAAGAATTTCTCCCTTACAGCAGCCAGTTATAATTAGGAGCATACACATCCTTCCATTTTTTTTTTTTTTTATTATTTTGAATTTTTGGCCAGTAAAAGCACAGTGAGTCAAACTCATTTCCATGTGCATCACAAGGCGATTAAGGATCACACAGTACCAGGTCTCCAGATTCATAACTGGTTCTTTAACCTCTAGGCTATGCTGCCTCCCAATGTAACAATATCAATTTGTGCATATTTTATCAGTGCGCTGTTTAGTAGTGTTCACTTATTCTTCAGATTAGGGAGTATGGAGAAGAATCTAAGCAGAATGATTACAGGATCAAAAAGGAATTCCTTGTGCTTCAAGCATCCCATTGTGCCTAACACCTTGATCGAGTACTGACATCTACAGGAGTACGAAATGATACATGAAGTAGCGTCACTGCCAAAGCTAACACATAGGACCAATATCAAAAATGGCTGAATTGAACTTATTAAGTATTAAAGGAGTATAGTGCACCCTATATAAAATATTAACAAGTCAATGTAACATTTTAAAAGATTGAACGGTAAGATGAAAGTGGTCAGTTCCTCATCTTCTGTTTAAATGCTAAGGTCCCTTGGCCAGAAAGCCTTTAAGGACAGGTTTACTTTGGCTCAATCTTTCATTAAATTATGTATTTCACCTCAGCTTTTCTCCTGAATCTAAGTTAGTAAACAAACAAAGAAAAAAAAAAGGAAAATGAAGGACCAGTTTACTTTGGTTTCGTCTTCCATTAAATGATATATTTTCCCCTCAGTTTTTCTCCTGGATCTAAGTTAGTAAAAAAAAAAAAAACACAAATTTCTAGCAGGATCTTATTGGTTAATGTCGCCAGCTGCTGACCTGATGCCGAAGATCCTGGTGGGCTCAGGAGGGAATGTTCTTGGCCAGAATCACCCTTCTTTTGTTACATGACACTGATTTACCTTGGGAACTAAGAGAGAAGTCATTCAGCAAACCATACCTATAGCATCGTGTGGCCACCAGTCTGTGAAGCTTCTGCCTCAAAGTTGTGCCTCTTCTCCTGCAGTCCACCAATAAGAAGCCACCTCCACAATTCCACCTAAAGCCATTCATCCCCCCAAAGTGAAGGTCGCTACTAGCAGTCCTCCATGCTGTGATCCAGTGTAGTAAGGACTGCGGTGCAAATGACATCTATTAGTAGGAGTCTGTCTAGAGTCAGCCATCGGCTGGCCATGGTGTCCTCCTGGACTTCCACCCACAAGCCTCCTTCTGGTCTACTCCAGGACTGTAAGTGTTGTTCCTGTCATTTTTTCCCCTTGCTTTTTTCCATTTTATTTTCCTCTCCATACACCCCCCTTCCCCTCGTGACATGAATGTGCATGTGTGGAGGCACACACACGTCATATCCCGCGCTTCTGTGTCTACCAACCTCCAGCGCTGCCCTCCAGCATCCACTAGGGGGAATTCAAGGAGGGGGATGACAATGCTCCCCTCCCCCAGGGAGGAGAGCAGTCCATCTGGCACTTGATCCTCTCCCTCCCCTGCCGACCCTGTTCCTGTCATTTCTTTCACTTGCTTACCAAGCTCTTTTGAGAGCCACATCTGCCATCAGAACACTTGTACTGCATCTACTCCATCTGTCTGCCTGTTTAGTCTACCACTACTGTTCAATTGCCTAAATTTCTAGGTATTCTAGTTACACGCTACCTGGGTATACCCTTATTTGCAAGTCACCCTACATAACTGTTGTGATTTCTGCATCTCATTTGTTTTTACCAGTGTTTGCCAATCAGCTAGTATCATAACACTTGTTTAGTTAAAGTTTCAGGTGTATCTGGTTATCTTAGTTCAGGTCTACCCTGTTATACATAAGCAATAACCCACAAGAGGGTATGTGGTTACTGGTGATAAATCAACACCCCGTGTGCATTATGAGGCACATGGCTGCAGGCCAAGTGTCCTCACAGCTCCTGGGGTGTTGGTTAATCCCCAATAACCACACACCCTGGAGTGGGTTATTGTGCATATAATATGGGGAAAATGTGATTATGATCCCATTAACATAAACCTTTTTATTTCCACTAAAATAGATCATATTTGCTATGTGTCCTTCTACGACACAATTCTAGATCACTCTAGAACTGCTGTAGCCATGTATAAAGTGCAACACAGAGAGCGAATGTGTATTGCTCTAAACTGAACAGAGAGAGATGGACAGAATACTGTGCTTTGTCTCTGTCACTGCAGCAGGGAGAGTGAAAGTGTCACTCATTTGCTGGATGTCACTGTCTGACTCACTAGCTGACAACTGCAACAGAAACCATGACTATGCCGTGCCACTCACAATGTGGACAGAGAGAGACACAGACAGAGAGAGAGAGAGAGAGAGAGAGATAGAGAAGCGCGATGTGGACAGAGAGAGAGACAGGACAGTGTAGGAATTGTGAATTAAATGTCCCACTCTCATTGCTCACTTCGTCTCTTTCTCTCTCTCTCTCTCTCTCTCACTCTGTCGGTATTGTGAGCAGACTGATTTGACATCCCACAGCAGCTGTACCTGAACTCCATGACAGGGGGTCTGAGATCTGTTCAACTTGCACTCCTGATTATCTCCAACCCACTTTCACACATGAAAGAGAGAAAACATTGCAGCACCACTGCATTCAACTGTACCAAGAGGAGCGGATGACACACAAATTCATTGGGACACACAGACACACACACACACATGGTCCTCATTACTGATCCTGTGCTGGTATTTCTCTTTCTCTGTCTCTCTGTGGGAGCGTGTCTCTCAGATTTATTACAAAAGACAGAAATACAGAAAACTGAGTGTCAGAAGCCCAAGACTGAGTTCTCGAAACTCAGAATCCCGACATTCGGTACGTGCCAGTGGCAGAGGTTTTTGTTTTGTTTCTGGGGGCTTTGCCCCCCACACCCCTTTATTTTAAATAACAAACTCTGCCGTGAATATTTACCAAGTGTTGGGATTCCAAGTTTTGGAAACTCAGTCTTGGGTGCCTGACACTTGGGTCTTCTGCATTTGTCTTTTGTAATACTCTTGTGTCTCTCTCTCCCCAATTGCAGACACAAACCACTACCAGCATTCAGCAGGACTAGTCCCATTCTCAGTGTATATGTGTGTGTGTGTGTGTGTGTGTGCACGTGTGTGTGTGTGTGTGTGTCTCTCTCTCTCTCTTTTACCACCACAAAGGCAAACCCCACCACCAGCACAGCACCGGAGCAATGCTGCACAATGACGAGAGAAAGACACACACAGAACACCGCTGACATTCAGCAGGATCACTGCAGGGGCAAACAATCACAGGGATTACACAGCACAGAGACAGAAAACACGGTCTGTTGCTGCACAGGACCAATTTGCGCCTCTCCTCTCTCTATCTCTTCCTCTGTCTCTTTGGGGGAGCTGCAGGGATTCCAGTGAGTTTTGCACAGTAACAACACCACAGATGGTGTGCCAGGGGATGGCACAAACAGCACTCAAGAATGGCATCAGCGCCATACCTCTCAACTGTCCCTGATTTTACCTCAAAATTTTACTGAGTCCCTCCTAAAAATTGTGTTTCTGTGACCAAACAGTAGGGGTTGTAAGCACAAAATAATGTCAAACATTAAAGTTACAGATTTTTTCTTCCTTAGAAAATGCATTTTATACTAAGCCCCTTATTCTACCAGGTTCCTGAGTAGATATCAACAATTTTGAAGATGTGTCCCTGATTTTTGTCCTTTGTTCCTGTTTTTTTTTAAGCCTTGTCCCTGATTTATGAGGCAGGAGGTTGAGAAGTACTGTATGAACAGCACTGAGAAATTACCGTGGACAGATTCTCTCTCTCTCTTCCTCTGTCTCCTGCACCCACACTGCTGCTTTTTACACAACACAAACAGGACAGAGTTAATCTGTGCAGGACTTCTCTGTGCACTCTTTTCTCTCTCTCTCTCTCTCTCTGCAGGTCTTGAGAATGGGGGGGAAAACTCTGTTCCTCTGTCTCTCGCATCAACACTGTCTTTGTTTTTGACACAACGGACAGGAGGGAAAGAGGAGAAAGATGGGGAGGTGTGTGTGTGTGTTTCTCTTTCACAAAAGGGTGTTCAGATGCCTCACAACTTGCCGTGGATATATGAGGAATTAATCAATGGTCAGCTGATGGCCCTGTACCAATCACCTACCAGGATTATTCTTTCCCATGTTATAAAGAGATTTAATCTACAGTTTGTTTATATACTGTACTAGGCCTGTTGTGCTGGGTCTTGTAGCCTTGCTATCCTGTTTTCTGTAGTTAGTCACTACCATTGCTGCTGTACTAATTAGTTACAGGATATTTCATCTCATCTCCTGGTCATCATGCACGTTGTTTTCCTCTGCATTCCCCTTCACCCTCTCCTTCTCCTGCCCCACTCTCTCAACCCCCCTCCATACCTCTACCCACTTTCTCTCCCCTCCACCCATCTGTCCCCCACCTTCCACTCTCCCATCCTCCTTTTCTATTCACCCTGGTCTCCTCTCGTCCTCCTCCCTGAACCTGGAGTTTCTCCATTAAGCCATCCTGTTGCTTTCCAGACCCAGCTCCCCTTGTTTCCTCTCCAATCCAAGGGACATAAGTTATTTTGCTCCTTGTTCTACTCTTCCTCCTATCTGGTGACATGGAAACTAACCCTAGTTCCTTCCCTCCTCCCTCCCTCCATCCATCTCCTCAGTCTCAAAGGTCTTAGCACCTTCCATCTCAATGCTAGGAGCCTTCTCACCTAACATTGACCTCCTAAATGTCTAGGTTTCACAACACTCTCTTGACACCCTCTGCATTTCTGAATTTTGGCTGTCCTCCGGGACTCCTGACTCTAGACTGTCCCTTCCTTATTTCCAGCTCTTCAGGCAGGACTATGGCAAACATGGTGGTGGTATTGCTTTCTATGCCCTCCAGAGCCTGTCTTGCACCATTGTCCTCAAGGAGTCTGTACCTTCCTACCATGAGTTTCTCCTTGCAGTGCTTTCCTTTCCCTCCACCATACCCATCTTCATTGTGATTTTTTATACTTCACCTAAAATCTTACACTCCTCTCTAGTTAACTCTTTGTCTGCTATCACATCACATTCCTCCTCTGGTGATTTCATCCTCATTGGGGATTTCAATATTAATTGGCTCCCTACCCCTGGTCTACAGGCTGACTTTCCTCAGGAATTGAGTCCTTTAAGCCTTCCCAGCTCATTACCGAACCCACCTGGCTCAGTCTCCACTCCCTTTATCACACCCTTCTGGACTGGGTTCTCTCCTCTCACACCCACTGCACTGTTGCAGCAGGTTTTCTGCCGGACACCTTCTGGGACCACTGCACGATGTTCTGAGTCAGGAAAAGCAGAATTTTGATAATCACTTCCTGATTATCCAGTACTGTTGCTTCAAGGGTTTAATAGTTAGTAAGGAAGGGTAGCAGTAAAGCAGGGAAAATAGGTTTGGTAGTGCAGACAAAAACCCAGTGTACTCAAAAGGTCTCGCATCACAATGATACTTGACTGGGTGGGTGGTATTGGGCCTTACCAGATCACCCAGGGGCAATATGAGGCTTGATGTAGCAGGTGAAATGCCTTATAGCACCTTGAAGGTCTGGTATAGCCCATAACACCCACCCAAGAGACCCAGGAGGGTATTATTGTGCTTAGAGACATTTTTTTTAAGAAAATGTTTAAAGATTTGAAATAAAAGTGAAAGACAGACAAAAATCAATTTAAAAAAAGAATTTAAAAAAGGCTTTTCTGCAAGGTAGTCCCTCCACTGCTGGAACAGGCAGTAGGGGGCAGTGTTGCATATGTTCCTGTATGAAGGTTGTAAGTGGTGTGCTCTTCTCCACCTATCACCACCACCTGAAAAGAATGCTACAGTTCTGAGCCTTGAGTAGAAGTCTGGTTTGAATACTGGACTGTTCTTTTTTTTAGCACTTTCTAAAATTTGAAGCTGGAGCTGTACTGACAGATGCATGTCTAGAAATACTGCTGTGAGAGGCTCAGCATCGCAAGGGTTATGGCACGTCTGGCATCCGTTTCAGTCTGGAGTCTGCCAGAAATTGCAAACATAACCAAATTCAGGTAGGGTCTTTTTTGTTTGTTTATTTAAATTAATATTGTCTTACTTATTTTGCAGTTTAAGGTGATCTGACTCTCTCACGCCTCCCACTTAGCGAGTAGACAAAATGGCAGCAACTAAATTCTGAAATGCAAACTGGAACAGTGATAGCAGTTCGGTATTGAGGGATTGTAGGCTGGCAGCTTTTTAATTCCCTATCTCTATTGGTACATAAATGTACCCCTTGGCAAGAGGTTCAGCCAATCAGAGACTGGGAAATCTCCTTACTGATTTTCTAAGGTACAAGTGAGTATTATGGGCAGACTAGATGGAGCAAAGGTATTTTTCTGCCATCACTGTCAATGTTTCTGTGTTTCTAAGGTGCAACATGGGTGGTGGTAAGTAAACATGAATTCATATAATAACATAAAAACCTCAGGGATCAGTTCTTGGGCTCCTCCTGTTCAACGTCTACATCTCTGACATAAGGGAGGGTATCAGAAGTGAGATGAGTCTCTTTGTGGATGACTCAAAACTAGGGGTAGTGGTGGATGGGGAGGAGGGGAAGGTGGCCCTACAGGGGGACCTGGAGGCTCTGGAAAGGTGGTCTAGAAAGTGGAAGCTGAGGTTCAATGCAGGGAAATGCAAGGTACTGCACCTGGGAGCCAGAAACCTGGGCCAAGTGTACCCCCGGGGGTGGTGTTACAAGTCTCAGTGCCTGAGAGGGACCTGGGGGTGGTGGTGGATGTCAAGATGAACAACTCAAAGACTTGTAGGAGGGCAGCAGCAAGGGCCAACAGGATGCTTGGATGCATCGCTAGGGGGATCACCTCCAGAAGGAGGGAAGTGATACTCCTACTGTATAACTGCTTGGTGAGGCCGCACCTCGAGTACTGCGTGCAGTTTTGGAGGCCACACTTAAAGAGGGACATTGAACTCCTGGAGAGGGTCCAGAGGAGGGCAACCAAAATGATTTGGGGCTTGTGGGATAGGACCTATGGGGAGAGGCTCAAAGAGCTTAATACGTACACATTGGAAGAGAGGAGGGACCGGGGGGACATGATAGAGGTCTTCAGGTACATGAAGGGAGTAAATAGGTGAGAAGCAGTCAGGGTGCTCTGAAGGAAGGAGGGGGGCAACTAGAGGGCATGGGTGGAAGCTGGAGGGGGAGAGATTCAGGGGAGAAAGGAAGAGGTGCTACTTCACTGAGAGGGTGGTGGAGCCATGGAATGCACTGCCCAGGGGGCTGGTGGAGGCAGAGACAGTGAAGGGGTTTAAAAGTGGGTGGGACAGGTACAGGGGAAGGGTTCTGGAAGCAAAAACCAGTGCACCGAGAATAACTGGGACTGGGAAGGGAGAAGCCAGAGAGGGAGAGGGGGGCAGCAAGGTCAGTTCCCAGGGTGGGGGCTGACCACATGAGCAGACACGAAAGATCATTAGGCCTATTCTGCTGGCATTTTAGTATGTTAGTATGTAACAGGTACTTGCTTAAAACTGATCATGATCAGTCCCATTGTTTCTGGGGAAAAACAAATGCTCTGTCTATGTGTGGGACAATAAAATAAACATATGTGTCTTTCCTGTTAAACAGAGTCCTAGATTATTATTAAATTGTCCTTAAGCTTACAGTACACTTAGCATGTCTTAGATGCCACTTTTTCCGGAGGGGATCGAGGGGGTGGCAAAAGTCAAAGTAGATAGGTTGACAACAAACCAAAATTGGTATTCAAAGGTGTGCAGTTTGAGATGAACCTTATTCAGGACTGTGTCTATATATTATCCATGTTGTTATGCCATCAGGTTAAACCTATAGAAAAACTCAAAATGGTGTAGAGTGTCAGAATAGTAAAGGTGCTTCTGTTAGAGAAAGATAGTTTAGTCTGCTCAGAATCTCTTTTTCTAGGCGAGGTGCTCTCCGAGATCCTCAAGAGTCGGACTGAATTTCCACAAAATGTTCTTTTGTGATATTAACACAGCCAGGTGGTTGAGAAGATCAATGCTCCTGTCTTTTTAATAATTCCTTTGTGTTGTATTATTAAGATGTATTCATAGGGCAGTGGCACACTCACTCTCGAAGTGCTGCAACTAAAAGGGCAGAATAAAGCATGCAGACCAAGACAACCTCTACAGTAAAAACATTTTATTCTATTTTAGATTGCCTGACCCTTATCTCCCGTCTTGTAAGAAACTTTTTTTCTCCCATTGTTAGACTGCTTTAGTACCTTTTCTACATTTGAAATAATAATTGAAGCACAGATTTCAATATGGTTACCCTCATGTTTTCATCAGTGTTCTCAGCTTGTGTACATCTGCCATTCCATAAGATCACGGTACTCTGTCTGCTGCATGCTACTTTAATTTAGTCGTAATGAAAGTGATGTAAAAGGTGAGAGCTCAAGAACAGTAGAGAATACTGCTGATGTTATCAGTCTCAGTATTTTAAAGGTCTGCTTCTGTTATTGTTTCAAATGTTAAAGCAAACTCAAATGGGAGAAGAAAGGATATCTTGCAAAACAGGAGATATTGTAAGGGGTGATACTTCAACCTACTAGTGCTTCACTGCACCCTGGGGTTATCCTGGGTAATTACATTTTATGTAGCTAAAAACACTGGCATCAGCTGATGGCCTACCCTGCCCCAGTGTGGTCTTGTGATTAGAGCAATGTTGATTACTGCAAGATTGTGGGGCAACACCATCACTACTGAAGCCACAGTGTTGCACTTCCTCCATCACACCAAACTCCATAGGCACCAGCAGAACTGGTACTACTGAAGCCACAGTATGGCCCTTCTTTCACCATGACCATATGCCCACCCCCCCTCCTCCCCCCCATACACACGCACACACATCAGTAGCATCTATACTTACTGATTCTTTAGTTTGCTACCCACTTTTGCATTATGCAGACCTGTAGTCAAACATGACTGGCATTGCCCAAAGGTTGTTTTAATAATGTTGACTCTTCCCATCAAAGTCAAGAGGAGGTGTATCCAACTGTTAAGATATGGCACTAGCTTCTCTTGTAATGGAGCAAAGTGTAGAATAAAAAGGTGTTATGGGTCTCTAGGGATTATTACTCCTAGATATGTTTTTTTTCATGAATTGTCCAGTCC
Organism: Neoceratodus forsteri; assembly: GCA_016271365.2. Lineage (NCBI taxonomy): Eukaryota > Metazoa > Chordata > Ceratodontiformes > Ceratodontidae > Neoceratodus > Neoceratodus forsteri. The sequence goes on from CM028133.1 coordinate 12,606,212, forward strand.
AGGGATGTACCATCAAGGAATGATCCTGGTCCAAATCTCAGACAAAAACCTCTTACTCATGACAATTTATCTTATAGTCTGAGACCACACTACATTTTCATAATAATGCTAAAAGTTGATTGAAGGTTCTAGATGAATCATCCATATAAATGAAGATGTCATCAGCATATAATATTACTTGCTCTGTTCAACATATGGATAGGCCTTCTATCTCCACCTTTATCAGATAGCAACAGCCAAGAACTCTATGAAGACAATGAACAGCAGTGGAGATAAGGAATATCCTTGTCTCATGCCTTTTAACATGTTAAAACAGTTGGGCAACTAATGTTATGGTTTTAAGATGTGCAGTAGGTGCTGTGTAAATTAACGTGATTCATTTGACAAATGTTTGCCCATACCACATTTGTTTTCGTATAATCCTCAGATACTGTATAGCCATTTTACCGTATCAAATGCTTTTTCTTTGTCAACAGTAAGGCCTGTGTGGGATTATGGGGCCTGTTCTAAAATATCCAGGGTTTTTCTAATGCTGTATGCCAGTCTCCTTCCCCCAATGAAGCCAGTTTGGTCTGGACGAATCAGCTTATGTATTATCTTATTTAGATGTATTGCTAATATTTTGGAAAATACTTTATAATCGGTTTTATCACATTGCTCCTGTTTTACCAGATAGCAATAGCTAAAAGGTCTATGAAGAGAACAAATAGCAGGGGAGATAAGGGATATCCTTGTCTCATGCATCTTAACATGTTAGAACAGTTGGCAAGTTAGGAATTGGTTTTGACACATGCAGTAGGTGCTGTATAAATTAGCATGATTCATTTGATAAATGTCTGCCCCATACCATATGACCTTGAGATACCGTATAGCCATTTTACCCCATCAAATGCTCTGTATTTGTCAACAGCAGGAAGGACTGGGTGACATGATGCAGCCTGCTCTGTAATATCAAGGCCTTTTCTAATGCTGAATGCCAGTCTGCTTCTCCTAATGAAGCCAGTTTGGTCTGGATGAACAACCGAGAGAAAAAGGCTGGCTACTCAACCTTAAGCAAGGGTTTGAAGGAAAGACCAGTCTGGACCACACTGATGACAGCAAAAAATCTTTACATACGAAGAAAAATGCCAAACATACAGCTTCTAGGCCATCCACAATTTTGTGCATGCAGGTGCTTTTTCAGTTTTGTAGCTGGGCTCTTTTTCTTGGTTGTTGTATCGTTTCACTGTTGCTCAGTACCACTTTCCTCTATAGTGCCTACTTTCTTTTGCTGACCTGGATGAATTAGTTTATGTATTATCTTAGCTGTATTGCTAATATTTTGGAAAATATTTTATTATCAGAATTAAGGAGCAAGATTTGCTTGAAAGGTACATTCAAGTTTTCTGCCTCTTGAATGAATTGTTGTCCTGTTCTAAAAGACTCATATAAATGCTCAGCAGCTCCTGCTGTAATGTGTTTTGCTTCTGCATTATGAAGTTGTAACTCAAGCTCCCCTAATTTTTTTATCAGACTCTTTTTTCCTAAAAGACGCATATGAAATATATAGACCATTCAAACAGGCTATCAGAGCATCCAAAACAATATTGAATGATTCTGTTCACCATAGAGGGCAGTCTCCTTGTTAATGTTAGATACCATGGTTTGATTTCCTTGTGCTAGTGAAATCCCTCCCTATACACCCCAGCATCCTACTGTTTTTCACGTATGCCTTGCTGCACTGAGAAGCGAGCTTCAGGGGGTCACTGATCACAACCCTAAGTCTCTTTCCTTTATAGTGTGCCTCAATCTCATCCCATCAATCCAGTACTCCATTTTAGGATTCCTTTCTCCTCTGTGCATTGCCTTGCACGTTTTGGTACTCAGCTTTAACTGCCAGATGCCTGACCAATTGTTTTCCATATCCTTTTACATATCGGTCATTCCCCTTGTACAATTCATCTTCCTGGACAGTTTTGTTATCAGCACAGACACACACCTTCTTCCTTACCCACTCCTCCATATCACTGATGTACGTGTTGAATAGTGCAGGTCTAAAGACTGACCCCTGAATCACCCCACTCATGGCTTCTCTGACCTCAGAGAATTTTCAATTAAGAACCACCCTCTGAGTTCTCCTTTGTAACCAATTTCCTATCCACCTAGTTACCTTTTCCCCTATTCCCTGATTCCCCACCTTCTTGATTTGTCTCCCATATGGCACAAAGTCAAAGGACTTGCTGAGATCCAGGAAAAGGACATCAACCATTTGTCCCCTGTCTACTGCCATCATCACAGAATCAAAGAAGTGAATCAGATTACTCTGACACAACCTTCCTCTCTTCATATGTATGCTGCCTTTTGTCCTATAAAGTTTAAACTTGTATAACTACACTATATTTTCTTTAATAATGGTCTTCTGAAGCTTGTCCACAATGCAGGTCAGACTTACCAGCCTATAAGTTACACTTTGTCCCTATCCCTACTCTTGTGTAGCAGAACCACATCAACCACCCTACAATCTACTGGCACAACCCCTTTCTGCAAAGAACAGTTGATTAAGTTTGCCAGTGGCTCTGCTAGGGCCTGACTGTTTCCCTTAGAACCCTGGGTTGCATAAAATCAAGGCCTTGTGACTTGTTTATTTTCAGACTCTACACACTAAAAAAACTTCCCATTTTGATTTCTCTTGTCTCTTACCTCAACTCCTGGGATCCCTCGAACTGTATCCCAGTTTCAGGCACTGGCCAACCTGTCGCCTTTGTGAGGATTGAAATGAAATCATTGATTAGGATGTTAGCTTTCCTTGCATCATCCTCCACAATGACCCCATCCTTTTTCATTTCTTTGATGCCCTCCCTAGTCTTTCATTTTTCTTTTGAACAACGATTTGTCATTTTTTCACCCCAAGCCATTTTAAATTTTTTATTGGATTTTGTCACCGTAATCCATTTTTATATGATTTTTAGCTTATAAGCATCTTATTCATTTCCCCCTCCATCTGGTCACTCTTATATTTTAGTAAAATGTATTTTCTCTTGCTCACCAGGGCCATGACTGGGCTGTGATCATACCAGTGTATGTAGAATTCAGGCAGACAGAAACAAAAGGAGGGGAGGGGTTGCATTACATATAAGAGAGACTATAAAGGCTATATGGATTTAGGATGTGGGAAAAGGTGAATACCCAGAAACAATAAGGGTGCAGTGAGTGATGGAAAAGAGGGAAGTAACATCAAGATAGGGGAGGTAAATCAACCACCGGAGGAAGGGAGTGGAGAGAGAGAATTTGGGAACAAGATTAGAAGGGCAACAAAGCAGGGAGAGGCTGCTAATGGGGGTTTTCAAGATGTCTGCTGTGGACTAAAGATCCCTGTCACTACAAGTACAAAATTTCAGCAGCTGGTAGAAGTTTTTCCGGAAACATATTACAGAGGGGCCAGGAGTCTACCAATGATGACAGCCACCCTCAACTAATTCCTTGCCAGCAGGGACAACATAGGTCAAGTTATGGTGCTAGAACCACTGAGAACCAGGGATTGCTAGACAGGATGGTTTGGAATGATAGATATATAGACAGACAGGCAGACAGACAGACAGACAGATAGATAGATAGATAGATAGATAGATAGATAGACAGACAGATATTTTATTTCTATAGTGCTCCTTCCCAGAGGCTCAAAGTGTTTCCCAACTCATAAAAACATCACATAAAAATCATATATAAGAACAACAGCAAGGAACTTGCATGTAAAATGAAATTAAAATACAATCAAAATAAAGAAGGTCACTGGCGTAGTCTTCCTGGACCTTAGTAAAGCCTTTGATACTGTTGACCACATCCTTCTAATCAACTGCCTTTCTAACCTAGGTGCCACTCCTTCTACCATACTGTGGTTCACCAGTTATCTCTCTGGTAGGGTGCAGAAAGTCAAAGCAGATGGCTGTCTCTCAGTCCCCCTTCTAATTGCCAGGGGAGTCCCCCAAGGCTCCATATTAGGCCAAATCCTATTCTCCCTATACATTAATGATCTTGATTCTCATATAACAAAGTCCAGTATTCACTTTTTTGCAGATGACACTGTATTATATCCTCTGGCACAACTATAACAGAAGTCAAGGACGTCCTGCAAGCTGACTTTACTCAGCTCAAAAGTAACCTGATTAAAGCAAAGCTCCTTCTGAACGCTAAGAAAACTAAGGCAATGTTCATCTTGTGTAATCCCATCTTTGGATCCCCTCCTCTACAGCCAATGAACCGTATCGTCACTTCACTGGATGAAACCCTGGAAGTAGTTCCCAAATTTAAATACCTTGGTTTCTGGATAGACAACAAGCTCACCTTCCTTGATTACATTGAGGACCTAGCCAAGAGGCTCAAAGCACGGCTAGGCTTCTTCTTTCGAAACAGGTCTCTCTTCCCTGTTGTGACCCAAACCAAGCTTGTATTGGCCACATTTCTTCCACTTCTTGACTATGCAGATTTCATCTATTCCACCTCTGCAATCTCAGGCCTAAGTAAACTAGACGTTCTCTACCACCATGTTATACGGTTCATCACCAGTGCCCCCCACAGAACCCATCACTGCGACCTGTACACAGCTGTTGGTTGGACCTCACTTGCCACCAGACGCCTGCTCCATGCAGGGATATGGTCTCTCAAGATACTCCTACACAAACTTCCAATCTACATAACATCCCTCATCTGTATCTCCCGCAGTGCTTACTCACTTAGGAAATCAAATTACATCCTACTCGACATCCCAAGAACTCGTACCACCTTTGGACAACAGGCCATTTCAGTCGCACTTCCTACATACTGGAACCAACTTCAATCCATACTAAAACTAACCAGCATTGTCCCAATAAATCCCTACAAAGCCTTATCCTCATCAAAAATAAAAGATACCTGTCACTGCCACTAAACCCATCATACCACCCTTATGTTTATGTTAGTTACTCACATTCCAACTGTCTCTGCTAGGACCATAACAGGTCTGCAATCACACAGGAAGTAGTAGACTGTATATAGCAGCTATAGATTTGACCCCCATGACCAGCTCTCAATGCCCGTCACCTCCAGATCTCCTTATCACACCATTTTCCACTCTACTCTGCTAGTCTCTAGCCTCATCTTTTGCCTTCTTACCCTACCATTCGTTCTTAAACTCTCCCTGCTGTCTACATGTCTCTCACCTCTACATCTCCTTATCACACCTTTTTCCACTTTACTCTGCTATTCCTTAGCCTCATCTTCTACCTTCTTTTCCCACAATTCTTTCTTAAACTCCCCCTGCTGTCTGTCTCAGATCATTAACTTTCGCCTATAATGCACTTATCATTTATGTATGTAACTCTACCCAAACATCTGCTGATACAGCATTAAACTCAACTGCCAGAACCGTGTCTTACCTGGCTGTATCACGTCAAGAATTGCCATTTATGAACTGGTTGTGTACGTGCTGTTTGTTCGATTGACAATGATACCCTGTATGCTACATAAGTCTCGATTGACAATGTTACCTTGTATGTTATGTCCGGATATCTATGTAAATGACCCAGGACCTCCTTGTAAATGAGCTTGCTCAATGGAGTTTTTCCTGCAATAAACTTGAACTTGAAACAAAAACAAATAGCTCTAAAATCGGATTACACATAACATCTATCAGACTACAAACTTGTAAGAACCCATCCCCAGACAAAAAGCTTATATTTTAGGAGAACTGATTTTAACAGTATGTGAAACCAGTTGCAGGTAGCTCCATGCAAAGTGAAAAACCTTCACACTTCTCAAATGTTGCTTTGTAACGTGGCACAAAACATTAGAGTGAAATACACAACACAAATTGGTTAAAAGGCATCAGGTGATGAAAACAGAGCAGGTATTAATCCAGCAGTAGAGCCCGCTGAAGCAGTACCTGTGCAAGCCACCTTAACAGAGCCAGCAGTGAAATAAAAGATAATATCGGGAGCGTGCTTGAAAAGGCTGGCACAGACAGAGGCACAGTGTCTGACGGTATGTATTCATACCTGTAGATGATGTCTGGTGCTACAGTGACAGAAGAAGTGTGGGGATGCCGACGAGTGCTGTGGTAGCTTGGGGCACCTGGGAGAGAAGCGGGTCGAGTGTCAGGACAAGTGAGAGAAATCCGTGCAGCAGCAACAGGTGGCTTTCAGCTCAGGGCGATATAACTCACTATGAGCAATTACAGTTATGGAAGTGTAGCGGGCAGCATAGAAGTAGTTTGACAGATGGCAATACAGAAGTATTTGCACATTGTATCGACATTAGTCAAAAAAAAGAAATATATGTGCCCCAGATGTGCACCATGGTGATCTATATTGCCAGTGTTACAAGGAAGGTGAATACAGGAAAATTGTCAGTGAGAATGAGAAAAAAAAATTACATTGTGTCTGTGTGACATGGGAATTGTATGTCTGCATTTCTTCACAATTGCTCTACACTAGATAAATATATGTGACGGGTTGAATGTGCACGCGCACCACGATACATCTTCAGTGACTGAAAAGCACAAGCCTGCACCATGACTTCTCCAGTAGAATGACTGATTGTGTGAATCTGTATGTGGTTTTGAGTAACACTGTAGTCTTAGGAATACTTCCCTTGCACTTGCCATGTTACAAGCGCATTAATCTCCTCCAGAGTTGGGCTCTACCGGTGGATTTATGCCCAGTGGTTGGTTGGAAGCCCTCAGCCTGCGGCCTCATGTACCAACCCCCCTCCCCCACCCAGGCATTAATCCACCGGTAGAGCCCTCCTCTGTTGGGGATTAATGCTTACATGAAGCACAGTATTTTGCATAGTAACATGCATCACAAGATTCATACTTTGTGCACCTGGGGGAGTGCAAAATTCACACTTCACATAGTCAGAATTAATTGATGTATGGTAATTCTCCACTTGGCAGCTGCTATTTTACTGCAAAGTGGTGAATTTCAGACAGCAACTTCACAAACTGAGATACAGCATGAAGTGGGCACTTTGGCAATTCTACTTATGAAATGCTTTTCAGAATTTCTTTTAGTATTCCATGGCATTCTGAAAATTATTTAAATGTAACCTACAGAATGACTTTCAGTGGATTGTGTAAACCACAGAATAATTTTCCACAGATTGTAGAGGTGTTTTTTGTCACCCGTGGATTACTAATCAGCGAAAAACTTTCTGCTTTCAAAATTTTGGAATTCACTACCTACAGAATTCTATGGAATTAGGTGGAATTTTCAAAAATTGCATTGAATTTCCATTGAGTCAGAATTCGTAAATTCCATATATCAGTAATTTTGAGGGGTCAGGGGATGTCATCCGTCCTTTATACAAGAGTCTTGAAAGACCACATCAGGATTACTGTACCCAGTTTTTGTGTCTCTTTCTGCAGGATGAGAAACATGAACTGGAGCAGATGCAGAGGAAAACTACTAATTTGTCTCACAGTAGCTATACATTAAGCAAATGCAATTACATCCTTCTTGATATCCCAAAACATGCCACCCATTATGGTAAAGCAACAATTAACAATGTTATCCCTACACGTTGGAACAATCTACAAAAATCATTCAAACTCTCCAGCATAGTCAGCCCAGGTGTCTTTAAATCACTCATGGGAAAGCATAACACTGAATCGTGTACCATAAATGTAAGAACAATCAGGGCACTTGTCCTCAGTATTGAACCTTATACATGTAATTAGCACAAAAGTGCGATTGTTAATGGACATATTTGTTACTTGTTCCTGAATTAGATCTCCTGAATTATATTTCTGAATGTCACAAGCTATCCTTATGTATGTAGGATGCACATACTGTAAAGTATACTAAATAGGCACTTAGCACTCCTTTTTTTGCTTTATTTTATATAATGCTGTACTATAGTCTATACTTATTCCATGTATATTGTATGTATACTTTTTCTATCAATCCCTTGTGCTACGAATGTATCTTCCTAACAGTTGTGTTATTTTCATTGTATACTGTCCTACCCAGGACCACCTCATAAATGAGCTTGCTCAATGGAGCCTTTCCTGGTGAAACAAATAGACTAAACTATAATAGGATGATGTGGGCACAACAGATGGATTAAAATATCACATTTCAAAATGAGTCGGAGGAATTTTCTTGTTTACACTTTGAAAGAAGCACTGGTGAAGCCCCTCCTAAAGAAATCTTTTCTCGACCCAGACATTCTGGCAAATTACCATTCGATCTCCAACCTGCCTTTTGTGAGCAAGATTGTTGAGAAAAGGTGGCACAACAGCTTGAGGATCACCTGGTGTCCTTGGAGAGCTATGAGCCTTTCCAGTCAGGTTTTTGGGCCAGACATAGCACTTAAACTGCTCTAGTGAGAGTGCATAATGATCTGCTCAGGGCTAGAGATAGAGGAGACGGGTCAGTTCTTGTGCTCCTTGATCTCTCCTCAGCTTTTTACAGTGTGGATCATGTTGTGCTTCTTGATCAGCTCTGTGAGTTTTTGTGGACTCGGCGGTACTGTCATCAAATGGTTTGAGTCCTATTTCTCTGACAGAGTGCAACCGGTGGTGATGGGGAATTTCTCCTCCTCCCCAATGCCTCTGTCCTGCGGAGTGCCTCCAGGTTCAATCTTGTCACTGATAGTGTTCATAGTGTATATGCTGCCCCTGGGCAAGATCATTTGATAAAACAGTGTGGAGTTTAACTGCTATGCAGATGACACCCAACTGTATCTGTCTTTTGCACCCATAACATTGGGAGCTATTGATGTGCTTAATAGCTGTCTGGCTAAAATCAATGACTGGATGGCTTCCAGCTGGCTGAGACTCAGTCTGGCTAAGACTGAGGTGCTGGTGATTGAGCCTAGTCACGGGTGTGATGGGTTGCCACCGGGGGCAGACTCTTGACTTGTTCTGGGGTCTGTGCCACTGGTGGTTTCTCCAAGGGCATGATACTTGACTATGGATTGACATTTGAAGATCAGATGTCATCTATAGTCAGCAGTGGTTTTTACCACTTGTGGAACATTGCCCATATTAAGCCCCTCATTCTGCCCGAGGACCTCTCGACACCAGTGCATGCCTTTGTGACCTCTAGGCTCAACTACTGTAATACTCTGTACTTAGGGGTCACGGGAGGGACCCTCCACAGACTGCAGCTAGTGCAGATTGCAGCGGCCAGGTTGCTGACTGGCCTTTCAAGGTTCAGTCATGTGACTCTGATCCTGTGTGTCCTGCACTGGCTGCCAGTCAGGTGGAGGGTCCTTTTCAAGGTGGGTCATCTCACCTTTAAGGTCCTATATGGGCTGGGTCCTGGTTGCCTGTCTGAGCTCCTAACACCAGTGTCCTCTACTCGCTCCCTCCCTACTCTCCTCCTTGAGGGGCCTCCTGGACGTTCCCAGGGTTTGGCTCAAGACTTTGGGAGATCATGCTTTTACTGTCACTGGGCCGACCCTGTGGAACTCACTTCCATCTGCAATCTAGGAGGCTTCCTCAATTGAGGTGTTTAAGTGGAGGCTAAAGGCCTACCTCTTCAGTCTGGCCTTTGATTGCTGATGTCATCCTTATGATCACCCAGTCACTTGATGTTTTGCCCTCTGGAAACCTTTTATTACTGTATATTAATTTTGTTATGGTTTTAATGAGGTTTTATTGCATGTTTTAAATTATTGCTGTATATTTTACTCATGTTCGGTGCCCAGAGCCTCTGGGATTGGGTGTCTTTTAAATAAAATTGCCTTGCCTTCATACATGTGATATGTCCAACTTGCTTAAGAGGGAGATTTGGTCAAATTAGGAGGGAGATTGGCCTGTTAGTAGGGAGATGCCATAACGGCATGAGTTTGTCTTTAAATGGCATCAAAAAATAAGAAAAAAGTAATGACTTGCCTTGCCTACACAGAAGGTGGCATGGTATGGAACAACCTGCCTAGACACATGATTGAAAGCAAGGCCCCAAAAAGCTTTACATGTTTCATAGCAAGATGTTACTGGAAGAAGAAAACACTGTACCACTGGATTTGTTTGGGTGGGTGGGTGTGTTGGGGGGACAGTCCAGATGGACTTTTTGACAGTCTTCTGTTCACAGAACCATAGTATAAACCATTGCGTACTTTTACACATTGCAAGTTTCCATCCTGCTGACGACATGGCTTAGTAACGTGTTCTGCTTTTATCTTGAAATACATTTTTTATATAAAGAAATAAGTAAATATAAAGAAATAAGTAAACAATGTTTGATGGATGTGTGTGACGGAAAACAAACCTCAAAGAATTAAAAGAAATGTTTTATTTTTGAAATTTAAACAACTTTGTTGAATGTTGTATAAAACAGACAGTACCTTGGATAAATTGTCATGAGGACAGAAGTTGAGTGTAACAAAACAACCTAACATCCTCCCATCAGCCCCCCTTCCCCCATCCACCCTGGAGTGTGCCCCTGATTGCTTGGGCATGCCTTATACCTATGTATCCCGGTTAAGTAGCATCAAAGGGAGTCAAAGGAGCAAGAAATTAGTCAATTCAAGTACAATGCATATAATTTGCCCCATCTTTTATCAAAAAGCTTAAGTCTGTTACAAGTGCTAGCAATTAAGCATTCAGTCCGGAAACAGAAGGAAAGTTCACTTAACCATTCATTGCAGGAAATGGCTAGTTGATCCATCCAATGTTTAAGAACCAGCTTCTTTAACAATCATCGATATTAAAGCCATATGGAATCTCCTTTCCTTAATGCTGATGTTAGTGTAGACACCTAAAATAAAAATCTCCACAGTAAAAAGGTCATCTAACCCCAACAAGGGGTCAATCTTGAATTGAATTAGCTGCCACAGAGAAGATACTTTTTCACAGTACTAAAATATATGCAAGCTATTCCCTTCTTCTTTGCCATACCTGGAACATATGGGAGAGGGGAGACGACCCATCTTGGCCAATTTGACGGGTGTGTAGTACATATTGTAGAGAATATGATATTGAGTGAGTTTGAGTCTGTCCTGAGCATATATAAAGGTCCTTCCATATCTGTGTCCAATTAAGGGATATGTCAGGTATCAGGGAATCCCAGACCTTGGAATCAGCTAGGGGATCAGGGTGGAGAGTGGATAAGAGTACATGAGTGAGTTTCCATGTGGCATAGTTGCCAATTCTTTAACCTGAGCCAGAAGAGGATGTAAACCTGAGGGTTTGGGAGTTGTACTGAAAAGTTGTCCTAGCAGATGTCTTAATTGGAAGATCTTGAAAATGTGCAACTGGTCTAAGCTGAACTTCAATAAGATATCCAGAGAAGAGAGAAGAGACTCTTGAGAATAGAAGTAAGCAACCTTGGCATTCTGTATCTAGGGTAGCCATCCTGGTGAGAGAACAGTGCCCCCCAATCTTAATATTAGAGTTAAGAATAATGGGCTTGGAGAAGTCTTTGGAGGGAGAAATCTTGAGAGGGGAACAAAACTGGGAGAAAACTCTGATTAAGGTGCCAATTGCCGAGTCTCGAAGAGGTATCGGTAGAGCATTCCATGATAGGCAAAATATAGTGGAGGTGGGTAGAATGTATGCACGTAGGAGTTGACTTTCAATTTGCAACCGATGAGGAATATAGTCCTCCTCAGGGTTGGAGAGCCACCTACCACATTTGGAGAAATGACTAGCCCAATAGTAAAGGAAAAAGTTTGGAAGGTAGAGCCCGCCTGAGTCCTTAGGAAGGCTCAGTTTAAGAAATGAACTTCTGAGGGGATTTACTTAACAAAATAAAGTTAGAGATTAGAGAGTGAACATGTTGAAAGAAAGAGAGAGGAAGCCAGATATTCAGCATATTTAAAGGATAGAAGAGTCTGGGTAGAATGTTCATTTTTATGATACTGATTCACCCCCACAAGGATAATGGGAGAGATTCCCACTTTAGGAAGTCCTGTTGTATGGTAGCCACCAGGTCATCAAGATTCAGTTTCTTGGAAAGGGAAGGATCTGTAGTTAGACATATGCCCAAATATCTGATTGAGTTGGGGGACCATTTCATGCCAAACTGGCTAAAGTCTGCCTTATGGGTGAAATAGTTAAGGGAAAAAATTTCAGTTTTACTATGGTTCAAATTATAATTGGATAGATGGCTAAACTGGGATATCACTTTCAGGACGCATGCAAGTGAAGCTGAAGGATGCTCTAGATGTAATAAAATGTTGTCTGCATATACTGAAATAGTTAATTTGGAGCCACCCACTGGGATTCCATGTATCTGGAGAGTCATTTTAAGATGTCTATGGAGAGGCTCCAGATATAGATTAAAAAGAAAGGGTGACAGAGGACAGCCCTGTCTAGTACCTGTGAAAAGGGGAAAACGGGAGGAGGAAAAACCCATTACAATATATCCTGGCAGAGGGAGAAGAGAAAATAGCTTGGACCCATTATAGGAAGATGGAGGGAAAGCCCATTTTTTGTAGAGTTGACCACAGGAAGGCCCAATCAACTCTATTGAAGGCCTTTTCTGCGTCAAGTGATATTAGAGCCATAGGAGTGGGAGAAGACTGGGCTGCCTTGAAAAATATGATTTAATTTACATAGGTGGCCTGCAGAAGACCTCCCAGGTACCACCCCACCTGCTCTGGACTGAGTAAATGTATCCAGACTTTCCTAATTCTTAAAGTGAGAATTTTTGTGAGAATTTTAGTGTCACAGTTTAGGAGCGATATAGGACAGTAACTAGCTGGGTGAGAGGGTTATTTATCAGGTTTATGGAGAAGAACAATGGTGGCTTCCAAAAGAGAAGGGTCCAGGAAATCAACTTCAAAAATATACTTGTAGAGTCAGAGCAGAAGAGAGGCTAGCTCCTTGAGGAAAGTTTTATAAAAATTAGAAGGAAAGCCATCTGGACCCGGTGCTTTGACCAAGACCAGGCCTTTGATTGCCTCCTCAACTTCAGGGAAAGAGATCGGAGATGACAAGGATATCTGATGATGGTCAAGGAGCCGTGGAAGGGCAAGAGAATCCAAGTATGCATCTATCGCATCAGGATTCAGAGGAGAGGAGCTTTTACCATAAAAGTTACAGTAGAAATTCTCAAAAACGGAGGCTATATCTCTGGGGAGAGTTTTAGTAGTACCATCAGGAGTTGACATAGAAGGGATTAACCTGGAACTCTCTAATTTCCTCAGGTGAAGAGCCAACAACTTTCCAGCCTTTTCTCTCTGGTCTACGTATTTGGACCGAGTTTTTAGGATGGCATATTCAGCCTTCTCACTTAGGAGATCAGCGTATTTGTTTCATAAGGAAAGTAGAGTATCTAGGGAATCAGGCGAAGTAGAAGACAAGAGGAACAGTTCTAAGGACCGGATTTGTGACAGAAGAGATGGAGCTTCTGCTTCCTGTAGCTTCTTCCTCCTACAGGCAGCTTAATAAACTCGCCCTGCAGGAAGTATTTGAGTGCACACCATTTGTGATCACCCCTTGGTACAGACTCTCAGTTAAGCTCAGTAAAGGTCTGAATGAGAGATTGCACCTTGGAAGAAATAGATTTATATTTAAGAAGTTGAGTGTTTAACTTCCAGGCTGTGTCTTTGTAATTCTGAGTCAGAAGAAAATACTATCCATGCCACAGAGTGATCAAATATGACAATTGATTTGATTCCCGCATGACAGAGACCAGATAAGAGGGGTAGGCTAATCAGGATATAGTCCAGATGAGACCAGAACTGATGGATGGAAGAGTAAAAGGAGTAAGGTGGGAGGGATTGAGAATTCGCCATAGGTCGCATAGTCCCAGCATATCTGTAAAGTCTTCCAGAGCTCTTTGGGGGGAAGGGGGTTTGAGCAGCAAATAGGACCGGTCCAAGTCCTGTGTGGGTGGAACGTTCCAATCTCCTCCCAAAATTAAATGAATGAGTAGAAAGGGTGCGATTTTGTCAGCAAGGTCCATGAGAAAGGATACATCTCCACCCACTGGACTGTAAATACTACCCAGGACCACCTCTTTACATTCTAGAATACCTTTGACTAGGATGAATCTTCCTTTCGGATCTGCGATGTTAGATCAGCATGGAAGGAGACATTCCCCATTAGCAGGATGGCTACTGTCTGACTCAAGGAAGAATCAGCCGAAGCAAAGACCTGACTCACTCCCTGTCGACAGAGCCAAGTGGCCTCCTGGACTACAAGATTAGTTTCTTGTAGGAAAATAATATGTGCTTTAAGCAGGGCACAATGTTTCAAAATCTAATAACTTTTGGTAGGATCTCTCAGTCCCCTGACATTCCAGGTTAAAATTTTAACAATGCTGTTCGTCATGTTTAATGACCATAAAGACTGACAAGTATGAAAAATAATGAGACCAGATATCCTCAATGAGACACATTCCAATCCACCCCCACCCCCTGTCTAAACAACCAACCAAACACAAACATACTGACTGGACTGAGAGGGCAATAACAGTAGTCCATCAAAAAATGTGCCAGGCTATTAAATAAACAACACATGTGGAATGATTCCCAGTAGTAAGGCACCAGAGGAGCCCCACCCCATCCCACCCTCTGCTTTCTCTGTTTGTCCCAATGGTGAGTGGAAACTCCCACTCCTTAACCCTTAACAATCCCCAAACAACAAAACTATTTATAAGACTATCCCCACAAGAGTAAATCCAGAATTGTATATAACCAATAGCTTGTAGGGGCACGTTAGTCCCCCTTGCACCTGGTTCTACTCTCATTTAGAGGATGGCATTTAATGCGGTGATTCTGGGCACCATCTAGAGCAAGTAGAAGCAGGCTCAACCCCCCCCCCAATGAACCAGTATGCGATGCTAAACAGCATAGCCAGCAAGCCAACCTCTAGAGCTCCCGCTCATTCCCACCTAACTCCCCTTCAGTCAGTTTAGTAGCCAGCAGTAAATGTGGTCAAGTAAATGAAAGGCTGCTTACCCTACAGACCATCCATATAGTGTTAGTTCAGCCGCTCTGCCTGTTCGATGTTCGAACTCACTGTTTCCCCTGCTTCTTGATAAAGTGTCATTTCCTAGGTCCCCTCGAATGTGTGGTAGAGTGGAATGTACCATTTCTGGATTAATGGCAGGGGGGAAGGCAAGAGCCAGAAGCAAACAGATGGTCATGGAAGTACCTCAGTAGCCTAATGCTCAATTAGAACAGTGGGAGGGGGCAATGGCCCAGGCTAGGTACTTACAGGCAGTATTAACACCCCGGGACCAGAATTAGCACTCATTCAACCAGCAGAATGTAAGCGATCCCCCCTGTGCAGCTCTCATATCGGGAATAGTAAGGCCTGGATAAGGGGTACATAAAACAGGCCTGGATAGGTACGCTCAGAACAGGGTCCCTGGGAAAAACCAACCCTTCTAAGCATTCCTACTTAGGGCGGGCTAATACACTGGCCAGTTGGAGGATTACCCCCATGGGAGACACCCAGAGCAAGGCCTAAGGTGGTGAGTTAGAAGAAAAGCTGGAGGATCAGTTGCAGCCTACCCAACACCCGAGAACCCCCCCCCCGAACAGCCGACAAGGAGAAGAAGGAAGGGAAAAATCAGAAACCCCATCAAAACAAAAAAGCCACAGGTAATTCAACCATACAGTACTCAGCCAAAATACTTCTACAAGACCATTCATGTGTCTGTAAATCAGTTGGGCAGGCTCTGGACCAGATCTTTCTTGGCTGCTTCAGGACTGTCGTACGTGATCCAGGCATCATTTAAGAAGATCTGAAGGTGTGCGGGGTAGGACATCCTAAACTTAATTCCTGCCACAATCAACTTCGAGACCGTTGCATGAAAGGCAATGCACTTCTGTCTAGTCTCCAGAGGCAAATCTTGAGTAAGGTGTAGAGGCTTCCCTTCCCATAAAATTGACTGCAGTTTACGGGCCTTAGCGAGCACATGCTGTTTCTCGAGATAGCTCAAGAATTTTAAAATGAGGGGTCTTGGAGGAGCACTGTCAACGGGTCTTACTCATAATGACCTATGCGCCCTTTCAATCTGGTATCCCGAGTTGAAGGAAGAGGGCTCCACTATTTTAGCAAGCAGTTTCTGGATGAAGGTGATAACATTAATCCTTCGTCTGATTTTGGGAAAGCAAAGATAAGAATGTTATTCCTGCAGCTCCAGCCCTCAAGATCTTCAGTTTTGGTCTGCAGTTTGGACAGCTGTTGCTACAGTTTAGTAATCGCCTGGTCCGTCCGGTTTCTCCAGGACTCCAGTGATGTAGTTCTAGCATCCATATCCCCTATCTTGTGGCCCAGGTCCCCCATGTCAGCTCAAAGAGATTTACGTTCCGAGGAGATATCTGCCAGAGCTTGCTGAAAGGGAAACAGTTCCTGAAGGAAGCAATCCTTGGTAAGGAGCCCTGTGAAGGATGGCTGTGTGGATCAGCACGTTGCTCCAGCACCTTGAGCCTTGGTTTTCTTACGGGCTTTCATAGGTGAGGTGGTGGTGTGTGGTATGGCAGGGCCTGCTGCATGTCGACCTCCATCACAGTGTTCTCTTGCCAATAGCGATGTAAAAGTTCTCAATATAGATGCAGCAGGTAGGCAGGCACTAGTAAGTAGCTTTTGAAGTTCAAATCAGATGTTTTTGTTGGAGATTAAACTGGATATAGAAGAGGGAGGAGAGAGCTCCACCAGAAGGTTGCTACCAGTCTGCAGACATCACATGATCTCCCTAAAAGAAATTTTTAAATACCACTGAGCAAAATTCCTGACAGGAAATCAAGTTCTCAAATATTTTGTAATACATACTAGATTGATTTGAACAGTAAATAATTATTAATACTCATTGCATATAATCAAAACAAAATGATTATATTAAATGTACGCTGAAAATAGAAAATAGAGTTAAAAATCTACGTTTCGACCTTGGGTCTTCTTCAGGAAATATCTAAAAGAGAAAAAAAACAAGTTAGTGTAGAGGAGAGGTAAAATGAGAGAGATATATATGTGGAGAAAGAAGAAAGGGGAGGCTCAGAGAGAAGAAGTGATAAATGGTAAGATTAAGAGAGAATCTGTGAAACAAAAAGGTGATGATGGGAAAGATAAAGCATAATGGGAGAGAAAGAGCTGGGAAGTTCCCAGGTGGAGACTAATTAACAGGGCCTTGTAAGAAGGCTGAAAGGTGACAAATGTGTGGGAAGGAGACAGAAATGGAGACATATGGTGAAAATGAAAAATAAATGAGTACAAAAACAAATTGACTTTAGGGGAAAAAAGGGATGGCTGAAAGATGTTAGTGGAAAATAAGTCTATCATTTAAACCAGAGGGTTGCTGGGAGCCAAGGAGGATGATCAGCTTGGCTTCCATGTTTTTTCTATGGTCAGGATCCCAGAAGCCCTGCTGAAGGACACAAACAGAAAGGTCATTGACATTGTGGTCCCTGGAGATAAAGTGGGATACAATGGGTTTAGCAGTTTCACCATTCCTGACTGCTCTGTAATGTTCCTGAAACGGTCAGCAAGACGCCTACCAGTTTCTCCGATGTAAATAGCTGAACACTTCCTGCAAAGAATACAGTACACCACGTTAGTGGAGGTGCATGAGAACCCTGGTGGTGTGAAAACACTCTGTAGGCCCCCTAATCTCAGTCACACTGAAGAAATATAGCAGCGAGCCCTGTTGCAAGGTTTGGTACCTGGGGAAGAACTGTTAGGAGAGGGTAGGCTGCTTTTAACCAGAAGATTCCACAGGTTAGGTGGCCGGCGGTAGGAGGCAATAGGTGGTTCTGTAAAGGAAGCACCAATGTTAGGGTCAGTTTGCAAAATGGGAAAGTTACTAGTGATGATCCTCTGAAGAGTACATACTACAGCATATTGCATATAATGCTTACTTTGGAGTTAAAACTAGTTAGATGTGAAGCAACACATTGGTTTCTTCATAATTTTGTGCTTTTTCTTTTCAGAGCTACAGTAATTTTTTTTAAAGTTTGACAGCTGTGTAGTTTCAAGAAGACTCTCAACGCATACCTCATAGCTGGTCAAGATAACCTGAAGAATGATTCATTTCACCAAGTTGTGCATAGGCAGCTTTGTACAGTAACATGAGCTATTTCCTGAGTTGCAAGGGCTACAAAGAATAAAATTCTTATCATCGCTATAAAAGGCCATGCTGTGTGTCTTATACAATTCAAAGGTGTATTTTTTATTTCTTCTGCATCGCTAGCCACTCGAGTTCTCACTTTTATCAGATCAAGGATGCCACAACCTGAAAATCAATCAGACCCTGTTAGCCAGACAGCGGGGCTGTAGTATGTACTGAAAAATAATGACCTAGCTCTAAAGCTCATTATAGAAATGACAAACAGTAATTGCTCAATCTCGGTTTCAGCTCGTGCTGTGCAGTTAGGAGTGCATCGTAGAAAGTGTAGGATCAGAAGCAGCTGCACAACCTGTTAGGGAATCTTCATGTCTCAAGTGTAACAAGAGTGACTTGAAAGACCTGATCCTTATAAGGTTCATCCCCCCCTCCCCCTCCAAGCATAATATATGTTGTATAGTGCAGACCCTAAAAATGTCAGTAAGGCACAATTTCCAAAGGAAAGTCCCACAAAAAGTCTACCTGACTGGCACAGCCCAGTGGGTAGTGCATTGTACTCCCATGCTGGTGACCCTGATTTGGGAGTACATTTAGGAACTGGTTGGGTGGCCCAGGGGTTGGGGAAGCAATACCACACTCTCAGTCAGGGAGTGAAGGCAGAAAATTCTGCTACAAAAGCCAACTCATCCCGAGTTTTTATTAAGCTATAATCGCTGCACAGCTCAGTTCTGTCACTGCATGCACACCATGCTGCGAATTATTGCTTCATTTACGTAATAAAGAAGAATGGAGGTTATGTTAATGCGCTGTTGATTACCTTCTGGGTTGTGTAATGTGGCATAAAGTGAAGCAGAGTTCCACAGGGCCCCTTAGGGAGATTAAATGGACATTATACAATGGCATGGATGATTCCAGTGCTCTCATTGGTCAAATGGCCTCAGAGACAGTGATGTTATCGACAATAATATCACTGTATCTTGGGCAGGCACACACATGACCTGATTACATGAAGACAGCTGCTACAGATCAGTACTCACATGTCTGTCAGCATCCCTGTCTCTGTTGTTAAACTGACACATTTTTTTCTTCTATCCACTGGCCTCATGTAGAGTCCATCAGTGTTCTGACTGCCCTCCTGACTTCATTCACAACAAAAATTGAAAAGTAAAAGTAAATTGAAGCCACTGTGATCGGTCGGCTTCTTGGTCCATGCAGTCTGCAGTGTGATAGTAATAACACATGCACATTTCACAGAGCTAGGCTTGCTTCACTGCTGACAGCTACGAACATACGAAATTTGCCAGCAGATAAAGGCCTAGAGGTCTATCAAGTCTGCTCGAATGTGCAGCTAGCACCCCTTATCCTGCAGCTGCCCCTCCCTTCCACCCTTCCCCTTCATTAACCCTTCCCCTTGTCCTGTCCCATCCTCATTTGAAGCAGCCCACTGTTCTACTGCATACCACTTCAGCAGGTAACACATTCCACCCAGCCACCACTCTATCTTTAAAAAAGTGTCTCCTCATCTCCCTCCTGAACCTTCCTCGCTCTAGTCTCATATCATGGCCCCTGGTGGCCCTCCCCTCCCTTACTTTGAACAGCCCCTCTGTACCTGTCTTGTTTATTCCTTTCATGTATTTAAAGGTTTCAATCATGTCACCCCTGTCTCTCCTCTCCTCCAGTGAGTACATGTTCAACTCCTTCAACCTCCTCTTGTATGATAAGTCCCCCAGCCCTTGATCATCTTTGTCACTCTGCACTGCACCCTCCAGTAACTTAATGTCCTCTTCAGATACGGACGCCAGTACTGCATACAGTACTCCAGGTGTGGTCTAACTAATGACCTATACAGTGTCAGAATCACCTCCTCCCTCCTCGAGGATATACCCCTTGCAATACAACCCAGCATTTTGTTGGCCTTTGCAGCTGCCTTCCTACATTGTGCCGAGTTGTTCATTGACCCTGTAATGAGCACACCCAGATCCTTCTCCTCCTCTGTCTGGGCTAGCTGCACTACCCCTAGCTGGTAACTCCTCCTTGGGTTCTTCATCCCAAAATGCAGCACCTTGCACTTTTTGGCATTAAAGCCCAGTTGCCAGGTGTCTGACCAGGTTTCAAGCTTTGCCAGATCATCCCGCAACCCCTGCCATCCCCCTAGGTCATCCACCACCGCGCCTACCTTGGTATCATCAGCAAACAGACTGATCTTGCTCTTGATGTCCCATGATATGTCTGCATGAATATCCCAAACAACACTGTTCCCAACACTGAGCCCTGTGAAACACCGCTCGTCACTGCCCTTGGGTGTGAGAGCTCCCCACCCACCACCACCCTCTGTTGCCTTCCCTGCAGCCAGTTTCCTACCCATCTCACCAGCTTTGCACCCGCCCCTGTGCCTACTAACCTCCTTCCCAGTCTTCCATGTGGCACTGAGTCGAATGTCTTACTGAAGTCCAGATACAGGACATCCACTGCATGACCCCTGTCCAGTTGCCTAATTACCCAGTCATAGAACTCGACCAGGTTGGTTTGGCAGGATCTGCCACATACGAAGCCATGCTGTCTGCTGTCCTGTAGTCCTTTGGCCTCTAGGAGGGCCACCAGCCTCTCCTTCAGGATAGTCTCCATTAGCTTACCCACAATGGATGTGAGGCTCACTGGTCTATAGTTTCCCAGTTCATCCTTGGGGCCACTCTTGTGGAGGGGCACCACATGAGCCATCCTCCAGTTCTGAGGTACACACCCCTAATGTAGTGAGGCATTAAATAGGTCTGCCAAAGGTCCTGCAAGGACCTCTGCCAGCTCCTTCAGTACCCTGGGGTGGATGCCATCTGGGCCTGGTGCCTTGTCCACCCTCAGTGCCTTCAAACCCTCTCAAACTCTGCTCTCCATGATTTCCCATCTGTCACCACTTCCCCTGCTTCTGCCATTTCTCCCACCTTGGGTGTCACCCCCCTCTTCTATTTAGTAAATACTGAGCAGAAGTACTCATTTAGTGCTTCCGCCTTATCGCACCCTGCTTCCACCCAACCCCCCTCCTTCCTAATCCTCACTATGTGGTCCTTACAGCTCCTTTTCTCCCTGATGTACTTAAAGAAGTCCTTCTCCCCCTTCTTAATACCTTGTGCCAGCCTGAGTTCCATAGATACTTTGGCTCCCCTTACTGCCCTTGTCACCTCCTTCGATTCTGTCAAGTACTCCTCCTGTCCTCCCCCTCCTGTTTTCTTGTACTTCTAAAGGCAGCTCTTTCCTCCTTACCTTTCCATGACCTCCTTGCTCAACCAGATCGGTTTCTTAGCCCTAGCCTTCTTGCTCTGGGCTTTGCAGCAGGTTTTGGTTGCCTCCACTATCCCCAGATTTATGAGATCCCACCTCTGGTTAGTGTCCATACTAGATTGAATTCTGGCCAGGTACCCTTTTACCACTTCCACCATCCTCCCAAAGTCGGCCCTCCTGAAGTCCAGCACTATTGTGCCAGATTCCACTCCTTCCTTGCCCATATCCAATGTAAGCCACACTGAGCGGTGGTCACTCCCTGACAGCGGTTCCTCCACTGTAAGTTCTCTCACAAAGTCCCCATTTGCCAGCACAAGGTCAAGGGTATTTCCTACCTGGTTGGTTCACTGACCATTTGCAGCAGGAAGCTGTCCTGGAAGGCATCCAGCAGTACCTGCTCCCTTCTGTTCCTGGTTGTTGGGGTGCTCCAGTCCACTCCTGGCATGTTGAAGTCCCCCACAATCACCATACTACCCTTCTCGCAGGTCCTCCTGATCTGTCCCGCTAGTTCCCTGTCTAACTCCTCCGTCTGAGATGGTGGCCTGTACACCACTCCCATTCTAAGAATCCTATTCTTGGAATCCTGGATTTGCTGTGCCAAAGTGCTTAAACAGCGTCATTTCTTGTTTAGATTAATGCTGCTGTCTTGTTCATCTGCGTTTTGTTATGGCCACGATTCCATACTGCTTCATCAGACATAACCGGGGAGTCAGAGGTAGCAGTTTTTCAAAAGCAGAGTGCATGGCTGTCAGCTTCACGTACTGCTCACTCAGCACAGTGAATGAAAAGCAAAAAAGCAAGTATTTGAAAGACGCAGTTGGTGGAAACATAGAAACATAGATTTTGATGGCAGATAAGGACCACTTGGCCTACCCAGTCTGCCCATTTCCCTACCTAATGGATAAGCTGCAGATCCTAGTTAACCAGCAGCCTGCTTCTTCCTACCTCCACCCCCTAGAATTGCCTTAAGACTGTCCCATGCATGCCTGAATTCCACCACTGTTTTTGACTCCACAACCTCCTCCGGAAGGCCGTTCCATGCATCCACAACCCTCTCTGTGAAAAATACTTCCTTAAATTACCTCTGAGCCGCCCCCTTCTATCTTCAAATTGTGCCCCTTGTTCTTGCACACCTCTTTTTTGAAAGATGCTACCCTCTTGGACTTTGTTGATTCCTTGAGGTACTTGAAAGTTTCTATCATGTCCCCTCTCCCTCCTTTCCTCGAGGCTATACATATTCAGCTCCTTAAGTCTCTCTTCATGTGTCTTCTGGTGCAGACCCTGCACCATTTTAGTTGCCCTCCTTTGGACAGCCTCCATCCTGTCTATGTCTTTGTGGAGATTGGGTCTCCAGAACTGGATGCAGTCCTCCAGATGAGGTCTCATCAACTGTCTGTACAGAGGGATAATAACTTCCTGTTTTCTACTGGTGATGCCTCTGCCTATGCATCCCAGTATCCCCCCAGCCCTCCTTGCATTCCTCTCACATTGCTTGCCCACCTTTAGGTCATCTGATATGACTACCTCCAGGTCCCTTTCCATTTTTGTTGTTGTTAGTATCTCACCCCCCATTGTGTACTCTTCCCCTGAGTTTTTGTTTCCCAAGTGCATTACCTTGCACTTCTTAGCATTGAATCTAAGCTGCCATACATTTGACCATTCCTCTAACCTTGCCAAGTCCCTTCTCATCCTTTCCACCCCACCTTGTGCATCAACTCTGTTGCAGATCTTTGTGTCATCTGCAAAGACATACTTTTCCTTCCAGTCCCTCTGCAATGTCGCTTATAAAGACATTGAAGAGGACCGTCCTAATACTGAACTCCTGCACCCCACTAGTAACCCCGCTTTCTTCAGAGTGGACTCCATTTACTATTCATCTCTGTGTCCAATCCTCCAGCCAATTCTTTACCCAGGCTGTCATCTTGGGACCCACTCCCAGGCTGGCTAACTTGTATATTAATCTTTTGTGTGGGACTGTGTCAAATGCCTTGCTAAAGTCTAGGTAGGCCATGTCCACAGCCCCTCCCTGATCTACTACTTTGGTCACCCAGTCAAAGAAATCTATCAGATTTGTCTAACATGACCTTCCCGCTGTGAATCCATGCTGCCTTGGGTCCTGAGCCCTTCTGGCCTCTAGATACTCAACAATTCTTTCCTTCAGAAGTGATTCCATCATTTTCCCTACCACTGAGGTTAAACTAACAGGTCTGTAGTTTTCTGCTTCTGCCTTGCTCCCACTTTTGTGAAGGGGAATCACATCTGCCCTTCTCCAGTCCTCGGGTACCACCCCATCCTCCCATGATTTGTTAAAGAGGGTAGTCAGTGGTGTCACTAGTTCTATCCTTAGTTCTTTTAGAATTCTGGGATGAATCCCATCAGGCCCCATTGCTTTGTCCACCTTCAGTTTTAAGAGTTCTTTCAGAACCCTTTCTTCTGTAAATGGGCTGGTATCAACTTCTGTATCCAGAGTGTTTCTACTGTTTGTTTTAGGTACCTCCCCAACTTCCTTTGTAAATACTGAGCAAAAATATTTGTTTAGTATCTCTGCCTTTTCACAGTCACCCTCTGCCCACACTTCTACGTCTGTGATCCTCTTTTCATCTCCATTTGAGAGAACCAGGTCTAAGATTGCTCCCTCTCGAGTGGGCTCCAATACTAGTTGTCTAAGGCATGCCCCCTGTAGGGCATCTAGAATAACCCCACTCTTTGAAGTGGCTGCTGCAACTGCACTCCATTAACATCTGGCATATTCAGATCACCCATCAGCAATATCTCCCCTTTTCTGCCATTCTAAGTATTCTTTCTATCATTTTCTTGTCCATTTCCTCCCCCTGAGAAGGGGGTCTGTATACAACCCCTGAGCGGATTGTGGTGCTATTGCCGGTCTCCAAATTTACCCACAGTGCTTCTTCTCCTCCCTGTTTTCCCTTTTGTTCTGTTGCTTTGATTCCTTCCCTTATGTAAAGAGCTACTCCTCCTCCTCTTTTACCCTCCCAGTCCCTCTTGTAGATAGTGTATCCTGGTATGTTTATGTCCCAGTCATGGTTTTGTGTGTACCATGTTTCTGTGACTGCCACAATATCCAGATGTTCCTCCTCCATCAAGGCCACTAATTCAGGAAGCTTGTTACTCAGACTACGGGCATTGGTACTCATTGCTCTCCATTTTTTGATGGCTTTACCTTCTTTTGCAGCATCCCCCACTGACCTGTCTACCTCGGTCTTTTTCTCATTTAGTACCCTGTTTTGTATGGAGAGGCTGGGATTTTCCTGCTGCTTATCAGTGCCTCCCCCCTTGACTAGTTTAAAAGCTTGCCAATGAAGCATTTAAATGAAGCATTTAAACCGATTGCTCAAAAGACTTGTTCCCTTCCCGGACAGATGCAGACCATTCTGCCAGTACAGGCTGGTGTCCCTCCAGGTGGAACCCCAGTCCCTAGTGAAGCCAAACCCCTGTGCTCCACACCATTTTTTCAACCATTCATTAAACTGCATGGTGCAAAGTACCCTTGCCTCACTCATGCCATTGACAGGCAGCACCTCAGAGAAGGATATTGTGTGTGCTACTTGTCTTAGGCCCCTCCCCAATTCTACAAAGTCCTTCTGCACTGCTCTAATCTGCTCTAATCTCATGATTAGCCAAGTCATTTGTCCCTAGGTGGACAATGACGCCCAGCTCAGACTCCCGTGCAGCTGTTCTCGTGATCCTGAGGATGCGCTTCCTGTCTCTCCAAGCCATGGCACCAGGCAGGCACCTTATCAGTTTTCCCTGCTTCCCAGTTCTATCTCCCCACAATTGAGTCCCCACCAGGAGCTGCTTCCTTCCTTGTGGTGTCCTCTGCCTCCTTCCTGTGGGCCTCCTTGTGACAGTAGTCCTCAGCCTCCTTAGTCTCCTCTGCGGGTGCATCCATAGGGGAGCTATGCTCCCCCAGAATGGTGTATGGATTGTGGAGTGGAACAACTGACTGGGTGTGCCTCTGTTCCACCATCCTCACCCTCCCTGAGCCCACTCTGGTCCAACTGCTGTGCTTTCTTTACAACCTCTGAGGTAGTGGTGGTGGCTCTGGTGCTCCCTGGATGGGGGAGGTTCCCTTCCTACTGTCCAGTGTGGACTCAGAGAGAGAGAGAGAGAGAGAGAGAGAGAGAGACAGAGACAGGAAATGTGAGAGGGGGATTGCCATGACGGCAACAGCAGAATGTGTGAGGGAGGATCAGATAGACACAACAAAGTCTAGCCAGAGCCAATAGGGCTGTGAAAAGCTACCAAATGACCAAAGTTACGCATGTGTGTAGAAATTAACGCCTGGGTGTAACGTGGCCATTTTTTTGAGCTGCTGCACCAAATTTTCAACATGGCCTTTTTTGGACCCCTCCTCATGAAGCGTGCCAGTATCATTTTGTTCACTTATCCCGAAAGGTGATTTCGCAGCACAAACACACTATTCTGCATCACAGGTGTGAAAACATGTTTTGGGCAGATTGTGGAAAATGACAGCTGTACTATTTTGAAGGAGGTGTGTAAAAATGGCAATGTTAAAATGTGGAGTACAAATATTAAAAATTGGCATAGGAGCGTGCATGGAAACTGCACAACACATGCTCGTAACACAGTCCTTTTTGGGAATTTTTTCACCAAATTTGCAACATGGGCTTTTTGGGATCCCAACTCATGAACAGTGACACTGTCATTTCATGAATCAGTCCCAAAAAGTGATTCTGTGCAGCTACCGCGAAATCACCTTTCAGGACTGAGTAACAAAATGACAGTGACAGTTTTCATGAGCTGGGGTCCCAAGAACCCTATGTTGAAAATTTGGGGCAAAGAGGAGTCACGTGATGAGCCGGCTCGGGTAAGACGCGTCTCTCGCTCCTCCGAGCCCAAGCATCTTTATTTAGTTTAAAATACCCGTTTTTGGGGGCGTTTCGAGCTCTCCTTTGTTTTAGTGTACGGCTGGGAGCACCGAGTGGTCTGTGGAGCGGTGCAAATTCCGGTTTGCAGTGCGACGAGGAAATATATAGGCAAGCCCATGAGAGTGATTTGGGGTAGGCCAAGCCCGACCTCAAGTGAGGGATGGAGACCGAGACTGCAGCTCCACTGGAGGGGCATGCCCCAGCATCTAAGAGACTGAAGCCCCACTCCTCCCCCACTGACCTGGAGCAGGGTGTAGTGCACACTACAGAAGGAGGCCTGGGAGTCACTACTGAGGACATTAACGAGATTAAGTCCCTGCTGCAAGGCTTGGTAGTTGATTTTGCCGAAGTGAAACCAGCGCTACACTCACTGGCCCAGAGGATGAATAACTCAGAGGCCAGGATTGCTTCACAAGAAAGAAAAGTCACTACTTTAGACCAGGAGTTGGTGGTCCTTCGGAAAAAGTTTAAAAAACTAGAGGAAAGGCTGGAGGATCAAGAAGCAAGAAATCGTAGAAATAATTTAATATTAGCGGGGCTGCCAGAGAGATCAGAAGGTCCAGATTGCATTTCCTTTGTACAAGAGCTGCTTTTGAAAATGCTTGGCCCTTCTCCATTTGGAGAGGGGTACAATTTGGAGTGGGCTCATCGTGCATTGAGGGAGGCCCCGGCCACCAGGGGCCAGACTGAGAGTGATAATTATGAGGTTCCTAAATTATAAGGAGAAGTCACATGTTCTTCAGATGTTTAAGCAAAAGAAGCCTTTACAGTGGAATGGAGCCTCAATATGGTTCGTTCAGGATCTGGTTCCTGGGGTCAGAGAGAAGCAAAAAGAATATGGAGATATTAAGAAGAAGCTTTATTTGGCTGGTATAAAATTTTGGCTTCTATATCCGGCTACATTAATGGTGAAACTGTCTTCCGGGAAAAAGAAATTCTTAACAGCAAAGGACGCATGGGATGGACTCTGTGTTGATCTTCCAGATCTCTTTAAAGGTTCAACTTGAAGATGTCCTCTGTGTGAGGGCAGGATTTATTCGGACTTAATGGGAGGAAGTTTTTGGCCATTTATAGTGCTTGGTTGGACTAAGTTGGCCTCGCCAGAAAAGGATGCATTTATATAAAGACTGGGGCCTCGGTTCTAGGAGGGTCCCTGTGGTGGGAGGGGGAAGGGGGTGGGTGGTTGGGAGGGAGGTTGGGGAGATCAAGAGGATTCAGGGCTGTCTCAGGGAAACATGCGGGTTATAAGGGAGCTGTCTTGGATTGCTAAGGACCGGGTTTATATAAGGGTTGGATTAGATAGACTTATTGGGGGAAAGGGATGCAACAAGGAAAGTAGTGAGCCCAGCAACTACTAAGGGGGGGAGCTCTGAGGGAGACCTATGGACTGTTGCTGGTAGTGCTATCTGAGAATGATCGACTATTCACTCTGTATGGAAACTGGACTCACTGTCTACAGGGTTTGCTAATTTTGTTATGTTTTAGCTTTTTTTTGTTTTGGAGTAATGGGCTATCTCGGGGCAACTATCTATTAATGGCTACTGCTTAGATTCTTGGGTTCTGTTAGGGAGTTCGGGGGCCACAATGCGGGTTTTAGTAAATTAAGTGGGACTCTGGGGGAGAGAGGAAAGTGGTTCATCCACGACTCATTGAGATATGGTGGGTCGTGGGACCGGGGAAAGGGGGGTGGGGAGGCGAGAGAGAGTCCCAACCTGGGAAATTGTGGGAGTGGATCCTGGTTAATCTTGCTCGGTTTTGTTATTTAGTAGTGCACTAGTTAGATGGCAGTATATAATATTATTTCCTGGAATGTCAAAGGTCTAAGGGACCGACATAAAAGATTGACAATCCTGAGGTACATCGAGCAACAAGGAGCTCACATCGCAGCTCTACAAGAAACACATCTACTGTCGGACGAAGTGGACTGTTTAAAAAAGCGCTGGGTAGGCCAGGTTTATGGGGAGGGTCGAGAGAGAGCATTGGGAGGGGTCGCAATTTTAATAAGTAGGTTGTGTCCCCTTGAGGTTAATCAGGTGGTAATCCGGCAGGATGGCAGGGGAGTTTTTGTGAGGGGCAGCCTACATGGGCGCGCGGTTGTGGTGGCGTCTATTTATGGGCCAACTCCACCGGACCCCGAATTTTTTGCCTCTATAGAAGAAAATATTGCAGTGTTCCCATCACTGTCATCGATACTAGCAGGTGATTGGAATCTCTGCTTCGATAACAAAATAGACAGGAGGCCTCCTGGTAAGGCCCCTGGATCTAGAGCCCAGGCAGCGCTGGCTAGGTTTTTAGAAGTGGCAGGCTTGAGTGACCCAGCTAATCTATTTGGGGATGGGGGCTCTAAGATGACATTTTATTCAGCGCCTCATAAGGTCCATACCAGGATAGATTTTTTTTTGGTCAACAAGGAGGCGCCAGGGGATCAGAGCCTTCTCAACTGAAGGTAGAACTCTCTCTGATCATTCTTTGATTCGGATTCAATGGGAACCAAACTGCTGCTCACAAGGCCTTACAGGTGGAGGCTGCAAGACTGGCTATTAACGCTGAAGGGAGAAGGAAGAGCTTCAGGGGCCCTGCAGGAAATCATTGGGGTACAAATACCTTATCACACAAATAAGAAATTAGCATGGCCCACATGTAAATTTCTGTATTCTATGGCTGCTAAAGCACTTGCTGACAAAGTGAGAGTGATTAGAAAGGCGAAAGAGGAATTTTTAGAGGCTGCTATTAGTTCTCTTTCACAACAAGAAGGGGCCTCACTGGAAATAGATAGGGAGCTTAAAAGTTTAAGGAGGGATCTCTCGGAGATTCTGTATGGTAAGACGGAATTTTGGCTAAATAAGATTAAGGCTAAATATCTCCTTCAGGGTGCGCCGCTTCTAGCGAAGGATTAAGGAATGGGAAGCCTCCAGGACTATCAGTTCGATTCTTCATGAGGGGAGGTTAAAAACGGATCCCCAGGATATAGCGGAGGCCTTTGCCTCTTTCTTTGAGGAAATCTATCAGGGAATCCCTTCAGGGGGGACAAGGAGATAAGGGAGTATCTAGAATGTATTCAACTTCTGACTTTGGACCCTACCCTGGCTAAGGACTTGGAGGCCCCAATAACTTCCTCTGAGATTATAGAGGTGGTCCGGTCTCTCCCTTCAGGGAAATCTCCGGGGCCCGATGGTCTAACGGTGAAATTTTATCAAACCCATATCCAGTCTCTCCTTCCAATTTTGAAGGAATTTTTTCATACTATTATGCGGGAGGGTATTAATCACCTTCCCATATATCAAGCATATGTTACATTAATACCCAAACCTGATAAGCCGAGGGATGCCATGGGAAGCTATAGGCCTATTTCACTGATAAATCAAGATATCAAGATACTCACAAAGATACTGGCCAACAGGATAATTAAGGTAGCTCCAAATTTAATCAGCCGGGAACAGGTTGGTTTTATGTCAGCGAGGGCACTAGATGCACTTAGAAATTACATCATATTATAAATTTTGCCTCAGGCTCTGGGATTCCTTTGGCCCTGATCTCCTGGATGCTGAAAAGCGTTTGACTGAGTCTCCCTTTCCTTTTTGTTTAGAACAATGAGAAAATGGGATTCCCAGAGGGTTTGATTAGGGCATCAAAATTTGTATGCGTGCTACGGCTAGAATATTATGTAATGGCTACCTCTCAAGAGAATTTCGGTTAATAAATGGTACCCGGCAAGGGTGCCCTCTTTCATCAATTTTGTTCAATATCTATTTAGAGCCCCTATTAAGGTCAATCAGCAGGGAGGTCAGGGTCCAGGGAATTGGGATTGGCAATTTGGAGCTAAAGTTTCTGTTTTTGCAGATGACATCTTGCTTCACCTTCAAGACCCAGTTTCTTCTTTTAGTTCTGTTAGGGAACTTATAGAACAGTATGCTAGGGTATCTAACTATAAACTGAACCTTTCTAAAACACAAGTTCTACCCCTGACTCCGCATGTATTTAGGGCAGATTTTGCTTCCATGGGGGTTCAGTGGAATAAGGATAAGTTAAAATATTTGGGAATTTGGATCACTGCAGATCAGACAGCGGGTGCGGATGCTAACATGGGGGGAATTATTTCAGAGATCTCAGGGGATGTCGTGAGGTGGAGCAAACTGCCTCTGAATTTTGCAGCGAGATTAGGTATTATTAAGATGAACATGCTGCCGAGATTGTTGTACCTGATCTACTTGGCTCCTTATGTCATCCCGGCAAAATGGTTTAAGGTTATTAAGAAAATGGTGTTGGTTTTCTATGGGGTAATAAACCCACTAGGATTAAGTATAGAGTCCTGTGTAGGTCCTTCAAGAGGGTGGAATCAAGCTGCCCGATTTTCAGGCTTACTATGTAGCAGGCCAGTTGGGTCTGATGGCTCAATGGGCAAAGGACCTGGAGGGGGGAGAATACCAACCGCCTCATATGGCTCGAAGGGAAGTGGTTGAAGGATGTAAATTACTCGCCTGAATCACTGATATATGCTGGGCCTAAAGCGGTGCAATGTAGGGCTGAGGAAGGGAACCCTATTAGGAAGTCTCTGGAAGCCTGGTGGGCATTCCTTACCATGAGGCAAAGAAACTCCCAGGTCAAATCTCGGGATCAGCCTATTTTAAGGAATCCCAGTTTGACTATTGGAGGCCAGGTGCTTGGCCAGAGGTGGGTTAGATATTTGGAAGGTCTTGCCTTGAGGGATATGCAGCAGAATGGGAAAGTCTGGTTGCCATCACAATGCGAGTCTCTGCCCTTTTTTCAAAGGTTACAGCTCAAGCAAATGATTGCGGAGGTTCGAGGGGGAAAGGGGGAGTTCACAGATAGCTTCCTTTCGTGGGAGTGCCTGCAAGGGGCTGTCAATAGAAATGGCTTACTCTCACGGGTGTATAAGCTACTCTTGAACTCCTGTGGTGGTAGTGATTTAATTTCTATTACTTATTGGGATAGAATATTGACTCCTGGGCTTAATTGGAGTTCTATTTGAAAGTTATTAAATATCTGGTCATTCCCAAGTATAGAATCACACAGACATTGGTAGTACACAACATTTTTTATACACCTGCTAAACTTGCTTCGAGGGGTTTGAGGTCGACTGATCTCTGTTTCAGATGTGAAAAAGTAACGGGTGACCTGCTACATATCTTATGGAGCTGTGAAAAAATTTGTCTGTTATTGGACGAGATTAGACAGGGTCTTGACCCTAGCCTGGGATATTATGACTATGTTACGCCGGAAATCTGTGTATTAGGTGACTATTCCCTTGTTGAGGGTACCACCCCAAGGTTTCACTTAGCTTTAATGGGATCACTAGTTAAAGCATTTATTCTAAGCCATTGGAAGGATGGCCAAATATATTTATATGAGCACTGGGTGAAGGATTTATTGAGGTCGCTGGCTAGGATCAAAAATCATCTTATGTCTGAAGGTAGACAGGAGGTGTATGTTAAAGGTGGGCTAGCTTAGAGGCAGCTTACCTAAAGCCTGATTAGAGCCTCTGAATAGAGGCCTGTATGCGCTAGGGAAGCTGCTTGCCATATTTGGTGGAGCGGGACGTGGTACCAAGGGGGTGGCATACTGCATATTGGGACTTGGTCCACATTAATAGGTTCCCTTTAGACTGTAGGTATTATTAGGAGGGACTGAGTAGGTGTTTTTAATTAACTGGAACGGAACACAGATTTAATGAGGAATGATATTTGGGGGATGGTTAATCCCCTTGGTCTGGGACTCTCTCTCTCACAGGGGGTGTTCTGGATACCCGTATGGGTGGAGTAGGATTGACTTTAAATTGAGATGCTTTGTGTTTTTTTTTTTTTCTCGAAGATGAGGGTGGCTATTGAGTGTAATGAGACTCTGAGGGTTAATAGTGTATTATTTACTAGCAACTGCTATTTAGCTAGTTTTTTTTTGTGTGTTATTATTTAGCTGTGGGGGAAGTTTTTGTGTGGGTATCCAGAGGGTTTGTAAATAGGGGTTGTATATAGTTTGCACACTCAGTTTTTGGAGTGTGCGCCCGGGATTCCGGGTTTATGTGTGTGTGTATGTCTTACTCTTCTGGGAAAAAAATTTAATAAAGATTTTCTTCAGAAAAAAAAAAGAAAATTTGGTTCAAAAATTCCAAAAAATGTCTGCGATATCAGCATAAGTTGAAAACCAAATTGAATGGCATTATAGCACTCTCACCTTTGATTCTTCAGTTCGTGGTTAGGCTTTGAAAAGTGCAGACATGTTCTGGTCCAGGGAAGATGACAGCGCCGACCTCTGAAGGTAAGTATGGGGTAAGGGGGGGGGTGAGAAGGTGGGTTCTTAGTGGGAGGGTTGGGATGGGGAAGGGAACTGAGTGATGATGCAGGACCACTTTCTTTTTTTACAGGGAAAAAAAAAGACTGGAGCGACAACGCGGGACCATTTTCTTTTTTACAGAAAAAAACATTTGGGCACACAAGGTGGACTTTTAGTGTGCCACATGACTTGGGGTGTACATAATGCCGACATGGGGATTGGGCACCCCAATGTTAGTGGCAGTAGGTGGAGGGGGAGTTAGGCACACTGGGGTGGGCTTCCAGTGTGCCGCATGACTGAGGAGGTGCACATAGTGCCAACATGGGGACTGTGCACCCCAATGTCAGTGGGCAAAAACAAAATCTTTGGGCACACTGGAGTAGCTCCCAGTGTGCCACATGAGTTTGGGGGGCACAGAATGATGCGGAGCTGGCGGTGGCTGACATGGGGATTGGGCGCCCCGATGTTGGCAGGGAAAAGTAAAAACTTTGGGCACACTGGGGTGGGCTCCCAGTGTGCCACGTGAGTTTGGGGGGCCACAGAATGATGCGGAGCTGGCGGTGGCCGACATGGGGATTGGGCGCCCCGATGTTGGCAGGGAAAAGTAAAACCTTTAGGCACACTGGGGTGGGCTCCCAGTGTGCCACGTGAGTTTGGGGGGGCCACAGAATGCCATGGAGCTGGCACATGCACAGTTGCCGTGAATGGCATTTTGTCATACATGATGATGCCAGAAAAACTGCGCATGTGCACGAGTCGCGGCACGCTACAGTTCATGCCATGGAATGGAAGTAACAGCCAGAAAATAGTGTGGCTGTTATTCTGTAGCAGCCGATCATGGAGGAGGGTTTTAAGCTCCTTTGGGCATTCAAAAGCATACTTCCAAAAGTCCAATGGAAGGTTCCACAATTGGACATTTTTAGAGCTACCGAGCAATCGCAAAATGGCTGTAGGCTCTGCCCAAAGCCCCAAAAAGGAAGGGAGAGAGAGAGAGAGAGAGAAACCTAAAAACAGGATACAGGGCAAGCATGTAGCAGTAGTGCCACCCGCTGGGCAAAACAAAAACTATGGTCTCTTTTTTTCAGTAGGTATACCTGCCCTAACAACAATAAATAATATTTTAAACATATTTTTTCCCATTTTTAACTTTCTTGTTAACAAAGGAGACATTGTCTATTAGCAATATGACACTCCAGGGATGTGTGTTGTGTACTAGCTTCACTTCTTTGGTGTTGAACACACTCAGTCTGCAGCCTCATGTTTCAAGCCACCCGAGACATAACATTATTACACAATAACACACACCCTGTCATGGCTTATTGCTTATTAATTAACATAACCCCATGAGCTCCTTTTTGCTACTATTATAAATGGGTCTTGCTGTCTTGGAACTTGTGTTTATGACAATTATTCTTCACTACTGAGGTAAAATAGTAATTCTGCCATTGGTTTGTTAGCATTTCATAATAAGCCCCCAGATAAGCCACTTGAGTCACACACCATGTTTACCATGATCAATTTGCTTATTTTGTTTTTGTAACATGCTACGAGTAAAGGAGCAACTGCAAATAATTCTATACTGATTCTCCACAAATAAGGTATGTTTTGGCAAAGAGTGCCACATGGTGCACTGGACTAAAGTTTAACTAATCACATTTCAGAAGCAAGTGTAAAGAGGCCATTGTGGGACTGCATAAACAACCCTTACACCATAGCTAATGCCTTTAACTCCTTCATCAAGCTTCCCAACACCCCCCATCCTGTGATACCGTTTCCCCCTCTGTTACCTACTGAAGCTTCTCCCCCTTTAGTGCTTGCTCCGGTCACATGTCAGGAGGTTCTTAAGCTATTGAAGACCATTCCTGCACATGGCAGTGCTGGACCAGATGGTCTTGAACCTGAGTTCCTAAGACTTGCAGCCTCTATCCTTGCTACGCCAGTAACTAGGCTCTTTAACTGAAGATGCTGCAAATGAGGGAAGAAAGCTTTACTTTCACTTTTTAAAAAGAAAATATACTAACAAAAAGGGCTATACAAAGCCCACACTGTGGCCATGATTTCGGCTACAGGGGACCTGACAACACTTCTGGAACACCACAACATTGATGGGATCCAGCACCTTCACTGAGGGAAGAGAAGAGGTCAGCAGGTAAACTATTGTCCTGCATCCTCGTTCTGCCTTGGACCATGGCTGGCAGACTTCCTTTCACTTCAGAGCACGTGGAAGTGTTTCCAATTGGGTTCTTCAACTGCCCACCCACTACTCTCTCTAATGGCCACTTCTGCTGTTATCCCAAGCATTCCCCAGTGTTTGGGATACTGTGTCCCAGGCAATGCTCAGTCCAGCAACAGTTCAACATGGGCTGGACTTTCAGTGAATGCCCTGGCTCGTGCTGCATGCTTGGTGGGGGTCTGGAACAGAGCCAACATCCAGGCAAAAGGGAAAAAAACTTTTTTTTATTAATGCCAGACTTGGGCTCCCATCCATATCGCTGGCAAAAAGATGTGGTTCTTTTGCGGCACCACTGTAGGGCACCACTTGGGGCATAATACATTTCCCTATGTATTAGTAATAAACTGGTTACCAACTTAGACTCTATCATTTCTAAATACGTCTAAATAGCTATCTAAAATCATTTCTCTAAGATTTACCATTTATCATCCAGTGGCCATCATGACATTTTGCTATAACACCTGCACTATGAAAAGGGTTTACTTTCTATAGAGGGGTTCTACCAGAGGCTTGGGCTGCCTCCAGAATAAATCGTTTTGGGGTAACACAAGGTTGGATCTCTAAGACCGTCTAGGCAATGGTTCTGTCATCAGAGACTCTGTAGACACAGGACTTGGAGGGTTATCAGAATGCTCCGGCTCCAAAGTACCATAGGACAGCTTTCTTGAGTGAAGTTTGTTGAATCTATTTTGACGTGGCTCCGCCTCTCACTTGTGGTTGAATCCTGAACTTCTTTCTCCGGTTCCTTCGTGTCTTTTGTAACTCGGAAGGTGCATGCTTAATAAAGTTACGGTGCATGACCTTTTGAAGTGGGGTAACTGATTCAGTTTGGATTTTGTAAACAGGCTTGTCTGAGTTTGGAACATCAATGATAATATACAGATCTGGATCCCATTTAGTCTGTAGCTTCTGGCAATTATGAGTGCACCTGAGCAATTCTCTAATCAACAGTGGCTCAGCTTTAGTTGTCCTGTTGTACAGAGTCTGTTGTACCTCCCTTTCATTGACTATTTGTTTAGCAACTGCTTCACCACTGATCTGAAGTCAATTATGATGTTCTTGGACCCATTCTGTTTTGGGCTGTATTGTACTGTAGGTTCAGCTGGTGCTCCGAGTACCGAGTCCGTTGGCACATACTGGAAGGGCTCTTAACATGTTAATAATCGTACGGTTGGCACACTCGAAAAGTCCATTGGTTTGCAGATGATACGCAGTAGTTCACTTCTTATAGCTTCTGTACAGCATATATAATTCTTTAAAGAGTTGTAATTCAACTGCTGTCCCTTGATCCATTAGGATTTGAGTCAGGTATCCATACAGTCTAGTGGAATGGTCCTAGAAAGTTCTGGCAGTGGTTTTGTCTGCGAGATCCCTCACAGGTATTGCTACCAATGATTTACTGTAATGGTCAGTTATGGTAAGGTGATATATGTATCCATCTTTACTGGGGTCTACTTTGAGTTGCTCGAAGATGACTAGGTCTAGAGGAGCTTTGCTAATAATGGGTATAAGGGGTGCTTGCTCTGTGTCACTTGGATTGTGTTTCAAATTATAGGCCTTACAACTCTCGCTCATTGAACAACATCTTCCCTCACAGCAATCCAATAAAATCATTCCCAAAGGTTGCTTTCAGTCTTTTTATAGCCAAAGTGTCCAGACAGGTCATGAAACACCTCCAGAGCAATAGGTACTGCTTGGCGAGGTAAGAACACTTGGAGGATTTCTCTGTGTATTTTAGGATTTCTGGTTCTCCGAATCAGTCTTCCTTGTTGGATAGTAAATCACTCCTGGTGGTGTAGTAGCTTAATTAGTTTCTCTGGTACCCTTTCCCATTCTTGTGGTGTTAGGACCTTATCTGTAAGGATCAACTCCTGTATCTGCCGAATGATGGGACTCTGCATTTGGACTTGCTTCCAGAGGTCCTCAACTTTTTTTTTTCTTTCATCAGTACTTTATGTTCCTGTGCCCCTGGCCAGTCCCTTCCAAATGGCCCCCCCAGTAGCACATCGACCATTCCAGGACTTACCCTTTCATCTTCATGGCAGGGTGTTCTTGGTCATTGGTGCGGAGTGGGAGTCCCATTGTCATCCTGCAGCCAGAGGGTTTTTTCCTCCATTTTCTTCCCCTATTCCCCACGCAGCCATCCACGTACACAGTGACATAATGGGCAAGCTTCGACTTCATGAAGACATCTTCAAATGCCTGTGTTAGCTGGCTATGTGTGCACCTGTAGCTGCACTACCACCTGGACATCTCCAGGTGGCAGGCAAGCAGCGGGTCACACAATCACCCTCCACGAAGGAGGAGAGCAGTCTGATGTGATGCTCAATCCTCCCTCCCCAGGCCAGCCCCCAAATGACATGACTCTGTTCCCAAACTCGGGTCGCCGGTGTGGCAGGAGGTAAGTCACCAATGCCTCAGCCCGTCACACCACTTGTCCAGCTGTTGTTTATCATCTTGTTGAAGTCTTGTGAGTTTGGACTCTAATTCTTTATTTTGTGTACTCTGTGGTAAACATTTTCAACAAGCTTGAATGGCTTCAGCCGAGATCTGTAAGAATGATGTCATCTCTAGATTCTCTTATTGCACACCGTCCACCTATGGTTCAAGTTGGATGGGCAACTGAGACAATGCATCAACATTAGCGTTTGCTAGGCCAGTCCTATATAAGATAGTGAAGTTATAGTTTGCCAGTTGGGATGCCCATCATTGCTGTAAAGCCTCTAGCTTGTCTTCGTTAAGGTGAGCCAGGGGGTTGTTGTCTGTATACACCACAAAGGAAATAGCAGCCAGGTAATTTTTGAACTTCTCAGTTACAGCTCACACTAGCACTAGAAATTCCAGTTTCATTCCATTTCATTAATTTTTATTTTATACTGGAAAGACATGTGGGCAGGATGCCCATTTTCACAAGTATCCAGTTATGACAAAAACATGGGTGGATATATACACGATTACAGAAAATACAATTTTTTAGAAAAAACACATATTACATAGGTTGGTATATTCACAATTACAGAAAGTATAAATTTTACAGAAGCACACTTAATACACAGATCAAAGCAGTAACATGTTAAATGTACAGTGAGCATGTCTAAACACACATCAAGATGCTGTATAACTATGAACAGCACTGGAGAAGCTAAAGGATCACCTTACATATATGCAGAAAACAGAAACCTGACAGGTAGGGGATTGGGTGAAAGAAAGGGGAAGAGGAGAGATTAAAGTAAGAGAGGAAAGTTGGACAGAAAGGCGTGGGGAGGAGAGTGCTGATTTATGAATCGTGGAATGGAGTAGCGAGAAACAGTTGCAGATTTTTTTTTTAGCAAATGCTTTTTAAGGTTAACCTTAAAGGAATCGATGGACGGGCAAACTGCAAAGTTGGGCAGTAGGGTGTTGAAGAGTCTGGGGCCAGAGCTATATCTGTCATTGTCCCATTCTGAATGGTGATGACCTCTGCTTACATATGATATAACTCTTTCTATTTCATCTTACTCTTGGGCTAAAACAGCTCCTAGTCCACGGTTGCTAGCGCCTACGGAAACCCATACTGTTTTGCTGTAGTCAGGATAGGTGAAGATAGGGGCCTCTGTCAGAATGTGTTTCAACTCCTCAAAAGTGTTTTGCTGGGTGCCCATCAACTTAACTGGTGTATTCCAGGTTACTTTTTGGCTTTTGCTCCCTCTCAGAAGTTTATGGAGTAGCAAAGTGATTTCTGAGAAATCCTTTATGAACCTTCTGT
Organism: Neoceratodus forsteri; assembly: GCA_016271365.2. Taxonomy (NCBI): domain Eukaryota; kingdom Metazoa; phylum Chordata; order Ceratodontiformes; family Ceratodontidae; genus Neoceratodus; species Neoceratodus forsteri. The sequence goes on from CM028133.1 coordinate 12,644,639, forward strand.
ATCAGCCCATGAATCCAAAGAACTTTCTTCATCAAAAATGGTGGTAGGAATAGGCCATTCTTTTACTGCTTGTACCTTCTCAGGATCTGGCAACACTCATGCGGAAGTCACAGTGTGTCCCAGGTAGTTACCTTGATCTTTTAGAAATTAACACTTAGAAGGTTTGATTTTCAATCCATAAGCTGATAGTCATGTTAACACTACTTCCAAATGACCAGATGGTCCCGGTATGTTTGGGAGTAAACTATGATATCGTCCAAATATAACATGACTATTTCAACATTTTGGCTACCCAGGCAGTGTTCCACCAGTCTCTGGAAAGTGTCTGGTGCACTGGACAGTCCAAATGGTGAACTCAAACAATCCCATAGACATAATAAAGGTAGTTTTCTCCTGACCAGCTAGAGCAGATGGTACCTGCCAATATCCACTAGCCAAGTCCAGTGCTGAAAAGAATGATACAGACTTTAAGGCAGTCAATGAATCTTTGATTCAGGGTACTACGTATGCATCTATATGGATCACTTGGTTCAATTTCCTATAGTCCACATGAAATCTAAATTTTCCATTCTTCTTCTTCACTAGGGCAATGGGCGCCACCCACAAACTATGGCTTTCCTTAATGACCTTGGTGTTCAGCATCAGTTTCAGCATCTCTTTCACTGGCTGGTACATGGCAGGGGTAATTGGCCTAAACCTTTCTTGGGGGATAATTCCTGGTTGGAATATGGTGTTGTACATCTTCAGTACACCCAAAATCAAGCTGATGTTGTGAGAAAGCATCTCAATACTTCTTGACCAGCTTCATCACTTCTCACGTCTGGTCCTCAGTAGTGTCCTCTGTACCCAAATCTATTTCTTTCAAGCACTCCCCCATATCATCACCATAGGAAATATTTGTAGCTACTGCAGAACACTAGATATCCAACTTAACTTTGTGTTCTCCTGAACTGGTTTCAACAACATCATCTGACTCAATTTGCAATCATCGCCCAGTGGGCTGGTGCCAGTATCAGTGTCATAAAAGCGAAACATAGGATTAAACAACTAACTGGATGGGTAAGAAGGTGGTACAACTGGGAAAGTATTACCTTTCAAATAAACTATGACAGGTTTGAAGGTGACATGAGATTGTATACTACCAATGGTTTGCATTTAAATAGGGTTGGCACAAAGGTTTTGGTGCAGTTAATGAAGCACACCATACAGATGAATTTAAACTACATGTATAGGAGAAAGAAGGAAGAGATAAAAATAGCAACTCTGAGTAAATTAGACACAAAACTGCAGGGAGAACAATCTGTAAAAATATCAAAGATAATTGGAGAGTCCTGCTGGTAAATGCACAAAGTATGGTGGGCTGAATTCAGGAACTGAAATGTATATTAAGAATAGATGATATACACCTACAGTATATATTAAAAACCTGGTGCCAAGGGGATGGCTGTAGGGCAAAATATTGAAGGGTATAACACATTCCACAAATCAAGCTCAAGCAAAATAGGAAGATGTGTGGCCCTGTCTGTTAAAAATATAGTCAAGTTAAGAGAAATGTAGAACACTGGAGAGTTTAACACAGAGTAAATGTGGGTCAAGATAACACCTTGCAACAGTGAGAAAGTACTTATGGGTGTAAGTTATAGAGCACCATCACAGAGAGCAGAACAAAATTTGCAGTTTATCTCCGAAATTCAGAACTTGGAAATGTATGGTAAAATTATTATACTTGGCGGTTTCAACATGCCGAGATTAAACTGCAAACAGGGGAAAGGTGGTACACAGCTTGAAAATAATTTCCTGGAAATAATCAATTTACTAAATATGGGACAGTTTGTGCAAAATAGTACTAGAGGGGAAAATTTTATCTGACATTGTGTTGAGTAACATGGAGGAAGAAATTGCACACTTTAAGGTCAAAGAACCACTTTTTGGTAGCAACCACAACATGGTTCTGTTAGAAATTAAAAACCGCCAGGAGAAAATATTAGGAAAAACCAAAGTAAGATGTTTTAATAAAGCCAACTTTGCAGTAACTAAGAATGTACTACATCAGTGGAACTGAAAAAGTGAGTTTGAGGGCCTCAGTCTGGATAAAATGTGGGGTAAACTGACAACCCATATCCAGCAATGTGAAACTAGGTTTGTTCTAGAAATAATTAAATACAATTAAAAAGGGAAAATACCAGCACGGTGCTCCAGAAACATCAGGAAGTTAATAAGGGAAAAAAAAGGCCTACAGAAAATAAAACAGAATAACTCAGTAAATGTATGACAGGAGTATAAAAATCATGTTAAAACCTGTAAAAAGGAAATTAAAAGAGATAAAAGGTAGGAGGAACTAAGTGTGGAAAACAAAATCAAAGGCAATACGAGATCTTTACAATCATATAAATAGCCTTCAGAAAGGGAACCAATAAATGGGACCAACTGTCAGAAACATTACCCAAGTGACAGATAACACATTTATTTATTTATTTATTTATTAACTTTTGGTAACCGGGTAAGTACACTAGGCAAAAAAAGCTGCCTATTTTCAGGCACAATCTGGGAGAGTACAACATAGAGAAAAACAGCATGGACAACAGAAAGGTAGCAATGACATCAAATTAGGTACATCATGACGATAACTGTCAGTACAATAACTCAGCAGAAGAGATAACAATTAATACAATACACGATGACAGTAAAACGATAACACAAGTTAGAGTTGTAAACCATTACCAAGATATTTAATACCTTTATCTGTAGTGTGTACCAAAAAAAGGGAAGACATTATAACCAAACGGCTGATCACTTGGGATGACAAAATATTGGTACTAAGGGTTACAGATGTGGAGGAAAAATTGAAAGGAATAAATGAAAATAAATCTTCAGGCCCAGACAGAGTGCACCCAAGGCTCATTAAAGAGCTATCTACTGAACTAGCAGGCCCATAACCACGACATTATAAAAAACTCTGGATGAGGGAAAGGCAGCATCAGCCAGCAGAGGGGCAACATTAACCCTGATCTTTAAAAAAATGATTTGGGATCAAATTATAAAAAAAAATACCAACCAGTGAGTCTAGCCTAAGTGGTGGGAATGATTCTTGAGGGCTTTATAATGGAGGAGTTAGATAAACATCTAGGCAGTGCAGAACTGGATGATGTTACCAAACATGGCTTTATTAAGGGAAGATCATGCCCAACCAATGAGATGTGTTTTTAACCTATTTGTAGGGCCTTGGACTGTGGCTTCCCAGTGGATATGATGTAGTTAGATTATTCTAAGGCATTTGATACAGTTCCCCATCTTGAACTGGTTAACAAACTGACAAAGCTGGATGTTAATGTAAATATAGTAAGCTGGATAACATCCTGACTGCAAGACAGGAAGCAGATGGTTGACACACAAGGTTCCATGTCTAGCTGAGGAGCTGTGATATTTGGTGTGCCACAGAGATCGGGGTTGGGCCCTACCTTCTTTAACATCTATGTGTCATCTATGACATGCACAAATAAAACCTAACTGTGCAGATTTGCAGAAGACATGAAGCTAGGGGCTGTGGTGTACTCAGAAGAAGCAATTATAAACTTTCAATATGAAATCAGTGAACATGAAAGGTGGACCATCACTAGTAAAATGAAGTTCAATGTTGAAAAGGGTAGTTATGCACTTTAGGACAAAGAACAGGAAAGCAGCTTATACACGTTAGTGTAAAGAGCTGCAGGATACAGACCTGGAGAAAGACTTGGGTGTGTTAATAACAAACAATCTCACCTTTCATAGTCACTGCAAAGAACTTAGCAAGAAATGTAATAGAATTTTAGGGTGCATAACCAGAAATTTAGCAAGTAGATCAAGTGAGTGAGCGTGCCACTTTACACAGCTCTGATCAGACCACATTTGGAATACAGTTTGACAGTTCTGGGCTCCCCATAAGAAAAAATTATAAAGAGACGGGAGGTATATAATGGAAGGCAACCAAGTTAGTGGTTGGGCATATGGATATAATTGTGAACAGAGATTACACAGACTTATTATGTATTCAGTGGATCATAGAAGGCTCAGGCGTGACTAGTGCTTATTATATAAAGCTTTTGAAAATAAGGACTTGAGGGAATGTATTGGTTTAGAATTGAAGGCATCAACAAATGGTAGAAGATCATATAAAAACAACTGGGGGAGCAGTATAAAACTAGTAAAAGGGGAGAATGGATAAACAAAAGAGCAGTTTCAATTTGGAATGGTCTTACTAGAAATGTAGTAATAGTAATAATAGTTTTATTCATAATTTTCATATAACTAAGGATTGCCCAGTAGAACTTAGCTCATTTTCAGTGGGTCTCCTGTAAGACCATGAATGCTGTTGAAAATGTTCTGGATAAACACCTATTACACAAGAGAATATTCTCAAACACCCATTGACAAATGGCAAGTCTATAAGGGCTAACGCTCACTGACTTGTAACTTTCTATGATTCCTATGAGTATGACAGTGCTATAAAGAATGGCACTAGTGATATATGGTGAATTTCACTGCTACCAAATCATATGACAGGACTGCAACCTGTGTGGCACTTCCATTCAGTGTCCGTTTCCACAGCTAGACGATGTCGGTTCAACAACAATTTCGTCGACCAGCATCACAGCGACGGGATTTATGTCGACTGCAAGTTGTGGTTGACTTAAGTCCCAATGGTCTCCTGGTCAATTTTTCTATCAGAAGGCTTCACCCCCTGAACCCCCCCCCCCCATACAGGGGGCTCTGCCCCTGCACTCTCTGTACTAATTATAATCAACTCTGAGTCGGAGTTGATTCGGAGAGGGGGTGCATGACCGGGAGACAGTGTGCCCCTGTCACAGGCGCACCAACACAGCGACCTGTTGACGAACTGTCGATTTTGTTGACAGTGACATAGGTCACTGGGTTGGTGTCACTGTCAGGGGGTATACCTGTTTCCACTCTACAGTGTAAATTCAGACAGCTTCTATATATTATCCTTAAGACACTGAGCTCATGCCAGCCAAGTTGCATTTCACTTTAACATGAAGACAAAGTCAGTGCTGTTGACTTTGCTCATCATCCCACAAAAGCAAGGTTTTAAAACTCTGTTGAAAGATTAAGACATTAAACTTACTGCTTTCACAGATCTCATTGGCACCACCAGTTTCTAGACTGGCCTGTTTCATGTGTCCCAGGAACAGCCACAGTCTCTGCTGAATCTGTTAAAGAAAAGACACAAAAAATGTTTAGAGATATAAATACTGTCACTCACATGCTAATCACTAAAATGTGCTTTCTACATCCTGGCAATTATTGTGTCATGCTTTCTCATGAAAAGTGCACAGTTTTGAAAAAATACATTGAAAGTGTGCTTTTCTTCTATCAAAAAGCAATCTGAAAAAAATACATGCTGTTTCAAATTGCAGAATTCTGAGATTAAGTCAATGTACAATCTGACAAAATGGTACAGTAACACAAAATGAGAAAAGTGAATTATGCTGTTTTTCTGTGCAGTTTTGCAAATTGTGTGCTAATGTGAAACCGGTACTGTCATGCAACTTCAAAAGAGTACTTGAAAGTGCACCTGGCATTGGTTGTTACTCACGTTGCTTCAGACAGACGAGACTGATCAATGTTTAATGGACTAACTGCTAATACGTTTTTCTAAAAGAGTTATTTATTTAATTGTTGACAAGGATGAGACACAAATAATCCAGGGATAGAGTGAAACTCTAATCTTTGATCCTGATGTGTTCGGTGATTAGTGTAGCTACAATAAAATTGCCAAAAAATAAAAGAAATGCTTTAATGTAAGCCTTCATTTGAGACTGTTACAGAGCTTTTGGAGAATCTGGTTAGTAGGATTGAAATGTGTGTCCCCTATGCTGAATTAGTATGCAGGATATTCTGAGGTCAGACTAAATAAACATATTTATACAACAGTAACATACGGTTTTTAGAGTTGTACTATCCAGTCAAATGTTACTGACACCATTTTAATTATTTAGGAATGTGTTTATTCTTAGAACCACCACTAGCATCTTCTAACCATTTCAAAAAAAATAATCTTTTATATGTTATAATGGTTGAAATTATATTTTGAAAGCCATAACATTTGAACTGTCAATCACAGAAACTTAAGTTTCTCTAAATGAAAGCTTGGATTCCAATCAAAATGCATAGATCCTAATTATGCAGTTCTCCTGTGTCGCTACGTGACTATACTGTACATATTGATATAACGTTGTTAAAAATGACAGGACTTAGTAAACCATTTTATGTTTTTTTTTTAAATGATATGAAAAATGTAATGTTTTTCATATTGATATATGGCTGCTGCAGTAAAATCTAATTGATACTTTGACTTACCTGACTCCAAGCTTTCATTCCAAAAATTAAGTCTCCAGCCCTAACGGTTCCAAAATTATCACATTTTAAAGAAATTATCTTTTGAAAGGTCTAACCTTGGAACGGTTGGGGCTAGAAAGTTTTTTTTTTAATGACAGCTCGGAGTCCAGTTATTAAGAAGATACTCTACTTATGCATCAATACTATTCCATGTGCATTGGTACTGTTTGGACTTGTGTTTTCAGTATATTATCAATATGTTTTATTTTTTTAGTTGTGACACAGCCAGACATGGCAAATACATAGTGTCAATATTATGTTTTTGAAACAATAGACTATATCAATACTATATTTTTTTAGCCATACATGAAATTACATACTAGCTGCTATACTAGACATATGAGATGGAAGAAATCTAGTTGACCATCATGTCTGACCACCATACTAATAGATCAAATCAATTCCTTTACATTTCATGATGTCATTATCAAAAATGTTTTTGAAGCTAATGAAAGTGTTTTCATTCATAATCTTCCATCTCTTTGGAAAAATATCTCTCTGCTGCTTTTTTATTTATTTTTGAGGGAGTTCTAGTTTGAGTTGCTTGTTGTGTGATCATAAATTGAATTCCTTTTCCTGAATTTCAAACTCTAGTTCAGTTCTCAGGTCATTGTCATTCATAATTTCATATGGTTGGAGCATGTCATTCTTTTTCTGTCTTACTTCCAGACTAAATAGTCTTAATTTGTTCAAACTGTCCTTATATTATATATTTTGGAGTCTAGGGATCTGCCTAGTTGCTCTGTGTTGTATCCTCTCTGTCAACATATTTCTTTAGCTACAGATTCCACCGTTGGGATTAATAATCCAGATGGCTTCTAATATACATTTTGTACAGAAGGAGAATACATTGTTCCATTCTTGTAATAAACTGTCCTTTAATGTAGTCACTTAATCTGTTTGCTGTTATTGAAATCCTGCTGCTATGTTTCTCAAATTTAAAACCTTTTCTTATGAGTACACCTAAGTCTCTTTCAGTGTCAACTGGCTCCAGTTCTTCCCCATTTAGTGTATTGTTATTATTAGGATTTCCATGGTTCAAGTGTAATACAACACATTTGCTTGCAATAAAGTTAATTTCAGTATTGATTTCCCAGTTCTCTATGGTTTTTAGTTATTGGGTTACTGTATTCCTGTTTAGGTGCATCCACTGGTCCCCTAACCTAATTTCATGTCATCCTCAAATTTAGCAAGCCATCTTTTTAAATCTCTATTTGACCCTTATTAACAAAGAAAAAAATGAGAATAAGGCCAGTCCCAGCACTGACCCCTGGGGTACGTCACTTGTCAGACACCTGTCCCATGCCAGTGATGACATCCTCATGCCTTCAGAAGGCCCCTATCCTTCTGTGCCTGTTTCCTCTGCTCCATTTCCTTCTTCTTACTAGTTGCACACAGATCCTCTTGCCACAACCTCAGTACTTTCCCAGCAAGCTGCAGTGGTTGCAGACGTCTACCCTGCCCCATCCACAGTTTCAGAGACTGCCACATCTGCTATGCCACTTCCTGACCATGGTACGCAAACCAGAAAATGATCCTTGTGTTAAGCTGCTACCACCCCATTGCTACCTACAGTTCCCTTAAGCAATACTTTTGGGATCTTTAATATGGATGGCATTGATTCTGAAGATAGCATGGATATGGACTCATACTCCCAAAGATCCTTCTCCTCCTCCTCCTCCTCCTCTCAACCCCCTGATGGAGAGATAGATGTAGCCTCCTCAACCTGTCTTCAAAAATAACAGTGAAAAAGAACACAGAGAGGTGCTACGTCTTCCTTCAAGTCTGGGTCAGTTATCTAGTTCAGGTTTTCTCCTTTTTTTGATTCTGCATGGCTCTCACCCTTTCCCTTGCCATCCTCAATGTTAATTGTATGACAAATCCAGTAAGGCAACACCTACTAGTTTTAGCATTACACACCTGCCCTATGACAGCTACTTCATTGAAGACACTTGCTTTTCCTCTTTCTCAGATATACACCATGCCCAAAAATCATGGCTGGGGAGCCCTTCTTTTTGGTCCCTGGATCTGGACCATGCTGATGGAGTTGGCATTTTGTTTGGAAGCCTTGCTATATACCTCCATGAACCGGCTGATGTGGTTCCAGGACAGACCCTACTGTTGGATGTCTCCATACTTAAAAAAGGACCAGTTCCATTTTATTGTAATTTATGCTCCTCAGGCCAAAAAGGACAGGACTGATCTCTTCAAACAGCTCCAACCCTACTTATACACTGCCCACCTCCTATTTTTGGGTCGAGACTTCAATTGTTCATTGTCCAGCTTGGAGAGGGATTCTAAGACAGACACCTTGAACATCACTCAGGCTTACATAGGTGGTGGCTCTGCATTTACCATCTGTAAACCAAGTGTATTGCACTGGCATATTTCTTCTTTACACATCTTAACTGGCAACATTGCCACTACCAAGGATGCTGTCCTCATTGAAGTACATCATCACTTGACCTCTATGTTTGGTACTAGCTCCCCACCCCCATTGGCCCTTTCTACATTTGATTTATCCCCTCTCCCTTACACAGCAGGACTTCCCTGGTTGCACCCCTCAGCAAGGCTGAAATCCAGGTGGCCATTTCCTCCCTCCATAATAATACAGCTCCAGGCTCTGGTGGCCTTCCCTTGGAATTTTGTAAACAACTCACCACCTCTTTCTTGGATATTTTATTACAAGTCTTTCACTGGGTCTAACACCATCTTCCTCCACTTGCTTCTGGCAAGGCACTGCAGAGTTTCCTTTTCAAAAAGGGTGATTCCACAGACCTCAGTAACTGGTGTCCCCTTTGTCTCTTAAACACGGACTTAATAACCCCCTCACTCCCATGCTCCACTTTTGTGGCTCACTTTGCATTGAGTTCTATTTAATTCAGGTGTGAGGTTAATTAAACTTCTCACCACTAGACTTGCCAAGGTAGCTCACCAAGTCATTGTCCCTTTTCAAACTTGTTCCATCCCAGCCAGGTCAATTTATGACAACCTCATCTTACGTCGTGAAGTTTTTTCTGTTTCCTGCACCACACCACGTTGGGGTTATGCCTTCTCCTTTGACCAGGATAAGTCATTTGACAGGGTTTCTCACAGTTATTTGTTCAAAGTCTTAAACATTATTGCATTTATTATTCCTGACTTTGCAACCTGTATACCGCAGGCAATCTCCTGCTCAATATTAATGGTCATCTTGGTCAAAGAATCCCTGTCTTAACTGGACTACGGCCAGAGTGTCCTATGAGTCCCCTTCTATATGTCTTCTGCATAGACCCAATTTTATGCAAAATATTGGATCACCCTTACACCTATGGTATATCCCCCACCAACCTGTTCAGCAGAAGCTGAATTAGTGCCATATGCTGATTATATTGTCCTTTTTGCACATGACCATCTCACTGGTATGCTAGTCTTTGACCTCTTTCATTCTTTTACCCCTGTTTCTGGTACTAAACTGAACTTATCTAAATGTGCAAGCTATATCCTGGGTACAGCCCCCTCCCCAATTTATGAATATTGGTGGAGTCACTTGTCCCAAACCCCCATAAAGATCCTAGGAAATGAGTTTGGTGGTGACTCACCAACCCATGCTAAGTGTGAATCTAAGCTGACAGTATTCCAAAGGAAAGTCCAATAATGGAAACACTGGTCACTGTTGAAGAAGAAGAAAGGAGCCATTTTAGATTCCTATTTACTCCCAATATTTACTTACCTCAGCATTGTTTTCCCCCCTCCTACCCACCTTGAAGTCTAAATTCTTAGTAATGCCTTTCAATTTATACAGGGTAGTCACCTTAATCCCATTAAATGAAATGTACTGTATCTCCCCACTTCCTCCGACAGTCTGGGCATGAAAAACCTGCTTGCTTTCTATTACAGTTTGTTGCTTAATCAGAACATTTCTGCTTACTTCCAAAATGTCTCCACCTTTTGGCACCCATGGGCTGACAGATGGTTCCTACCCTTGCTTGACCAATGGTCCCGTTCCCTCACTGCCTTCAGTACCACCCAGATTACCCAGCATTTATTCAACACTTCCTTACAAAACTAAGACAATGGAAACTGGACCTTGCCACATTACAACATTCTAAGGAACTGGATATTTATTCCAATATAATGCATCCCCATTTTACAGACCCTGTAGTATATTCCACTGTCATACCGACTGACATCCCTTACTTTCACACCTATTTCCAAGATAAATGTACCCCTTCAAAAATGTGGGATGTCCTCTGGCTATGTGGCCATAGCTATCTCAGAGTGAAAGCTAATGCTAAACATAAAAGCTTCTCAGAGAGATTTTGCCCTAGACCCACTTGTTCCTCCCAATTAGAAACAATGGACCATTTCTTTCTTACCTACCCCTATGCCCAACACTTTTGGAAAGTCCTAGCACTTCAGTGGAACACCCATACCTGGTCTGGCCTTTCTTTTTCTGATATAAGTTTAGGTCATCTTCCAACACCAGTCACTTATGATACCAGCACCATTTGTGTATTCCTTACGACAATAAACTACTTCCTCTGGCAGTCATGGTGTGCCCTACTATTCCAGCAGAAGGAGATTCCACCACCTGCCCTAGTTGGCATGATACAAAAGGAGCTCTTTTATGTACACCAAGCAGAATGACGTAGTTTGCCATCTTCTGTGTGCTGAAAAAAATGGAGATTTTTGGCACATGTCTTTCATTCTTCTTGATGCCAGCTACAGTTTTAATTTGATTACTTCTCTCCCCCTTTTGTTTTTCTTTATTTCTTTTTCTTTGTTTCTGTCCCCCCCCCAACAATTATAATACCTAGGCTGATTTTGATTTTGCCTTACTGTAGCATGTCCAATATAGTACTGTGCCAAGTATTTTTCTGTATGTCCTTGAAGAGGTATTGGTGACTTATTCAGATATGTTGTTCATTCCTGATGTTATTTTTTTTCTATATTTTTTTGTTTGCACCATTGTTATTACATTTGTGCTTGGACGTCATCTACTTTCAATAAAATTCCCGTACTCTTCATCAGTAAGTCCCATGGGTTATTTAACTTCCTCCTGGACAATGACCAGAAATGGCAGAAGGTGCCTTCATTTAATGTCTCCTCTGAAGGATGGTGCCTCAGTGGTGCAGTGCCACCCTCGTACTGCACTACAGTGTCAGTTATGGGTGTTACCCACAGTATTGTACCTGGTGTGGGGCCAGAACACAGGACTTCCTGATCTTCTGGCATAAGAAGTCTCTCTACTGAGCCACTGACATGTCATTATCACATACTTCAGGAGCAGCAATCTTGGTAAGCACAGGTAATATTTATATAGTGTATGGTTTGGTCTTATTGTATATGGAATTCAGTGGCTGCTCCAATGTTGTCGTGCATGTTCCAAAAGTTGTTGTGCACATTCCAAAAGTTGTTGTGCACATTCTATAAGTTATTGTGCATGTTCTGTAATCAATATTCATGAGCCTGTAATGAAAATTAATGAGCCCATGTCTTATTCACCACCTGATTAGTCGAATCAGCTCTGTGAACCAAAAATTAAAATAAACATGGCGGCGCCACTTAGAGAGCAGTTCATGGGGATGGTTTGGACATGGACTGCTGTAGTCGGCATGCTTTGTATTACCAAACTGTAGTAATTTAACTTTTTAACTTTTTTATGAAATGCTGACCTGAATCTTTACACTGTTAGGACTGAAATGGGACCACACCACCCCCAATGGACTTCACAGTACACAGAGCTGCCCACAACAATGGTGACTGCAAAGACAAAGTATGAAACCTTGCTGCAGTTAAAACAGTAAAAAAAACTCTTTTAAGAAAATCTGATGGAACCATATACTATAAAAAATAAAGTATGGGCAGCAATAGACAACTCACCCTGTGTTTCCATCTCAGGTTTCGATACCAGCTTGGACCTCTTGAGCTTTGCTCTCGAGGTCCATATGCTGGTATCTGAACCCCTTGATGGAAACACAGGCCCATTGTATATTGGTGCCCATACTTCATTCCTTATATAATGTCATTAAAGTGACAGCACTGAGAAGAAAAAGCATAAGTGGTATGCACAATCAGTGATAAAGACAGTGCAAACACAACAGCATACATGTGAAAAACAGAAATGATTGCTATCCTAGACTAGTGATTCTATGCAAGATAATGCAACTTGTAACCACTTCATGGGGTTACATGAGGCTCTTAGCAACCCTCCATCTGTGACCTGAAAAAAGAAATAAACAGAATTGATTGATATTCATGTTACAAAGATTTTTTTGTACATTCTTTTGAATTTCACTAGCCCAGTACTGAGGGAGTTATATCACACATGTGAGATTCTGGTACATTATTAACTGCAGCTTATATCACAGAAAAGGGGTAACCTCTATCCTATCATTTAGCCCAGGTATAACAATGGCCCTCAATTTAACAATCCCTGTGTACCAAAATGGCCTCAATGTCCCCCCATCTGGGGCCCACTGAAACCTTTTCTATACCTGAGAACTGTCACCGTGATTGCTCTGTTTTGTGTACTGATGGATATGTGCTGTGAGAGGATACTCCATGTTGCCATAAAAGATTTCACTCATGTGGTCTCTCACCCTCACTTTTAATTGTCATTGTTTTTTTCCCCACATAGTAGGAACCACAGCAGAAAGAGGATAGAGAGATGACAATAATGATGTTACAATTAATGACTTTCTTATCTGCAGAGTTACCCATTACAGAGATTAACAGTTCAGGCAGTGACCCCAATAACATCACAATACTTGAACCTCCCTCAATGGCGGCACCCACTAGGGAGGGTTGGAAGCCGCTTCTGTCATTGTGGAGTGGACTGTAAACTATGAGTGAGGTGATCACGCAAGTTACATGCCCTACTAAATACCATACTTAATGGTTGTTCCACAATGGAGTGCAACTTCTTTTTCTAGTATTGGTCTATTTTATAACTGCAATAATGCATTGCATGGCATGTTATTGTGGAATCTACCCACTCCTCATGCAGGCCACGAAACTTACCGCTGCTATATCCTCCATGACTTCACCCCCACAATGGTGGGCCTCTGGTGGAGTTCTGCACCCCAATGTCCAGGGCCATCTGATATGGCAGGCTCTGTGGTGGGTTCTTTGTGCACGTGGATTGTCATGTGAATGGAGGTTGTTTCTTTTGCAAAGTTTTCTTCTGTCTTCCCTCTACTGTCCTGTCAAATAGTGATGCCTCACAGACCCCAGGACCTTACATTTTTGCTGCTGCCCAGGAGGGGGAAAACAAGCTCTCTGGTGCACCACAAGGTCACTGTGGCTGTGTATAGTGATGCACTATTTCCTGGGCTTGGAGGTGCTTCACTGCTACCATTTGTATCACCTGCTTAGCTGGCTGCCCACACAGTGCATCCTAAGTTGGCTCCATAACCTGGATCTCTGGCTATAATTTAGTTTCATTTTATTCAAAATGATAAGTGAAATGAAAGACATTCTCTTTTACAATTGTGGCTGTAAAATAACAACTTGAAATTGCTGCTGCAACAATAAACAGACAGTTACACATCAGTTACACAAAGGGCCAATCAATATATACAGTAACATAGAATCAATACAAATACAATCATTTATAACAACATTCACAGATAGTACGCAAATGGCAAAAAGTTACAATTTTAAATTCAAACATTGAGACCTGAGCATTCAAATGAAAAACTCTTTGCAAGTGCATCCATGAAAGAGCCAGAGACTGGGACAGCACACCTGCGGGCTGCAGGCAGTGCAGTTTAAGTTGTAGCATGTCCCAAAGTTTCAGGAATTCACAGTTTCAGTTATACAGCAAAGCAGTCATTCTCCCTGTTAGTCAACGTACATCACAGGAATAGATTTTAAATTCTTTACATGTTATTTAGTCAGTATCTACTGCAGCTAAGACACAGCGTCTCATGTTTTCTGGACATTCTTGCAAATGAGACAATAGCCTCAATGAACTCATCCTGTACCAGAACTTTGAACTAAATAACTAAATAAAAAAATATTCACCGGGATATTTCTTCTAAATAATATTACAAGTAAGATGGACTGATCCAGCGAAAGGTCATTTAACTTGTTCTGGGATATATTGAGGACAACTGATTATTGCTTAGGGACTTGAACGCTAGATCTCTGGGTTTAATGGTCTATGGTTTAATAGGTGTTTTTTGTTCCCAGCAAATATTTTGCGGCTCTCATCAGCACACCTAGTTTATACAACATCCCCTCAAGTTTTGAATTTCCAGCTCTTCTGTTGTTACTACTGAAGACATATGGAGTCAAACCGGATTTTTTCCCCACTGACTTTGTCTGTTCTTATTGCTTATGTCTGCCATGAAATCATAAGCCCCTGCTCATGACATTACAAAAGGCTGTCACTGAAATCGTGCCGATGCCACAGGCAGCAGAGTGTAACTTCAAGGCAGGGAGAGTAGCCAGGCCAGATGAAACACTGTACAGTATATTGAGCAACAGGCCTGTTCTGACTGAAATGCTTTTAGTGGTAATAAGAGTACTGGTTGGAAACTCACATGTTTGGGGAACAAAAGGAATTACTGGGTACCCTGGATAGAACAGAGGATATGGTGTGGTATCCTTTTAAATTAGTATAGAACCATGATGCACGTTGTACAGCATACTCTTACTCCCTGGGTAGGAAGTGTGTGTGTGTGTGTGTGTGTGTGTGTGCATGCATGTGTGTATGTATGTGTGTGTGTGTGTGTGTGTGTGTGTGTGCTCTAATGGACATACCAATGTCACCTGAAATTTGCTTTCTGGAAACCTGGAAATCTCTATTTATTTATTTATTTCAGAAATTGTTTTAGCCTTTGGAGAGGGACACAAAGGGGAAAACAGCAGTACAGCTACAGTATCAACATTAAACAGGCAATATATACACAACAGCATCAGCAATATGCAGTTACACAAACTGAGTAGTTAGTGCGTGAGATATTGCAGGACTGGTAACCAAGTAATCATTGAGGGGCAGTTGCAACTGAAGTTATTGTGCAGCTGCAGTTCCTGTTTGGCTGAGACAATGCTAGTTGGGTGACAGGACCCAAGAGTTAGTTTATTCCAGAGGTCAGGGGGCCTGTAATGTAAGGCACCTTTACCCGAATTGCTGTTGTCACATCCTGGGATGTAAAATTTTAATCGCTTGACTACATTGCCTTCTAGTACATATCAACTATCAAATCTGCTCTGCGTCCCTCTCAAAATGTCATTCACATCTGTACTCCAAAGTCACATTTATGAGGAATTTAGTATAATGTCTTCAAGCTACTGCAGCCTACAAAGTGCAGTGCTAATATTCTGTATTTTCTGTCAGAATGTGGTCTCTGAAGCATAGCAGCCTTAATCTGCAATATGTACTGTTTATATAATGGAATGATAATCAAGTCACATTACACAGGGTAATAAGAGGCACCACGGGAGCTGTCCAATTAATGATACTGAGCCGTGAGAAGAATCTTGAAACTGAGAGCTGCCTTGGAATCACCTGCTTAGAAATTCATAAATCTCTAGCAAAAGGTATTTTTCTTAAATTGACAAGTCCTTCATGTCTACTATGATGGAGTTAAGCCTGTGGTATCATGGAAGAAAACTGACATGAAATACTCTTTTATCAAAATGTCTGTCTTCTTATCCCAACTTTCTGTTCATCTGACCATCCATCTGTCCATATCTCAGTCTGTCTGCTTGCATATATCAGTCAATGAGTTGTGTAAGTGCAGTTGGATCCAGCATAATGCTTTGCAAAAATAGTTGCTAAAGAATTGCAATTAATTTTTTATTGCATCGTGAAAGAGTGACAGATGCATTCCAGTTGAGTTGGAAAAACATTTCATAAATATTGCCCTTGAGTTGGATAAGTGCTGCAGAACAACACAATGCATACTGGCAAAGCATTTCCAACTTTAAAAACAATGTAAAAGCAAATGATTGACATACAATAGGAGTTTAAAGAGCCACCGACACCACAAGAAGTACTTTGAAAAACATAATATTTGGACACAATGCACCTTATATTTCTTATTAACTCTGTAACTCCTATCCCATTATTTATTACTAAGGCTATATGCTTGAAAACAAGATGGCAGTTCCTTGAGGGTTCATCAGCTCCTATTGCTTCTTCCCAACGTGATGTCATAATGCTATGATTGTGACATCACAGTTGTTCCAATGGCAACAGACTGTGATGTCAGAACAGAGCATTGTGATTTCAAGTAGAGACTAAGTTAAGGAGGAAGATGAACTCTAAAGGATAAATATATTGTTTTTGTGGTAATTTCTTCTGTAATAAATAATGGAGAAGAGAAAACTAAACAAGATATATGAAATACAAGCTGAATTGTGTCTAAATATTATGTTTTCCAAAGTTTTCCCAAAGTCGTCAGCTCTCTTTAAAAAGGGCTGTGTCAGCTCTTAGATGACAGTGGAGCATAGGGAAAACTTTGATCAAGTATGATATAGCAGCATGTGAGTACATGCCCTTAAAGGAACAGCATCAATCATTTTTTGCATCATGTTATTTCTCATTCAGAACTCACATTTTATGATTGCTTAACTTCTCTAAATCTCACTGAAGTTGCTGGTTGTTTTATCTACTTCCTCTTCCTTTTCTAGTAGAACTGAAATGCATGGGAAAGATGCAATTATTCCCAACCTTGTTTTGCTTCAAATCCTTGATCCACTCTTATTGTATACATCCCGAATGTTAGGAACACCCCAAAACTGTGCAGCCACTTATGATGCAATTGTCTCCTTTCCTCCCACAGCATGATGAGCGCCTAGATCGTGTTAAGGGTGTTCTCAAGTCCAGGAAAGATGCAGTGGAGTTGATCAAAAAATGTAAACAAACACATTTTTATGTGGTAACACCAGAATGGTGGGCAGTATGTTTTTTTTTTTTTACTTTTAAAAAGAATAAAGGAATCAGAAACAAATTACCAACTACTTCAGCAATCCATACAGAATGAGAGCAATCATAACATGTGAGGACGTCACTGCACATCTCTCATTCTAGCCTGTCTCATTTGTTGCTGTGCACCCACTTTTTGAATGAACTCTATGCAACTACAGACTGAAGTCTAGTGTGTGATGTTTCTGCATTGGTGAATAGTGTCAGTTTTTTTGTTGCCTATGTATTTTTCCAGTCACTGTGCATGCACACACAGCAAACATTTTGTTAGTAGGGTAACTTTTGAGGGGTGTGACACCATCAGTCCAATGCAGAGTGGTCTGCAAGGGGCTCATCAGTGTCACACCAATCATCAGCCAGGCTGATCAGGACACTGTTCTGGCTTGCTGGGCGGAAACTTTATGTATTTCAAAGGAGAGAGCCTACTCAATCATAGGCAGGCTCTTTCCTTTGAACTATACTGCCCAGCAAGCACTGCTGATCTGCCATGATCAGCCTGCTGAGTTTGCATTATACCCTCTAACAAAGAAACCCATCCGTCAATGTGTTGCTGCCGCCACCCTTACTGTTCCCCACCCATCTCTCCTACTCTCACCCCACAAACATGACACCAACACTGGGGGTGTCCAATCCCCAGTGTTGCCACCTGAAATTAAGAAACTGTCCCTCATGGTCTTTTTGTTTTCTATCTATCTATCTATCTATCTATCTATCTATCTATCTATCTATCTATCTATCTCTCTCTCTCTCTCTCTATATATATATATATATACATATATGTGTGTGTGTATATGGACAGTTAGGGTAGGGCAGCAACAGACATCAATGAAGGGAAATGCAAGGTACTCCACCTGGGAGCCAGAAACCCAGGCCAAGTGTACACCCTTGAGTACTGCATGCAGTTTTGGAGGCCACATTTAAAGAGGGACATTAAACTCCTGGAGAGGGTCCAGAGGAGGGCAACCAAAATGATTTGGGGCTTGAGGGACAGGACCTATGAGGAGAGGCTCGAAGAGCTAAATATGTACACATTGGAAGAGAGAAGGGACCGGGGGAACATGATAGAGGTCTTCAGGTACATGAAGAGGGTAAATAGGGGAGGAACAGTCAGGGTGCTTTGAAGGAAGGAGGAGGGGGCCACTAGAGGGCATGGGTGGAAGCTGGAGGGTGGAAGATTCAGGGGTGAAAGGAGGAGGTGCTACTTCACTTAGAGGGTGGTGGAGCCATGGAATGCGCTGCCTAGGGGGCTGGTGGAGGCAGAGATGGTAAATGGGTTCAGGAGGGGGTGGGACAAGTACAGGGGAAGGGTTCTGGAAGCAAAATCCAATGCAGCAAGAATATCCAGAACTGGGAAGGGAGAAGCCAGAGAAGGTGAGGGGGGCAGCAAGATCAGCACCCAGGGTGGGGGCTGACCAAACGAGCAGACACGAAAGACTGTTAGGCCTATTCTGCTGGCATTTTAGTATGTTAGTATGAATGGTTTTCTTTGTTACAAGGTATCTCTCTCTTTCTCTTACTCTCTCTCTCTATATATATATATATATATATATATATATATATATATACCCCCTGTAACAAAGGAAACCATTCATTGATGTCTGTTGCTGCCCCCGCCCTATAGGTCCCCCCACCTGACTCTCCCTCTCGCACCCACCATCCCACACCTTACCTTGCAAACCAGCACTGACACTGGGGTTGCCCAGTCCCTCAGTGTTGCCACTTGAAATAAAGAAAACTCTCTCTCTAGTAGTTTTTTTTTAATTAAATTGACCCTGCGAAAAAGAAAACACATCCATCAATGTCTGTTTCAGCCACTGCCATTAGTCCCCCCCCCACCTGACCATCCAACTCAGCTCCCCCCATGCAAGCTCTTATTTACCCACCGGGGGCCAATGCTGTAATCCTCTCTGGACCGCAGACACATCGTCACTCTTCAATACCAGACTGCAAACTGAGGAAATCAGGTATGCAGTTCAGTGCATTTCAATGGAGTTTTGAATTTAGTGGCATAACTTGGTCATTTTTGAATATTTTTGCCACGAATTTTCAACATGCTTTTTTTGGTACCCCACCTCATGAACAATGGCAATGAAATTAAGCAAATCTGCCCTGAAAGGTGATTTTCGTGGTCGCTGCATGAAATCACCTTTCGGGCAGGAGTTGAACATTTTCTCTGCCCTTGTATATGAAATAGGGTCATAAGAAGGCAACGTTGAAAATCTGGGGTACAAATATTAAAAAACAACAAAGCAATGTGCCTACATTGAAATTTGAGAACGCAGGCTCATAACTTTGGTAAATTTCAATATTTTGACCACAACTTTTCAACATAGCCATTTCATCACGTCACCTCATGAATGTGATGGCTGTCATTTTTCAAATCCTGGCCAAAATATGTTTTTGTACTTGTGGCACAAAATCATCTTTTGGGCAGGATTTGAAAATGTTCTCCACCCTTGTTTATGAGGTGGGCTCATAAGAAGGTTATGTGGGGTAATAAGAAGGCTGTGTTGAAAATGTGGGGTACAAATATGAGAAATCAACCAAGTTACGAGTCTACATTGCAATTTTTCAATGCAAGCTTGTAACTGTGGTAATTTTCAATATTTTGACCCCAACTTTTGAACATAGCCATTTCTGCACACCGCCTGATGAATGTGACAGCTGTCATTTCTCAAATCCTACCCAAAATGTGTTGTAACACTTGTGGTGCACAATGACAGTTGAGCCATTGTTTTACAAATGACACCTGTTATGCTCAGGAGTGGTCATAAAAAGATTATGGTGAAATTTGGGGTAAAATGTGAAAAATCAACTAAGTTATGAGGAAATGAATTGTTCCAACATTTACTTATAACTTTTTGTTTTGCAGGTTTTGGCCCCTAATGTTTAACATATCCCATGTGTTACACCACCTCCTGAACGTGGCAGGTGTAATTTTTCAAATTCCCTCCGAAACTTGTTTCCAAAGTCACTCAGCAAAATCACTTTGCAGATGGGATTTTTTTATTTTATTTTTTCCAGTAGTACTTTTTCTACCTCCTTGAAACATTGACAGGGAGCTGCGACCCCTCCCATGGAGGGGACTCATCTCTCAAGCAGATATCCCCGCACCAGTCCCACCCCAGCAAATCCCCCAAGGGTTGCCCCCCATGACAGGACTGGGGCTGAGGAGTGTCGACTTTCCCCTTGCCACTGGAAGCCACCATGTAGATCGCTGGGGGGGGGGTGCAGTGTGGGCACAGTCTGTCATAATGGAGCCTGCGAGCTTCATCTTTTCCTGTGTTTTTTCTACCGCAGACCTATGCATGTGCAATGGCAGGGCAACTGTCTACGTCTCAATGCAAGCAGTCTTACCCCCTGTGAATGGGTCCACCCATCTTCTGAGTACCGCACCTGTGCTGACCACCAGCCTCTGCTGGGTGTCAGTCTACAACATGCTGTTTTGTCCCCCCCTCCCCTGAGGAAGTAGAGCTGTTGCCAGGCGCTTGATCCTTCCTTACCCTGGCTGACCCCCTAATGACCCGAGTCCATTCCCAAACCCGGGTCACCATCATGGTGCGAGGTGTGGCATCCAGCTTCACAACCCTCAGTGCCACTGGGCCAGCTCTTCAGATGGGATTTTAAAAATTCCACCTGTCTTGATCATAATGTCAGTTTATAGAAAGACTGTTGGACATTTAGGGTGAAAATATGGGAGCCCACTAAAAAAGTATATATTGCTTCTCAGCTCACCTGTCCTGGGTAACTACAATCGAACAATGTATCAAAGCAGGACACTACTGAAAATGAAATGTTGCATCTCATCTGTGCTATCTTGGGTAAATATATAGTAAAAATGTGAACAAGCAAGACCCAGTACAACAGCAATACCAGCGGCAAACATTCACCATTGACAAATGCTTGTTTAATGTACGGACAGTTTGTGGCCTAAGGGGGTTGATGGTGTCCCTTTAGCCTCAATGGTGGTAAATTTAGGGAAACACTGGAATGCACCTCTTCTTCCAGAGGGGGTTGAACCTATGAAGTAACCTGCTATTAGACACAGCGGACCTAAAGAAAGTATGGGGCTTCAAAGTAAACCTGGACAAATGTCTGCTTACCAGAGAAATCACAGGGTACCCTGGGTAAAAGAATGTTTGCATAGCATATTTATTCATCCCTCCCAATGGTGGGAGTGCAACACGATGGATCTAGAGTCCCTTCCAACCTGAAATTATTATGTTACTAGCCCCTTAAGACTGGGAGAATTTTGAAATAGATTCCCACAGATACCTTTTCTTTTAGAAACATCCGTTGCCTTGTGAATTATCTCCTCATGCGCTTCCTATTTTTTGTGCTGACAAGGATGCCAGTGGTCTGCTCCTCCCCGGCAGCATTGCTTGCAGTCTGCAATTGCACTTATTTGACCCATGCTTCAGGCAGGTAAATCACCTTGCCAAGCTACTATCCTAATCTAGCAATGCTCCTCCACCTTGCCCACGGCTCTAACTATGGACTGATTTATGAGGTAGTTACTATACCACTTTAAAAATCATAATCAGACCACACTTTGAATCCTCAATACACTTATGGACACTAAACAGTAAAACTGAAATCAAAAGATTAGAAAACTGGCTAAGAAAAACAGCTAAGATAATGAGGGGAATGAATGACTGTTCATACATATCTGGTATGTGTAGTACGGTATGGACTGCACATCTATTGGCTCACGCTGAGGACCAATGGGTGTACAGCCCTACTGACTGTGTCAGTCGGCGGGTGGTGGGGCGGCAGGTGGGTGGGTGCTGCTGCCCACCGCTGACCAGGGAGAGCAGGGCGGTGGGGATCAGTGGGCGGGTGGAGG
This sequence comes from Neoceratodus forsteri, assembly GCA_016271365.2. Lineage (NCBI taxonomy): Eukaryota > Metazoa > Chordata > Ceratodontiformes > Ceratodontidae > Neoceratodus > Neoceratodus forsteri. The sequence continues at coordinate 12,666,799 of CM028133.1, forward strand.
GGGGGTCTGCTGGACCACAAGGGATATGGGGGTCAATAATCCCATACTGAAATTCACGATCGGGCAGTCATCAGTCCACTGGACCACCAGGGATATTGGATTCAATTTATTTTTTTACTTAAGCCCTCGATTGTGCAGTCATCGGTCCACTGGACCACCAGGGATATCAGAGTTATCTATTTTTACACACTTAAGTCTGCGATTGGGCAGGCAGCGGTCCACTGGACCACCAGGGATATAGGAGTTATCTATTTTTACACACTTAAGCCCGCGATCGGGTGGGCAGTGGTCTACTGGACCACCAGGGATATAGGACTTCATTTTTTATTTACTTAAGCCTGTGATTGGGCATGGGGAGGCACCACCACAGAGGTCCAGCAGGAGCTCGGGTGGCCACCCACAGGTGGCAGCTGCGTGTTGCGCCCTGCAATATGGCAGCTCACCTGTGGGTGGCCAGCTCTTGATCCTTTTTTTTTTGCTTAACTTTGTGCTGGTGCAGGTAGGGGTTGCGCATGCATGGCTCCGCACATCCCGGGCTGAATATCGGGCTGTGCAGAGTATGCATGGGCACGCCCCACCACCTGCGCCTGCATACATTACTGATGCACTCCAGCGCATCGGGATTTGGGCTGCGCACTTTTCCCTTTTGAATATCACACCGGGGCACATTAGTGGGTTGCGCATGGTGCAACACTGTTGCGACTTGCACAGCCCTTTTGAATATCTGGGCCAGAGGGTGGTGGATAGGGGAAAATGACAACTGGTATCTGTAGTTTAGGCTGCAACTTTAAATGCAATTATAGAAAAGATTAAATGAGCACACGGATTTAAAATGCAGAAATGTTATGACCACTGAGTAGTGGAAGACAAAATACATGGGTTGATAAGCTGTCTTTTGTCTTATCTTTTATGCCCTTATATCTATTGACTACTACGTTAATGCCCCTCCCCCGACAGAAGGTATAACTTTACTATCTGAACAGATAATGATACAATTATGTATACCAGAAGCTTAAATAGCCTTTTCAAAATTGGCTCCCAGAATTCATGGCAGCATGATTTACGGATTCTGATGAGAAAGCAGACATTTTTATAGATGTGCTGTATCCTCATCTGTTATAGGAAAGTGTTGTAACTATGAAAAAAAAGTGGTAGAAACTTGGGCTTGTGTTTTGAAAAGATTTTTTTTGGCCTTGTATGCTTAGAAAACATGTCCAAGTCTAAATAATCCCAGTAAAGAATATATCGCTACTGTATGTTTTATTTTCTGCTGCTACGATTTCACTTGCATTTGTTTTTACTCCAATATTAACATTTTATCAGTACTAATTTTTGCTGTCTATCTATTGTATATAATCTATGTGTTTGTTAATTCCTGTTCAGTTGGAAAAGTACAGTACATTTGGGTTGGCAATAGTATGTAATAATCAAGATAGGAACTGCATAAAACATTTTGGCATTTCAAAATAAAAGTTTGGGCAGGAGAATTTCTAGGTAATACGGTATGTGTTAGACCTTGAGATGTATTATTCACAATTTGTTAATATCAGACAAAAAAATCTAGTTTTCTGTTGAGTGCAACAAAGTATAGAAATGAATCAATATTTGCTATCAAAAGTAATACATTTTCTTGACATCTGTGTATCAATAACTGAAAACAAGAAACACATAATACTCTGTTTCCACACAGATAAATCCTGCATGTGTTCAATGGTTGGATTTTAATTGTCATTTAAAAAAAAAATAATAAACTATTTTATTGATTGTATTGATACGGTTATAAAACAAGCTGGTATAAAAATTTGAAATCCACTTAATTTGTCCCTGCCTATCAGTAACATGAGTCAATCAATCTAAAAACAATAACGGAGCTACAATTACAAAAACAATTCTTGTGCCATTTGAACTGCTGTTACAAATATGATATAAAGAGTTCTGACATGCTATATATGGTATGCTATTTCAATTATAATAGAAAAACTAATTTTATCAAGTATGTTACTGTCACATCATACTGTCTACGCATGTGTGTACAGTACAGTGGCCCCTACAAATAACATGCTTCTTGCAATGATTTTAATTAAAGGCTGAAAGTGATGCTAGGCCCATCATGTCCACCACTCACCTGCTTCATTAGTAGAGAATAAGAATTATAAAATGGGTAATAAAAATCAAATCAATAATGGCATCCTAAATGGATGAAACACATCTCATGACCATGCGTATATCAGAGTGTGACCGCACACCTGTACTTTTACCCCCCTCCAAAACAATTTTGCCATTTTATAAGATAGATAACCCACTCTACGGTGTGCAGTCACGCTCTGATATACGCACGCCTTGGGTGGTTGAAGCACTCAGCCTGCAGCCTTATGCATTCTACGCACACTATGGCGTGCGTATATCAGAGCGCGACCGCACACCTAAAAGTGGGTTATCTATTACATATGCAATGCAAAATGTACTTTCCATATCCACTCTACTACCCACAATATCCTGTTATTCCCTTGGTAAGCAAACATTTGTCTAAGCTTACCGTGAAAGCCACTGCTCAGCTGCCTCCGTGATCGTAGCCATTTATTTTATTTGAGATATAAGGTTGCCATACATTTTTTACCCCTGTAATGGAAGCTCATTGTTCCTTCCCTCTGTATAACTGTAATTAACTTCCTGAATTACTTGACTCCCTAAAGAACAGCCATGCAGTACACGGAGGGTCACCTATACACTGTAGTAGCAAAAAAAGACATAAAAGCAGCCTCCACCAAAAGTGTAATAAGTGTCTTATCATCTGCAATGTGATTAAGAACATTGCTTGCACACTGTACATCAGACAATTTGCATTTCTAAACATCTGCTATGTTTTTAAATACATTGTAGCACCATAAGTACTAATGTGTAGTTAGTTATTTGGAGCATGAAAGTACTGAGGACCAGTAAAAAAATACAGTAACTTGCAAAATTATCCCTGGAGTTGACCACTAGTGACATTGCAGCTACCGTCATCTGCCACATTTCAACCAGTGTTTCTGTTTATTGCATGAGCTTCACACTTAATCAGGGGTGACATAAAAGCTGCTGTATGAACTGTATTAGAACTGCAACGCAGCCAATGAAGTTCCTTATAAACATCTGCATGGCGGAGCTGCTCTCTAAGAAAGTAAAACCAAACCAAATCAAATGATAGTATTAAACCCTAAAAAGAAAGCTGAGTATTATAATAGGAATTGATAGGTTATAGTTTTCAGAATTACATGATTACAAAGCCCACAGAGAATCCCAGTCCGGGCCACATTCTAGAGCCCAGGCTTCATTCCAAATGGCTGGTCTAAGGCTTCGGGGGTTGAAGAACACTGTTCTGTTCCAGCATGCAATGTGCACACTGCAAAAGCACTCAAAAAGATGAAAGGATTTATTTTTAAAAGGGGGCAGATGCACATTCATTTTCTGCCAGCTTCATGTGCTCAGCTGTACCCAAATTTAAGAACATTATGTTAGAATGGTGAATGGTCTCGAGCTTTCACCACAGTTCCGTTGATTTATGGCAGCTTGTGTCAAGCAAATGATGCATGTGACAAAAAAAATGAAACGTGCACAAAAAATATAGCATGCTGTATGTATCTGTTGTTCCTTAGTAACCAAGGTCTATATGGAAAGACAATGTAAATGAGCTTTAGCTTAACCGACTGTGTCCTGCAATTAACATATTTTACTACTACTTACTACTGATATGTTTGGTTACCAAGAGCAACAAACACACATATTATTATCAGTTTTAGGAGACATTGGGAAATAAGTATGGTAGAGGATTGTGGTGGACTGCATTATGGTTGGACTCAGCACCCTAAAAGTGGAGAAGTCCCCAGGAGTGGATGGCATACAACAAAGCACTGAATGAACAGGCTGCAGAGCTGGCAGAACTGCTCCAGGTCGACATGTTGGACAGTTTGTTGGATATGGTGGTGATGTCACTGGAGTGGAGAACAGTATACATGGTGCGCTGAGGAACTAGAGGCCTGTCAGTCTAACATTTATAGTAGGTAAGCTGATGGAGATCATCCTGAAGAAAGGTTGGTTTATTTTTATTTTTTTTTATTTATCAAGTCTAGGATTACAAATACCTTTGAGCCTTGGCTCTTTTACAAAGGTTCCATATCAGAGAAATACAAATTATGGGGAACATCAAGACAGGCATTACAACAATGTGGACATTGCAAACAGAGTACAAATTAATACAGTTCAAGGGTAGCATTGTAACAAGGCAGCCAGCGGCATTTGTCAGAGAAAATAGACAACAGATAAGAAGTGCCAGAGTCATAGGGAGAGGGAAGAGGGTAGGGGGGAGAAGGAATGTAGGAAGGGTGGCAAGAGGGTGAAAAGTGCAGCATTGGGTATACCAAGATGTGAGGGTAGAATCCAGTGAGGAGGGGAGGGGGGCAACTAGAGCAGAAAGGGAAGTGGAGAAACAAGGTTAAGTTGGGCAGTCACAGGAGCTGTTGGTAGTGAGATAGTCCCGGAGCCTAGTTTTAAACATACCAATATTTGGGGCAGAGGAGATGGTTGGGCTGAGGCCATTGAACCAGAGTGGTTGAATTCCTCAAGGCTAAGGGACGGGATGAGAGACAGCATGGGTTTATGGCAGGAATGTCATATCAGAACAACTTGATCAACTTCTTTGAGTGGGTAACAAAGACTGCAGACAGGGGGCAGGCTGTAGACTTATTAAGGTTCATACTAAGGTGTAAGGAGCCGAGGAGGTGGTGAGCCCGTATGTGCTCCTGCCACATTACCCATAATAGGACAGTTTGTTTCCATTTAGGAAATAATTGTCTCGCTTTCTTTTGAATTCTTTCCTATCTTTACTGATTATAATTTCAAGTGTTAGTTTGTTCCAGGGGTTCACAACCCTCTGCGCGAAGAAAGCCTTCCATTTATCTGTATTGAATTTTTTGGGCCTCAGTTGTAGTGGGTGTCCCCTGCTGCTCATGCTATCATTCTCGAATGTCAGATCTAGTTCATTTACAAGATAGTTATCCTACATTATATCATAACATAGTGGAAGATCACCCCTAATTCTTTGAGGCTGAAGAGACATCAGGTTTACCCTGTGGAGTTGATCTTACATAAGATAGGCTCTTACATTTATAAATTAATTCAGCTATCTGTCTCTGTATTTTTTTAATTCCATCTGAGGCTCCCATCTTTATTGGTCCCCATACAAGGCTTCTATAGTCCAGCAGAGGTCTCACATATGATCTATACAGCGGCATCACCGCCCCCTCGTCTCTACTTTTAAAGTTTCTTTTTATAGTCCAGAGGACCTTTTTAGCTTTTACTTCTTGGGCAGTGCTATGTGTGACATATTCAAGTTTATTTATTTTAATTCCCAGGTCTCTTTCCTCATGTGACTTTCTCGGAGGTATTTCATTTGTATAATATGTGCCTTCATAATTTTGGTGTCCCAAATGCATCACACAACACTTGTCACCATTGAAACTAATCTCCATAGAGTGCACCCAAGTAACCAAACTACCCAACTCTGTCTGCAGTCTGGCTCTGTTATCCTCATTTGTTGCTGTATTTCCCAGTTTAGTGTCATCTGCATATTTACTAAGCCAACTAGTTGTATTATGTCCCATTTTCGATATGAATATCTCAGAAAAAGCAAGGGGCCCACAACTGAGCCCTGCGGCGCCCCACTGGTCACTGGCACCATGTTGGAGTAGTAACCATTGACACACACCCTCTGTGTTCTACCACTCAGCCAATACTTATCCATGCTACAGTTCTCCGATTAATTTTACAATCAATCCTGTTTTGTATAATGTCTCTGTGAGGCACCTTATCAAATGCCTTAGAAAAGTCTAAATGTAGTATATGCAGTCTACTGGAATTCCTCTATCAAGGGCAGCTGATATTTGTTCATAAAAACACAGTAGATTAGTCACACATGATCTACTGGACACAAAGCCATGCTGGTCTGTCTCTCGTATTCCATGTTTCTCCATATGACTGTGGATTGAGTACTTAATTATTGATTCCATAATTTTACCTGGGGCTGAAGTCAGACTAATAGGTCTATAGTTCGCATGATCAGCCTTGCTTCCCTTTTTACGTTCGCTTGTGCGCATGCGCAAGGAATGTCTTGGGAGAATGGGACACTTTGGAGGTGTGCCTCTCCCCTGAAATCCCCTGCTCCATTGAGCAGGCATGGCAGTCCTGCACCATCGACGTGTAGTGGTATGACAGTGGTGGTCTTCTTCAAGAAAACCACCGCTGTAGTACACAGCACCGCATCACACCACCCCCAAATCTTTGCTGCCATGCTGGGAGCCCACCCCAGTGTAGCAAACATCCCACGTCATTTGCTGACGGGGTGCCTAATCTCGTCGGCTCCACGCCCCAGTTATCCTTCTGCCACGCTGGGAGCCCACCCCAGCATGGCAAACGCCCCTGCTGCTGTCTGTCGACGGGGAGCCCAATCCCCCGCCGGCTCCATGGCCCCCAGCCATCTTCTACCACACTGGGAGCCCACCCCAGCATGGCAACGTCCCTGTTGTCTGCCGACGGGTGCCCAACTCGGCCGGCTCCACAGCCCCCAGCCATCTTCTGCCACACTGGGAGCCCACCCCAGCATGGCAAACATCCCGCTGCTGTTCGCCGACGGGGTGCCCAATCCCCGTCGGCCCACGGCCCCCAGTTGAGTCACTGCATGCTGGGAGCCCACCCCAGCATGGCAAACCTCCTGCCAGTAAAAAAAAAAAACCCTGTAAAATTAAAACCGCCCCACGAGTCTCCCTGCCCCTCCCACAACCCGCACTCCACCCACTGTGCACCCTGCCTCCCACACAACCCTCACCCCATGCTTACCTGGAGCTTGGTGCGACGATCACGGTGGACCGGGAACACGCCTGCACTCTTCAAAGCTGACTGCTAACTGAGGAAATGCCGGTAAGCTGTATAATGGGCTAGATAGGGGGTTTTCAACTTTATTGGATATCTCAGGCATTTTTTGAATTTTGCACCAATTTTTCAACATGGGGTTTTGGGACCCTTCTCTGAATGATGTCACTGTCATGGCGTTATTCAGGCCCAAAGGGTGATTTCGCGAGTCACAGTGCGATATCACCCTTCAGGCCGAATAATGCCATGACAGTGACATCCTTCATGAGAAGGTCCTAAAACTTATGTTGAAAATTTGTGCAAAAATTCCAAAAAATGACTGTTTAACGAGTGTGCGTTGCGCAGTTCCTACGCAGGCTCGTAAGTTCACGAATTTTCAATATTTTCACTCCAGATTTTCAACATTGCCATTTTACCACACCTCCTTATGAGCAGTACAGCAAGCAACATTCGGCATTGACAAATGCTTGTACTTCTTTGTCACTGATTTTTTTAAGCCATGTCCAAGTGCCAAATACCACTGCAAATACCTGCAAGCGAACGTTCGGCATTGACAAATGCTTGTTATGTACTGGCACAACAACCGCTGTCAGCCAATCCGGTGGTACCTCTTAATTGTTAACTGAATTAATGTACAGTAATCTGAATGGGATTGCTATATGGGCTGACAGTAATTTAAACATCCTTGGGGATATATTATCTGGCCGTGCTATATTTGTATTTTTTAATTTGTTTATTTTCTCAATAATAAGTCTGGTGTTTATATTAATTTCAACATTTTCCCCAATTGGTATGTCACCTGAATGAATTACTGTTGCAGAGAATACAGACCTGAAGTAATCACTGAATTTGTTTGCTATTTCTTCGGGTTTTTCAATAAGTTTATTTTCTGATACAATCAAGCATAATCCAGAATTAGAACTGTGGAGGGAGTTTACGTAGCTATAGAAGTTTGTTAAGTTATCTTTCTTTGCAGTGCTTCTTACATTCTGTTCCATTTTCTGTGAATCATTTGCTTACATTTTCTCTGAATATCTTTATACTGTAATCATTTATATTTTGAACTTTTCTTCCTAAGTGATTTCCTTAGGACTTTTGTTAACCATTTAGGTTTAATGCCTCAATTATTGTATTTTTCTATTTTATTAATGTGTCTGTCACATATTTATAATATCTCTTTTTTTTTTTTATTTCCCACATAGTATACTTAGATTTCAACAAAGTCTTTGATTTGGTTCCCCTCAGGGGGTTGAACAAAATGTTAGAAGACTTAGGGGCAGGTAGGAAATTGACCTGGTGGGTGGCAAACAGGCCCAATTGAGGTCTCAAAGCGTGGTGGTGGATCAAGAGCTATCAGAATAAAGGAAATTTCTTTCTTTTTTTTAACTAGGAGAGACACACTGAGCTGAAGCTTGTTTACAGGTGCAAACTGGATGCACAAGGAACTTAAGTGACTTGCTTAGGGTCACACAGTATGTAAGTGGGGGCTGTGGGATTCAAACCCAGGTCTCCAAGTTTGCAGCTCAGAGCCTTAAACCAGTGCACTATACTGCCTCCTTTTTGTTACCAGTGAGGTCCCACAAGGGTTGGTACTTTGACCTCTGATTTTTAATTTGTTAATTAATGACCTCCGGCAAGGCATAATGGGCAATTTTTGCTTCTTTGTGGATGACTCCAAACTATGTCTTAGGGTGGTCTTGAAATAGGGGGTCAGGGACCTTAGAGAGGACTTTGTAAAGCTTGAAAGGAGGTCTCGTACCTTGCAACTGGGATTCAATGCAAAGAAATGCAAAAGTCATGCACACTGGATGTAGTACCAGAGAGTCGAATACAGGGTGGGAAAGGTAGAGAACAGGGTGTCAGATGAGGAAAAGGATTTGGGGGTGGCTATAACCAGTAGCCTTAGCCAGTCTGTGCAATGTAAAAAAAGTATCAGCCAAGGCAAATGGGATACTGTGGTCCACAGCTAGGGGTGCAGAAGGAAAATGATCCTACCATGGTGCAGCCACACCTAGAGTACCGTATGCACTATTGGAGTTCCTACTGGAGAAAGGACATCTGTCATCTCAAGGAAGTACAGAAATGGGAAAGAAGATGATTCATGGTCAGCAGGGCAGCCCTTATCAGGACAGACTGAGGAGCTTTAATATATACTCACTGGAGAATAGAAGGGAGAGGGGGCAATAACTGAAACCTTCAGATATCTCAAAGATATGAGCAAGGTGGATCTTGGGAACCTCCTTACCTTGAGTGACAACAGAAATGTAAGGGGCACAGCTATAAACTGGGGGTTCAAGAAGGAGTTAGGAGACACTTCTTTATGGAATGGTGTCAGGGTGGAATGAACAGCCAGCAGATTGTTTTAACCAGAAGATGGCTGGCTGATTCAAGAGAAGGTGCCATAAGTTCAAGGGGAGGATCAGCGTTCAAGGAGGTGGGACCCATTGAAAACAATGTAACAGGGGCCATGCATCAAACAGACTACTGTAAGCAAAGTAACGGAAGGCATGCATCAAGCAGAATAGACTGCAGGCCTTCTTGTGCTGTTGATTTTATGTTTGTATGTTCTTGTCTGTTTCATGTGAAACAGAAGCAATATATGTCCAGGTATGTGAATTAAAGGATATCTAAACTATCAAATTTCACATACTAGATTTTAAAAAAGGCTCCATAGATATTTAAGGGAGAGGCTTATACATTTGAGATATCTGAAGGTTTCAGTTATTGCCCCCTCTCCCTTCTATTCTCCAGTGAGCATATATCAAAGATAGAGAGAGGGCGGCTCAGAGGTAATGTAAGGAAGTATTTTTTTCACAGAGAGGGTTGTGGATGCATGGAACGGCCTTCCGGAGGAGGTTGTGGAGTCAAAAACAGTGGTTGAATTCAAGCATGCATGGGACAGTCATAAGGCAATTCTAGGGGGTGTGGGTAGGAAGAAGTAGGCTGCTGGTTAACTAGGATCTGCAGCTTATCCATTAGGTAGGGAAATGGGCAGACTGGATGGGCCAAGCTGTCCTTATCTGCCATCAAATTCTATGTTTCTATGTATACAGTACATTAATGGTGAAGCTACATTTATTTAAGCAGGATAAACTGAGTGAAGTAGGGTTTGAAAAAAATGTAAACATAACCTCTCTGCAATTAAATATCCCACCATGTACAAACTCTAAAATGGCTGCCAACATGCAGCATAATGATGTCAATCAGGAGAGATCTCACAGCTGGGTAGCCCTAACATTTACAGTAGAATGGTGCTGCACTTTGCAATCAGAAAGCACAGAAATTATCACTCAACCATTGTTATTTGAAACGCGTCAAAATACTTCCAACGAAAATCAAATGATGAGATGACATGACATCTGCAACAGTGACTGCACTGCTGTATATGTCGCTCCTTACCACCAGCAGTTCATTCGGTCACACTCCCCAAACTGTCAAATCCTACCAAAAAGAATACTTGGTGGTCTAGTGGGGTGCATATAGGTCCCTTAAAGTTCAAATCCTACATACTGTAGATCAGTGTACCCCATCCAATGGCAACCACCGACTGCTGTCTAGTTTAACTAGTAGCTACTGCCCAAAATGCACCACTGAGTTTGTCCTACCCCCCTCGAAAAAATACACCTGCTGGTCCGCTGGGTGATGTTTGGATCCCTCAAAATCCTACCAAGATATAGGTACACTCCTCTCATAGAACTACTGACTACCCCTTCATTTTATCATCAGGAACAATTGCCCACTAAGTATGTCCTAAGCCCCCCTGAAAATATACCTGCTGATCCTGTGGGTGAATGGGGGGTTCTCAAAATCCAGGTCCCACATAGATAAAGGTACACCCCCAGCATGCAACCATTGACTGCTCCATCCTTTTCACTTCAACTACAACTGACCAAAGAGTGTGAATCAAGTCAGGATCAGGTGAACCCATCAAAAGAAAAACATACGTGGTAGTTCAGGTGTTGGAGTGGCGTCCTCTTGGAAGTTCCTTGTCCCACATCAGTTCCATACTTAAGTGTGTCACTACTGAAAAACAATCTAGAACACACATGACCTCCATATGACTGTGGTCAGTCTGCATGGCAGATGCCACTTGAGTAGTGAGAAGGTTTTTTGTGTAACTTACACACCCCAATGGATCTGGCATGTTCATCCACAAACAGAAGCTTGTCAAAATGCAAATGCTCCAGGGGGAAGAAGTCCGCTAGTACATACTGTATGTGCAACAGCTAATGTAGCATGGGAGCAGCCCATCCCTAAAGGTCCAAGAGAAGGATGTTTCATTGGCATAGTGGCATCTTTGTAAAATGTTGCATTTATCAGTATTTGGTGTTTCAGTGCCTCCATTGCAGAGTAGTTCAGTGTGTTTGTTTTACAGTATGCCACTGGCCACTAGATAACCTCCCAGTTGTAACAAAAAAAAATTTTGAGGCTGCAGAACTAGTGCTGAGTTATGAAATCATCAACCAGTGGCAAGCAATAAATGTTTCATGGTCCTCTGTCCCTCTGCCACAGCTTTCGAATGAGCATCTGAATGGCGACCTGCCCATATGAGTTTTTGCAGGTTGTGTTCAAGGCAGCTGCACCACAGAAAGCCCAAGTGTAAAGTTTAGATGCACTCAGGAGACGAGAAACTTGTGGGATAAATTTCCAACAGAGGATGCTGAGCCAAGATGCCCGAACACAGAACACCTCAGAAAGAAAAAGAAAACTTTCGTAAGAAGGAATGTAATTTAATCTAACTGCAAACCACCACAGTGGTTTGTAAAATGTGTTTTAATGACACTAGAATTTAACTAACTGAACATCGTTTTTGGCTTTGCCATTTTCTGAGTAACTCACAAGAGGAAAGACAATTTGTCTTCTTTTGGTGCTACAAATAAGTGGCCCAAGTGTTTTCAAATTTCAGTACACTGTTAAAGCAAGTGGACTAAATGAAAAACAAACTATTTCCACATATTACTTTGCTATGGGCCTTTCAATAATGTAAGCCTTATTTGAAAACAAAAAGTCTGCAAGAGGATAGACCATTTATTTAAAAGATGCCCTAGAAAGCCAGTCATAATGAAATGACACCATACAAAGAATATTAGACCTATCTACCTTTGTAATGTCACTCCTGCACCTTAACTTGACCTTGCTCTATGAGTACTGTCACAGATTTGAGTAAACAAAGCTTACGAATATCACCATACAAATACAGAGAACAGCAAAATCTGATACTGAAGGTGTAAACGCTGAATGTAAAAAGAAAGGTATACAAATAAGGAATTAAGAGTAGACAGCAGGGGACAACTGAAATGCAGGAAGATAAGACAGAAAAGAATGAGAATGTTAGTTATTTAATTAGGTCCCATAACCGCCATATGGCATCAAAACCATCCATTGCTGAACCCGACCCAAAATGGCCACCTGAAGAGAATGAGTTAAGCAAAAAGTAACCGGCCAAAAATAACTCTAAAAAGTAATTTAAACTTGAGAGAAGAAAACAGAGAAACAGGAAAAAACTGAAAAACAAAAAAGGGGGAAAAATTGGATAGAACTGGCAAAGGAGACAAAAGGAACACAAAGGGCCCAGTTTTCTAAGCCTGAAATTTCTCACACAGTGCCTGCACCAAAAGGATTTGACACAAGTGATACAGTATGCCAAATTTTGCAGCAATCCTGATTTTCGAACACTGGCTGTGTTGATATCAGGATGCCTTGCACTGACTCTGCCCTTCATCGCCCCTGTTCCAGAAATGCTGGTGTGGCAGGTCGCAAGGGCACTTGCACCATGGCGGGGCTGCAGCATCCCCTTATTTGGGATTTTGGAAGCCCCACCATGGACACAATGTGGCATTGAAGTTAGACCAGCCATGAGCTGGGTTAACAGCCCTTACCACAGATGGCTGGCATAAGCTGCATTGGAGGGGACTGGCTGTGTGGCACAGAGCAGCCGGACTGGTGGGGTGCCAGTACAGGGAGGAACTGGCATGTCAGAGTGTGAGAGGGAACACTGGTGGCACAGAGGCAGGCTTGCTCTGGACAGTGACAGACAGCTGCAGAGTGACAATGGACAGTGTGCTTCCGTGGCATCTGTCACGTGGGGTGCATGTCCCACTTGCCATCAGTCTTAGAGCACCTGTGGATGTACATTGTGGCAGGTGGCTGTGCCCAAGGTATGTTCTCCATCAAGTGCAGCACCGCATCCTGTGCTGCTCGGGTCTGTCACCACCTGTCAGGGTGGTTGCATGATGTGGGTTAGCTGGCAGGGGTCACAGTATCAAGGGTCCGGTACACAATCCATGGCAGCATACTGCCCATTGTCGCTCCACAGTTGTGTGTCAATGTCAAAGGCATGCCTGCCCTGGTGCCATCAGTGTTCCCTTCCGCACCCTGTCATGCCCATTCCTCCCAGTACTGACACCCCCACTGGTCTGGCTGCTTAGTGCCATGCACCCTGTCCCCCCAAACATCATGGTTGTGTGCTGCAGTTGCACAAGGCTGGAGGAGCTTGACAGGACCCTCAGCAAAACCCCTCAAGTTCACCAAAGGTTTGACACAACACTGAGGCTGCAAAAAGTCCCAGGGATTTGGCACAGGGACCCTCTTTTTTCTGGAATAGGGCGCAAAGTCCCTGATGCATCTGGAGATTGCTGCAGCTGTGGATCAGTGCACAGAAACATAGAAACATAGACTTTGACGGCAGATAAGGACCGCAAGGCCCATCTAGTCTGCCCATTTCCCTACCTACAGGATAGGCCGCAGATCCTAGTTAACCAACAGCCTACTTCTTCCTACCCCCCACAAAAATTGCTTTATGTCTGTCCCATGCATTCTTGAATTCTCCCACAGTTTTAGACCCCACAACCTCCTCAGGAAGGCTGTTCCATGCATCCACTACCCTCTCTGTGAAATAATACTTCCTCACATTGCCATCATGCACCAGTCTAGCAGACCTTTGAAAATCTGGCCCAAATTCTCAAACAAACCCAGCATAGGTGGTTGCTGCGAAATGGCAAGACATTATTAATTGGCCAGTAATAACCCACAAACTGAAGACCTCAATCCAAACAGAGCCAGAAGAAAAAAATCTTAACATTTTCGGTGAAGAACTTAATACAACTATTTTACAAAATACTTTTAAATCAGTACAAAAGAATATAACAAACAATGGAGATACAACAAAAACTAGACAGCCTGGATAATATCCCTGAGCAAATTGCAGAACTTCAGAGTTCAGTCGAAAGAATGAATAACAAGCATTTGTCAACGCCGAATGTTTGCTTGCTGGCATTAGCAGTTGAAGTGCAGGAGTTAGACAGATGCAGTATAGGAATGGCACTGAAGTATTGAACTGACGCCAACTCTACCCTCACCCTGCAGAGATGGACAGGCATTGGGGTGTGCCTCTGGGCCATCGCCTATGACAGTCACAACATTTCACCTCACCCTACCCCTCAGACATTGACAAGTGTCGAGGTGTGCCTTGGAGTGTTTGGGCTTTACATTCACCTCATTCCATAAGGAAATACGCTGAAATGGGTGAAGTATAGGAGAATGGGGTGAACTCTGGCAGCAAAGGGTCCCAGGCGCACCACAATGCCTATCACTGGCTGCACAGTGGTGGTGGTGGTGGTGGGGGTTGGGGTAGAATGGCATGAACATTACTGCTGACATTCCAAGTCACACCCCTGATGCCTGTCAGTCCCTACAGGGTAGGGCGTTAAGGTCAAAAATCCTAACGCCCTGGGCATTTCTTGGTATTTTTACTCCAAGTTTTCCACATGAGCTTTTTGTGACCCCATTGCATGAACAGTGACACTATCAGTTCTTTAGGCGAAAGGTGATTTTGCACAGTGACTGCGTCATTTGGTGCCACAGGTACAAGGACAGATTTCAAACAGGATGTGAAAAGTGACAGGTGTACTGTTCATGAAGAGGTGTAAAAAAATGGCATTGTTGAAAATCTGCAGTGAAAATATACAAAAACTGGTGAAGTCACTAGTGTGCATAGCAAATGTGCAATGTACACCCGTAAAGTAATTTGTTTGGGGATTTTTTACAGCAGATTTTCAACATAGGTATTTTGGGACCTCTGCTCATGAACAGTGTCATTGTGATTTTCTTAATCTGTCCTGAACACTAATCTCACAGCAAATGTGCTATTCTGCTTCAGGAGTGCGAAAACACATTTTGTCCAGGTTTGAAGAATGACTGCAGTACTGTTCATAAGGAGGTGTGGACAAATGTCAATATTGAAAATCTGGACTGAAAATATTACCAATCCGTGAACTTATGAGGGTGTGTGGAAATTGTGCAATGCATGCTCGTAACAGCCATTTTATGGACTTTTGTCATCAAATTTTAAACATAGCCATGTTAACACCTCAGTTCATAAACAGTGTCACTGTGATTTTCTTAATCTGTCCCAAAAATTGATTTTGCACACCAACCACGCCATTGTATGGCACGGTCAGGATATTCAAAAGGGATGTGCATGGCGCAACAGGGTTGCACCATGTGCAACCCACTAATGTGACCCAGTACGATATTGAAAAGGGCAAGCTGAGCTGCCCAAATTCCGATGTGCTGGGGTGCAACCCTAATGAATGTGGTGTAATGGCAGGGGGTGTGCCCATGCATATGCGGCACATCCCGATATTCAGTCCGGGATGTGTGGCGCATATGCCAGCACACCCCCGCATTGTGCCACACAGGGAGGGGTGCAAAGATGTTCCTAAAAAACAGGGAACAAGTCGGGGACACCCACAGGCAGGCTGCTGTAGTGCACGGTGCAACACAGCAGCCGCATGCCATGGGTGGCCACCCGACCTCCCCAGATACCATATCAGGGCACACAGCCCCCCGGTGGTCCAGTGGTCCCCCACTCACCTGATCATGGGCAGAAGTAGGAGACAGATCCCTGGTGGTCCAGTGGACCTCCCCCCCTCACCCAATTGCGGGCAGTAGTATAAAATGATTTCATGGTGGTCCAGTGGAACACCCCCCCATCGCCCGATCGTGGCCATAAACATATGATGGAAATACCCTGGTGGCCGATGGTACCCTCCCTCACCACCACTGCAGTACCCCACCACCTGCCCCCAGTCAGTGGCGGGTAGCACCGCCCACAAGCCACCCAGCCACCCGCCGACTGACAGCGTACAATTTGGCTGTATGCCTATTAGTCCACTGCGTGGGCCGATGGGCATGCAATCCAAACTGAACTACACAGTCCCAAATTGTGTTCATTCACAGTTCAGGACTGTGTAGTACAGTATGGAATACACACCTATTGGCCCACACAGTGGACCAATAGGTGTACAGCCAAACTGTACACTGTCAGCCAGTGGGTGGCTGGGTGGCTTGTGGTCGGGGTGTTACCGCTCGCTGCTGACTGGAGTGGTGCAGGGTGGTAGGGTACTGCAGTGGGCAGGTGAGGAGGGGGTATCACTGGACCACCAGGGTATTTCTATATGATTGTGCCCAAGATCGGGCGATGGGGGGTTTCCACTGGACCACCATGGAATCATTTTATACTACTGCCCATGATCAGGCAAGGGGGGAGTCTACTGGACCACCAGGGATTTTTATTTTACTTCTGCCTGTGATCGGGTGAGGGGGGTCCACTGGAACACCAGGAATCTGTCTTATACTTCTGCCAATGATCAGGTGAGGGGGTCTACTGGACCACCAGAGATATATTGTTCATGTATGCCCGCAATCAGGTGGACAGGCAGGGGAACTGCAGGGCATCGGTCCCCGACGGCTGCAACCTCGCAGGGCGCCAGGCACAACTCACTTGGGATTGGCATACCACATGCAAATGGGGTCATAATGAAATGCAAATGGCCCCATTTGTGCCTTGCATGCATAATGGCCTCATCTGCATGTGCAGTTCTGAATATCGCTCTGACGCGCCTAGCGCAAGTGCACTTGTTCCCCTTCCCCATTCTGCCTTTTGCGCCTGGCGCAGAGCCACTGCACTGTGCACAATGCTTGCACCCTCAGTGCCATATTCAGTGGTGCTGAGCCATGGTGCAACACCGCTGAATATCATCTGGTCCTCGCCCTGGCACAGCCTAGTTGCACTGTGCCCAGGCTTGCGCCACAGCAGGGCACAGTCTGACTATCCCAGTCCACATGTCCGAAAACACATATCGGGTGAAATGTGAAAAATGGCAGTTGCACTATTCATAAGGAGGTGTGGTAAAATGGCAATGCTGAAAGTTTGGAGTGAAAATATTAAAAATGTTCTAAGTTACGAGCGTGTGTAGGGAACTGCACAACACACAATTGTAAAACAGTCATTTGGGGGAATTTGTTCACTAGATTTTCAACATAGGGTTTTGGGGGCCTACCTCATGAACAGTGTCACTATAATATTCTTACTCTGTCCTGAACATTGATTTTGCACAGCGACCGTGCCATTGTACGCTACATGTGCAAAACCACATAATGGGTGAAATGTGAAAAATGAGTTGTACTGTTCATAAGGAGGTGTGGTAAAATGGCAATGCTGAAAATCTGGAGTGAAAATATTAAAAATGTTCGAAGTTACGAGCGTGCGTAGGAACTGCACAATGTACACTCGTAAAACAGTCATTTTGGAGTATTTTTTTGCCAAATTTTCAACAGAGCCATTTTAACCCCATTTTAACCCCTCTGCTCATGAACAGTGTCACTATGATTTTCTTAATGTGTGCCAAACACTGATTTCGCACACCGACTACGCCATTGTGCACTACAGGCATGGAAACACATTTTGGGCGAGATGTGAAAAATGACAGCTGTACTGCTCATAAGGAAAGGTGGTAAAATTGATTTGAAGGAAATATTCTAGTTGCCGAACTAGTTGTCCAACTTTAGACACTGACATGATTCAGTGACTCGGAGATCTGACTAGTCTTTTTTCATTTGTGGCCACTTTTTTTTTCAAAAACACAAAAGTCAGTTAAACTTTGCAAAGATTAACAAGAAAAGGTCAGTGTTCTCCATGTGGACAGAAGAAACAAAGTGCACATCTGAGAGTGTAGCTAGGAGCCAAAGGTTACAATCTGAAATGTCTACCAAAACGGCACTATTTTGTTTTCTCTGATAACCTGAACCAGCAGTAGCATACGTAAGTAATAAGCCATGACAGGGTATGCATTATAGGATTATAATAACTGCGTCTTCATTTTTCTCTAGAAAAACCATGGCATTATTTGCCATAATAAAGGAGTGTTTATTATGGCAAACACGTACATGGTTTTCCTCATTCCATGCATGAACCCGACACAACTGAATGTCCCGGACTACTGGCCACCTCGAAGTTTACACACATCTTCAGGGTTAGATGCTTTTCATAAACCACTAGAGCTTCACACTCAGGGATTATGTAGCATCTAACCCCTCAGATGTGTGCAAACGTCTCATTACACACACCAACCCATACTTTATTCTATATTTAATGCACACCCCAGGGGTGTAGTAAGGCATGAGGCTGAAGGTCCCTGGGAAGTGAAGATAAACATTCACAGTCCAGATATTGAAGGTGTAAGCATTGGGAATAATACTTTTAAATGATCAATTTACATGGATGACATATTGCTATATTTGACCAATCCAGTTGAATCCACTGAAAATCTAATAATGCTGATTAACAAGTTCAGTAAAATTCCTGGATACAAACTGAATATTGATAAAACCCAGTATCAATCACCCAGTGGTGGAATACCACAAACAGAAATAAAAGATCTAGGAATTTCATGGGCAAATGGCAACATTGAATATCTGGGTATAAAATTATGCAGATCCATTAAGAAAACTACTGCCCTAAACCTGAAAGAATTTTTTTTTCAATTCTATTTCACTTCACTGGAGGCCTAGGGCATCTCTCCAGGGAACCCACTCATCTTCTGCCTCTACTCCCTCCCTTCCAGTAGCCCTCCTTACCTGGTCTCCACTCCAGTATTCCTTGACTCAGTCCAACCCCTCAGATCACCCCCCCCAGGGGAGGGCCCCTCAGATCACCCCCCCCCCAAGGGAGGGCCCTCAGATCACCCCCAGGAGGGCCCACCCACCCTTGGCAGCCTTTCTGAAATTAGAGGGATCACCAAGGAATCCGGAGGCAGGATAGCAGACTAGGAATTCAGGCCTGGCATTGGGATGTGGGCAAGACACTAGAGCCCCCTTTGCGTCCACTAGGCCACCAGGATATTTCTCTCCCCCCCCCCGGGGCGGATGTGCAATGCTGGCAGTACACCTATGTGCAACTGGCTGCCACTGCTCCACCCCCAAAATTGCGTCAAGCCCCTGCTTCCTGTGGGGCTCCTGGTCTCCACCAGAAGTCACAATGGAGCAGGGCATACCCCGGAACTGACCCCAGAAGGGGAGAGCAGTCTTCTGAATGCTCGATCCCCTCCCTCCTCTGGTGACCCCTGATAACCAGAGTCCATTCCCAAACCTGTGTAGCGGGCATGGTTCAAGGTGTGGTGTCCAGCACCTCAACCCTCAGCATCACCGGGCTAGTTCAACCTGAAAGAATTTAAAGGTAAGTTAGAAAAATATGTAGATAAATGGCAACAATTCCCTTTAGGCTTCTGGAGCAGGTTAGAGTCAATTAAAATGATTACCTTACCAAGAGCCCTACATACATTTTCAATGATACCCCAATGTATAGCTAAATCCTGGTTTTTCACACTTCAAAATAAAATTCATAAGTCATGCACCCATCACACATGTGTCTCGTGCGCTCCTGGGTGCCATTTTGTCTCGGCGGTGCAGATTGCAGCATGCCTCACAGAAGCATACCCAGGGCACCCAACTGGAGCTAGGTCAAGCTGGTCAACCTGGTGACACTAATGGAGCTCCATGTTGGCACCCTATATGGGCAGGTGCCCCTTGACAGGCCACGCACCGAGGTGTGGCAGGGGGTGGCCGAGGGGTTAGAGGAGGCCACTGGGTCACGGCATAGTGGGGAGCAGTGCCGCCACAGGTATGGGGACCTGTGGTGGTGGGATCCAGACCGGTTGAGGACACTGCAGGCACGCGTCCAGAGGGGTGCCATGCCATGGCCAGGTGAGTGCACATTTCCATGACTGTGCCTTGTTGGTGTTCTGTGGGGTGCCAGCGGGTGTTATGCTGTGCTGCCAGGGGTGGGGGCTATGGCTGGGAACAATGCCAGCCGTGGCAGCGCACCATAGGTGCGCTCTGCCATGGCAATGCCAGTGCGTAGGGACATGGGGTATACTGTACTGGTGGGGGGGTGGGGCATGTGGGTTGCTGCCTGGTGCTGATGTCTGCCTCTCACTGTCTCCCTACTAGGCCCTGAAGATCGGCGCAGAGCAAGGATGGCAGAAGCCACTGCCGGATGGCAGCAGACCAATGGTGGTGCATGGGCGAGGGATGCTGGCCATGCGGGAGGTGCTAGCAGACAGGCGCCAGTCATGCTGCAGCATGCAGGTAGGCATCCTGTCGGTGTACATTGTTGTGTGGGGTTGGGGTGGGCCACAGCCCCCATGCACATAGCCATCACAGCCGTGCATCGCTGGCATGGTCCATCGCACCATGCCGTGCCTTATGCACATGTGTGTGACCACTGCAGGTGGGCTGTGGGTGCATCCAGGTCCCAGCCAGGGCACTGCCATCCCCCGCAATGGCCATGTGCCTGGCAGCCATGGTTGTGGTGTGCTGCGCATGGATGGTGGTGGTGTGCAGTGCTGTGCATGGCTGTGGATGGTCAGGATGGCAGCTCCTGTAGGCACGCATGCTGCGGATGGCTGTGTGCCTACTACAGGGCACGTCACCGCTGTCCGCTGCACACGGTGGATGCGCTACAGTCATATGGGTGTGCACTCATCCTTGTCCCCTCCTTTGTCTTAGGTGTCCATCAAGTGGATGTCCACACCAGGCTGCTGGAGAGGCTCCTGAGGGTCACCACAGCAACCCTTGCGGTGGCCCACATCATAAGGCAGGCCCTGTTCAGGCTGCAGAGGTGACGACGGACAAGGCACCAGTAGGGCATGAACATCACATGGGGCCCATTGGCCTGCATCACCCTCCCTTCCCCTGCCCCCCTTCCTCTATTGTACCCTGCCTAGCCATGTCCCCTGTCCCCCGCCCCTTCCCCAGCCTACCTTCTTGATTGTGGCCTCCTGTTCCCTGCCCCCTATCCCTGTTCCTCTGTATATAGTTTCTGTTGTTTGTTACTTTAATGCGCTTCTATTTTGGTAGCTATCCGTGTTCATGTCTGCTTTGCAGCTGGCGTATGGAGCCATGCTGCAGTGGTGTGCATGGTGACTGTGTGGTATGTCTGGGGTCAACTGGGGCTTGTGTCTGGTGGTCTGTGCCCAGTGGCCGGTGTGTGTGCCCTGGGGCGTATGTGTGATCCCTGCTGGGCTGTGTGGCTTGTGTGTTGTGTGCTGTCGGCATGTGTGTTGTCAGCTATGGTCCTGGTGGCATGTCCTGTGCCATCCTGTGGGTGTTGCCTGTGGCTGCCTGCCAATGGTCATTGGTGTCACATCACTTCCATGCACTGCTGTGGTTCATGTGGTCAGGTCCTGTGACCGTGTGCCTGCCTTGCCACTCTCCTGACATCCCCTGCACCCTGGTGGCAGTGTGTCCTGCTCTTGTGACCTGCTCCACACTGTGCCGGGTGCCCTGTTCCATGGCCCATGTGCCTCTGTCCCTTGCCTGGTCAGCGTTGTGCTCTTGCGCTTCCTGTCTTGCTCTGTTGTGCAGCCCAAGTAGTGCAATGGCACCTGCTGACTTGTTCCCTGGCACAGCCCTTGTTGTGAGATGGCCAATCCCTGCGATATTCCAGCCGCCTTGGCGCCTGTCACTTCACCGCTAGCTCAGCCTTGAATATCATGTGTGTGTGCACTGGTGCAGTGTACATGCACTGCGCAGCTATTGCGTCTGCCTCTGGCGCTTTTCTGAATATCTCACCCATGGGAGACAGTGGAAAGAGTAAACGGACATCCCTACATTTCTCACTATAGAGCAGTTTCATAGTGCTGGCATCTGATAACTGTCACAATGACAGTATAGCAAAAAGATCTGTCATGAGTAGTATACACACACACAAAATCAACTCACTATAATAAAGTAGTAGGCAGATTATGAGGCAGAAGGCCACCATCCTCATCACAGAAGTCATGGAAAATAAGCGACGTCCCCTGGCCCCGATGCAGTTACACAAAATGAGCTGACAGTTGCCTTGTATAGCCCACAAGTTTTCTTCCTTACTCAACATGTCTTACGACAGCTGTGGGTGGAAAATGTTTTTCTGCCGTCGGTGTTCACTACAGCAACTGGGTTAATACGAGAGCTGTGAGTGGAATAATGTCTGTGTACCATCGCTGGTCAGTACATCAAACATGTTAAAAGTTTGCAGTGTAAAGGTGAAAAAATCTGATGTTTCCATTTGATGGTGTGAGCAGTGCCCATCAGTTGTATATACACGTACAGTAGAAGCATAAACGTCGACTGTTACTAGATGTAGTAAAAGGTGACGAAGACAACTGTTTCTAGCAGAGGTAAACAGTGCTTCATGCCACCTAAAGTAAGAAGTACTGTACATGCGATTTTGATTGACAACAGTTGAAGTATACACCATAGAGCAGCCATACAATGTACTACTAGTTTAATACACAGCCGCTATGCATAGGAGTAGTAGGCAATTGTTCTGTTGCAGAAACTCATAGCATGCTTCTGTGCAACGCTACTGTACAATATACCAGAAAGGTAAGGTAACATATTAAAAGAGACAAACTTAACAGCTGCCATGCAGGAGAAGAAAAATAACACATATTTTGTAAGAGGCTACTTTACTCAATGGAAGGATAATGTGCCTTTGAGGCAGGAAAAGTAGGTAAATACCTCAATTTTGGGGGGTTCTGTGCTGGGGGAGGTAACCCATGTTATAAGTGCAATAATCCACTCCAGGGTGTGGGGTTTTAGGCATTTAATCCACATCTGGGGTGCTGTGAGGACACTCAGCCTGAGGCCTCATGCCTCACAACACACCCCTGGTGTGGATTTAATGCCTATAAATCACACCCTGGAGTAGGTTATTGCTTACATACTACAGGCCACATGCACAAAAAGGTGTTTATAGATAGAAAGATCTCACCTATAGTGGGTAATTTTTGTCCTGAAACAGTAGCGTTCAAAATGATTTAGAACAGACAGAATTGTTTAGATATACTCATCTGAGTCAGGTCTTCAAGAAAAAGAATGATTAGCGTAAAGAGCTTCAGCTCATTAAAGGAACATTGAGAGGATTGTACTGAAATTTCAAAAAGATAAAAAGTGTTTTTTTGCTTGGATTTCCAAACAAATTTTGATAATTAAAAAAGGTATAAACAAATGCACTTACATGGGAAAAAGATTTACAGACTAATATAGGTGAATATAAATGGCTTCTGATGCTTGCCTTGATCAACATTTCTCACAGTACCTGAAGCAAAATTATGCAATATAAAATTCTTAATAGGGCATAATATTCAGTTTTAGGACTGTATAAAATAAAACTTCAAAACAGCTCATGAGCCACCCTCACCATCACACCACACAGCTAGCCTGGTTGCAGCAGGTTCACCACTCCCCTACAAATCCCTTTTCTATCCCTCCCCTCCCCTTCCCCCTCACTATCCCCCCTTCTGGTCACCCTTCCCTACACTCGCATTCATCTATGGTCACAACCCTTCCAGGGTAGACCATGGGGATAGCGTTGAATATGCATTGCCGTTTTGATGGTCGCTCATATTCAGTCGCTATACTCACTGGATAACATCAATACAAAGCAGAAGTAGCCATTAAGAATGATTGTATCTAGGAGCGTGATCTGCCTATGATTAAGACGGCAGGGTGATTTTGAGTGGCTCTGCCTAATCTCATGTAATCACTCTGAATCCATTACTGTACAACTCTGCTTGTGGTTAACACTGACAGCCTTCAATTAATAATACCCCCTAGTATCGCAGTTTGACTGTTTTGTGTAAATCTTACCAGCAGGGAGTCTGTTTCCTTTATCCTGTTTTGGGTTTGTGCAGTGCCGACAGGGAAGCCTACTTTTGTTTTCATCCACGCTGTCTAGATGGCAGCCACATCGATCCCAGCATGGATTTGCCTCCCTCACAGCTTGCTAATCTCCAAGTATCTCCTCAGTGCTGGAGAAAATTCTGCAGGACACCTCTACACTTAAAGTTGCCTCAGCTCAAACAATACAGGAGATGCAAGCTGGGTGACCAACTATGGAGAAACATCTTCTTGCGATTTAGCAGACCAAGGACTAACAACTGGCTATACTTTAGGAGCAGGCAGCCAAGATCACCTACCTCATGTCAAAGGTAGATGATCTAAAAAATAGGCCTTACTGAAATAATATTCACTTTGAGGGCTTTTCAGAGGGATTGGGGGGTCTGATGCTGCATTTTTTCTGCAGAAGACTATCCTGAGATTCTGAATGTTCCAGACCTGTTTTGACTGAGAAGGAGCATAATTCCTTGGTGTCGAGGCTGTCAAAAGGTGCTAGACCCCAGCCAATCCTCAACAAATTCCTCAGGTACCCAGTTAAAGATAATATTCTCAGGCTGGCCTGGATCCAATGGTCAGCTTTGCTGGCTATGGTACCCTATCACTTTGTCTCAGGACTTTTCTGCTGAGCTCACCCAGCACCGATGGGCTTCTACCTTAGCACAGAAGCAACTTGCAGTTATGGGGGTCAAGTTCGTGATGAGATGCCTTGCTGCCAGCACAACATAATCAATGTGGTCCCCAGTGGCTGCCTTGCCTCCGAAGCTCCTGGAGCTCTCATAGCTACACTCAGGCAAGGGCACCGTGGTCAATCTGTGGAAGCTGATCTGTGGCCCCCACCCCAGGTTGTGCAGATCATTATGGGCACCTCTTCTCCTCTCCCTGCAGTCTGCCATGAGTTCCAGCAACTCTGCCTCACCACTACCCCATGGAGGAATATATGGTAGCTTGTTCACAGAGCAGCATAAGGAGATATGGAAAGAATGTGAACCCCCCTCATTCCCCACCTCAGCAGAGATCTGGAAGCTACAGCCACAGGTCTCATTTACCAATTTCTTTTGTGGGCAGCACAGGCATCCCAACAATGCTGAACAAGTTTTCAGCTCTGCAAGAAGTGGCACTGGAGGATTCTGGAATAGTTCCAGGACACCCTAGCACCTTCCATGTGGCCACCTCCTTGGCTGTGCGACTGCAATTCTGGGCTGACACTGAGGCTACGGCAGCCTTGTTGCATGGTCTCTCTTCCAGCCTGGAGGACTCATCCTTATCCCTGATGAAAGAAGCCCTTCTCCAGCTGGGGGCCAGATGAACTGTTCCCTTCAGGTACTGTGGATGTCTAACTGTGTGTGAGGAGCCAGTTCACCCCGGGGGATTAACAGTCTACTTTTTGTGCTATTAGTCTGGACTGGCAGACTGTTGGTTTTCTGCCCTGACAAGTTCGTTATTTGCTTTGCTTCCTGGGTGCCATTATCACACTGCCAGTCTCTGGAACTGTGCCAAAGACTGAAGCTCCAGGCTTTCCCTGCCCATAAATGTGCATGCTGGCATCTGTGACACCACGGCTGGAGAACTCTAAGCGCTATATATCCTTACAAAACCAATGCTCCACCTCAAGGAGACATTGTGTGGCAAGTCTACAATATTTGCACCCTGTTAAGTAAACAAAGAAGAGTCTGTAGACTTAAAAGTTGTCTTACTAAATCTTTATTTTTTTTCCATTTTTACATAGAAAAAAACACACCTTTTAGTAACTTCATTCTGTTCAGCTCAAATAGCAAACTATTTTTTCACGGCTCAATTGCCCATTCCACAGTTAGAGATACTGCTGTGTATTTAAACCATAGTATTCCAGGCATTAAGAACATCCATTCTAGAATTGTAGAGCAAGGTGGACGTGCACTGTTGAATGCATAGTTTAGGCACCAAAATGTCAGCCATGACATCACACATGCATGCATGCGCACACGTGCATGTCCACCTAAATCACAGCTGTGGGTAGCAGCCTACGTGAATCGGCTTAACCACCACAGACTAGTCAGAAATCTTTGCTTATAGTGTGAGTAGCCCCGATTATGCCTATCTAAACCAATACTAATTCCCTACCCCCGACCACGGCTTGGGACGTGAGTACCAGCTAGGAGGGTGCAGTTCAGATGAATAATCACAAACGAAAGCTGGTGTTAGAGAAGATGAAGATCGGGCAGAGGGATCGGACTTAAGAGGTGAGATCAGTACGAGTGGTCTGCATAATTGTGTGCGTTAACCTACGAGACCACAGCACACGATTATTGTCACCCCACGCTGACAATCACCAAAGTGGTTGCAATCACGGGACTAACAAACATATGGTACCCAGAACATTGGTCACAGCACTGTGAACTTCCATTGGTCATTTTTTTTTTTTTGCCATAAAGGTTTTTTCCCATGGTTCAATGCAGGTAGGCTACTCAGCCCGGTTCCCACCTCCTGTGCCTGGCATCTACCCCCCCACACTCACCTTTCCCATATTTCCCCCAATAGGTTTCCCCACGGTGGGGCCAGGAAGGGGAGGGCTGTCCTCCTCCCCACCCAGTGTCTCTCATTCAGAATGAGGGTCGGTGGTTCAAGTGGCAATGCTGGAACAGGGGTACATGAGCAGGGCTTCATTAAGC
This sequence comes from Neoceratodus forsteri, assembly GCA_016271365.2. Taxonomy (NCBI): domain Eukaryota; kingdom Metazoa; phylum Chordata; order Ceratodontiformes; family Ceratodontidae; genus Neoceratodus; species Neoceratodus forsteri. The sequence goes on from CM028133.1 coordinate 12,693,357, forward strand.
CACGCCCTCCCTTTTCTGTTTTCTCCCCAAGTTCTCCAGCCACTGCAACATGTAAGTGTGCAAGCATGGAGGCACACTCGCACACACTCACACTATGGAACCATGGCCCCACCCTTTCTATGTTGCTTGTAATTCTGGTGCTACCAACTAGCCTCCACCAGTGGCAGCCAAGGACTGAGACTGCATTCCTCCTTGCAGTGGCAGAGGAGTGTACCAAAAAGTGTGGGGGGGGTCCAAAATGCACAGAACACTTCAGCACTGCTCAATTCAATGTCTAACCCTTCAGCTACAAAAGTGAGTGGTCATCTGACACACCTGACCCCCTGGCTCTGCTGCCTATGCCCCTCCACCGGAAGAGGAGAGCTGTCCAGTGGACACTTGATCCTCTCCTCCCTCGGTCAACCCCTGGCAACCCGAGCCAATTCCCGAACTCATGTCACCAGTGTGTTAGGAGGTAAGGTGCAGAGTGCCTCAACCATCTACATTGCTGGGCCAGCTAACGTAGTTTATAGTTACAGACAGTTATGGTGTGTCTTTGTCATATGCCGCACAACCCGGTTGCTTGCTTCTATTGTTTTTGACAAAAGGGATTTGTAGTAATAGAATGGCTGGTGTTTCAGTCTGCATTCTTACTGAAATAAGTTGTTATAAAAAGTTCAGATGTTGCACAGTTACATATTTACTGCTCCTGCTGCCTCATGCAGCTAGAGAACGTGGCTTTATGGTATGCCATTATTAGTCATTTTTTTCTGGGAATTTGTCGCAAAGTGCTACATAAGAGAAATGTCCACTTTTTGTTTGAAAAAGAACAACGTCACGGGTATACCAGTTTGGACACAGGAGGCAGGGAGGGAAGGGGAAGTTCTGGTGTTCTGCCAATGTACCACCAGTTAGAGGAAATGACCAAGGAAGTGGGGAGGGGGTAGTAAGTTTAAATAACTGGGGAGAGGGGGAAGTAAGGCAATTAGAGAGCTTGATATTAAAGTTAAAAAAGTTTCAAACACTTTACGACATCATAACAGCAGTACAGAAATTCATGCTGGATGACTTTGAAGTGAGATTACATTTGGGCATCTAGGTCAATATAAATTATTAACATAAAAACATAGAATCTGATGGCAGATAAGGACCGCTTGGCCCATCTAGTCTGCTCATTTCCCTACCTAATGGATAAGCTGCAGATCATAGTTAACCAACATCCTACTTCCTCCTACCCCCCTGCTAGAATTGCCTTATGTTTGTCCCATGCATTCTTGAATTCCCCCACTGTTTTAGACTCTACGACCTCCTCAGAAAGGTTGTTCCATGCATCTACAAACCTCTCTGTGAAGAAATACTTCCTCACATTACCTCTGAGCCGTCCCCCTCTATCCTCAAATTGTGCCCCCTTGTTCTTGCACATCTCTTTTTCTGAAAGATGCTACCCTCTTGGACTTTGTTGATTTCCTTGAGGAATTTGAAAGTTTCTATCATGTCCACCTTCTCCCTCCTTTCCTCGAGGTTATACATCTTAAGCTCCTTTAGTCTTTCTTCATATGTCTTCTGGTGCAGACCCTGCACCATTTTGGATGCCCTCCTCTGGACAGCCTCCACCCTGTCTATGTCTTTGCAGAGATGGGGTCTCCAGAACTGCACACAGTACTCCAGATGGGGTCTGACCAGCTGTCTGTACAGAGGGATAATAACTTCCTGTTTTCTACTGGTGATGCCTCTCCCTATGCATCCCAGTATTCCCCCCCAACCCTCCTTACTGCCTTCTCACATTGCTGGCCCACCTTTAGGTCATCTGATATGACTACCCCCAGGTCCATTTCCATTTTGTGTTGTTGTCAGTATCTCATTGTGTACTCTTCCCCTGGGTTTTTGTTTCGCATTACCTTGCACTTCTTTGCACTGAATCTGAGCTGCCATACATTTAACCATTCCTCCAACCTTGCCAAATCCCTTCTCATCCTTTCCACCCCACCTTGCATATCAACCCTGTTGCAGATCTTTGTGTCATCTGCAAAGAGACATACTTTCCCTTCCAGTCCCTCTGCAATGTCACTTATAAAGACATTGAAAAGGACCAACCCCAGTACTGAACCCTGCGGTATCCCACTAGGAACCCTCCTTTCTTCACTGTGGACTCCATTTACTATTACTCACTGTGTCCTGTTGTCCAGCCAGTGTTTTACCCAGGCTACCACCCTGGGACCCACTCCCAGACTGGCTAATTGGTTTATTAATCTTTTGTGTGGGACTGTGTCAAATGCCTTGCTAAAGTCTAGGTAGGCCATGTCCACAGCCCCTCCCTGGTCTACTACTTTGGTCACCCAGTCAAAGAAATCAATTAGATTTGTCTGACATGACCTTCCTGCTATGAATCCATGCTGCCTTGTGTCCTGTGCCCCACTGGGCTCTAGGTACTCAACAATTCTTTCCTTCAGAAGTGATTCCACCATGTTCCCTACCACTGAGGTCAAACTGATAGGTCTGTAGTTTCCTGCCTCTGTCTTGCTCCCACTTTTGTGAAGGGGAATCACATCCGCCCTCCTCCAGTCCTCAGGTACCACACCATCCTCCCATGATTTATTAAAAAGGGTAGTCAGTGGTGTTACTAGTTCTTCCCTTAGTTCTTTTAGAATTCTGGGGTGAATCCCATCAGGCCTCATTGCTTTATCCACTTTCAGTTTTAAGAGTTCTTTCAGAACCCTTTCTTCTGTGAAAGGACTAATATCAACCCCCCTATCCAGAGTGCTTCTATTGACTGGATTAGGTATCTCACCTCCTTTTCCATTGTGAATACTGAGCAGAAGTATTCATTCAGTATCCCTGCTTTTTCACTGTCGCTCTCTGCCCAACCACTTTCCTCTTTATTCAGCCTCAGTATCCCTGCCTTAGTCTTTCTTTTGCTCCCTAATGTACCTATAAAAGGTTTTATCCCCCTTCTTAACCGAGTTGGCTTTTCTATTCTGACTGCCTTCCCTGCTTCCTTCTGCTTTAACTGGTACAGTTCTCTGTTCTGATCCTTCTGTGTTTCCTTATACTTCCTGAATGCTGTCTTTTTCTCCCTTACCTTCCCCGCCACTTCTTTTGAGAACCATAGTGTTTTTGTCTTTCATTTTGATTTGTTTATTTGCTTCACACAAAGGCTTGTTGCCTCTGTGATGGTGGTTCTGATGTTTCCCCACTGTTGCTCCACCCCACTTTCTTGCCTGTTTGCTAGTGCTTTTCTGAGGCACTCTCCCATTTTGACAAAATCAGCCCTCCTGAAGTCCAGCACCTTCACTTTTGTGTGGCTTGACTCAATAGCTAAGTTTATCGTGAACCACACTGGTGGTTGCTTGTTCCCAAATAGCTACCCACTTCAAGATCAGAGATCCTCTTTCCATCCCCATTTGAGAGTACCAGGTCTAAGATTGCTCCCTTCCGAGTGGGTTCCAAAACTAGCTGTCTGAGGCATCCCCCTGTAGGGCATTGAGAATGGCCCTGCTCTTGGATGTGGCTGCAGCAAAGGTGCTCCAGTTAACATCTGGCATATTCAGGTCCCCCATCAGCAATATCTCTCCTTTCTCTGCCATCCCAAGGATGCCTTCTATCATTTCCTTGTCTATTTCCTTCCTCTGAGACGGGGGTCTGTATACAACCCCTGTGCGGATTGTGGAACCATTTTCAGTCTCCAGGGTGACCCACAGTGCCTCCTCTCCTCCCTGTTTATCCTTTAGTTCTGTTGCTTTGATCCCTTCCCTTACATAGAGAGCTACTCCTCCTCCTCTTCTTCTTCTCTCCCTGTCCCTCCTGTAGATTGTTTACTCTGGTATGTTGACATCCCAGTCATGGTTCTCTGTGTACCATGTTTCTGTGACTGCCACAATATCCAGGCATCCCTCTTCCATCAAGGCCACCATTTTGGGGAGCTTTTTACCTAGACTACAGGCATTGGTACTCATTACCCACCATTTTTTTATGGCTTTATTTCTTTTTGCCCCATCCCTGTCCTTACTGCCTTTGTCATTTTCTCTATTTACCCCTGCCCTTCTCCCTATTGACTGCTCTATCTTGGTGTTTACCTCACTAGCTACCCTGATTTTTTGGGGGGGGGCTAGGATTTCCCTTCTCCTTTTCAGTGCCTCTCCCCTTGGCTAGTTTAAATGCTTGCCAATGAAGCATTTAAACTTATAAAATCGCAAGCATAAATCTAAAAATCTCATTGGCCAAGACAGATCGGCTGACCGTACATTAATTTTCAGTACACACACATTCATCCTGGTCCTAAACCACATTACACAATGAGCAGATCAGTTCTCCTACAACCAGAACTATCTTCCATCAGTCTCCCTACAACCAGAACTGATCTTCCACCACAAACATGGCCGCTACCTTTACACTGTAGAAACCTTCAACTGGGCCCTAAAATTAAAATGATCTTAAATATAAAATTAAACAAATTAATTAAATGTTGTTTACCAGATCGTCACACTCTCCTTACACACATAAACAAATTAGAAACATTAAGTATTGTTTATAGTTTTCATTACAACTGTTTGTTTGCTAACAGTGAAAAATCTCCCTTCTATATTTACCTGCTCATCAGGGAAATCTCTTCTGCTTTTCCTGACAATTGAGATAATTGAGTCTCTGGCTCTAAAACAGGCCTTTGTTGTCTGTGTGTACAGTATGTTAGTAGAGGAGTATTCTGCTAGTAGAACTGAGCAGAATTTTGAATCCCTGTATTCCATGGTAAACATTCCATGATAAACATTCTATTTCATGAATGTGGGGAAACACAGAGGGGAAAAAAACAGAATGAAGAAAGTAAGCAATAATACTATATAAACAAATAGAAAAGGTGGTAAATGACTCACCCTGCTGTTTCTCTTTTAGGACAGAGTGAGCAGTTCATGATGCTGTCAGTGAGTGTGGCAGTTTTGAACAATGCTCATGCTTGCAGCACTGGGGAGCTGAGAAGTCTCTTTTATGGCTTCCTTTTAGTTTTGTTTACAGAGTGAGGAGAATGAAATAAAATAAGGGGGCTATATGTGATATTTAGAATGAGAAAAACAGTGATTGTGAATTGTTGTGGCTGGCAGGGGAATATGAAGCTTAAGTGGGCAGGGAGGCATACACTGTATAACATTACTTTAATCTAGCACTAATAGGTGGAAGACCTATTTTAAGTTAAAAGAACAGATTCACTTACATTTTTACTTATTTAAAAATGTGTTTAAAAATAAAAAAACTGCTTCTAAAAATAAAGGGACATTTTATAAGCGCAATAAGACACTCCGGGGTTGTGCATTACGGGGTGATAACCACACTCCTAGGGGACAACTGGCACTGGCCTTGGCTTCTGTGCCTAATCCACGCCCTTAGGAGTGTGGTTATCACACCATAATGCACACCCCTTCGTGTCTTATTGCTTACCTATCACCTAGGATCCTGGTTCCCCTCCTGGATAGATGCAGACCATCATGCCAGTATAGGCGTGCATCCCTCCAGGTGGAGCCCCAGTCCCCAATGAAGCCAAATCCCTGAGCTCTGCACCAGTTTTTATGTTGGTGCACTTGTGCAGCCAACATCTTGCGGTAGTGCAGATTTGGAGGCGCGGTCACTGTTGGGCGACTGCAAGGCACACACCAGTAGGTGTGTCCCACATTCCCCAATCAGCCAGCAGCAAGGGCCGACACCCTGCCTAGCTAATAAGATGATAACATCAGAGAAAAGGTCCGCTGCAATGAGAGCGAAGCTCTCATGCAGCGTGACCACAACACACCTCCCCCTAAGTGCAGGCAACATGGAGGCAGTGACTGCCGCTGTTGCCTGTCAATACCCCATTTATTGTGTGCTGATGGGTGCCCAATCCTCACAGCATCATGTAACTCCCCCTTTTTTTGCTTGCCCAGGGGTGCCTAATCCCCCTCAGCTCCTGCACCCCCCTTTCCATGTTTGCCGATGTGGGTGCCCAATCCCCCTGTCGGCTAAAGCACCCACCCTCACACACACACTCAGGTGGCACACTGGGAGCCCACCCCAGCATGCCAAAGTACCTATTAAAATGAAAACGGTGCCCTGATGTCTTTTTTTTTTTACACCTGTAAACAGAAAACGGTCCCTCATAGTCTCCCTACACCCCTCTCACCACCCGCACCCACCCACTGCGCACCCTGCCTCCCCACCCCATACTTACCTCCGGAGCCCGGCGTGCTGATCTTCCGTGAACCGGGAACACGTCTGCACTCTTCAAAGCCGACTGCGAACTGAGGAAATGCCGGTAAGCTGTATAATGGAATAAATAGGGTTTTTTCAACTTTGATGCATATCTTGGGCATTTTTTGGAATTTTTGCACCAAATTTTCAATGTAGGGTTTTTGGGACCCCTCCTCATGAATTCTGTCACTGTTATGATGTTAATCAGTCCCGAAAGGTGATTTCGCAGTCACTGCGTGGAATCACCTTTTGGGACCAATTAACGCAAGGACAGTGGCAGTGCTCATGAGGTGGGCTCTCAAAAAGCCTATGTTGCAACTTTGGTGGAAAAAATCCAAAAAATGGCTGTTTTACGCGTGTGCGTTGCGCAGTTCCTATGCACACTCGTAACTTCACGAATTCGCAATATTTTCATGATAGATTTTCTCAGCATTGACATTTTCTACACCTCCTTGTGAACAGTACAGCTGTCATTTTTCACATCCTGGCAAATGTATTTCCGCACTTCTGGCGCACAATACCGCGGTCGCTGTGGGAAATCAGTGTTCGGGACAGATTACAAAAATGACAGTGACACTGTTTATGAGCAGAGGTTCTAAAATGCCTATGTTGAAAATTCGGTGAAGACACTCCATCAAATGACTGTGTTACGAGCGTGCGTTGAGCAGTTTGCATGCACACTCGTAACGTTGTGTATTTGTAATATTTTCACTCTGGATTTTCACCATTGGCATTTTTCCACACCTCTTGATGAACAGTACAGTTGTCACTTCACATATCCTGCCCAAAATGAGTTTTCGCACGTCCGGCGCAGAATAGCACGGTCGCTGTGCAAAACTCACTTTTGGGACAGTTTGAGGAAATAACAGTGACACTGTACATGAGCAGAGGTGCTAAATGCCTATGTTGAAAATTTGGTGCTGAACGTCCATAAAATTACTGTGTTACTAGCGTGCATTACGCATTTCCCACGCACCCTTGTAACTTTGCAAATTTGCAATATTTACATGCCACATTTTTGACACTGGCATTTTTTTACACCTCCTTATGAACTGTACAGCTGTCATTTTTCACATCCAGCCCAAAATGTTTTTCCGCACTGCACTACCAAAGCCAATGCTAGCATGACAACATTCAGCAGTGACAAATGCTTGTTTAACCAGTCATTGAATCCCATGTTGCGGAGTACCCTAGCCTCATCCATGCCATAGACAGGTAGCGCTTCTGAGAAAGTTACCATGTGTGCTACTTGTCTAAGGCCCCTCTCCAACTCCCCAAACTCCTGTTGCACTGCTCTGATCCCATTCTCAACCAGGTCATTAATCCCTAGGTGGAAATGTCTGCTAATATTCATTTTATGTTGGAACACTAATGGCCTAAAAAACGTTGTCAATAGAAAGTGAATAATTTCTAATGTAACAACATAAAAGTCAGAAAATAAACATATGAATGCAGTAAGAGACACACATGCTCAATTGGGAATACCAGCGCACCATGGTAGCATGGAAGTGGAGACAAGCTTCAGTTCTAAAGCACAAGGAGGGCTGTCTGGCAAAGGTCAGGATTTCTGGGTAAAATTGTTGACAAACAATTATATCTCCAGCCAGTTGTACTTTCATCAGTGTGATACACTTACTCACTTTGGGTAAACATCATTTTCATCCCTCTATATGCCATGTAAAGATAATTTCTGTTGTTCTAATTTTGGGGCTTATTTTTTAAGTTTTTTACTTGCTAATATGTTACATTTTGGCATGCAATTGTTTTTGCAAACTGACAGAGTTCTGAGCAGAGTTGAAGCTGGCTTCTACTAGTATACCTCTTACCTCGCTCTTAAAGTATTTCACTTGACATTTACTGTAATTTAGTGAGTAGAGAATCTTAGTGTTTTGTTATTCATTAGACTGATAGATGGTATAATATATGTGGGTTGAACTCTCTGCCTGCAGTTATCTCTGGACAACCTTTGACCTTTAAGTTTGGTTCAGCTGAAAGCACGCTTGAGATATTCAAGCTCTCTGATGGCACTTTAATTATGTTCTGAAGGCCTGTTTTAAACCAGTGAGAATTATTTCTGTTTTTTTCTGCATGTTCGAAGTGTTAATAATATGGGATTTTCTAAATAACTGCCATTAAGCTTCTGAAGAAGGACTTGTTGTTCCGAAAGCTAAAGCTATTTGTTCTTTTTGTAACATCCTTTTTGGTCCAATAAAAGGCATCAAACCACTTGTTCTGGACTGGTAAAATTGTGTGAACTTTGAATAATGAAGGGGGGTAGACATATACTAATGCAACTAAAATTGAACAATGGCACGAAACCCAGGGTCTGTGTACTGTCCCATTGTGGAATACCCAGAGGTGTTCACCAAATTAGCAGTGGACATGATGCAATTTGAGGGTCCATGGATGCTAGGAGATCTTAACTGTGTGTCAGACACTATCCTGGATCAATCTGCTGTGGCACCAGTATAACTGCCTAGAAATGTGACTGCTCAGAAAGAAATATGTTCCACATATGTGTTGTTGGACATATGGAGACTGCAGCACACAGTCACTAGGGAATATAGCTTTTACTGTTGCCCCCAATGGATCTTATACCAGAAGAGATTAATTTCTGATGTCAGCTCAGGTACACAGCACAGTAGTTAATATAGAATACCATCCTCTCATGGTGACAGACCATGCCCCTGTGACTGCCACTCTAGGGGGCAGATGGACTGCCTCCTCCACCTACAAATTGGAGCCTGGACCCCACCTAGCTGAAAAACAAGGCGTACATAAGCTATGTCACAAGTGCTATTGAGGAGTATTTAATAAATAACCAAAGGGGTGACACAACAGGTTGCACTACATCGGAGGCTGTTAAGGCTTGCATGAGAGGCTAAAACATAGCCTTCACTAAACATATGAAGGTTACCAGCAACCGAGAGATAACAGCCTTAGAAACAAAAACTGCAGCCTGTGATAAACCACACATTGCTATGCCACACCAGAATTATATCATGTTTTGTAAAAACTCAGATAGAAACTAAACTCCAGGAGTGACAAGATTGTTGAGAGATCCATTCTTCTGGTGAGAGCAGGGCAGTATTTTAACAGGGACAAAGAGGGGACTTTTATCATGTAAAATTAAGCACTGGGAGGGAAAGACAACTATCACCCATATCAAACATGATGAGCGAGGCATCTTCTCAGACCCTGATTTGGTAAGGGGACGCATGTGACACCTTTTATAAAGACCTGTACTCATCCAAGATAACTCTGACACACTGGTTTCCAACTCAATACTTTCTTTACCAAAGTCCACCTTCAGCAACTATTACCTGAACAGGAAAAAATGCTAGACAAGTCTCTTCAGGAAAAAGAAGTGGAAGGGTCAGGCAGATCTCTGAGGGGAGGGAATGGCCCTGGTCCAACTGGGATACCAGTCAACTTCTATAAGACCTGTCTGACTGTACTCAAAGAACCCACTGTTAGAAATGCTCAGGGAAGACTTTGAGAAAAGAGCAATAGCCCCCTCCACTTCATCTGCCATTATCACAGTTTTGCCCATACCAGGCAAGGAATCAATGAAATATGTGTCCCACCACTCAATATCTTGGCTTACAGTGAGTTATAAGATTGCAGCCAAAATCATTGCCACTAGAACAGAGCACATTTTACCATACTGAATCCATGAGGACCAAGTTGGATTTGTAAAAGGGAGGCAGGGAAAATGGAGCGGACCCTCATCATAATACACTGATAGGGTAAAACAACTGGGTAGCATGGAGCAGCAGTCCTTGTCCTGGGTGCAGAATAAGCATTTGATCATGTGGAGTGGGGGTATATGAGTCAGACACTTAAGTGCTACGGCGTGGGTGACAGGATCAGATCATGGGTTGTCATGTTACAATACAGGCCATTAGCACAGAGCTTAAGTAATGGTAGACTAACTCAGGCTTTCAAATTGTCCAGGGGTACAAGGCAAGGGTGCCCTCTTCTGTACGTGAAAACCCTGGAGACCTTGACCTCAGCCATAAGGAGTGACCCAAAAATGCAAGGTCTGAAGTGGGGAGAGTCTGAACATTAAATCACCCTTTTACCAGATGACCTGCTTTTATATCTACAAGAACCATGCAAGGGATTGCCTGCTACTCTGCTGCAGGAATATGGGAGTTTGTCAGGACATAAGATGAACTGGACAAAAAAGCAGGGATATTACATAGGGAACAGCTTATGTCCAAGGCTACGGGGCTCCATGTGATGGAGAAATTGAAATATCTGTCTTTCTAGATACCTGCAACATTATCTCACGTGCATAAACTGAATTACCTCTCGTTGTTAAACAACGTAAGGGATGACTGCACCAGATGATGCCCTCTCCCCTTGTTACTTTGGAGCAGTATTAATATTATAAAAATGTGCCTTTTCCCCATGTAACTCCCCTACAAGTGGAGGTTCCTAAAAACCTTCCTTGGGTGTGCCTAAATGCCCTCTGCTACACTGGTGTCCTGTGTCTAAATCCTTTTCTGAGGGTTGCATGCGAGTGCTCTGTTAGCTTCCATGCCTGTCACTTTAAGATACATTAGTCTGTAGTGTATAATTAATCTGGGTAGGGGCCAAGTGTTTCTGGGATTGAGTTCCGCCCAGGCTGCATTGCTTTTGCTTCCTTCTGCCATCGCTATTTGCGCAGAGGAAGCTCTATCAGGAAATGTAATTGTTTGCTGGTTATTTGCTGTAGTAATAATAATATTGTAGTTCGTCTAACCTGCCTTCCTTTGCAGTATGAACTTTCTGCATTTCACCACCATCTTGGTTCTGGACTACCTAATGGTACCAATCAGTGCATTTGGGGACCCTAAAATGGAGACTGTCCCCAGGAGTCTTCTGGGAGTGTATTTCTGTAGGAACTGTAGTGTTTACATTTTGACTCCAAAACAGACCTGAAGGTGGAGCCCTTGCTTTAACAGACAGATGGATCAACCAACCAAACCTTTTGGATTACAGGGAAATCCCAGAGCTGCCTTCTGTAATGAGGCAGAAGTGAGACGGAGCTGGAAGAGTGAGCAGCTCGAGAAAGTTGAGCTATTGCCCCACGGCGTAGCATGGGGATTCTGTGGGAAGGCTGAGTCTGGCCTGCCTGCCTTCAGCTCTACCGCGTGAAGAGATTAGAGCAACCTCAATTCAGACTTTGTCTCTGAGTATTTTTTCTGTGACCTGAATATTGGGTACAGCGAGTCAAGAGTCAGTCTGAAGTTAGAGTTGAAAGAGTGAACAGCTAGAGTGATGCAAGCAGCTGCTCCTGCGTGGTACGCAGAGGAAATCGGTGAGAAGGCTGTGTTTTGGCCTGCCTGCTACCGTCTTCATAAGTGAAGAGACCTTGAGCCTGATTAACGGATTCTTACGAATTTGCAGCTTTTGTGATAGGATCCTGATTTGTGACAAATTGAATCCTCCTGAAGTGGACCGAAGATTTGCCTCAGCGTGATCGGCCTGTCAGGACTTGAGACTGCCACAGAGCATATACTTTGCACAGAAACTCTGTGAATTGCAACCGGACTGTCATCCAAACTGTGGTATTTACCTTGCTTTTGCTATAAGTGTGCTGAATGCTGATAGCGGGTCACGATTTTGGTTCCCCACTGCTTGAATATGTCACGCTTGCTGGAAGTTGTATCCAGCACTTACCGGACTGTCTCCGAACTGTTCGCCCAGTCTGGGCCTTACCATCTCAGCCCAGACAGCTGCTCATGCTGCAGAGAAACAACCAACGAGAGACCCACCTGGGGATTCGGCTCGCTGCTCAACACCAACAGACAGGATCAGCACCGCGGTGCTTCGCGTGGGCCCTGTTTCTCTTGGCAATCCAGCACTTCATCCTGAGGTCTCCATTTCATCCATCCTGCATCCTGTACTGAGTAGCATGAGTAAACACCAGGGTAGCTCCCCTACAACAAAGCTCAAATCAAAGTGTGCCAACTGATTTAATTGTTGTTGCTAATCATTTTGGGACTGAGCCATCCAACTCCGGATTACAAATTGTGGGTTAAAGTGCATGCATGTTTTCTTTTCATCACAGGGCCCCAACCAGCTGCAACACCGGCCTACCCCAGGCAACGCTTCAGGCTAGCAGTAGTTCCAGCTGGGTACCCAGAGTGTGTGTGACTGTGTTACAGGGCCCTTTGAGTGCATGCCTTATAGCCTGGATTATTCAGATCTCGAATCAACCACCAGATTCTGCCCCCTTCCCTGTTACTGCCACTTAAATAAATCAGATCTAAATCTTTTTGCACTGAAACTGGTTGTGGTGTACTTCTGTAAGAACAGCAATGAAATACTGTTGGTTGTTTTGCCAAATCTTATTTTACAGGGGGTCTCCAGGGCTGACCTAGCTGAACCAGCCCTGGTGGTAAGTGCAACAAGTGTAGGGTTAAAACTGTTGTCAGGGGCAAATTGCAATTGTGCATTCTGTGAATCATTTAGGCCACTAGAGGGAAAAGAGGGGTATAACAGTGTCCCAGAGGGCTGTACCCAAGTCAGCTACGCTACCACAAACCCTGTCCTCCGGGTGGAGGCATCCATTTCTAGTACCCAGGCCCCTCAACCTGCATCTGGCCGCACAGGCAGGGGTAGTATCCCTTGGCATACTGCCACCTAGGGATTACATCTTGGAGGCACCACTGGGATTAGTGCCCCCCCTTGTGGCTGGGAGGACCAATGTCTGACTTTTCTAGAAAATTTGGTGCCAACAGGGTTCCTGCCATTGCCAAGGATCGTAGGGATGGGCTCCCATTTGTATTTAGAATGTAGGAAGCAATAATGTAAATAAGTATAGTAGTATTTTTGTGTGAATCATAGTGACATTATTAAGTGTAATTGTTGTTATTGCAGACTATATATGTGTGTGTGTGTGTGTATATATATATAGTATCCGGACTAAGTATAGTAATGTGATACATTTGCGCTTTGCTGATGCATCAGTCATCATCCTTGTCTTGTATAGTAATTTCATGTATGTCTCATATAGTATATTGTCTTTTTCCATGCTATTGTGGTGTAGACTTGACACTGACATCAGGTTCTTTCCAGGAGGGGAAGAGTGTAACCCCCTTACAAATGGGGGTTACTAAAAACCTTCCTTGGGTGTGCCTAAATGCCCTCTGCCAGGCTAGTGTCCTGTGTCCAAATCCTTTTCTGAGGGTTACATGCGAGTGCTCTGTTAGCCTCTGTGCATGTCTCTTTAAGATACATTATTTTATAGTGTACAATTAATCTGGATAGGGGCCGAGTGTTTCTGGGCTTGAGTCCCACCTGGGCTGCAGTGCTTTTGCTTCCTTCTGCCATCGCTATTTGCGCAGAGGAAGCTCTATCAGGAAATGTAATTGTTTGCTGGTTATTTGCTGTAGTAATAATAATATTGTAGTTTGTCTAACCTGCCTTCCTTTGCAGTATGGACTTTCTGCATTTCACCATCATCTTGGTTCTGGACTGCCTAATGGTACCAATCAGCGCCTTTGGGGACCCTAAAATGGAGACTGTCCCCAAGGGTTTTGTGGGAGCAAATTTCTGTAGGAATTGTAGTTTTTACATTTTGGCACCAAAACAGACCTGGAGGGGGAGCCCTTGCTTTGACAGACAGATGGATCAACCAAACAAACCTTTTGGATTAGAGGGAAATCCCAGAGCTGCCTTCTGTAATGAGGCAGAAGTGAGATGGAGCTGGAAGAGTGAGCAGCTCGAGCCAGTCGAGCTGCTGCCCCACGGGATGGCATGGGGATTCGGTTGGAAGGCTGAGTCTGGCCCGCCTGCCTTCAGCTCTCCCGCATGGAGAGAGTAGAGCAACCTTAAATCGGACTTTGTCTCAGAGTATTTTTTGCTGTGCCCTGAATATTGGGTACAGCGAGTCAAGAGTCAGTCTGAAGTCAGAGTTGAAAGAGTGAACAGCTCGAGCGATGCGGCAGCTGCTCCTGCGTGGTGCACAGGGGAAATCTGCAGGAAGGCTGTGTTTTGGCCTGCCTGCTACCATCTTCATAAGTGAAGAGACCATGAGCCTGATTAACAGACTTCTTCTGAATTTGCAGCTTTTGCGATCGGATCCTGATTTGTGACAAATTGAATCCTCCTGAAGTGGACCGAAGATTTGCCTCAGTGTAATCGCCCTGTCAGGACTTGAGACTGCCACAGAGTATGCAGTTTGCACAGAGACTCTGTGAATTGCAACCGGACTGTCATCCAAACTGTGGTATTTACCTTGCTTTTACTATAAGGGTGCTGAATGCTGATAGTGGGTCGTGATTTGGTTCCCCACTGCTTGAATGTGTCACGCTTGCTCAAAGCTGTATCCAGCACTTACTGGACTGTCTCTGAACTGTTCACCCGGTCTGGGCACCTTGGCCCAGACAGCCACTCATGCCTCAAAGAAACGAACAATGAGAGACTCGCCTGCGGATTTGGCTCCCTGCTCAACACCAACGAACAGAATCAGCCCCACGGTGCTTCATGTGGGCCCTGCTTCTCCTGGCAAACCAGCACTTCATCCTGAAGTCTCTATTTCATCCCTCATGCATCCTGTACTGGGTAGCATGAGTAAACAACAGGGTAGCTCCCTGCAACAAAGCTTAAATCAAAGTGTGTCAACTGATTTAATTGTTGTTGCTAATCATTTTGAGACTGAGCCATCTGGCTCTGGATTAAAAATTGTGGGTTAAAGTGCTTGCATGTTTCCTTTCCATCACAGGGCAACAGCCAGCTGAAACGCCAGCCTACCCTAGGCAATGTTCAGGCTAGCCATAGTTCCAACTGGGTACCCATAGTGTGTGTGACTGTGTTACAGGGACCTTTGAGTGTATGCCTTACAGCCTGAATTATTCAGATATTGAATCAACCACCAGATTCTTCCCACTTCCTTGTTTCTGCCCCTTAAATAAATCAGATCTAAATCTTTTTGCGCTGAAACTGGTTGTGGGGTACCTTTGTATAAGCAGCATTGAAATACTGTTTAGTTGTTTTGCTAAATCTGATTTTACAGGGGGTCTCAAGGGCCAAGTCAGCTGAACCAGCCCTGGTAATAAGTGCAACAAACGTGAGGTTAAAACTGTTGTCGGGGCAAATTACAATTGTGTATTCTGTGAATCATTTAGGCCACTAGAGGGAAAAGAGGGGTTATCATTGTCCTGGAGGGCTGTACCCAGGTCAGCTACACTACCACAAACCCTGTCCTCTGGGTGGAGGTACCCGTTTCTAGTACCAAGGCCCCTCAACCTGCATCTGGTCACACAGGCAGGGGTAGTATCCCTTGGGATAGCACGACCTAGGGATTACACCCAAATATGTATACCTGTTTCAGGGGTTTATATTTGGATGCCATAGTGTTTTTCCAAAAATTAGACTAATGGCCTGGTGGTGCTGAGGGTTGAGGTGCTGGACACCACACCTCAAGACACACTGGTGATCCAAGTTTGGGAATGGACTCGGGTTGCTCAAGGGTCAGCGAGGAAGGACTGAATGTCTGTAGACAGCTCTCCTTCCTCAGGGGAGGGGGTCATGTGGCATGCTGTAGACTGATACTCAGCAGTGGCTGGCTGTCAGCACAGGTGCACCACCAAGAATGGGGAGGGCCCAGGTCCAGGACATTAGGCTGCCTCCGTGGAGGTGGAATCAGCTTCTCCACCCACTGCATGCTCGTGGGCTCAGGGGAAAAGACAGTAAAAAATCAGGAGCTAACAGTTTCCATGATGACCTGACTATCAGGTCAGAGGACGAGTCCCTCCAAGGGAGGGACCAGAGCGCCCTGTCGGCATGCCACAGAAAAAAAAATTTAAAAAAAATGGACTAACTTACTCACACTTTTATTTGGAGAGGAAAACCTGCTAGAATAAAAAGACATTGCCTCCAGTTGTCAAAAAAGGAAAGGAAGGGTGCAATGCTACTTTTGTAATTATTTCTGGACAGCTCAGCTTGCCTTTCTGCTGGTGGAAGGGGGCGGGGCCTTTGTGGCTGGCCCTGGAGGAGTTGGAGCTTGGAATAAACTTGCTTGGAGGTCTGTTGGCATCATAATCACAAATGCTGGTGTTCCGTGAACATAGTAACCCCTTCACCAGATTAACTGCCAACATTTAGGTTGGGGCACATAAGTGTATCTCCAAATAGCAACTACACACTTGTATTCAAAGGGTGTCCCTACTATTCAGTTGCCGTCAAAGACATGGTCAGATATTTCATGAAATTTCTGTGACATCTCTAGAGAAATGTCCTTTCTATATATGTGTGTGTGTATATATATATATATATATATATATACAGCATATGTATACTTTTTTATTTCTTAAGGTAAAACAAAAACAACAAAATATTTTTCGTTGATCAGAAAAACATTAAGACATGGTTAATACATATAGAAATTCAATTTAATAAAGCACAAAATGATTTTTAAGGGTGTTAAAAGGAAAATAAAAATAATATCTATTATATTCTTAGAGCTTATAATTAGAGTCCATTTTATAATAAACTTTGACTTTGAAAGTACTCCAACTTTTACTTCCCAGCCTTAAATCAATTCATGTGATAAGATTAACAGCCTTTAAATCTAACCATCCTTTCCTCCCTTATTGAGTCCAAGACATAGCCAGTCAATAAAAAAATAGAAAAGCCCATTCATGCATTTATCTTAAAGAGCTAATGACTCAAAGCAGTATTTTATATATTAACTGGATGGTATTCTGTGAGCTCTGCCTCATCCTCTTCAAGATCAGAGCCAATGTCCTCTGATATTTTAACGTTTGTTTCATAGGATGCTCTAGAAGAATCAATATCGTTGAAAAAAATACATCTTGCCCAGGAATGGTACAGTCAGACGAGCGGGTGCTAGCAAATTAGCCTGTAGCCCATCTTTTTTAAATTCTGACATTACTGGCAAAAAGTGCTTGCATCTGCGTTGAGTTTATAAATCAGGATATAAATGAAAATGATGTCCCTCATATAGACAATGCTTAGTCATTCTAGCCATCTGGAGAAGTCTATTACGATCCACCGAGATATTAGAAGTTATTATGATAAATCTTGCCTTTTGTGATTCCATAGCAGGCTCCTTCACAGGATGAACAGGAGGTCTATAGATATTTTTCATTGAAAGCAAGAGTTCTAGATAGAAAGCCGTGGTAAGTGTCTTTTCCACTGTTGCTTTCAGCTCTGAAACTGAAATAGTTCCAGGGAAACCAATTAATCTAAGATTCCTTCTGAAAGCATTGTTCTCAAGACTCTCCAATCTTGATGCTTGAGATAGCTGTTCATGGAACGAGGCGTTCACCACACCTTCTAAAGTGAGTGTTCTCTCCGATACTTCTTTAAGCTTATTGTTTTTAATTGCTTGCTCTGCATTTTCCACTCTTGTTTCAATTGCGGCACAATGAGAAGAAATTTCTGCTAGAGAACTTTCATTTCTACTGGTAGATTGATGAACTTCTGCCTGGAACCCAGTCAGGAAGGTTTGGATAGACACCAGTGTCAGTTTTGCCTGTGGTTTAGGCTTGGCGCTTGGGTCACAGCATGTCTGCATACTGGGAGGGGTTTCTGCTCCAGTCATGGCAAGACAGTCCTCAGGCCCCTGCGCTGGAGCTCCTCTCCCAAATGTTTTTAAGGAAACAGATTTATCCATTTGTGGTTGACTGAAAGCTCATCAATATCATATTTTCCACAAAAAAATATTTATTTCAAGACGTTTTGGCCTGAATTTCAGCCATGAAACTGCGGAGCTCCAAACAAGCATGTGCTTCTGTCTAAAAGCTCAAGAGTGACCCCATCTCTAGAGAAATGGCCTGTCCACCTGCATTTTCTACAGTAGGGACACCAGAAAGAATCTCTTTTGAAATATTGCAAAATATCTGACCAAGACTTTGGCTGCAACTGTACAGTAGAAATGCACAAAACCCTCTTGCAATGGTCAAAAAAGCAAATCAAACATCTTCACCAGGTGGTATATGGAAGAGCCATGAAATCATTCTCTGACCGAAAGGAAGACTATAGTTTGAACCCAAGGGTTTTTTTTTTTGTATATCTTAGACTGGGTTAGATACTGACCATAAAATCCCCCTGGGGCTACATCTACCACCCCCCACTAGAAGATATATTTCACAAGCCTCAGCCCCTGCAAAAGCCACTAGCCCATATGTATATAGAGTACTGCGGACAAGTGTCCAACCTCCTCAGAGCAATATTATGGTCAGGTGGAGTGAGGACTTTGTTGAACCTCTTACCCCTCTTCAGCCAAAGCAAACAGCTCATCTTCTAGTTTACTGTTCTCAGAGCAACTCATTAAGACAGATACAGCTCATCTTCATGTGCAGAGCCTAGATTAACCCAGAAAAAACAAGCATTTGTCAATTTCGAATGTTATCTCATTGGCATTAGTAGTGCAGGAGTTAGAGATGCATAATAGGAATGGCAGTGAAGGATTGAACTGACACTAACACCACCCCACCCTGCAGAGAATGACAGGCATTGGGGTGTGCCTTTGGGTCATCAGCTATAACACTCATGCTATTTTACCTCACTGTACCCTGTAGACACTGACAAGTGTTGTGGTGTGCTTTGGGGTCTTTGGGCCTTATACTTAGCCCATTCCATAAGGAAATATGCTGAGATGGTGCAGTATAGGAGAATGGGATGAACTTTAGGGCTGAACACTCCAAGGTACACCTCAATGCCTGTCGCTGGCTGCAGGGTGGGGGTAGGGGTGGAATGGCATGAGCATTACAGCCAATGACCCCAAGTCACACCCCTGAAGCCTGTCAGTCTCTACAGGGTAGGGTGTTACAGTTGGAAACCCAAACACCTTAGGCATTTGTTGGTATTCTCACTCCAAATTTTCAATATGGGCTCTTTGTGACCCCACCTCACGAAAAGCGGTACTATCAGTTTGTTAGCTGAAAGGTGGTTTTGCACAGCGACAATGCCATTTGATTCCACAGGCATGAAAATACATTTTGGGCAGGATGTGAAAAATGACAACTGTATTGTTCATGAGGAGGTGTAAAAAAATGGCAACGTTGAAAATCTGGAGTGAAAATATGAAAAATTGATGAAGTCATGAGCATGCATATAAACTGCGCAACACACATCCGTAACTCAATTATTTTTGGGATTTTTTTAACAACATTATAAACATAGGCATTTTGGGACTTCCCCTCATGAACTGTGGCACTGTGATTTTGTTAATCTGTCCCAAAAGTTGATTTCTCACAGCGACCATGCCATTGTGTGCCACAGGTGCAAAAACACATTTTGGGGAGGATGCGAAAAATGACAGCTGTACTATTCATAAGGAGGTGTGAATAAATGCCAGTGTGGAAAATCTGGCATGAAAATATTGCAGATTTGCAAAGTTACAAAGGTGCGTGGAAACTGCAAAACGCATGCTTGTAACATAGTCATTTTATGGACTTTCATCACCAAATTTTCAACATAGGCATTTTAGGACTTCTGCTCATGAACAGTGTCACTGTCATTTTCTTAATCTGTCCCTAAAACTGATTTCCCACAGCGAGCATGTTATTCTGCGCCGGAAGTGCGAAAACACATTTCGGCCAGGATTTGTAAAATGACAGCTGTACTGTTCATAAGAGGTGTGGAAAAATGCCAGTGTTGAAATCTAGGCCAGAAAATATTACAAATTCATGAAGTTAGACATGTGCGGAAACACAAACAACCTGCAGCTTGTAAAAGCGGTCATTTTTGGGATGTTTTCACCGAATTTGCAACATAGGCTTTTTGAGGAGCCCACGTCTATGAACAGTGGCACTGTCATTTCTTAATCAGTCCCAAAAGGTGATTCCATGCAGTGACCGCGTAATCACCTTTCAGGACCTAATAACGCCATGACAGTGACTGAATTCCTGAGGAGGGGTCCCAATAACCCCATGTTGAAAATTTGGTGTTAAAATTCCCGAGATATGCACCAAAGTTGAAAAAAACTCTATTTATGCTATTATATAGCTTACCGGCATTTCTTCAGTTCGCGGTTGGCTTTGAAGAGTGCAGACGTGTTCCCGGTCCACCGAAGATCATCGCTAGAGACCCATGAAATTCTTTTTATTTTTTATAAGTTTTCCTTTTCTGGAATTTCTTGTTATTTCTTTTTATTCTTTGAAAATTTTGTTTTATTTCTTGTTATCACATTTACATTCATAAACTACCGCAAAATGACCGTATACACACTAGAAATCACATTCCTAGTATACTACATTGTATTAAGCAACATTATGCTATGATCTTGCAAGGTTTTGTGACTGAAACAATTCCATTGTAGCTTCCTTGTGGACCGTCTCTGTGGTAACAACGGAGCCTAAACAACAACTGCTGCAAACATTTATTTAGATTTTGACTGCCAAAATGCAGTTTTTGTCACTTTACTCATGTTTTTTTCATTTTATTCCTTTTATATGCTGATTTTCTTGCTGTTTCTTGTTATACCTTGAATTTACATACTAACAGACTAATTGTCAGCAGATTAGACATTATGGTCTATCGAGTCTGTTCGAACCTCGGATCCCTAGTTGGGTGCCGAGGCCCTTCCCCCTTGTGTTCCAGAAACCTCTATCATCCATCCCCACCCCCCTGGGCCAGGCCATCATCTGATACATCCTCTTTCTGTGTCTGTCCCACCCTTAGTTTCTTGTTATTTCTTTTTATATCTTAATTTCTAGTTATTTCTTGCTGTTTCTTATTTAAGAAAAACACGGGTCTTTAATCATCGCGCCAGGCTAAGTATAGGGTGAGGGGGATGTGGGGAGGCAGGGTACACAGAAGGTGGGTGCGGGTTGGGGGAGGGAGCAGGAGAGACCACGAGGGACAATTTTCTTGTTTTACAGTGGGAAAAAAAGACGAGGGTTGGTTTCTTTTTTTGCAGGTGTTGTTTAGTACATTGGGGTGGGCTCCCAGTGTACCACCTGCATTACAGGGAGGGGGAATGCAGCTGATGGGGATTGGGCCTCCAGTCGGCACAGAAATGGGTGTGGGGGCTGTGCGTGATGCTGAGGGGGACTGGGCACCCCCTTGGCATACAGCACAAATCGAGGGTTGGGGACATTATGCCAACAGTGAGTGGGCTCCCCCATCAGCAAATTGAACTGGGCAAGGGGGACTGAAGCCAATGGGGATTGGGTCCCCATCAGCAAAAAGACTGCTGGAGGGTGCATGATACTGAGGGGTTGGACATCCCTGCGGCACACAATTGGAATGGGAGGGGGGGCATTATGCTGATGGGGAGTGGGCTTCCCCTTCGGCAAATAAAGTGGGTCAGAGCATGCTGACAGGAGGATTGGACACCCCTGAAGTCAGCATTGTGCACGGTGGCACTCAGCTCTGCCATGTTTATTGGACAACTTCACCAGTACAGGCACGTCGGGAGGCATGTTATTGTGCCACTGCATGACGAGCTTGGACTCTCATTGCAGTGGCACTTTTGTTAGATGTGGTGACCACATCACATATTTCTGGTGTCAGTGCCTTCATGCTGGCTTATTGGGGAATGAGGAACGCACCTACTGATGCATGCCCTGCATTCACCCACAGTGACCGCACCTCCAAATCTGCTACTACTGCAGTATGTCGGCTGGTGTGCATGCACGAGCCAACATAAACACACAGGATATTTCTGGAAAAAGCACTTAATTTTCCTAAATGTGGCACAGTAGTCAGGACTTTTATACACGACCCTGTTGTGCCCCAAAGTGGCTCCCTTTTGGCATGAAATACATAAAATAATGAAAGGTGTGTTACACACTTCCCTCACTAATATCACCCTGGAACAACTCCTAGGGGTTGACCCCTACCCCATTGTCCAGCTGCATTCAGAAGGCTATGGGAACTAGCACTGGTCAACATCAGAAAGACAATCGCACAAGAGTGGATGAGTGTTAACCCTCCACCTGTAGCCTGCTGGTCAAATAACTTGCAACTATGTATGAGATTAGCGAGGATACAGCTCACAGCTAGTGGGGATGGTGAGGGTTTTCTCCAAATGTGGCCACAATTGCAAAGAGCCATACAGCATAATAATTTTCCTCTGTGACAGAGTATTTAGCATCCAGTCTTGCTATGAAGATGTAATAAAATGTAATAATCTTTACATATGTGAATTCAATTGATAACATTCTTAGTAAGTACACTGGTTTCCTCTATTTTTATTGTTTCTCCAGCTCCCATTGATTAAGGATGTAGTGGGCCATTAACTAGCTAATTTCTCTTTATTAAACAAGCCTGTATTTTCCAAACTACGTGTAATAGTACTTGCTAGTAAACAGTTGTATCAGTGTATGTCATGTAATTACTGTAAGTGCAAAAGATGGAAATAAGCACCAAGAGGTGGATAGGCAGAAAGGTGGTAAAATTCAATAGAAGGGCAGACAGCAGGGAGAACAAGTGGTAAAGAACAACCAGGGAGGAGACTGGAGTAGAACAGCTAAACAGTCCAGGGAGTTCAAATCATACAAAGCCATGTGTGCCGATGCCAGGATCCTTAGCAACAAGACGGAGGATCTGGAGGCTGTCATGGTGCAGTCAAACCTGGACATTGTGGCCATCACAGAGACCTGGTGTAATGATAACCACAACTGGTAGATGGCCATACCTGGTACAGCATATTCAGAAGGGAGAGGGCAGGTAGGAAGGGAGGAGGAGTGTCACTTTATGTGAAAGATGGCATAAAGGCCACAGAGATCCAGGAGGAACAAAATGGGGTAGAGATACTGTGGGTTAAGCAGGAAAGGAAAATGGGGCCAGCCATCTGCACGGGGTGGTCTAAAGACCACCAGCCCAGGAGGAAGAAACAGACAGGGATCTGATGCTAGCCATCCAAAGGATGGCAGACAATGGTGAGGTGCTGCTGGTTGGAGATCTCAGTATTCCAGACGTGGACTGGAGCCTCCCAGCAGTAGCATCAACTAGGAGCAGATTTATCCTGGACTCCCTTCAAGGTGCCTTCCTCAAGTAACTGGTCATGGAACAAACTCAGCAGAAGGCAATACTGGGCCTTGTGCTCACAAATGGGGACAGTGTGATGGGGTAACAGTAGGGGAGCACCTGGGGAACAGTGACCACCAGTCACTGTGGTTTGACATCACAGAAGGATCAAAACCAAACTGCACAAAAAAATGTATCCTGGATTTCAAGGGGACAGACTTTGGGAAAATGGGGAGATGTTTGAAAGAGGCATTAATGGGAATGGGCAGCAATCAGGGGTTGAGGAACAGTGGGCAATATTTTAAATGGGGATTACAAGAGCAACAGAATTATGCATTAAGCAGGTTAGCAAGGAGAAAAGGAAGATGAGGCCATTATAGTTTTCCAAGGAGGTAGCAGACAAAGTGAAAGCCAAAAAGACTACATTCGGGCAATACAAAAAGATGCAGGCAGAAGGGGCTAGGGAGAAATACCAGGAGAAGCAAAGGGAGGCAGGGAGTTCAGTAAAGGAAGCCAAAGCTCAGACAGAAGAGTGCATTTCAAAATTAGTGGGTAGAGGGGACAAAACCTTTTACAGATACATCAGTGAAAAAAGAAAGGCAAAGTGAGACTGACGGGGGAGGATGGGGGCTGCATGGATGATGACAACAGTAAAGCTGACATATTGAACAGGTATTTCTGCTCAGTCTTTACTGAGGAAGATGAGGGTAATGGGCCTGAAGGAAGTATAAGGGGTGGGAATGGAGCAAAAATGGACACAAGTCCCTTTACATGAGAAAGGATCATGAAGGAACTGGAAGGAAGAAGAGTTCATAAAACAATGGGGCCAGATGGGGTACACCCCAGGGTCCTAAAAGAACTAAGAGAGGTGGTGGCTGAGCCCCTGGCAATCCTGTTTAGCCAATCACTGGAAACAGGGGAGGTACCCAAAGACTGGAGGACAGCAGATGTAGTTCCCTTAGACAAAAGCGGGAACAAAGAGAAAGCAGGAAACTACAGACCAGTCAGCCTCACCTCAGTAGTGGGGAAGATCATGGAAGCACTACCGAAGGAGAGATTGGTGGAACATCTGGTGACCAGACCAGAGGGAGGTCATGTTAGACCAACCTCATTGAATTTCATGACTGGGTGACTAGGGAGGTGGATCAGGAGAGGGCAGTGGATGTGGCCTATCTGGACTCCAGCAAAGTTTTTGACACTGTGCCACACAGAAGGCTATTAAACAAATTAGGGAATATGGGAGTGGGCAGGACAGTAGTACAGTGGGTAGGTAACTGGCTGGGTGGAAGGACACAGAGGGTGGTGGTAAATGGCTGCCACTCCACAGAGGGAAGAGTGACCAGTGGGGTGCCACAGGGATCAGTGCTGGGACCGGTCCTATTCACCATCTTCATCAGTGACACTGTGCAGGACCTGATAGGCAGAATTTCCCTGTTTTCTGATGACACAAAGCTCTGTAACAGAGTGTACAGGCTATAGGGTGAAGACAGAATGAGGCAGGACCTGCAGAAACATGAAGAATGGTCAGGGGTTTGACAGTTGAAATTCAATGCAAAGAAGTGCAAGATAAGCATATGGGGCACAAAACCCTGGAACAACATATCAGTTGGTGGGTGAGGCTATAGCATGCACCAAACAGGAAAGGGATCTTGGGGTTATCATCTCTGATGACCTCAAGGTAAGGAAACAGTGTGACAAGGCAGCAGGTAAAGCAAATAGGATGCTGAGATGCATAGGTAGGGGCATCACCAGCAGGAAAAGAGAGGTCCTAATTCTACTATACAAGACACTAGAGAGGCCCCACCTGGAGTACAGTGTACAGTCCTGGAGACCTTACCTACATAAGAACATAGACAGGGTAGAGAAGGTTCAGAGGAAGGCAACAAAGATGGTGCAGGGTTTGCATCACAAGTCTTTTGAGGACAGGTTGAAGGACTTGAATATGTACTTCCTGGAGGAGAGGAGGGAGAGAGGGGATATGATCGAGACATAAAAGTATCTTACAGGGAGGAACAGAGTGCAGGAATACACTATTTTTCAGTGAAAAAGATGTTCTAGGACTAGAGGGAATGGGACAAACTTAGAGGAAGGGCGATTGAGAGGAAATGCGAGGAAGCATTTCTTCACAGAACAGGTTGTGGAAAGTGAACACCCTGCTAGAGGAAGTAGTGGGGACTGAAATAATCACGGGATTTAAGAATGCATGGGATAGACATAAGGGAATTCTGGAGGTCAGGGGTAAGGGCTAACAGACTTCTAGGGAAACATAAAATGAACTTATGAGCTCAAATAGGCAGACTGGGAGGGCCGTAGGCCCTTATCTGCCGACAGTGTCTATGTATCTATACATCTATGTTGTATGACTTACTGTGAATGTATTCAACTAAAATATGTTAAAAAAAAGATTCACACATACACTTCTGGTGTCTGGGTTAAATTAACCCTCACAATACGAGCTTCTGCTCAACGATGAACGCCTGGTTAAATAAAGACTTGATTGAATATATGTACAGAGTAGGACTTTCAGTTGTGCTTAAACAACTGGAAGAGATGTATGCTAGTGTGACTTCAATACATTGTGGCTGTTTGCCTGTCTATCCATGGGATATACCATCCTGTAGGGGTACGATGCAAGGAACCCTAGAGGAGGGTTCCTCCCTTGTAGGTGCCATGGGAATAATTCTGTTGGCTAAAGGTAACTTAGGAAGAAGACCTCGGGAAAGAGAGATGAGCCACTGGAGGAGGAGGGGGGGTGGATGGTGGGGCAATGAAGAAACAAATCCTGGAACAGTCCAGGAGGAGTGGCATTTTAAGGCCTGATTGGGGAATGACATTGTTGCTTCGTCCATTGAACCTCAGGCTTATAGCCTTCCCATTCAATTGTGCTTAAGCAACTGGATGAGATGTATGCTTGTGTGACTTCGATACATTGTGGCTGTTCACCTCTCTATCCATGGGATATACCACCCTGTATGGGTACGACGAGAAGAACCCTAGAGTAGGGTTCCTCCTCTATAGGTCCTGCAGAACTAATCTTGGCTAAAGGTAGCTTAGGAGGAACCCCCAAAAATAATACCCAAAAGGGTACTGAGCATTGAAGACTTGAGAAATCAGAATATATCAAGACTGGAAAGTAAGGAGTGAGACATATTTGGGAAGGATGAGAGAAGAATGAGATCTTATGAGGACAATGAATGAAGTAAAAGCTGATAAGATGTAGAAGGGTAGACTTCCTAAGGAGAGAGGAAACAGCTGGGGCCACCATCTGACTCCAACCACCAGCGGAACCTGACTACAGAACTTATGAAAGCACTAACCCTGTCTAATATTATGACCATCAGCACGGAAGAGAGGACCCTCCCCCCTTGAGGAGGACACCTCTGGGGATCTGAGGCCTAGGTCACCTTCCCTCCAGGCTGAAGGATGGTTGATTAGTGACTGTTCGGCTACAACAATTTAAATTGAGATCGATGAAGAAGGAAAAGTCCATTGTAAAGGAAGCTCTTGCTCTGTCCTTCTAAATTGACAGCTGTTGAGGGATGCAAGCAATGTCTCTGCAACTCTACACTCAAAAGCAAGAGAGGATGTATGATGATGGAAAGGAGCATGAAGACCTGAACAGTTTAAGGTGAGGAGTGAAATTGATTATGCACAATTATGACATAGGCCCTAGAAGGCTGGAACGGTTAAGGTGAGGTATGAAATGAATGACGTACGATGATGGAGAGAAGCCTGTCGGCTCCAAGCAAAGGGGCAAAAGGCACAAAGGCAAGTCTCTGAGTAGATAGCAGGTCAAGCTGAGGAAGCATGGACCTGAGAGGGTTATGATTGAGTAGCTGATGTGAAGGAGTAGACCCACATTTAGGTTGGATGCACGAGGGATTCCAGATGCAGTCATGAGAAGTCTGATGGTGATAATAACCACAGGATTGCAAAGTTCAATGAGGTACCATAAGACCTAATGAGATGTATGCTCAATTAGTCGATGATGCTTGATTAAACAATGTGAATAAATAGACCTTGAGGATGGACTGAGTGAAAGAGAGCCAGACTTAGGCACCGGGACATCAGACGGACTAGGGTAAGAGGAGGATATGAATAGGGAAGATGATGGCATGATAGGAAAAAAAAAACAAAAGAAAATGAAGATCAGAGAAGTGGAATGGAGGGCAGAGGGAACAGGAGGAGGAGGGCAACAAGTAGAATCGACTGGGGGTAGACATCTCCGACACAGTAGATATAGGGAGAGAGAAGGACTAAGTCAAACAGCTTAGGTCGATGACAGAATAGGCAGTGTGACTACAAACAGCTCCAACAGCAGGAGGGAAGGAGCAGAATCCCAAACCAGAGAGATGTAGGGGCGTCACCTGCCCTGAATTTGTCAAGACGGTCCTGAGGTGGGCAGCTGTGCCCTGTGAAAATTATGAAAAATGTGAAATGTCCAGAATTCATAGTAGAAAAGATAATGTACCACCGTCCTTTAGACAGTGCTTAAAACTAGGATATTGTAACTAAAATACCGTAAAATGACAACAAAAATGTGAATGACGAAAAACTACAAGACTCAGTCATGGCTGAGATAACCTAAAGAAAAGAAGGCAGGTGCCATGACATAAGCAGAGACAGAGGAGAGCACTGTACATAATCCAAAATGCAGCAACATTTACTGAGAGTGGATGGCAGAGGAGTCAAGTACAAAAGTAATGTGCACAGTGGGAGCCCTTCCCCAGCCAGTATAACAGGCCCCAATGGAGACACAGAGGCTGAGAAGAAACGCTTGACTCAGTCTCAGTGTGGAACCTTGACTGTAGAAATATGGAACTTCAGGACTAAAAATTGAAATGAATGCAAGGACTGAATTCCAGACTGACAGTGGTGGAGAAGCGAGTACGGGTTGCATGGAGTAATGGTGAGCAAGGTAGAAGATAGCGCCCAGCAGCTCCATAAGGCATCTGAAAGTCTCTTAGGCAGATAAAGGCTGAACACAGTGTGCAATGCACACCTGGAAGAGCCGGGGCCGGGAGACCTAACCAAGGCAGGCGAGCAAGGCAGAAGCATTGGAAGAAGATCAGGAGATGGAGGAAGAAAGGACAGCAGAAAAACAAGATACAGGGGACGAGACTGAAAGGGGGCGCAGGGGGTGCATAGATGTAAAATGGAAGAAAGAGGAGGCAGAATGAGGAGAACGGATTGGGGGGATGATAGAAAGGAAGGAAGTGGAAGAGCCAGTCGCAAAAGTGGCAGACAGAAGGGGTAAGCACGGCAGACAAGCAGCCCTGAAACAGCAGAAGTGGCGGGAGAGCAAACGAGTGATGCTACACAGTGAGCTGGCTGCAAGAGGTGACCACAAGAATAGGCAGACTTGGGCAGAAACAGGGGCGAGAAAGAGCGGTGCCTCCAGATGCAACGAAGAAATGAATCCTGGAACAGTCCAGGAGGAGTGGCCTTTTAAGGCCTGATGGGGGAGTGATGTTGTTGCTCCGACCATTGAACCTCAGACTTATAGCCTTCCCAAGGTCCTCAAAACAACCCTGCTATGCTGGAACAAGCCCTATGGCCAATGGTTAGTGAGTGCTACAAGTTTTAATATATTGATATTTCTCTCCAGATTACACATCACCTGATATCCCATTGACTACATGAATGTGGTTTACGGCACTACCCCCTTCTCCTCCCTTATCAAACTGGATACCCTCTGCAATGCCTTCTGCCATTTTGCTGCTAATGCTCCTCCTCATACTCATCACTGGTCCCGTTAATCTTCCCATTCTATCCTTGCTCTTCCTCCCATCATCTCATGCACTGTGTGTCCATAGTTTATAAGTGCTGGTTTGACTCTATGCTTCCCTATCTTTCCTCTCTTCTTTCCCCTATTCCTTCGGCCTCTTATTCTCTTTTCTCTTGTGACTCTTGTATATTACCCATTCCAGATTCCAGCTCTGCTACTGGGATATCTGTTTTCTCCTCACATCTTTCCTCCACCTGTAAAAATCTTCCTCCACCTCTTACATTTCCTTTTCTCCCTCAAATGCCAACTCAAACCGCTAGCTGCACCCTTCTGCTTCTGCTCTGGTCATAGTTCATTTTACTATGTTACTCTCATGTACTTAGCTTTATTGTTCCTGTATCAATCCTATCAGTTTTGATTTGCTAGTCAATACACCATTTACTGTATTGTATTTATCATTTATTCACACTCCTGTACTTAGCTTAATTCTTCCTGTACCAGTCCTTTTGATTTTGATTTACTTTGTCTCCCCAGTTCCATGGGTGGCATCTAGAAAGAAGCCTTGGCTCAGTGCGCCTTTCCTGGGTGCCAGTTTTCTAAGCATAAATTGTTTAGCAAAATCTAAATGGCTTCACACTGCTCCTCATGGACAAACAGAAGAGAAAATGACAACCAGTTAAAGATCCACAGTTGCTGCAGCCTAATGTTTTGTGCATTGAGTGTACTCGCTAAAGAAAAAAAGAAGAAAAATGATTCCATTTTTTGGCACTGACATTCTTCATCATAATTATTATAGTGAGATATATAAAAATCATTATCTACAAAATGATGAACATCCAATTAGTTTTGAGCGAATACATTCCATAAAATAAGACAGTCATAATAGATAATGCAAACCCTAATGTGCTTTTCTTGGAAAAAATGAAGTATGCGAGAGCTAAATTAAATCAACACTGTTTTAAAGAAAAACATGGAGAACTGCAACTAATTTAGAAGAGCTCTTATAGTAAATGGGATTGAAACAAGGTTGTGATTTGAAAAACTCAAAATAGATTGACTTAACATGTCTGCATCTCTTTCCTCTCTCTCTCTGCAGTTTATTACACACATCACTTTACCACCGTATTTGCAATAACCTGACTGCTTGAAAAATGAATGCTGCCAAAACTGAAAGTTAAAGTTATTTTCTGATTTACTGCAAAGTAGTTATAAATTCTAGCACTTAAATCTTAAAACCTTCCACAATTATTTGAATTCCTGGACATTCCATTCTTTATCACTAAAGACCTTTGCATAACAACAGGCTTTTTACCCCTGCAGCTTCCTCTATGGCCTGCCTATTCTTCCTGCTTTAAAACCAGAATCCTCTTCTTCCATCATCAGAATAATTTCTGTGTCAGCAGAGTAGCAAATCAGATATCGAGGATTGACTTCAAAGCAGGTGTCACAGTTTGCCCAAGAGCAGCTGGGTGGTAAGATCTGGGACTGGCTCACTTACCCTATCATGCTGCCACCACCCCGGGTCTAACTCTCTTGGGCTGTTTCTCTCCAGTCCTATCACAGCCTACCGTTCACTCAGAAAAAAAAAAGCCAGGTCCTTGCTCACACAATACAAGGCCTCTTGTACATAGGATTTCCCTTTTCATTGCTCTCTGTACCCTCTCCCTTGCTCTGTATTGCACACACACTATACTGTACTTTTTAAGTGTGTAGTGTTCTCTCCAGAAGTAGATAATTGAATTGCCCAACAACAATGGATTCTCTGCACTTACTAAAATACAGTGGTCATGGATCTAATTTAAATATTCAAGGAAAAACATGCTAATGCAACAGTTTGGGTTTTGGAAACATCAAAAGTTGTGACATCCAATGTTGGGGATTTTTTCAACCCTATCTCCCTCCACTCTCAGGCATCACCCCCATGTATATGCAATGCTGTATTTAGTGTTGAGATAGAAGAAGACCATATGTCAATCATATCTGTTTCTTACTTTAGTGGGGCCCATTTATTTCTTTACTGACTAGTATGTGTATGTTCAGCATGTACTTAAAGCAAGATAATGTTTTAACCTCAATCATGTCCCTTGGTAAACTATTCCAGATTCTAACTGCTCTTTGGGTGAAGAACCCTTTTGTATCATTCCTTTTTGTTCATTATGAGATCTTAGGTTAAGTTCATTATGTATTTTAATCCCTATAGCTTTTCTTAAATTATCCTCCTCCATTGTGTTAAAAAGTTGGAGCATATCTACACTCATTCTCTTTTCTTCCAAACTGAAACATCCTAACTTATTTAACCTCTCTATCTATATGTTAAATGTTTCAGTCTTGGCATCATCTTTGTTGCTCTGTGTTGTATTTTTTCTATAACATTAAAGTCCTTTTTAGATACAGGTTGCATAAGTGGGAGTAATATTCCAAGTGTGGTCTGACATAAGTCTTGTATACTGGAATGACACATTGTTCTGATCTAATTATGAGTCTTCTTTTGGTACAACCTAGCATTCTATTCACTGTCATAGAGATCTTGTTTTAAATTTAAAATTGCTGTTTATTGGTACTCCAAGGTTTCTTTCTGATTCTACCTTCCTGATTTCATTGTCATTAGACAAGTATTTGTTTTTAACATTAACATTACCCATGTGTATTAACATACAATTCTCTATGCTGAATTTAATTTCATTATTGTTTGCCCAATTTCAATATGAAGAAATTATTAACTAAACTTTCTCTGTTTCTAAATATATCTACTGAACCCCCAAGTTTGGCATGATCTGCAAATTTGGCCTACAATCTTTTTACTCCTTGGTTGAGGTCAGTAATAAAAAAACAAACTCTGGTCAGTGCCACAACAGCTGCTAATGCATTAATGTGATAAAAGATATAGAATTAATGCATGACTTAGTCAGTGTGTTGTTTTTTCTTGTTCCTGCTACTCACTTTTCTTACTTCAGGCTACCTTTCTCCTTTTCTTATCTTATATTTCATCCTTTCTCCTTTTTTAGGAATCAGTACAGTGTAGTGGTTAAGGGCACTGAGCTGCAAACCTGGAGACCTGGATTTGAATCCCATCATCCCCCACTTGCATACTGTGTGACCCTGAGCAAGTCACTTAACTTCCTTGTGCTCCCAGGTTGCATTGGAGAAAGAAAGATTCAGCTACTGGAAGATTCAATAGTATACTGTAGATGCTCAGAAAGTGCTAGACAAAATCGATTTTGTCTAGGTACTTTTTGCTGAATAAATCTCATTGCATTGGATACTGCTGAACCTTTGAGTGCTGACTCTTTCTTTTTCCTAGTCTATATTGTGGTAGCTGGCTGCTACCCAATTTCAGCACCTCCAACCTGTGCGCACCAAAACCTTCTTTCTGTGTTGCCCCCAGGTTGCACCTGGAAACAAGTTCTGGCTTAATGTGCCTTTCCTGGTTAAACAATTTCACCTTTCCCTTTTCCTGGCCAATGATGCAATGCAATGATGGTCCTGGAAAATGATGCAGAAGGAAAACTTAATGTAATAATAATAATAATAATACAGAGGCAGCCCTCACCTTCCTTCCTTTCTGTACTGCACACAAAGCACTTTCCATTTACTGTACCACATTTGTGTGTTCAAACAGCCTGCTGTTTGCTATATATCTAGACTGGGTAGTTCACAGAAGACCTGTCATATGTCTGAGACAGTACTTAGTTATCAGATAGTGTCTTAAGAGGTTAAAAAACTGTAAATCTTTTTAGATTTCCTGGGAAAGGGTGACATTTATGATGTATGAATCTTTCTTGAAAGATAATATCTTCCCAACTGAAGCTTGTAGTTTGAAGTTAAGTATTTAAATGTGCAAGTTGTTACATGTTGAAGAGGGTAAGCAAATCTCCAGTTTAATAGGCAACCAATATTTAACAAGCTACTTCAGTTTCCTATTGGCCATCTGATAAGCAGCTTGGAGTTATGTCTCCAACATTCTAAACAGAAAGAAAGGAGTATTTTATTTCAATTGGCATAGTGATTTGTAGATGTGGAAGGATACATTGAAAACTCAAAAAAATGTGTTCCATGATACTCCATTGTTCCAGCTACAGACAGCAAGATGGCTGTTGGCTCCACCCACAGCTACAATGTATCATGCATCATTTTTTTTATGCAAATTCCACCTTTTGTGTCCAAATCATGGATGCTGTTGGACCACCCAATAGATGGTCTAACAGCATTGATTAAAGTCTGCTTTGAAAATACAGGCAGATGAATCCAGTTTATAAATCATGCCGACTGCATATTTTTCATACGCTGAAACACTGAAAGAAGTTCAGGTAGAAAAAAACGTAGGTATAATGAGTCTTTTCTGTTTCCACTTATTTATTTAGTTTTTTGGTTTTTTTTGGTAACCGTGTAAGTGCACTAGACATAGGAAATGCCTCTTTTCAGGCGCGACCTGGGAGAGTACAAGTCACAATACATAGTACAGTCAATTGAATAGAGAGCAGATAAACATAGAACATGATATGTAACAAAGAATAAGATCAGTAAACATTAGCAACAGGTAGCAAATATAGAGGCGCAGCAGTAACATGGTACAGCAGTAAAACAATAGCATGGCACAGCAGTATTTGAGCAATTAGACAAACATACAGTGGGTAATTAAACTGCATCCACATCAGCCTAATGCTGTGCTTGTGTTACTGCACCCTGTAACGGCAGTGTAGCCCACTTTTCCTCTCTGGATATCCTTCCAGTTTAATCAGACCCTTAAATCTATCCCACCCCTCTTTAGGCCCTCAACAGTTTTCATCTTTACCATCTCCCTGGCAAACTGCTCCACTGCCACTACCCTTTCTGTAAAAAATGCTTTCTCACATCTGTTTTGCAGCTCACTCAATCAGCCATAACCCATACCCCTTTGTTGCTGATCCTTCAGAGCTCTTGAACAATTCTCAGCTGTTAACATTAGTAATACTACTGAATTATTTGAATATTTTAATCATGTCCCCCGTCCACCTTTGCCTCATGACGTCCAGTGAATACATGCTTAGTCTGCTCAGCCACTCCTATTATGACTTTCCTTACTACCCCTGTATCATCTTGGTTGCCTTTCTTTGCAATGCCTCAAGACCATCTATATCATTTTTCTGTTGCAGGTTCCAGGACTAAGCCTAGTACTCCAGATGTGTTCACTGTTGGCCTGTAAAGGGGCAGGATGACTGTTTCATTTCTATTAGTGAACCTTCCCCCAATAAAGCCCAACATTCTGCTTGCCTTCCCATATGCCTTGTTCATTGTACTGTACATACACTTTTAGGTTTTCTGCAATGGTAATTCACAGGCTTAATAGTTTAGTCAGTTGCATTAATCTTACTTCTCCCAGCCAATAATTGGTCTTTGCCTATATGCACGACTTTGCATTTTTTGGGGCATTTTTTTAGTTGTTTAACCAGGAGTAGCAGACTAAGCCGAAAGCTTTCTTACAGGTGTGATCTGGGAGCACAGGGAAGTTAACTGACTTCCTCAGGGTCACACAGTATGCAAGTGGAAGCTGTGGGATTCAAACCCAGGTCTGGTCTGCTGGATGTCACCAGATTTGCAGCTCAGAGCCTTAAACCACTGCTCTATACTGCATTGAATTGAGTTACCAGACCCCCACAACCTCTCCAGCCTTTCCAGGTCCCTTTGCATGACCTTAATTATGCCTTCTACATTATCAACTCTTCTTTCTATAAAAACCTATGAAATGGGCTTAACACTATAAGCCCTCTGATTGGCTGACAGCCGTGTGCTGAAAGTGTCTAGCACACAGCTAAAATCAAGTGCTGGCTGCCTGGATGCAATACCCCCAAAACAATTCTCATCTGGAATGTTTAAACACATTTAGAACATTAAGGACTGCTATCTTTTTTTTTCCATTACTGAGTCAAAACGTCCCACCAGTCCTCACATGCTGTGCTCCAAAGAAATTGGCAGCTTAAAACAACAAAATCTGCACATCACTATAGCCTTTTTAAAAATCATCTTAAAACAAGTTACTGGTAAAAGTTTTCAGTCATGGCTCATTCATTTACATCTTTGCTTTTTCCTGCTGCCCGCCCCCCCCCACCTGCTCACTCACACTGTCCCTCGCCTACCCTCTCCTTCTGCCAAATACCACCTAAGCTGTTAACTTCCAGCCGCAGAGTTAGTTTAAACCAAAACTACTAAAAAAATACCAGCATCCAACGTTCTCATTACCATCTATTTGCAGTTGCTGATCTCTCACCATGCACACTCACTCCTCCATACCAATCCGCACACTCACTCACTCACTCACAGGCTGCTCCAATTTAAAAGAAAAAAAAATGAAAAAAGAAATAATAATAATAATGGAAATAATTTGTGTGTGTGCATGTGGGGGGGGGATCACAATCATTTAAAAAAAAACTATAACTATGGTGGCTACAGTTGGTCAGAAGTCCTTTCCTCAATCAAAAAGAAGCACACCAAAGTCTTGCAGGCAGAGGAACTGTTTTATTTAAAATAAAGACAAAGATTTAACTTTTTTATTGATCAGCCCTAATAATTTAAATTTTTACATGCATATACATTTCATAAGTGCAATAAGACACTCTGGGTCTGTACACTACAGACTTCTAGCACACGACTAGGGGCTAAAGACACTCAGCCTGTGGCTTCATGCCCTACTGCACCCCCTGGCCATGTGCTAGAAGTGTACACCCCCCATTGTGTCTTATTGCTTACACAGACAATGTCAGCAGAAGAATGCTGTTGGCCCATTCAATCCGCCTAGTTGTACCCTGCCCTACTTTTTGACCTATTATCTAGATGGACTTTTCACCCTTGCAGCCCCTTGCTCCCTGGCCTGCTGTTACTGTTTCTTCCCTGAGTAACTATTAAGTTATTTACTCTGTCACAACCATACTTGAACCCATTAATGGTGTTTGCACCCATCACCAGTGCCTGTAGGCTGTTTCACAGCTCA
The DNA here is from genome assembly GCA_016271365.2 of Neoceratodus forsteri. Taxonomy (NCBI): domain Eukaryota; kingdom Metazoa; phylum Chordata; order Ceratodontiformes; family Ceratodontidae; genus Neoceratodus; species Neoceratodus forsteri. The sequence goes on from CM028133.1 coordinate 12,729,176, forward strand.
GCCACCCTCTCTCTGTAGTTAACATTTTAATTGATGATTTTCAGCACAGTACAGGTCAGTACATTACAACAGTATACAGGAGTGAGTTCATGTAACACTGTATGCTACATAGGTTGATGTATTTAAATTCTTGAAGAAAATGTCATGCTGGTATCCAGAGCTTTGGCTATCATGCATTATGGTTCTGGCCTGTGAGTCTAGCAACTCTGAACCTTTAAGACACAGATAAAACCAACATAGCTGACCAAAAGCCTACATCAGGTTTTATATACGGCAGTAACTGATGAGTTATCCTGACACTCCAAGGTTTGATTAGAATAGGGATAATCATATTGTCACCAAAAAGTGAAGGTCCTCCATTGCCACCATGATCAGAGGCCTAGCAAACATCTATGTGACCTCCCCACAGAGATATTCTGAAAAGGGGTTCCAGATAATGGTACAGTTTTGGTAATTATCTATGATCTGGTGGCTGAGCCATTCATTATGGGCCAGGGTCCTCCCCACATGCTTCCAAAGGAGAATTGAGGGAACATTTGGTATCCTGTCTCTGCAGCAGAAGCCTCTTGGCTTCTGTGGTGACTGCCATTACCATTTGCTCTGAGGCAAGGTGAGTCAGGGAGTTGCTAATGAGTTCTTTAATATGAACAGCAAAGGGAAATGAGGTATTGGAACTCAGAGGACCACTTGACAGCCATGGATATAATTTTAATAATTCTGCACTGTCACACATGACCAGATGATATGTAATAAAGAGTCATCTGTGGCCTGGCAACTCCAATATTGAAGAGGAAATACATTATAAGAACCACCCGCCATTTCCCCAGCATCCAACAGAAAAACCTCGACCGCAGAGGGTAGTTGGTCCAGGAGGTTGGCAGGTGGTTAGGAGGAGCAAATCAGGTGCCCCATCACTCTCTGCTCTCCAACACATTACCTCCAAAAACCATATAAACACTACAAACAGGTATCTGCCTCTATCTCTGAAATCAAATAAAGAGGCAGAAGACACTGCAGAGCAGGACACTGCGGCACAGGAGCTAGCACAACAATACTCACCCAAATCAGGAACCAAAACTAAACAAGCAGAAAGGAAATCAAAAACTCTGATCATAGGAGACTCCATGATTCGGGGAGTTGATACCCATCTCCAGCCAGGGTGATGGTCAGATGTCTCCCAGGTACATCAGCATGGAGAGACACTGACCGCATTACTAAAATTGTTCACAAAGCAGGAGAAAACATTGATGTCCTAGTACACATAGGGACTAACGATCTCGCCAGCCGGTCAGTTGTGGAGACCAAGGAACACCTGACTAGGCTGGGTGACAAACTATCATCTATTTCGTCCGGCATCTCCTTCTCTGAGATCCTGCCAGTCTGGGAGAAGGGAGCAGATGGACGAAGGTCAGGAGAAGGGGAGATAGGGAGCTAAACACGTGGCTCAAGGACTGGTGCCAGGAAAAAGGACACAGATTTGTAGGAACTGGCAACAGTTCTGGGAGCGAAAGTTCTTTAAATTTGATGGACTGCATCTGACTAAAGAGGAGTCAGTGCATTGGGGCAGAAGTTTGACGTCTTTGCAGAATATTTAAACTAGCAAATGGGAGAGGTGCAGCACCCCATCGTCGAATGGAAGAACACCCCTCCCCTCAGCTAGTGGTCAAACAGGAATTCAGCGTGTTTGCCATTCATTTGCATCACCAGGTAAGAAAAAAGGTTGGTCTCCCACTACGATGCACAGGGTAATGCCAAACTTCACCCAACAACCAACACACCAAAATCTGGCCAATGGAAAATCATGTACACAATGCTCACAGCCTGAAACAAGATCCCAGACCTGCAGGCAATAATGTCAGAGGCTAAACTGGACATAGTAGCAATTAGTGAGACGTGGTTTACCAGTAACCACACTTGGGAGACTTCAGTACCTGGATATGTATTGTTCAGAAGAGACCGAGGTGCAAAAAGGGGGGGAGGGGTGGCCCTGTATGTTAATGAAAATATCAAAGCTACAGAAATTCAGAATACACATAAGGAGCCAGAAGAACTGTGGGTCACCCTGGAAACAGGAAATGGGACAGCCATAAAGAACTGGGGTTGTCTACAGGCCCCCAGACCAGAGGGAGGACATAGACACATTACTGTTAGAAGATATACAAAACATGACAGCTAAAGGGAGGTTCTGATAATGGAGACTTCAACATGCCAGATACAGATTGGTCAATACCAGCAGGAACATCTGCCAGAACTAGACTCATAGTGGATTCCCTGCAGGGGAGGGCCTCAAACAACTGGTACAGCAACCCACAAGAGACAGGGCTATCCTAGATCTAGTACTGACTAACAAAGAAGGGATCACAGATCTCCAGGTAGAAGGTCACCTGGGGCCAGTGACCATCACATGGTATGTTCAATTTGGCTACTACATCTAAATCATCCCATTCAAGGCAAAAATATGGGACTTCAGAGGAGCTGACTTTGATAAGATGGCCAACAGAGTTAAGCTAGCCCTGGCAAAAAGAAACACAGGTGAGGAGGTACAGGCAAAGTGGGCAAGCATTAAGGATACAATACTTGAAGCAACATCCCATTGTGTTAGACAGAAAAGGAAGTGCAAAGAAGAAGGAAACCACTTTGGTTCTCAAATATAGTAGCAGAAAAGGTCAGAGCCAAAAGGCTGGCCTTCAGAAAATATAAGGGAACACAGCGGATGAAGATAGGAGGCATACCAAACTGCCCTAAGGGAAGCAGGTAAGGCAGTAAGGCAGGCAAAGTCCCAAACTGAGGAAACACTAGCACGAACAGTAAAGAAGGTGACAAGACTTTCTATAGATACATTAGTGAAAGGAGAAAGTCCAGAGGGGTATTGCTAAGCTTAATGGAGAAAAGGGAGCATGTGAGGAGGAGGACCCTGTAAAGGCATCTATCCTAAATAGATACTTTTGCTCAGTATTTACTGAAGAGAAGGTAGGGCAGGGCCCACAGCTCAGCATCATGGACACAGGGGAGGGAGGTGAGCACTACTCCTTCACAAAAGAAAGGGTCCTACAAGAGCTTGCTAAGCTCAGGTGGATAAGGCAATGGGACCTGATGGCATACATCCCAGGGTACTTAAGGAGCTAAAGGAGGAACTAGCAGAGCCATTAGCAGAATTGTTTAGTGAGTCTCTGAGCACAGGAGAGGTCCCAGAAGACTGGAGAAAGGCTCATGTGATCCCACTCCACAAGAGTGGTAGCAGGGAGGAGGCGGGAACTACAGACCGGTCAGTCTTACCTCAGTAGTGGGCAAGATTATGGAGGCACCCTTAAGGAAAGGATAGTGCAACACCTGGAATCCATGGGGCACAGGATCCAAGACAGCATGGGTTTACAAAAGGAAGGTCCTGTCAAACTAATCTCATAGATTTCTTTGACTGGGTAACCAGAGTGGTGGACCAAGGGGGAGCAGTTGATGTCGCCTACCTTGACTTCAGCAAAGCTTTTGACACTGTTCCACATAGAAGATTGATAAATAAGCTGGGTAGGTCGGGGTGGGTCAGAAGTTGGTCAACTGGGTGGCAAACTGGTTGACTGGCAGAAAACAGAGAGTGGTGGTAAATGGTATACAGTCAGAAGAGATGCAAGTCACAAGTGGGGTACCTCAGGGATCAGTCCTGGGGCCAGTCCTATTCAACATCTTCATTAGTGACCTCGTAGATGGACTAGAGGGTAAGGCTTGTCTGTTTGCAGATGACACCAAGATCTGCAACAGAGTAGATGATCCAGATGGGGTGGGCAGAATGAGAAGAGATCTGATAAACTAGCAGAATGGTCAGAAGAGTGGCAACTGGGATTTAATGCAAGAAGTGCAAAATCATGCACATAGGGAAGAGAAACCCTGAAGCCACTTATAGGCTGGGAGGAGTTGCTAGCAGTCACAAAGGAAGAAAGAGACTTGGCATCATCATCACTGATGACCTAAAATCATCCAAGCAGACCTCTAAAGCAGTAGGTAAGGCTAGGGGGTGTTAGGGTGTATTAGTAGGGTATCACAAGTCGTAAGAGGGAGGTAATAATCCTCTGTACAAGACATTGGTTAGGCCCCATCTGAGTACTGCGTGCAGTATTGGAGGCCACACCTTCACAAGGACATTAACCAAATTGAGGCAGTCCAGAGAAGGGCAACCAAAATGGTGCAGGGACTGCATCAGAAGACATATAGGACAGATTAACGGAGCTCAATATGTATACCTTGAGCAAAGGGAGGAGAGAGGTGATATGATCGAGACATTTAAACACCTTAAGGGCATAAACAAGGTGAAAGAGTCTAACATGTTTAAATATAAGAAAAATAGCAGGACAAGAGGACACAGCATGAGATTAGAGGGAGGCCGATTAAGGGGAATGTGAGGAAATTCTTTTCACAGAAAGGGTGGTAGATGCATGGAATGGCTTACCACAAGAAGTGGTGGCTATGAATACAGTGCAGGGCTTCAAACAGGCATGGATAGGCATAAGGGAGCAATACAAATGACTATGAATAGATAGGTCACTGACAGAGCAAAGGCCGATGGTACATTTATAAGGTAGAAAAAGAAATGGGCAGACTGGATGGGCCTTGCGGTCCTTATCTGCCGTCAACTTCTATGTTTCTATGTTTCTATGTTTCCAACAGTGGTCAAACTGTAGAAATCCATGCCTAGATAGCAACTGTAGGGTCTATACCAATAGCAAAAAACTTTATTATGAATTAAGCAACTTCAGGAGTCCCTGCATGCCATGTGTGCCTTACCAGCCTGTTCCTCCTGTCTTTTGTTGTAGGGCTTGCATTGTTCCTTCACCTTCTTTTTCTGGCCATGGCTGTGGCTGTGGCTGACAGTCCTCAGGCCATCATCTATCAGTGGTGATGTCCCTGAAAGAGTGCAGGTTGTCAGGTTTGGGGTGCTGGGTTGTGTGGTGGTGTCCATAGGGGTACATGTGGAGTGCTGTGGGTTATGAGGAGGCCAGTGCTGAGATACAAATATCTCCACTGTCTTGGGTGACTGGAAATCTCTCAGCACCCCATTAGTCACAATCTGGAGGGTGGTTGGATAACTGAGGCTATAGTTGACTCCCATCTGGTAAGGCCTCTTGCAGACCTCCATGTAGGCCCTTCTCTTCCTTGACAGTTCCTGGGAGAAGCACTGAAAGATCTGAATATAGTGCCTCTGCCACATTGGGTGACCATGCTCTCTAGCCAGCCACAAGATTGCTTCTTTGCAGTGGAAGTGCAATAGAAAGGCCAGTATCAGACATGGGCGGTCCCCTGGCTTGGCATGAGGTGCTAGGGAGAAATGGACATGTTCCACTCCATAGTCAGTGGAACTCTGAGACTTCAGTATAACTTACTACACTTGCTGGAAAAAAGTCTCTCAGTCTTGGCCTTTGCATCCCTCACGAAAGCCGACTAAATGTAGGTTGTTTCAGTGGCCTCTGTTTTCAAGGTCCTTCACATGGTCCCAGAGGAGGTAAATCAGGTGGCCTTGTACCCTGATTTGGCACCACGTTTCATCGACACTGTCCTCCATTTTATGTAAGGTGAATTCTGTGCAGGTTACACCCTTACTGAGAGTCAACACATCAGTAGCTGTTGGGGTGCAAGCTGCTTTGATGTCACCCTTTTTAGTTAGAAGTCTGATGAACATAGTCACCAGTCAAGCAAGTCCTTCAGCAAGGTGACAAACACCATCTTGCTAGGAGGGTCGGCATGCTGTAATGAGGCCCGGAATTGACAAATGAATATCTCACCACTGATGGACCATCTAACTCACACAATGCCGTACTCTACAGCTGCTACACTACAAGAGGTGCCCAATGCAAGGTAAGGGAAGTAGAAGGGGCTATCAGGGGTGCAGATGCCATAGGATTACTGTCAGGGTAGAGGACAGCTCTTGCACTAAGTGGCCATCTCTGATGGCATCAAGCCACACCCAAGTCACCCTCTCTGTGAAATAAGACTTCCCCACATCCCTCCTGAATTTTCCTCTCACCTGCTTCCATTTATATCTCCTTGATACTGATTCGTGATTTTTATTGAACACTCCCTCACAGTTCACCTCGTTAATCCATCTCAGGAACTTGAACTTCTCTGACACCCCTCTTTCTTCTGGCCCCTTCTCTTGAGTACATGTTCAGATCCTGTAGCTGTTCTTAATCTATCTGCACTGTTTGCCCTGAATCATTTACATTGGTAGACTTCTGGTCAAGAAAACTCACAAACATCCAAACACATAACCTTGTTCTAATATAATAAGAATAAGTAGCATGATATTTGCACTAAATAACATGTAGCATCATAGAGTAGTTATCACATTAAGCTGGAATGGTCAGTAGAGGCATTCATGGATTTCTTATCTATAAAAGTGATCTGATCAGGTTTCTGGCCTGATACAGTTAATCTGATGTCACCTGGCTCAGCTGATGGATATATGTCATCTCCTGGATATTTGTAATGCTAGCAAGGAAAAAGAAAGCCATCAAAGGCAAATTAAAAACTGTCTTAGTTTAAAATGCACTCTAATGTCTCATTTCTAGTTTTCAACAAAAAGCATTATTCTAATCATTGAGGATGCTGAAGTGTTTTGTATTTTCAAAATGATCTTGAGATTCACCAAATAATCTAAAGCAATTTGATGAATAATGTTTGTTTTAATGTGTTTTGCTGACATAAAACATGAAGTCCTTAATATATAATTAATTTGAAACTGAATACATTACCACAATAATAGAATGCTAAGAAAGCCAAACAGCAATGCAAGAGGACTAGAGCCATAACAGCTCTTATTTCACAGGAAAGATCTCCAACATACTATAAAATGTCGATAAACCATTGATGTATCAGCTGTTTTCTAATGCTCAGTTCTGATGTTTGTTACAGTTTTTGGGAAATGATCAGACATTTATTCATTGTGTCAGTTGTTTAATGTGGCAATTCCTATCAAAAGGGGTACGTCATTGCCTGTCATATATAAAGCCTTTTGAATTGCAAAAATTATACTGTAGGTAGCTGAAGAAAGGAAATGTGCATCATGGTATTGGAGTTTGGTTTCTAGTCTCTGAAAAATACAAATCAAATACTTCAAATGTTACTTGAATGTTGAAATAAATGGTTAAATGACAAATGCAACTTCCCAACTTACAAACCTGCTCTAGAACAGTCAACTCTAAGGCATTGTATTCAGGTGCCCCATTCTGTTATAAATGCAACACTAGAAAAGAAATGTTTAATATGAATCACTTGGAGGCCAGAGCCATTTTTATGTAATCATGCTGACTCATTTGTTGTCCAACATTTTTTTTGTTATTTCTTAGGGGTTACCAGGAGGATAAATCACTATGCCAGTCCCATTTAAATTTAGTAGGCTTTAACCTTTCATAAAGGAGCTTTCATAAAAGAGCTAATTAGCAAATTATTTTCTCCCTTTTAGTGTGACCTCAAAGTTGTGTCTTGTGTGTCATACAAATCCTATATTTTGAAACTTATTATTAGTAGTCTAGTACAGCAGGTATAGGAAGGTATCAATCAATGTTTATCAATGCTCTTCCAGGATATCAGAGTGCTTTACAGTCAAAATAAAAATGCAAGACATACAGATAAAATTATAATGAAACATCTAATACAGATATAAAATACAAGATACGGTATGTCTTAATACAACTCTAGTTAGGAAATGCCTGGCTGAAAAAATAGGTCTTTAATAAAGTTTTTAAAACTGTCAGCGGTCTGGCACTCTCTAATCTGATGAGGTAAAGCATTGCACAGGGTCAGGTCCACAAAAGTGTGCACCTCAGACATCTTTAAAAGAACCCTGGGAACCTCTAGCAATCCCTCATCGGTGGAGCAGAGGGGGCAGCAGGGGTGAAGAAGATCTTTCAAGTAGCTGGGTCCCTGTCTGTGTAGAGCCTTATAGGTCATTAATCTGACCTTGAAGGTGATTCACCAATGTACTAACAGATAGTGCAGATAGCAGAGCACCGGCATGATGTGGCAAGATCTCAGCAAGCCAGACAATAGCCTGGCTGCCACATTCTGCACTAGCTGCAATTGGTAAACATCAACCACCCGTAACCCTAGGTACAGAGTGTTGCAGTAATCAAGGCACAAGGTTACAAAGGCATGAACAAGAGTTGGCAAATTGACAGGTGAAATCAGGTGCTTAATCAGATCGATGTTACTCAGTTGGTAAACCGTGGTCTTTACAAGGGCTGACACCTGAGACTTTAGTGTCAAGCTGCTGTCAAATACAATGCTCAGATTTTGCACCTGCTTTGAGGTCAGCAGCTAGGCATCTCTGAGCCAAAGCCCAGAATACTGTCCAGCCTGCAACCCCATGTCCTGGTAACCTGACTGCACCACAAACACCTCGATTTTGTTTGGGTTCAGCCTCAACCAGCTGACACTCATCCAACCCGAAATTTCAGTGAGGCAGTTGTTAAAAACCTAGACCACATCATCCCATTCAGGCATAAGGGACATGTAATACTGAGTATCATCTGTGTAGCAGTGAAACCTCAGCCCATACCACCTTATAATGTCCTCCCAATGGCAGCATATGCACTGCAAACAACGTGGGGAATAAGATGGAGCCCTGCAGAACCCCACATGCCAGGGAGAGAGGTGCCAATGAATAAATCCCCAACACCACTCTCTGTGTTCTACTGGTGAGGAACGATCTAAACCAGCTGAGGGCTGTACCAGGCGGTCCACGTTGAATCCACAGGTGCTCCAACAACACCCCATGGTCCACAGTGTCAACACTAGATACCTATTTGGTACCATATCATAGGTTAGGTCAGGGAATAATCCTTTCTCTCCTTTCCAGGGACCGTGCCTGACCTTTTCAAATGATTGTATGGGGGTCACCTCCTTCTCCAGGGAAACCCTTCAAATCTTCTTGGACATGCTTACCATTGACCTTCCTTCCCTTCAGTACACAGTTGAGCAACCTCCTCCAGTGGCTAATGTAGACAGGTGAGCACACACTCTCTGAAAAAGCCTTAAAAAAGCATGACTGCAATGCAAAACCTTGGCCTGGTGGGGGGGGGGGGTCTTTTTATTGCTTCTGTTCTTGGATTCTAACCTGCATTCCACAATGAAATTTGGTAAGAGACTTTACTGGTACTGTATTACATTGTCTCATTGGAGAGTGTGTGTGCCCACCTGTCTGCTTTTTCCACTGGTTCTTTGGTGTTTGCACCATGCCACTCTCAGGAGCTGCCTGAGTTGTTGCTTGGACCATCCTCCTGCACACTGTCCATTCTAGATAAAGCCTTGGTAAATAATACTTAAGTAATAATGCACGACAGGGTGTGTGTTGTGCTGGGATAATGTCACGCCTGGGGTGATTAGGTACGAGGCCGCAGGCCGAGTGCGACTAATCACCCCAGAAGTGACGTTATCCCAGCACAACACACACCCTGGAGTACATTATTGCTATTATACAATGGCTCATTAAAAAAAAAGAAAAGAAAAGAAAAAAGTGCCTTTTAAGTACATTTTTTGAATGGGTAGGGTTACATTATGAAAAACTAGTGCTGATTTAGCCAGCAGGTGGAGCTGAAGTGCTTTTTCAGTGGCTGTACAGTCCCATAGCAACCTTTGCCGGTGCCACTCGTTGTTAATATGCCCGTTGCTTCTTTGTTTATGCTGTGTTTTGGCCTTTTCAGATGGTATTTACATTGTTTTCCTCTGTGTTTCCATGACTGACTTTTAATTGTGGTTCTGAATGAGAATCGGGACTGCCGTGCCCCCATCCCCCACCCATCTGTCTTACAGTGTGCCACTCGCTGCCGTCTGAAAGAGCCTAGAAGGAGGAGGTAGGGAGGATTTTTTGGACTGCATTTTTATGGTGAAGTTAAATTAAAAAAAAAAACAGAAGACAGTGTGTTGAGCCAGCGAGCATTACAGACAGCCTCACGGCGACTGTTTAAACACTCAGTTGCTCGCTCACTCACTGGACGCACTCGGTCCGATTGTGATTTTTGCATTGCGTCTAATCATGCTTTCAGCTGCAGGTTTCTTTTTTTTAAATAGGAGAAAGAGACTCTGGTGGGGAGTGTAAAATGGTTGTTGTTTTTTGTTTCTTCTGCTTTTTTTTTCGGAAAGACGGCTGGTGGCTCCAGAGCGAGTGAAGTGAACTGCAAAGCGGAAAGCAGCAAAGCGGGCTGCATGCAATGATTTTTACTTGATGCAGTCTTCTGTGTAACTGGGACTAGACCCATGATGTTGTACTGGGATAACATCACGGGTCCAGTCCCAGTTCAACCAATCAGATGCCATCATTCTTGGTTGCCATTGTATAATGGTCTTTATTACAGTTGTACAAAGTTAGGAAACTTAGCTTTGTGAAAATTGTTGCATAGTTTCCTGACTTCTTGTAGTAAGAAGTGACACTTCACATATTTCCTCACTCAGTAAAATGCCGATATCACCTGACAAAGTCTACACATATTGGCACATTGCCAGTAAAAGTGCTGTTGATGTGCCACAATGCATAGTTTTTGCCTTGAAACATATCCCTTTGCTGGCAAAAGGCTACATGAAGGACTGCATTAGTTTACACAAACCTCTTTTTTCAAAATAGTAAACATGCCACCCATCCATTGTGCATACATCACCCACCCCTGCCCTTCTCCCAGAAAAATCTAACAACTCCACCCCCCCAGTCCATCACTGGCACCCACCCCCTCCCCCCAACCGTCCCAGCAAAGTAATAATGGTGGCCATCATGCTAAAATTACCATCGCCCCACTAGCTCTAAACATGTAACCCCCTCCCTTCCCATCCCATCCAGTCACTGTATCCAGATAAAATCAACAAACTACTCCCCATTCTACCCCCCATAGTGCCCCCTCAAGCACCCAGAACTTTAAAGGATATGGACATAAAGTTGGAAATGTGCTCCCTCATCACAGTATTCAGCTCATCTCTGCTTGCAGCACAATGAATGAATGGGATGTCCTCCTGAAGAGAGAAACACCTGATTGCTGGAAATTCCTCAACCATGAGGACAGTCAATGAGGGCTCAAAGGGAATATAATGAGGATGTGAGATTGCCATCAAGCTGCATATGCAGCATTTCTTGATATTTGCCTTAGGAGGAGATGGAGCAGAATCTCCCAGCAGGAGATGATCTGCTTCCTTTTCCACCAGAAAACAAAGCTGTTCTGAGCCTGTCAGTCCATCAGGATGAAGGAGACCCCATTCGGGACTAACAGCCAGAACTGTGAGATTGCTGCAGATGAAAACTTCTGCAGAGGGCACATTTACCTGGGATCACTAGGAATACAAAGCTGTCTGCTAAAAGGGTCTGCCTGGATGCACCCACTATGGGAAGAAAGTCTACTTAAAGTGGTGAAAATGCATGGTAAATGACTTTCATCTCCACTGCCTGAATCTGATATCTGGGTTCCAGCCTCAGTCCCAGAACTTTATGAAAAGGGCAAAAGAATTGTGAGCACTGTGCAGGGTCTGTCCCTGATTGTGTAGTTAGGTAGATTAGTTAGAAGAGGGATAATGAAGTTTTGGACTGGATTGTGCCTAATCTCTATGTCCAAGTGAAAGTTTTGAATTTCTCTTCCATGATGTGATATGAGACACGTTCCTTCCTTGTGGATCCCCAATAGCCTATGTTTTTAAACAGGTATCCAAAATGTACGCCTTCCTTCTGGGCCCCAACTGAAGCCAGAGAAGCTGGTGCTCACACAGACAGGGTAGGGTGCTAAGGCTTATCCTGGTGCTTCAGCTACAGTAGGTGAGGGGATTCTGTTTATATGCATGAATATTGCACTCCAGTATTACTGCACTTGCATTCAGTATTTTATCCCCAGTTTCCCCTCACCTAATGAGTCTGTACTCCTGGAGTTTACACATGGGGTTTGCATTCACTGCCTGGTTTTAGTTCTTCAGAGATTTATGTATTGCATGTTAATGTTGCCTGAAGTATACGTAAACAATATTTCTTTCACTCGTGCATTTTTGGGCATGACGTCATGTGACAGGGGCGCAAGTGGTCTTTTATACAGCAGACTCCTAAGAATTTATATGTTAATATGTCCCCCAGAGTCATTCGTTGCTGTATAAGAGTGGTTTCATGTGCATTCGGATGGAGAAAGAGTAGCAAAGCTGATGGGAAGTGAAACCACTCTTATACAGGAACGAGTGGCAATGGGAAACATATTAATACATTATTTATTGAGAGCGATCAACAGCATATTTTAAAAAAAATCTTCCTGGAACTTGTCCATTTCCAGAGCATCTGCATGTGAGATGCTCTTCACAGAGTAAGAATGTCTGATGCACAGAGGAAAGGAGCCTTCTGATTGGTCGGGAGCGCTCTCTTGATCTATAATGTACTTAATACCAAATTGATTTCATTTTTAAGGTACAGTAGGTCTCATCTGAGAAGCTCTTCATCAGGGAAGGCTTCAGTATATTTTCTGCCTTCCATGGTTTGGATAGAGAAGGGTCAAAACTGGCAGAGTGCATTTTATCGTGATGCATTAATAAAATGTGTAAGCAATAATCCACACAGGGTGAGCTGGAAGACAGATCTTACCACATGGGCAAGGTGGGTTGTGAGGCATGAGATGCAGTCGAGTACTTTGAACCACCTGAGAAGTGTGGTAAGATCTCTCTTACTGCACACCATGTAGTGGACTACTGCACTTATAAAACTACTTGCTTAGGCAGAAAACAATATCTGAAAGAGACATTTTAAATGTGATTGAGAGCCAAATATGCAGTAAGATAAATCTTACTACATGATCATATGATGTGGTTCACCTAATCACATTCTTCCTTTTCTCACAGCCATGCTATAACTCTCAACAATTCACCATACTGAAAGGGACATTAGTTGTGCTTCCTTACACTGGGCACTGCACTAGGAGAGACCCATATGATTTATACAGTACCTGCAAAATTAGTGTTTATATCAAAACTAACTCATGGCTTCCCATGGTTTGCTCTCTCTCACTCTCTCTTTCTCTCTGTCTCTCTCCCCCTCTCTCTCTCTCCCCTATCTCTCTTCCCCGCTCTCTCTCTCTCTCTCTTTATAAAGTGCACAATGTGCAAATGTCTGTTCAGCTATTACTACCAATTCTCACCAATCAGCCAAATACACAACTACACAAGAAAAACATATCAATTATACTCTTACCTCTGGCAGCAATTTAGCCAGCCATACAGATGAAACGTAGGAAGGCATAAAAACTCTCTGGTCTGGTGAGCTTTCTCACATTTCGTTACCTGCTGAATATTCATGTTCTCATTATCATTACTAAATGTGATAATTGTAATGGTTTTTAACTGCTTGCTGTCTGTAATCTCTTACACCCAGAACATGGTCAAATATTTGGTTATTTGCATCAATCCAGTTCTACTGGTTAGCAATACAAAATACAAACAGCATAAAGCCACATCTCACCTGCATGCCCTAAAGAAGCTTGTGCTGTAGCTGATCCGATCTATTGGCACTGCTAATACTTGTTGTTGAGACCATCAAGCTTTGGATGCAAAAATATCAGCACTTCAGGCATGCTATCCATCCATTACCAGTGTTCTGTTTACATTTCACATATATTTGTGATTAACAGCTTAGTTCTCTGTTGGAAAACAGATGCACCATCATTCCAATGTTTATAATCGTGTACTACTATATTAAATTATTTCATTGTTCATTAACCAGCCATGAAAGAACATTCCAATGTGATTAAATTACTGCTCACTCATAAGTGCTGTACAATTAAATGCCTACAGAACATGTAGCTGAGGCACTTCCCTTAGTGTTGTTTGCATAAGTTAATAAGGTATGCAGATGTGTCTCTCTCATATGGTATGGGTGTTATCATTGGCAAGACTGGACCACAAAGCAAAACTGAATGGTTGTGGTGGCCCATAAAATAGAGACTGATGCTCCTATATAAACAGTACCACACCTTGGTGCCCCAATTCATATATTATAAATTACATATAAATATAACAAAGACACAAAAACATATTTTTCTTTACACAATTTAATTGATTTAATTTAAAACAGTTTACATGATTGTTCATATAAAGTCCCTTAAAACTTCAATATCCTACTGTGATTCCACCTGACAATGTTATTTTGGTATTATGCTGTGCCAGCTACTCGTGTTGTTCTACTCCTTGTTGACTGATGTTTGTAAAGAACTGTAAACCATGTACAGGTATTACAAATATGTATTTCCACTGCAACTCTGCTTGTATCCTCCCTCCGTCACATCTGTAAATGAGACTAACTTTTATCTCTGTATGTTTACCTGGTGAAATCATTTTAAATAAATAAATAAACAAACAAATATCCACACCTTTGATGGTGGTTGATAAAATGGTTAAAGATAAGCGACAATGTATACTTGTACATCAGATAACAAACTAATGATATGTCATGAATCTATTGGACCTTAAATAATTTATTATTTAGTGTCAAAGTATTTGGGGCATGGAATACCATCAGATCATCCATCTTCTCTCATAAAAATGGCAACAGGCAAAGTCAAATACCATTCATGTTCAGAGAGGGGTGACTGCTGACAGAAAAGTCACCCAATCAGATAATTTTATTTAATACACATTTGAAAATGAGTAAAGCTTTTTTGGGGGGGGGTTCCAAAATATCAAACAAAATGCTTGGCATTTTTTTCTTGTGCATGTACCCAACTGTCATACAATATGATGCATGTCAATCTGCGCAGTATGCACCTGGGTTTCAGCCAAGCAACTTCCACCAAATTTTCACCTTCAGATTGTGGTGCACTTTGCAGGACTTAGATTTCAGCTGCAATAAATAGTTTATGAAAGAACACTTTTCATGTGATTGCATTACTGAATCCTGTATAAATGGATCATAATTTAATGCCTAAGGAACGTGCAGCTGTTTCACATCTGATATTGTTGCATTTGTACTGTAAGTTGATAGGGGCTGTGAGACTGAGTTTGATGATTTGGGATTAAGTGATAAGATGTGTGGTATGGGGAGGGACCGTCGGGTAGTTCTGCCCCTCAATGCAGTGAATGGCTCACCACTAAGCTGAATGCCGTTCTTTTTGTGATAGGGTTGGGAAAGACCCTGTCCCATTTGTTATACAGAGAGAGAGAGAGAGAGAGTTAAAAACAATGATCTATTTTGTCCTTTCCTATTCTGCCTTCTGTCAGTTTCTTGCCTGCCTGATTGTGCAATCAACTTTTTCTTGTGCCACCTTGGAATTAACCACTCTGATGGTTCCACAATTTCTCCGTTATCTCTGTTCCTTCACTTGTTGTTTCTATTCTTTCCTTCTCACCTTGCTTCTCTGTGGTTGAAACATACATGTGAATATTTATGTGAAACTGGGATCTCTTGGTTTGCAAATGTACTGTATATAGTTTTGGTGTATGAAATGATTGCAGAAAGCTTTTAGGCGATTTCTTGAAAAGGTGGCAATCTGTAATACAGGGGCTTGATCTTAAGAGATGTTTTGACCTCCACAAGCTTGTTAATAGAACTGTCAACAAGCAGCCATCTCTGGGACAGAGTGGTCTGTTTTGTTGCACCTGTTAAAGACTAAATGTACTCTTCAGGCTGGTCATGGGAATAAGAGTGACTATATGTGTGTGTGTATATATATATATATATATATATATCACACACACTATACTAGTCATATATATATATATATATATATATATATAATATAAAAGAAGAACCTCTGTGTAAAACACTGAGGCAAGGGTTACCCTAAAGGGCATTTGGCTGGGAAGCCAAGTTTCAAGAAAATACAAAATCACACATGCCCACAAATGCAAAGCATCATGGGCTGCATATGCAAATCACCATATATATATATATATATATATATATATATATATATATATATACATATATACATACACTGTAGAATTGAAAAATTTCACTGTTAAAGAAACCTAGCTATGTTCTCACCCCCTAGTGGTCCGCTAAATTAATTGTACAGTAAACATTTTGTTAAATAGAAATTCTTTATTCGCCAAAAAAATTTATAACTTTAAAATGTGCAGTAGAAAGTGCTGGTAAGTGCAGCTGGGAGGGGGCTGTCATCATCCTCTTCAGTAACCTAAAAAGAAAGAAATACCCTTGTTCAGTGCTTTGCCCTGTCTGTGCATGCGGTAGACTTAAAACATTTCATTAACGCATCGCTTACCTGATTCAGGCAGTCTGCATGTGCTGCTGCAATCCCTGAAAGCTTGAATCCATGAATGCAGTCCTCCCTGCAGTCTTTTAGTGAGTTAAAAGCACCCACTAGCCACTCTGCATGCTTTGATTTCAGGGCAGTCATACGGAGATCCACTTTGATGTTCGGTGGTTGGGAACTAGAGTTTGTTTGCTCTGTGATTATCCCAGTGTACCACTCTGTGAATGCAATTTTCAAATAGTCCTTAAACAGCGTATTTACAGTGACATCACATGGTTGCAATGCATCTGTGCAGGAAGCTTGGATCACATTGGCAATGTAGGGCTTAAGTGTTTTCACTATGCACACAAGCATAGTGTCAGTATTTGCCCAGTGATTTTCACTAAAACTGATGTTCCAATCAGAGGGAAAGCGATAACTTGGTAGACTGGCAGCAGTTTATCCCTGATAGAATACCTGGGAAGATAAGAAATGACTGGACAGTGTATACCCCAGCATGAGCGATACCTGCCGCTTATCGCTGAGGCCAGTAACCTCAACTTGCCTTGAGCCACATTCTGCCATTGTCCATTCACTGCATGGTACCAGGTGTACCTCTGTCTCATCAATATTGATAACTAGTTCAGGGGGTACAACTTCTTGTCTGGCAGCTCATCTTACTCTAGCCAGAAATTTAGCCTTCAGGTCAGGTAAATCATGAGGGGTCTTTTGGGTGACTTTTGTTCCTTTATGTTTCATGAACCCCATGCAGTTCAGGAAATACCATGCCCACTGTCTTGTCACATTGAAACTGTCCCTATTTTCTGATAGTAGGTTTGGGTTGTTTGCTTTGATGACACCCAAAGCTACTGCTGCCACCACCCTCACGTTTACCACAGCACCTTCAGTGTGAAGACATCTGATAATTTTTCGCATTTCTGCCTCAACGTCCTCCATAACTATTGTAGAATGACCCCCTGGGCTTATGTGGCAGATGAGGAACAACTAAAGCAGAATCACTGCAAAGGCACACCTTATCCAGGTAGTCCTTCTTAAAGCTACATACAGTGCTTTCATTTATGTTTTTTTCATACTTTTTTTTTATAATACCTCACAGCATTCATGACACCGTTGTTTGCAGCATACTGTCCCACTTCAAAACGTAGCTCTGGACTGTAGTGTGCATAGTCCATGCACCTTTTCTTTAGGGAGGGAGAGGTCAGCTTGAGCTCATGTACAATGGGAGTCAGAAGTCTTCACGGACACGCCAGCAGTTTCACTCAAGGAATCTGGCATAATGTCATCAGTTGTGATCAAGTCATGTTGCCTTTTGACTGCTTTGTTCCACTGTAGCCATTGCACTAAGAACATTATATGGCCCACAGCTATGCAGAAGGATGCAGAAAGGCGAGACACAGTAGCAGTCACTGACCAAATGAACAGCATAGCAGGAAACATACAATTTGACGGCAGGTAAGGACCGCTTGGCCCACCCAGTCTTCCCATTTCCCTACCTAATGGATAAGCTGCAGATCCTAGATAACCAGCAGCCTACTTCTTTCTACCCCCACCCCCTAGAATTTCCTTATGGCTGTCTCATGCATGCTTGAATTCAACCACTGTTTTTGACTCCACAACCTCCTCCAGAAGGCTGTTCCATGCATCCACAACCCTCTCTGTGAAAAAATACTTCCTTACATTACCTCTGAGCCCCCTCTCTATCTTCAAATTGTGCCCCCTTGTTCGTGCACACCTCTTTTTTTGAAAGATGCTACCCTCTTGGACTTTGTTGATTCCCTTGAGGTACTTGAAAGTTTCTATCATGTCCCCCCTCTCCCTCCTTTCCTCGAGGCTATACATATTAAGCTCCTTAAGTCTCTCTTCATATGTCTTCCGGTGCAGACCCTGCACCATTTTAGTTGCCCTCCTCTGGACAGCTTCCATCCTGTCTATGTCTTTGCGGAGACTGGGTCTCCAGAACTGCACACAGTACTCCAGATGGGGTCTCACCCGCTGTCTGTACGGAGGGATAACTTCCTGTTTTCTACTGGTGATGCCTCTCCCTATGCATCCCAGTATCCCCCCAGCCCTCCTTGCTGCCCTCTCACATTGCTTGCCCACCTTTAGGTCATCTGATATGACTACCCCCAGGTGCCTTTCCATTTTTGTTGCTGTTAGTATCTCACCTCCCATTGTGTACTCTTCCTCTGGGTTTTTGTTTCCCAGGTGCATTACCTTGCACTTCTTAGCACTGACCCTAAGCTGCCAGACATTTGACCATTCCTCTAACCTTGACAAGTCCCTTCTCATCCTTTCCACCCCACCTTGTGTATCAACTCTGTTGCAGATCTTTGTGTCATCTGCAAAGAGACATACTTTTCCTTCCAGTCCCTCTGCAATGTCGCTTATAAAGACATTGAAGAGGACCGGTTCTAATACTGAACCCTGCGGTACCCCACTAGTAACCCCCCTTTCTTCAGAATGGACTCCATTTACTATTACTCTCTGTGTCCTATTCTCCAGCCAATTCTTTACCCAGGCTGTATTCTTGGGACCCACTCCCAGGCTGGCTAACTTGTATATTAATCTTTTGTGTAGGACTGTGTCAAATGCCTTGCTAAAGTCTAGGTTGGCCATGTCCACAGGCCCTCCCTGATCTACTACTTTGGTCACCCAGTCAAAGAAATCTATCAGATTCATCTGGAATGACCTTCCCAATGTGAATCCATGCTGCCTTGGGTCCTGTGCCCCTCTGGCCTCTAGATACGCGACAATTCTTTCCTTCAGAAGAGAGAGGGTAATAAGGAGGGCACAGCTCCTTTAGTCTCTCTTCATATGTCTTCCGGTGCAGACCCTGCACCATTTTAGTTGCCCTCCTCTGGACAGCTTCCATCTTGTCTATGTCCTTGCAGAGATTGGGTCTCCAGAACTGCACACAGTACTCCAGATGGGATCTCACCAGCTGTCTGTACAGAGGGATAACAACTTCCTGTTTTCTACTGGTGATGCCTCTCCCTATGCATCCTAGTATCCCCCCAGCCCTCCTTACTGCCCTCTCACATTGCTTGCCCACCTTTAAGTCATCTGATATGACTACCCCCAGGTCCCTTTCCATTTTTGTTGTTGTTAGTATCTCACCCCCATTGTGTACTCTTCCCCTGGGTTTTTGTTTCCCAGATGCATTACCTTGCACTTCTTAACGGATGTAATTAAAGGGATTATAGGTGATTAGTGGCCATTACTGTGAATTTACACCTGGTGCACACTGATTGACAGATTGACAGTTGAAATTAAAATGAATAGCACAGCACAGCATTTGTTTACACTCCGATTTTATAGCTAGTTTGAATGTATTACTACCGCAAATTTTTTGTAACACCAAATTTTGCTAGACCCGCAGAGAGCTACATATTTTTAATGCGACATTTTTCAATTCTACAGTGTACATATATATATATATATATATATATATATATACAGTGAAGCTAGCCAGGATGAAGCGTAGTATCACAGGTTTACTGCATGACAAAAGGGGTTAACTCCCATTGAAATTGCATTGTTTGCTGCAGTAACTCTACTGCAGAATTCTACAGTGCTGTGCTTCATCCTGGTGGGCGTCACTGTATATATTTATTTATTTATTGAAATGTTTCATCAGGAAAGGCACACTGAACAACATTTTGCTCATCTTACGGTGCATCCTGGAGGAAGGGGTGATAGGAGGGATATATTACAAAATACAATGGAAACCTTCTTGCAACAGTGATGGCCAGAACGTACTAACTATAGTGCAAACCATACAGTACATACAATTAAAGATATTAAGGAAAGCAATTTGTAGGAACATACATTATCTAAGTACAACAACAGAGGTCTGATCTACTTGGCAGGAATTCACAATCCAAAAATACAATTCATAGAAGTCATGATACATCACTTTTAAGTGCAAATTAGGAAACATGTAACAACAGAGGGTTTGCACATATAACGGATAGGAGCTAGGGGAACTCTAATGGCATTAGGCACAGGAGCAACTAACACAGAGGTAATTATGAAGTGCTGCAGTTAAGGAGGAAGGGGAGGACAAGTGGCAAATCTGTTGAGGGATTGAGTTCCACAGCTTTGGGAAGCAGAATGAAAAAGCAGACTGGCCTATAGTGGTGGAACGTCAAAGAACTGAAAGGGTCTGTAGTCATGAGATCTAAGTGAGTGGGTAGATGGAGGGGGATAGCTAAGGAGGACATAAGATATGTTGGGAGTGAGCCAAACCAGAATTCTGAGGCAAGATTTGCACAGTGGTGCAAGCGTCTGTTTTCAAGAGAGGGAAATGCCAGGGAGTGGTAGAGTTGACAGTGATGGGCGAGAGGAGGAGAGTCAAGAGCGAAATGGCAGAAAGAGTTGAAGAGGGTACCCAATCCAATATCTTGTAGAACTCAGGTGGTGTAATTTACAACAGCAGGATGCAGAATTTAAACTGCCAGGAAAGAACAGCTTATATAAAGACAGAAATGTTTTGTTTAGAGTTTTAGAGAGATAGAGACACAGAGATTTAAACTGAGAGAGAGACTCATATGTAGGATTTTCTTTGTTTTTATTGCCTGTATGAAGAGCTATCCTGTACAATTTTTTTTTATTTTATCGTTATTGATAACAGTAAAATGCTACTTACAAATTGTATATCTTCTTCAGATTTGCCTTTGCTTTTTGACCTATGCCTTCATGATGCATGTCAAGGGAGTGTAATTACTCAATGGTAAGCTGACCAACCACAGTACCTTGTTTAAAACAATTACAAAATGCAGTAAAGAGATTTTGTGCATTTCTGCATTTAAAATAAAACATGCATTTGTCAATATCCAACATGTTTGCCTTGCATGGTGTTAGAAGTTGGAACAGCAACAGTATCTCATTTTCAGTAGTGTCCTGCTTTCACACATTGTAAAAGTGTATTTACCCAGGATAGTACAGCTAAAATGCAAACTCTTGTTTTCATTAGGGTCCTGCTTTTTTATAAGTCTCCACAAAATAGTTTGTCTTTTCAGTCTCATCAAGAAGCACCCCCCCCCCAGGACATCACTGGCCTTCTTACATCCACCACTTAACCTGGACCACAAAGTGGTGGGTGGATAGCCGTGTCAGCTGTATGACAGCCTGCAGGGGGTGCTGGCTTGAATGGCCAGGATTCTCCTCCTGCCACCTGATGTTCTTCCCTGGGGTGGTGGCATGCATTAAGGTGAGCATACATACATGGCATGGCACACGTGTGTGACAGATGCCCAGTGGCAACCCCTCCCCTCCTGCTGCTTCTGACATTGCTACCTCCTGCTTTGTCACACTGCCCTGCCAATTTGAGATAATCAGATATGATAACCCTAAGGTCTCTTTTTTGCTTATTAACTGTTAGTACCCCCCATCCTATCCCCCGTTTCTGTGTTTCTATACCCTAGGTGCATGATTTTGAATTTTTTGGTACTGAACCCAAGCTGTCATGCTCTTGACCATTACTCTAGTTTCCCAAGGTACCTACGCAGTTTCTCCACCCCCAGCAGAGTATTCACTCTATTACAGATTTTGGCTTCATCTGCAAAAAGACACACCTTCTCTTCCAGTTCTTCTGAAATGTCACTTATGAAGATATTAAAGAGGATCAGTCCCAGTACTGAGCCCTGCTGCACTCCACTGGTCATTGCCCCCCTCAGAGTGAGTACTGATAACCAGCACCCTCTGTCACCAATCCATTAGCCAGTGTCTTACCCAGTTTACCACTTTGGATCCCACCCCATGGCTGCTAAATTTTATTTATCATTCTCCTGTGTGGAACAGTGTCAAAGGCCATGATAAAGTTGAGATAGGCCATGTCCATGGCCCTCCACTGATCTATTTTCCTAGTCACTCAATCAAAGAAATCAATCAGATTTGTCTGGCATGATCCCACTGTGAATCCATGCTGCCTTTGGTCTTGCAGCCCATTCAATTCAAAATACTCTACCAACCTTTCCTTTAACATGATTTCCATTCATTTCACTGGCACTTTTGTGAGACTGACTAGCCTATAGTTGCTAGCTTCCTTCCTGCTTCTGCTCTCATGAAGGACTACGTCTGCTCTCTTCCAGTCCTCTGGAACTATGCCTGATTCCAGTGAGCTATTGAATAAGGTCATCAGTGGTGCAGCAAGCACCTGAGTTCTTTTAGTACCCTGGGATGTATCCCATCTTGTCCCATAGCCTTGTCCACTTTCAGAGTTGCAAGTCCCATAGTGCAGCAAGCACCTCATTGACTTCCTTTAGTACCCTTGGGCATATCCTTTCTGGTCGCATGACCTTGTTGTAGAAGTGTGGGAAATAACAGATGTCCAGACCAAAGGTTTAAGATGCATAAAAAACGCAAAGGTATGCGTTTGTCAATTTATTTCCAAAAACAAAACAAAAAAAATATTCTTAACTTAAAGTTCATAGAAAGGAAAACAATCGGTGTTAGTCTTCACACCCAAAAACAGGAAATACTTCTTTCCACAGACTCCTGAATTGCCTTTTCCTTTCCTTTTGTCTGTACAGCACTTTGTGTGGAAACACACACAAACCTTCTTGCTCTGTGGTCAGTCGGATACTGACTCCTCCTCTCTCTATCCATCTACACAGGTCTCCTAGTGGAGGGTTTATATACTTTCAGAGGGGTGTGTCTTGAACTGGGCCCTCCCTATTGTGACATCACATTACCTGAATACTATAAAAGCAGCCATTTTGTAGGCTGCCATCCCTATAGCAGGACCTCAGCAGGAGAAGCAAGACATTCAGGTACACATTCATTTTGTTTTAATACAGAAAGAAAAGAAACACTTGTTAAAGATTGAATTAAAATCAGCTTGGCAAGGAAAAACAGATGAAGGCGCGCCCCTATCTGTCTTCCTTGCAAGGCTTCAGGATTCTATTTACTTTTAAATGTAAATGCCAGAAAGTAAACATGCATTTATTTAAGACAACAATTCTAGTAAATCTTTTTTACACAGCAGTCAACTCTAACATATTTTCTTTATATGTGCTGCATAATACTTGTTTTTATGAAATTCCTCACAGCTAGAATTTCAGCTGACTGCTTTTCAGCTTATCAAGATTTGGATGCCAGATTGTTTTAAAGATAATCAGGGACAGTAAAGAAAGGTTTAAAGATTGCCAGGTTGGCCACCCTGACAAGAAAATTAGGATAGATATGAATATAGAAGCAGACAGGATAGAGTGAAAATTGAAAAGTATGGGGGGGGGGGCATCTTGTAAATTCTTGATATTTCTCTTCATAACAGGACCCTGTTACACTTGTACACTTTCAGAGCTGCAAGTCTCTTCGGGACTCTTTGTTCTGAATATGGACTTGTGGCCACCCCTCTCTGTTCCTGTTGCTCATTGGTGGTCCATCCCCCCCCCTTTCTCCACTGTAAAGACTGAGCGGGAGTACCTGTTTATGATGTCTGCTTTTTCTTGATCCTCCTCTGTGCAGTCTTCCCTTGCCACCCTCCTTATCCTCACTATCCCTCCACTTCCTTTCCTCTTCTCACTTATGTATCTGAAGAAAGTCTTATCTCCTTTATCTACGCCTTTGCCTATCCTTCCATCTGTCTGTGCCTTTGTTCCCCTTCATGCCTTACCTGCTCCCCCGTTTTACTTGATACACCTCCCTGTCTTCCTCCCTCTGCGTTTCTTTGTACCTCCTGAATGCAGCCTTTTTTCCTTCACCACCATGGCCACTTCTCTAAAGTATCTTAACAGACTTTTTTCCTTGCTCACATCCATCACACAGAGGCTGGTTGCCTTAATTATGCTATCCCATATTTTTCCCCATCATTCCTCTACCGCTTCCTGGCAATCCTTCCTCTAGGCACTTTTAGAGGCAGTCTCCCATTCCTTTAAAATCTAACTTCTTAAAGTCTAGGACCCTTGTCCTCCTGTGGTTTTCCTCTGTCTCCTTCTTAATGTTGAACCACACTGTACAATGACCACTGATACCTAGAGGACTGCCTACCATGACGTCTGCAGTGCTGTCATCATTTGTAAGTGCCAGGTCCAGCACTACCCCTCTCCATGGTGGCTTCACTGACTAGCTGCTTGAGAAATGCCCTCTGTAGGGAGTCAAGGGTTTTCCTGATCCTTGCCAAAGCTACAGCTGGAGGGCTCCAATCTACATTTGAAAGAAGGAAGTCCCCATCTAGCAGGACCACTCCCTTATTTGACATCCTGATGATGGCTTCCCTTAGTGCCTTATCCACCTCCTTTCCCTTTGCTCGAGGTCTGTGTACAATCCCTGTATGGGTAGTGGCCCCAGCTTCTGTCACCAGGGTGACTTACAGCACTTCCATACCTTCCTTTTTCTCCAGGTGCCCCTTTATTACCAGAGCCTTGAATCCCTCTCACACATATTGAACAAATTCTCTCCTAAGCAGAGGTCAGCCTGATGTGGCTGTGCCCCAGTCATAGATTGTCATTGTACCATCACTCAGTTATGGCCACCAGATCCAGGCTAGCTTCCCCCATGATGACCTCCAGTCCAGAACATTATTGACCAGACTCCTTGTGTTGGTGCACATGGTTTTCCATACCTTGCTACTTCCTTGCCTCTAACCTCTACTTCCCCCTTCTGCCTGTGCTGTTCCATGAAGCTCCCCATTACCCCTGTTTTTCCTCATTACCCTCTCCATTTCTTGCCTCTTTTACATCTTTCTTCTTGCATCCTTCATTTATACCCCCTTGTCCTCTCCCTTGTCTTTTCCCCTTTCTTCTAGTGCCTCTGTCCTATAGGAGCTCCCTCGGGCCCTCACTCCTTGTTGCTTCATCATGCGAGGGGGCAATTTTTGACTCCCTTGGTAATACAGCTTTCACCCATCACCTAGTTAGTTTAAAAGATCATCCAAGTAATATTTAAACAGTGGTCACTCTCCCAGAAGGTTACAGGCTGTCACCTTTAAAGAGGACCCTATTCTCCCTGGCTGGCCCCCAGTCCCAAGGTAGCTAATGCCCTTCTCCCTGCACCATGTCTTCAAAGTTAAAAAGAATTCCTAGTGCATGGTGCCCTGTGATTAAACATTGACAAAATTCAACATTTCCTCATCTCATAACTTCATTTTCTCTTTTTTTTTTTGCATTTTGATCCTAAATTTTCAACAGGAGGAGGGCATTTGAAAAATATCACCTACCTTGTTCATGAAGTGGGGTCCCAAAAAGGATGTGGTGTAACAACATTAAAAAAATGACAAAGTTATGAGTAAAGGCTCTAAATGCATTAAAAAACCATTAACCAAACTTACCTTGTTTTTTCAGTTCCCAATATCAGAAGCAGCAAGATGTGGCGGTCATTGTCAGAGGACCCGATTGGTAGGTGAGAGGTGTTGAGGTGTGTGTGAGGGGTGGGTGGGTGTTAGATAGAAGTGGGGAGTGGGGGACCGGAGGGTGGGGCATGCAGCAAACAGACAACAAAGGATTGTGATGACAAGGTACTTTTTTTTCTTTTTAGGTGCATAGCTGGTAGCATCAGGGATGGGCACCCCAGTGTCACATCATGTTTTGGAGGGTTAGCCAACACTGGGCATAGGCACCCTGGTGTAGGACTCGGCAAGGGGGACTTTGAGTCAGGTGGGAGGGCTGATACCAGCAACAGGGTTTGGCACCCACTGCCGGTTTGATTGAAACAATAAGTCTGTGCGGGGGGGGGAATATCAGCAATGGGTTTGGGCATCTGCTGCTGGTGTCATTTAAACAGCAGGCTGGACAGGGTATTCCCAGCAGTGGGGCTGGGCACCTACTTCTATTGTGATTTAAACAGTAGGTCAGGTGGGAGGTGGGTTACTGGTAGCAGGGTTGAATGAACGCCCACTGCTGGGAATGTTAAATGTTTGATCATGTAAGCAGAAGACCTGTGGTGGAACGAGCAGCAGGAGGAAGGTTTGGTACTGATCACGCCTAGTTAGCATGATAATGGGCCATAACATCTTACTATAGGAGCCACTTTCTCCTTTCATATGTAAGAAATTTCCACATCAACAAGTTGACTACTCCGAGGTAAATCAAATCCATAAAAAAGGATGTATAGGCTGTGATGTTCTGTTTTACATAGGATGTATTTGTGCTTACTGTGATGCCTAATAGGATTTTACCATGTGTAATTGCTTATTTTATAATGCAATAAACATAAAAGTTTAACAAAAGAAACAGGCTGAATAGTGTCATCAACAGCCTGCTTGTAACTGGCTGCTCACAGCCCAGCCTCCATAACACTCAGCTACATTGGCCCCAACACAGCCACACCTGCAAAAGCCATTCAATCCTAGGATACTGCAAATAAGTTTGCTGCACATGTGTGCAAGTAAACATAACAAGCATTTGTCAATGCAGAATGTTTGTTTGCTGATATTAGCATTGGATGTGCAGGAGTTAGACAGATGCAGAATAGGAGTGGCGGTGAAGTATTGAACTCATGCCAACCCCACCCCCATCCTGTAGAGATGGACAGGCATTGCGGTGTGCCTCTGGGTCGTCGCCCACAATGCTCATGGCATTTCACCTCACCCTATTCTGTAGACACTGACAAGTATTGAGGTGTGCCTTGGGGTGTTCGGCTTCACAGTCACCCCATTTCATAAGGACATACACTGAAATGGGTGCAGTATAGGAGAATGGGGTGAAGTGTGGGGCCGAAGAGTCCAAGGCACACCTTGATGCTGTCACTGCCTTCAGGGTGGGGGGGTGAAGGTGGAACGGCATGAGCATTACAGCTGGCGATCCAAAGGCACACCCCTGATGCTTGTCAGTCTGTACAGGGTGTTATGTTATGGTTAGAAAACCTAACACCCTGGGTGTTTGTTGGTATTTGCACTACACATTTTCAACATGGCCTTTTTGTGACCCCTACATCATGAAAGCATTTAGGACCTCTTCTCATGAACAGTGGCACTGTGATTTTGTTAATGTGTCCCGAACTTTGAGTTCCCACAGTGACCGTGCCATTCTGCGCCAGATGTACGAAAACACAGATTAGGCAGGATTTGAAGAATGACAGCTGTTCTATTCATAAGGAGGTGTGAAGAGATGGCAATGTTGAAAATCTGTAGTGAAAATATTAAAAATGCTCGAACTTCTGAGCGTACATGAAAACTGCGCAACGCATGCATGTAATACAGTCACTTAGTGGAATTATTTCACCAAATTTTCAACGTAGGCATTTTGTGACCTCTTCTCATGAACACTGTCAATATGATCTTCTTAATCTGTCCCGAACATTGATTTCTCACAGAGACCAAGCCATTTTGTGCCAGATGTGTAAATGCATATTTTGGGCAGGATATGAAAAATGACAGCTGTACTGTTCATAAGGAGGTGTGAAAGAATGCCAACGTTGAAAATCTGGAGTGAAAATATTACAAATGCGCAAAATTATGATGGTGCATGGAAACTGCCCAATGTACACTTGTAACACAGTCATTTTATGGACTTTTGTCACAACATTTTCAATATAGGCATTTTAGCATCTCTGCTCGTGAACAGCATCTCTGTGATTTTCTTAATCTGTCCCGAACACTAATTCCCCACAGCTACAGCACTATTCTGTGCTGGAAGTCCGAAAACCCATTTCGGCCAGGATGTGAAAAATGACAGCTGCACTGTTCATAAGGAGGCATAAAAAAAATGCCAATGTTGAAAATCTGGAGTTAAAATATTACAAATTTGCCAAGTTATGAGGGTGCGTGGAAACTGCGTAACGCACGCTCGTAACACAGTCATTTTATGGACGTTTGTCACCAAATTTTCAACATAGGCATTTTAGGACCTCTGCTCATGAACAGTAGTACTGTAATTTTCTTACTCTGTCTTGAACACTGATTTCCCACAGCAACTGCGCTATTCTACTCTGGAAGTGCGAAAACACATTTTGGCCAGGATGTGAAAAATGACAGCTATACTGTTCATAAGGAGGTGTGAAAAAATGCCAATGTTGAAAGTCTGGAGTGAAAATATTAAAAATTTGTGAAGTTACGAGCATGCGTAGAAACTGCACAATGCACGCTTGTAACGCAGTCATTTTTTGGAATTTTTTCACCAAATTTGCAACATAAGCTTTTTGAGAGTCCACCTCATGAACAGTGACACTGTTATTTTGTTAATCAGTCCCAAAAGATGATTCCATGCAGTGACTGTGAAATCACCTTTCTGGACTGAATAACGCCATGACAGTGACTGAATTCATGAAGATGGGTCCCAAGAAGCCGTGTTGAAAGTTTGGTGCCAAAAGTCAAAAAATGGCTGGGATATCCACATAAGCTGGAAAAAAAAACACTTATGCCATTATACAGCTTACTGGCATTTCTTCATTTCACTGTCGGCTTTGAAGAGTGCAGTGTTCTTGGTCCACTGAAGATCGTCGCGCCCGAGCTCTGGAGGTAAGTATGGGGTATGGGTGGGGGTGTTGGGAGGTGGGGTGCAGAAGGGTGGAGTACGGTAGAGGGAGGGCAAGGACCCGGCGAGGGACCGGTTTTGTTTTACAGGATTAAAAAAAAAGACTATGGGACACTTTTGGCATGCTGGGGTGGGCTCCCAGCATGCCACCTGGGTGTTTGTGGGGGGTAGTGGAGCTGACTGGGATTGAGCACCCCCATTGTCCATACAGTGTGCTGGAGGGAGGGGGAATGCATTAGCCAAGGGGGATTGGGCACCCCCTCAGCACAGAACAAATGGGGGGGTGCATCATGCAAACGGAGATTGAACTATCCCGTCGGCAAATGAACTTGAGAGGGGGCATGTTGATAGGGGGGATTGAGCACCCCCATTGGCTTTCAGAGGGATTCTGAGGCAGATGGTGACAGCTGATGCCATGTTAATTGATGTGCTACACCAGGCAAGGCACTGCCCTGCAATAACAGGTCGCTCTCTCATTGCAGCAGCGGATTTGTTTCAAGTTGGGCATGCTGGCTGAACTAGTGTCAGCAGCAGCATGCCACCACATTGGGGAAAGTGGGCCAAGCCTCACAATGCAGTGGTGGCACTGGCTGCCACAGTGCCGCACCTCCAAAACACTGCTTCTCTCCTAAGCTGTCCTGTAATGTTTCTTGCCCATGAGCGCAAGCAAACACAAAAGGGTTATCTCTATGTGGGGGAAAAAAAGGAAACAAAAGTAAGAACATGTTTTCTATAAAGCAGCAGAACCCAATCAAAACAGGACCAACATATTAATTTGTGGTTCGAACAACTTCCAGGATCAAGGTCAGATGCCTCAGTGGTTATGACTGTGGCCATCTGAGGCATCACTGATCAGCAGGCATCCACAGCATTTGCATGGTCAGTAAGAGTGCCTTATACCTGGCATTGAGTCGGTATTGGTTAGCGATGCATTGTAAGTGATAATGGTAGCCATCAAAGCTCGGGACAAACCCGTTGAGGGCTAATAAGGACACAGCTGAACATGCATAATTTACGTATATCCTGCAGCATCCACAAAAGCAGGCCAGTAACCTGGCTTCACAGAACAGCAATTCATTGTTAAAATCAGATGGCTTGCTACAGTTATCCGAGACAGCCCAACAACCCAGCACAGGACTGAATCCCTTGAAAACCATTTGGGGTTTTGGACCTCGTTGGTTGTTTCAGAAGCTTTCAAGAATTGTCTTTTTTTTTTTCACTGAGGTATTTCGCCAAAGATATTTTTGTGAATGCATTTGAAATCTCTGCTGGAAGTCTACCATTCATAAAGTCCACTGTATTTCTAAGAAGACAAACTGCAGCTTTAAATTTTACCACTATACTAGAAAAAAAATGAGTTTTTTTATAGTGATGTTCATGTAAACTAAACCCCAAAGCATTTTATAATCCATGATGAGTTAGAAGCAGCCAATACCCACATACAGAAAGGATTAGGACAAGTCAGGGGGTTGGGTATAGAGAAAGAGAGAAAATTAAACATGGGGAGGTTGTGACTTGTTCAGGGTCACACAGTAGAAAGCGACAGAAGGGGACGCAAACCTGGGTGTGTTGGGTCATCAGATTTGCAGCTTTGTGCTCTACCCACTAGGCTATACTGCCTCCCTGACACACTGTCTGCAAGACACAGGCTCTGAGCAGAAATACAAGAGACACCATAGTTCTTTCATTTGCTTTGATTTCAATATGGATCTGGTGTTGAATGCAGAAACTGAAAGCAAGAGTTGTTTATAAAGAGACATGCTTTATTTCTACTCTGCTGTATCACTGATAATACAAGTTTGACAAAAATAATATGTACCACCCCTCAGTGGGGTGTGTATATAAACCGGGAAAGGGTTCTGTTTTGGGACATCAATTCAAGGGTAAACTTGCCATTTGCTACAATGGCAGGAGCTCCGCAGGTTGGAGGTCACCGTTTTTGCACAAGGGTATAAATTGGGATTTTTAGCACCGAAGGAGGGATTCAGAAGAGATCAGGGGAAGAGGTGAGTAGCTAAGGGGACAAACTGGAAGGAAGCAGTGTAGGAGAACAGGGCAGTTTGTATGCTCTCAGGCTAGCAGTTCATGCTGGGGCATCCAAAAACCAGTCTGGCAGTAGACGTGGCAGCAGCCACTGTTTCAACCATTGGATCCCCTATTAAAATCCACCCCAGGGAAGTCATCGACAGAGACATTTGAGACAGCGTGCAGCATGGGTCCTGTAAGTGCTCCACAGTGCTGGTAGTGAGAGAAAGAGAGAAACAAGAGGAGAATTGGAGCCAGACAGAGAATAGAGAGAGCATTTGCCCTGGAGCAGATATGCCAACCCGGTTATGGCATCTTCTGTTGGGTAACAAGAAGTATATGGGCTACAACTGTGATTGCATGTCTCTGGGAGCCAGTTCCAGTGTGTGAGAAGTCAATTCAGCCAGGGGGGCTCGAGGAATCCAGGGCTAAAAGCCAAATCCCAGACTCCAGTATGCCCTCCCAGAGGGTGCAGGTCAGTGGGGATGTCTGCCCATGTGCCAGGGTGGAGTCACTCACTATGGCCAGCCAATTTAGAGATACAGTGGTTGTGAAGCAGAAGAAGTTTCAACCCAGTATGGAGAGAGAGAGAGGGAGAGAGTGTTTTAGGAGCTGGAATGAGAAGGAGAGAGATTGATTGCTGCCATTTCAGGGCCTGATTTTACCTGGTTGGAACTGCTGCCTAACTTCACTTGTGGCCATCTTGGCCTAGAAGAAAGCCATCCATGATTGTTGGGGTCATTTCGGCCACAAAATGCATCCACTAACTTCTCTGTTAAGGACCCCTGTGGTCCACATGTACAGACGAGTTGTTTAAATGGCACCATGAAGTTTGTTAAATGGGATCCCTCTGTTTACATTTAAGATTTTTTGAACTTCCATTTTTTTTATTGGGACTGTTCATGCCTTCTAACCTGAATTACTTTACAGTCCAGCACCAGAAGAAGGTACCCCTGCTGTGGACCCAGCCAATGCCAGCCATCCTGATAAGATATACTGTAGCTAGTTTGGTTTCTGCTGCTGTGAGTGCCCCCTCCCCATTGGAACACTATCACCTCATACCCCTAGGTGCTGGGGAGGGGGGCTTAAAACATGAGGGCTCATCTGGGATGGTATTTTGGGGGTGCCAGGACACTTTTGGACCACCGCATTGGGTGCTGGATGAGGCATGGACTTTGTGAACTTCTGTGCTGACCCTTGAATTGGAAAAAAGTTGGTGCATTGGTGAGAAATTTTGCTCCTTTTTCTAAGGACAGTGGCACCAGTGGGTCTGGAGCTGGTGCACTTCACAGGGCCAGAACATGTGTAGTTTATGTAAATGCCTTGGGGCATGTGTGCCAATTAGACTTGGGGACTTTTTGGGGTGGAGTTAACTGTCACTGGGCATGTTTTGGACTGTGAGCAGAGAGATCGAAGCAGGTTCATGGAGAGTGAGCAGTGTGAGCCAGCAAGAGGAAAAGAAAGCTATTTCAACCGGCAAAATAGCTCTAGTTCCAATGGCATCCGAGATGACTTTCCCTCTGCCATGCTGAGGTGTCTTTGGGCTGTAGTTAAAAAGGGTATCATTTTAGAAGAATGAAACTTGTTTTGCCGACACTTGAAATGCCGACACCACAAACCTGACCCAACAGTGGGATTTTCTCCCCCTCAGAGTTTGTTATAATAAGTAAGGGGTGCAAGGTCGAATCCCTCACATTGGGAGGTGAGGGGGCAAAGCCCCCTGACACATAAAAAAAAAAAATCAAAATCCCAATACCTGAAAACTGAAAATGATGGCAGTTTATTTATTTAAAATTTGGTGGCTGGGACAGGCATGCTGATTCATGTATCATCTATAGGTGTGACCTGGGGAAGGGATATAACAATGAGTGAAACAACAATAACCAAGTGACACCAACAGGTGCATGATCATGTACATTAAAATCATAATACCAGAAATGACTTTTGAAGAAAGACAAAAACAATGTGCAAAGTGTAGATATATATAAGTTGTGGGGTAGCCCAGCTGAGAGCTAAGAAAGCATGTCACTAATGTATGGCAAGTTATCTGTATAGAACCAATGAGGCAAAACATTCAGATTACAGAGTGCAAAGAGTTGTAAGCTATACAACTGGGTAGGCAAAAATATATTAAACAGGTAAAATTACAGAAGGGGATGGACAGAACATGGGTGGTTAAAATGTGGAGGGAAGAGGAATAAGTGTAGGTGCAGGTACATTCTTTTGTGAAATGTATCATTAAGAGTGGTTTGAGAGAGTGCAGGAAGGAAGAGAGGTTCATGGGAAGATGGAGGCTCCTCCAAAGTGTAGGAAGTCTAATAGAGAAAGCAGACTAGTCTTTTAAAGATTTACTATGAGGATATGAAAGGAACGAACAGCAGATCAGCAGAAGGACTAAGAGGAGGGGATGGCAGGGTTGAGGAAAAAGGAAGAGTGGGAATTTGACAAGCTAGTATTTGGCCATGAAGGAGGACCTGAATGGGATGCTCCCAATGTTGCTCAGGGAACTGGCATCAGAATTAGGCATACCCTGGATGGGATATTTAACAGCTCTATTCAGACAGGGGTGGTGTTGAAAGGCTGGAGGGTAGTGGATGTTGTTCCTTTACACAAGGGTGGGGAAAAAGAGCACCTTAGTGACAACAGACCTGTCAGTGCTAACTCCATGGTGGGTAAACTGATGGAGATACTATAAAACAGGACCTACCTGAAGAAAAACTGGCTCCAGGATAGTAAATAGCATACGTCTCTGGCAGAGAGGTCTTGCCAGACCAACCTGACATTATTCTTTGGGTAGCAAGGACAGTGGATAAGGGTCATGCAGTGGATTTACTTTGAATTCAGTAAGGCATTCAACTCAGTGCCATAATGAAGGTTGCTGAAGAAGTAAGAGCATCTCTGGGTGCAGCAAAGGACATAGTGAGATGGGTGAGAAGTTGGTTAGAAAGAGGCAGTGAAGGGTAGTAGAAAAACAGAGTCAGATCCAAGGAGAGGTCACCAGCGGTGAGCCACAGGAATCAGTCCTCAGTTCAGTCCTTTTCAGTATGTGCATAAATGCATCACCTTACAATTTTTGGTGTTGAGCTTCAACTGCTAAACCTTGGATCACCTCTCTAGCCTTTGAAGGTCTCTTTGCATCTCTTTAATCCCTTTCTCACTGTCTACCCTACTACAGAGCATAGCTTCATCTACAGAGAGATGTATCTTGCCCTGAAATCCTTCTCCTATGTCCCTGATGAACATACAAGGACTGGACCCTGGACAGATCCCTGCAGCACTGCACTGGTGACATCTCTTTCCTTGGATTTGACTCTGTGTATCACAACCCTCTGCTGTCTCCCTTACAATCAATTTCCCCACCCATCTGTGTCCTTTGCTGAACCCAGGTCCTCCAGCTTTTTCATAAGCCTTCTGTAAGGCGCCAAGATAAAACTTTGCTGGAATCAAAGGTAGAACTACCTCACAACATGACCCTTATTCCCTACCCTCATTACCTAGTCAAAAAATACTTTCAGATTGGTCTGACAAGACCTCCCTGCTGTGATCCTGTGAACCAATGCTGTTTACCATCCTGAAGTCCATTTCTCTCTGAGTTGTCCATCAGATCCTCTTTGACCAGTGTCTCCATCAGTTTATCCACAAATGAGGTAAGGCTGACAGGTCCGCAGTTATCCAGTTGCTCTTTGTCTCCTCCCCGCCTTGTAGAATGAAACTATGTCTGCTACCCTTCAGTCATTTGGGACTACCCCCGTCTGAACTGAACTATTAAAGAAACCCACCAGGGATTCAGCTAGTTCTGATGCCAATTCTTAGAGCACCCTCAGATACATCCCTTCCAGGCCAAGTGTCTTATCTATTTTTAGAGCTACTAGCCCTTGTTGAGCCCTTTCACTAGTAAAAAAAACTGATACCTCATCTCCAGAGTCCCCCTTATAGCTACCCTTATACCACTCTCTGCTAGAGTCCCACTGTCCTCCCTTGTGAATACAGAGAAGAAAAGGTTGTTAATAATGGCTGCTTTTTTCTCCTCCTCCTCCTCAACTGCCCCATCTCCCTCTGTTTTCCTAACAATCCCCCCTCCCATCTTTTTTTTTTCCTAACATATCTGAAGAACTGTTTTTTCCTGCCTTGGACTCCCTCCACAGCACACGTCTGTGTCTACTTCTGCCTCCCTGACTCCTTTCTTGGCTTCTCCAGTTCTCATTTGGTACTTGACACTTAAAGACCTCAACAGGTCTAGCTCCCTTACAGTAGGTAGGTAGGTAGGTAGGTAAAATATGTTTATGTAGGATTTTATATTGGGATTTCACCATTAGGGCCAATATTGTCCAGTTTTCAATGTTGTTCTGTTTATAAATTGTTATACATTATTACAGTTCTATTACAGTACAAAATGCATACCAGATATTAAAACCATATAGTAATTAAATTTATAATACAACTAATTTAAGTGCAATTATAAACAGTAGTAATTTCTCATTTCAAATTATGTTCAAATTGCTTTTTTTGTAAATTATATAACAAATGTTTGGAGCTATTTCGTTCCACTGCTGCCTTGGAATGACATGGCACCATATTTGCTGTTAACCTTTCGGTACGTTCAATTAAGCAATAATGCATGACAGGGGGTGTGTGTTGTGATGGGATAACATCACACCTAGGCACGAGGCTACAGGCCGAGGGCGACTAATCACCCAAGAAGTGACGTTATCCCAGCACAACACACACCCTGGAGTGCATTATTGCTATTATACAATGGCTCGTTTATGTAAAAATAAAAATAAAAAAACATTTTTAAAGAGATTTTTAGTTAATTTATGATTGTGGAGGCATATAAAAAAATAAAATAGTTCCATTTTGGCCAGTAGGTGGCACTGGTGGTAAATGAATGAGCTCCTCTCTGTGACTGCTCTTCCTCACACACACATATATTGTTCGTTTTCTTTTATTAAAAAAAAATGTATGGTAGCATCTCACACAGTTGTTGCCATGAACTTGAACTTTCGATGCTGCGAGATTTGAGGAAGACCAGGACCGTTTCATGTGAAAAGTGGTGCAGTGTATTATAGTGATCGCGATTCATACAGAAGATGCTGGCTACTCCAGACCAGCCCCACTGTCTACCCTGGGACAAATAAAGAGGTTTGACTTTGTTTTTTATTTTTTTGGGGGGAGCCTGATGTAGTGGTACCAAGAGGTCTGTCCAGTGAAGGACAAGCACTGATATTTGGAAGCGCTTGCATTCCAGGTGAGCAGGATGGAAACACTGCTTTAAACTATGGCTTTTTTTTCACATTTTAAACATTTATTTGTTTGGTGAGATACTGTTTGTGTGTCAGTGGTTGGGGGTGGTTTTTGCCAGTGTGTGTGGTGGTGGCAAGTGACCGCTGATGCTGTTGTGCAGTGTGGAAGGCAGATGAGCCCATCGCGGTAGTGGAGTAATTCAATTTTACATTTGGTGCATTTATTTTGTGTGCTGGGACTAGACCCATGATGTTGTGCTGGGATAACATCATGGGTCCAGTCCCAGACTGACC
Source organism: Neoceratodus forsteri (assembly GCA_016271365.2). Lineage (NCBI taxonomy): Eukaryota > Metazoa > Chordata > Ceratodontiformes > Ceratodontidae > Neoceratodus > Neoceratodus forsteri. The sequence continues at coordinate 12,765,347 of CM028133.1, forward strand.
AATCAAAGGTCAGCATTTTTTCTTGCTATTGTATAATCAGCAGTAGTGAACATTCCCCAATAAGAGAGCATGGGGCTGTATAACCAATTGATACTAAGGGTTTCAGTTGTGTTTTGTTTGATGAACCTGTTAAGGATGTAACCACCACCCCCCACTGCTTTGTACAGTAAGCTATCCTCAGTACCCTGGTCTGGGCATACAAACTATTTCATAACAATCAGTACCATCCCTAGCTTTGGGAATGTATAGCAGGCTCATTAGTTCTACAGGTCAGAAAGGGGTGGGGGTGTACAAAAGCAAAACTACAAATGACCAAAATAAACCCAGGTCCTGAGGAAAGGAATTTTACTTAGGGCTATGCTAGGTCTGTACTTCTGGAGGGGTACCCAGTAATTCCACACAGGAAGCTGTAACATGAATGCCCAAATCAGGTTGCGGTTCTGGAGTGGAACTTTATTCCAAAGATGGTACACTAAAGCAAAGGTGGACCCCCGAGGTTTACACATCGTGGCACAAGGTAATGGCAGAACAGAAATCTATATTGGACAGAAACACTGCATATCCTATATTGCATAGGACCTTGAACCATCTTCAGCGGCAACGGCCTCAGCTGAAACATACATTTTCTTCTAGTGGCACTGGCCACAACTGAGCACATTTCCCATATGGCATAGGACTTAACATTTTAGCAAGTGGCAACTGGCCACAACAGAGCACACTGGTGCTCATAATTCACACAATCCACACCAGAGGGTAAACTTCCTCTTCAGGCATTGGCCACCATGTCCTGAACAACCAGGCACCCTTACGAAACCTATAGTGCTGAACTGGTCACTTCAGATGGGGGGGCTGCCCACCTTTTGCTTCCACTCCATACCCAGCCATTCTTTCAGAGTTATACCTCAAAATGTCTCGTAAAACAATTAGAAATATGCATCTTGGAATGACTTTCACATCCCACATAAGAAAACACTACTTCTGTGTGTAGGACTAAAGTCCTGAACAATGTGCCAAGTCTCTCTGGGAACCCTACAATTGTCAGTCAACTTTAAAAACATGAAAACAGTCTCAACTTAGAACAGAACTGATGTATATTTCCCTTTATCAGAGAGAACACTCCAAAAAACAGGTACTTTCCTCTGGGAAGCGCAAAGTCAGATTACTCAGGTTGGAAAAAACAAACAGGTAGCTTCAAAGTCCTGGATCAAATTAGGGAATTGCCCCTCAAATCCATTCTGGCAGTCCTTTTCATCTCTCTGGGGATGAAAAATCAGGAACCCCTGCTCTAGACACCAGTTTCCACCACTTCTCTTGGCAGACAGATGTTTCTCAGCACTAGGGTGAAAAAATAAGCTCTTCTCAAAGAGCCCACATTGCAGCTTTCACTCCTCCAACTGCTCACTACTACTGTTCACACAGAACCAACTCAAGATTCTAAAACTCCCTACTCACAGCCAGCTGCCGTGGCTTATGCTGCTGCAAGAGTTCTAAATGACATCATCTCTCTCCTCTCAGCTGAGACCAAGTAACCAGAGAGTGAGTAGGTGAAAAACCAGCTTAACCAGTTATTCACCAGCTGCCTTCCCTACATACCTAGCATTGACACTGATGGGATTCTAGTAACCCCGGGGACTGGGTGATTACAAGTACATCTCATGGTATCATCGAGTTCAGAATACAACCGCTGCTGCCTCTCATTTGAATTGGGGACTAATATGGTTGTGAAAATGTAGTGTTGTCATTTATTTATTTATTTAAACTTTTGGTGACCGGGAAAAGCACTCTGAGCAGAGACTTGTTTCCAGGTGTGACCTGGAAATTCATGCCACTTGCAATCTGCGATCCCATAGATATAGAAACGTAGAATCCGATTGAATAAGGAGACCAATGGTGCTTCACATCAGTCCATAGTTTGTATCTCAGTGCTCTACCCTGCTGAGCCTTTCAGTGAGTTTCTGGATTGCTTACAAGAGCACGTCCTGAGTGCTGCACTCATTGAAACTCTCCATGGCAGACACGAGATGGACAGCAGGAATGACCTGACTCGTAGAGGCCCTAACACTTAGTTCATGGGTGCATTTCTCAAAAGGAGACAGAACCTAGACCATGCCTTCAATGCTGTTCCAGTCCAGGGCAGGAGTAAGTCAAAACAAGTTTATTTAAATGTATAAAATAAAGAATGACAAGCACATATGCATAAAAATAGACAAAACAGAATTTGTGAAAAGAAAGATCTCACAATAAAACTGCACCTTCTAAAACATTAATAAACAGTTGCTATATAGGGCATACTTTGTTCAGCTTATATTAAGCAGTTTATTGATACAGTAGCTCTTTGTGCAAATTATGCCACAGAGTAACCAATTGACCTTGTGTTTAAAGAACAGGTGTACCATTATCTGCTCTTAATTCCATTTTATCCTTAACACCCCTACTCAGAGGCCATATCCACAATTAAGTTATACAAACATATGAAAATGCCAGCAGAAACAGGTCATTATGGTCTATCTAGTCTGCTCGAGTGTGCAGCTCTCAGACAAATTTACTGGGGCTGCCCCCTCCTTTTTCCACACTGAGTCTTCTGTCCTCCTCCGCTCATCCCCCTACCCTTCTTTCCATCCATTATAGGGCCACTGTGGCATTTGTGGGGTCTCAGTAGGTATGGGTGGTGCAGTAGGTTGGTCTGAGGGGAACCCGGGGTGCACCTGCCCCTGGCTGTTCCTGCCCTATGGTAGTGTTGGGTTGCATGAATTTCCTTGTTCTTTGTTAATGACTGTGTACTGTTGTTAAATCATTATGTTGTCTTCCAATGCTGTATTGTATTTCTCCCAGGTCGTACCTGAAAATAGGCACATGTTTGCCTAGTGTAGCTCAAAAGCTTAGCAATAAATCATAGCTTCATAGAATTATAGAAGCTTGATGGCAGAAAAGGACCATACCAGCCCATCTAGTCTGCCCTTTTCCAGCCTACACTGCCCCCTCCCTGCCAGCTCCCACCCTTCCCCCAATACTCAGCCACATATGCTGTCCCATGCCATCTTGAATTCTTCCACTGATTTTACCCACACCACTCCATCTGGTAGTTTGTTCTAGGGCTCCACCACCCTCTCCATGAAGAAACACCCTCTCACATTGCCCCTGTATCTTTTTCCTTGGAGTCTGAGGCTGTGCGCTCTAGTTTTGAGCCCCTCCTTTCTCTTAAATAAACCCTCTTCTCCCACTTTATTGAGCCCCTTTACATATTTAAAAGTTTCAATCATGTCTCCCCTTTCTCTCCTTGTCTCCTGCGTGTACAGATCCAGCTCCTTACACCTCTACTTGTATGACTTTCCCTGCATACCCTGCACTATCTTGGTTAACATAGACACATAGCAACCGTCGGCAGATAAGCACCGCTAGGCCCATCCAGTCTGCCCGTAGGCCCAATACATTGTATCTGGACACTGACCCTATGTGATCAATGGCTTGTCATCACTCTCTCCCCACTCAGGCTTCCCTTGTGTCTGTCCCAAGCATGCTTAAACCCCTCCACAGTGCCTGCCCCCTCTACCTCCTGTGGCAGACTATTCCATGTATCGACTACTCTTTCTGTGTAGAAAAACTTCCTTACATTACCTCTTAATCTACCCCCTTCCAATTTCATATTGTGCCCCCTTGTTCTAGTACTTTTTCTACATTCGAAAAGCTCTCCTGCCTGCACCTTGTTTATGCCCTTGAGGTACTTGAAAGTTTCAATCATGTACCCCCACTGTCTCCTCTCCTCCAGTGAGTACATATTGAGGTCCCTTAGTCTCTCCTCATATGTTTTGAGGTATAAGCCCTGCACCATCTTTGTTGCCCTTCTCTGGATAGTCTCCACCTTATCTATGTACTTGCACAGGTGTGGTCTCCAGAACAGTATGCAGTACTCTAGGTGATTCCTTACCAATGTTTTCTACAATGGCATCACCACCTCCTGCCTCCTGCTAGTGATACCCCTGCCTATGCACCCCAGCATACCACTGGCCCTCTCTGCCACCTTTGTACACTGTTTTGATACCTTAAGGTCATCAGAGATGATAGCCCTTAGGTCCTTTCCTCTTTGGTGACAGTCAGCTCCTCCTCTCTCAACCTGTAGCTCTCTCCAGGGCTCCTTCTATCCGATGCATTATTTTGAATGTCTTTGAACCCTTTCCAATGCATCTATATCCTTGCGGAGATGTGGCCTCCAGAACCGAACCCCATATTTCAGGTGCAGCCTCACCATGGCTTTGTAAAGGGGCATTATTACCTCCCCCTTTCTGCTAGTAATGCCCCTGCCTATGCATGCCAACATTCCATTGGCCTTTCCTGCTGCCCTGCTACTTTGGATTCCTACCTTAAGGTTCGAGGAGACTATGATCCCCAGATCCCTGTCCTGTTCTGTTACTTAAATTTCCTCCCCACCTAGGGTATACCCTGCTCTTTTGTTCCTACTCCTCAAGTGCATCACAGTGCACTTCTTGGCATTAAATTTCAGCTGCTACGTCCCAGACCATTTTTCAAGCATAGTTAAGTCCTCCCTCATGTCCTCCACCCCCCCCCCGGTGTGTCCACCCTATTGCATATTTTTGTATTATCAGCAAATAGGCACACCCTCCCCCTCAAATCCTCAGCAATAACACTGATGTAGATGTTGAAAAGAAGCAGACCCAAAACTAACCCCTGTGGCACTCCACTCTTCACCCTCGCTGTCCCAGAGTGCACCCCGATTAGTACCACCCTCTGAGTTCTTCCTGACAGCCAGGCCTCCACCCAGCTTGTTATTTTCCCACCCGACCCCAGGCTTTCCATCTTGCTCACCAGCCTCCTATGGGGGACGGTGTCAAAGGCCTTACTGAAGTCCAGATAGGCCACGTCCACCACCACCCCCGGTCAATCGCCTGAGTCACCCAATCAAATAACTGAATTAGGTTTGTCTGGCAAGACTTTGCCTTCGTGAAGCCATGCTGTCTTCTGTCCTGCAAGCCACTTTCTTGCAGGTAATCCACCACCCTCTCCTTGATTAATGCCTCTGTTACCTTCCCCACCACTGATGTGAGGCTGACCGGTCGGTAGTTCCCCTTCACCTCCTTACTACCGCCCTTGTGTAAAGGCACTACGTCTGCCCTCTTCCAGTCCCCCAGCACTCCCTCCATATCCAGGGACAAGTTGAAGAGCCTTGTCAAGGGTGCTGCCAACTTCTTCTTCAATGTCCTGCTCACCCTGGGGTGTAACCCATCAGGGTCCATTGCCATGTCCACTCTCAATCTATCTATCTCTGCCCTAACCCTACACATAGTGAATGGGCTCAGATCCACCCATTTGCCCTCCTTCCCATTCGACTTTAGCTCAGGTCCCCTACCGTCCTCCTCCTCCTCCGTGAATACCAAGCTAAAGTACAGTGAAGTCCACCAGGATGAAGTGCAGTGTCACAGATTTACTGCATGACAAAAGGGATTAACTCCCATTGAAATTGCATTGTTTGCTGCAGTAACTCTACTGCAGAATTCTGCAGCACTGCGCTTCATCCTGGTGGGCTTCACTGTACTTATTTAATAACTCTGCTTTTTCACAGTCCCTTTCCAATTTTGTTTCTCCCTCTCCCCTCAGCCTAGTAATCCCCTGCTTTGCCCTTCTCTTCTCCCTCACATGTCTGAAAAGCTTTTATCCCTCCTTTTGGCCTTTTTTGCTATTTTCTCCTCAGTATCTGCTTTTGCCCTTCTGATCTTCTTCCCCGCCATACTCATCTTTTCCCTATACTCTTCCTTATCTTCCTTGCTGGGTGTCCTCTTAAATTTTCTGAAAACCCTCCTCCTTCCCTTGACTGCCCCTGCAACCTCCTTTGTAAACCTGCAGCCAGCGGAGGGTCCCTCCACTGACCGTGAGGTACAGAGCATTACAGTAATCCAGCACCATATAAATAAACATGCCTTCCTTTGCCTTTCTGAGCCTAGTCAGGTCCCCCCAAGTTTCTGTGTCCCATCCTCTGTGTACACTCTCCCACAGAACTTAGTGTCATCTGTGAATAGACAGATTTTACCTTTGATCCCATCTGCTATGTCACCAGAAAAGATATTCCACAGCTTTGAGCCAAGCACTGAGCCCTGTGAGACTCCACAGGTTACCGGCCCAGGCTTCAAGAGTCCCCCCCCATACTACCACCCTCTGGTTTCTGTCTTGTAGCCAGCTCTTGACGTACCCTGGAAGCTTCTTCCCAGCTCCCAAGTCCTGCAGCCTACTGAGCAGGCTACCATGTGGCACAGAATCGAAGGCCTTGCTGAAGTCCAGATACAGGACATCAACCGCTTGTCCTCTGTCAACAGTTCCTGTGACCCAGTCAAAAAAGTCTGTCAGTTTGATCTGATTTTAAGTTATTTGGAGCTGACAGCTTAATTTCAGTTTTATATTTAAATATTTTATTTTTCCTCACGTCACTAGATTAAGACAGTGCAAACAGGGGACACCCCCCGCCCTGCAAAGAGCTTGTCTATGTGAGCCCTTATCAAAAGCATAATCTAAGCCCCTTCATGTGGCGTTAGTTTATTCACAGCATAAAAGTAAAGTTCTGATATCATTGCACTCACAGCCCCTTTGAAATTGTAGGTATTTTAGTCCTTGTGCCACCTCAGTGAAATAGCTATCTCTATTTGTGATGGCTCACTTTCACCAAAGGTTTAAGGACTCGGTTATTTTTATGATAGAATTCTGGCTGTTGAGCTATGATCTAGCCTCCAGTATTTTGGTGCTCCAAATATGACATTTTTGGGCAGTCTGGTGGTTAGAGGGAGGGTTCATCAGTGAATCGAACCCGAACTTCCTGAATTTCTGCCTATCTGATCTGAACCAGAACCTATATTAAACAAAAAAGAATTTATGAAATTGAACCAAACCTGAACCTTTACAGTCAGCACTATGAACCCTCCATTTGTAGCAGGTGAGACTGCCGGCAGGTCCAGCTATTCTAAACAGAGCATTTATAGCTGAACGAGCATTTAGGTCTGCCCTTTCCCATTCAGCTTTTAAACATCACCTGGGGAACATAAGCTGCACGCTGCACCTGATCTCATATTGTGCAGTACTTCTATTAGTTGGCACATACACAATTAAAACAACCAAACTAAAAATAAAATGATATGCCTTCTAATGCTACCTCACTGTCACTGCCCTAACTATACTCTAAACAGTACAAGGGAGAGTAAACAGTACAATCACGATCAACAGTGAGCTTCCACAAGGAGCTCAGACAGAGGGAAGGCTCAATTATTGCAACTGGTACTGAATGACTTGACCGAAGCTGTCAGTAACCCAGTACCATACTAAACAAACGTAAGGAAAAATGGAATGATGCAGACTAATGACTTTACTGCTGATTTAGTAGTGGCTTCTTACTTGATTATTTGATGACATTGTCTAATAAAGTTTAATAGCATCTACCGTCTGTTTGTGTCATTTTACGTGTTTTATTGTTTATCACTGAACTCAAACTTGAACTGAAAAATTACACAAGAAATCTCGAACTGAACTGAACTCAAATCCCAACATTTACTTATCAAAGTGAACTGAACTCAAACTATACTAAACTATACCTTGCCAAACCTGAACTGGACTAGAACCCTAGAAAATACTTCCAAACCCTCCCTCTACTGGTGATATCCATGAACAGGATTTTTTTTTCAGTACAACAGAGCTCTTTTTGTGACTTATTTCCTCCACCTTACTTCTCCCCCCTCCATCTCCCCCCTCATACCACCTCCCCTGCTCCCTCCCCTACCCCATTACTTCTCCTGCTCAAGCACTTGACCCCCATCTCCCCTGCCCTTTCCTCCCCGCTCCTCCCACCTAACCTCACCCCACACCTCTCAATGGGCAAAGTCATGCCTGTCTGCACCTAACTGCCCCTTTACCCCAAGCAGCCAGAGGCTCTCTTGCCTCTGGTTACTCCTGGATACCTACTAAACATTGGACCACACTCTTGTAGTGTTGCTTTTAAGATTATTCCACAAGTGTAGACTTGTACAGTACTCTTCCTTGCTGTGCTGTAACTGCACTCATAAACCTGATGTAAATAGTGTTTTCACATGTATGCACCTGCTAATGTTGTTATGTCATGTATTTTCTATGACTTGGAGCCTTTGTAAACGAGCCCATGGCTCAAAGGTATTAATCCTAAACTGAAATAAATAAAAATAAAAATTCTAACTTATGAGTCCCTTTTTTAGTCTAATAATTACATCACTGGTGTCCATGGGAAATCCTGTGAGGATTTTATAAAATCCATTTTGGATAGGGTCTAGTTCAGGAGTATTTTTGGCTTTCACAATCTGTTGCACAATACAATATAAGCTAGTAATCTTGGTATCATAAACTTTTATAAGCGGCATATAGGAGTGGCCTGCAAAGGCATTAGCAAATCTTATAATACCTTTATTACTTAAAATTGCCTTTTGTTTGAGTAATCAAACGTGGTGCCTCCACTTCACTAATGTCCTGCTCAATGGATGTCTCCTGCAGAGCTTGCTTCTGTTCCAGCTAGCACTGCAACATTGAGAATGTGCTGTTTAATCGCATGCTGACATTCTCCATGAGCAGGGGGTTTGGCAAACTAAGCTGGTCCTAACAGATGCTCTCTGGTTGCCTTGGCAGAACAATGAAAATCACTACAGATGTCTCTTAAAGTATGTACAATCTGAAAAATGCCCACATTGATCTGTAAAGCATCAGTGACCACCTGTTTCAATTTCTGATCTAAGACGTGGATTCTCTGTAAGTGCCCATCACAAACTGCTATAACCATAATTTTACTGATACTTATTTATTTCATTTCTGATATCTGAGTAAGTAGTCTTGGCCATAGGATTATTTTCAGGCACAGCCTGAGAGCAGGGGTACATAATACAGACAGTGACAATGAATTATTGCATAAATAACAAATAAAACAAATTGCAATTACATAACACAAGTCTGTGAGCATATGATAGGTCTGTAAAAGAAAGCCTGAAGATCTATCGAGTCTGTCTGATGCAGAACTCATATGCATAAGCTACTTGTTACTCCACACCCACTGTCCATTCATCTTAACCTTCCTTTGAATCTATCCCACTCTTTTTAAACCCCCCAACTGTACTGTGATTTGCTACTCCCTCTGGTGGTGCATTCCATCCTGCCACAACTGTTTTATTGTAGAAGTGCCTTTTGGTCTCCTTCCTGTACCCCTCTCACCACTAATTTGTAGTTCTTCCCTCTGGTGTTTCCGTTTCCATTTTTACAAAAAAAATTCCCTATGTTGACCTTGTTAATGCCTTTAAGGTATTTGAAGGTCTCGACCATATTCCCTCTCTCTTTTCATGTCCAGTGAGTACATACATGTTCATGTTAACAAGCATCTGTTCATATGGGATAGCTTCCTCTCACTGAATCATCTTGGTAGCCCACCTCTGTACCGCCTCCGCATGGTTTATATCTCTCTTAATGCAGGGGCTCCAGTATTGCACATAGTACTCCAGATGCCTATATACAATGGACCTGTATGGGGCAGAATGATCTCTTTCTTCCTGCTGGAGAACCCACTTGATAGTCAATCCAACATCCTGTTTGCCAGGACACAGAAGGTAATAGTGAATGGAACACATTGCAAAGAAAGGGGGGGCTACTAGTGGAGTACCTCAGGACTCAGTACTGGGTCCAGTCCTCTTTAACATCTTTATAGGTGACATTGCAGAGGGTCTGGAGGGCAAGGTATGCCTCTTTGCAGATGACACAAAGATCTGTAACAGAGTTGATACACAAGGGGGGGTAGAAAAGATGAGAAGGGACTTGGCAAGGTTGGAGGAATGGTCAGACATATGGCAACTTAGATTCAATGCAAAGAAGTGCAAAGTAATGCACCTGGGAAACAAAAACCCAGGAGAAGAGTACACAATAGCAGGGGAGGTACTAACAACAACAAAAATGGAAAGGGACCTGGGGGTTGTCATATCAGATGACCTAAAGGTGGGTAAGCAATCTGAAAAGTCAGTAAGGAGAGCCAGGGGGATACTGGGATGCATAGGAAGGGGCATCACAAGTAGAAAAAGGGAAGTGGTTATCCCTCTGTACAGACAGTTGGTGAGACCCCATCTGGAGTACTGTGTGCAGTTTTGGAGACCTCATCTATGCAAGGACATAGACAGGATGGAAGCAGTCCAGAGAAGGGCAACTAAAATGGTGCAGGGTCTGCAGCAGAAACCATATGAAGAGAGACTGAGAGAGCTTAATATGTATACTCTTGATGAAAAGAGTGATGGGGTGGGGGGGACATCATAGAAACGTTCAAATACCTCAAGGGAATCAACAAAGTCCAGGAGGGTAGCATCTTTCAGAAAAAGAGATGTGTAATAACAAGGGGGCACAATTTAAAGATAGAGGGGGGACGGCTCAGGGGTAATGTGAGGAAATTTTTTTTCACAGAGAGAGTGGTGGATACATGGAACAGCCTTCCTGAGGAGGTCATTGCTTGGGTCTAAAACAGTGGGGGAATTCAAACATGCATGGGACAGACATAGGGCAATTATAGTGGAGGGTTGCAGAAAGTAGGCTGTTGGTTAACTAGAATCTGCAGCTTATCCAGTATGTAGGGAAATGGGCAGACTGGGTGGGCCAAGTGGTCCTTATCTGCCATCAAAGTCTATGTGTCTATGTTTCCCCCTGCCTTTTCTGCCACCTTTTTGCAATGCATTGACAGTTTCAGGATGCTAGCAATTGCCATCTCAGGTCTTTCTCAAACTCCTTGACCGTGACCTTCACCCCACAAAACTGTACCTGACACGGGTTCTTATACCCTGTGAATTTCTTACATCAGCAATGCAAAATTGAAGTAAAAATGTAAAACAATGATCTGTGATCAAGAACCTAACATGCAAAATTGTTGTGCTAATCCAGACAGCATGTATTTCTTGCAGACACATCAGAATACACTAGTGTGCAGTCTTGAGAAGACCCCAACACTAAGCAGAACAGTCAACTAGTGGGATGGAGACAGAGTACTGCTACAGACAAGCCCAAAGAAAGAGGATGAGGAGGAGTCAATCACAGTTATGCAAGCATGTGCTACTTCTGTAGCTGAGCCCCAGTAGCACATGTCAGCATGTGACACTTTTGTAGTTCAGTACCAGTGTACTGTGAGTCAGGTATATGTATGCATGTATGGTAGCGGATTTGTACTGGTTCACACATCAGATATGCTGTGAGATACATTCCACCCGCTGTCTGGTTTAACAGTTTTCCCACCTGTGTCTGGCTTGCCCCATACATATTTGGCACCACTTTGTAAGGAAAGTTAGTGTGTAAGGGGATATGTGTAAAAGAACCTCACAGTCGGGTTATGTACAGGGCCCTCTCACCCAGGGAGGGGTCTGGCCAGTGTTCTGCAGTGCTAAAGAAACGTTGATGTTAGGCACCTGGTATGTGTTCGCAAGGGGTGATGGGAGTGGAGATTCCATCACAAAAAGTCAATAACTGAAGTCTCTACATCAACTTATAAATTTCTCAAGCTGGGTATAATTCCATACTCACATGCCATTCAGCCAGAACAGAGGCAGCCTACCACTTGTCATGCCAGCAGCACATGTTCAGAAATGAGCCCGGGTCATTGGAGGGTCAGCCAAGAGAGGAGGGTTGAGTATTCAATCAGATGTCCTCCTCTGGGGAGAGAATGGGGACATATTCAACCTTCTACTGTCACTTGTGTGACCAAGGGGCTTAGTGCAGGAAGAAGCAGGATATGTTGGGGAGACAGATGAAGGCTGACTGGAATGGAAAAGGCACACAATGTGCATGTTCTGCTCTCAGAAGGTGTCTCAGTGGGATTAGGAGAAAAAATGGAAAAACCTCACCTGCCTCAGCAGGACAGCCCTGCAAGGCCCGCAGTCCTCACCCCTGCTGACTTAGGCAATCTCTTAGCTTCTCATGTAACCTGACTAAGTTGGAGGAGCTTGACCCAGCCCAGTGGTTTCCATCATGGGGAGCAAATACCTTGAGAGAAGAAGATGGGTCCAAAAAGATGTCAGGGTGAAGAAGATCGAACTGTGCAGGATTCTAAAGGGGTCAAGAGCCAGATGGTGAAGGGAAGCATAACTAGGCAGTGGAAAAAAATAATAATTCCATACTGACAGGTTATGTTAATTCATTTTATTATGTCCCAGAAGTGCTCCACAACCACTGCAATTGTGAATCTGATGTTTTGTTAATGCTCAATCCTACCTCACCAAGGCAGGTCAAGACACATAGGCCCCTATATTAAAATGGTTAATATGGCACTAACTGGGTTAGTGCAGTGCTAACCGTGAATAGCACTGGTGGTTGTGAGCCATATTCAGTGGCCGTAGTATGCCGTGCCAAACCCAACAGTATGGCCAAGCACAATATACCACCATGTTTATGCAAATGAGTATCCCTCATGCATGAAGGGCACTGCAGTATATTCAAAGGTTTTGGCAGTGCTAAACAGCAGCCAGTACAGCGCTGTTTAATGCTGCTGAAACTCTGCCCTTGATGTGGTGCACTGACTGCACCCATAACCCTGGTCACCAGGTCTAATATATTATGTCACAATCCCTGGTGTCTAGTGATTCCCCCAGACCTGATCACCAAGTCTGATATGGTATTAGTGAGTAATCATTAGAAAACACACACTCACTGTCAAGTGAGATGATGGATGTCCAAGAAGCCAAGAAGAGGGCTGTGCCAGTCCCCACTGTTACTGTTACTGACCGGTGTCCAGGGTGAGGGGCTATGGGGTGGTGGTTCCAGAGTATGTGGGCTGGGAGGATAGTTAGGCTACCATTCAGGGGGGTCCATTAGGCATCAGAGATTGTGGAATGCCATATTGGACTGTGTGATTGGGAGCTGGGGAAACCACTTAATGCCAGAGAATTTGCAATACAATATTGGACTGGATGAATGATGGTGGTGGGACCACTAAACATAAGGAAATGCAGACTACTATATTAGACCACGTGATCAGGTGGTAGGGGGAACCACTTGTCACCAAGGAATCTCGAGGATGTCTGTAGGATGAGCACTACTGTAGCCTGCACCAGCATGACAATGAGCTCATCTTAGGCATGCTAATGGGCTATTAGGGCCAGATTTTCAAAGCTCGGTCACAAGCTGCGACAATGGCAGCTTGTGCCGAGTACCACTGCATCAGGAACCCTGCACCCGATTCAGTACTGGCCAGGGTCCTGGTGCCTAAGTCCTGCAGCTTGCAGCATCAGTGGCATTGCACCAAACAGATGGTGCATCAATGAGGTATGCCACAGGCAGCAGGATGGTCAGGCAGCAGATGCGCCCTCGAACATAGTGGCTTGTGCCCCCTCCTCCAAGCCAAGATATGCCCGTAATATCAAAAAAAAAAACAAAGCAGGTCACTGACCACTGAATAAAGTTTCCCCTCCCCCCAGCCTCATAATGCCCATTATGTACTATATAATAAAAGCAAGTTAATGACCAGTGCATAACGTTTCTCCCCCCCAGCCAGATATTGCCATATATGAGATCATTGATAAATGTTCAGTCTTGGTGGTCTAGTTAGTTAGTTAGTTAAAACTTTATTTTTAGACAGGATATAACTTTGGGTCCAAATACCTATTTTCATAGTTGTCTTGTTACATAAAAAACATACATGTGTTACAATGACAATACATTTCATAGGTAAGACATTATCACAGAATTACAACTATCATTCATCCTAACCTAATTAACATGACATCCATTTCTAATTAAATTAACACTACACCCAATTCATTTATAAAATACAGACTACTGAAACTATGTAGATGTACATTTGCACATATTTATATACATGTATATTCCTGAATAAAACTCTTATCCAATTTTGATTTAAAGAAGATATTCTTGTTAAATTCCTCATTGTTGGCAGGATCTCATTCCAGATTTTCGCTGCTTGAAATTGTAGTGTCATACAACCATACCTTGTGTTAATTTTTGGTATATTTATGCCCCTTTGAACTATCTCCCACAGCTCATAGCATTGTGTCTCACATCCAAATTGGATGTTTAGATTAATAAGGGGTTGATCAAGGGTAATATTAACACTGAATATTGTTTTTTTAGCCATACCCCCACAGTATCCCATTTCAATTCCTTATACATTAAACAATGATAAGTCTTAAAATGGCACTTCAAGACAAATCTTGCCAATCTATTATATGATTTATTAATTTTTGTCTAGGTATTTTTGTCCAGTAAAACCGTAAACTAAGCTACCATGCTCCAAAACTGGCAGTATTAACTGTGTAGCAATTGTTTTTCGCATTTGACAGGTCACAGTTGAATAGGCTCTCCGCAGTGCCCCTATTCTAGTATTAATTTTCTTTGTGATATGTTCTATATGGTCACTGAAGGTTATCTAGGATCACTTCTAAGTATTTATATTGATTTGTGACAAGTATTTTTTTCCCACCTCTTGTCAAAAATTCCCTTGTCTAATATTATATTATTACTATTTTTGTTTATTTTTCTATTAAAAATCACTTCTTGTGGCCGGCCCACTGGCACAGCAGTTGGATTTCCACTTGTGACGCTGGCAACCTGGGTTAGGGAACAGACTCGGGTCATTGGAGGGCCAGCCGGGGGAGAAGGTTCGAGTGTCCCACGACTGCTCTCCTTCTCTGGGGGGAAGGTGCGGGATGTCATCAGTGTAAGGGGGCCCCCTGGTGGAGGCCAGGAGTACTGCAGCATATGGCTCTAGCAAGGTTACAAGGGGACGGGGCAGACGCTGGTGTCATTGCACGTTCCCACCCCCCAGGAGGAGAAAACCAAGCCTATTTCCTCTCTGCCTAAGTGATGCCCACCCCTCGGCTGCGATCGGCTCCCCAGGCCGACTCACCCCCTATCCCATTGTTCGTGGCACCTTGAGAGCTGGGTGCCATGTCTTCACCCTGGGGGTAATCCAGGGGGTCCCAGGAGAGTGGCTCATATGGGGATGCCGCAGCCGAGAGGTCTGTGACCGGGCGGATAGCCGGCAGAGAGACGTGTGGCACAAAAAGACTAAATAGAAAAACAAAAAACATTACTTGTGTTTTCTTTTCACTCATCATGAGTTTTGAGTTATGAAGCCAGTCCTGAAGGATGTTAAAATCCAACCGAAGTTTAATTAACATTTTATCCTGAGTTTTTGCTGTGGCTAACAGTATTATGTCGTCTGCAGAAAGCCTTATACATGTATTGTGGATGTTTTTTGGCAATTCATTTACATAAATCCAAAACAACAGTGGCCCCAAGATTGACCCTTGGGGCACACCTCTTGATATATTGCCCAAATCTGATAGGTAATTGTCTATTTCTACCTGCTGTTTCCTTTCTCCTAAGTATGATTTAAACCAGTGTATTGTTCTTGGCACCATTCCAGTCCTCTCCATCCTCCCCCAAAAAATGTGGTGGTCCACTAAATCAAAGGCTTTGGACAGGTTGACGAACAATGAGCCCGCGGACTCCCCCGCATCCAAGTCAGCTGCCGCCTTATCCACGAGGTCCACAAGCACGGTGCCCATCGAATACCCTGCCCTAAAACCATGTTGAAATTTTGTGAATTGAAAGTATTTTTCCAGATACTCCTAAAGTTGGTTATATACCATCCGCTCCATCAGTTTTGAGAGGATGGAGAGGACCGCAATTGGCCTATAGTTTGAGGGGTCATTCAGATCACCACTTTTGAAGATTGAAACACTTTTTGCAATTTTCCATACTTCTGGGAATGTATTCTCCATTAGACTTTGATTAAATAAGTTCTGTTAAGACTGGCGACAGTATGTCTTTTGCATCCTTCAGGAACTTTATTTCTATTTTCTCTAAACCATATGATTTTTGGGGATTACGTTTTTTTTTTATTTCACCTAGGACTTCTTTTACCCTTATTTTCCTAAAGTAAAATGGGAGAATTTGTTTCTTCTCCTCCTATTTTAACTGTTTCTACTTGTTTTAATCTACCATGTGGGATGTCAATATCAGGCAGTGTAATGAAACAATAATTTAATACTTGGTCCACAGTTTTTGAGTCTAAGGATTCCGCTCTGTCATTTGACATTTTTACACCTCGATTAGCTCTAATGGGATTGTTCATATATTTTATTATATTCCACTACTGCTTTGAATGAGTCACATTTTCAATTTCATTATTATAAAATGTTTTCCTTGCTTGTTTAATTAACTTTTTACATTTATTGCGCAGCTTTTTATACTGATCCCAGTCCACCCCACTTTTTGTTTTGTGCACTTTTTTCCAGGCTCTATATTTTTCTTTAAAGATTCACTCACCCAAGGCAGATGCTTATTCCTTAATTTACTTATTTTAAAGGGTGCATGTTGATCACAAACATGCAAAAAGGTCTTAGTAAAATCTGTAACACCAAAATTTACATCTGGGATTTATTTTAGTCTAGTGGCCCCCCAACCTGGCAGGTAGTGCCCACCACTCCAACCCCCCCATCTCGAACCCCAATCCGGTGACCGGCACAGCCCTCCTCACACCACCAGAGCCAGCCACTGAATGAAATGTCAGAGCGCGTACTGTATACAGTACATTGTCATTGGCTGATAGTGCACTCCAAGCTGTCATCTAATGAGCGCGTACTGTATACGAAACACACATTCCTGACAGTTAATTTGTGCACATGGTAGTGTAAGGAGGGCTGTGCTGGTCACCAGATCAAGGTTCAGGAAGGAGGGAGCGGGTGGTGGGGTCTCACTGCCAGGGTGGGTGGCCACTAGACCACCAGGACTGAACATTATTAACAATCTCATATATGGCCATTTTGGGCTGGGGGGAGAAACTTTATGCATTGGTCACTGACCTGCTTTTATTATACAGCACATTATGGGCATATCAGAGATGGGGGAGCAACACATCTGTCGCACAGCGTTCCACCCTCTTGGAGGATGTCTACCTACACTTAGACCAGCCCTTGGCTGATCTAATTGTACTTAGATCTTTGTCCTCCAGGAGGGTTTTCTGCATTACAAATTAGGGGATATGGCAGCCTGCGTCTGTTGCAAGCCCCCCTAGCACCATGTCACAGCCCATTTGGTGGTGCAAGGCTGATGTAAGCCCACTTTGGCACATGCAGCTTGCTTTTGCCACAGGTTGCCTTACTGAATAGCTCCCAGTTGCATCTTTGGATGCAAGGTGCCAGTTGCATCAGACATGATTAACGAAAGCACCCTGCATCCATCTCAGGGCTTTGAAAACCTGGTCCTTACTGCCTTGCATGCTCAATGGATTCATTAACATTCTAGCAGTGAATATGGCCCATCGGAGCCCTGGCCCTTCCCCATTTGGACAAGCTTATCTCCAGTAGGCTCCCCCGTGGGCCGTATTCAGCTGTAGGCTGAGTCAGAGCAGTGCATATCTACTATGTGATGCAGAGGCTGCTCCTATATTCAGAGAGTTATCTGCTCTGGTCAGAGCATGCTGTCTATATATGGACCCACACTGGCCTTTCACTAACTGGCGTGCAGCTCTCTTGGCTGCATGGCACAAACAGCCAGCTTTTAATATGGGAGTCAAAGTATCAGCACACAACAGAGACATTTTGGGCCCTAATTTTGTACAGTTACCCATGCTGAATAAATCTCAGCCACTCCTGAGAGATATTCATATAAGCACAGTTCCAGACCCAAAGGGCCTATACCATGCAGCAATAATCTGAACCAACTCTGTTCCCATCTCCTTTCAGTGACTTGGAGTCTGTCTTGGAGTCACTTATCCTTGTCTGACTTCTCCCCCAGAGGGGCAACAAGTGTTGACCACCTACCCCACTTAAGTCAGTTGTTCAACACTGGTTCCATAAAATGGTAGCAGAAGTAGTAACAATGCTGAACAGATGTACTCATGTATATTTCCAGATTGTTGTCAGCTACAGGTAAACCCAATACAATGTTTACAAGTGCTTTTCACAGAGTGTCAAACTGATGGCCACTGTACTTAATGGCCCTGGTGGCACCCTTGGCAGACTTATTCAAAGAATCACTAGCAATGAGTGCTGTGTTGAGGGACTGGAGCACGGCAAACAAGGTCCATCTACACAAGAGTGTAGATATGGAGGCTCTGGGTAGCAATGTTTGCCTTGTATATATTGTGTATATATTTGCACTGAAGTTCATCTATTTTTCCAGACCATGTCTTGTTGTATCAATTGTGTACTTGTAATATTTGTACTTTGCACCTCTTCCCCTGTCCCCAGGTCGCACCAGGAAATGAACCTTGGCTCAGTGTGCTTTTTCCGGTTACCAAAAATTTAAATACATAAATAAATTATAGGCTGGTGAGGCAAACATCTATAGTAGGCAATCTACAGCATGAAAGACAATTGTTAAAGGGACACTGCCTACCCCCTTTGGAGTGTCTCTAGTTTAAAAAACACATTTAAGGATTGGACATATTCTGTAGAGATTGTTGATGTGGCTGGTAGTTTGATTCTGACTCCTTTTTTCTTGTTAAAAGTGAAAAACAGACTGCCACCATATTGGTGTTACTACACAAAAACATGTCTGTTTACATTCCTACATCAGCTCCCACTGCATCTTTTCTGGACTTGGGCACACCCCTAACAAAGTGTACCCATCTGTGATGCAATGGGAGGAGAGGAGACCATTGCATCATAAGTGACTGCAATGCTTAGAGGTATTCTTGATGTTCCAAAAGTACACAACAAGAGTAGATCAAGGATTTGATACAAAACAAGGCTGGGTATAATTACACCATTAGTATACATTTCAGTTATAATTAGAAAGAACGCAGTTAAAAAAGACTAGCACCATCAGTGTATCTTAGAGAAGATAAAGCAATGTGTGCTTTCAATTAAGCAATAAGGCACAACAGGGTGTGGGTTATTGGGGATTATGAACTGAGGATCGTAAATACGGGAAGCTGATTGGCCGAGAGGTTTCTGAAGCCGTGATGATATCGGGCTACATCATCACGGCTTCAGAAAACCGCCAGCCACCAGCCTCCTCACTGACGGAGCAGTCTTCTTCATCTCCAGCAGTCTGCAGCGAGTCAGACTTCCAGTCGGCCGCTATTTAAAAAAAAAAAAAAAAAGAACTCCCACCAGCTGCACACGCAACAGAATTCAGCACAGCGGAAGCCGTTGGGAGCAATACTTTCAAAAGCAACATATCCAGCAGCATGCGAGTGGTAGCAATGGATGAATATATTTTTTTTCTCTGAAAAGGACAAACGACAGATCCGTGCATTGTAGTCATTCTCACACAAACCGCGGCTCCCCCACAAAAAGAAAGCTACATTCCAGCCACATAGAAAAAACTGCCAGTCTTGTCCCAGACATTCCTAACCATTCTAATAGTAGCTCTTACAATAACAGTCCCAAATGAATCGCACCAAGACTCTACCTTTTTCTCATTCATTCATCACTGGCTCGCCTCTCCAACTTCTCTCTCAGCTTACCAGTCCTCAGCATCCAATTCCCAGAACAAAAATAATAAAAATAAAGTGCACTGTGAATGGAGAACACTTTAAAAAAAGAAAACTGCAATGGTAAGGAGTGGGTCACCCAGTCACAAGAGCTCCACTTCCTCTACCATGGCCAACAGCACCACCTGCTGCCCAGAGCCCTCCAGGAACTATTTTATTTAAAAGTATTCCTCCAACACCCCAAAAATACATTTTTAAAATGTTTCAATTTTTTTTTTTACTTTAAAAAATATTTAAACCACTTCAAAATAGTAATAATGCACTCCAGGGTGTGGTATATCATGGGATATCGTCACTTCTCGGGTCGTTGGACACACTCAGCCTGCAGCCTCGTGCCCATCCACCTGAGGCGTGACGATATCTCATGATATACCACACCCTGTCATGCATTATTGCTTAATTATACCATGGACATAAGTGAACAGCCAATGAAATCGTCAGCCTCGCAGTTTACCACCGTTCTAAATCCTCTGATAACCAATGGCTGTTGATGAGTATATAATCTATAATATCTGCAGCACAGCAATAAATACAATAAAAATTAAAAAACAAAGCAACCTCTTTAATATTTGTATTTTATAATAGTAAAAAAATGAACCTTGGTATAATTGCAATAAGCCACTTGGAGGATGTGGGTTATTGGGGGTTAGAAAATGGGTACGCTGCAAAGATCGTAAATGCAGCATTCTGATTGGCTGACAGACGCTGGCACCCGGGCTGTTATTTCTCAACAACGCCCAGAAAATAACGAGTGCCACTTTCAAGTGCCCCATTACTTACATGATCCTTGGGCCACCCTGAATTTCAAAAACATGTACCACCATTTTCCCTGTCCTCGCTTACTAAGCACGCACGTCCAGATACCACGCCATACAACAAAACATCAACACTAACCTCCGGATGTTTTCTTTATGAAATCCAACCCAAAATCCTGCCTGGTATCTTTTTTTCACAAATGTGAAGATGCTACTGGCAGTTTCTCAGTTGTATGCTCCAGAGGCTTGCGGTCCTCCCTGTCCGTAAACACCGTCTCCTCGCAATAAACAAAAACCTTAAAAACGATAAACTTTTTATTTTTTTCCTTTCATTTAACATAATCACACTCTCTGAGGTCAACGCTCACTTTTACAATTAACTTCACACTTGTGCCACAGTTCTAACTCCATCTGAAATAAAACAAAAGTACCTCTGCTCACAGGCTACATCAATGGCTTTGTATGTATGCAACGAAGCAGGAGCACAACCTAATCGGAAGTCCACTGTAAGTAAAGAAAAAACAAAGAAACACAGCAACATCGTGTATGTGTAACCAAGCAGGAGGACAATCTAATGGGAAATAAAATAAATACCTAAAACACAGCAGCGCCCTCCAATGGTAACTGTAGCACTTCTCATTACAGGGACTATTTTCATACAAATATTATTTTTGTCTATTTTTTTTTTGTATATACACATTTAAGTTCCCATATATTTTTTTCAAAATATGGCACAAATAGTCCATTTTCTAAGTGCAATAATACCCTCCAGGGTGGGTGTTATGGGATATAACGGACCTTCCAGGTGCTATAAGGCCCTCCGCCTGCGGCGTCGGGCCTCATTACGCCCCTGGGCGGTCCATTATATCCCAATAACACCCACCCTGTCGGGTATTATTACTTACATTTACCATGGCTGGCGAGGATTTACCCACTTGGCTGCACCTTGTGGGCAAACCACTCCAGCTGTGGTAAATCCCCCTACCCACGCCTTGTGTGGTGTGTCATGAGGCACAGCCAAGTGACTTAACCACACAAGAAGTGGGTAAATCACCCAATAACTCACACCCTGGAGTGCCTTATTGCAATTATACAATGTACCTATGTGTAAAATACATTTAAAATGTGTTTATGTTTTTTTATAATTGCCATTCCTCAGCCATGGTTTATGCAGGATTTACCCATGGTCATGTGACAAGTTTTGACCAATGAGGTACAGGATTTTCACAAACTATTGTATAATTAAAAATAAGAATATGCAAAAAGTGTTGACAGTGTCCCTTTAAAGAGCAGACAGATACATTCCTGGAGGTAAACAGGCTCATTTTATTTCAATTCAGTGACACAAATGATTAATAGAGGTCAGACAGTTGACATAATTTCCTTGGATTTCATCAAAGCCTTTTATTCAGTGCCTTTTGGAAGCTAGTAAAGAAGTTAGGGAACCTCAGACTTGAAGATGGGCTAGCTACTGAAGATGGACTACGAACTAGTTGTCGGGTAGGACACAGAGTAGTTTAGAATGGAAAGTTTTCTGATATCAGGGACATGACTAGTGGGGTGTGTCAGGGGGCATCCTGGGGTCACAACTTTTCAACATGTGTATAAGTAATATCAGGGTCAGGATACAGGGAACGGTGAGTTTGTTTGCAGATGACACCAAACTCTATGGCAGCATGGACAGCGAGAAAGGAACTGGCAGCATGAAAACAGGTGTAAAGAGACTGAAATAGTGGGGGCCAATATTTAGCAATTGAACGTCAATGCCAAAAATTGTGAAGAAATGCACACTGGCTGCAGAAATCCATAAACAGAATATTGCACAAATGGGATAAAGGGAGAGAAATTAAAGTAGGAAAGGGACCTGGGAGTGATACTTAGCAATAGCCCAAAAAGAAAAAAAACATTTCCCAATGCAGTAAAGAGTACACAACAGCCAACAAGACGTTGGGGGTGCATCTGGCAGTGATTCATTAGTTTCAGAAAGAAGACCAGGCTGCCACTTTACAGATCACTGGTTAAGCCTTACTTAGAGAACAGTTGTGAAGTTCTGGAACCTTTTTGGAGGATGGAGAGGGATATGTTGCAAACTACACAGTGAAGGGTGACAAAACGATCCTTGGAGATCAGGGTAGGTCCTACAAGGAGAGGTTGAAAAATCTAAATACATACTTATTTGTTGACTGGAGGGAGAGGGGGATATGAATAAGACATAAAAATATGCACGGGGTACTGTAGGGGGAACTTCACAGTGTTATGTTGAGGAGCAATTCGTCCACCAGGGGGCTGAATCCAAACCTGGAAAGGGATTTCAAAAGGTACATTAGGAAATACTCTTTCATACAGCAGATGGCTGCCAGGTGGAATAGTCCACCCAGGAATGTGGTCAATGCTGGGACTATAGTTGGGGTCAAAACACAGTGGGACATCTTTAAACAGTAGTATTTCTTAGTCAGCCAAACATGTCATTTAATTTTTTTTTAGCATTGTTATATTTCTGACATAATTAGATTCATTATTAATGGATTTTTCTGTCTCCTAAATATTTACAGAAGGTGTTTTTTTTACTAATTTTATAATTAATGACTCAAGTCATTAAAGATGGCTGCCACCAGCACATTAAAATATCCCTTCCCTTAAGGTTACATATTGACTTTCCATACTAGATTCACACTGGAGATGTATTAGGAGGATGCTAGCACACATTCTGGATGGCAAACAGTATAGCACCAAACCAAAATATTTAATTTATTCATAGTGGATATCGTCAGAGAACAGGGACTTAGGAAAACTTTGAAACCTCATATCCCAGTTCAGGAGGGAAACACAAACAAGAAAAATGGTTATGGTGGTGTTTTACTAGTAATACATTAAAAAATAAAAAAAAACTACAAGATTGCATTTTTTGACAGCAAATACTGATACTTTAAGGGGGTTATTAGGAACAAGAAGGTTGTAAATAACAGAGAAGGCTCTGAGCGGAAGACTAATTCAGAGTAATGCTTTGTAGTGCATCAGGGCAGACTTGGTGAACTCGATAGCCTTTTTTTCTGTCCTTATTCTTTTATTCTTCCATGTTTTTCTGTTCCCATATATAGAAATAACTTACAGTATGTTACTATTTTACTGTTACAGAATTAGTTTCTGAAAAATAGAATAATAATCTTTTCTCTAAAAAAAAGCCAAAGCATGTCAGGAGAGCAGATGATGGTGAAACAAAGAAAAAAGATGATATCCTATAATATTTCAAATAATTTCCTATCTCCTAGAGGGAATGGTACAAGACTCCCTTGACACTGCATTGCTGACAATCAACCTCCTTCCCTCAGCTAACTCCCCTACTTGCACAGCATGTGCCAAAGGGTGCAACGCTCAGAATCAGAAGACAGTTTACGGGGAACCACTCTTGCATGCTTCAAAAAAGAAATTCTCCCTTTAAGTCCCCTGATCCCATCACAGCACAACCAGAAAACAGTAATTAGAAATCGTAATTAAAATGTTTAAAACTCATTTGCTTTTGTTGAATGATGTGAAACTGTCAATTACAGTTAATTGCTGTGTGTTTTGAAATATAATGGCTGTATTCTGGAAATGAAGCCAGAAATGCATCTTGGCCATTGGATATTTGCAGACTTTCTTCCAGGTGATGGTTAGCACACTAAGGGGATTGTTATTACACCTGCCCTTGCGATGGCTTCTAGGCAGGAGCTGCAGAAAGGTGTTCCTTCTGGCAAACTAATACTCTCTTGGGGTGGCACATTCATGCTGCTTTTCATAATAACTCAGCTTTGTGGAAGAAAACATCTTATAATTTAGATTATAATTGTAATACAAATACAGAGTGGAACTGAACTACTTCTGAAAGCTTTTCTTTTCCTATGACATTTCCATGAATTTCTAGACTGCGGATAGTCCCTTTTATTGGACCAACATAATTCACAAGCTTTTATGGCTCCACAGGGCCTTTCATTCGGTGCTTTTGACTTTTAGACCAAAAAAAGGCATCATACAATACTGTGTGATATCAGGCGTTCCAAATACCATTATGGCTGCCAACAGCTACAGAAGTTCTTTGATCTGACTAAATGTTTACTGTAACCCCAATTCTTTATAAATTGAACTAGGACCCACAAACTGCTTGACTGACTTTGGGATTTACTTTTCGGGATAAACATAGAATTTCATGGCAGAAAAGGATCACTTGGCCCACCTTGTCTGTCCATTTTCCCTACCTGCTGTAACATCGCAGACCCTACCTGATCTCCGACTTTAACCCCCCTTTCCCCACCTGTAAGGTTCCCTTATGCCTATCTCATGCATTCTTGAAGCCTGTTACCATTTTTGTCCCTGCCACCACCGCAGAGAGGCTGTTCTAGGCATCTGTCACCCTCTCTGTGAAGAGGCAGTATAGCGCTGCAGTTTAGGGCTCTGAGGTGCAAACCTGGAGACCTGGGTTTGAATCCCACAGCCCCCATTGTGTGTCCCTGAGCAAGTCGCTTAACTTCTTGTACTCCCAGGTTGCATCTGGAAAGAAGCTTCAGCTTAGTGTGCCTTTCCTGGTTAAACAATTTCCCCTTTCCCTTTCTCTGTGAAGAAGTACTTCCTCACATCTCCCCTGAGTCTACCCCCTCCAACTTCATAGCTTCATAGCATGTCCCATTGTTCTTGAATATCTTTTTTTCTGAAAAATACTTCCCTCTTGAACCTTTATTTATTTATTCCCATGAGGTGAGAGTGATACAGTTTATTCATTGTCATGACATTCATTTTTGCTTGCCATTGGCAAAATATTATAGTATATGGTTTGGACTAATCATGTATGAAAAGCAGTAGCTGCTGAAATGTTGTTGTGCCTGTTGTAAGAGTTACTGTGCATGTTCCATAATGAATATTCATCAGTGCTGCCACTTCTTACCACCTTATTTAAGCAAACAGACCTCTTCAAAAAACAAATATGGTGGCACCGCTTATCGAGCAGTTCACAGAAACAGTTTGGACAGGGACTATTGTAGTCAGCTCTGTGTTTCCAATCCATACCAATTTAAACATTTCAGTTTTTAAATCAAGCCTATGAATCTTTGGAGGGTCAGACTGCAATGGGACCACACTGACGGATTCTGTAGCAGTCGGAGCTCCCAACAGCAACCAGGAATGTGAACACAAGGTATGAAACCTTTTAAAACATAAGCATTGAGAAACTGAACTTTTTTTTTGTGTCTGGGGGAAACATATACTATAACAAACAAACTAAGGGTAACCATACTCAACTCGCCTTATGTTTATCATCTCGTGGTCGAGATGACAGCACGGACCTCTCAATCTTCGTTCTCGAGGTCCATACACTGGTATCTCAACCCTTGCTGGCAACATAGGCTCATTTTGTATGGGCATCCATACTTTATTCCTTACATAATATGTATTTCATAATTTGCTATTCTGTAACTGTATTCATTTCCTGTGATGCTGGTTAGGGCCATGTGAAATGTTCAGATTCTGATGGAATGGAATTTCATGGAATTCTGAAAATTCCTCTGAATTCCATTGGTAGGCTTAGGTTTTCCTAGTACTATAACATTTTGCTTAATGATTATACACACAGTGATCCCAACATAATACACTTCTTGGTCCAACTGTATGAGTGTGTCAAAACCTAGGTGCTTTTGCATATAGAGTCAGGCCAAAATGTGCAACCTGGCAGAAAAGCATGAAAAGTACAAGATAACCAAGAAGAGAGTGGCATCTTCATTTGCCTGTGAACACAGGGATATCAGTCAACATTAAGATGGGTTGAAGAGTACATTCTTGGATGATGACTACTCTGGCAAACCTGGTTATTGGCCTCATTACCGACTAAGTCACCAAGATAAGGATATGCATAAGGACCAGATGTCTTTTGTTACCAGGTTTCCCTGTCCTCACCTCCATCCTTGGGGTCACTTCGTCTGCACCTGCACCTTGTCTCCCCTGCTCCCTCTGCAGTCATTGTCAGTGCCATTGCATGCTCTGCTGGTAGAGTGTATGCAGATACTGAGCAGCCCAGACTCTTGGTTAGTAAGAAAGTAAATTTGTATGTGTTTAGCACCCGCTTTCTGGGGCTCAGAACACTTTACATGACACAGTGAAACAGCTCAAGAAAACTATGGTGCAAAATAAACATGTATCATGATAAAATGAAAAAAAATAACTAATAAAATACTGGAAATAAAAGAGTAGTCAGGGTTCGGGGAGGCCCTTACCTATTCACCAAAGGCCTCCCTAAACAGATAGGACTGCAGCCCCCCTTCATAAAGGCCTCCAACAAGGGGATCTCCCTCAAAGATCTTGGGAACGAGTTCCACAGGGCTGGGCCAGCATCCACAAAAACCTGATCAGCTGATGATTTAAGCCTTGCTCAGGGAACTGCTAGAATGCACACCCTGGAGGAGCAGAGAGGGCGATGGGTATTTGTAGAGAGTCAGGAGGTCACTCATATAACTAGGGTCCAGTCCTTATAGGGATTTATAAGTCAATAAATCAACCATGAATGTGATTTTCCACTTCACTGGCAACCAGTGCAGGTCATGCAGGACCAGGGTCATGACAGGACCTCAGAAGGCCCATCAGTAACCTGGCCACTGTGTTCTGCTTTAGCTGTGGGCAACACAGGATTCATACACTATCTCTGAGATATGGAGCATTACAGTAGTCAAGTCCGAAGGTCACAAAAGCATGCACTAGTGATGTCAAGTCATCGGGTGGGATCAAGGTTTTAATCTGTATGACACTCCTGAGAGGGTAAAAGCCACTCTAGACTATGGATGATACCTGAGCCTAAAGTAACAACTATCATCCAGAATGACCATCAGATTCTTCATCTTGGTACAGTCTGCAAAGCCTGGAGGGATCAAACACTAGGCCAATCTCCTTGTCAATGACCAGGCTCAATTATGAGTAACTGTAATGAAAAAATTCCCCACACTTGCTCACACTACCCAGGTGCTAACTACTTTACTCCATTTTGGTAGTAAAAAGGCAAAAGTTTATTCAATGCTTTTAAAATCAATGCATATTTAAAACACAGTGCATCTCTGGTATTGGTACAAGCAAATGTACTCCCTGAATCCATTTCACTCCTCTGCAATCTGCATCTGGACCCCACATATGGGCACATATTCAAATGAGAAAGCAGAACCCACTGGATGCACAGAAAACTTCAGGTTGGGTCTAAAACAGATAACCACCCTCTTGTGATCCCTCCATAGGCAGAGGACAATGGAGAATCCGTCCGGGATTGGCACCTCCAGGAGAGGATCGGTGTCATCACTCAGCCAGATCTCCCTGATGGAAACCAAATGGACAGAGGAAATCAAGTCTGTTATAACTGCAGCCTTGCTCCTGTTCATGCTAGCATTGAAAAGCACTGCCCACATGGGATGAGTAGAAGCTGTCAACCTAACGGCTACCTGACCATTCAGTCTGGTGGAAACACTGGGTATGGAATTCAACCATGTCTGGCCTCTCCCTAGGTCCCATTGGGCCCACAGGTGCCTTTTGGGCCTCACCAACCCTATAGTTCCCCCAGTTAGTACCCAATGAACCACACCACCTACCATCCTGCCTCCTAATGATTCCCACCTCCCTGCAGTGCCTATATTCTCTCACTGGCAGGAGAGGTGGCCATTGAGGAGGTGGAGGTCATGCAGCTAGGTAAGGGAATAACTAAACCTGCGGGCCAGAGACACATGTTCAGGGTACTACTGGCAAGTCAAACCACCTACAAAACAAATACCCAACCCTCAAACAAACTAAGACAGCAACACACCTCTCACTCACTTTAAGCCTGAAACACACACGCGCACACACACACAGACACACGTACAATCAGTCAATACTAATACAATAAATTATCTACGCAGACATAGCTACCAACCAACCACTAACTTATACATCCAGCCATTCAGCCACCCAAATTTCAATTCCCCTCCTCCCTCCAACCCTCAGTAAAATACTGAAAATTAAAATTCTTATAAATAAATAAAATAATAACAATAAACAACTGGGAAAATCCAAGCACTGTGCAAAAGTCACTCTATAATATTAATGTAGTGTAGATGTCAAACTTAAATTGCATAACTGTCTCTGCTCCCACCAGAGCAAGTCAAGTTTGTAAAACAGGCGAGAAACTGCTGCTATAGGGTTAAAGTAAATTTTCAGGAGGGACCGGGAGATCAATAGTACAACAGGTGCTCTCACCACCTGCCAACCTTCATCAGTGCCGGCTAGAGTCTGTCTTTATTATTCATAGATTTAAACCCTTCCAGTTTCTCTGTATAACTTGGAGGTTCAAATAGAGGGAAACAACCTCACAGTTTGTGTTTTCAGTTGCCTAGCACACCACAGCAGTCACAAGCAGTAGTCCAGGCCTTTGACCTTCGTTCTGCAGGTAGCAGGATCCCAGAGAGACCCATAGGCTGTCATCCTCATGCCAGACCCCTGGACTGAAACAGCATCAGACTACCAGGTGGATCAGTTAGAGTGCATTGGCACTCCTTGTTCCAACTGAACCCCGCTTCTCATCACTTTCTGACCTCAGCTTGTTTTCCTGGTTGAAACCCATGGTATGTCCTGCATCATCCACTGATACTGCCTTCTGACTCCAGAGTTTGCAACCAAAGCTGCCAATGCAGTGGTAAGTATCATTTCATTAGTGTAAGCAAAAGTGAAAAAGCAAAAAAGGGGATTTAAATGGTAGATGGTACCGAAAAGAGGGCATTGAAGGCATCAGCATTAGCAGTAAAGGTTTTGTCCTAAGAACTAGAAAGAAATGTGTATATTCTTAGACAGGACAACCACTAGTATCTTTTGACCATTTCCAAAAATAATCTTATTTGATATTTTTGTAATGCTTGAAGCTACGTTTTGAAAGCTGTAAGATTTGATCAGTTAATACAGTCGTCCTGTGTTGCTACGTTCATATACATGTCAATACATTGCCTTGTGATCCCTGGATATAAACTATACTGGAAGGAAAGGGAAGTTGGGAAGGAGGGAGGGGTGGCAGTTTATACCAAGGAGGGAATAACTTGCACAAGGGAGGAGTTGGAGGAAGGGGAGGTGA
Organism: Neoceratodus forsteri; assembly: GCA_016271365.2. Taxonomy (NCBI): domain Eukaryota; kingdom Metazoa; phylum Chordata; order Ceratodontiformes; family Ceratodontidae; genus Neoceratodus; species Neoceratodus forsteri. The sequence goes on from CM028133.1 coordinate 12,794,688, forward strand.
AGGCATTATGGGTTCAATTAAGGTCCACTAGAGGGAGAAAGGTGAAGTTGGGGGTAGTTTACAGACCACCCAATCAGGATGAGGAGAGGGACAGGGAACTGAGCTCACAAATATTGGAAGCTGTGGGGAAAGGAGAGGTAGTAATTGCGGGGGGACTTCAACCTGCCCAAGGTGGACTGGAGCATAGCATCCACAACATGTGCTAGGAGTCAGGTGATCCTGGAAGGACTGCAGAGTGGGTTCCTGACTCAGGGCATCACAGAACCAAGAACTGAGGCAATTCTTGATCTGGTGCTCACAAATGGGGTGCATGTACAGGAAATAATGGTCAGGGAGCCACTGGGTGGAAGTGACTATTGCATAGTGTGGTTCCACTTGGATATGGGCAGGGAAAGCATTCCAACTAAGACCAAAATCTTGGATTTCAGGAGAACGGACTTCAGGAAAATGGGCAAAGTGCCAGGGAGCCACCTGGCAGGCATCAAAGCAGATATGGGGGTGGACCAAAGGTGGTCCATCATTAAGGAAGGAATACTGGTTGCCATACAAGAGTGCATTAGGCTCAGGGGGAAGAACACAAGGGCCAAAGCGCCCAGCTGGTTCAGTTCTGGGGTTGCCCGACAGTAAGGGAAAATAAATTGGCCTTTAGAAAATTCAGAAAGATCAAGAGAGAGAGATGGATAGGGAAAACTACCTAAAGTTGGCTAGTGAGGCAAGTAAGAAAGTCCGGCGAGCAAAAGCACAGAAGGAGCTACAGATAGCTGAAGGAATTAAGAAGGGGGAGAAGGCTTTCTTTCACTGTATAAGTGAGAAAAGGGACAAGAAGGAAGGGATTGTTAGGCTTAAAAAAGAGGGGGAGTGGTTGGAGGATAATGGGGGAAAAGCAGAGATACTAAATGAATACTTCAGGGAAAAGAGGAGCGGGGGAAGGAGAACACAGATGTAGTGACAGAGGAGGCTAGAGTGAGGGAGGGGCTGTTGGCATTGAAGGTGCACAAATCATCCGGCCTGGACAGAGTACATCCAATGGTACTAAAGGAACTGGCTGAGGAGCTGGCAGGGCCACTGGGAGACCTATGTAATAGTTCACTAGAGTCAGGCATGGTACCGCAAGACTGGAGAACAGCACATGTAGTGCCCCTCCACAAAAGCGGTCCCAAGGATGACCCAGGGAATTACAGACCAGGCAGTCTGACCTCCATTGTGGGCAAGTTCATGGACACCATACTAAAGGAAAGGTTGGTGGAATATCTAGAGGAGCATGGTCCCCAGGATTCAAGGCAGCATGGGTTCATTGAGAGGGGGGATTGTGTCAAATGAATCTGATTGACTTCTTTGACTGTGTCACTAAGACAGTAGACAGGGTCCAAGTGGTACATCCTCTGTTTTAATTTCAGCAAGGCCTTTGACTCTGTGCCCCATAAAAGGCTGATGAGGAAGTTGGTGGATCTCGGGTTTGGGGAAACAATGGCCAGATGGGTGGAAAACTGGCTGAGGGACATAACCCAGAGGGTAGTTGTGGGGAAAGAGTTATCTGGCACCAGATAGGTAATCAGTGGGGTTCCGCAGGGCTTGGTGCTGGGGCCAGTGTTCTTCAATGTCTTCATCAATGACATTGGGGATGGCATTAAGGGTAAAATGTGCCAATTTGTGGATGGCACCAAGCTCTGTGGGAAAGTGGATACAGCTGAAGGGATACAGGACCTACAGGATGATCTAGAAAAGCTGGGGAGGTGGTCCAGGATCTGGCAGCTTGGCTTCAATTCCAAGGAATGCAAAGTTATGCATATTGGAGCCAAGAATCCCAGAACAGAGTACTACCTGGGTGGAGTCTGCATATCTGCATCAGAGGAGGAGAAGGACCTGGGAGTGATGATCACTAGTGACATGATGCACTCAACACAGTGCAAGAAAGCAGCAACAAGTGCAAACAAGATGCTGGGATGCATATCTAGAAGGATCATTAGTAAGAGAGAGGATGTTATACTGTGCTTCTGCAGGTCCCTGGTAAAGCCTCATCTAGAGTATGGAGTTCAGTACTGGTGGCCACACCTCTAAAAGGACATTAACCTGCTGGAGAAGGTCTAGAGGAGGGCTACAAAGATGATAGCCAGTCACCAGGGTAAGGCATATGAGGAGAGGTAGAGGGTACTGAACATGTACTCCCTGGAAAACAGGAGAGAGAGGGGGGGGCATGATGGGAACCTTCAAGTACAGTACTTGAAGGGGATAAATAAGGTTGATAAGGAGAATCTCTTTAAGCTGAGTGGCAACCATAACACAAGGGGGCACAGTCTTAAGCTGGAGGAGGAAGTTTAGGAGGGAGGTCAGGAAGTACTTCTTCACAGACAGGGTGGTGGACACTTGTGTAAGCCCATTCTGACTGAGGGGGGCTTACGAGTAAGCAGGGGGCCCCCACTTTTGGTCCCCCCGGTGAAGGTTTCAGTAGGTAGCTGGGGGGGACATCATTCTGGGTTATATGTCAAACTGCTAGTAGAGGCAGGTTTGAAACCCATAAAAGCAGGGATGCAGAAAAAGGAAGGGAGAAGAAGGAGAGGCTGGCTGGGAGATGGCAGGACAGACAGGGATGAGCTCATCAGTCTGGGTTTAGGCCTGATTCAAGGAAGGAAACACCCCCCCTTGTAAGTGAAGGTATTGCCGGTATGACAGTGATGTGACAGCAGTGGACAGTGCATGGGGGAGGGCAGTAGTTAGCCTGCCAGTGTCATAGGGTATAAATGGGACTCCAGGGAGTGAGGAGTAGTGAGAGTGCCCAGGGTAGGAGGTTAGTGGGTCCCAGACCTGGTGGAAGTTAGGCCAGCACTGCCAGAACTGGAAGTTTCGTGGCAGGATTCCTCCAGGGCAGGAGGGGTGGTGGCAGTACCCCTCCCAGTTCCTGGTGTGGCAGGGTGGTGCAGATCTGGGTTAAAGGGGATGCTGGAGGCTTCTCACCCTATATAGGACCTGCTTGGAGTGGCAGACCTTGGGGCCCATTCACAAGCTGTTCAGGAGGGCAGCAGGTAGTAAAGGAAAAGCCTTGGGAAGCCCTCTGGACCCTGTGAGTTGTAGCAAGCACAGGAGGTAAGGTTGTGGGGACACAGGCCAAAAGGTATTCGAGAGGAACCTCCCCCCCAAACTTCTGGAGTAAGGAAAACCAGTGGAAAGGGAAGACAAGTTAATGGCAAATTAATGACTATAAGAGATGGGTCAGGGTGGGAAAATCCTGCGTCCCTGTGGCACGGGACCAGGTGGGAGTAAGCCTCTTGCTTCTCCACAGGTGGATGTCTGACCAGGGTAAAAGGAAAAGAACAAGTCAGAGACACAGACCAACTTACCAGTGCCAGAGGGTGGGTTGGCTCTGTAGGCTGTTGAAGAATCCAGAGGAGGGACTCGGGTATGCCATCCGACGGTTCAGTAGCTGCCTGAAGGGAAAAGCTGCCTAGGATATCTGTTCTCCCAGTAATGTGCCCCCTGGCTCTGTAAATAGTTTGTGCTCCACGGAGTGGGAGGAAGGGTGTGTAAGCAAACAATGGAACCTCTGGGTCCTTTTAACTCGTTGGGACCTTAGGCAAAATAAACTGGTTTGCTGCTGAATCCAGAGAGTCGAGAGATTTTACATTCGTAACTTAGTTTTATGATGAATTGTAGAGGGCCTAATGAATTTCTAACCAGACTTCTTTTGGGGGGAGCTTTTAAGTTTCAGCCCATGTCTGTTCCTGTGCTTCCTGGGTCAGGGTGCTGGAAGGGGACTTCGTTGGAGAAGACGAAAGAAGAAGAGGTCTTCTGGTTTCAGCTCAGTATCCAAAGCAGATGCGAGGGGTAGCAGTGTCACTTTTTTGCAGCTAGAACCCAGGCCATGGTTAGGCACCTTTCATATGTTCCTTTCAGGTTGTTAATGTTTTGGTTGTGGGTTCCTTCGGGGTAGTTCCCCCCTACCTTCTAGTAACAGTGGGTGCCCCTAGACAATCTGGGAGGTGGGGTGGCTACACTTGGAATGCGCTGCCAGAAGAGGTGCTCTCGTTAAAGACAGTGGGCAGCTTTAAGAGAGGCTGGGATAGGCATAGGTGGAAGGTAAGAATCATGGGTAGGGAGGATGTGACGAGTGGGGAGGGAGGGCAAGGGCAGTAACTCAAGCTGTGGACCCTGTAATACGAGCAGATTAGATAGACCAAATGGCCTTCTTCTGCAGGCTTCCTCGTATGTTCATATGTCATATAATACTGTACATGGAGTGGTGTGTTTAAGCAATAAGGCATGATGGGGGGCGTTATGGTGGAATAACAGCCCACCTTGGGTGGGCTGAAGCACGAGGTGAAGTTGAGTGCTTCCACCAACCGAGAAGGGCCGTTATCCCACCGTAACACCCCCCGGCGTGCCTTATCGCGATTATGAAATTGGTCCCTATTAGTAAACTGATTTTTTTTTTTAAGTTTTCCTATTGATATTATTTAAAACTTTTTTTTACTGTTTAAATAAGGTTTTAGAGACAAAATAGTGTCAACTTGCAGTAAGGTGTCGATTTAAGCTTGTCAATAGGTGGAGCTTAGACATCAGGAGAGAAGCTGCTAGTGGGGCATCAGAAGAGAGACTGTGTCTCGTATTGGATCAGTAATTTACTATTTGGCATTTGGGTAGACATAGCCATGGAACCATTGTTCACTACTCAGGCACCTGGATGGATTGGAGGGAGCAGCAGGTACTTGACGAAGATGGAGCCACACATTCTACAGGTAGCCTGTCTGTTTTTTGCTATTGTTTAAATTACAAAAAACAGTTTTTTTCTTTTGCAGTCAGTCTCATGTGTGATCTGCAAGATGGAGCTGATTGGCATAAAGGGAGTAGCATTCACGGTCAACAGATTAAAAGCAAAAAATAACAGTACCGGAGAGCTGTTGTGAGAGCGGGACCAGAGAATGTGTGTGACAGGGGACATCAGAGTTGCTGCTTGAGGTATGTGTGAGGGGACAATTAGTGGGCAGTTGAGTGTAGGGCTACTTCTCAGGCACAGAGTCTGTTTTGCAAGGAGCTACTTTCACCTGGGCCATTGTGCTGGGATAATGGCCCAGATGAAAGCAGCTCTTGACCAATCAGGAGCCAGGATTCTTAATACCTATTTCGTAATGAGATTTTACACACACCCAAAGTGTTGGATGCTACATAAACCCCAAAAGCAAAGCTTGATGGGTTTATTTAAGCATCCAACACCGAGAGGCTGTGTAAAATTCGAGTTTTACACACTACCCCATGTTTCATTTTATATAATTGTTGGGGAGCGTTTTTTCACCTCAGCAATTATATAAAATTGAAACACATCCCTCTGCAGCCATGATCTCTTTGGGTTTAAGCACTGTCCATGGTCGGGTTGAAGTGGCTATTCAAATAGTACAGTTACATAAGAATTTACCTTAACAGTGGATCTTCAAGAGGAGCTCTTGCAGCAGGCAGCACCAGTAGGACTATGCTGCCATGTGCTAGGACCACACAGAAAAGTTCTAGCCAGCAGTGTACAGCGGGGAACCGCCTCCGACATCAGCACACCAATGTCTGTCCTATCGTATAAAAGGGGCGGTCCCCCCAGCCCAACCTCAGTTCTCCCACCGGAAACTCTGGCATGGGCAGAAACAGGAGATCTGGTTCTTCATAACTGAGGAAAGCAGAGTAGCCAAGAAAAAGATATAGCAATCAGGGACTAGGAGGGAGGAAAAGCAGCACCTGCTCCAAGAGCTCCTCTCAAAGATCCATTATGGTAAGTTCTTACATAACTGTAATATCTTTCTCAGAGGGACTCTTGCAGCAGGCAACACCAGTAGGACTGAGTCCCAGCAGTAATGGAATGGACCTGGTCAGCAGGGAGGAGGAAAGAAACAGGCAGAGGACATCAATGAAAGAAGGCCCTGAAAGACTGCAAGTCCAAAGCTGTCCCTGCGCCTAGAGGCAATGTCCGGACTGTAATGCCTGATAAAGGTATGAACAGAACTCCAAGTGGCAGCTGCACAAATGTCTGCAGTGGGCACATTTCTGACAGAGGCGAAAGAAGCAGCCATACCTCTGGTAGAGTGGTCTTTGACCAGTCCTGGCAAAGGCTTGTCATATTTGTGGTAGCAGTACACAATACAAATAATAATAATAATAATAAGTTTATTTCACACAAGTGCCTTTCAAAATATAAAGGTACTTTACAAAAGATTAAAATAAGAATGATAAGATCAATAAATACAGTATAAAACAATAACAATAATCTGACAGGGTTAATTCATTCAGTGCTATTAAAGGCCTGGCACCATAAAAAAGGTTTTAACACCTGTTTGAAGCCTCCCACTGTCGTGCACTCCCACAGCCGATGGGGTAGAGAATTCCAGAGGGTAGGGGTGATGTACATGAATGCACGGGCCCCAGAAGATTTCAAAGACACCCATAGGATCTCTAGCAACCCCTTGTTGGCCAAACGGAGCTGTCACTCTGGGCGATAGGGGACCAGAAGCTCTTTCAAGTAGCCAGGGCCAAGTCCGTGTAGGGCTTTATACATCAGTAAACCAACTGTAAAGGTGATCTGCAACTGAATAGGCAGCCAGTGCAGATTGCGTAGCACAGGGGTGATATCAGATGAGATGTTCGGGAAGCACCCATTAACAGTCATGCTGCCACATTCTGCACTAGCTGCAAGTGATGGATATCAACCGCAGGAAGCCCTAAGTACAGGGAGTTGCAATAATCAAGGCGCGAGGTCACAAAGGCTGGACCAGTGTGGGAAGCTCTCCAGATGGGACAAGGTGCTTGATCCTGGTGATGTTCTTAAGATGGTAAAAGAAAGACTTGATGACCGCCGACATTTGAGATTGTAAGGTCAGCCCATTGTCAAGCACCAGCCCCAGGTCCCACACCTGTTCAGAGGTAAGGATCTGGGAGCCCCCTAGATAAATTCCAGAGGGCTGACCAGTCCTTAACCTCTATCCGGTGACCCGGCTACACAACCATCACCTCAGTCTTTCCCATGTTCAACTTTAGCCAGCTCAAATTCATCCAGTCCTGGATTTCAGTAAGGCAGTTGTTACGTATCAAGAGACAGCACTATCCTGGTCGGGTGCAAAAGACAGGTAGAGCTGGGTATCATCAGCATAGCAGTGAAACCTCAGCCCATACCATCTTACAATGTCTTTGAGGGGCAGCATATACACTGCAAACAACATGGGGGAAAGCACTGAGCTCTGAGGTACCCCACATGACAGAGAGAATGGGTCAGAGGAAAAAAAAACAGACATGACTCTCTGAGTTCTGCCAGTGAGGAAAGATTTAAACCACCTGAGGACCATATGTGTCAGGCCACAGATGGACCTCAGGCACCCAAGCAGTACTCCATGGTCCCCAGTGTCAAAAGCTGAAGAGAGATTAAGGAGCACCAAGATGGAATGGCTTCTCTGATCTCTCGCCATCAGGAGATCATTGAGCACCCAAACCAGCGCAATCTCAGTACTATGTCTCTTTCGAAAACTGGACTGGAGAGGTTTGTAGATGTTATGGATGGTCAGATGGTTCTCCAGTTGTACCACCACTACTTTCTCAATAAACTTCCCTATAAAGGGGAGGTTAGAGATTGGTCTGTAGTTGGCCAGAGAGTCAGGGTCCAAAGAAGCTTTCTTCAGGAGATGTGTTACCACCGCCTCCCTCAGGAAGCTTGGGAACTCACCCGAATCAAGGGAGCACCGGATTATCTGAACCAGGACCAGGCCGACGATATCACAACATCCCATAATCAGGGAGGCTGGACCTGGATCCAAACTACAGCATGTAGGGCGCATACTCTAGACAATCTGCATGACATCCACGAACTCCGGCAGGCCAAAGGAACTCCAGGAAACCAGGCACCAATCAACAGCATCCCCCACAGAGCAAGTCAAGAGGATCTCCAGCCTGATGTTGCCCACTTTATTCTCAAAGAATTGAGCAAGCTCATCACACTTTACTTGCAAGAGAGGTTGGGTTGCACAACCTGTCCACAGTTCAGAAGAGCTGAGTTGGTCAGTTCTAAGCGGTAGCAATCTCCCCGGACAAGAATTCTGCCTTCTTATGGGAGATCGCTGATTGGTAGGTCTGATAATGCTCTACCAATTTAAGGTGGTCAATCTCCAGGACGGATTTCTGCCAACATCGCTCTAACCTACGTCCTAGTCACCACAGCTCCCTCAAGGACCCATCAAATCAGGGAGCCCAAGGGCGAAGGGGGAGAGGACGAACATGGACAGGAGTAATCAGGTCCAGGGCCGAGGAAATGGCCTTATTATAGGCCAAAACCAAGGCCTCTGGACTTGTGCTGGCCATGGGAAACTCTGAGAGGTCGATCACCACTAGCAGACCTTCAGGACTCACCTCCCATAAAGGGTAGTAACTGACCATCTCCACAGGGGCAGGCCTACGAAGGGGGGCACAAAAGTTGAACCTCACGGTGTAGTGATCGGACCATCCAACAGGTTCCACTCCCAATCCCCAGGAGGAAAACCAAATCAAAGGAGTGACCATGCTGATGGGTGGTAGAGGTAACAGTCTGTGTGAAGCCCAGTGATGTCATCAACTGGAGGAAGTGCTGTCCAAATTGCGAGAGTTCATCGTCAACCCAGGCTAACTACTTAGATAAACACTGTTTGGAAACAGGTGCCCCATCTCTCCTGGGGGCAAATGAAACAAGCAACTGGTCATTTTTTCAGAAAGGATGGGTGTGATCTAAATAGTACCAGAGCACCCAGTGAACATCCAAAGTATGAAGTAAGGCCTACCCCTGATTAGAATACTTGGGATAATAAACAGGCAAGTGGATGGATTGATTCAGCATAAACTCAGATACTACCTTAGTCAAAAATTTAGGGTTAGTATGCAAAGACACCATGTCTTTGTGAAAAAACAAATAAGGCTCTTTGCACATCAAAGCCTAAAGCTCAGAAATCTCCTGAGCAGAAGTAACAGCAACCAAAAACAATGCTTTCAACTACAGGAAGCGTAGCTCATAGTTTGCGGCTGGGTCAAAAGGAGGCAAAGTAAGCTTTTCCAACATAAACAAAAGATCCTATGGCAGGACAGGATCCCTAATGGGAAGTTTCAAGTGCAACATACCCTGTAAAAAAGTGCAGGAAAGATCCAGTTGAGCAATAGCTTTGCCCTCAACAGGTACATGGCACACAGAGATGGCAGGAAGGTGCACCTTTAATGAGGACTACCCCAGGCCTGAATCCAAGAGTGACAGGAGGAACTCCAGAATGAGATTCACCAGACAGGTGAATGGATCCAAGTGCCATGCGATGGCCCAAATGGAGAAGCGCTTCCACTTCATGGCAGAAGTGGCCCTTGTGGAAGGTTTCCTAGCAGACACTAAGTCATCTACCACCCAGGAAGAAACACCAAAGCAGGTAATAGCTAAGTCTGCAGGAGCCATGCATGGAGATGCAGAGACCTGAGGTCCGGATGGACCAGAGTGCCCTGCTCCTAGGACAGCATGTCGGAGCACAGGGCAATGGGACTGGGGGCTCCACTACCAGTTGCTGCAGTAGTAGAAACCATATCTGATGTGGCCAGTAGGGAGCTATGAGAATAATTTCTGCTCTCTCTGAGTGAAGTTTGAGTTGAACCCTCTGCAGAAGTGGAAAATAATAATAATAATTTTATTTAATATAGCACCTTTTGAGTCATCAAGGTGCTTCACAAATACAAAACATACACAATTGAACAATAAATAAGAATAAAATCAGTGAAAATCAGGAAATGCTCTAACCCAAAGGAAGGTCTTCAGTGCCTGCTTAAAACTCCCCACAGTCCTGCACTCTCGTAGCTGATGAGGTAGAGAATTCCAGAGGGATGGGGCAGCGAACATAAAAGCCTGAGCCCCAGATGACTTCAATCTAACCCTCAGAATCTCCAGCAACCCCTCATCAGCCGAGCGGAGTTCTTGCACAGGGGTGTAAGGAATCAGAAGTTCTTTCAAGTAGTCAGGACCCAGTCCATGTAGGGACTTGTAGGTTAACAAACCTACCTTAAAGGTGATCCACCACTGAACTGGCAGCCAGTGCAGATCGCGCAGCACTGGAGTTATATGAGATCTCCTTGATGCCCCTGTTAATAAACATGCAGCCGCGTTCTGCACTAGCTGCAAGCGTTGGATATCAACCCCAGGAAGCCCTAGGTACAGGGAGTTACAGTAGTCAAGGCGCGAGGTCACAGAGGCATGGACCAGAACTGGCAAGTCACTGGACGGAACAAGGTGCTTGATCCTGGCAATGTTCCTAAAATTGGTAAAAGGATAACTTGACAACCGCCGACACCTGATGATGGAGGGTCAGACCATAGTCAAGCATCACTCCCAGGTCACGCACCTGTTCAGAGGTAAGGATCTGCTCACCCCCCAGAAATAAACCAGAAGGCAAATCAGTCCCTAACCCCTCTATCCTGCGAGCGGGGTCCACCACCAATACCTCAGTCTTTCCCGCATTCAACTTTAGCCCACTGGAACTCATCCAGTCTTGGATTTCAATGAAGTATCTGTTAGGTACTGAGAGGACACACACACACCTGGTCAGGCGCAAAAGACAGGTAGAGCTGGGTTTCATCAGCATAGCAGTGAAACCTCAGCCCATACCGTCTTACAATGTCTCCGAGGGGCAGCATGTACACTGCAAACAACATGGGGGACAGCACCAAGCCCTGGGGTACCCCACAAGGCAGAGAGAAAGACTCAGAAGTAAATATTCCTGAGACAACTCTCTGAGTTCAACCAATGAGGAAACATGAAAACCATCTGAGCGCTGTACCTGTCAGCCAACAGGTGAACCTCAGGCACTCGAGCAGGACCCCATGGTCGACAGTGTCAAAAGCTGAAGAGAGGTCAAGGAGTACCAAGATAGAACAGTTCCTCCGATCTGTCACCATCAGGAGATCATTGAGCACCCGAACCAAAGCCGTCTCAGTACTATGCCTCTTACGAAAATCTGACTGGAGAGGTTCATATAAATTATGGAGGGTTAAATGGTTCTCCAGTTGAATTGCCACCACTTTCTCAATAACCTTTCCCACAAAAGGAAGGTTCGAGATAGGTCTGTAGTTTGCCAGAGATTCCGGGTCCAAAGAAGCTTTCTTCAGAAGGGGTGTCACCACCGCCTCCTTCAGGGAGCTAGGAAACTCATCTGATTCCAGGGAGCACCGGACAATCTGAGCTAAGACCAGGCCGATAACATCACTACAACCCAAAATTAGGGAAGTAGGGCATGGGTCTAAACTATAGCACGTGGGGTGCATCCCCTAGACAATCCTCATAATATCAACGAAATCCGGTAGGTCAAAGGTACTCCAGGAAACACCGGGCATAGTGACCGAGCATCGACCAACCATATCTCCCATAGAACAGGATGGACGGATCTCTTGCCTGATGTCGGCCATCTTATTCGCAAAGAATCAAGAGATCTCATCACACTCAGTTTGTGAAAAAGCTTGATGGAGCTGCAGACAGGTTGGGTTGCACAGCCTGTCCACAGTTTGGAAGAGTTGAGCCGGCCGGTTCTCAGCAACAGCAATTTCCCTGGACAGGAATTCTGCCTTCTTACCGGAAATCACTGATTGATAGAGCTGATAATGCTCTAACAAAATAAGATGGCCGGTATCCAAGGCAGATTTATGCCAGAGACATTCTAACCTGAGACCCAACTTCCACATTTCCCTCAACGACCCCTCAAACCACAGGGTACAAGGGCAAAATGGAAGGGGACAAACACAGATCAGAGCAATCCAGTCCAGAGCTAAAGTAATAGCCTTATTATAGGCCACCGCTAAATGCTCTGGATCAGTGCTGGTCTCACCGAGCACCGAGAGGTCAATCACCACCGCCAGGTCTTCAGGGACCACATCCCGCAAAGGGCGGTAACTGACCATCTCAATAGGGGCAGACCTACTCGGGGGGCAGAGAAATTGAACCTCACGGTGTAGTGATCAGACCAACCGACAGGTTCCACCCCCAAATCGGAGGCCTCGATCCCCAGGAGGAAGACCAAATCAAGAGAGTGACCACCATTATGGGTAGCTGAGGAAACAACCTGTGTGAAGCCCAGTGATGTCATCAGCTGTGGCCGTGGGGATAGGCAGAGTGGCTGAGGATGTTCTGTGAGTTCTAGGGGCAGAAGCTCCATCTGGCTGGGTAGAAGGAGGGAAGGCCTACAGAAACCTTCCTGTCCAGGAGAAGGCTAATGCATCTCACCAGAAAACACCAGGCCCTGGAGCGATCAAGCAGAAATTGGGCAGTTTTATATTGAGTGGGGATGCAACTATGTCCAGCTCTGAATGACCCCACCTGTCAAAGAGGTCTTCAACCACAGAGGACAGAAGCTTCCACCTTTGACCTGGACCTACTTAAGCTGTCGGCCAGGATGTTTTGGATGCCTGGAATATGAACAGTAGCCAGTTCCACATTGTACCCTATGGCCCAGTACCAGATTTTCCTGGCCTCTCTCCAAAGAGGGTAGGAGTGAGTCCCCCCATGCTTGTTGAGGTATTAAACCACAGACATGTTGTCTGTCTGTACCAGGAGCAGGTCTGGAGGAAGATGGATCTGGAAGGCCTGCATAGCATAAAGGACTGCCCACATCTCCAGAACACTGATGTGGAGATGCTGTTCATTCTCTGACCAATCCCCCTGAGTCTGCCAGTCAGAGAAATGGGTGCCCCAGCCCAGGCCCAAGCCATCATAAGAATCTGCAGTGAGGATTCTGCCCAGAAGGGAACCCCTTTGAGGAAATTGGAGGGGTTCTGCCACCATTCCAGGGTCTACCTCGCTGGGTTGAGGATTAAAATTGGCTGATCGAGGTCATTGGTGTGTTGGTCCCATTGGATTCAAAAAGACCACTGAGGCACTCTCATATGCAGGCAGGCAAGGAGAACCATGGCTATAGCCACTGCCATATGTCCTAGGAGAAGCAGCAAGAATTGGGCTGTGACCTGACTGGAGGTGGATACCAGCTGTGCCTGCACTATCAGACATTCTGTCTTGTCCTGCAGCAGGAAGGTTCTGCCCTTGAGGAGTCTAGGACTGCTCCTATGTATTAGAGGCATTGGCTCAGCCATAGGCAAGACTTGGGATGGTTGAGAGTAATCCCCAGGAGCTGGAACAAACAAAAGGTGGACTCCAGGGTCTGAATTGACTGAGCTCTGGAGGGGGCCATCAAAATCCAGTCATCCAGATAGGGGAAGACATAAAACCCTCATCTCCGAAGTGCCACAGCCACCGCCGTAAGGCACTTGGTAAAGACTCAGGGAGCCTAGGAAAGGTCAAAGGGGTGGGCCCAAAACTGAAAGTGTTCTCCCTGGAAACAAAAGCAGAGAAACCATCGGTGGGGCTTCAAAACCAGAATGTGGAGATAGGCATCCTGCATGTCCAGTGAACAGCACCAGTCCCTCTGGTGAAGGAGGGTCAGTAATCCTTGTGGGGTAACCATCCTGAATAGCTTGTAGTCAATGTACAGGTTCAGGTGGCTAAAATCCAGAATCTGCCTCAAGTCCCCTGCCTTCTTGGGGACTAGAAAGAAGTGAGAATAGAACCCCTTCCCTCTTTGCGCTGGGGCTGGGACCTATGGCCTTTTTGTGCAGAAGCACCTGAATCTCCTCCTGGAGGAGGGCAGTATGGGCCTGGGGGTGCAAGGGAGGGCTGACTGGAGGGACCTCTAGAAACTACAGCTTATGTCCCTTTTCTATGATCTGAAGTACCCATTGGTCTGAAGTCACAGTGAGCCACCCGTCTACTTACAGGGAAAAGTGACCCCCACTGCCTCCCCCAAAGCCTCTACTGGAGGGAGGGGGAGGGAGGGCTGGGCAAGGAGTCATGCTGTGGCTGCGGGGATAGACAGAGTGGCTGAGGATGTTCTGTGAGTTCTAGGGGCAGAAGCTCCAGCTGGCTGGGTAGAAGCCTTATGTTTGAAGGCACTCTTCGGCTGCTGTCCCTTGGACTTCTGTCTAGGGGGCTGACAAAAGGGCTGGCATTGGGTGGACCTTGGCTGAGAGCGGTTCATGGAGTGGAGTGATTGCAAGGCCATTCCCGACTCTTGGAGGTGGGAAACTATGTCCTGGGCATCACCACCAAACAGGACAGAACCCTGAAAAGGGGCATCCAGAATTGTTGCCTGCACATCGGGTGTGAATCCCGACACCCTGAGCCATGAGTGATGGTGGATGCAGACTCCTGCAGCTGCTACTCATCAGGCTGCATCAACTGTGTCATAAGCAGCCCTTAGCACATGGTTGCCCATGTCTGAACCTAACTTAAGAAGCTGGACCAGCTGGGCCTTTGCAGGGTCTTCCGGAAGAGCCTGCACCAGATCCAAGGCCTTGTCCCATAAGGTATTCTGATACTGGATCACATGGGCCAGATAGCTTTGGGTCCTGATGACCAGGGTGGAAGAAGCATAGACATGCTTTCTAAACTTGATCAATCTGGTGAGACTCCTTGTCAGGAGGGGTGGGTACTGAGGTACCTAGTTTTCTTGGTGTGGTCATGGGCCACATTCATGACCACTGAGTCCACCTCTGGCTGTTCTCCCAAATAGGGCTTGCCGACCAGTGCATGATACAGGTGGTCAGCCTTTTTGGTCAGGGCCAGAATGGAAGAAAGAGGGTTCCAGGTGGCCTTAGTGATGTACTTGTATGAATCAATGAAGGCAGCACTACCAGAAGGAGAGTCTCCCTTTTGCCTCAGAAAAGCACTAGCAAACAGGCAAGAAGGTGGGGTGGAGCAACAATGGGGAAACATCAAAACAGTCATCACAGAGGCTACAAGCCTTTGTGTGAAGCAAATAAACAAATCAAAATGAAAGAAAAAAACACTATGGTTCTCAAAAGAAGTGGCAGGGAAGGTAAGGGAGAAAAAAGATAACATTCAGGAAGTATAAGGAAACAGAAGGAGCAGGACAGAGAACAGTACCAGTTAAAGCAGAAGGAAGCAGGGAAGGCAGTCAGAATAGCAAAGGTCCAAACTGAGGAAAAGATAGCCAACTCGGTTAAGAAGAGGGATAAAACCTTTTATAGGTATATTAGGGAGCAAAGAAAGATGAAGGCAGGGATACTGAGGCTGAATAAAGAGAAAGGTGGTAGGGCAGAGAGCGACAGTGAAAAAGCAGGGATACCGAATGAATATTTCTGCTCAGTATTCACAATGGAAAAGCAGGGGGAGAGACCTAATCCAGTCAATAGAAGCACTCTGGATAGGGGGGGTTGATATTAGTCCTTTCACAGAAGATAGGGTTCTGAAAGAACTCTTAAAACTGAAGGTGGATAAAGCAATAGGGCCTGATGGGATTCACCCCAGAATTCTAAAAGAACTAAGGGAAGAACTAATAACACCACTGACTACCCATTTTAATGACTCATGGGAGGATGGTGTGGTACCTGAGGACTGGAGGAGGGTGGATGTGATTCTCCCTCACAAACATGGGAGCAAGACAGAGGTAGGAAACTACA
This sequence comes from Neoceratodus forsteri, assembly GCA_016271365.2. Lineage (NCBI taxonomy): Eukaryota > Metazoa > Chordata > Ceratodontiformes > Ceratodontidae > Neoceratodus > Neoceratodus forsteri. The sequence continues at coordinate 12,810,162 of CM028133.1, forward strand.
AACCTGTCAGTTTGACCTCAGTGGTAGGGAAAATGATGGAATCACTTCTGAAGGAAAGAATTGTTGAGTATCTAGAAGCCAGTGGGGCACAGGACCCAAGGCAGCACAGATTCACAGCAGAAAGGTCATGTCAGACAAATCTAATTGATTTCTTTGACTGGGTGACCAAAGTAGTAGACCAGGGAGAGGCTGTGGACATGGCCTACCTAGACTTTAGCAAGGTGGGGTGGAAAGGATGAAAAGGGACTTGGCAAGGTTGGAGGAATGGTCAAATGTATGGCAGCTTAGATTCAATGCAAAGAAGTGCAAAGTAATGCACCTGGGAAACAAAAACCCAGGGCAAGAGTACACAATGGGGGGTGAGATACTGACAACAACAAAAATGGAAAGGGACCTGGGGGTAGTCATATCAGATGACCTAAAGGTGGGACAGCAATGTGAGAAGGCAGTAAGGAGGGCTGGGGGGATACTGGGATGCATAGGGAGAGGCATCACCAGTAGAAAACAGGATGTTGTTGGCCCTCTGTGCAGACAGTTGGTAAGACCACATCTGGAGTACTGTGTACAGTTCTGGAGACCCTATCTCTGCAAAGACACAGACACGGTGGAGGCTGTCCAGAGGAGGGAAGCCAAAATGGTGCAGGATCTGCACCAGAAGCATATGAAGAAAGACTAAATGAGCTTAAGATGTGTAGCTTCAAGCAAAGGAGGAAGAGGGGGGACATGATAGAAACTTTCAAATACCTCAAGGGAATCAACAAAGTCCAAGAGGGTAGCATATTTCAAAAAATTAGATGTGCAAGAACAAGGGGGCACAATTTGGAGATAGAGGGGGGGACGGCTCAGAGGTAATGTGAGGAAGTATTTCTTCACAGAGAGGGTTGTAGATGCATGGAACAGCCTTCCTTAGGAGGTCATAGAGTCAAAAACAGTGGGGGAATTCAGGAATGCATGGGACAGACATAAGGAATTTCTAGTGGGGGGTAGAAGGAAGTAGGCTGTTGGTTAACTAGGATCTGCAGCTTATCCATTAGGTAGGGAAATGGGCAGACTAGGTGGGCCAAGCGGTCCTTATCTGCCATCAAATTCTGTTTCTATGTTTGCCGAGGTAGATCGCCAGACAGCGGCATTTGGGGTCTAGCTCCTCCATTTCCCAACCCATCAGGGATTGTATGTGCCTCATGACATCCAGAGAAGTAGGATTGTCAGGGGGAGACCTAGGAGTCTCCTTGGAGGGCTCAGTATCTTTAGAAGGGCCCATGGAATAATTAGAGTCTTCTGAGGAGGAAGAGGAGGAATCTCTACCAGACAGGTCACTCTCAGGGACCAGTGTCAGGGGGCGACGATCCTCCTCATAATGATCTGTATGAATGGGAGCGGGTCCGGGAGAGCAGGGATGGGTAGGGCCCACCTGGTCATCTCTGGAAGGAGGGTCCCAAGGAGGTGGAGGAGAGGCAGGCCTTCAGAGAGCATCCTTATCTTTCATGAAGGCCCACCAGACTGAAAAAATAGCATTATAATCCATCTAAGGAGGTGAATTGTATGGTGGGTAAGGGTTTTGGGGAGGTGGTGTCAGATATCCCAGTGTCGGGTAACCTGGCATCAGTCCCTTGGGTGTTGTGTACCCTGGCATCAGTCCTAAAGGTGCTGGGTAATCAGCTGTTGGCCCCAAGGTGGTATTCCAGCACCGGACATTGAGACATCGGGAACCCGAGCCCTGGTCCTTCAGGTGTCAGCTGAGGATTGCCCAAAGGGCCAGCTGGTGTTGGCTAAGGTGGGGCGATGATGACTGCATCATCTTCGGGGTAGATGCCAGTACAGTGAAGGGGAAGTGGGCATCTATGCAGGGGAGCTTGCTCCCAGCGAAGGCAGAGGCATCGCCTGTATGGATAAGGAGGTGAGCACTTGCTCCGGGTGTTGCTTAGAGATGCCGGTCCCAGAGTCAGGGACCAATGTCAGCAACACCACAACTGGGGGAGCAACAGGCAAAGACCCACCACCTGAGGAGGTAACCCCAGTCAAGTCACCTGGCTGAAGACCCTCAGGGAGTAAGGGCCTGAGCGTGAGTGGCTGGGAGGCATGGGACAAAGTCCAATGCCCAGAGGAGCCACTTCCTGAGATAGGGATGAGGGCGGACAGCTGAGAAACTGGTAGCCCTGAAAAGGTAAGAACTGCTGAAGGAGGAGGGGCCAACCTCCCATGGGAGGAAGACCCAGAGGTAGCCACTGGCTTATATGGTGACCAAGTGCATGAAGCTGACCGCGGTGGGTCCCTGTGCTTGTCCTGGTGCTTACGCTTCCCACTGCACTTCTTCTCCTTCTGGGCAGGAGAAGAAGTTGATGCCCCAGAGGCCAGGGAAGAAGAGGACCTTTTACCCTGAAGCCCCTTCTCCATCATAGCTAACTTCTGTTGCAGCAAGAAGCTTTGGAGGGTCTTCAAATGGTGTCTCCATGTGGCCTGGTTGAAGTCCTGGCAGTGCTGGCAGGCCTCCGTGTCATGTTCAGGGCCTAAGCTGAGCAGGCAAGAAGGGTGGCCATCCTTGGAGGAGGAGGCTGCTTGCTGCAAGCACACTTCATAGACCGGTCTGAAGATGAAGCTGAAGAAGAAGATATAAACAAAATCCAAAGAACACCATAAAAGCAATGTTTTTTGAAGAAAATAAGAAATCACAGGTAAAAGGCATGAGTAGAATGGAGGTCAACTGAAGCAGGCGTCCATGGAGGTCTGACTTGCGTGGGTTGTCGATGGGAAAGGAACTGAGGTTGGGCAGGGGGACCGCCCCTTTTATACTATAGGAAGGATGTCAGCGTGCCGATGTTAGGAGTGGTCCCCCACTGTAGATCGCCAGCTAAATGTTTTCAGTGTGGTCCTAGTGTCTGGTTGCTTAGTCCTACTGGTGTTGCCTGCTGCAAGAGCCCCCTTAAAGAAAGATTGAATGTTTCCTTTTGGGGGGAAGAGCTTAATCCTAATAGTAGAGTTAAAAGGGCGGAGTTCATTTTTTTAAAATTTACTTACTGCTGGAGTTTGAGTGGTGGTGAAGTGTCCGGCACGATGATGGGACAATAGTGGCTGGCATATTCATGGAGCAAGGGAAACCCAGCGTGGGTTTGCCATTATAACCAACTGGTTATAATGGCAAATTATAACAGGGTCTCCCTATGTGAAAAAATGCTCACCATTATTATAATATGTTAAAAATGACAGGACTTCAAAAATGGCGTGAAACATTTTATGCTTTTTTATATTGATATAAGATCAGTATAGTGACGTAGTAACAATATATCTACATAGCCGACTCCAAGTTTTCATTTTAGAAAATGTAATCTCTACCCTAGTGATTCCAAAGTTATCACATTTTAAAGACAATGGGACAGATTTTCTAAGGGCCCTTAGACTGATGCAAGGTGTGTTAACCAACCACTTTGTGTCAAATCCAGATGCACCAAACACTGTGCACCCTGTTTTGCAAGAACAGTATTCTCTGTGGCCAAGTCGCCCAACATTACACAAGAGGTTCACTGTGTAAAAGCTATGACGTATGAGAAGAGACTGAAACAAGGTGAGTCAAAAATGCATGGGGTGAGGCGGACTCAAGCTGAGTCAAAAAGATGATGCAGGGGCAAGAATTACTCAAGCCGAGTCAAAAAGATGATTCAGTGGGTGAGAGTGGCTCAAGCAGAGCCAAAAAATGATGCAGGGAGTGAGAATGATGCGAGCTGAGCCAAAAATACGAGTGATGCACGGGGTGAGACTGACGCAAGCGCAGTTAAAAAACTCATCTCTACAGAAGATTTGTATGAATCACTAATTACTGTGCCCTCTCCTAGTCAGTTTTTTTAGAGAGGGTAAGAATGACTCAAACCGAGTCAAAAAATATATTGGATAAAATTACCTAGACAATGGCATTTTCAGTCCTCAAAATGCTCTAGTCCCACAGGGGATTGTTGGCTCTAGAACCTAACCTCTAAAGGATTCATCCTCTGCTTTATATACTCCTGTGTCAATTAGACCAGCTTTAGCTGGTCTAACAGCAGCATGCATCTTAGGCACAAGGACAGGACCTACATTCTTTGAAACTCCCAAATAAGGGGATGGTGCATCATTTCTGTGATGCAGGCATTCCTTTCAACATGGTGTAGCTATTTTTTCAACACAAACATGGTACAAGCCGGTCTGGCACTTGCAGACCTGTTTTTACCACGCGCACAGTTAGAAAATTGGAACTGATACAAGTTTTGATGCAACCTACTCCTTGCGTCATTTCTTTTTGATGCAAGCACCATACGTCATTCTCTGGTCTTTGAAAATCCAGCTCAATAACTTTTGAAAGTTTTAACTGTGGAACTGTTGAGGTTAGAAACTTCATTTTTTTTAAATGAGGGCTTGGAATCCAGTCGTTAAGAAATGGTGTTGTTATTATATTGATATTATGTAACAGTAGTAATTATGTTATCAATATGAAAAGCAGGCAGTTTTCTCTAACTATATAAATATACATATTTACATCACAGAGGAACTATTTTTTTTATAAAACTAATATCAATACACTTTTTCCATAATGAGAAAGTATATCAATATAGTCTTTTAATATCAACATGGAAAATTTAATGACGTTTAAAAAAAAAAAATTAAAAACAATGTTTTTCTTTTGCTCTTTTGCTGAACTTTGGTATTAATCTCCATAATTTAATTGATATTCTAAATAAGTTCAGTACCCATAAACCTTCATCTTATACCTTAAATCACATGACTAACATTTCACTCTTCTCACCAGCAGTACCACTTCTTCCTCGCTTTCGCAGCTTTCATCTGTGAAAGCACTGAAATATAATAAACAAATCAATCCAATTCCTATTTATTTTTATGTATTTATTTAATTAAATGTTTAACCAGGAAAGACATATTGAGCTGATAACAGCTAGTTTCCAGAAGCATCCTGGAGGAAAAGTGAGAAGGAGATACACAGCTAAACAATAAAACGACTAAAAAAATATACTGTAGAGGACAATGAATTCACTGCCCTTAAATTTCACTGTTTCATCTGCTCCAACATTTTCACAGCAGTTTAATTTAGCTGAAGTGCAAGAGAAAGCTAACTTTTCAATTGTAGTATATATTTTCACTGGCATATAATTTTCACTGAATTTTCAAAACAGTGACCATAGTGAAAATTTTGTTCCAGTGAAAAATAGGTCCTCTACAGTAAGTCAAATACAATTAAATAATAATGTGAGAAACATAACCATAAATATTTGAGGCAAGTAGTAAATGAATACAAGGAGAAGAGGAAAGCAATTGACAGTTGAAGGTAGGATAACACAAGTCTTAAAGAAGAGATTTTAGGGAGGAAGGAGAAGAAGCAGATCAAATTGACAGGAAGGGAGGACCAAAGTTTAGGAAATCAGTAAGAAAAAGCAGATTAACCAACAGTAGATTTTCTAGAAGGAATAGAGAATGGGAAATAATGTTGTAGAGAGGGTAGAAGGAATAAGGAGAAGAGGATATACGGGATTGGAGGTAAGAAGGAAGGGTGCCAAATCAGAATTTGGATATAAAAGAGACACAATAGGAAAGGCACCTAGCATCAAGAGAGGGGTGAGAAAGGGCTGAGTAAAGACAGCAGTGATGAGTACAAGGTGGGGCAATCTAAAGCAAAATGACAAAAAGAATGAAAAAGAGCATCCAGTCTGGCAAGAGATGATTTAGGGGCACCTATGTAGGCTAAGTCACCATAGTCAAAGATAGGGAGAATAATTTTTGATATAATTTCTATGGGCAGAAAGTGAAATACTTACTTTATTCCTATGCAGCGCTCCAAGCTTTGGGTGTAGCTTATGCTGAATTGCATCAATATGCACTGAGAAATCAAGATGCCAGTCAAAGCAGACCCCCAGATATTTGACGGAGGGAACATCTTCAATCTTGACACCATCAAGGGTATTAAATAGTGGAAGAGGAGCAAGTCTGGTAAGTCTCTGATGGGTGCTAAAAGTCATGGAGATTTTTTTTTTTTTTTTGTATTGAGGGACAATTTGACTTGAACCAGCTTTGAATGTTGTCAAAATCCAACTGCAGCCAAGAGGAAAAGTCATGAGTAGAGGAGTCGGAAGCAAAAAGAACCATGTCATCAGCATACATATGAATGGACTCAGAGGGACAGACAGTTGGGAGGTCATTTAAAAATATGGAGAAGAGAATAGGACCCAGGACAGACCCTAGAGGGATGTGGAGATGAAATGGATTTTCCTATCCAGACAGCTTGAGACCTTTCTGCAATGTAAGAACAAAACCAACTGACTGTAGAGTCAGAGAGGCCTGCTGCTTTAGGTTTGTCCAGTAGGAGGGGATGAGCCACAGTGTCAAAAGCCTTAGAAAGATCAATAAAAATGACAGATGTAATCAGTCCTTGATTCAGACCTGTGAGTATGGAGTCAGTGAGCTGAAGGGAGGAGGTGGAAATGGAGTGGGATTTCCTAAAACCAGACTGGAAAGGTGTGGAAAAGTTAGAGATGTCAGGAAAGGAGGAAGAGAGTAGAGATAGAAAAATGTGTTCCTGTAACTTAGCCAAGGTTGGAAGGAAAAATATTGGACGGGCGTTACCAGGAGAGGATATTATTACATATTATGAAACTGGATGAAGGAATGCCGGTTCCTGATTGGTCGAGAGAAACTTTTAATTGGGCCATTATCCCAGAACAATAGCCCAGCTAAAAGTACTTCCAGTCCAACAGGCTGACCACTAACCTTTGGACCACTCTGCCTCAGCGGACCATCACAAGGGGCCCACCACACACACAGTGGATTGTGCCTTTTGGGAAAAAAAGAAGCCAACAAACCCACAATAAACAGATGCCCATCTCCCACAATGTCATACCTTGTCTGCCACAGCAATGACCCAACTCCAGTCTCCCAACTGTTGACATCCTTCTACTCCTGCTCACCACAGTTAAATAGGTTTCTGTTATTTTTTTTTTAAATTATCATTGACTGCAGCAGGTATGCAGCTCTGTCTCTCAGACCGTGATTGAGGCGGACTGCAAAATACAACAGCTTTTCTATTTGGATAGAGGCAAAGGAGGAGGAAAAAAACATTGCATGGACAGTCATGGCACTCACCCTCCTGAGTCTTTGCCTTCGATGAATAGCCTCCAAACAAAAGCTTGTTTCATAATCCACGTGGCATTTATTTTCAAAGTGCATAGTACATAGTGCAAAATGACAGACAGCCACCGTAGTGGATAGCAACAGAAAATCACCTGACATTTCACTAATTCCTGGCTTTTAAAAAAATTTAAAAAAAAACATACTGGCTCCAATTCGGTGCTACTGGCTACACAAGGACCTGCTGCTCCACCAATGTCATACAGAGCTCTAAAAATTAAAGTAAACAAGGTGTCCTTGTAAGCCTGATGCCACAGTATAGATGGCATCCAGCTTCCAGCCTTCTCTGTCTCCCACCCCAACTGTAAGATGCTACGGTAGTGTCTGAAGCCACTGCTTGCCCTCCCTTTGCCCTTACTAAACTGTTGCTAATGTGCAGCATTAGCGCCTCCAACTGGCAGGCTCACATTCAGACTTTGTCCAAACTGGACTCTTTTTATCTAAATGCTAAATTAAAATAGTAAAATCAGTTTGTTATACAAATAAATATAATACCAAAAATATTTAAAAAAATATGATAAATTGCCTAAATTAGATCCATTTCATATTCGCAATAAGGCACTCTAGGGGGTGTGATATGGCAGGAAAATGGCCCTTCTCGGGTGGTGTAAGCACACTGCTTCGCCTTGTACTTCAACCCACTAAAGGTGGGCCATTGTCCCACTATAACACACCCTCTGTCATGCCTTATTGCTTAATTAGGAGCCTATATCTGACTCACAACCAGACCCTTACTACTCTTAGTCTCTAGACCTCAATGACTAGCTACATGTAATGCTAACAGGCCATACTTACTATAATTTAAAATGGCTGCATATTGAGAACCTAGCAGCCTGCTTTCAATAACACTATTGATTATTCTAAGGATTGTGCTAAACACAATACATAATATAAAACTATTTTCAGACATGGAGGGTTTTTTTACAAAGTTTGGAGCCTAGGGATCTGAGCTAGCAAACTGACAGCAGCCCAGCCTGATGACCATCTTACCCCAATGAGGTATCCTCTTGGAGTGCAGAAGATGGCTGGCATGCTGGGTAAGCTGTCTGCTTGAGTTCTACAATTGCTTGCGGAGCCCTGTATTTTTGAAGCTTTGTGTCTTTAGTTGTCTCGCTGTTCTTAGCGTTTTTAACATTTCCTTAGTGACATTTTATTTTACTGTTTCTCGTCTCCCCTATTCCCATTGACTCCTCTGGATTAGTACAGTAGTAGTAGCAGGGTGTTAGTGATAGTTAGGAGAGTTAGTAAGTAAGAGTGGGGAGCTAGCTCTTCTATTTTCTAGAGCTAGCCCTAAATGTAAGCCATCCGCTACGGTAGGCTGATATTCCACCTGGAATCCCATGCCATGTCATCTCTTCAGAGGGCTCAGTTTTCAACTTATTTTAGTCAGTTCTGGGGACTTAAAACTGTCTGAAGCTGCTGGCAAAGAGTGCCACTAAGAAGTTCATCACGACTCTCTGATAGCTAACTTTAGATTCTTCTGAAGCAACCAAGCAACCGTGGAGTGATCAACTGTAGCCCCAGTGATCGCCAGACTCTGGAAAGAGCATGACACGAGGTGGTAATTCAACCATCCTGAACACTGAGGACTGTCAGCTGTGTGACTGCAGACCATTAGCAGAGAGTCGCCTGGTGGTGAGAGAATCAGACGGCTCATGAATATTTAGGTTTTATGAATGGAGTTGCCCAGGGAAGTTGCAGCAAGAACTCTCTGGGCTGAGAACAGAGCCAACTACATTTTTTCAGCTGTCTTTGCTGAAGTGGGTCTGGTTAGGGCAGTACCCATTTTATGTAAAGGGGATATATGGAAACTGAGCAACTGTGGTTTCTGCTTGAGGGGGTCTGGTGAGAACAGTACCGGTATCTATAAGGTGGACATTTTTTGTCAGCCTGCTTAAGGAGGATAAACAGTGACTTTTCTTTGGTTAGAAAAGAGAGACTGAAATAAAAGATCTATGGCTTACATTTGGCACTACATTTGAGGACTACTAGCAGACTGTGGCATTTTATATTTCTTCCTTTTAGTATTTTATGTTGTGGGTGGAAAGGGTAGTGGGGGTTTTGGAACAGAATCTATTTTAGTGGTGTGCCAAGCCCCCTTTGTGGAAACCAAGCTGTTCCAAACCCATACGGCTTGGTTTCCAGGAGACCTGAGTCAAATCTGTTCAGCTTGGCTCGGATCTGTAAGTTTTTTTCTTCCTGGAGCTCCCACCTGCCGAGGAGCTCGTCATTTGCTGGTTTCCATGGAAAACCAGAGTATTGCTGCACAAGCTTTCCTCCTCTGTGCTATTTCACTTCAACCACTGAGGAGAGAGGAGCTGTTGTCACGAGCGATGCTCCAGCAGCCAGCAGTCAGAAGGGAGAGAGAAACTGGTGGGAAGGAGGAGTCTGGGAGCAGCACAGAGGAAGAGAACAAAAGAAAACCAAAAAGAAACAATTAAAGAAAAGTTTGAAAAAGTCTTCAGCTGAAGATGGAAGGGACATGGGTCAGGGACTGGGGAGCAGGCAGCAAGGCAACCAGGCCAACAACCAACCCACTACCACATCCACTACCACCAACAAAAAAATCAGTGAAAATAAAAATTATAAGGGAGGGTAACTCAGGAGTCAGGCCAAGGACTGACTGTGTGTGTGGGGGCAAGGAAGTCACAAGGGCTAGCCACCAACAATACAGAAGGAAACAAAAGAAAAACAGAAAAACTGAGAGTTGGGACATGGGCCAGTAACTGACTGCATGTGGGGGGGGGCAAGGGGCTCCAAAATAAACTTCCATCCACACAACCAACAAGACAGAAATAAAGAAAAGAAAAGTAAAAATAAAAGAAACAAACTGAGAGAGTTGGGAATCAAGCCAGGAAGGGACTGACTGTGTGTGCTGAGGGTGGGGGGGGGGACAGGAAAGTGCTGCAGAGCAAACTTGCATGTGGACTGCCGAGCCTGAGACATCCAGCAGCAGCAGCAGATTAGTTCATCTTCTTGCAAACTGAGTCTGAGCAAGTCAGCTAACCAGTTCCCAGTGCTCCTGAGTCCTGGGGCTCACCCCTAAAAACAGGCACCTGTGCTTATAAGTCACTAGCCATTTCCCACACAAGCAGGAGTTGGGACAGGAGCAGTCTTTGTTTTTTTCTGCTGTCCTGTCAAATAAAGGCTTGTGTCAATGTTACATGTGAAACATTTTGAGGAGGGGTAACCCAGCAGTTGAGTAGCCTGTGTCTGCATAGTGTTACCAGCTATTTCCCACACAAGCAGGGGTTGGGAGAGGAGGAGGACCATATCTTTTTTTTTCTGTAGTCCTGTGAAATAAAAGCTTGTGTCAGTGCCATGTATTAAATGTTTTGGAGGAGGGGCAGCCCGGCAGTTGAGTACCCTGTGTCTGAACAGTCATCAGCCATTTCCCACACAAGCAACAGGGAGGACTGTATTTTTTTCCTGTAGTCCTGTTGAATAAAGGTTTGTGTCAGTGTCACGTGTGAAACATTTTGGGGAGGGGCAGCCTAGCAGTTGAGTATCCTGTGTCTGCACAGTGTCACCAGCCATTTCCCACACAAGCAGCAGCTGGGAAAGGAGGACCTTTTCTTTTATGTAGTCTTGTCAAATAAAGGCTTGCATCAGTGTCACATGTGAAACATTTTGGGAAGGGATAGCCCGACAGTTGAGTAGCCTCTGTCTGCACAGTGTCTACCAACCATTTTCCACACAAGCAGGACTCGGGACAAGGACAGCTGCCATGCCATTAAACTGTTTTCAACAGAATGTATCCCATTTTCCTTTATATTATACTTTAAAATGAAGGTACGGGCCATGTTTTATGTTGAATAAATATTGGCTGTGAATCCAAAACCAGAATCAAAACAAGAATCAACACCAGGGATGATTTTGCAAAACCAAAACCTCCTCGGTTTTGCACACCTCTAATTTATTTATTTGTACATTAGGGAGTGTTCATGGAAGATTGTGTGATAGATATATTTTTTTGTTATGGGGTGTTTGCTGAGTAGTGTGCATGAGGGTTATTTACTTAAGGGGTTGAGTAGTAATGTGCAGTTTTATTCAAGTAATCCCTGTATGTGTTGCCTGCTACAGACCCAAAGCTCTGATAGTCACTGTCCTTACTTCAAGGTGTACACCCCTTCCATGAGCCCCCCCCCACTGGCTGCTGTATAGCAGCAGTGCATGGACATGGCGATTGGAAGGAGAATGAAGAGAATGAGGAGGTATGGGATAAGGGCTGATAGGGAGACTCCTATCAGGGTTGTGAGGACCAGAAGACATCCTGGAATGAGAAGGGACTGGAGAGAGGCCAGACATGTATAGTCCCTTTACTAAGGCAACCCACCAAACCAAGTGATCAGGCAGCTGAAGGGCCAGCTTCTCCTTTCATCTACTTCAGGTGCTGCTGTGCAATGCCAGGGTGATGAGAAATAAGTTTACTATTATAGTGGATCTTGTTTTCTTGGTCAGCCTGGCTTGCATGACCGAGACCAGGCTGGGAGATGATTCTAGTCCATTACTGGAGTCATCAGTCCCGGTGAAATTCTCAGTGGCTCACTGCCCAAGGAGGGATTGTGGGAGTGGTGGCCATTTGTTTTAGATCAGAACTGAACCTGGCTGTGCACCCAGTAGGGAATATCTCATCATTTGAATGCGTGGCTATGCATAGTTGTCCAGGTGCAGGCTGCAGGATTCTCCTTGTGTACTGTCATCCAGGCATGAGGGTGAGTTTTTGCAGAAAATCGTGGCTTTCTTTGCTGATAGGGTGTTGGAGTCACCAAGATGGCTTCTTCTTGGTGACTTTAATGCCTTGCATTTTTGTCAGGATTTCCTCCAGATTATGGAATCTCCTGGTCTCGCACAAGTGATTACTTCTGTAACCCACCAACAAAGCCACACTTTAGAACTGGTATCCTTGCTGGGGCTTGAGATTAATAATCTTGAGATTGATCTGATTGTTTGGTCAGATCACTGCACTATTAGGTTCAGTTTTGGGGTCCCCCCAGTAGTCAATCCCCTGTGGAGGTTGTCCAGTTCCACCTCTTTGAGAGATCTTCACCCAGAAGGACTGTTGGCAGTGCTGGACACCTCAGAAGTGTTGAAGGCGTGCACTGGGGGGCTGGAGGCAGCAGTGATGGCCTAAAACATGGCAAATTGATTATAACATCAGAATTAATTGTGGAGACAGATGTCCTTGTGGGCCTTACGCTAACATGATTGTATGATTGGTTTTAGCTCTGTACTGAATTTATTGTATCTCAATATTTATTATCCTGTATAATCTTGTACATGGAAATGTTAACAATTTTTTAGGTTAATTTCTGTATTGTATGTGTTTGAAATTGTTGTAAATAGCTGAACAGTAAAACATACCTGATTTGATTTGGCTATAATACGGTCATTGTGGGGGCCTTTGACCTCTTGGCGCTGGTCCAGGTACACCTGCTGGTGTCACGCCTTTGCTTGACATGGTTCAATGGTGAGCTGAGTGCGTTGAAAACCAGGGGGCAAAGGTTGGGAGTGTTGTTGAAGGAAGTGCAGCATCCAAGAGAACAAACTAATTCTTATGTCTCACTATGATGAGTATCAGGTTGCAATCACCAGAGAGAAGGTGGCTTTTCTGTCTAGGGAAATTGCTGCTGTGAGGACCTGACCAGATAGGCTCTTTCGGACAGTAGTCAAGCTTTTACATCTGGCCTCTCTAGTGCCTGTTGGAGCCGTTTCACTCACAAAATGTGAGGAGCTCACTCAGTTCTTCTTGGACAGGGTGTTTTCAATTATAGCCGGGATTTCCCAAACTGGGCTGTTATAGACTAGCAGAGTAGAAGCTGGGAGTCAGGGTTGTGTTCAATGATCCTGGGGGGAGTTTCGACTGGTGACAGTGAATGAGGTGTGCAAGGTGATCTCTGAGCTGCAGCCAACATTTTGTAATCTGGATTCAGGTCCAACATGATACTGGTGAGCTGCATTGGGGATCGGGGCCTTGTGTTTGTTGAGATTGCCCATTGTTCCTTGTTGGAGGGTGTATTTCCAAGGTCGCTGAAAAGTGCTTTGGTGAAGCCTCTTCTGAAAACGTTATCTTTGGACCTGTCTTGGCAAATTACTGATCTGTCTATATCTAACCTGTCATTCTGTAGTGGTATTGTTTCTCACATCTGGAAGATCACCAATATTATACCGGTTTTCAAGAAAGGTGACCCTAAGTCCATTGCTAACTATTGACCAATTGCCATCCTGCTGGTGCTAAGTAAGACTCTTGAAAAACTGGTCTCTTTTCAAACCCTTGCCTTTCTACATGATCACAATCGCCTTGCTGACTCCCAACATGGATTTAGAAAAGGGCATACTACTGTCACCGCTCTTCTAAAATTCACGAATGATGTAAAAGTTTCTATGAATAATGGCCTTCTAACAGATGTGGTCTTCAGTGATTTAACAAAGGCAGTTGACCTGGAAAATCATCCACTTCTTCTTGCAAAGATGCATTCTCTAGGATTCTCCACTGATGTTGCTACTTGGTGTAGCAGCTACTTGTTGAACAGGAAACAAGTGGTCAAATTTAACTCTACTGTCTCTAGTCTGCCCACTATAAACATCGTGGTCTAGCAAGGCTCTATTCTTGGGCCTTTTCTCTTTGCAATCTTCATAAATGACATTTCACGCATTGCTTCCTCCTCCTCATCCCTGCTTCTTGACGATGATCCAGTTCTTTACAATAGCACGAGATCCGCCCTTGAACTTAACACCAATCTTACATCCAACTTCCTCCTCATCCAAAACTGGCTTACTAAAAGTAACCTAGTCCTAAATGCTAGTAAAACTCAAGCTGTGTTATTTGGATCCACTACCAGATTAAGGAATTGTAGCATGAATTTGTTCATTACTAGTGCTGATGGTTCCTCCTTGGAGAATGTTAGTTCCTTAAAATATCTTGGGATAACACTTGATCCCTCGCTGGATTTCAGTCTTTATATATCCACTATGTACAGAGCTGTTAACTCTAAAATTGACATTGCCTATAAAATGAGTTACGCTCTAACCCTCTTTGCTAGAAATGCCATTGTGCAAGGCATTCTACTCCCTACCCTTGCCTATGACTCTGTATCTTATGCTGGGGCTGCTAAAACTAGCCATCTCAAGTGGGATGCCACCTATAACAACATTTGTCACTATGCCCTATCATCTCCTTGACTTACCACTGTAAGCTCTACAGTGACCTTAACTGTCCCTCCCCCTCTGTCCTCCGATCCCTCTCCCTTGGTACCCTAATATATACCATCATACGCTCTGGTGTTCCTCCTCTCTCGCCAGTATGCTGACACCGACACTGATAAACCCTTGTTACAACCGGTGCTCTGGGGGTCCAACCCTTCTTAGTGTCCCTTGATTTAAAACAACCATGGGAACCAGGGCTTTTTTCCTATGTGGCACCACAGTTCTGGAACTCACTACCTGCAGGACTCAGGCTCTACCCAACTCATGCCAGTTTCAAAAGTATGGTATGTACTTACCTTTCAACATCTGACTCTTGCAGCTGTTTCCATCCCCCTTGATTTCTGTCCCCCATTACCTCCACACCCTGCCCTTTTCCATGCACCCCCCATTATCCCTGGGTGTGTGCCACATACTCTTTTCACTCTAATGTTCCTTTGCAAAATTACTTGCCCTACCTCTACTTGTAGCAGTCTCTCCTACTGACACAGCTTGCTACTCCTCTCAGTCGCTAATGTATCCACTGATGCCCCACTTGAGCATATAGGTAGTTGTAGCCATTATGTGTTTCAAGTCACCCATATGTTATAATTCTATCTGTGTAACCTTGTTTATTTGATGCTTTGATTTGCCATATTTGTGCTGGATTGATTTTAAAAGGTCCTGACTAATGTACTATGTAGTACTGTTTTGTTTTTTTCTTGTTCATCATTGTATCTGGTTATTGACTGTATCTGTATTTTGACTGTTATCATTTGTACTGTCCCGGGTCGTACCTGAAAATTGGCATTTATATGTCTAGTGTACCTACCCAGTTATCAAAAATAAATAAATAGCCTTCCCTTTCTGTGTATAGTTATTGAGAAGGTGGTTGCGCTACATATTGAGGTACACCTCACCGCCTTTAACATCTATGAGCCCCTCCAGTCTAGTTTTAGGTCAGTGCATAAGCACAGAGACTGTGCTACTTTGGGTGCACAATGACTTGCACAGGGTAAGAGACAGGTGAGAGTGGTCAGTTCTTATTCTCCTCAATCCCTCATCAGCATTTGACACTGTGGATGATGGGCTGTTGCTGGATGAGCTCAGAGGGTATGTAGGACTCACCAGCAGAGTCAGCAGCTAGTCTGAGTCCTACCTTAAGGACAAGACCCAGAGAGTTATGCTAGAAAAATACTCCTCATGCCCGGTGTCTCTGTCCAGTGGAGTAGCCCAGAGATTGTTCTTGTCACCCATGCTTTTTGCAGTGTACATGCTGCCCCTGAGTGAGATAATTAGGTGGTTTGGACTTGGAGTTTATTGTTTATTTATTTTTTTATTTAGCTTTTGTTGACCGGGTAGGTATACTAAACAAGTATTATGCCTATTTTCAGGAATTATTTATTTACTAATTCTAGGATTACAAGTACCTTTGAGCCAAGGCTCTTTTACAAAGGTTCCACATCAGTTAGAGACATTACAACAGAACATGACAGAGCAAATGCAGTATAAGGCAGAATAAACAGAATAAACACACCATTTCTTGATTATACAATGCATACTTATGGGTAATACTGGTAGAATATGGGGGGAGTACAGGGGGTTACAGGAGGGACAGTGGAAGGTATGAGCTGCCAGAGGCGACTGTTGACACATAGAGAAGTGCTGTTTGAGGGGCTAGGAGGGGGGGTGGAGGAGGGGCAGAGGAGGAAGGGAGAATGAGGTAAAGTGCTGTGCGGGGTAGAGCAGAACTGAGGGATAGATGATTATCCAGCTCTACTTGTCCTCTGAATGGGACACTGGGTGCAGTTGATGTGCTTAATAAGTGCTTGTCCAAGTTTCAAACTTGGATGTCACTGAGCTGGTTGAGATTGAACCCTGAGAAAGCTGAAGTGCTAGTGGTTGAGCTGGGTCAAAGGGGGAGGGAGTGGAGGCCACAGAGAAGAAGACTGGTCTTTGACTTAGCCCCTCTAGGTAATTGGCTTCCATCAAGGTGAAAAACCTTGGAGTCATTCTAGATAACGGGCTGACACTGGAGGCTCAGCAGTGGTCTGGAATGGTTTTTACCATCTATGGAATATCAGCCGGATCATGTCCCTTGTGCCGCCTAACAAACTGGCCATGCTGGTACATGCATTTGTGACTTCGAGGCCTGACTACTGCAATGTTTTATACTTTAAAGTCAATGGAGGTGAACTGCAATGCCTACAGCTGTTGCAGAATGTGGTGGCCCTGCTACTGATGGGCCTTCTAGGTCCTGCCATGCATCACCGGTGCTTCATGAGCTACACTGGCTGCCAGTGAAGTGGTGTATCTCCTTTCAACCTATAAGGCCCTACTCAGGCTGGGCCCAGGCTACCTGTTAGAGCTCCTACCTCCCCAAATACCTGGGCATCCTCTTTGCTCCACTGAGGAAGGCCTCCTGGTAGTCCTTAGGTTGAGATCCAAATTGTCCGGGGATTAGGCATTTGAGGTAGTAACCCCAGTCCTTTCAAATTCATTGGCCAGGAGTCTGAAGAAGGCTCTCTTGGTGCAGGCATTTAAATGAGCTTTGAACACTTTTCTGTTTACATAGGCATGTGGATTTTAACTGATCTTCACAATCCATACTGTATGTATGCATTCTAGGATTTATTTTTTTGTGTGTGTATTTATTGGGATGAGTTTAATGTATTTATGTATTCTAGTGTTTTATGTGTTATTTTTTGTACTGGTTCCCTGAGCCTCCAAGGTAGGGTGCCACAAACAAAAAAAGACTACAACTAGTACTTCTCTTCCTCCCAGTAGCTGTCTGTCTCACCCTTGTGATATTCTCAGTCGTGAATGGTCTCAGAGAGAGACACTCAAGACACAAAGACATGGACAATGACAGCAGGAAAAGAATGACGGTACATCTTGTATTCCCATATTACCTCAAAACACCCTGGGACTCTATTGTCTCTCTGGGGTTTTCTTTTAGTTAACTCATTACCTCCTGGGTGGTCATTTTTTGTCAGGTAAACAATGGATAGTTCAGACTTCATATGGAGTGTCTGGAGGTAATGAGTTAATGTGAGTCTCCCAGGTAGATGCACTACAAAGAGCTAACAGACTACTGGGACTGGCTGATGGGCAACTTATTTTTTAAAGAAAATATAACATTCAAAATTGTAAAAGTGCATGTCACCACTGGCATGGCAACAGTCCTGCAGAGGAATAGTAGCTCTAGAACCAACCCACCTACAGGATTTACCCTCTCCTTTATATGCTCCAGGGGCATAAATTGTAAAAGTGGTCACAATGGCTGCCTAGTTAAGGAGCTCCAGATTGGCACCTAACAGAAACAGCTCAATCCAGCTAATAATGTAGCAATCCTGAATTGGAAACACAAAATAATGGACTTTCTGATGGCTACCCACACTCAACCCAAAATCTGGTAAACTCAGCTCAGAAAGGCCTAAAACAGAAAAAACATGCTTTGATACATGCTGCATCCCAATCCTCAGGCTCAAATACAGTCATGCCCGCCAACCAGTGAAATGCACGGAAGAGCAGGACTGTACCGTCACATCCAATAAACTGCCAGGCTCTCAAACAAATGACCGAGGAACTGCAAAGACTAGAAAATAAAGTTTGGGAAGACCAGAGGTACCTTAATGTGTTGAAAAAAAAGAATAATGCTCTTGGAGCATGTCTTACCAAGTAGACCATCATGGTGGATGCACACAATGCTGCCCTCTTCAAACTTCATAAACAGAGACACTCCTAGAACAAAGGTTAGAGGAATTAGAAAACTATAATCACAACAACGTTATACAGCTGCACAGATTTCCTGAGGGCATGGAGCAGGGGGACATGCTTTTGTTTATGGAGAGCTTCCTCAAAAAACTCCTTACCTTGCCAGCAGATAAACCCCATGACATCATCAGGGCCCACAGAGTGCTTGTACCTCCTCTGAAAGACCTGAAAGCCATTCCAAGGTCGATTATCATGACCGTCCTTAATTTCAGGATGAAAGAAGATTTGTTGCACAGAGCTTGGGCCCAAAAAAAACCCTGCCCTTTGGAGATACCAGACTATCCATGGAGCACAATTATACCCCACAAAGTCTCCAGTGGAGAAAGAAATTACTCACCATGCAAAAACATCTTCAGCAAAAGGGGATCTGCATTTATCTGGAGTACACTGAGAGACTCAAAGTTCATACCAATGATGGACCAAAGTGGTTACCAGAACTTTCTGGTATCCAAGAGTACCTTTCTTCAGTGGATATTAATCTAGATGAGGTCCCACCCTTTCAATCCACTCAGTAGGTGGCCAAGTGCATATGACTCTGAGAAGGGGACATGCGATTGAACCAGCAGCAGGGGAAAAAACACTTGAGAAAGCTGTGGACTGCAATCACTACGTGACACCTCACCTCAGCAACTATGACTACCACAGAACATGGGGAGACCTCTCACTCTGACCAATGCACCACCTTTGAGATCCAGCCAAACACTTCAAACCTGCAAACCTGAAAAACTTACCAAAAATGTGGAAAGTGGTTGGACAATAAAGCATTTCTGTGACTATTGCATTGTGCTGATTAAAAAATAAATCTGCTAGAAATAAAGGTATCGTCGGGGATTCAATGGGTTCAGGGGGGCCGTGTGGGGATTCCGTGATGGATGGTCAGCTGGTGTGCTCCAGGAACTGTTCAAATGGGCTTCATTATGCCCAACAGTGTGCAACTGTGTGTGGGGGGGACCAGAGCCAGGAAGAGGTGCCTCCTCTGACTGTGGGACAAGTTCACAAGAATCTCTGAGGGGCAGGGACATAGAATGAGAGAAAGTATAATGGTGACTCTCTGAGGTGCAGCACTGGGAGGGTAGACTTGCAGACCATCCCCTTCCCATATTCAGAACACCCTCTGGTGCCACTGGGGTTATATGCAGAGGGCTCCATTGTTTTCTAAAATACATGCAGCATAGTAGGTACAGTCTCATGAGCTAAGCCTCAACAAGTCACCTCGGCTGAAACAGCATGGGAAGACCTAGGTGATCCAGGTGGGGGCAAGGTGCTGTCCCCAACCAAGATGGAAGATGCCCTCAAAGGTTTAGGGAAATCAGGCACACACCCTTATAGACAGATAAGTGATGGAGCTGCATCACATCTTCTATTGGGCAAGGGGCCCCTGTAAATGTAGAAGTGAAGCATGACATGGGGGGGGACTGGTGCTGGCAGCAGTCCAAGGCTGCACTACATGAGACTGCATTACACTCAGACAGTTAACTTATACGTTCCTTCCTATTTACCTTTGTTGCAAAATGTGGGCACTCACTCCTTCCCATTGCTTTCAGGAGTGGAGAGGATGGCTCCCTTGGTCCTGTGGGGGGGGGTGTTACCGGTGCCAGACCGCTCATGCCATGATTGTGCACATTGAGTTTGCAAGGAGCAAGCAACTGGGGTGACACTAGTCAACCACTCTTCTACTACAATGGTCATGTGGGGGGCTCCTGACTTCTAAAGGCCTAGCCTTCTCCTCATCTGACTCAGAACAGGATACCCCCCCATTGGGGGTATTAATGGCACTGAAAGGGAGAAATCCTGACCCTTTAATTTTATGCTGAGCAATGCACCAGTGCCATAGCCATATAACTTTGCTCCAGTCCAGTGGACTGCTTGCAGCCTGATCGCAGCATAAGTATATATTAAACAGCTAACACTATCCCTGGTGGTCCAGTGGACTGCTTGCAGCCTGATCACAGGCATATGTAGGACAATATTATTCCTATATCCCTGGTGGTCCAGTGGACCGCTCACAGCCTGATTGTGGGTGTCAGTAATAAATAATTACACACCAGTCCAACCCTAGTGGTCCAGCGGTATCCCCCACTTGCCCACTGAGCCTCACCACCCCGGTCAGAGGTGGGCAGCAGCTCCCCACCCACTTGCCATCCCACTACAAGCCAACTGACTCCATATGGTAGGGCTGTATGCCCATTGGTCCACAGCATGAGCCAATGGGCATTCAGCCTGTACCATACTACACAGTCCAGATATGTGAATGGATCCATTCACATATCTAGACTGGGTAGTGCGGTACGGGCTGCACGTGGGCAGCTCATAATTTGGAAGATACTCTGGAACAAGAGTTTTATATAAACAGGGCTAAATGCTCACATGGTTTGGAGCACCCTTATGCTCAACCCACTACTGCTCCCTCTCCCCCTCCAGCCAGCCCAGAACCAAGATCCTCAGAGCAAACAATAAATACCTTTCAGGCTCAAGAACCTTCTATGTGGGCAACTGAGGAGAGTGAACCTACTGCACCCCCGCGCTCCCTCTCCAGAATCAACATGCATGTCCCCCCAGCAACCAGTGAGAGACCCCACACTTCCAATACCATGCCGAGTGTGTACCTAGAGGAGTTCAAGGAGGTGAGGAAAGGTTGAAAAGGGCCAAAGAAGAAACAAGAGATTGCAACAACACCTCTGATTACTAATAATAATAATTTTATTTATAAGGCGCCTTTCCAATTCCAAGGTGCCTAACAATTTAAGAACAAGAAGTTAAAAAGGGTATATTTGATTAAAACCTTTTTAATCCCAATTTTTCTATACCTATATTATGTATATTCTGTGCCTACACATGTGGAAACCAGATTATATTGTTTTTTTTCATGTCTGTGGAGGAACAGATTGAACCCCATAAAATGGGGATTACCTATCTATCACTTAAAAAGGGTGGAGTGGACATGGTACAACTGGTTGGTTTCTTTTGGAGTAATTTTGTTTATACAAACTTAGTGCCAATAATAAAGAAGAGTGCTGTACCATGGGTAACATAGACATTTCCTCAGCCGACAGAAGTTATGCTGGATTGGAAGGACATGACATTCAGACATAAAAATGAAAGAATTGTGAAATTGGACTTTAGTTGGATGCCATGTTTTGATTATTTAAAGAAGTGGGAAGTGTCACAAACTTCACTGTTATCCAAGTACAGGAAACTCTTATACTGTATCTCTGGATCATGAGAGATAAATTTACAGAAAAGCCCTCTGAGGCATTATCAATAACCAGAAAAAAGGTGATAGGGGATTTATTGGTCAAACCTAGAACCCCCCAAAAATGTGGGATGTGGTATGGTTGGGGGTACATAATAGAATCAATGTTAAGGGGAATCAGAAACACAAAGAGCTTGCTGAGCATTGTCCCCGAGATCAATGTAGTGGTGTTACTGAGATGATGGAACATTTGTGTTTTTTGTGTCCTTATAGTGTAGAATTTTGGAAGGAATTGTTTCTAAAGTGGGAATCTGACATTTGGTTATTTCTGTCCCCTAATAATTTGTTTAAAGGGTTATTCCCTGGACAGTGGGTTCAATATGATATAAGGTCCTTACGGGGTCTAATGGCACGTTTTGTCTATTGGATATGACAAGTACGATGCAGGCTAGTACTCCAATAGCAGCACATTCCCCAGGTGGAATTGATACAATGTATCCAGTCCGACTTGCAACATCTGAAGATGGAGGATTATAAAGTAATGGATAGATCAGTGTGGCACACGAGGTGGGATGCTTTTAAGTGGTTACGATAAATTGCAAAACAAAGAATTATTGAAATTAATGGGAAGGAGTATGTTTACAAAGTTTAATGTTTGTATATTTCTTTTTTTATGATCTGATATGCTGTAATAACATTGTTTGAATTTACTTTTTGGTTTTTGCTATTCTTTTACTGTGATGTAAACATGCCTGTAAATATGCTTTTGAAGATTTAATAATAAACTTCCCCTGCTCTTAAGGGTGGGGGTGGGGGAGGGGGTTTCTTTTATAGTAATGTGTGGGATTATGCTCATTGATATCATATGTAGGGTATAAGTTCATTATACTTACTTTTTGGCACTTAGGTTAATATTCCAGTACTGACACTGTAGTGCAGCACGAGAGGGGTGTTGCACTTCTGAGGTGCCGTCTTTCGGATAAGACATTAAACTGAGGTCCCATCTGCCTGGATTGGTGGTAGTTCAGGTGGATGTTAAAGATCCCATGGCACTTATCGAAAAGAGTGGGGGAAAGTTTTATTGTAACAGAAATCGTACAGAAATACACAAAAACAGGTTCCAGAACAAAATCAAAGGAAAAACACTGGGTAACTAAGATAGATACATTCATGTCACAGCAAAATCAGAGTCCGTTACCCAAGGAAGGGCCTTCCAAAGTTCCAAAAGTTGCGACTCAGATAAAGAAGTGCTTTCTTGCAAATAAATATTCTTTAAATCCTGTACAATTTTTTTCCAACTCAATATATGTACATTCTTTTTGTTGTAATGTAAACAAACACCTAGCCATCCATATATTCCATTTAATAACAATAAACACCAGATTCAAAGTATCAATATGCCAGAAGGACCACTGAGGGGAAAAAACTCCATAAACAATATTCAAATAGGAAACCATCTGAAACTAAGGAAGTTTCCAGGTATATGCTAGAAAAGACCACCAAGTCTGAATAAAAGAACATTCAAAAAATAAGTGAGATATAGTTTTGAGTTGTGTTAAACATAACAGTCTTGAGCACATATGGTCTTGGAATTGCTTATGTTTATGGTTTGCCTTCATGTTAATTCTTTCATGGCAGGATAGCCAATGAAAGTCTCACATATGGGCAGGTACCCTCTTGCAACGTAACAAATACTAAAGGGAGGGGATATGTTGGCTAGAGCATTTATCAAAAGGTGTATGTACAGCACAGACAGTTGAAAGTAAAGTTTTATATAATACTTTATGAGAGGAAGGCAATAACATCCGGGCCGTTATCTTCCATTGTTTCAGACGTAAAAAAATATGCTTAACATATACTGGTATACTAACATTATGTCGTAATACAGACAGGGTATTACTTTCCCATTGGCAAAACCATAATCTACAAGAATCATAAAACCAAGGTTCCCACCCTCTGTGGGTATTGACCAACAAGAGCCTAAGGTTAGCTGTAAGGAAAATACAAGTAAAAAATAACAGGGGATTAATCATAAGTAGACCACCCTCTGAAATGGGTAAGTATGTCACATTCCTTTTAATTGGGTTCAATCTACTCCCCAAGAAAGCTTGAAAAAACAAGCTAAGGACTGTAGTTTCTAGTTGTTTGGGAATAGGGAAGCTATAACTTAAATAAAGGAAAGTTGGTATCAAATAAGATTTAATCAGAAAAACATGTTTCTTTTTCCCCAAGTTGTCCCCTATTCCAGTGGGCCACCTTAAGTTTTCCCTGCTTTAACTTAACATCCCAATTATAAAAATCAGAGTCCACTGTCCCGAAATAAACCCCCAAAATATGAATAGAGCCTTCCACCACATGTAAAGGACAGATATGATCTAAAGGTGGTAAAGCGGAGCCCAACCGGACTCCTACACTTTTATCGTAATTCAGGACAGCACCGGAAAACTTACCAAAAGTAGAGCAGACCTGAAGAGAGATATCCACAGAGGGTTCATCAGCTACAAGAAAGCAGACATCATCAGCATACGCAATAGCTTTGTAAGGCGAGCGTAAGACAGGGCTAGAAATAGCATGAATCTGAGGGTGGGCATTCAACCGACGAAGCAAAACATCCAGGAAAAAAACATACAATATAGGGCTCAATGGGCACCCCTGGTGAACCCCTCTCTTAATAGGGATCATTGGTCCCACCCAACCATTGACTACCGGTACAACAGTGGCCGTTCTATAAAAACAACGGATCCAGAGAATTAAGATTGCCGGTACATGTGACAAACGAAGTGCGTCCCTTAAGAAATCATGGTTAACCAAGTCAAATGCTGCTTTATGGTCCACAGAAACCACTAAACCCAAAATCTCATTGGCATAACCATGAGAAAACAATTCCCGAAGAAGAATCAGATGGTCAGAGATTCTCCTAGTAGGTACCGAACATGACTATGCAGGATGCAAAACCACCTCTGCTATTCTCACAAGACGCTTGGCAATTATTTTCATTAATAGCTTAAAATCAGTATTCAACATACTTAAAGGACACCAATTTTTAAGGGAGTGTAAATTCCCTTTTTGTTTATGTATATAAATCAAAGTACCTTTCGTAAAATCCAAAGGAAGAATTTTGTATGTTACCAAGGAGTTAAACACTATAGCCAATTCTGAAACCAAGTGGTCACCCATCACCTTATACAAGGCAGCCGGTAGACCATCTGGACCAGGAGTCCTCTGTAAGGGTAAAGAGGAAATGGCTGAGTTCACATCCAGCTCTGATATAGGTAAGCTAACTTGGTCCAAAAGAGACTGTGAAGGGAGAGGGATTTCAAGGTCAGTATATAAACTTGCAGAATCAACAGCAACTACTGGGAGAGAAGAAAATAATGCCAACGTGTGGTCCGTCACAATACGACAAATATCTAATTGAGAAGTGCATAATTCACCTACAGAATCAACTAAATATGTCATAGTTTTCTGGGAAATTTGACAGGAATTTGCCTCAAAAGGGCAGACAACATCATGTGTGCCAGCCGTACCAAATTTTTGTTGATAATAAAGTTGTTGTGATTTCCGTGTTTGGAAATGCAACATATCATCCTGTACTAATTTAACTTGGTGAGAGAGGTCATGCCCCATCGTATATGCAATAGTTAGTAAGGACTGAAGGTGAACCCTCTTCTGCAAATAATCTAAGTACTCCCGTCTACATTTCTGATGGCTATAATTTTTCAAGAAAACAACTAAATCATGCTTAGTGTCCAACCACCACTGAATAGGGTCCATATAACAAATAAAAACAGATTTATGAGCCCGAATAAAAGACAACAAAGACTGCATAAAGGCTGGGACTTGTAACAGGGAGGTGTTAAATTTCCAAAGTCCGGGTCCTTTATGAAAAGGGGTAACAGGCCCCCAAACAATCGACAACAACTTATGACCCAAAAATGCAACAGCTTGTACCTTCGCAGAAGCAATAATTAAAGAACGAGACAAAAACACAAAATCAATTCGCGTTTCCAACTTACCCTTCTGGAATGTAGGTGTATGTTGTTTGGTAAAGGACGAATAAGCATCAGTTAAATGGGCAGTACGGACCAATTTCCCTAATTCCTAGGAATCACAAACAACTTTCTAGTAGTTCGAAAGAACTCTTATCTTGGAGACTCAATCCACAATTAAAATCACCAGAAAAAATAATTTGAAAGGAAGTATGCAAAAAGGGTGGAGTAAAGAAAATAATGCTATATGCGCCGTTTTGGTCTGAGGGGCATAAAGATTAATCACCTGATATGGACAGGGCCCAATCACAAAATCTAGAATGAGTGCCCTACCCGGAGCCACATCATACAGTTTTAATAAACGGAATCCCAGGACATTAATAAGAATCCCCAGACCTGAACAGGAATCTTGGCCAATGGACCAAAAGGAAGGTCCCTGCAACCAGTCTTGCTGTGCATGTCAGATTTCCTGTGTAGTATGGAATCAGGTATCTTGCAACAAAAAAAGTCCCAATGGCAACAGTCGTAACAAAGAAAAAAAAAGTTGTCTCTTTGTCATTCGCATCATACTATTTACATTAATAGTATGACAAGTGAAACAAGACATAGTGGTTAAATAAGGCTGAAAAGCTCATCACAATTTCCTTTTCCCAATTACTTTTTTCCCCTTAAGTTTCACCCTGGCTTTCCGCTTTTGAGAAATATCAGAACCTAGGTGGAGTTCAGATTCAGCAGGTCCATCAGGGAGAAATGAAGCTACGGGGGAAGAGTCCGACTCCCCTCCAGCATCATCTGAGACAGATTGGAGTAGCTCAAAAGGGTTAGATAAAGGCACAGGAGATGATTCTAGTCCCACCGGAAGGGAAGGTAGTACCCGGGACGTGTTCCTCGTGGACCTTCAACAGCCAACTGTGGCTGATACCTGAGGAGAAGTAGGAGGAGGCATATTACTAGGACCTGGAAGAGGGTCAGGTGTTGACAAAACAGGCTGGGCTGGTTTAGAGTTAGCTGAGGTCTGAACCAGAGTACACTCAGAAAGGGAGACCATCAGCCCCTCTGTACCTGGTACTGCAGCAGACACAGGGACCGGCTCAGAAGTCTGTAAAACTGCCAAAGGCGGGGCTGCCGATGTGGCACGTATACGAGCCTTCTGTGCTTGCGTAATAATAAAACATTGATCAACCCCACCATCATCAGACTCCTGACTGTGGGCAGCCCAGTGACAATTCTGAAATGTATGTCCCAGTTCATCACACAGGTTGCATTTACACTCGTTCACACAATGTTCCCCCACATGACCCAGTTCACCACATGTACTACAGTTCAATTTGTCACACACATTACTGAGATGTGTGGGGTCACCACACCGGTAACAAGCTTTAGGTTGTCCCGGGTAAAATAGGACCCCTCTATCCCGGCCAATAAAGAAAGAATTAGGCAGGTGTACAGGATCTGTCTCATTAGTATGCAATAAAACCTTAATCTTCCAACCCCCTGTCCAAATATTTTATGTATCCAGGATGGCCTCTGCCTGACCCTGAACATTACATCGCTGTCTCAACCAATAGAGCAGATCAGCCACATCGACACCCTCATTTCAAAACAACACAGTAATGGTTTTAAAGGTGGGCTTTGAAAGAGGGATTGCCTGGAACGGGGTCCAAAGAGCAGTGTTCCGCAAAGTAGAATATTTTGTCCAGAAACGTTCCAAACCACAAGCTGTTTGAAAGCTAACATCAAAAGATGATTCACCAGAAATGTGAATCATCGCATAGATTTCATGAGAAAAAAACTTCAATGAGTCTTTAAGAAGTGTACGAGCAACATATACACGATCAGGAAGCTCAGGTAACCCCCCCTTTATAAACTAGACGTACTGCATTGTGTCATTTTGCTGCTTGAATCGGAAACTTGAATAAGGAAGAAAATGAGCAACTAGGCTCAGTCTTGTGTGATACAGTTTATTTTAATACAGTACCTGCAGCCCCTAGAGATGTAGCAAGGGAAAAAGTCTGAGATTCAGGTCCCAATAGATTTGCCATGGTAGGGTGTTGTGTTATGGCCAGTTCTTCCGGTAAGCTCAAGGGGTCGGGAGAGACCTCAGTCTTGTCAGCCAAACTCAGTAGCTTAGGGAAATCAGCAGGAGTGGGGGACCGCATTGGGGATGGACCGGAAATTCATCTTCCTGCAA
Organism: Neoceratodus forsteri; assembly: GCA_016271365.2. Lineage (NCBI taxonomy): Eukaryota > Metazoa > Chordata > Ceratodontiformes > Ceratodontidae > Neoceratodus > Neoceratodus forsteri. The sequence continues at coordinate 12,837,655 of CM028133.1, forward strand.
CCGGTTCCTGTACCCAGCCAGCACCCCGTAGAGTCATGTCCACCGACCAGGGAAGCCATGCTGGAGAATCCAAGACCTGTGGTATCGGCAGTAATGGAGGCGAGGTGGCAGTCTTCATGTCACAGACACCTTCCTCCTCAAAAAAATGGGAGTCTAAGGAAGCAGCCTCAGCAACAAGTGGATTCAGGGCCTCTGAGTGCTCCGGGACAACAACCGACGGGTGAGTCTCCTTAACCTGGCCATCTGACACTTTCGGCACAATGGGGGGGAAGTAACAGGTCATTGAGTTGGAAAGTCTTTCAAAGATTGAAGGTCCTTTAGGGATTGAAGTTCTTGGCAGAGTTTTCTTTTCATGAGTGTAAAACTACGTTCAGCATCAGCCAGGTGTTCTCGCAATGCCCGCTCTGCATTACAAGCCACTTCAGGAGCAGAGGAGGAAAATCCACCAGTACAGCATCAGTAGGTAGAGAACAAGGTTCCATATCTGCATCAAGCAACTGAGGTGCAGGCACTGTTGGCGGGACAGGCACAGTAGATACTAGAGCATCACAATTCTGTCGTACATCCATAAGAATTCCACTGACAGTCTCCACAACAGCCGAGGTGGGAGCCGAGACTAGAACTCCCACCTCAATAGCTTCCTCCACAGCAGCCACAGGGACGTCCGCCATCTTGGACGGAGATTCCCCCTCTGACGAGTAGGGGAATTTCCCCGGTGTCCTGCCCAAATTTCCCTCTTTTACTAAAAATACCACCAACAGCTTAATCTGGTTAAAGGTCAGTTGGCATTCATCTGTATCCCCCTTCCCTGGGTCGTGCCTGAAAATAGGCAGGATTTGTCTAGTGCATTTACCTGGTCAACAAAAACTAAATAAATAAATACATTTTGTTTTTTCCTTTTTTTTATATATGATTTTGGGTGATTGTAATGCCATTTGTTTATTGTACTTTCCAGTTATTTTCTATTATTTGCTGTGATATAAACATGCTTGTAAATATTTGTTTTTGAAGATCTAATAAAAAATTCCTCTACTCTTTTTGAGAAGTGACATGGGATCTTTAACATCCACCAGAACAGGAAGATGGGATCTCAGTTTAACATCTCATCTGAAAGATGGCCCCTCAGGAGTGCATCATCCCCCTCTTTATGCCCTACAGTGTCAGTACTGGGATTTTGCCACAGGTGCCTGGCGTGGGGCTTGAACCCACAACCAGTTGATCTTCTGGCTTCAGAGGCAAGTGTGCAACCTGCTGAGCCACTGACACTAGTCAATTTTGGGTAACCATCCATAGACACGTTCAACAAATTGTAGGGAGAAGCATCCCAAACTCCTTCCCATACCTGATACTAGCTTCCTACATTTCTGAGAGAGCATAAACAGCCCAACAAGTTTGAACCTCAGCAAGTTGTTATCTACCTCACTGACCTTTGGCCAATGGAAACCAAAATTGGACAGCATAGAGAGGATGGACATGCTCACCAGTGTTCAGGCTGGAGGTGAAAAATTCTTAGAGACTTGGGAATCCTGGCACAGGTTTAATACCCCCAAGAGAACAACCTTCTACTGATACTGATTCACGATGAGAATACTAGATACAGAGAATATAATAAGTGGGAAGAATGGGGTTGATTCTCTGGGCACTCTTCCTGCATGGAATCCTCCTCATGCCCCCATATGAACTCTAAATGGGGGGTTGGGTTCAGTGCATGAGAGAGGAAGTTCATGTTTTTTTTGTCTGTATCATATATTTTGTTTCAGATGCAACAGATCTCACCCAGATCAGGAACAACTCAGCTTCCACCCCACTAGAAAGACCTACCTACAGAAGATCATCTGTAACTTGATGGCTGACTGAGAAGCCAAACTTAGGCAAATTGAGGTCATGAGACCAGCAATTGGACTATGGACTGCCATAACTACACAAAATGTGAATACCAGCACCAATGGTTTGCTTGACTTTGGGGTGGGGGTGCTGAGATGCAGTGGTTAAAGTTTTAATGTTAACTGATGGATTAAAGTTTATTCTGTTTTATCAGATGATGGCTTACACTAAATGCAGGTGACTGTATCCAATATTAGATGAGTTTCTATGTTTCTAGTGGATAGTTCATTATTTGGTGGTAGTAGTAAAGATTTTATTCAGTTAATATGAACAGGGGACTCAGCTGAGCCAAGCTCATGTCCAGTGAGGTCCTTATTACAATATGTTACAGGGTTTTAAATAATTGATTGGCAGTTTTTTTCTTGGGACAATGCTAACTGTACAGAAAGTATTTATATAGGTTTTCTATAAGTGTTATGTTTGTTAAACACAGTGAGGCAAGTTGTATGCATTTTCACAATGTTTTAGCACTTTTATGAGCAAAACGCTAATCAATTTTTGGAGTTAAATAAATCCCTGTTACAACATACTGTGTTACATAAATTCAGAACAGGACCCTTCAAACTTCATAAAATATAACAGATAAGAATGTACATAATCAAACTAAAGAAAACCAGAGGATACACACTAAATATATACGTAAAAAAATAAACTATTTTCTATTTTCAGTGTGCATTTAATATTATCATTTTGCTTTGCTCTCTAAATATATACATTTATGCAACAGGTATAGACTGTGATGACTGCTGATAAACATGTTTATCAGTCCAATGGTTTTACTATGCCGCTACGACATCTCTGATGGAGACATCCCCGACAGTGACAGCCGCATTGCCAAGTGTTGGCTGTGCACTGCAGAGGATGCCTCTATATTTTACCTTGCAGAGATCTTAGAAAGGATAGGATGTTATCCCAAGGATTAGGGCTTATGCTGTAAACATGTGATCTTTGCACTTCTAGTCGTCTTTTTGCTGATTGGAACTCTACTCCACTTGCTGATCTAAGACAAGTCTTTATACAGTGTTTATTTTATGCAAATTTTCCAATAAATTGGAAGGTACCAGTTTTCTATGGCATTTATGCATAAAAGAAAAAAAGTTGTACCCTCTGTGAGCCTCTAATGTCATCAACTCTAGTTCTTTATATAACTGACATCTGTGATTCATATAGTGAGCATCAAAACTGAGTCAGGCAAACGTGTTATACATAATGTCCAGCTTTGCCAGCTCCATCCTTGGCACCCCAGCAAACATCAAGTCCCCATTATCAGATGTAGGCAAAATCAAAGTATTTATTACCTACTTTCTAACTTCTTTGTTCATACAATACTTGATCTTATACAATGCAACCAAATGTCTCCATGGATGTTTCACTAGATAATCAATGTGGACACTGGATTTGATTTTCTCTTCAAGCCACAATTTCTTATCAAGTCATTATGCTCCTCATTCCAATGTAATGCATTGATTTTATTCAATAAATATTTTATGAAGTTAAAACTGTAAAGCAATTAGACTGAGGTGGGAAGAAGATCATACAGTAGAAGAGGAAATATGACAGCATTATACAGTAGTCCTGCATTATTTCCCATATGGAGCTAGCATTTTGAGAATTTTCTTCACCAGAATCCCCTGACATAGCAATGTTAAAAAACTATAGCTCTTGGAAGCTAATGTTGAAATGAAGATTGTTAGTTCAATAAAAGGATTCATCCCCAGTTTGTGATTTGGTTCACATGCTTGACTGAAGTAACAAGTACCATATTTATTTTTGGAAATAAGGTGTGACTGAAATATGTTTAGAAGTTGTAGTTTCCATTTCTAATGAGCACCTACTTTTCAATATGACAAAAATTGCACTGCATCTGAAAGTACTCACTAACTGCAGACATGCTATAGAGCAGAGCAATCCTCTCCAAAGGTGTGAATCTGTGAATTGCATGGGCAGAACTAAATACATAGACGTCAACCCTGGCTTGATCCAAGAAAAGAACAAAAAGCCCTTTCCACCCTCTATGTTGTACAACTATATACCCCTCCCTTCATTTTCCTATACCTTTTATTTAATTAAAGTGTCTTTGGGGCCCACTGCCCATTTCCTTCATTTAAAAATGCTGCTGGCATGCCTGTCCTCCCGAAATGCATACTTCCTTCACAGCAGCCAGTCATGGCAGAAGTGAAACAGCAGTCTACACAGAGTATATTGCCAATGGTCCTGTCTCTTCCCCTATCAACCTGTTCATACCCCAAACCCTTATACCTCCACTCATTAAACAGTGTGGAGGTATGCGTCCAGCCCTGATGCAAGGCTCTGCCTTCTTCTTCTTTTCCTATATTGTACCTCCCTCAGCCGGTGGGATAACACGGTCAAGGGAGATGGTTATAATGCCACTTGCTTACTTACACTGCCTGGGATGGCTAAACTTGAGGATTTCCTCATCAACGACTCCTAGTACAAACTGGGATAGGTTTTTAATTAAGGGCATTATGGTTGACTTTGGATTGAGTGGACACAATCTGTCATGTTTCAGAAGGTCTGAAGAGCAGCACTATGCAAAGACGTAGATGAAACACGATACTTTTGTATGCCAGCCAATGTTAGCCATTTAATTTGGTTCAATCAGATAACAACTGTGCAATTCTATTAGTGCTATTATTCAGCTCCACCTACGGATGAGTAAATGTAGAAATTGGCACCTCCGGTTCAGCTTCAGTTTCAACCACCTGTCTTCAGTTCAGCTTTAATAGTTTAGTCACTTTAGAGGTGTATTTGTATTAGATGAAGATGCTGTGTTCAGCTGAACAAACTCTATCCATAGCTGTATTTGTTGATCATTTGTTTTATGCACTTATGTGTGTATGGATTTACTTTGCATTAATATGTATTGTATCATGGATTTTTGTGCTGTAACTAGTCTTAATTTGTGAATTCAGAATCACCTTGTAAACAACCTTAATGGTGTATCTTTACATTTTCCTGACTAAAAATAAAAATGTATTCTACCAAAGATGCATCTGGTCCTTTGTGTCAGGGTTTAGCAGACTACAAATACTGTTAAGTGGCACCCCTTAACCAACTCTTGCAATCAACAGTCAATCTTAACCTTTTTCACCCTTCCCTGGTCCTTCAATCATATATTTGGGGAAAAAAAGCTCTGTCAGCACCTGACACAGTGACAGTTTTTACTTTTTTAAATAAAAAAAGGTCTGGGGAGGGAAAAGGGAGGTGGAAAATAACCGAGTGGGTGACGGGGTGGTCACAAGACTAGTCCTGACACGTGGGAAGGGATAACGTGTGTTTTCTCTAATTAACTGGCACAAAGTCAATGTGATCGCAAAGTGGTTTAGAAGTTCCATTAGGCTAAACAGATGGTAGAAGTGTCAAACTGCAACACATTCACCATATACAAATTTAGCATTGGCTTATCTGTACCAACAAAAACAATAGAAAAATCATCATCCCACTGTCATGAACACACACCTGGGGGCCGTGTCGACTGAGCTCACAACGCCCACCCCTAAGTGCAATCTGTGACGGGGGAACAGGAATACCTTGCCTGTGTCCTTCTAGAGTACTCGATGAGTTCACAACTGAACACTCATCATGAGGGCCTAGGGCTTCTTCTCTAATCAGGGTAAGGGTAAAATGCAGTCTTGAGTCTGTAGCCAAGTAAGAACCCTCCTTGGTTGCTGCACTTGAAAGGGGTAGGACCCAGGCATTATAAGCTCTTTGGAGCTGCCCTCATAACCCTGATTTTGTCTTATCCTACAGGTGGTACAGTAACCTAGATCAAACTCCACAGACCCCTACAGAGACCTATGTATTTCGCCTACTTAGGCGCCCAGATACCCTTCCAGGATCCTAGTCTTTGGTAGCTATGGTGGCACTTTAGCAATTAAACAGGCTGTCACAGATTGAATAAAGCTTCCCACCATCACACACACAACAAAATTACTTTCAGGAAGATTTTTAAAAGCAAGAGCTTTTACTACTAAAATAATTATCATACAAGACTTACAAACAAAAGACTCAGAAATTTGGGTTACAGGATAACAAAAAAAAAGTTGGACAAATATACGTATAAAATACACTGTGAAATTTAACTGTTTAGTTTATACTTTGTCAGTGGTGAATCAAAAGTCCAGAAAATAAATGAAGTCTGCAAAGTCCCAGTTCCTCTTGCAGCCACCGGTCCTCACTGTATGCTTGACAGTCTGGCTCTGCGTGTCAGGAAAAGTGTCTTCTGCAAAATGCTGTGCTCTACTGATTGGCTTATATACTCTGGTCATGCAACCTATAACTCTTTGGTGGCCTTATCTTTTAGGCCAGCAGGGGTCAGTCTTGCCCTTTCCAAGGTTTTAAGGGAATCGATATTATTAATTATTTAGACTTCTATATACATGTGAAACTTGAATAAAAACAAATGAATAATAAGGGGGGGACAGGGATATAGAAAACTATATACATGTGAAAAGTGTATAATTACAAATAAATAAGGGTCAGAGGAACAAGGAAGAGGGAAAATAACAGGGGAATGGGGCGGTTACTGTTCTGCTGCTGGCTATTGCCCCTTCACCAGCTCCTCCAGGAGCTCTACAGTCTGTTGACCAAGGCATACCAACTGCCTCTGTTGCTCCATCATCACCCTCTGCTGTTGGATGAGCCTACAAAGCAATTCATCCTGACCCTCACCTTCCTCTGGGCATCTCACCCATGCTGATGTGTGACACATACCTATGGGGAGAGAGTCCATGTAAGTATGGGGAGCTGACTCTTTTGAGTAATGTACAACCTGGAATGTGACTTCAGATAAGGACCACATGACCCAGTTAGTATGCCTAAATCCCCACCATTGTGCACACTGCAGACTCCCCCGACCCATGCAAGGATGCACCATCCCAGAACACTATGATACCCTAATGCCTATCCCATGCAGATGGAAGGTTCAGTGTGGCCATCACACCCCCTCCCCACCGTTGTGGTGCCACCTAGTGATGCAGCGAAGTTTTACTCTGTGGGCAAATATGTGGCAAAGTCACCAAATTCACCTCCTTGGAGCAGTTTGTGAAGAGACCCATAATACTGAAAATGTTAATTTCTTTCCATTGGTAAAAGAGATTGAAGCAGACCTTCAAAAATGGCAAGGTCTTAACTTATCTACATGGGGCAGAATAAACTCCCTTAAAATGATCGTGGCCCCTAAACTTTTTTTTATCTATTTCAGATTCTACCTATTAAAATAGGAAAAGTGAATTTTGATATTCTAGATAAATTAACCAGGAAGTTTCTTTGGAATTTCTCTAACCCTAGACTCTCAGTTGTGAAACTGAGAGCTCATAAGTCTGATGGAGGTTTTGGCTTCCCCCACTGGGAAAAATATTACCTTGCTTTTCGTTTCAAACAGAGCTTTTGGTACCTTGATTCTATTTCAGATCAATATTTACCCCTATGGGTCAGGATTGGGAAACAGATTTCACTGCCATGTAAACCTTCAGATTATCTGTTTGTTAAGCCACCCCATTCTCTTAAAGATAACATGTGCATTAACTCCTCCGTTTGAGTAATCAAGAAAATGCAAAGTCTGCTGCTTATTGAAAATCTACCTATATACCTGACTACACTCTGGAATAATAGCACTTTCTTGTACAACAACGCCTCTGACAGATTTTGGGTGGGGTAGTTTAGGTATTACAAATATTCAAGATTTACTGGGTGATCAAGGGGAGCTGCTGTCTTTTGAACTGCTCAGGACCCGCTATAGTCTACCTAGGTTTCACTTTGCTTTCTACCTTCAGCTAAAAAAAGCCCTGCAGGACTCTATTTTAGGGAAAGATCTAATTCACAGAGAAGAATCTGAATGGAAGTTGGTTCTAAAGGTGGCCAAATTGAGAAAAGGGGTGAGCTTATCATATAAGCTCCTTATGAACATGTATAATCCATCTCTGTTAACATCATCAGCTAAATTTAAGTGGGAAGGCAACCTTGGGGAATCTATTTCTACCTCTGAGTGGGCCTCAACTTGGAACAATGCATGTTACAGTAGTAGGGAAGCACAAGCCAGAGTAACTCAGTATAAAATTCTCCATTATTATTGTTCCCCATAAAGATTATTCTCTATGGGTTTCCAGTCCGATGGGAAGTGTTGGAGGTGTCAGACAGAAAATGTAGATCTGTGTTATATGTTCTAGTCATGCCCTTCCATCAGGGACATTTGGGGCAAGGTACATAAGGTCTGTGAATGTGCACTGGGAACAACAATCCCTTTTAATGCTAAATTTCTTATTTTGGGGATTAGTGACAGTGGTGGGAGTCTGAATAAACATCAAAATTCTGTAGTATGGTCACCTGCTTTAACTCTTAAAAGGATTCTACTCTCACATTGGAAATCTCCTACCCCTCCCTGCTATGTGGAATGGACATCTAGAATAAGTGGACTTGTCAATAATGAAAGATTAGCCCACCAGATTGTAGATAAAAAAGATCTTTTTGAGAAAGCTTCAGTGCCCTTTCTTAGTTATCTTGATACTTCATGATCAAATGTTAACTTATCAAATTTTAAAGTATTTAATTTTATTAACAGTGTTATTTTAGAATGTATTTTATATGTCAGATATATTAACTAAGTTATTTATGTAAAATATACATATTTTTTCTTTTTCTTTCTTTTTTCTAAAGTTATAACATGTTTTCATTCATATGCTCTCCTTGTTGTATATTGTTTTACTAAAAACTAATAAAATCTTTAATGGAAGAAGTTGTCCCAAATTAACAGGAATTTGCCATTTGTGTGACTTCACCTTGCTTTTGTTTTTTTTTAAGTGCAAATTGCATTTTAAAAACCTAAAGCAAGTAAAGGTTACAATTGGGGAATCCCCCAACACCACCACTGATCTATCCCTGGTGTCTAGTGGCCCCCCTCCCGCTGATTGCCCAACATAATTTGAATAATTTACAACAATCACCAACTACCCACATCGCCCCCACACACACACACACATACACACACACATTGATTGCTGGCCAGTTGGCCACAATATAAAAATATATACAATTTTCTTTATTAAATCTCCCATTTCTGGTGTTTAGTGGACCCTCTCACTCATCACTGGACACAGTTTGAATAATTTACAACAATCACACCCGGCCCCCACACACCCCTGCTGATCACTGGCCAGTTGGCCACAATGTAGAAATATATATCATTTTTTAAATTAAAGCCCCCATTCCTGGTGTCTAGTAGACCCCTACCCACCCCACCCTATTGTCATACCTTGATAAGTAGTGCCACATTACCCTGATTTCCCCATTCTGTGTTCTACCCCAGAGTGGGCCAATGGCACAACGCTTCATGCACCTCCATGACCAGCAGCCCGACTGAACTCTTAATGAATGAGCACTTGCTTGTACTGGCATACTCTCATTCATTGACAGCTTGCAGTCATTTTATGCAGTTTTTCAGCAGAATAGAGAATGCAAGAGGGCTGCTCTGGTCCCTGGCAGGGAGGCAGGATGGGAGGAATGGTGTTGTGGACCCGGAGCCATTCCCTCCATCCCATCCCCAGCCGGGGATGGGAGCAGCCCCCTCACATTCTCTATCCCCCTGAAAAACTGCCTAAAAGACCACAAGCTGTCAGTGAATGAGCGTGTGCTTGTACAAGCACATGCTCATTCATCAAGAGCTCAGTTGGGCTGTCAGCCATGGAAGTGAGTGGAGGGCTGTGCCAGTGGCCCACTCGGGGCCAAGATGGGGGGACCAGGGAGGTGTCTGTGGCACTGGTGTGGGGTAGTCCCTGGTGGGGTGGGGGGGTCCACTAGACACCAGGAATGGGGGATTTAATTTAAAAAAATATACATTTTTACAGTGTGGCTGACTGGCCAGCAATCAGTAGGGGTGTGTGGGGGGGGGGTGATTGTAAATTATTCAAACTGTGTCCAGTGATCGGCGGGGGGACCACTAGATACCAGGGATTTATATACTTTCGTAACATTGTGACCAAAGTGGGAAGTGTAGAATTTCGCCTGTGATTTCCACATTTCACATTCAATCCAATCTCAGTGAACTGGCAAATTTAGCATGCTGCACTCTGCGTATTGAGGGCAATCCACAAAATATTTCACAGAGTGAAGTTTGCCAATGTTGTCCATCTCTAGTGCTGCCCCATGCATCCACAGTGCTGTCCAAGAAGGAATACTGCCACACAACTACCCTGAGGCAACCCCCACATTGCCCCATAGCAAAACATAATATACCGATGCAGTAGTATGTTTCCTAAATGCTGCCCACAGGAACATCATGTAGCTCTATGATGCATTGCAAAGTCACTCTAAGAACCCCCAACCCCCTTTTCCTGGGGTCTACAGACTGAGGGCATGCAGTCCCACATCACATGGCCGTGATGCTGACCTAGCCCAAGTGAAGTCACCTGCTGCCGGACATCCACTGTCCATGTCAAAGGTGTGTTGTGTTTCCTTGAATCAGACACAGTAGCCTAGGTGATGACACACCACTGAACCATACAGCGGTCACCCCCCCATGATATGGATGGCACCCTCACACCCACACCACAAGGAGAACATATGGCTGAATACCCCAGGGCCAGGCCATTGGCACCGCATGTCATACTAAGAGTCATACTAAGAGTAGATAGATGCACAGAGAGCCAGGGCTCATTATGGTACATCTCCCGCAAACGGGTTATTTATTTTCCAGAGTAGTTTGTAGATGTTTATCTAATTTTAGTTTGAAGGTATTAAACGAGTCCACTTCCACCATGTCCCTGGGGAGAGAATTCCATGTGGGAACTATTCTTTGGGTGAAAAAAAGCTTCCTAGTGTCTCTTTTAGGAAAGGCCGGCATGACCTGTTGACCATGACTTCTAAGGGAGACATCTCTGTGGTTAACGTTTAACCCTAGATCAACCATTAGTTGCTTATCCCTAGAAATTCTAAGCATCTTTAATAGGTCCCCTCTGATCCTCTTGTGTTCGAGTGAGTACAGATTCAATTCAGCTAGTCTTTGTTCATAATCCATATTTTGGAGTCCATCCACTAGTTTTGTTACTCTCTTTTGGACACCCTCCACTCGTTTTACATCCCTGCACAAGTGTGGGTTCCACAGTGGTGAACAATAGTCCAAATGTGGCCACACGTATGCTCTAAACAGTGGGAGGATGAAAGCCCTATTTCTGGTTGAGAATGAATTTTTAATGCAGCCTGTACTTTTATTTGTTTCATTAACCACTTTGTTACAATGTTTACTGAACTTTAGATCTTTGGTAATAATTACCCCAAGATCTTTCTCACTTTCTTTGGACTTCAAAGTATTACCAGCCAGAGAGCATATATTACAGGAACTGGATTCCTCTACATGCATCACCATGCATTTATTAGTGTTGAATGACATTCCACTAGTTTTAGCCCACAGTTCAAGAATGGTGAGGTCATTTCTTAGTGCTGTGACCACCATGTCAGAGTTAACTTATGTAGTGATCTTAGTATCATCGGCAAATTTAATAGTAAAATTGTTTATGTTTTTATTTAAAGCTGAAAAAAAGATGAAAAAAGGGCAGGTCACAGCACAGATCTCTGAGGCACACCACTAGTGACTGAACCCTTTCTTATAGATGTCCTCTTATTATAACTACCTGCATTATATCATTTAGCCATGCCTCTACCCAATTGGTAAGTGCTGGATTAATACCTAGTGTGAGCATTTTTCCAATTATGATTGAGTGTGGGACTTTATCAAACATTTTGCAGAAGTCTAAGTATATTACATCTACAGGTGTTTTAGTTTCTAGAAGGGCACTTACTCGCTCATAAAAAAACAAGTTGCTAGTGAGCAAGATCTCTGGCTTTTGAAGCCATGTTGTGTATTATCCCCTAGTTTTTCTGAAGTAATTTCTTGCTCTAACCTTTCTTTAATAATGGATTCCATAACCTTACCAAGAATACTGGTAAGGTTTATTGGTCTGTAGTTCTTCATACAATATGCACACCACAGGCATACACACAGCCACAGGAAACATACAACACACCCACCCACCCACCCATCACGTCACAGTTAGGAAGACCTCCACATGCTCACCATTCAATGTGTACAAAGCAAATATGACTACGCCATATGTATGTATGTACTACACCACAAGCCACAGGAAGATAGATAAATACCCAATGCTATACTACCACAGTACAATGTTAGCAGATGAGCTATGCACAGTACACAATGGAACCGCAGTGGGACAACAATGTTGCATACCGGACCCAAGGGTATAACCCAACCCAGGGGCATGGTATGTACATGTCCACAGCTGACTGTAGGCCAGAATGTGGTGACCTATGTGTGCAGTGAAATGTGGAAGACATGGCTGATGCAGATGTTCAGAGTCACACATGAGACAAGTCCACAATATGATACACATTTATCCCACCAGTGTGCAGATGTGAGACTGCAGGACATCACTACCAAGTAGGATGTGTGCTCACGCAGGGGACTGCTAAGTGCAGGGTAACTGCACAGCATGGTCTGGGCAGCACTGTCATACTGTGACACAGCAGTGCATGGATGAGAGGCATACACATGCTGTCATGACATAGGACAACAGGGCATGTAGCCAGTGGACACATAGGCCAGGTGCACTGTACCACAGGCCTCACTATGGCTGCATGTAGCAGGGTTAGGTAGCACATTAGAATGGTCACCATGATGTCAATAACATGGCCATTGCATGAGAGGCACATGCTGACACAGCAATGTACAATACACAGATGGCACAGCCACACAGGCAGGTCGACGGGTCACAGGAGCATGTCACAACAATACAGTATACGTTGTTAGCACTAGGCACTAGAGGTCAGCAAGCCATGATGTATCACTTAGAGCCAAGCCACCACCAAGCCTGGGGTGTGGCTTACCTCTGTGATACAGAACACAAGCCGGGTCCTGGTTATTGCAGGCTGTGGTCTGCGTAGGAGTTGAACATCTATGACACTATACTAGCTGCAGAGGCTGACAACAATGCTTAACTTGATGATAAGTGGCTCGTTCTGCCCATGGCACTAAGGTTTGAGATATACAGAGCATATTGGGGAAGTGTTTCAAGAACTGTACCTTAACAGAGTCTAACTTTGGGAAGAGGCTTCATGCACTGAAATAGTAGAAACTCAAGATCTTTGGGCACAGGGGAGGGTGGGCAGGGCAAGATTTGATTTCACATCTCCTGCCAGAAGGTAGGAATAGGAAGGAAGGCTAGAAAAGATGGAGATTTATGCTTTTTGTGGCCTGGAGGGATGGGGCAAGGGGCAGCAGTTAAATGAGCAAAGGGAGTGGTGGAGGACTTCAAAGTAAGAGGAGAGGGTAGGAAGGAAGCTAGGGTGGAGATGGAGAACTGGAGAGGAAGCACATAGGGCAACGGGGAGGGGAGGGGACAAGAGGGGAAAAGGGAAGGGGAGAGAGAGAGGGGAGAAAAGTAGGAGATGGGAGAGGACAAGGGGGATACAAGAGTGGGTGAGTAAAGGAGGAATGGGTGGGGAAGTGTAGGGACAAAACCCTCGATGGAAAAACTATTTAATTTTTACCTTCAAGAACTGATTTTTAATTATTATTTTATCTGATTTTTATATGGGACTAATTTCTGGTTAAGAGTATTGTTTGCATAGATTCCTACGAGAAAACAAAAGTGTTAGTTATTTAAACCTTAAGACAAGGTAACTGGCTTTAATGCTTTAAAGGAAAATATTTCATAAGCAGCACTTTGCTATATGCTAGAGGAGGTCTAAGGGAATAGAGATGAAACTCCATTTTGTTTTAAGCCATGATATACGTGGACCTTCTAGGCTAAGTATGTAGTGCAATGTTGTTTTAAGGGAGCCTGCCACATTCCAGGACCATCTCTGTGACGTCCAAGCCTTGCATGACAGAGTTATAGGTAAATTTTTAGGAAAAGCCTTAGATGGAGCTTGGTATCCATGGCTATGATCAAGATCAGGGTTTTAAATAATTGATTAGCAGTTTTTTTCTTGGGACAATGCTAACTGTACAGAAATATTTATATAGGTTTTCCAGAAGTGCTATGTTTGTTAAACACAGCGAGGCAAGTGCTATGCATTTTCACAATGTTTTAGCACTTTTATGAGCAAAACACTAATCAATTTTTGGAGTAAAATAAATCCCTGAAGATAACAGATCATGTGACTGGTAGCACCAAAAAAGAAAATTGTCTTAGACTTTGAAAGTCCCATTACCCTGTAAAGAAATAAGAAGTTTTATTCATAGTTTAAAGATGCAATGTACTGCCGCTATGAAAACTGGACAGTTATAGGACAATAGTATGATAAATAAGCTTACCAAGTTTTATAGTTGCAAATGAAGCATTCAAAGGTTATGAATATAATTTATTTAATATCATTTTCTTATTAGAAAATTAGATAAATCTAGTAACCTGTGACAGCTCACATCATAGGAAGTCTAACAAGAGGAATATTAATTCTGTAGTCTGTTGCTATAGAGAGAAAGATTGTCTAAAAGTGCATAGTGAATTAACATTTCTGACAGTGACTGATGTCTTTAAGAAAAGAACAAAGGAAATCCCTGTCTTAAAGAAGTTTGCTAAATTTATACAGTTTCTAATTATAACAGGTATGCCAAAGTAACATAATTTTAAACAGGAAAAAATGCACTTCTGAAATGTGTAAATACTTTTTAGATATCTATAAAGAAAAAAGTTTTATAATGCTTTTATAAATTATAGATTTTATATTAGAATTGATACCATCACGTTTGGTCTCAAATGAATACTCTCCTTTAGTTGCATCTAAAAATGTGAGTCTTATATATGTAAAAAGATGCATGTAGATGCAAGAAAGAAAAGTTGCTGTATATCAAAAATAGTTTTTCAGGATGAGGTCTTATTGAAAAATAAATGGCTTAGAAGGGGGCTAACAGTAACACCCTCAAACAGTGCTCAGACCAATCATAACTTGATGGTGATGTTGCCCAGTAAGTGGGACATAAATTGGATGCTGGCAAAGCCAGCCCAGAACTGCTTAATTATTTGGTGTGTGAAGACCCGTGTTCAATGTCCTGACAATTTTGGATGACTAAAAGCCTGAAGTCATACCTCCTGGGAACATTATTATGCAGGGTCACCCTGGAGACAGGAAATGGCACCACAATCTGCATGGGGGTTGTATACAGACCCCCATCTCAGGGGGAGGGAATGGACAAGGAAATGATAGAAGGCTTTCTTAGAATGGCAGAAAAAGGGGAGATATTGTTGATGGGGGACCTGAATATGCCAGATGTTAACTGGAGCACCTTTGCTGCAGGCACATCCAAGAGCAGGGTCATTCTTGATGCCCTACAGGGGCATGCCTCAGACAGCTAGTATTGGAACCCACTCAGGAGGGAGCAATCTTAGACCTGGTACTCTCAAATGGGGATGGAGAAAGAATCTCAGATTTAGAAGTGGGTAGCCATCTGGGAACAAGCGACCACCAAACAGTGTGGTTCACGATAAACACAGCCATACAATCAAGCCATACAAAAGCAAGAGTACTGGACTTTAGGAGGGCTGACTTTGGCAAAATGAGAGAGTGCTTCAGAAAAGCACTAGCAAACAGGCAAGAAGGAGGGCTGGAAGAACAATGGGGAGTGATCAAAACAGCCATCACAGAAGCAACAAGCCTTTGTGTAAAGCAAATCAACAAAACACAGTGAAGGAAAAAACTGCTATGGTTCTCAAAAGAGGTGGCAGGGAAGGTTAAGGAGAAAAGGACATCATTCAGGAAATATAAGGAAACACAGAAGGAGCAGGACAGAGAACTTTATCAGTTAAAGTAGAAAGAGGCTGGAAAGGCAGTCAGAATAGCAAAGGCCCAAACCGAGGAAAGGATAGCCAATTCTGTTAAGAAGGGGGATAAGACCTTTTATAGGTACATTAGAGAGTGAAGAAAGACCAAAGAAGGGATACTGAAGCTTAATAAAGGGGAGGGAATGTGGGTAGAGGGCGACAGTGAAAAAGCAGGGATACTGAACAAATATTTCTGCTCAGTATTCACAAAGGAAGAGAAGGAGGCGTTACCTAAACCAAACAAGAGAAACACTCTGAAGACGGGGGTCAATACCAGTCCATTTACAGAAGAAAGGGTTCTGAAAGAACTAATAAAATTGAAGGTGGACAAAGCAATGGGGCCTGATGGGATTCACCCAAGAATTCTAAAAGAACTAAGGGTAGGACTAGTGACACCACTGACTACTCTCTTTAACAAATCATGGGAGGATGGGGTGGTACCCGAGGACTGGAGAAGGGCAGATGTGATTCCTCTTCACAAAAGTGGGAGCAGGACAGAGGCAAGAAACTACAGACCAGTTAGTTTGACCTCAGTGGTAGGGGAAATGATGGAATCACTTCTAAAGGAAAGAATTGTTGAGTACCTAGAGGCCAGTGGGGCACAGGACCCAAGGCAGCAAGGATTCATGATGGGAAGGTCATGCCAGATGAATCTAATAGATTTATTTGACTGGGTGACCAAAGTAGTAGACCAGCGAGGGGCTGTGGACATGGCCTACCTAGATTTTAGCAAGGCATTTGATACAGTCCCACACAAAAGATTAATACACAAGATAGCCAGTCTCGGAGTGGGTACCAAGGTGGTAGCCTGGATAAAAAATTGGCTAGACAACAGGATGCAAAGGGTAGTAGTAAATGGAGTACACAGTGAAGAAAGGAGGGTTACTAATGGGGTACCGCAGGGTTCAGTACTGGGACCGGTCCTTTTTAATGTCTTTATTAGTGACATTGCAGAGGAACTGGAAGGAAAAGTATGTCTCTTTGCAGATGACACAAAGATCTGCAACAGGGTTGATACACAAGATGGAGTGGAAAGGATGAGAAGGGACTTGGCAAGGTTGGAGGAATGGTCAAATGTATGGCAGCTCAGATTCAATGCAAAAGTACAAGGTAATGCACATGGGAAACAAAACCCAGGAGCGTACACAATGGGGGTGAGATACTGACAACAGTAAAAATAGAAAGGGACCGGGGGGTAATTAAATCAGATGACCTAAAGGTGGGCAAGCAATGTGAGAAGGCAGTAAGGAAGTCTGGGGGGATACTGGGATGCATAGGAAGAGGCATTGATAGTAGAAAACAGGAAGTTGTTATCCCTCTGTACAGACAGTTGGTGAGACCCCATCTGGAGTACTGTGTGCAGTTCTGGAGACCCCATCTCCACAAAGACATAGACAGAGTGGAGGCTGTCCAGAGGAGGACAACCAAAATGGTGCAGGGTCTGCAACAGAAGATATACGAAGAAAGACTAAAGGAGCTTAATATGTATACCCTTGAGGAAAGAAGGGAGAGAGAGGACATGATAGAAACTTTCAAGTACCTCAAGGGAATTAACAAAGTCTCAAGAGGGTAGCATCTTCCAGAAAAAGATGTGCAAGAACAAGGGGCACAATTTGAAGACAGTGGGGGATGGCTCAGAGGTAATGTGAGGAAGTATTTTTTCACTGAGAGGGTTGTGGATGCATGGAACAACCTCCCTGAGGAGGTTGTGGAGTCAAGAACAGTGGGGGACTTCAAGAATGCATGGGACAGGCATAAGGCAGTCCTATTGGGGGGCAGGAGGAAGTAAGCTGTTGGTTAACTAGGATCTGCAGCTTATCTGTTAGGTAGGAAAATGGGCAGACTAGGTTGGCCAAGCGGTCCTTATCTGCCATCAAATTCTATGTTTCTATGTTTCTATTAACATTGCCACAGCAAGGAGTGCTAAACCAGCCTGAAAGCCTGCACAACTCTGCCACAGGTCCAGCTACTGAAACTGACTGTTACACAAAGGACTTTCTTCCAGTACTGGATTAAGCAAGGCCTATGTTTTGCATATTGAGAATTTGGACTAAAAGTAATGTTTTGGAATTTATGTTAAAAGCCTGAACAAGAGACTGACTTTGGAATTTACCAGCCAGCAAGTCTGCAGTGCTGTTGAATAGCAGTGAGATCAGAGTTGCAGGTTCAAAAGTAGAAATTAACTGAAACAGAAAAGTGTCACAGAATCCAGTTACCCAAAACAAAATTGCTGTCCACAGGGAGAGATCTTTCTACAGACTGTGCTGAACTGCTGAAATCTTGCTGTCTAATTTTTCTTACAAAATCCTGAAGTGACTTTTGATGATTTGTGACGTCAAGCAAGAAGGATCCAGCCAGCATTGCTTCATTGAAGTCAAAAGACTGTACAGTTCCAGGTTCAAGGGAAAAAGACAGCAGACTAAAGCCAAACTCACCACAAAGGACATTTTTTCATCCAAAACTAAAAGTTCTCACCAAGACTCTGAAAGCTAAAAAGTAGAAGACCATATCTACAGATAACTAAAACATAAGTATTCCTTTAACCTACAATTAGTATTTATTTGGCTATCTGGGTTGATAACTTAGTGCATTTTAGGTCCAAACCTTGGGTGTATGGTTAAGCTTGAATTTAATTCTAAAGAAAATACCATTTTCATACTAAGGTTTAAGCAAGTATCATACCAAGGTAATCTGAAAATCTAGTGTGATGAATTGTAAGTTCTCATAGTAAAAAAAAAAAGAAAAGGTCATGCTATTTATAAGTATGCTAAAGAAATAGTATAAACTGTCATTATTATGCTGAATATTGTTTATTTACATTGCTTATTGCTGAAATTTGTTTTATTTTATATGATTTACTTGATTTTCTAAAATCTGTTTTGTTTACATTACAGTTTATGTTTACATTACTTTTATTATGCTTGATATTTATGCTAGTTATGAATATGTAGGACTTGTACATATGTGAATAAAATATATTTATCTCTTATATAATCCAAAGTGTGGCAACAGTGTTTTTCACCATCATTTTTGAATCTGGAGAGCACAGGGTAATATCACATGTGAATATTTACTATTTTTGGTAATTTATGAAATAATTATTGGGTAAGGTCCAAAGTGAATCCAAGTGCATGCTTATAAAAAGTGATATTATAAGCCTTTGTTCTGACATCTTTGGGGGCTCATCCAGGATACAGTGGATGCCCCCTGGACCTCCTGTTGAGCTCAAGTGCCAATTGTGTCCTGATAGCAGGGGTAATGGTTCAGAGATAGGATAAACTATCTTGGGCATGAGGTTAGTCCGGATGGGCTTCGTCCTCAGTATGCCAAAGTTGAGGCCATCCAAAAAACCGGTCCACCTAAAACTTTAAAAGAGTTACACAGTTTTCTAGGGATCTGTAACTACCCAAGACAGTTTATCCAGAAGTATGCAGAGATTGTCTATCTTCTCACCAGGCTGCTGAAAAAGTCAGAACCCTGGGTGTGGGGGGGGAGAGCGAGAGACAGCCATGCAAGCTTTAAAAGATAGTCTGAGTCAAGCACCATGTCTTGCTTACCCACAAATGGATAAGGATATTTAATTAGAGGTAGGACATATGAGTAGCAGCATCAGTGCAGTGTTATATCAGAAACATGACTTAGACAATCGAGTTATTGCTTATGCAAGTAAAACCTTGAGTGATGTTGATAAAAAGTTTTTGGATTGTGAAAAGGCATTGTTTTTCACTGTATGGGCAGTACAACAGTTCAAAACATATATTTGTGGTAAAAAGTTGTTGCGGAGATTCGTCATGAACCCCTTACCCTTCTGGGGAGCCAAAAGCTTAAGGATGGTAATGTGTCTAGCAGCAAAATTGTGGCCTGGACCTTAGCACTCCAGGGCATACCCCTAGAGGTTAGATGTGCAAAGAACAAAAGGAATACAGTAACCCAAGGGTTAGCAGACCTGGAGATGCATAATTGTACTGTAGATGAACTTCCAGTACAAGACCCTGACCTATCTCCTGAGTTGGATATGGCGTACCAACATAACAGGCACCACAACTATGATGAAAATGTGTGTGGAAATTTGCCTAGAGCCTATGTTGATGGTTGTTCTCTCCAGCAAGGTGAAGACCGATGTTCTGGTTTAGGAGTGGTATGGCAGGATAATGTACCATGTACTCCTATTAAGTACAAGCTCGGTCCTAAATCTGACCAATATGCAGAATTGGCAGCCACCTATATAGTGGTACAGACTGCAATACAACATAAGTTCAAGACATTGTAATTTGTACCGACTCTGATTATGTTAGGCAGGACATCCTTACACATTTACCAGGGTAGAAGGTGAATGGTATGATCAACTCAAAAAGATGTAAGGTGATGCATGCAGGCCTTATCCTAGCCATAGAGCAGTTGGTTCAGGAACATAAGTTGGTTGTTTATTAGAAAAAGGTAAAAGAACACACCAAAATTTGGGGACCAGACAAAACAGGAAATGACCTAGCAGATGCTCTGGCTAGGGAGGGTGCTTTAAGTGGAGAAGAATGGAACGTTGTCCCTCCTGTCCAGGCTAAGGTGGATGTGGTTACCCACAGACAAAAGCAGCAGGAACAGGAAAATAAGGATCTACACTTGTATAGTGAAAAACCTGACTTTGATTTACTAAAAATGCAACAAGAGGATGAAGTGGTAGGAAAATGTTATAGTTTCATTAAGGATCCCACTAAAAGCATGATTTCTGACAATGACCTACAGGATAGCTGGGACTTGAGAGCCATGTATAACCAGAAGGGCAAATTCCAATTAAGGAATGATCTCTTGGTAAGGACTGGTAAAAACCCACACAAGGTGCAATGGGTGGTTCCTTTAAGCTACAGGTGAATTATGTTACAACATGCCCATGATGAACCATCAGGAGCACATAGGAGGGATAGAAGAACTTATGAAACCTTGAAAGAGATAGCCTACTGGCTCTACATGTATGATGATGTTGCAGGGTATGTACAAGGGTGTATAACCTGTTGCAAGTTCCAACCAGCTACTCCCAGACATAGAGCACTACTACAGTCAAAAGGCATCACTATGCCTTGGTCAGACATCCAGATTGACTGGATTGGTCCTGTTACCAGATCTTCAAGGGGTAACCAATACCTTTTGACATTTACTTGTCTGTTCACAAAATGGGTCAATTGTATAGCTGCGCCAAATAACACTGCCGACACCACTGCTTTCTTATTAATAAACCACGTGTTTAGTCAATGGGGATTACCATTAAGAGTAGAATCTGATAGAGGTGCTCATTTCACAGAAGTGGTAATAGAGAACATGTGGAAAATTCTTGGAGTAAAGAGGAAACTACAAGTGTCCTACCATCCACAGTCATCTGGACAGATGGAATGCACTAATCAAACAATTGTGTATATACTGAAGAAATATATCAGTTCTTCAGGAAGAGATGGGATGTAAAGTTACCACTAGTATTAATGGCCATACGGGCTACTCCTAATAAGTCTACAGATGTTCCTTCTTTTGAAATGATGACAGGAAGACAGATGGTGTTACCTTTACATCTCCTGTATACCACAGGAAATGTAAATTCAGCACGTGACACTACAGCACATGAATATGTAACTCATTTAAAACAGCATTTGTGAGAAGCTTTTGCATTTGCTCAGAGGAACTTAGAGAAAAGTGTTGAAGCTTCTAAGTCATAGTCAAGGAGGCAGTATAGCGCAGTGGTCTAAGGCTCTGAGCAGTAAATCTGGTGACATCCAGCAGACCAGACCTGGGTTTGAATCCCACAGCTTCCACTTGCATACTGTGTGACCCTGAGCAAGTTGCTTAATCTCCTTGTGCTCCCAGGTCGCTCCTGTAAAAAAGCTTCCAGCTTAGTGTGCTATACCTGGTTAAACAACTAAATAAAAAAAATATATATATTATGACAGGAAAACTAGTCCAAAAGAGTATCAAATTGGTGATAAAGTGTTTTACTTTAACTACAGTAGAGATAAGGCCAAGGTCAAAAAGTTTCTTCCAAGTTGGCAAGAACCCTTTGTGATCACTGACAAAATCTCACCAGTAGCCTACCGAATTGAACTAAAGCATAAAAGCACTGGAGAGGTAGTACCTAAATGGGTTCATATTAATCAGCTGAGGCAATATCATGAATGCAATAAAACATGGGAAAATGTTCTAAATGAATCTATGAGTGGTGATCAGGAATTAGAGTCTAGCTAAAATGTTAATTGTAATGCTGAATTTTAAAGGTAATAAACAAAGAGAATTTGTTATATTGAAATGCTCAATAATGTAAAAAATGCTATGTTGAAAGTGTACATAGTTGTAATCATGTTTAATCATGTTAGTTCATGTAATACTGTACACACATTAATGCAAAATAGTATGTCTCCACTGATGCCATCTAGTGATGTCACATCTATGATGTCACATCCTATGATGTCACGTGTGATGATGTAATATACTGATGATGTCATAAGTTACTACATGATGATGCAATGTTGGCTTTTATGTTTTGTTTCCCTGCAATGCTTAAACCTACATACCCATATATAGTAGGATTATCGTTTTGAATTGCAAATGCATTTTTGGGGTACATTTTAATTCAAAAGGGGGAAATGTAGGACCAAACCCTTGATGAAAATAAAATTAATTTTTTCTTCAAGAATTGATTTTTAATTATTATTGTATCTGATTTTTATATGGGACTAATTTCTGGTTAAGAGAATTGTTTGCATAAATTCCTACGAGAAAACAAAAAGTGTTAGTTATTTAAACCTTAAGACAAGGTATCTGGCTTTAATGCTTTAAAGGAAAATATTTCTGTTCCATAAGCAGCACTTTGCCATATGCTAGAGGAGGTCTAAAGGAATAGAGATGAAACTCCATTTCGTTTTTCAAGCCATGACACAAGTGGATCTTCTAGGCTAAGTATGTAGTGCAATGTTGTTCTAAGGGGGCCTGCCACATTCCAGGACCATCTCTGTGATGTCCAAGCCTTGCATGACCGAGTTATAGGTAAATTTATAGGAAAAGCCTTAGATGGAGCTAGGTTTCCATGGCTATGATCAAGATAAGAGATCATGTGACTGGTAGCACCAAAAAAAATGGTCTTAGAATCTGAAAGTCCCATTACCCTATACAGAAATAAGAAGATTTATAGTTTAAAGATGCAATCTACTGCCGCTATGAAAATCGGACAGTTCTAGGACAGTAGTATGATAAATAAGCTTAACAAGTTTTATAGTTGCAGAATAAAGCATTCAAAAGTTATGAATATAATTTATTTAATATCATTTTCTTATTAGAAAACTAGACAAATCTAGTATCCTGCGATAGCTCACATCTTAGGAAGTCTAACAAGAGGAATATTAAATCTGTAGTTTGTTGCTATAGAGAGAAAGACTGTCTAAAAGTTTATAGTGAATTAACGTTTCTGACAGTGATTGATGTCTTTAAGAAAAGAACAAAGGAAATCCCTGTCTTAAAGAAGTTTGCTAAATTTATACAGTTTTTAATTATAGCAGGTATGCCAAAGTAACATCATTTTAAGCAGGAAAAAATGTACTTCTGAAATCTGTAAATACTTTTTAGATATCTATAAAGGAAAAAAGTTTTATAATGCTTCTATAAATTATAGATTTTATATTAGAATTGACACCATCATGTTTGGTCTCAAATGAATACTCTCCTTCAGTTGCATCTAAAAATGTGAATCTTATATATGTACAAAGGTGAACATAGATGCAAGAAAGAAAAGTTGTTTTATATCAAAAATAGTTTTTCAGGATGAAGTCATATTGAGAAATAAATGGCTTAGGAGGTGCTAACAGTAACACCCTCAAAGAGTGCTCAGACCAATCATAACTTGATGGTGATGTCGCCCAGTAAGTGGGACATAAATGGGATGCTGGCAAAGCCAGCCCAGAACTGCTTAATTCTTTGGTGTGTGAAGACCTGTGTTCAATGTCCTAACAATTTTGGATGAGCTTGGACTTATTCTAGACTAAAAGCCTGAAGCCACACCTCCTGGGAACATTATTTGGGCTTTAACATTGCCACCGCAAGGAATGCTAAACCAGCCTGAAAGCCTGCACAACTCTGCCACATGTCCAGCTGCTGAAACTGACTGTTACAGAAAGAACTTTCTTCCAGTATTGGATTAAGCAAGGCCTATGTTTTGCATACTGAGAATTTGCACTAAAAGTAATGTTTTGGAATTTCTGTTAAAAGCCTGAACAAGAGACTGACTTTGGGATTTATCAGCCAGCAAGTCTGCAGTGCTGTTGAATAGCAGTGAGTCTAGAGTTGCAGGTTCAAAACAGAAATTAGCTGAAACAGAAAAGAGTCACAGAGTCCAATTACCCAAAACAACATTGCTGTCCACAGGGCGAGATCTTTCTACAAACTGTGCTGAACTGCTGAAATCATGTTATCTTATTTTTCCCACTAAATCCTGAAGCGACTTTTGATGATTTGTGATGTCAAGCTAGAAGGATCCAGCCAGCATTGCTTCATCGAAGTCAAAAGACTCTCCAGTTCCAGGTTCAAGGGAAAAAGACAGCAGGCTAAAGCCAAACTCACCACAAACAACATTTGTCATCCAAAACTAAAAGTTCTCACCAAGACTCTGAAAACTAAAAAGTAAAAAACCACATCAACAGATAACTAAAACATAAGTATTCCTTTATCTTACTATTAGTACTTATTTGGCTATCTGAGGTGATAACGTAATGCATTTTTATCTCCAAACCTTGGGTATATGGTTAAGTTTGAATTTAAATATAAAGAAAATACTTTTTTCATACTAAGGTTTAAGCAAGTATCATACTAAGGTAATCTGAAATACTAGTGTGATGAATCGCAAGTTCTCATAGTAAAAAAAAAAGAAAAGGTCATGCTGTTCATAAGTATGCTAAAGAAATAGTATAAACTGTCATTTATTATGCTGAATATTCCTTATTTATTTATTTATTTACATTGCTTATTGCTGAAATTTGTTTTATATGATTTACTTGATTTTCTAAAATCTGTTTTGTTTACATCACAGTTTATGTTTACATTACTTTTATTATGCTTTATATTTACGCTAGATATGAATATTTAGGACTTGTACATATGTGAATAAAATATATGTATCTCTTATATAATCCAAAGTGTGGCAACAGTGTTTTTTCACTGTCATTTTTGAATCTGGAGAGCATAGGATAATATCACATGAGAATATTTTTTATTTTTGGTAATTTATGAAATAATTATTGGGTAAGGTCCAAAGTGAATCCAAGTGCATTCTTATAAAAAGTGATATTATAAGCCTTTGTTCCGACAGGAGAGCATGGGGAGGTAGATGAGGAAGGTGGGTAACCAGAAGAGTATGGGTGGGGAGGAGGCAGGGAGTGGGTGGGAGAGGGAGTAGAGTGAGAAAACAGGGAGAAAAGTGGTCAGAGAAAGAGCTTGAGGAACATGCAGAGTAGAGGGGAATAGAAAGAAGTGGGGGGAGACAGAAGGGTGACAGGTTCCTTCAGGCAAAAAGTGGTGATAGGGATGGAGTAGGATAATAGAAAGGCAAAGAGCTAGGGTAAAGAAGCTGGTGTTGCAGGTGGAAAGTTGAAAGAATAGAACAAGTGAGAGTGTACAACAGCCAGTGAGAGGGGCGAGCAAAACTGAGCAGTCACAGGTAAGAGAGGGAAGGGGACCATAGTTGGCAATCAGGGAAAAAAAAACATAGCACATGTAACATGAGCATATGGTTAAACAGCAGTCACGGATAGAAAAATCTTCAAACACAACAATAGCTAGTTGATTTGCGAAACAAATAAGAAGGCTTGTGCTAAAACAAAGAAGAACAGCTAATTCGAGTTGCATCAAAACAGGCAAGCTGAGTGCAGACAATAACAGGTCAGCTGAGACCAGTACAAATACTGGTTGCAGATGAAGCAAACAAAGGCAGATAGGTGGGAACAAGCATTATGAGTATCAAAACTAGAACCAGCTGGTGGGATCTAACATACAGTTAGACTAACTTAGTTCCAATAGGTACGGGAGAGCATGCAAGTAGTAGAGGCTCAGACAAAGGAGGAGACTGCTTTGGACAGCATGGGTGGCCAACCAGCTGACTCACGGTTGCCTCCAGGCAGACTCCTCCATGTCTTTAGCACATGGTTCCATGGTCCTTTGCTCAGATAGGCTGTTTGGGCAGGAGGTAGTGAAATACATTAAGCAGTCATCCAAATACATTAAGCAGTCATCCACCTGGCTGGGAGGCTTGCTGTGGGAGATATTGAGTGTAGGAGTCCCTGGTGTCCATGAGGTGATCAATGGGTTGGGGGAGGTTGTGCAGCTCAGGAGATCCCTTGCAACCCCCTGGCATGGCATCCGGTGAGTGCCATAGTCCTGTAGTGGCTCAGTCCTTTGTCCCTGGTGTCTGTGAGGTGATCAGTAGGGAAGCAGGAGATGTGCAGCTCAGGAGACACTCTTGCAACCCCTTGGCATGGTGTCTGATGACTGCTGCATCCTGAAGTGGCTCAGTTCTTTGTTGCCACCATAAGGAGCCCAGGAAAAATTAGGTCAGCCAAGTCCCACCTCCTCAGCCCTCTTACTGCTGAGACTGAGACTGAGACTCCCTCCAACTGAAACTCCCTCATGACCCAATGATGTGGTATCCAGCACGTGCCACAGTCCTGGAGTGGCACAGTCCTTTGTTGCTGCCACAGGGAGCCTGGGAAGAATTAAGGCAGCCAAATCCCTCCTTCTCAGCCCTTCAACTGCATTGGAGCTTGCTGGGGGAGGGACTGAGTGGAGCAGTCCCTGGTGTCTGTGAGACAGTGGGTGGGGGGAGGGGGATTGTGCAGCTCAGAAGATCCCCGGCAACCCCTTTATCAAAGTAGTTGGTCCAGCCCTTGCATGTTACCTCACTTGTGTCATATGACCTTGGTCCCTTATTGACCTACCAAAATGAATTTTTGCTTTGCATGGCTCAACCCCTGGGCTCAACCACTGTGAACCTTGACTGGCCCCAGCTCTTACCATGCACAATGGTGTGCTGGAGATTGCCAAATTACCTGCTATCTGAGCATATGAAGTTTTACTCCTGGTGCTGCTGTATGTAGGATTATTTACTGAATGCTGCTTTACATGAAGGCAACACCAGTGCTGTGCTGCTATTGCTGAAATGGAAGTGGGCCTGCAACAGCCTTGGTGACCTGCTTTGAGAGAAGGACCATCACTTCTCTCTGCTGTTTAAGTGCCTCTTGGATGGGGATTAGCTGAAAATACTCACTGCTGAGGCAAAGACCCTGGGTTTTTCACCATCCTGGTGGTGGTGGAAGCTTCTTCTCATTCTCTGAGGGACAAGGAGAGGTGGCACTTCCTTCTTGGTTTGTCAAACAGGCACCAAACCCCTTCAGGCTGCAAAGCCCATCTGGCCCTATCACTACAATATACACCACTGGAAAAGAAGAGGATGGAGCCAAGAAAATTGACATAGAAGCCTCAGTGGCCAAGCCAGGAAGCACAGAATACATGCACCTAAATGCTCTGCCTTCAACTGGGGCCAGTCAGAACACAGCCTAAAGAAACACACTAGCCCTTCAGAGTGCTTCTTTTTAGTAACCAGCCTCGAACATGGGCATGAGAGGCTGGTTACATTAATATGAATATATGTATGACATTTTTATAAACTTTTTGGGATTATAAATATGACAAGTTCTCATTGAACTAAAAAAACAACCTTAGAAAAAAATTAAAGACATTGCTTAACTAACAGAGGTGTTGGAAAGTTCAAATTCACCAGCAAAGTTCTGGCAAAGTCATCAAATTCGCCTCTGCGGAGCAATCCGTAAATTTCTGCTAATGGGCTCAAAATTTCCCCATGTGACTGCCAATTTTTTTTTCTGAATTATTTATTTATTTTAATTTATTGAGTTCTCAGATTACAGTTACCTATGATTCAGGGACTCGTTTACATAGGTTCCACATCAAGTTCAACATTACAATACATACAGAGAAGCAAGGTTGGAGACTCATATGAGTAGGTGCAAACATCTGGAGCTTCCATCAGGTCAGTAATTTTTATATGACAAAACAGTATATACAGAGAGGGTCTAAGAGTCAGCGACTCTTTAACATCATCAAATTGCAGCAATATGAGATAAAACAGGGTATAGAGATATTCAGAAGGTAGGCGAGGAATAACAGCCGGGAGTAGCAGGAGGAGAGTAGATTTAGTTGGTATAAGTAAGGGGGGGTATAGGTTAAGTGACAGTAAGGTTGGAATTAAGAATAAGATAGGAATCACTATGTTTGTCAGGGGCGAGACAAGCAGGCATACATGAGGTGAGGGCAGCCTGGGGTTGGCTCTGCCAGGTGGTGGGTGCAGCCTGAGGATGGCTTTGTCAGAGAGCTGTAGTCAAACTGGCAGCTCAGACCAACAGGCCTGAGCAGAGGGGAGGGAGTAGAAAGGGGAGGAGAGGGAGAAACTGAGGAAGAGGGTGAAGCGGGGGGATGGATACAAGGATAGTGCCAGTTAAGCGGAACACTCACAGCTGCTGCGAAGGACCAGGTGCTGTTTGAGGAGGTGCTTAAATGACCAAGCTTGGACATGCCCACCATGTCAACAGGAAGGTTATTAAGCCAGCTAGGTGCCCGGTAGCTGAAGAAGTGTTGGGCTTGGAATGTCCGACAGAAAGAGACTTGTGAAGGCTCTTCTGTTAGCAATTCCAGTGCTTAGTGAATTGGGGGCTCATGTGAGAAGGTGCTGGGAGTTTGTGGGGTTAGGCCCATGTTAATTTTCATAGCATACAGGCAGGTGTGGTATTGGATTCTGTCCCTTAGGTTCAACCACTTTGTCCATGAATACAGCTTGCACGTGTGTGTCCTGTGGAGAACACCCGAGACCAGGCGGCAGGCCCTGTTGAGGGCAGTGCTGATTCTTTTGAGGGATGAATCTGTGGTGGCACTGTTGATGATTAGGCCATAGCCCACAAGTGACAGTACGGAGCTAATTATTGCTGTTGTGAGCATTTCTTGGGACATACTGCCCCTGTGCCGGTAGAGTATATCTAACCTACAGTTGACTGCTTTTGAGATTATGTCTATATGTTTGTTGAAAGATAAGGTGCTACTGAGTGTAATTCCAAGGTATTTAAAGGATTGGACTTGGTCAATAGGGTCATTGAGGCTGTTCACAGTGGTAAGTGGGGCATTTTTTGCCTGTTGTGGGGACTAGCAAACAGCATGGACTTTGTCTTTTTATAGTTCATGATAAGTTTGTGGGTCGCAAACTATTTTTTGACTGCAGAGAAGTTGTCTTGTAAGTCCGTGGTCAGAGTGTGCTTATCTGGGTTGCTAGCAAAGAGTACCGTGTCATCTGCATAGAGGAGTAGGTCGCCAGGGCATGCTTGGGGGAGAGAGTTCAAAAAGAGGCTGAAAAGTAAAGGGCCTAAAATGGAGTCTTTGGGAACTCCAGAGTGGACAGGTAGACTGGGGGATAGCACATCACAGATTTTAACCTGCTGTGACCTGTCCTTTAAGTAGTTTTTGAACCAGTGCACCATCACCGAGGAAGCACCAATGGAGCTAAGGGATTCAATGAGAAGGAAATGATTTACTGTGTCAAAGGCCTTAGTGAGGTTAATGTACACTGACCTCACTAAGTGCCAACAGTCGAGGGCTTTGGGTATGAAGTTGGTGTATTCTAGTGGGCTGAGTTGGTGCTGTGCTTTACCCTGAAGCCGTGTTGTTGGGGGCACTGGATGTTACAGTTGGTTAGATATTCCATGAGCTGGTATGCGACTATCCATTCCAGGGCTTTAGATGGGGGGGATAGAGATAGGGCGGTAGTTACAGTGGAGGGCTCTATCACCACTCTTGTGGATAGGTGTCACAACAGCAGCTTTCCATTGTGTGGGGAATTGCCCAAGACACAGGAACTTGTGCAGAATTTTAGTAAGAGGGTCAAGGACTGCTTCCAGAGTGAGGCGTAGCAGCTTTAGGTCTAAGGAGCCACTGCTAAAGCAAGATCTGCTGAGGGCCTTGAGTAGGTATTTTCTGGCAGTACTAGTGGAGACAGATTTAAGGTGGAAGGGGGTTGCTTGTTGGTGGGCCTGTGCCCATTAGTTTGGATGAAGTGATGGGAAGGTCAAAGAAATTTGGCAGAAATACACCACTAAGGTTTGAAAAGGCAGCGTTAAAGGTGTTTGTTATCTGCTGTGGATCCTGGATAGTACTACCATCAAGGTTGAGGTTGGTGGGTAGGGTTTTAATGGGCTTACCGGTAAGTTGCTTTAAGTTATCCCAAAATGTCCTGTTGTTGCCCCAGG
The DNA here is from genome assembly GCA_016271365.2 of Neoceratodus forsteri. Lineage (NCBI taxonomy): Eukaryota > Metazoa > Chordata > Ceratodontiformes > Ceratodontidae > Neoceratodus > Neoceratodus forsteri. The sequence goes on from CM028133.1 coordinate 12,867,710, forward strand.
AGTTTGAGAGCACATCCTTGTTACGGTCCTTTTTAGCTTGCCTGATGGCTTGGGTGCAGGCATTTCTGGTTGCTCTGTACTGCTGCCAGTGTGACTGATTGCCGGTTGCGTGGGCAATGAGCCACAGATGCTCCTGTTGGCCATGTGGGATAGGAGAGAAGGAAAGACCCAGGGGTTGTTTACAGCTTTAGGCCTTAGCTTTTTTAGTGGGGCATATATGTCGCATGCTGCATTGAAGAAAGTGATAAAGCAGTCAAAGGCTTGATCCATACTGGGGGCAAGGTCCAGTGTAGACCAATCCAAGTTATGGAGTTGTATCTGAAACTGGTTGAGTTTACCTTTCTTGAGGATGCATTGATGCATGGATTTCTTGGATTGTTTTTGAGTCTTATTGAACCAAAAGCAGATGGTGGGGGAGTGGTCACTAAGGGCGTCAGGGAGAACCTCGGACCTAGTGACTCTGTCAGGTCTACTGGTGAAAATGAGGTCCAGTAGTCTGCAGTTGCCAGTCCCAGGGTTGCGTCTAGTCAGGGAGGTCACTATCTGGGTCAGGTGTAACTGTCCAGGTGCAGGGCCCTGTCTGGCACATTAGTGGAGAGCTGCCTTTCTGCCACCACTAGAACATCAGGTCAGTGCTGGGATACCTACACCTGGAGGTGGTGGAGGCTTCTGATGCTTATGGTTGTCAGTTTAATAGTGCAACGAGAAGCATTGTGCATCTGGGTGGGTTGCAATGGTCCAGGATTGGGGTGGACAGTGCCTGACATTAGTAGGAGTAGCAGGAGGTTTCCTATAATGAGGTACTTTAGTACCTTGAGGGTGGATAAAGGTTTGTGGTTTCTAGGTTTATGAACCAGAGTGAGCATGGGTGGTTGTGAGAGGTATGGAAGCATTAGTAGGAAGAGGGATGCAGAGACTTTCATGGTTTCAGTCAAAGAAGTAGTCAGGGGGACAGGGGTGGGTCATGTGATGCTGTTGGTAGCAAAGGCCACATGGAAACCCAGTACAGGGTATGAGGTATGTATAACATTCTGCAGGCTGGATATCTGACTTTGAGGAAGTAAGCATATAAGCAGGAGGGCTAAGGGCACTATGAGGGTCAGGGAGTCCATAGTCTGGAGAGGTTAGGTAAGACTAGTGCCTGGAGGTGAACAGCTGAAGAAACTGTATTTAAGTTCAGTGGTGAGTGCTTCTTTAAGTGTTTGGAGGGGGCAGGTCAGTACGTGTATTTAATAAAGGCTTGGGGTGGGGCATATGGCTGGTGGGAGAAAATTTTACTGAGAACAGCAGCACAGGAACACTCCGAAGCTGCAGCTAAGTTAAGTCTCACCATGAAGTGTGGAATTCTGCCCATGAATGGCAGAATTTCACTCTTGAAAGGAGGAATTTTACCCTTTACAGTCAGAGTTCTGCCATTCACAGCAAAATTCTGTGGTTCATGGATGAAATTCCACACTTTGTATGCAAAATTCTGTACTTTGTGGGTAGAAATTTGCACTTTGCGTCCATGAATTAATTAACAAATTGCTCAAAAATCGTGGATTAATTCATGGAGCAGTTTCTTGACTTCACCCATCTCTACCCTATTTATTGAGCGGTGGCTTTCATTTTTCTCCAAGGTTGCTTAAAAATAAAAATGTACTAAAAACTTCCCAATAGATTTCTATGGCGTGCATCTCCACACTCTCCCTGCTTAGACATCACAAAACATCTAAATGCAAGGGTGGGGCCATGGGCTAGGAAGTGGAAGGGATCAGCTGGCATTTGGTTTGGTTCCAGTTACAATTCCTTCTTCCCTCCCAAACAGGAGCCAGTGAAAAATGATATGTTTGCCTGTAAACACTAGCACTGCCTTAAAGTAATGGGCTATAAAGTCAAAAAAGCTAAAACAGAAGTTTAGAAATGTAAATTGGTGTACAGAATTACTGATCAGACAGAGCTGCTAAATGTATTCAAAGATAATAGAACTAAACTGCATAAGTATACTATTAATGGACAAGATTTAAAAAGTATATTTTGAAATGTTAGTCAACAAAACACAGTAGTGTACTGTATTTGTGGGATGATTTTGAGTTGGAAATGCATGATAGGTCAAAGTTATCCTTTCATGCTATGTCATGTAAAATTTATCAGTTCTGATAGACTGGTTCTATCTATTACATATACACATACTTAAATCTCTTATATACAGCGCATGGAAACTTCAATCACATAAAAGTCAATACATTTTAATATCCCTTCTCCTCTCTCTCTATATATATATACTGTATGTGTATATATATATATATATATATATATATACATATTTATATATAATTTCTTAGATTGTGTTAGTTTTTAACTACTGACAGAAGTCTACATGAGAAGCACCTTGTTCAAGTACTTTTATGTATAGCACATCAAAACAATAAAGTGTAGTGACACGTTTGTTAAATAGGCCATTTTCTCAAGGCCAGCTATGTCATGCATCAAAGGTACAGTACTTAGATTTGTAAAAATTTGCTGGGTTCTGCTTGGCCTGTGTTTCATGTCTGTAAGTTACTAAGTATGCCTAATAATACCCTAAAGGTTTGTAACTAATTAATTGCCTTGCTCTCTAGCCACCTCTGTAATGAGATGGATCTAATCACTGATTACTCACTCCCTAGAGGCATGAAAGATTGCTTGTGACTCTACCTGAAATGTTGCTGTTAGGCCCAAGTTCATGTGTTATCCTTTGAAAGGTTTAATGTTTCCATCAGTGGCCCACTGATTACAAAGGGCAAGTAATGGGAATTCTTGCCAGCAACTAATTGGCTTTTGATGAAACTGGTTATCTGAGAGCTCAGGTGACGAGCTGTTATTGACTGAAAGATTACCTGGTGTTATTCCAAAGTGTTTGAATGCTTGTTAACTTTGTCTTCAACTTCAATGGCTTATGAACAGTAGGTAAAAATATCACATGCCTTCTACCAATCTAATGATCCAGACAAATGTGATCCATGATGAGCAGTGGGGACATTATGTGTAAAACCTTCTTACGTTCCTATCACCCAGTTCAAACCAGGCTGAAAATTATAATAAGTTCTCAGCACAATGGTTAGGTCACACTATCCTTGTTTATCCCCCAAGCACTCCATTCTTTTTCCTACTATTTAATCCCATTATCCCTACTACTTTGATTGTATTCATTCTTGCAATCTGTCAATATTGATGCAGTGGATTTCACATTAGCAAATGGTACACAAATTGACAGCTGGCAAAGATTTATACAGACTTTTTCTCATCTCATTTGAATGCATAGGCAATGCTGAAATTTATAGACTAGAGTGATACATGTTCAGCAGCATATAGAATTTTACTATGTAAGAATTTTATCAAACTGCCATCTTACATTCAGATAGTCAACCTCTACTGAATCACCTACAAGTCAAATAAAGCTCAGTTTGGCACAATCCCAATCTAAGATGAAGACAAAAACTAGATTCATACATACACAAAAGTGGATGTACTGAAGTGTTGAAAATGCAATATTGCATCCAAAACATGAACCTACAGTATGTAAGACACATAACTGACACTGTAGCACAGCATGACATTTGTTTGTTTATTAAATTTACTCAACATGATGCTCAAGGGTTCCGAGTGCCTGTACCATAAGGCTCAATAGATAGATAAAATGTAAACAACAGGAGGGGATGTGTTGTACTGTTGAGGTGCTTTCCTTCAGATGAGACATTAACCCAAGACCCCTTCTGCCCATCTTTGATCACTGTCCAGCAGGAAGTTAAAGATCCCATGGTACTTATCAAGGGATGTGCAATGAGATTTCCCCGGTGTCATGGCCAATATTCCTGCATCAATACAATGAGTTCACATAACCCACCACCAAGGATATGCCTGGAAACAAGCTATCACAGCTTGCTGTGCCTTTCCTGGTCAAAAATAAAAATAAATTAATAAACAAAAAATATTAAGAGAGTGAATGAAGTTAGACTAGCAATTTTTAGTGATGGTACATAACCCCAGGACAAAACCAACAAACAATAAGTATACATTAAAAAATGTTTTCAACCTTTGCATAAAAAGACCCAGTGATTCTGCCATTCTACCATCCAACATCAATGAAGTCCAGACAGGATCAAGATGCATGATCTTACTGTGCTTACCTCTATGAGATCCAACATTCAGGACTGAAAAGAAGTGGGCTTCACAGAAAGTAACATACTGGAAGCACTTAAATGGAGGTGAACCCCTACCCTGCAACTAACTTGCAATTTAAAGTTGTGATCAAGATGTTAGTGGGTGTGAAAGTGGTCTACACATACTAACATCCTCTTCTTTAATACAACATGATCCTGAAGTAGCAAACTGAATCTCCTTCTGCACCTGGAAATGAATTTTGGATTAGTATGGCTCTTCCAGCCAAAAATGGTGAAATAACTAAGTAACTAACTGAATACATGCATACATACATACATATATTAAAACAAAGTAGTCATGACTCACAAACTTTTAGCATGACATTGCACCATCTTCTAACTACAAACATTTGGGCATTGCTGCCTGGATGCCCTCCCACTCTCACCTTCCCTCCTCTCCTCTCCTATATTTTGGGCCCCCTAAGCCAGAGATGAACTTGCATAGCCCTGGCAGTCTAGTGGTTTTCTACTAACTACAGAAGTTCTTACCACAGCTTAGCATCCAGCCCCCTCTTCCCCAGTGCATAGCCCAAGTTAGTTAAAAATGCTTCTTGTTTGCCATGTATTAACTGCAATCTCTTCCCCTTGTTCTGCCTGAGTTTCAGTCACAACTAAGATCCATCCCTACTTATCGTCTGCCTATAGAGATTCTACAGGCTGACAAGGGATCTATGAGGCTAGAACATGGATTACCAAGGCCACTGCACTTTAAGAATGGCCCTCTGTGTCACTGTAGCCTCTTTGCTCAGGTGTACAGTCACATAGTTCACTGAACTCACAATGTGCTCACAGTGACCAATTAGCACCACTTACTGCAGCTGAAAACTGGACCCTATCTGTGTTTAATATTCAGCTTCAGGGCCAAAGTGCAGGTCATCCACTAGTATGAATCACTATATACTGTATGAGATTTCATACGTGTACTGTGTAGCAAATTGAGGTTATTGCTGTTGGATTACATTGAAATCATGCGGTTTCTTGCAAAAATATCACGTCAGAAAGTGTGATAAGGAAGCTAGTTCCTGGTGGGAAGTATTGTATTTCAATTATTCAGGATGTATATATTTCAGCAAACAGGATGTGGTTGTCATGGTCTATGAATTCATTTCTTGAAATTGCTGGTTGCCCACATTTTTCTCCACTGGCCACTTCCTCCTTTTTTGAGGAGACAGTGCCTACACATTATCCTCTGGTTAGCAGACCCAATAAATGACTGTTCCTGATCAGTCACCAGGGAGGTACTCAAGCACCAGGAGATGCATAACCTCTCTCAGGAGCTGAGGGTGGCCTTTTCAGTATGCTCTTGCCTATTCCTTGTTGTAAGGTGGAAGAAACAAGTACTGGCATGAGTCTTCATATCCAATGGGCAACACTAAGTTCTGCTGTCATGCTCTGGGAGTCACAGATCAACCCTTTTTTACAACAGTGTTACAAATTTCACTAGGGAAATCATTTCTGACTAATTGCTGGGATCCTGGGAAGGCTCCTGACAGGACTGAAAAAGATGGTGATGTGTAGACACTTGCACTGCCATTTTATGAAATAAGAGTAAGATGGAAAGAAGAGAAAAGAGCATCTTATTAAGTTTAGTAACATTATTTCCTTTGTAATTCCATTTTTATTCTTTTCCCTTGACTGACCTCCAGAGCTCCTTTTCACCGACTTCCCTCAGTGTTGCCTGTCTGCCTTATAGTGTCCATCCCTCATGCGGCATCCAGGCTGCTTCAGCTTGCTCAATCCTGCCTCTAAACATTGACCTTAGGGTTCATGAAAGGGAGGCCCCAGCTTACTGGAGCTCTGTGCTACTGATGAAGGAGCTGAGGAGAGAGACACTGGGATTTATGATAAGGGTCAAAGAGCAGCTTCATCATCTTGTCAAGATGTTTTTCTTGCCCTGTATTGTCTCTCTCACCTCCTTGCCATGCTGTCAGCCACTTTCCAAGAAACAACATGAGTGGGGGGGGGATGGCAGAACACCATGTGTGGTTCCCCACAACAACCCATTTCAACCCACAGCCACCAAAGAAGTTCCTGCAGTTCCAGGCTATGGCATCTCTAAATCTGGGCACTCCAGGTCCACACACTGGTAAAGAAATGCAATGCCCCTGTTGGCGCCCCATGTGGTGCAGAATTGCCATATAGCATGACTACATCAGTGCCATGGCTGCCAGCTGTCGTGCCTCCATGTGTCCTGATAACCAACAGAGGCTGGAGATGCCAATGGTGCCAGAAGCACTGGATCTGTCCTCTGAAATCTCAGACTAGGGCCATTGCATTACTCTGCAGACTCCATGAATGCAGAGCAGTAGGAATGGTTCACAAAGTGAAACCAGATCACCCAAATGGGAGTGTGAGACACTCACCCTATACCACTGGGCTTGGATTAACAACATTATTTCTTCAGTCACAATGACTGATGCAGAAGAACACCCTGTTTCAGAACAACTGGGGCAGCAAGTAGTGGAGAAAGTGATGTCACTGTGGCAAAGTTTGAAAAGTTGCTGGAGATGTTGCATGCCCAAGGGCAACATCAAGAACATGAAGAGGAGGGACAACCTAAAGAGACCTCAGGTGCACAAGAGGCAGCGACAACTCAGCCTTTCAAAGATGTAGCCCTGGCCTGAGGCAAAAGCAGAAGAGTGGGTGGGATACAGAAGTATCACCAGTGACATGACTCATCTGAACCTAAACCCACCAAAACCTGGACTGAGTATGTTTTAAATAGTTCTGTGTGCACACTGCATATTCTGGTGCACAATATTATGTGCTTTATTTTCAAAATAAAAGAACTATCATTCCAGAATTTTTCAGGAAGTACTTTTACATGACTGGAACAACTGCAACAACTATGAGTCAATGGCAACAGAAACAGACTGTCTAAACTGTGTACCTTTCCATACAGAGATCACAGCAATGTCTCTTTAGCAATCCTAATTATTGTTTTGCTATGTATGTTGAATGTTATCTGATTGGAAAATAGTCAATAAAATTTAATTACAAAAAAAAAGACACTGTGTATTGAGCATGGTCTGGACAGTACGCAGCACAGCACTTGGTACATGATGAGTTAATAAACTGAGTCCTGGTAGTTAGTCCAGTTCAACCCAACTGGCATTCTCCAAAATGAGAGCAATTTGATTGACATGAAACATTTGTGTGCACAATACAGACTTTGTACAGTAAGCTTTTAACCACTATATTCCTCTATCGTGGCATCTTAAGGAAATAAATATTTCAGTATCTCTAACAATTACAGTGTAACATTTAAAAAACCTGCCAATTTAACACATAGATGTAAAGTATTGATTTAAGTAACTAATGCATAGTAATCCTTCAGTAAGAACAAATAATCTGGAAGCTTTCTGTTCCTCTCTTGATAATGACAATCATGGTACAGCTGTTAGCATGTATGAGTTACATGACACTGATCATTTGGACAGTTCTGTAGAAAAAGCTGGCAACCCTACAATATCTTACACAGCAGTCCCTTACTCCCTTCTGTACCTTCAAATGAGTTATCCAGGATCCAAGGCTAGGATTTCGAAAAGGATTTGTCTTAGATCCAACTCTCCTTGGCTGAGGAACAAGTTTCCAGATATAATGTTAATATGCAAAGGGCCATAGTGCAGACCAGGACAAATGGAATCGTCACTCTTGACATTAGCAAGCACAACAAATAAGCTCCTTACCACATAACAGTTTCAGCATTGCTTCAACTGAATGACTGTGCCCGTGCTTTGGTGGTGCAGTGGGCAACACCCACCATCACTATTAGGCACCTACACCACACATACTGAAGCATCCTTCACATGCTCAGTTTGTTGATAATGCAATCCACACATCCCCCTCCAGTGGTGCGTCTCCTTCATTAGTCTTGGGCCTTCTTCCCTAAAGTACTGTACTTCTGGTCTAAGAAGACCACATCCCTGAAACAACTATAGGAGTGGAGCACTCTTCATGAGTGTCCCTATGTCTTCATGCACCCCAGAAGGGCGGTAATCCCTGTAGCTGGGTTAAAATAACGATAAGTTACAATCAGGTTGCCTAAACATTCTACATACTATTTACTAGACTACCTTAGTATCTTCATTCAAATTATTTGCATCCTACCAGCATTCCAGTCCTACTAAACTCTACTAGTCATCTCCTGTGTTCCCTAAGCATTCTGTCATACAGAACCTGATGGTCTATGGATCTGTTAATTCTCTCATTTGATGAAACAGGTGAAAGTTCCAGTCTATCTGCAGCATAACATTTTCTTCTAAGAGAAGAATATCAGTTGAAGCATGTTGAAATTGTTGTGCGATAAGGAACATACAATGTTTGTTATGCTGGCTGATACAATAGCTAAAGTGTTGGTTTAATTTGACCCAGTTCACATCAGCCCCCACCCCTTGTGCATATTAGCACTGTAATTTGAAACCAGGCACTCCCTTAGTAGTTATATTTCCTGTGGAGAGTGCATCTTGTGTGGTGGGTTGTTGTGACCAGAAGTGCAAATGCCTGAGAGTTAAATTTTGTTTTGATTTCACTATACTAACTCATGGGTCAAAAATGTTGCTGTAACATACAGTAGTAACATACTGTAACATAGCATTGTAATGATCGAAATGACATGGGATCCATATTGTCTGCCCCTTCTTACACGCAGCAGTGACTACATCCAGCCAAAGGGTTTGAATCTCATCCAGAGTTTACTTCAACATAAACATGTTGCCTTTATCCAACGATGTAGCTCAAAAATAATCAATGTTGCATTGTTACTCTTCCCTAACACAATCAATATCTGCTACAACGGTGGTCAGTGATATGATGCAACATATTCAGATATTTATTGCTACTGTGTATCAAATGACAGGAGTTGGCCCCTGCTTTGCAGTGCAGAATACATGGGACTACCAGTGGGTTTTGCAGCCCCAAAAAGACAACGTGCAGTAGGAAATGATGCATTCACAGGGAGAAGAAATGTAAATAGAGAATAATGGTTATGCAACTGTGTGTTATGGATTTTTTTTACATGCCGAGGGTGTGTAAAAAAAATCCATAATACCACAGCTGCATAAACTTTACTTTTTATAATTGCTGGTGCTGACAGTCTATCTCTCCCTTTGATAGACACACACAGACACAGACACAGACACACACACACACACTCACTCACTCACTCACTCACTCACTCACACAGACACACACACTTTTTCCCATTCTCCCTCACTCTGCGACTGACCTCTTTTCTATGAGCTGCCAGTTGTGCTGGGGTCTGTTCCGGAGTGGAGTCAGCGTCTGCTGATTTGGAGACACAGTGGGATCAACCAGATATTTCTTGTGCATTTTGGGAGGCAGGATCAACAAGATAAATAATTTAAAAATCGTGAGAGTAATAAAGAAAAATGGCTCATCAGCGAGCGAGAAGCCAAGCCACCATTTTTTCAGAGTGCTCGGCCCACCCACATGCAGAGAATGAGCCAATGAAGAGGCACGATACAGATTGTGCGCAAGGAGACTGGTGCTGAGTTTTGAAAATGACGTAATAACTGGTTATTACGCCATTTGAAAAGCACAGTTGAGCTGTATATTAAAAGGGGTCACCAGTAATTATAATAGCATACTTAGATCCAACGCCAAAGTGCAAAGTTCATTTATTCATGTATCACAGGTGAACGTGACACACGTCTCTCAGTATTACTCCTGCTAGGTGCAGTGGTGCTTTGCTCAAATGGAGCTTTATCAGGGTGCGGGCTTCTAGGCTGCAAGCACCCCTTAAATGTGCCAGAGGCAGCTGCTGTCACATGTCATTGGACAGAACCACTCAGATAGTTAATAATAGGCTAGTGTCAATGAGAGATTAGAACCCAGTCACCTCATAGAGTAAATATATGCTAAATATATATCAGTACATGAAAGTACAAAAGCTACAACACGTTTCAAAAAATTAGATCATATCAAAAACAGAGGAAGCAATACATGACAGAACCTGGGGCAAAATATCTCATTGGGCAGAACTGCGAACATCGTCCACTTTCTATAATATGCACACTGTTACTGTGTATCTTTTTTACAGTATGGTGACTGGCACTGTACACTACTTTGTGTATGTTTATAGTTTTACCTTTGTTTATGTTATGACAATAGAAAGCCAAAACAAACTTGACTTGTATATGAAGGCAATAGCACATTACAGTATGTGTGTTTCTTGGGTGATGCAGGCACTTTCTCAGTGTGTAATGATGCTTGAGGCCAAAGGATGAGGTAACCTTAGCACACACTAAAAGAGTGCCTATGTACTCCAGTAAATGCAGCACCTTGGACTGTGTTTGTGCACTCACAAAATGGCCAGGTATTAACAGGCATGACTTGGCAAATACAGCATCATGTGTTCAAGAGTAAATATATGCATGGTAAGTGAGTTACAGTGGTACCTCCCAGGATCTGACACCTTAACCTGCAGAACCCTGCAGAATTTCTGCAGGAAACACTGCAACTAATAAGTTGCCATGCAGGAAACTGTTTCACGCTGTGCATGATCCTGGTGAACACCATTTCAGTTCATCCAAAGAAAGAGTTGCACTTGTGATATTTATCTTAGTCCATTTTATAATATACTCTAGAGATTGGGCATTGCCATAAATGTATACAATGGCTTTTTTTTTTGTTCATTTGTTTATGCTCCTCTGCTGCAGACCATCTTATCCTGGTCTGACTCCCTTAGCGCAGCCACCCAGCATCCCAGGAACTTGTTTGTTTCTTTGTAAAAGTTTATTCCTAAAGAACATTCCAAGGAAAAGGTTAGCCCAATTGAACATTAACTCATTCACAATGGGGTCCACATTCTTGCATAACAAATAATTCAATAAATACACAGCGTAAAAAAAATGCACATATTGCATAGTCAAACAAGGAGACATACAATCACATACATTCATAGAAATGGATACAACCATGAAAATGGGCAAAATGTCAACAACAGCAGCAGTTTTTTAATAGTGCAGACTCTTGAAACAGACAGCTTTTGATCCTGTTCCATTGGACAACTGCCTTTGGTCTCAAATAGGCTCGACCTCCACTCTTCCCCCTACAGCTTTCCCTCCCATGGGGGGGCTTGGTACCGGGTCATACTCTTGCATGCTTAATAGAGTATGACATTATGGCTTACCCAGTACAGCGCTACACCGGTGAGCGAATGGTGCAATATCGCGTATACTGCTGTACGCGGTATTGCACCATTCTCACTCTCCCAGGCAGAGGATAAGACCTCTGCTGGGAGTGGGTTCCACCGACCAGCTGCTGTGGCTCAACGGACTGAGCCACAGCAGCAGGGAACCCAGGTAATGCTTTTGGGACTGGGTTTGATTCCCGGTCCCAGAAACTTTTATTTTCACAACTCGTGTGCTCCCAACCTGAACACCCCCCGTAGCTGAGAATCTATAGTGAGGGGAACAGGGGGCACAGCCCCCGTAATGGGGGTGTGGGGGCATAGCCTCCCACAGGAAAAAGAGATATGCCGCATGGCAAGAATAGTGCTGTATTGGCAGCTCGATTTTGCCATGCAGCATTCTATCGTGCGAGATTATGACCCTGTGATGGAGGACTTGGTGTGTCCCCTCTTCCCTACCGGAGAATGAATTCAGTTTGTAGATTGAGGGCCCTGTCACCGGTTCAGGGCTTGTGCTGGGTCAGACTGCTCATAAATGTTCTGTCCCTGATTTGCCTTCCTGGTTTTTCACCCTTGGGATGCTGGCTTCAGGGTGGTACACAAGCTAGCATACGAGTGTGAAGCAGGTCACCACTGATGCCCTCCACCAGGTGGCAGTATTGTGCCACAGCAAGATTGCCATCCATCACGGGAGGAGGAGGAGGAGAGCATCCTCAATCCTCCTACCTCCGGCTGGCCCACAGTGACCCAGGCTCGGTCTCAAACCCAGATGGCCAGTGTGGTGGCAGGTGTAGCATCCAAAACTTTAACCCTCCACACCACTGAGCTAGCTATACAATGGCATTATCATACTCAGCTTCTCTTGATCTACAGTACCTAGTACATTCCTCATAATACAGGTGAGGAATTAATTTGCATAATTTGCTGCACTTCTTTATTGTGGCCTCCATTTCCTTTTCTCGTTAACTGTTCTGATCAAAGTCCTGGGAAATGTCTATAAATAGCACTGCAGTTCAAATGTTATGGTTCATAGTGCTCAAGCCCAGAATCACTCCCAAGGTAGCAAAGGTTCAACAGAGTATTATGACTTGACGTAATTCTGGCCACTTAAATAACAGTTAAAGTAAACAGCTCTGTCCAGAAAAAAAGAAAAATTAGATATATAGTAAAGTATAGCACACCGTCTACTGGCATTGAACAATGTCCTTAAAAGTAAGCTGCAAGTCAAGGAAACAAAGTAAGAATTTCCTCATGAGGTAGACAATTACTTTCATTAATCTCCTCCAAATATGACAGAGGGCAGGTTGAAGCACATAAAGGATGACCTTAGTGTAACAATACTGTATGCTCCATTGTGACGCTCTTAAGTCCCAGTGGCCTATGAGGCACCCCAGCTGGCTTGGGCCACTCTGCTATAGAACTTTGTGGGAAAATTGCTCTCCCCCTGCTATAAATCACTGGCAGCTTCTGACTTACGTCATTGGCCAAGGTCTTTCTGCAGAGCAATTATGCTCAAATTTAAAAGTCACTATTATTGATGGTATTGAAACAGGTTACTTTTCCATGACGGTGCTGAAGAGAAGATAAACAGATGCGGCTCTGCAACCATGTTTGCGCAGAACTCCTTAGGGGTAGCTCGAAAGAGGAATTTGAAGCAGGAAGAAGCAAAATGTGATTTAGATTAACTGCTGCGATATATCAACCAGGTGTCACATCTCGGTTTATAAACCCTGTGCAGCATTCATCAACTATGTTTAGAGAAATGGACATTTTTATTAGATTAGAAGATGGAAAAAGTTGATTTGAAATAGATAGTAAAAAATCACATTTATTGAGATTTTAATATAAACTTTAAGCAAGCTCCATAAGATGTTTCATCTTCAGTAGTTTTATCCTGTTTGCTAAAAAAATACCCTTAAGAAAGGTGAAGGCTGGTCTTGTTTGGGTATTTCTGTAATTGTTGATTCAGTACAATGCTAATATGTAACCAGTTCAGGAGTGGAAGGATGGCAAATTCCATCAAGTTCAAATACTGTACTGCGGTAACTTCAGACACATGTAAAACTGATTGCTTAACTCCCTACCCCCACTGCTTGTTTGTTTTCAAAAGGGGAGTTTTAGGACAAAAGAAATTTCTAAAACCATTCAGGCTAACCCAGCTAAAGAAATGGAGTACAGAACTACCATTACCCACTCATATTTTTTTTTTTAAATCAGAATCTATTTAAGTGATAATGTGTTGTTTGGCTCACTATATGAGACAATAAGATGTGTAACCCCCCCAAATGGGGGCTTGCCTGTGTTTCTCTCTGGAGCACTGCTGCCACCTTCCCCTGCACTTCTCCTTCACCTCTGTTATCATCCACACTGTAGCTGTGGGACCCTGAGGTGGATGAACACAGTACTTTGTTCTACGGGCTTGTTCAATGCTCTTCTCACTGTGGCTAGCATGCTGCCTCCTCTCTTTGCTCAACTTGCCCCTGGACTGCCTTCTGTGTCAGGGAGCCCACGGCAAGGAGGCTGCTCAGTTTCAAGCAGCTTTCAAATCTGCACAAACTTCAAAAATGCTCCTCCTCTGAGAGCACAAACTTTTGGTACCCTCAGCAGCTCTCACTTGCCAACAGTTTGCCCACTGGTCCCAACGGATGGCAGCAGGGACTGGGAAGTATTGATCCTGATGGCCAGAAGTCACACCAAGGTACAGAAATGTGTTAAAATAGAAGATAAAGTGACAGACTACAAATTCAGCCATGTTTGTAGTTTCTCTAGCCCCAGGACTACTGAAAAGGGTGTCAGAGGACACAAAACCTGCCTGGGAATGTTGGGTGTTTCTGTGTTTAGCTCTGCAAAATAGCTACATTAACACACCCTGTCCCTGTGAAACTGACATCAATTTAGAGCTTTAGCTCAGCTCTGCAAAACAGCTAAACTACAAGTTAAGTCAGGGCTTGCATGCATGCTTTTACTAAGGAAATGGCAGCCACTTTGAGCCAGGGTTTAGCATAATGAATATTGCACGCGCTGCTAGGCACTGATATTTGATCCACTGATTTCTGTACAGGGGTGAGATGAAAATAGTGGAGATTTGTCTGGGAGACACGTAAGCATTAATCCACGACATAGAAGGGCTCTACTAGGGAATTAATGCCCCTTTGAAGGGGGCCTCCAACCACCAACCAGCATTAGTTCCCTAGTAAAGCCCAGCTGTGGAGTGCATTAATACACTTGGAACATGGCAATCACAGGGGAAAGACTGTTTTTCTTTCAATGACTTTTGTAGATAAATGAAGATAAACTGACATTACCTACCAACAAAATTTTGTGGCATTGCCTTGTATGTGGAACTCTGCATATGCATGTTTCAATATTTAGTACTCATTTATATTGTGACTGCCATCTAAACTTTGCACTGTTCTGTTCTGGAACACAGGACAGAGGAAACATATAAAAATGTTCCTGCCTTGCAAAAAAACTAATGTGTAAACTTGTTCCTTCCATTTTCCATTCACTACCACATCTTGGGTAAAGTAGGAAGATTTGCATGTGTCTCTATGTTGATATATGCAAATCTTACTACATTACCCAATATGCACTACTGAGTGGGGAAAGAAAAATGATGGTGAGCCTTCAGAGAACACTTTTTACTTTCTTTTATCTCTATTGATGGTAAACACTGCAAACTGCTGTCTCTGTTCTGTCTGATGGCCGACTCACCATCCAGTTCTATGGCTCTATTCATGTAAAGACATACATGGACTACGGCAGTGATGTAAGGAACTGGGTTGTCAGTGTCTGAACCGAAGCTCCAGGAGGCAGCTCAGTGACAAGGTATTTCTCTACACTGAATACTCTTGCATACTCAGTGCAAGTGTTCCACAGGTGGGTGGGTGGGTGAGAAAGCACATAATTTCCAGGAGAAACACACTATTACAGACAACACAGTGCTGCACTTTGTCTGTGGACACAGTGCCTGACGTTTTCCAGTGTGCCTCCGTCGCACCACCTATAGATGAGAATCCACCTACAGCAAACAATAAACAATTACATGTGGGAGAAACAGTGATTAGCTTTTTTAAGCATGCACCTGACACCAAGTGGGCATTACTAGGGAATTAATACCCGCTTCAATTCATGTCACAGGTTGCGTTTCAACCAATGCAATTGCTGTATTGCAGTACACCTTTAGTTGCCATGTTACAAGTAAGAAAGACCTGTGATATAACTGAGCAGTCAGTCACAAGGTTGGAAGAAAGCAGTTTAAAGAATCTTTACAAAAAAATTCCTATTTTCCTCCAGGAACAACACCAAAGCTGCTACCCTGGGCTTTATAAACTATCAGCAATACACAACGAAGGAAAAAACCGCTATGGTTCTCAAAAGAGGTGGCAGGGAAGGTTAAGGAGAAAAGGACAGCATTCAGGAAATATAAGGAAACACAGAAGGAGCAGGACAGAGAACTTTATCAGTTAAAGCAGAAAGAGGCTGGGAAGGCAGTCAGAATAGCAAAGGCCCAAACCGAGGAAAGGATAGCAAATTCTGTTAAGAAGGGGGATAAGACCTTTTATGGGCAGACTGGATGGGCCTTGCGGTCCTTATCTGCCGTCAACTTCTATGTTTCTAAGGTACATTAGGGAGTGAAGAAAGACCAAAGGAGGGATACTGAAGCTTAATAAAGGGGAGGGAATGTGGGTAGAGGGTGACTGTGAAAAAGCAGGGATACTGAACGAATATTTCTGCTCAGTATTCACCAAGGAAGAGGAGAGGGAGTTACCTAAACCAAACAAGAGAAACAGTGAAGACCGGGGTCAATACCAGTCCATTTACAGAAGAAAGGGTTCTGAAAGAACTAATAAAATTGAAGGTGGACAAAGCAATGGGGCCTGATGGGATTCACCCAAGAATTCAAAAAGAACTAAGGGTAGAACTAGTGACACCTCTGACTACTCTGTTTAACAAATCATGGGAGGATGGGGTGGTACCCAAGGACTGGAGGAGGGCAGATGTGATTCCTCTTCACAAAAGTGGGAGCAGGACAGAGGCAGGAAACTACAGACCAGTTAGTTTGACCTCAGTGGTAGGGAAAATGATGGAATCACTTCTGAAGGAAAGAATTGTTGAGTACCTAGAGGCCAGTGGGGCACAGGGCCCAAGGCAGCATGGATTCATGATGGGAAGGTCATGTCAGACGATCTAATAGATTTCTTTGACTGGGTGACCAAAGTAGTAGACCAGGGAGGTGCTGTGGACATGGCCTACCTAGATTTTAGCAAGGCATTTGATACAGTCCCACAAAAAGATTAATACACAAGATAGCCAGCCTCGAGTGGGTCCAAGGTGGTAGCCTGATAAAAATTGGCTAGACAACAGGACGCAAAGGTAGTAGTAAATGGAGTACACAGTGAAGAAAGGAGGGTTACTAGCAGGGTACCGCAGGGTTCAGTACTGGGACCGGTCCTTTTTAATGTCTTTATAAGTGACATTGCAGAGGAACTGGAAGGAAAAGTATGTCTCTTTGCAGATGACACAAAGATGTGCAACAGGGTTGATACACAAGATGGAGTGGAAAGGATGAGAAGGGACTTGGCAAGGTTGGAGGAATGGTCAAATGTATGGCAGCTCAGATTCAATGCAAAGAAGTGCAAGGTAATGCACATGGGAAACAAAAACCCAGGGGAAGCATACACAATGGGGGGCTGAGATACTGACAACAGTAAAAATAGAAAGGGACCTGGGGGTAATTATATCAGATGACCTAAAGGTGAGCAAGCAATGTGAGAAGGCAGTAAGGAAGTCTGGGGGGATACTGGGATGCATAGGAAGAGGCAACGATAGTAGAAAACAGGAAGTTGTTATCCCCCTGTACAGACAGTTGGTGAGACCCCATCTGGAGTACTGTGTGCAGTTCTGGAGACTCCATCTCCACAAAGACATAGACAGAGGGAGGCTGTCAGAAGAGGGAATCAAAATGGTGCAGGGTCTGCACCAGAAGACTTACGAAGAAAGACTAAAGGAGTTAATATGTATACCCTTGAGGAAAGAAGGGAGAGAGGGACATGATAGAAACTTTCAAGTACCTCAAGGAATCAACAAAGTCCAAGAGGGTAGCATCTTTCAGAAAAGATGTGCAAGAACAAGGGGCACAATTTGAAGATGGGGCGGCTCAGAGGTAATGTGAAGAAGTATTTTTTCACTGAGAGGGTTGTGGATGCATGGAACAGCCTCTCTGAGGAGGTCGTGGAGTCAAGAACAGTGGGGGACTTCAAGAATGCGTGGGACAGGCATAAGGCAGTCCTAGTGGGGGTTAGGATGAAGTAAGCTGTTGGTTAACTAGGATCTGCAGCTTATCTGTTAGGTAGGAAAATGGGCAGACTAGGTGGGCCAAGCGGTCCTTATCTGCCGTCAGATTCTATGTTTCTATGTTTCTATCAGAACTTGCCCTGATAGAGGGTCTAAGTCACCGCGACCCAGAGTGACTGCCTATTTGATGGGGGTGGATGAAGGCAAGTCCTTTGTGGGGGTGAAGGGGACAATGGAGACCAGCACGTCCTGCACCTCTTGCCACCCAGAGGTGAGTCAGGTTCATTGCATCTGTACCATCACCTGCATCTGCAACCTTGAGGGAGACATCCTGACAGAGCCAGCCTGCAGAGTCTGCTAAGGTCATGACTACTAGGTCAACACCCTCCAATTCTTTTGCTAGTCAAGAACAGATAATAGTAACTGCTTGGCATTTCTGTGCAATTATTATTCAAAGTTCATCTGTAGAACTGCAACAGCCAGGAGAAACTATAATTTGTATTGAATAATCTGTTTGGGATCCCCAACTACCAGCCTTCAATTGGTACTGCACCTTGGTCCAACATCAAGCCTGCAAGTGCCCACTGTGTTCACACAGTTAATGGACTGCATTGGGATCTCCCAAGGGACTTTGGAGCACTGGTGCACCAGTAGAGGGAAACAGTAAATACTATGTGGGTACTCACCAGAGGTTAGTAGGATTTGGGGAGTGATCTCAGAACTGTTTCTCTGCATTTAATCAGTTCCATTCCCCCATTCAGGTCTGTTTCAGTCCCCTCAATAAATATTCCTTGCATTTAAATTATAATTTATTGTGTTTTGCATATTGTTGTGTTTGCATGCATAGAGTACAAGTTGGTAGCTGGATATAATCATAAAGGTGCCTTGTCACAAGGGTGGGAGTTGCATTAATTTCCTGTGGGGCAGTACCCTGACAGGCACCTGTCAAAAATTGTTGGACTGGCAGTATAGCCTAGAGGTTAGAGTAATGAGCTGTGAATGAACTTGGTACAGCCAATAGGTCTGGGTTTGATTCTCACAACCTCTACTTGCATACTGCGTGATTTTGAATAAGATACTTAACCTCCCCAGGGCACCCCTGAAAACAGGCACATGTGCCTATGGGCCTTATCCAGTTACCAAAGATTTTTTTTTTTAATGAAAAAAGGTTCCCCATTGGAGGAGGCACCACACCCCTTTTTTTCTACTTACCTCCAATACCAACCAAGCCTAGGTGGGTGGGGGTGGTTACATATGATTTTACAATGAATCAAGTACAAGGCTAAAGACCAATTACTTTTTTGTAGGTAGGGGGAAAAAGAGCAGACTGGATGGGCCTGGTGGTCCTTATCTGCCATCAAATTCTATGTGTCTATGTTTCTGTCCTTACGAGACAGTCTCGTTATTGTGATGACAGTCAGCCAACTAGCACATTATCACTGGTATTATTCACCTGTTTGGAAAAAAGCTATTGGGAATATTTGCTGTCCCTAGCTAATATTGTGGTAACTTCACTCCTCCCCTCCCTGCACTTATTTACAGTTGCTGCGTTGACTGCACACCCACGATGTCACTGCTGCCATTTCATTTAGAATAAAATGATCACTCTGAGCTCTCAGCAGTAATCGTAATGAGAATAAAATGATAGCTGTGAATTTGCTGTGGAATAAACTGTTTATAACTGTAGCTTGTGACTGGAGGAGAGGATCCGGAGGTACTACGATTGTTCAGTATATCTGGCCACCAATAAAATACATTGTGGGTGTTTTGGAGCAGTTATGGCAGGTTATCCGAATTTTATTGTTCCTATTGGTTGTCACTGGCATGTCTGCACTCAGTTATTTTTATTGTAGTGTTGTCATCGCCTTAAATAGAGTAGCCCGGTCCTATGGACTGTTTACATTTCTGGATAGCCCAACTGCTGCCTCGGAGTCCACAGTTGGTATTCAGACCATGACTCCCATATATAATGAGGCCTGCTCAGTGTTGGGCAAGGTGTGGAGGTGAGATGCTAGTCTCCTATGTAGGCTAACAATCGTTCACTCACTTACACCCTGCAAACTGACATGACTTAACGTCAGATGTAAATGTGCACTTCCAGACCTTCCCCTTCACCTGCATGAAAGGTGAAGTCAAGGAAGCTCTGAAATCACTGTGTGGAGTGTGGAAAACCATAAGGGGAGAAATGATGGGGAAGATAAAGACCAATTCAAAAATCTTTTTAAACAAGTAATCACTTTTCGATTATGGATAATTCCTGGAGATACAGTATATACATTTAAATGAGAACATCCTCTTTCCCAAGGGGTAACATCCTATAGCGGTGAGTATTACTGAGTGCTCAATATGAATGACTCAATAATATCGCCCCCATGTAGAGCGAGTGGAGAAAAAGAGCACCAAATGGTTATAGTGAGTACAGCACTAAGGGATACGCACTACACTCACGAGAAAGGGGATAAAAAGATTAATTTGGCCAACCCTTGCCAAGCTGGCCATGTGGCATAGTGGCTTGAGCCTATGGTGCTGGGTTCAGATCCTGGTCCTGGTGCAGGAAGTTATTTTGCTTCCAGTAGGAGTTGCTATTTTCTCCTAAGTCTGCTCCCCCTGGAGTTAACAATCTTTATTTTAGGGGTGCAGGGGCATGTCCCCTGTGTTGGTGGGTGAAGGGGGCTTGTCCCCCGCATAAAAAAGTTGATTTTCTTTTTTTCTTCTTATGAAATAAGTGACTGTCACTATTTGCGATGGTCGGTGTTGTGCGGTTTGCCCTTTTGACTTTGGCCAGTTGTTGTCTCGCTTTATGTGATCAGCGGTCTTATAGACTTGCTGTTATCACATAAAACCTTCACAAGGTAGCATGTACATCTTGATTCAGCACCAAATCCTATGATATTTCAATTGGATTAATGTGACAAAGGGCCAGATTCACAAATCGAACCATGCACACAAAGGGGTGCTTGTGCCTCCACGTGGTGCACAGAGGTCCTGCTCCACATGTTTGGAAACCTCCACAAATCCATGGCCCCTTGTGTGTGCCCCTTATGCATCCAATCTCTGGCCATAGAGTGTTTTCATACATGGCCAGGGCAGGGGTGGGTGGAGGAGCAGAGGCGGTCATTGGCACCATTCGCCATACAAACTCTGCACTGCAGTTGGATAGTCGTGGGGGTGGAAGTAATGCTGTCCTAAATGTTGAAGTAGCTGGCATGTGCCCCAATCTGCAAAGCAAAGTAATATTCCTGGGGGTCTGATCAGCCTCCTACACCAGCTCCCAGCCCTCAGAGACTTCAAAGTGGCCTGTGATCTGAACCAGCATCAGCTGGTGGCTTGCAATTTTGTATTATTCTGACAGGGACATGGCAGCCCTTACAGTCTGTATCCTGCCAACTCTTCTTCTGTGCAGAGTCATGAATCCACTGCAAGCCACCCTGGGCATCAGAATGGACAACTGGTATCTGGCAGTGTCCTGCTGCATCTTGCCACCCCCTGTCCCAGGTGGTATCACTACAAAATACCAACACTTAAAATCCCGACAATCACCAGCCCGAAACCGACATCCTGTTATGGCACTTACCCTATGCATTAACATCCCCATGATGGATAGCCTGACAGTGGAGTTTGCCAGGACTTGGAGTTTGTTATAATAACTTTGGAGGGGTGTGGAGGGTGAAGACCCCACGATGGGGGGTGCGAGTAGCATAGCCCCCCCCAGACCACAAACCCAACATGAGTCCACTGTCAGGCTCTCTGTCATCGGGATGTTCATGTGTTGGGTAAGTGCTGCACTGGGATGTCGGTCTCGGGCTGGTGGGTGTTGGGATTTTAAGTTTCAGTATTATGTAACAGATCCCCCCAGGCAAAGCACCACACTCACAAAGCATAGCGTGCAGGGGCAGTGGATACCACCTGGAGTGGATGGGCACCGGGGTAGAGCATAGCATCTGGGATATGCTTGAATTATGTATAACCCAGTCCACTTTGTGGATTGGACCCTTACTCACCAAAAGCACTTGGCAGTAGTGGTATTTATATTGTGAATCTGATGATACTTAATGTTAAATCTCTAGAGATAAATAAAGATGTGTAAACCATAGAAGCAAACATCTAATCCCAGCACTGTGGGCAGTGGGTTGTGCTTTCTTGTGGGAGACTGAAGGTCATGTCCTAACCTTCCATGTCCAAACAGTAAAAAGCACAGCGCCAGCCTCCAATGCAGATTAAAAAGGTTTATTACTCACAGATTCAGAGCCACAAAACCACAGCAGTGCCACACAGGTAGACGACTATTCCCTCACACACAGGAGATGCTGGTCTAGCCTTCCATGTCCCGGAACTTTGTAGTCTTGGATGCAGCAGAGACTCCTCCCACTGCTTGCTCACCTCCCGCAGGTGACATATGAGCAACCATTATACCACTGGGAAAGATCACACAGTGTCGGCCTTCACCGCCACAGGCAGACATCAACAGGGCAATGTATTATACATAATGGCAAGTGGAATGGAATATGAGACAATATACCTGATACTGCAAATGGCACTGGCCCTTGGCACTTAAAAGGCACAGCTTACATACAAACAGATATTCCTGCTAAGCTGTACAATGGTCCTCAAGTACCTCAAGGGAATTAAAGTCCAAGAGGGTAGCATCTTCCAGAAAAAGAAATGTGCAAGAACAAGGGGGCACAATTTGAAGATAGAGGGGGGACGGCTCAGAGGTAATGTGAAGAAGCATTTTTTCACTGAGAGGGTTGTGGATGCATGGAACAGCTTCCCTGAGGAGGTCGTGGAGACAAGAACAGTGGGGGACTTCAAGAATGCATGGGACAGGCATAAGGCAGTCCTAGTGGGGGTAGGAGGAAGTAAGCTGTTGGTTAACTAGGATCTGCAGCTTATCTGTTAGGTAGGAAAATGGGCAGACTAGGTGGGCCAAGCGGTCCTTATCTGCCGTCAAATTCTATGTTTCTATGTTTCTTTTTATGGCATTCCCATAATGCTCCCCCATTAGGGGGAGCATTCCCATAAGGTGCATGAAAGTGGATCACGGCACTGACGGTGGTGAGATCAACACATGAAGCAAGGAACTAGGACGTAAGCGAAACAAAGCAGAAAAATAGAGAATTATGCATAGACAAGGTGCCCTACACATTTGCTTACATCCTTTTTTATTTCAGTTTATTATCAAAATGAAGGTGTAGAAACTTGATATTTCTGCTTATCACAGCAAGAAAGCAAAATTCCTGCAGTGTAATTAAAGACAAAAGGCAACAGCAATTAAACAGCTTGTATTTTCAGCTGTTTTGCAAAACGATTACTGCAGCATATCATGTTGAATATGTATAGAGTTTTGATAATGGGCTTATATGGCAGTTCCCAACATGCTTACTGTATCAAAAGCCATATTAAAAACAAGTAATTTATTCAAGTGCACCTACCTTAGCACAACACATTTTTTTAAAATGTTATTTATTTATTAGTTTATTAATTACATTACTTTTATTTGATTATTAATTACACTGTATATGTACAGATAAACAAATGTATGTTTCCCCTGTGTTTGTCTGTATAATAATGAGTTACATTAGTATATTTCAATGTATAACTCTCACAAATGAGATCATATCTCAAAGGGATTATCCCAGGGGCAACATTTTTAAATGAATAAAATAAAAATTTATCTGAAGACTCATCCTATGATGTTAAAGCAAATAGGTGGCTCAAGGAAGAGGGATTACCTCATATAAAATCAACCAGCGTTATCGTGCTTTCTACAGAATAATTTCAGTTTTAGGAGAATTTGTTTGCTCAGGATAGACCAACTAATACGTAACATCATGCTTTTTACCCATTTCCACAGCTGGATGAACTGTAGCACTGAGAGCTTAAGTGACTTGCCCAAGGTCACAGAGTGAGTATTTTGGGTCTAGTGGGGATAGAACTTGTGATTCCCTGGTTCTGAAACTAATGATCTAACACCTGGACTACAATAAGTTTGACCTTATCATTAAAACATGCACTGAAACAAAACTTTATATAGCTCGAAAAAATCATTTTTAATGTGTGCCAATCATCATTGTCACTAGTGCATGTAAATATAGTGTAGAAACTTAGGAAATGTTGCCAGATAAAGGCCTGTCAAGGTCTGTTCGAGCTTGCCGAGTTATGGGACTGTGCCCCTGTCAGTATTTGTTTCTTCCCCTCCCCTTCCCTAACTCCCCCTCACACATACTTTTGCCATGTGCCTCTGCTGCCTACTTTTGAACCCTTCAGTGCAGCCAACCTCTAACAGAAGATTGTTTCAATCTGACACCACTTTTTCCATAAAGCAATACGTCCTGACGCCAAATGTAAAGTACAGTGCTGCTCAGCTCAGTGTCAACTTGTACCTTGTTGCAAAATTTCAGTAAGCAACTCTCAGGCACTCCTGTTATCAATAGTTAATCCTATCAACTTGATGCCTAGTGTTATAAACATCACTGCAATAGTAGCAGGATACCTTCAGTTAAAGGGAAACTCTGAATAATAGAAAAAAGGCAGCAGTTGCTGCAGAAATGGCCGATTATGTCTTTCAGCATTAAAGTAAAATTTTTAAGTACCTGTGTCCAGTGTTATCTGATTTTGAAACACCCACCCTGATTGTCACCTTGCCAAGCTGTCTGTGGCCATCATGTGCACACCAGGTGACTTCCAGCACACCGGGTATGCTAATGAGGGCTATCAACTCTGCCATTGGTTGATAGCCCTCATTAACATACTCCACCTGCCAGAAGTCACCTGGAGTGCAAGACATGGCTGCAGGCAGCTCGTCAACATTATGGTCAGGGCAGGTGTTTTTTTTTTTTTTGGCAGTCTGCCGTCGTGCCCCATCAGCCACGCACTTTGTCCCGACACACACCCTGAGGATCCCAACTCCCTGAACACCCCTCAGCTTACCCCCGGGGTGGGGCCACTGGGAGGGACCAGTGGAGTTTTAGTCAATGACCCAGTAGCAAGAGTCCAGTCAGCAGTGTGGGGTCCAGCATGTGGCATCATCAGGCGGCAGTGGGACCACTTTTTTTGTAATGCTGGTGGGATGTGCAGTGACATCCATGGGAAAAACCCAACATCTGTCCCACCTCCCACTGATCCAAGTGCTGTTCACGGCAGATCCCTTGGCCTCTGCCAGGAATCCATAGGGCTCCAGACACTCAACCCCCCCCTTCCCTGGAGCAGAAGAGCCAACCCCTGGATGCTTAAGTCTTCTCCCCCAGCCAGCCCTCCGACTGCTGAGTCCATTCCTGAACTCAAGATATCGGCAGGGACAGGTATCATTGGACAGAGGTACTTAAAAATGTTACGTTAATGCTGAAAGTCCTAATCAGGCGTTTCTGCAGCAACTGCTGCTTTTTTTCTACTATATGGAGTTTCCTTTTAAAGTGGAACCTGTCACTGAGCACTACAGCATATTTATTCCATTCTATGCCATTGTAACACACTCTTTACTACCCTGCACCCCTTGTAGTGCTGCTGCTACACCCACTTCCTAGGATTCTCATGTAAACTAGGTGTTGCATCTAAACCATCATATCTTAGAGTGTAAAACTTCAAATAAGTCAATGTATATAGTATTTTATTACTGAGTACTATTTTTAGGGCCCATTTATGACTGCTGCAGAAAGCCACAAAAGTATGGAAATGTTCTCCTGAATCTTCGTGATTGTGTGGTGTGGTCTTCCTAGGATTTGAGTAATTGCTTGAAACAGTGTTGAAATTACCCTATAATAACTTTGGCAATGTCATTTATAGTTAGGAAATGTACTCACCAACTAATCCTTCTACTGCGCTTTGGGAGTACGTGCTAAAGTTATTGTAAAACAAATGCTACTTTAAGCAATTGTTCAAACCCTAGGAACAGGCCACCAAATAATCATAAAGATTTAAGGAAGTATTTATCCTAACAGTGCATTCTTCTACTTGTACTGCTTTCTGTTACAACCCTAACTGCTACCTGTCACAATGTGTGGGAATAAACTTCGGATGAAGGAAATTTACAGGTTTAAAACAGACCGTGGTGTGATATTTATTTTTCCAAAATTAGAAAAATAATAAATAAAAACCAAAAAAACTGCAAACAAAATCACTACTTAACATCAGTAGTTTCTCACCTAATCATTCTCATCTGCATTCAACAGCTTGTCTACAGTAGCAGCTCTCTCCTTCACTCCCAAGACTGAACTCTACTGGACTGAACTGAAATGAACTCAGTGAAGAGGTTGTATATGTTTTGGTGGGGTCACCTGACTGAGCCCTTTCTATTTATATATCTGGACATGTTGTTTCAAAACCAAGGGAGGTTTTGTTTCAGGGGACTTCCTGGTTCAGTTAAAGGTACAGTGTATATCTCCACAGATATTGACTCTCTATATCTCTGATCCACAGTGACTAAGCACTTTTATGAAGCACACCGCATTCTTTTGTTCAGCCTCATACATAGCACTTTATACAGTAACAGGTTTATAGTGTGAATTTATTAAAATATCTTAAGGATTTCTTATAACTGTACTAATCATGAAATTATTATTGTTTTACATGGCTTCTGAATCCTTTTTATTTAAAAAAGGCTTTATTAACCATAGGCCAGATATTCAGAAATGCGCCAAGGGCCTGCTCAGGTCTGGCACAGTGCAAATCCAATGTGCCATGGCACAATGAGTGCAATATTCAGAACTTGCGCATGCCGAAATGCACCAGTATAACATGGATAAATATATGGCACAGATGTGCCATGGCACAACCAGACGTGCACCATGGTGCAACCAGACATGTGCCATGGTGCACAAAGAGAAGCCCCAGGCAATGGTGGGAGCACAGCAGCAGAGTAACAGAGGGGGGCACAGCAGAGGAACAGACCCAGGGACAGTGCCAGGGATGCACAGTGGCAGGCCACAGGTGGCCACCACCAGCAGGGCACACACAGGCACCCAGACACCCCCCACCCCAGAACACAACAGTGGCACAGAAAGCAGGCAACAGGTGGCACCAATGCCCAATGGAGGGCCACCAATGGAATCCCCCCAGACCACATACTGTGTCTCACCCACCCACCCAGACCCCAGCAAGTAAAACCTAGGACCATGCTGCCAAGCACACAAATGCCGCACATCCCAGACAGCTGCCCCATGGCCACCCCAGGGCACAGCCACTGACCAAGGGGCAGGACACCACCACTGTGGGATACACCTAAGCACACAGCAGTGTGCTGCAGATGCACGACCCACACACTGACACAGACACACACACCACACCACTGCAGCATGGCTCCTCATGCCAGCTGCAAAGCAGACACCGACACAGGCAGGTAAGTCAAAATATCTGTAATGTACAAAACTATATACAAGTGCAAGGGGTGGGAAAGGGTAGGAAAGTGAGGGAAGGGGACAGGAAACAGGGACTGTACAGTGGGAAGGGGGATGGATGGGGAGGGACAGCAAGGAGGCAGAGAAAGGCTGGTGCTGGAACTAAGGGTGGCCATACCCTGCCACCACCTAGTGCCTCTGTCAGTGCTAGTCTGCCAGGATAAGCTGGCGCACCTGCTGGACTGCCTCCATGGTGGTGGACATTATAAAAATGATCTGGCACAGCAGCTGACAGTACAGCAGCAGCCTCAACCTCCACTGGATACCTATGATAAAGAACAGGACAGGTGATCATTGCAAGGTCCCAAGGTACCATGCCCACCCACTGTGAGTAATGGGCAGTGGGAACACACACCACTGGAGTGGTGCCCCAGCCACCCTAAGGGAGTGGGCCAAAGCCTGCCAGCAACCCAGTATGCCATGACAGTGCACAGCGGTGGGCATCACTGCCCAATGGTCACCCAACTGCTCAGTGACATTCAGATGGCACTGGGCACCAGCAGCACCACAGCAACACCAGTGGCAGCTGGGGTGCACACCCCCCCACCAATAGCTGGTGCATGTGTGCAGCGGCCGCCCCACAGTGGCATGCACCACACACAATGTGCAACACACAGCTGCCACTGCAAATAGCACAGGTGGCCATGGTCACACCCACTCCCCTGCTGACCACCCTGCAATGTGCACAGGACCAAAACAGTGCATACCTGCTTGCTACGGCCCCACTGATGCCTGTCCCGCTGCTGCACCACCACCACTAGGTCCTGCTGCAGCCTGCTGAGCATGCCCTGGTGTTCCTGCCGCCCTCACCCGGTGGCAATATTCAGGTCCTGAGAATAGAAAAAAGACAGGTACACATCATAGAACACCCACAGCATGTGCCTACCACCCCCACCCCTGTGCACAGTGTGTGCCCCTGCCTGGCATGTCCTGCAAGGCTGTATTGCAATAGAAGCTGCGGCTGGCAATGCCACACCACAACGCACACAATGACAGTGTACTCCTCTGCAGGGCATACCAGGCAGCCAGGCCATCACCACAGTACAGCACTAGGGCATACATGCAGCATGGGATGACTTACCTGGCCATGGCACGGCCCCTCGGTGGACACATGCCTGCAGCTGTCTCAGGCACTCTGGGTCCCACCGCATGAGGTTGCCATACCGGTAGTAGCATTGCTGCCCAGTTCTGGCCACCCCAGTGTGCTGCATCAGGTTGGCAGTGATGCTCTGCTAGACATCCATCTGTGTCTGTTGCAGCGGCACCTGTCCAAATAGCCCTGGTGCATGAGGCTGCACACAGGCCACCAGATTCACTAATTCAATATTGGACCAGTTACGGTCCCGACGAACTCCCCGCTGCGCCATTATACTGACAGTGAAGTATGGGGACAAAATGGCAGCCAGAAGTGCACGTGTACACATGTGCGGGATGCGCACCTCGTGGAGGCATGCGCTGTGTCAGCCAATTGCACAATGCCAGAGATGTGTGACATGGGCGTGGCCTGACAGGCACCTGGTGGTAGAGACCCAAGGGGTCAGAGGGTCACAGTAGGGGTCAGGGGTCGACCAGCACACTGTGTGCCAGTGCGCAATAGCAGCCATGGTGCACAGTGAGTCACGGTCCCTATTGCACAGTGCGCAACACACCTGCTGCATGTGCACTACAGTCCTGGGCACTGTTCATGCCTGCACATTGTGCCACAACTTGCTCCAGAGCAATTCCACTGCACACAGAGCAAGTATGTGATATTCAGCCGCCACATGCAAATGAGCTCATCAGCCAATGTGCTGTGCACTGGAGAAATTAGCATGTCATTACCGTTGTGCCAATACTCATTTGCATGCGTTGCGCCATAAAAGCACCACTGACCAGCACAGGCCATGAACCAGTGTTGCAACCATCTGAGGTAAGTTGCACATGCTGCTGAGCCCAGCCAGCATAGCAGGGTGGATGGAGGAGACTGCTGCTGACAGACACACATGTCCATGTCCACAGGTAGCACTATGTTGGAGCGTGAAGAGAGTGAGGAGCATGGCAAATGCAGGCCCAATTTTACTAAGGAAGAGGCAGATGCCCTGTTTGAGGCCTACCTCAACAGGGAGCCACTGCTGAGTGCTGCCACAGGCACACCACAGGCCAGGGCTGCGGCCTGGGAAGAGGTCACGGCTTGTGTCAACCAGCAGGGCAGCCACCATCGGTCTGTGCAGGAGTGCCTTAAGAAGGTTATGATAAGCGGTGCATCAAGGAGAAGGTGGCGGCTATCTGTGCAGCCCGGACAGCCACTGGAGGAGGGGTCTGCTGATGTGCCACAGCTCATGGTGCAGGAGGAACTGGTGGCAGCCACCATGTGCCGCAGCACTGTTGAGGGTGTGCCGGGTGGAGGTTTTCAGATGGGTGGAAGCCCATCACTGCATGGTACATATGTTGGGCACACACAGCACGCAGTGGTTGGGGGAGAGGATGGGAGGGATGGGGGCCATGCATCACTGACACATTTGTTTTCTCTTTCAGCACCAACATGTCTGCATGCAATGGATGGGCACCAGTAGCAGCCATGGAGGCAGGCCCAGCCCCGGAGGACCAGCCATCCACCTCCATGGGCATCCAGGGGCCTGATCAGCTACAGCATACCACTGCTGTCCAGCTGGATGTCCTGGGCAAGGGGTCGGATGAGGTCCTGGCTGTATTTCAACAGGATGTCAGCCATGGTGTCCTCTCTGTGGAGACACAGATCGGGGTGGGGTCCGACACTGAGGATGACCTGACCATGATCCTGGACAGCATGGGTGGTGTTGTGGGGGAGAGGCCCATACCAGGTACCATCACAGGCAGTGCACCCAGCAGCCTGTCAGCAGTGGAACAGCTGCCTGCTGCCACAGCAGGTGCTGCTGTGTGCACCACCATGGCAGTGCCATGTGGTGGTGGTGGTGTGGCCACGCAGGCTCTGGGCAGTTTACAGGGGCCAGAGGGGCAGCAGTGGCAGGTGGCAGGGGACATAGGGCAGCCAGACACAGGGTCCACTACTACGGCACCTGATAGGGATCTGCTCCATGGGGACCCCACTGTGCAGCATACACCTGAGTGGGGGGCTGTGCAGCATGGTCGTACACCACAGGAGGGTCAGCACCCCACCTAGGTTTCCCTGGGTGCCTACCCATTGGCAGAGCACACCCATTTACTGTGGGTCTCCATGGAGCAACAGGTGCTGTTGGTAGCTGGGGTGTATGCACTGTGTGCAGAGGTGCTCCAGGAGACCAAGCAGTGCAAGAGAGGCACTTCACAGCACCTGGAGGCTATTCAGCACTTGCCGGAGGACATGACCGCATCCCAAGATCGCATAGCCAATGTGATCATGGATGGCCTTGCACTGCTGGCTGCCACAGGGCATGGCTGGCCACCTCAAACACCACATAGTGCACTGTCCACCTCATGATCCCAGCATCAAGTGACACCCTCCCTGTCGACACTGGGCTCCGCTGTTGGCATCCCAGGCATGCCTGGGGCAGGCCCGTTTGGGTGCCTACACACCCCTACATGAACCCGGTCGCAGTCCTGCAGTACAA
Organism: Neoceratodus forsteri; assembly: GCA_016271365.2. NCBI lineage: Eukaryota > Metazoa > Chordata > Ceratodontiformes > Ceratodontidae > Neoceratodus > Neoceratodus forsteri. The sequence goes on from CM028133.1 coordinate 12,898,299, forward strand.
CCCCTTGGGGGCTGTTGCATACACCCCCTGTGGCCAATGTGCAGCCTGTGGCTACTGATCAGCCCCAGCGTGGCCACCTCCATGGCTGCAGTGGCCATCGTTCCAAGCAGCGGACCTGATGTGCATGCTGCCCTGGCTGCAGTCTGCTGCCGCTGCCCTGTGCATGTATGGGTGGTGTGTGTGTGTGCATACCACAGGTGTGGCACCTATGTGTCGTGCTGCATGATGCCTGTGTGCATGCCTGCCCAGCCACTCGCCCATGTGGCGTGGGTGTGATGAGAGTGGATCTGCACCAGTTGTGCCTGTACACTGGTGCACTGCATCTGATCCCAGCCACATGCCAGCACCTGGACATATGTGTGTGTGTGTGTTGCTGTTCACTGCTGTGTGCAGTTGTGTGTGGCTGTGTGGAACTGTCACCCCCACCCCTGCACCACGCCTCTATGTGTCCATGCCCATTGCCATGTACGTCCCTGCCTGTGTGCTGCACCTGTGTGTGTGGCCAGTGCATGGGTGTGGCACCACCTACCTGCGTGCACCATAGTGCTCCTGTGCAATGGTGTCCCTGTGCTGGCATGCCATCCTCTGCAGCCTGGAATCCCTCCACCAGGCGGGGGCTGTCCACCACCCTCCGGCCCATTGCCCTCATCGTCCCTACTACTGTTCCTCTCATCAGTCTCAACAGCTCTCCCACGGTCAATGGCCATGTTGTGCAGTATGCAGCAGGCCAGGAATAGGCCACAGGCTTTCGAGGAGCCGTACTGTAGGGCACCGCCAAACCTGTCTAGGCAACATTACAATGCCATCAGCATCCAAACTACATGCTCACTGATGTTCCACTTGCTGACATGTGCCTCATTGTACCGTTCCTCTGCTGGGGACGATGGGTGCTGGTAGAGAGTGAGCAACCAGGGCTTGAGTGGATAGCCACTGTCACCTGTGTGGATAATGACATGGTTAGCCCTGTGTCCTCTGTTGCTGTGCCCCTTGCCTATCCCTGGCACCCTTGCCAGTGCACCCGTGCCCTACCCCATCCCATGCCCTGCTATGCCCAGCACCTTACTCATCCCATACTCACCCACTAGGTGGCCCATAGGGATGTCCCCACATTCAAACCTGTAGCACAGCTCAGAGCTGTGCCAGATGAATGCATCATGTGCACTCCCAGGGTGTGTGGCACAGACATTGGTGATGCACCCCTTGGCATCGCACACCACCTGGCAGTTCACACTAGGGAACCCCTTCCTGTTCACGTACACCACACCCTCAGGGCCAGGTGGCATGTAAATGCCCACATGGGTGCAGTCAATGGCCCCAAGCACAGCAGGCATACGTGCTACCCTGTGGAAGTCCTGCATGGATGATGTATGCTCTGCCTGTGTGCTGGGGAAATGGATGTATTCTGAAGCATGTGGCAGCAGGGCATTGAGGAACTGTGTGAGGAGGTGGGATGTGGCCAACTGGGTTATGCCTGTAGTGTCCCCTGTTGGTCTCTGGAAGGTGCCAGTGGTGAGCAGCCACATGACAGCTGTCACCTTTGTCTCCACAGACATTGCATGGCTCTGTCTTGTGTGTGCCTGCATCTCCTCACTGCACAGCTCACAGAGCTGCATCAGAATGGCCCTGTTCAGGTTATACCAGCCCACAATCTCCGTATCAGTGTAATTCTCGAAGGTTGTGTGGGCATGGTACCACCTGTTTCGGGAGTGCCACCAACGGGCCCTTCCATAGCCATGTCACTGTTCCTTCTGCTTCCTCACACCCCTCATTATGGCCTCCATTAGGAAGGGTGCACTGGCCATGGCCTCTGATGTCCTGTCTCCCCCTGGGCAGTTGGCTGCTGCAGGCTGTATGCCACTCTGGTGCACTGGGTGGCACTTTGCCTGCCTCTCCCTCTCTCAGCCCCTGGCTCACTCTCCACTGCCACCTCTGTCCCTCACCCCCTGTGGCTGCCTGTGCCAGTGACTCTGTCCCTCACAGACTCTGTTTCCCTTGCTCTGTCTTTGTTTCTGTCCCTCCACCTTCTCTTGCCATGCTTTCTCTCCCTCTCCCCTGGTGCAAGTGCTGTCTGTGTGCTTGCGCCCTGTATTTATAGGCTCAAGTCTGCTCAGTGCATTCAAGATTTGCTCCACACTTGCGCCATGGTCCCACAGTTGAATATCGCACTGCGCCGCATATTCATGGGCACACCCCCTGCTCTTCCGCATGCATTTATTATGGTTGTGCATTGGCGCACTGGGATTTGTGCTGCACAATGGCTCCCACTGAATATCGCTCCTTGGCGCAAGTCCGCCATGCGCAACTGCTTTGAATATCCTGGCCTATATGTATACCTATTTAAAATAAAGGCAGGCAGTATAGCACAGTGGTCTAAGGTTCTGAGCTGCAAATTTGGTGACATCCAGCAGACCAGACCTGGGTTTGAATCCCACAGCTTCTACTTGCATACTGTGTGACCCTGAGCAAGTCACTTAACCTCCTTGTGCTCCCAGGTCATTCCTGTAAAAAAGCTTTCAGCTTAGTGTGCTCTACCTGGTTAAACAACTAAATAAAAAAAATTAAATAACCTTCATTCTTTTTGGACACAAAATGCACTTATGCACTTTACACAACACCTCTCTGGGTGTTTGGCATCATTCCAGGGACTGAATGGATGGAAATGGAAAAAGAATGTAAAGAGAGAACTAGTAGGAAGTTTAGTCGGGATAGTAAAGACATATGCTAGGTGGCTGACCCAGGGTGGGGGGGTAAGAAGAAAAGCAAAGACAAAAGTGTTAACTGTTGCACAGCAGAAGTTTTGGTAGCTAGGAAATAAGGAGATAGAAAAGTGGTCCATCAGTGACAGCCAAGGGTGTAGCCTAACTCCACCACACACTTCCCTCCTTAAGAAAAAAACTTTTCTCAAAACTATACTGGTTTTTAAAGAACCCTCTCTCAGTCATAAATATTCTACCAAAACACTAGAATGGGGGTTGTTTGAAACTTTCTCTCACCCACTATAAGAGCTTCACCCCAGGGTCCCTTAATTCAGCTATTTTTAGTATTGTCCACCATACCAAGTTACTGCAATATGACAATACTTTCACAACATTACCCTGGGGCTGTCATACAGTTCAGCACAGTACCCATCTTTGCTCTCAGAGGACTTCAGTCTGTAGTGACTGTCTACCCACTCTGGTTACTACAACTCAGACATTTCATATGTAATATCAGGCACCCATCAATAGGCATTGTTTCAGCACCCATCACTTGGCATAGTTTCAGCCCTGTGCACCCACTATCGTACCTTCATCAGTATATTAAAACAAAGGAAGTAATATACAGAAGTTTTATGCTGACTTCTAGCTTCCTCTCTCTAGCTATCAGGGTGGCCGTACAGGCCTATACCACAACTTTCTCCAGGCAAGTTGTACCCAGCTCTAACCCCATTCTAACACATTGTTTCCACTCAGGGGCCCAATCCTAGGTTCCACCCCATACCTAGATCCTCCATGACCATAGGTTCCTCTTGTTATATCATACAGTATAGACATTTCTTTTATGTTATACATTTCTCGTAATCATTTCATACATTTCATTTGACATCACAGGGGGTTCAAAACATGAGAAAGTCCCTTCAGCCACCATGGTGTCTTCCCTGTTGCTTGTAGTCTTCAGCACAATATGCTTATGTCCTGAAACAGTCTTACCTGGGGCCTTCATCTCGTCATCCTCCAAGCAGCAGCAGCCCAAAAAATGGGCAACAATGGGATCTCAAAAGTGGCTGGCAACAAAGGTTCCATCAGGGCATCCTCCTCCTCCTCTAGAACCCATGGATCCTGGTCCTCTGCCTCTGCCATGAAATCCTCTGGTTAGGAGCCCTCCATCAGCACCTGGCAGCAGTGCTCTGCCTCTCTCTCTGGTGCTGGTCCACCTGACCGCTGCGTTCCATCGAACTTCAATCCAGGCACTAGCTCCTCTCCAGTTCTCCTCACCTGGGCTCTGGTATGCACACCGGTAAGCCCCTTCTACTTCAGAACATCTTTGACATCCACAAGATCCTGGAGGTACACTATCCTGCTCTTTGCTCCCATGTCTGGATACCAGTGCTGGTATCTGGGTACTGGCCTCCCCCTTGTTTCTCTGGATAACCAGTACTATCCCACTCTGACACCAAGTTTGTCAAAGCATGTGGGAATAAACTTCAGACGAGGCAAATATATTGATTTAAAACACACCGTGGTGTGATATTTATTTTTCAAAAGTTAGAAAAAATAATAAATGAAAACAAAAGAATTGCAAAGAAAATCACTACTTAACATCAGTAGTTTCTCACATAATACAGTCCTGGATCTTAGAGCTGCTAAGACCCTTCTCCTCTGCATTCAACAGCTTGTCTACAGTAGCACCTCTCTCCTTCACTCTCAAGATTGAACTCAACTGGACTGCCTGAAGTGAACTCAGTGAAGAGGTTTTATATCTTTTGGTGTGGTCACCTGACTGAGCCCTTTCTATTTACATGTCTGGACATGTTGTTTCCAAACCAAGGTGATTTTTGTTTCCGGGGACCTCCTGGTTCAGTTAAAGGTACAATGTATATCTCCACGGATATTGACTCTCTATATCTCTGATCCACAGTGACTAAGCACTTTTACATAAAGAATACCACATTCTTTTGTTCAGCCTCATACATAGAACCTTATACAGTAACAGATTTATAGTGTGAATTTATGAAAATATCTTAAGGATTTCTTATAACTGTACTAATCATGAAATGATTATTGTTTTATATGACTTCTGAATTATTTTTATTTAAAAAGGCTTTATGAACTGTATGTATTCCTATTTAAAATAGCCTTCATGCTTTTTGTACACAAAATGCACTTCTGCACTTTACACAACACCTCTCCAAGTGTTTGGAATCATTCCAGGGACTGAAAGGATGGAAATGGAAAAAGAATGAAAATAGAGAACTAGTAGGAAGTTTAGTAGGGATAGTAACAAGTTACATTAGGTGGCCGACCTAGGGTGGGGGGAGAAGAAAAGCAAAGAGAAAAGTGTTAACTGCTGTGCAACAGAAGTTTTGGTAGCTAGGAAATAAGGAGATAGAAAAGTGGTCCATCAGTCACAGCATAGAGTGTAGCCTAACTCCGCCACACTAACTAAAGGTAATTTCTTGCCTGGCCCGGTGGCGCTGAGGGTTGAGGCGCTGGATACCACACCTCGTGACACGCTGGTGACTCGGGTTAGAGAACAAGCCCAGGTCATCAGGGATTAGCAGGGGAGGGAGAGGACTGAGCATCCGGAGGACAGCTCTACTCTCCCAAGAGGGAGGGGGGCTCCTGCTCGGCACTTGGCTGGCCTCTGGCAAATGTCAGTGGAAACTTCTTGCCATCGGGGCACTGGTCACTCCTTTACAGAACACGGGAAAATATCTTCCAGCTCTGATGGAGACAGAGCACCGGAGCTTGCTCTCGATTTGCAGCTGTCTTCCTGGCACCGTTCAACTGATGAATCCAGATGCTTCGGGGTGTTTGAACCCCCACCCCATCCCTGCCTGGGGGGGGTAAGCCACAGCTCCATGGGTGACAGGGGCAGATCAGGTAAGATGGCTTGCAGCAGGATGACTCCTAGGTGCTCCTGAGGATATCGGGGCTGGTGGGAGGGAGGCAAGAAAAATAGAAAGTGAAAAAAAAAGGTAATTTCTTGCAGCACACAAAGAAAGGAGAACATACCACACTCCTGCTGCAGACTGCAACTTCATACTGGGGGCAGATCAAAATGTCTTTTATATTTAAGGCAAGGCAGACAATTGTATTTGTTTGGCACCCATTCCCAAGTAAGCAATAATACTCCTCAGGGTGGGCAGTATTGTGCTATACGCTGGACTGCCCAGGGGCATTCTAAGGCCTGATGCCACAAGCAGAGGGCATTATGGGCCCTGGAGGGTCCAGTACAACCCATACCACCCACCCAGGAGGATATTATTCTGCTTAGAAAATGGGCTACATGTGACATTTTTATATCGGATTTAAAAAATTAAAACAAAACCAACAAAAAACAGTAAAAATCAATTTTAAGTCATTTGTTTCATAAAGTAGTTCCTCTTCTGTTATACCTGCCATTGGAGGACAGTGCAGTGTGTCACAATTGTGTTTTTTTTTTTTTTTTTTGTTAACAGTTATCCCAGTGGTGCCAGATGTCTTCACCCCCCCCCCGGTTTGTTTTCTGGTTTGTATAAATGAAGCTGCATTTTATCTGTATGAAGCCCTCAACGTCACCCCCACTCTGTTGGTGCTTCATTTTCAGGACTGTAATGGGATTGGATAGGGTGGCTGCATACATTAGGCAGCAAAAGAAAGACAGATAAGCACCAGGTTACTAAAGCAATAAGCCACAAGGGTGTGTGGGTTATCAGGGGATCTACCATGGCTGGAGTGGGTTGCCCACGAGCAGCAGCCAAGTGGGTAAATCTCGACAGCCGTGGTAAATCCCCCAATAACCCACATCCTCTAAGTGGCTTATTGCGTATTATACAGGTTCATTTTTTTTATTATAATAAAATACAAATATTAAAGAGGTTGCTTTGTTTGTTTATTTTTACTCTATTTATTCTTACGCTGCAGAGGATTTGGATTATGATTATTTACTCAGCCGTTGATTATCAGAGGATTCACACTGGTGGTGAACTGCCAGTCTGATGATTTCATTGGCTGTTCACTTATGTCCACGGTATAATTTTTTTTTAAAGTTTTTTTGTTGTTGTTTCCAACCAGAATCAGCTCGTTCAGCTTCTAACCATGCCACCCACCAGTGAGAAGGGAACAACATAAAAACCAGAGAAATTGTCAGCAGATAAGGACTGCTAGGCCCATCCAGTCTGCCCGTAAGCCCTGTACTTGATTACGGCTTCTGACCCTCCCTCTGCTTTACCTCTATGGTTCCCCTATGCCTGTCCCATGAATGTTTAAATCCAACACAGTGCTCACTACAGCCACCTCCTGTGGCAGAATATTCCATGCATCCGCTACCATCTCCATGAAGAAAAACTTACTCACATACCCACTTAGCCTGCTACTTTCCAATACGGTGTCATGCCCCCTCGTTCTTGTGTTCCTCCTGTATTGGAAGATGCCTCCCCCTGCACCTTGTGTATGCATTATGGAGATTGCAAGGAGATTGTCAGCACCATAAGGAAATGTAAAAGGAGTGCTGCAAACATCAGGATCAGTACTCCGTATTGAAGATACAGCCACTACAGGTTCATTTTTTATTCAAGTAAAGGAGCCATTTTGAAGCAAATTCTTTTGTTTGCCACACAGGGGAATGTGATGGGAAAGATAAACTCTCAGTGGTATAGATTTCACTTCTACTGTCACTCACACTGCCTCAGCCGTACACTGCCTCCATTTGAAAAAAAATGCATAATCTGGTCTCCACTCTTCTCCAATGGCTGCTGTATAAAAAGGGAAAGGATTATGGCAACTTTTTTTTTCTTGTTGTCTTGTACAGCATCAGAGTCCCACAGGGCTCGTTACTGGGTCTGATGTTGTTCAGTCTATTTATTAACTACCTCCGGAGTGTCTGAAAAACAATAATCTGTAATATTGTATGCAAATGATGCAGTCATATTTCGGCTGGTAAAGATGTTAAGGAAGTAGTACAGAGCTTACAGAGTGACTTTAATGTTTTCCAAAAATGGATATGTGAACATCACCTTATTTTAACACGCACAAAAAAAAGTCAGTGCTTCTTCTAGTGTCCCTATTCTATAATCAGAAAGTTTCTCAAATGCTAATTCATAAACAGGATAATACACACCTAGAAAATGTCACATCATTTAAATATTTAGGATTAATGTTAGATGGGACCCTAACGTGTTCCTTACATGTACAGTAGATATTATGATTAAATCAGTAAATATGCAACTTGGGATGCTGCATCCCTGTTGAGACTGTATTACAGATTCAGCCTCATTGCTTACAGCCGAGGCATATTTGGTTTCTCTGGTTGAGTGTGGGTTATTGATATATCCCTCAGCTAATGCTGCTGTTCTGTCTGGGGTACAAGTATTAATTAATTTGTATCTGTCACTACAACTGGAAGTTAACCAAATACACACATCACTGTGATTGCTATAATTCACTTAACTGGTTTCCGCTATATGAACATATTCAGTATCATCAAGTACTACTGATACAGTAAATGTTGAACTCCTCATGTCCTTTAAGTATAAAAACTGATTCATTTTGAATCTGGTCTTGAAATTACTAAAGTGAATACTTAAAATGACCTTATAAAATGGTAAGGGAAACTCCTTCATCCTGACTGGTCATTAGCCATGCATTAGAAAGGAAAGAGAAAGGGGAAATTGTTTAACCAGGAGAGGCACACTATGCAGAAGCTTGTTTTCAGGTGCAACCTGGGAGCACAAGGAAGTTAAGTGACTTGCTCAGGATCAGACAGTATGCAACTGGGGGCTGTGGGATTCAAACCCAGGTCTCCAGGTTTGCAGCTCAGAGCCTTAAACCACTGCTCTATACTGCCTCCTAATGCATGGCTAACAACAAGTGCTGCTGTGCAGGATACAGGACAACAGAGAAATCTTTGTGCCTTGGAATGTTGAGCAAACTAACCACCATCATCCCCCCCACTAAGTGAGAGTTATCCACAAGCTTACTGTTGTGTTTCATTTACATAAGCTGCATCGTTCACCTATCTACCACAACACACTGCACAAACAAACAAAATTAAGCCAAATACTGGGTTTATTTTTTTTTTTTCATATTTTTACTGAACTGTGTGCCCATTCACCCACCCACCAGCAACTGACAGCATGCTGCCAACCCCGGCTGTCACTCATCAGTTTTTAAAACATTCAAAAATAGCTGTAATTTTAAGTGAAACTACACTTATTTTAATACTATGTCTCTCATGGCACATCGCTACCTGAATCAATCCCCAAAGTGCCACTGGCACTTTATCATCAGTGACAGTATGGGCAGTAACAGCAGAGAGACGTACACTCGCTCCTTGATGATTTCCTTCTCCTACAATACATCTAATCCCGACAACAGTTCTCTCCTTGATGTCATACTTTCTATGCATCCCCACAAAATTCTTCACTCTGCAGTCTTCCACAATGACATGAGTGATCATGGGGTGGTTGTTTGTACAAGATCACAAATTATAGCCAAACATCAACCAACACTCATAACTAACAGGTCCTTTTGCAAGTTTAATGCATCGGACTACTTATCCGACTTGAGCAAAATTAGATGGCAAGACCTCTACCTTGCCAAAACAATTGATGAGGTGGTCACTGTCCTTAATAATAAGCTCACCGTGCTGGCCAACAAGCATGCCCCTTTGATCAAAGTCAGGGTGCGTAAATCACCCAACCCATGGTTTACATCAGATCTCAAGGCTACACTCCTATGCTGTGATAAACTCTGGGCTAAGGCTAGAAAATCCAAAAGCCCAGCTGACTGGCAAGCATTCAGAGCAGCTAGAAACACCTGTGTTAAACAAATCCACACAAGCAAAGCCAACTGTTATGTCTCCACCCTTGAAAAGGCAAAAGGGAATTCCCAAAAAATCTGGAAGACACTCAAGTCCTTCGAATATCGGCCTGTAGCCCCCTCCATCCCTCTGAAGATCCTCAGCAATGGTAGAGCTATGGAAAACAGCTGCCTAATCCTCAAGGAAATCAACAATCTCTTTGCAACTGCTGGCCTAGCTTTCAACTCTTCACCTTATGCAGCCTGTGGTAGCAACCAAGACTGTAATAACATTGACCCGCAAGCTTCGACCCGCCCGCTCCAGTTGTGCCCACTTAACTATAAAAAAGTTGAAGATTCACTTCTTAACAGACATTCGAAAAAATGCAGGGGATGATGGCCTAGAACCTTTTTTTCTTAAACTAGGCTATCTCGACCTCACTGTCCCTATCCTCCACATATTCAATCTTTCCATTTCCACTGCCACTGTTCCCTCCTGCTGGAAATCTGCCTATGTCCTCCTATTATTCAAGTCAGGGAACCCATGTGACCTAAACAACTATAAGCCCATCTCAATCTTACCTGTCCTCTCCAAAGTCCTCAAAAAGCTAGTTTACTTCCAAATGAAACTCCATATCGAATCATCTTCAATCCTCAACCCTGCACAATCTGGCTTCCGGCCCAACCATAGTACAGTCACTGCTCTAGTCAAAGTTACCAATCAATGGATCATGCCATGGACTCCAAGAAAGTTACTGGTGCAGTATTTTTAGATCTCAGCAAAGCATTCAACACTGTCGACCACAATCTGTTAGTCTCAAGCCTAATAAAAGCAAGTGCCACCCCCCCCCCTTGCTGCCCAGTGGTTTACCAGCTACCTATCTGGAAGAACCCATAAAGTAAATGCTGGTGGCCTCTTTTCTGCATCCCTCCCAGTTGTCAGGGGAGTCCCACAAGGCTCCATATTAGGTCCCATCCTCTTCTCCCTGTACATCAATAACCTTGACACACATATATCCCAGTCCCATCTGCATTTCTTTGCTGATGCTGTACTGTACTGTATACATCAGGCCCTACACTGGCTGAAGTGAGGGATGTACTCCAAGCCGACTTTGCACAACTAGAAATCAACCTAATCAATACCAAACTACTCCTCAATGCCAAGAAAACTAAGGCCATGATCTTTGCTCCAAACACCCCTCCACCTCCCTTGCAAACACACACAAAGAATTAATTACTACCCCTTGAAATCACCTCCAAATTCAAATATCTTGGTACGTGGCTAGACAACATGCTTTCTCTTCATGACCACCTTGATGATCTGGCAAAGAGCCTAAAAATTGGCTAGGTTTCTTCTTCCATAACAAGTCCCTCTTCCCATTGGATACCAGAACTAGACTGGTCCAGGCTACTTTCTTGCCGCTACTTGACTACGGAGATCTAATCTATTCCTCCACAGCGGCCTCAGGACTCAAAAAATTACATGTCCTCTACCACCATGCCATACGGTTCATGACAAACCTACCCTACCGAACCCATTATTATGATTTGTACCTAGCTGCTCACCGGACATCACTCTCAACTAGACACACGCTTCATGCTGGTATCTGGACTCTTAAGCTACTCCTGAACAAGCTCCTGAACTATCTCACAACCCTTTTCCATATATCCCATAATGCCTACTTTCTTAGGAAAAATGACCTCCTCCTCCTCCTCCTCCTCAATATACCAAGAACTCGCACTTCACTTGGCAAGCGGGCCATACCGAACGTACCCCCAACTATCTGGAACTAGCTCCAAGGCGTACTGAAGCTTCCAGGTACTGTCCCTGTCAGCCTATTTAAAAGTTTGGCTGCAGCAAAAATAAAAGATACATGCAGCTACTCTAAATCCTAGCTCATTGTTCTAACCCTAGCCCACTGCTTCCTCTTACTTACCTAGAAATTAGCTGCCTTGATACTCCAAAACAAGCAATTTATACCATTTTTCTGTACTTGTATTTTTCTGTCAGTTATTTTTATGCAACATGTTAATGCTTGCCCATAATTCTGTACTTGAATTTGTACTGTTTTTTTCGATTATGCAGTCTGTAACTACCTGTCTGTGTCAAAGGACCTCTTTGTGAATGAGCTTGCTCAATGGAGTTTTCCTACAATAAACTTGAACTTGAACATTTCTAAGAAGCTGTACCATATCAGCAAGTGGTATTCCGTTGCCACAGTGAAACATTTACAGTGAAGACCACTACAGCGACAACAACGACAGGTTACTGTAGTGGTCATGCAGAACCCTGGCATGACTTATCCAGGTCTTGCGCCCCCTCCCTGAAACAACTCCAACCTGGAGTTGATTATATTAAAGTCTGGGATACGGGGGCATAGCCACCTACTAAAAACCCATTTATCCTGAAGACACAATGCCGACTCGTGACACCGCTGTAAAGTCGGTTGACAGATTTTCTGTCGAACTGGCTTGGTGGTACCTCATCAAGTTGCACTGTAATACATTTCAAAAAATGCCAATACAGGGTACAAATTTGCCCTTCTCTGTGTGCTTTTTTGACTGTTTTTCTCTAGGCACATTTTTGACTGTTCCCTCAGCTTAGCCGCTGAAGCAGTCGCTACATCTCTGCTCACCCGCACTATACCTGTCTCTCCATTTCCATCATATTGTACACTCTGAATGAGATCCTCTCAAACCGGGTAAGATTTCTCTGAACCCCGAATCATACTTCAATCATGCACCTCCACCGTTCTCTTCCTCCTGTTCTATTTCTTCTTGCCTGTCTTCCTCCACTACTGCACTCCCCAAAAGCCTGCTTTCCCTCCCTCCCCCACAGCTTCCACATTCCTACATCCTTCCTCCACATAGGTACGCTGCACACTGGTCACTGCCCCTTGCCCATGGTCCATCCTACCACCATGAAACTGTCCTACACCCACACTGGTCTTAGCCCTCCACTCTGGTCCCCCCCTGTCTATGCGTACCCTCACCCACTATCGTCAATGCTCGGCAACTTCCCGAGATGCCAGCAGGCGAAAACATTCCCTTAAAGAAATATGCCACAGCTCCTTGAGGCTAGTCCTCCTCCTTCTTCTAATGCTGTCAGGCAATGTGCACCCAAACCCTGGCCCATTCTGCTCTAAAGCCACTAATCTGACCAAGCCTTCGGGTGCTCTCTCATTCATATCAATCAACATCTGCAGCCTCCTTCCTAAAATGGATGCCCTACAGGCCTTCACCAGCCAACACTGCCCTGACATCCTGGCAGTTGTCGAAACCTGGCTCACGCCATCGGTACCGGACCATGCAATCAGCCTTCCTGGCTACAATGTCTTTAGGCTGGACCGCCTCTTCAAAAGAGGCGGGGGCTGCGCTCTCTACCTAAAAGACTCCATACATCAGTACCTCAATCTAACCCACAACTGCTCAGATACTGCCGGTGAGAATCCTCCTCGGTGCCCAAACAAAACCTTCACTTTTGCCACCATCTACATCCCTCCCAAAGAACAGGGAACTGGTCTAACATCTGTGCTTGACTTTGTAAAGTCACTCCCACCAGACACCGAATCCATCCTCCTAGGCAACTTCAACATCAACTGGCCTGTGGCTGATGCTGGTGCACACAGGGATACCGTTGCTGCCGTGAACCTCTCACAAATGGTTGACTCACAAACTAGGAAAAATTACAGGACTGGCACCAGCACACTCTTGGACTGGATCCTTACCAGTCACTCATCGCGGATATCTAACACTAATGTCCTCCCTGACTCTCTCAGCTATCACTCCCCTGTTAGCTACACCTGGTCAAATAAATTAATCAAACAATCACCAAAAACAATCACCAGCAGGGTTCTGCCCAGTGGTCACCTTCCTCGACTCAAATCTCACCTCCTCCACCAAGACTGGTCCCCTATCTTCAATGCAACCAATGTAAACACTGCCCCTGACCACTTTATAAACATCTTCACTGTGGCCTGTGACACGTATGCTCCTATTAAGAAACGCAAAGTCAAATCACTGAGAAACCCTTGGCTCACAGGTGACCTCCTCAGGATGCTAAAAAACAAGAGACCACCTACGGGAGCTGGCCAGAAACTCTGGAAAGCAAAATGACATCCAAAACTACAAACGTTCCCGCAATGACTGCACCAAAACCATCCGGCAAATGAAGTCAGCCTACTATAAGCATGCCCTCACAAACTCCTGGGGCAATGGTCGGGAATTCTGGAAGAACATAAAGGAACTCACTGGGAATCCACCCAAACCCCCCCCATCAATGCTCAACATCAACGGAACCACAACCCTCAACCCAAAAACCATTGCAGATACCTTTAACAAAGCCTTTACCTACCTCGGCGCTGTCCTACCTCAGGACTACTTCAAAGATGGTGTAACCCCCCTGTCTGGAATGAATACTACTCCCACCAGCTCCCCCCGCTTCTACTTCAAAGCAGTCAAAGCTCACCAAGTACGCAAATACATTACCATAGCCCTTGGTAAATCAAGATTCAGTAATGAGTCCCTCGATCTCAAAATCCTGTCTCTCACACTTGATGAAGTGCTTAGTCCTCTGACCAGAATTTTCAACCTCTCCCTCAGCCTTAGCCAGTTCCCGGACAGATGGAAATCTGCCATTGTCACCCCAGTCCATAAAAGTGGTGACAAAACTGCCCACGATAACTACGGACCTATCTCCCTACTACCCCCACTCTCCAAGGCACTAGAACGCATCATCTCGGACCAGCTCACAGAATACCTGGATACGTACAACATCCTGTGCAAGCAACAACACGGGTTCCGCAAAGGTCACAGCACCTCCACAGCCCTACTTGAATTCATTGGTGCAATCCACAACGCACTTGATTCCAGTGAACTACTAGGCTCAATCTACATTGACTTAACTAAAGCCTTTGACACCGACAATCACCGCCTCCTACTTGTCCAGCTTCAGAACACTGGGCTGTCAACCGACACCATTGGCTGGTTTAAGAGCTACCTTGAAGAACGGTCCCAAACAGTAAGAATCACTGATACACTCTCGGACCCTAGATTGGTCCGCTCGGGAGTCCCCCAGGGCTTCATTCTTGGACCCCTCCTCTTCAGCCTATTCTTAAACTCACTACCAGATGGCTGCCCAGAACAAATAATTCTCTATGCCGACGATGCTGTGATCCTCACCTCAGACCCTGATCCAAACCAATTACAAAATAAACTTCAACGGGCCTTCTCCTCCATTGAATCCTGGTTCCTAAATCATACACTGCTTCTCAATCAGAAAAAAAAACAAGTCTATGGTCTTTTGCAGCCCCCACAACAAAAACAAACAACTCCACCTCTCCATTGCAACTGAACAAGGAGCCATCCTAGAGCAAACACAATCATTCAAGTACCTTGGCATGACCCTTGATCCCCACCTGTCATATGCTGTCCATATTAGCAATGTGGCAAAGTCTGCTAATATGTGGTTAGGCATATTATTCTGGCACAGGAAACACCTAACCCCAGAAGCACTTTCAGTGGCCGTCCAAAGCTCCATCGTCAGCATCATAGACTGTGGTCTTATCATATATGGGTCTGCAACTACCACTGCTCTCAAACGTATTCTGACCTCCCTGAATAAGGCCTGTTGTCTCATCACTGGCTCACATCGCCATACCCACACTTGTGACCTTTATTCCCAATCTGGATGGCTTCAACTGGACAAACGATAAAATACCAAACCTGCATCACGGCCAAGAAAATCATAATGAGACTTGCCCCACCTGGTGTCTGTGCCCTCCTTAAGCCTAGACATAGGAATGTCACTACAAGGAGATCCAATTCCCATCTACTACATATCCCATGATGTCGCACGACCCAAGGACAAAGATCATTTGCCTATCGGGCACCCAACTTGCTCAACTCTCTTGGCAGCGACATAGTGACTACTCCAACACTCGGCCTTTTCAAGTCCAAGCTGCACCTCTCACTGCTTGTATCCTGTGATTGCCCATCTTAACATTTCCACTGTTCCACCTGCACATGCCCCAGCACCCAGCACTTACAATCAGTCTTTGCACCCCTAACACCTTACCTGGCATATTCCCTCAACAAGGCCCCCTGGCTGCACTGTCTCCCAACCTCGCCCACCTCCCCCCATATCTCCACTCCTGCCCCTGCCCCTACCCACCTCCCATACTCCCCTTACCCTGCACCTCCTACCCCCTCGATCTCCTACCCTCACTTCTCCCCTCATCACCCCACCCTTGTCTTGCTCATAGCTCAAGTCTTTGTACTGGTTATTACATGTCTGTAAGTCAGTGACTCTATGACGTGGAACCTTTGTAAAAGAGCCTCGGCTCAAAGGTATTGTAATCCTAGATTGAAATAAATAAAAAATAAACACTACTGCAGCTCAGCTAGCAGTCAGGAAGAGAAATGGTAGGGCTGAGTAGCTTTTTTATTTTATTAATCACTCATCACATATGTCCTGCTGTCGGCTCACAGCTTGCAATGCCAATCTCACACTTGCTGCCCCCTTCCCGCCTGCTGATGTTACGTTTTATGGAACTTTTGCTCTTTGATTTGTGTTAAAAAAAAAAAAAAGACAGTGGCTTCAACTACAGATCATCTACCAAACTCACTTGCATAGTCTCACCTTCTGAGACATGCCAAACACCGATTGAGCAGTTTCCTTTTTTAACTCATACTGTAATGATAATGTCATCAGTAACATTGCACAGGACCTAGAAGGCAGAATTTCACTGTTTGCTGATGACACAAAGCTCTCTAAGAGAGTAGACACACCAGAGGGTGTAGGCAGAATGAGAAGGGACCTGCAGAAACTTGAAGAATGGTCAGGGATTTGGCAGTTGAAATTCAATGCAAAGAAGTGCAAGATAATGCATATGGGGCACAAAAACCCTGGCACAATATATCAGTTGGGGGTGCTAGGATATAGCATACACCAAGCAGTAAAGGGATCTTGGGGTTATCACCTCTGATGACCTCAAGGTAGGGAAACGGTGTGACAAGGCAGCAGGTAAAGCAAATAGGATGCTGGGATGCCTAGGCAGGGGCGTCACCAACAGGAAAAGGGAGGTCATAATTCCACTATACAAGACACTAGTGAGGCCTCACCTGGAGTACAGTGTACAGTTCTGGAGACCTTACCTATGTAAGGACATAGACAGGGTAGAGAAGGTTCAGATGAGGGCAACACAGATGGTGCATGGATTGCATCACAAGTCCTATGAGGACAGGTTGAAGGAACTGAACATGTACTCCCTGGAGGAGACAAGGGAGAGAGGGGATATGATAGAGACATACAAATATCTTACAGGGAGGAACAGGGTGCAGGAATACACTATTTTTAAGTGAAAAAGATGTTCTAGGACTAGAGGGCATGGGATGAAGTTGGAGGGAGGACGATTCAGAGGAAACATGAGGAAGAATTTCTTCACAGAATGGGTGGTGAATGAATTCATTCACATATACGGACTGACTAGTGCAGTATGGGCTGCACACCCATTGGCTCATGCTCTGAACCAATGGGTGCTGCAGCCCTGCAACTGTCAGTCGGCTGGTGGTGGCAGGCAGGTGGGTGCTGCCGCCCAAGGCTGACGGGGCAGGGTGGTGGGGCTCAGTGGGTGGGTGGGGTGGGGCCCACTAGATCACCAGGGATATCGGACTTGGGGGTGCTGAATGCCGATCAGATCGGGCTCCGTGCGGTCCACTGGACCACCAGGGATATTGGACTTGGGGGGGGGGATACAGTGATGCTCATGATCGGGCACCATGTGGTCCACTAGACCACGAGGGATAATGAACATTCTTTGTCCCTTACGGGAGGTCCCACGATTGGGCTGTAGGGGGCATCGGTCCCCAATGGCTGCTGCCTGGCAGGGCGCCAGGTGCAAGTCGTCAGGGATCGGCGCACCTGCATGCTGATGGCATGCAAATGGGGCCGTAATCAGATGCAAATGGACCCCTGTGCTCCTTGCATAAATTATGGCCCCATTTGCATGTCTCCCTTTGAATATTGTAGGTGCTGTGTATGGTGCAATGGCACTTGTGCCACCACATCTCAATGCTCCACTCTGACCACTTGCGCTGGTGCAGTGCCACTGCGCCATGCACAGAGGGGGTGGCTAGGGTGCAATATTCAAAGCAGTTGCACCATAGCGCAGCTCCATTGAATATCACCCCCTGGCCACACCCATGAGCAACAAATTTGAGCTGCACCCAGGCTTGTGCCACAGCCTGGTGCAGTGTGAATATCTGGGCCATACTGTTTAAATTATAGTGAATATAGTTCTTGAAAAAGTTATTAGTGCTAGAAATGAAAAATGTTCTTAGCAGGCTGCTGATTCTCCCATATGTCTGGTGGAAATAAAGACAGTGGTCCAAAGTCATGTTGTTACTGCCAGGAGAGTCTCTGAAAGAGAAAAGTTTCTAGCAATGCTCTGCAGGCCTCTTTTAAGAAAATTCCAAAGTCCTGCCTCTGGTATTCCTTAGTGTGATAGGCTGGCCTTGTCACATGCTGAGAAAGAACCAACCAGCGCCCATGTTCAAGTTTTAAAAGTCTAACTGAAAGTTTCCTAGCTGGTGGGTTTAGGAAAAGATAGGTGCCCCGACCAGGCCAAGCACTGGAGTCAGCATGTCTCACCCCTGCTGATGTTGCTAGTCCAAGGTCCTTTGTTTACCCTCTACCCCAGCAAACCATTTGGACCTAAGTGGCTACTCATTAAGCTGTAATTGTCTGGTTCATGTGCAGAAATCTGAAGACAAAAGGGACATCTTTCTGCATTCCTGAGTTTCAGATGTCTCAGCACCAAGCTGTGGCTCTCTGACCTCAGAATCTTTGTTAAGCAAATGGGTCTAGGAACTTCCAGACTTTCTTAATTAGCCAGCTGTTAATTCTTAACAACCCTGTTATTCAGCCCAGTCTTGGCAACCAAAAACCTGTTACAAAATTCACTTGATCTAAAAGAAAAGGTTTTATATTCTTCCAGTGTCCCATATTTTCTTTCTTAAACATGACCCCTTGCAACTTAACTGGGTCGCAGGAGACTTTCTGGTGAATTAAATAATTAAACAACATGAAATATGAACACTGCAATAGGACATGGCGTAATCCCATCACACACCTCCCTCCTTAAACAGAACCTATGGAAACATGCCTCTTTTATGGCAAGGTTTTAATCAGATCTGTCCCTTAAACTGACTGGTGGGATAAGCCATCTGCATTGGCATTTGTAGACCCTGACCTATGGGTAATGTCCATGTCATAGGCCTATAGGACAATTATCCATCTACGAGTTTTCCATTTGTCTTCCCCATCTGGTTCAGCCATACTAAAGGGTTGTAGTCTGTTTGTACTTCACAGCACCTCCCACAGAGGTATGGCTCTAATTTCTTAAGTGACCACTCCAATGCAAGGCATCCATTTTCTACAGTGGAGTGCGCCTGCTTATGGGGAAGCAACTTTATACTGAGGTACACTATGGGGTGATCTTTTCCCTGTTTGGATGTCTGGCTGAGGACTGCTTCAATCCCCACATCTGAGGCATCAGTCTGTACCACAGATAGTTGGGTGTAGTCTGGGCTGGCCAGCACCATAGCATTGCACATCTCAGCTTTTAGCTGTGTGAAGGTCTTCTTGCATTCTGGGCCCCATTTCACTTTCTTTGGCTGTTTCTTTTTTACTAGGCTAGATAGAGGAGCTGCCAGGGTGCTGTAATTGGGTACACATTTTCAGTAGTACTCCACAGCCCCAAAGAAGTTCCTTACCTGCTTCCTTGTCTCAGGCATGGGCCATGTTTCAATCGCCTCTATCTTTGCCTGCTGTGGACGGAGTTGCCCCACACTACTATGTGTCCCAAATAGGATACTTCTGCCATAGCCACCTGGCACTTCACGGCTTTTACAGTTAGTCCAGCTGCCTGTACTCTGCCCAACACTTCCCTCAACTGGGTCAGGTGCTCTCCCCAGGTATGACTGAAATGGCAATGTCATCTAGATGAACCACTGCATACTCCTCAGTACCTTGTAGCAGATGATTATCAACTGTTGGAAGGTGGCAGGGATGTTCTTCATCCAAAAGGGCATCATCTTAAATTCAAATAGGTCTATTGGGGTGATAAAGGCTGACCATTCCTTAGCCCTGGTAGTCAACTCCACCTGCTGGTACCCCTTGGTCAGGTCTATGGTCATTAAGTAAGTTGCCCCCTAATTGTTCAGCAACTTGCCTATGTGGGGCATTGGTTGGGCATCCAACTTCAAGATGGCATTTAGTCCTTGACAGTCTATGCAAAAGTGGGTAGACCCATCTGGCTTGGGGATGAGGACTATAGGTGAGGCCCAGGGACTGTGGGATATCTGGATCAACCCCATATCCAGTATTTCTTCTGCCTCCCTCCAAGTATCTTTTAGGATCACCTCAGATATCTGGTAGGCTGTCTGCTGTATGAGTGCTTGTGTCCCTGTGTCCATGTGATGAGCTGCTAATGGGATCTATCCTGATTTGGATGTAAACAAGTAAACAAAGTCCACTAAGGCTTCCCTTACTTTCTGGGTCTGTTCAGGGATCAACTGGGGTGACAGCTTGATGGCCTCCACAGATGACCCACTTACTTTTGGCAAGCAAGTCAAGAAGAGGTCCTCCTTGTCTGTCCCCTCCCCAGGACTTCAAACTGCAAATACCATGTCAGCCCTGTTGAAATAGGGCTTTATCATGTTTACATGGTACATCCTGTGGGTGTGTCTCCAGTCAGGCAACTCCACAATGTAATTTACATAATTTACATGCCAGACTACCTTGTATGATCCCATCCACACTGTCTATAGCTTGTCCATCCAGAATGGGATCAGAACCATTACATCTTGCCCTACTCCATATGAGCAAGCTCTGGCTCTGTGATTGTACCAAGTCTTTTGTCTTTGTTGGGCAGCTGACAGGTTGCTTTGGGCCACTCACATAAGCTTCTTTATCTTTTTCCTTAATGTCAGGACATATTCCACTATGGGAGTCTCCTAGGTGGCATGCCTGCCTTCCCAGTTTTCCTGTATCAAATCTAGGCACCTCCTTATCCTACGCCCAGATAAGAGCTCGAAGGGAGAAAATCCAGTCAACCTTTGGGGCACCTCCCTGTAAACAAACAGGTGGGGAAGGTACCTCTCTCAGTCCTGCCCCTGCTGTTCTGAAAACACTTTTAGCATAGCATTTAAGGTACCATTAAATCTTTCCATGAGGGCATTGGCTTGTGGGTGAAAGGGTGTTGTGTGCCTCTGCACTACCCTACACTTCTGCCACAAACATTTCATCAGGTCCAACATGAAGTTACCCCCCTGATCAAAGATAACCTCCTGCAGAAACCCTACATGGGAGAAAATCCCTAGGAATGCACCCATCACTTTGTCTGCCTTAATGGTGGCGAGAGCTACCGCTTCTGGGTAGTGGCTGGCAAAGTTAACTACTATCATAACATACTTTTTCCTGGAGGAGCTTGTTGTTCTCAAGGGACCCACAATGTCCTTTCCCACCTTTTGGAATGGTTCCTCCACAAGTGGTAAGGGAATTACAGCAGCTTTTGTTTTTCCATCTGCTTTCCCTAATTGCTGAGACTAATTACAGGATTTAAAATATTCTTTCACCTGCTGGGTGAAGCTGGGCAAATAAAAATTGTGGGCTAATCTCTGCATAGTACGAGCAATGCTCAGATGTCCAGATATAGAAATATCATGAGCTATCTTTAGCAATCTCCCATGATATCCCTGGGTAATGACAAGTTGCCTACCCATCTCCCCTCCCTCTGTCCTCATGTTCTGCATGTATAACAGATGATTGTTCCAAAATACCTTGTTTTCCTTCACCTCCTTGTGTCCCAGCAGACTCTGTATAGGCCACCAGCTTCTCTAAGCTAGTGTCCATCTTCTGAGCTGATGTAAAGCCCTCGCACTTGCCAAAAATATGGGACATGGTCCATTCAGTTCCCAGACTGAGGTCCATAGCTATGGCATCAGGGGATTCAGAGTCACTGTAACCCCCAGCCCTCTGGCTATCTTTTTCTTGATCCACTGATGGTACGGTGAACCCATGTGCACAATGACCATCACAGTAACAGGAATTGGCCGATAGCCGCATGTTGCTGTGATGGTAACTGCAGGCACTGGGACTGCCTCACCGGTGTATCGCCCCCTTTCCCGAGACAACCCTGACCTGGAGTTAATAATCCAGAGTCAGAGGGGTGTGGGGGGGTGCAGCCCCCTGATAAAACAAAGACACATCCCCGACAGTGCAATGCCAACACTTGGCATTGTGGCTGTCACTGTCGGGGATGTCGGCACTGTGGATGTCGCAGCGCCATAGTAAAACCCTTTTACCCTTCCCTCCTCAGAGGAAATCTCAGTAGCTGTTTGGTGAGCAGCCACTTGGGGCAGTTCTATCTCCCTCTTATCATACTTCCTTGTGGAATACACAGGCTGGTGGACCAGCCTCCAACTCTCCGTTTCATCAGCTTCTGTGAGGTTATCACATGAGGCCCCAGCTATCTGACTCTGGGTAATGGCACATACTTTTCCCTGCTGAACATCATTTACTAAAATAACATCCACATTGAGCGTGTCTGCTGCAGCCACCTTTCATACCCTTTCTCCTGCATCACTCCAGTTTAGGATAACAATGGCTAGTGGCAGGGTTTTCTCTTCCCCAGTGAATCCCTTCACATAAACAAATTGATTTGGCAGGAGTTGCTCAGGCCCCACCAAATCCACCTTTTACCAGGGTAAGAGATGCCCCAGTGTCCCTTAGTTCTCAGGTCTGCCCCCCATTTACTGTAACTGGATGCATGTGCTTCCTCATATTCATAGAATAGCTTCTGTACAATAAAGGGGCAGTTCAGCTGGAGGGACTCCTTTTACACTGTTTGTCTTTTTAGGACACTGCCTGGCAATATGCCCTGGCTTCTTGCAGAACCAACATTTATAATTTTTCTTGTCCCCAAAATCCTGTTTTGGTACACTGTGGTTCCCCTCTTTTGGCAGAGTCAACAAGAGTTTTAGATGCCCTGAAGGCACGCTTTCCTCCTTGCCACCTGCTCCCCCACTTCCATTCAGAGCAGGCCTGCTCCTGGCATAGTGACAAGCGAGCTCAGCAGCTTGTTTTGTTCTCTGAGGGTCCCAGTTCTCGAGCCAGGTTTTTAGCTCAGCTGGACATGCCTGAAAGAACTGTTCTAAGGTTACAACCTCCTCAATGTCCTGCACAGAATTAGCTGTTACCCCCTTCCACCAAAGTTTTAAAAACTGACATTGTTTTCGTGGTGAGCTCCTCAAAGAACATTTCAGGGCCCTTCCTGAGCTTTCAAAATGTGACTCTGTAGCCCTCAGGAGGTCATTTTCTGAATGAGTGGTTTGTCATTTTGATGTCTTTGCCGTCAGCAGTGAGTCAGCTTTTACTGTACATGGTAGCTACGGTAGAAGCCAGCTCGCACTAACCATGAGGATTTGTGCAGCAGGTGGACATGGTTCCCATAATACTATCATTGAGAGTGTGGAACAATATTATTATGAGCTCTGAGCGATAGTATTACGGGAATCCAACTGTACTATTACGGGATTTCAAGTATGGGATTATGGGGAATGCTTTTAAATGGATTTTAATAGTATTTGGCTTATTGATATATTACAACAGGAAACTACACACGCAGTGTAATGTTATTATGGAATCTCTGTAACAGGGGCAGGTTAAGGATGAGCTGATGCCAAATCTGCATTTGGTGAATGTGCTGAAATTGGTGCTATGTGATAATGGTGAGTGCCGAATGGCGAGCAACATTATCGCGACATCAGGGCGGCAAAAACAATTTCACCACCCTGACATCCTCGGTGCATGGAAGAACAGTGCCGGGGACTTAATGCATGTGCTTTCTGTAAGGGGGGGCTATACCTCCCTACCCCTCCACATGGGGGGCTTTGCCCCCTGCACCATCCTACTTCAAGATTCTCAACTCCAAGAAGGGGTGCATGTTGGGGGGGCAAAAGCAAAAAAAATGCAAGTTTTGGGCCGGGCGCAACAAAACCACAGTAGCGCATGGACCCAGACCCGAACCTGGAACCCCATACACTGCAAGCGGAGGCCAACTCCTGATGCCATGGCGTAGCTCAGCAGTCAACCGCAGCACTACCCCCACATCCCCTCCGCCCACTCCCAGGTCATGTTCGCCATGCTCGCCTCCCTCCCGCGTGCGTGTACATATAGCGACATCCTGTTGCTAGGGTCGCCCACCCCACCACATCTGATCGCTGTCCCTCCCCCCTTGCCATTCAGGCTTTCGACCACATTGCATCGGCATTTTGGATGATGCCTTAATTCAGGCACCCACCTCATGCGCTATCCTGAAATTTGGCACTTTTGCCTTTGATTCAACCCAGCTGGACTTTTGGTCCACTTTGGGATTACTTTGTAAGTAAGGAAGTAAATCTTTGTATAATTCAGCACCCATTCTTGGAGGCTCTGGGGGGGCTTTACAAGAGGTGTAAAAACATAGCAGAGTTATACACAAAGGGCGGGGTAGCCAGAAGGGTTGTGCATGGTGCAACACAGCTACGCCATGTGCAACCCACTGATGTGCCCTGACACGATATTCAAAGGGAGATTGAGCCTGGCACAAATCCCAATGCACCAGAGCACATCAGTAATGTATGCGGCGCAGGTGGGGGAGGGGCATGCCCATGCATACTCCACGCATCCCAATATTCAGCCCGGGATGTGCTGAGCCCATGCATGTGCAACCCCTACCTGCATTACACACAGGTGAGCCAAATAAAAAGGAGCAACAGCTGGCCACCCACAGGTGAGCTACCATATTGCAGGGCACAAAGCGGCAGCTGCCACCTGTGGGTGGCCACCCGAGCTCCTGCTGCACCTTCGTGGTGGTGCCCTCCCATGCCTGATTGTGGGTATATGTAGAAAAGTTAAATCATCCTATATCCCTGGTGGTCCAGTGGACCACTTGCAGCCCGATTGCGGGCATATATAGAAAAGTATAATCATCCCATCCCTGGTGGTCCAGTGGACCACTTGCAGCCCGATCGCCAGCATATGTGTGAAAGAAATATCTAATATCCCTGGAGGTCCAGTGGACTGCTCACAGCCCGATCACTGGTGTCAGTAAATAATAATGACACTCCAATCCAACCCTGGTGGTCCAGCGGTACCCCCCTCCCCACCTGCCCACTGAGCTCCACTGCCCCGCTCTGCCCGGTCAGTGGCAAGTGGCAGCACCCCACCCTCCTGCCGCCCCGTTGCCTGCCGACTGACACCATATGGTAGGGCTGTACGCCCATTGGTCCATAGCATGAGCCAATGGGTATGCAGCCCATACCATACTACACAGTCCAGATATGTTCACATATCTGGACTGTGTAACATCAGGCTGCCGCCCATTGGCTCATGCTGTGGACCAATGGGTGTACAGCCCTACTGTATGGTGTCAGTCAGCGGGTGGTGGGGCGGCAGGTGGGTGGTGTGCTGCTGCTGCCTGTTGCTGACTGGGGCGGTGGGGCTCAGTGGGCAGGTGGGGAGGGGGGTACCGCTGGACCACCAGGGTTGGATTGGAGTGTCATTATTATTTACTGATGCCCATGATTGGGCTGTGAGCGGTCCACTGGACCACCAGGGTTATAGGACATTTCATTCACACATATGCTCGCGATCAGGCTGCAAGTGGTCCACTGGACCACCAGGGATATGGGACGATTATTTTTCACAAATGCCCGCGATCGGGCTGTGAGCAGTCCACTGGACCACCAGGGATATGGGACTTTTATAAGTCAACATATGCCCGCAATCTGGCAGTGGGGCACTTTGCCACTTGTGCAGGGGGCGTTATCCCGACAGCTGCAGCCTGGCAGGGAGCCAGGCGCAAGTCACCGGGGATCAGCGCACCTGCATGCAAATGGGGCCATAATGACATGTAAATGGCCCCATTTTTGCATTGCATACATTATGGGCCCATTTGCATGTGCACTTTTGAATATCGCGGTTGCTGCACATAGCGCAATGGAACTTGCGCTAGCGCATCCCCCTGCTCCACTCTGGCCACTTGTGCTGGCACAGTGCCACTGCGCCATGCACACTGCAGGTGGCCAAGGTGTGATATTTAACGATGCTGTGCCATGTGCAGCTCCGTTGAATATCACCCTGTCAACACCCCTGCGCAGTGCCCAGGCTTGTGCCACAGGCTGGCACAGTCTGAGTATCCCGCCCAAAGAATATACACCGGGTCAAAAACACAAATAAATAACAATTAAAATCAGTGATAAAATGGTAACAAAATCAATGCTGTGGCTAGTTAGGAAAAGCTTCTTTAAAAAGGTGAGCCTTCAGACCCCCCCAAAAGTCTCCACTGATGGGTGGTCAAATTAAAAAAAGAAAAAAAAACTCTTCCCTTCTGAGATGGCGAGGTTTAATCCTATGGTTACCCCTTTCCCATCTCAGTCACTTTCTTTATTTCTACCACCACCAGATATCTTTTTATTAAAAAAAATGATCTATCTATCTATCTATCTATCTATCTATCTATCTCGCTATGTATCTCTCTCTATCTCTCTCACTCTCTCTCCTGGGTCCTGCCACTGTGCAAGGTGCTGACTAAGCATCTTTTTTAATAACTGACTGGAGGAACAGAAGAGGGAAGGAGGAAGAGGCTGGAATTGACTGGAGTTGCTGAGATGCAGAGGAGGGGTGCCTATCTCCTTTCTTTGAGCCTACTAGGCCCCCATATCAAGAACCTGAAGTACCTATTGCTCAAATATCAAAACCAACCAAAAACAGGAGGTCCAAATCGAAGTTGAACCGAAGTTTTTTTTATTTTCACAGTCACTCACCCTTAAGTCAGGTGTAATCTAAAAATGCCAATTTTAAAAAGTAATTCCTTATT
Source organism: Neoceratodus forsteri (assembly GCA_016271365.2). Classification (NCBI taxonomy): domain Eukaryota; kingdom Metazoa; phylum Chordata; order Ceratodontiformes; family Ceratodontidae; genus Neoceratodus; species Neoceratodus forsteri. Next base: position 12,924,700 of record CM028133.1, read on the forward strand.
GTTTTTTTTTTTGAGTGATCTATTTTTCTGCTCTCTGTGAGTGGTTCATTCACATTTCAGGACTGTGTAGTACAGTATGGTCTGCACGCCCATTGGCCCACGCAGTGGACCAATAGGCGTACAGCCATACTGTACGCTGTCAGTCAGTGGGCGGCCAGGTGGCTTGTAGGTGGGGCGCTGCCACCTACTGCTGACTGGGGGGAGTGGGGTGGCAGGTCTGAGTGGGCGGTTGGGTAGGAGGGTACTGCTGGACCACCAGGGAATATAATTACACCGAAGGCCCACGATCGGGCCTGGGGATCAGTTCCACTGGACCACCAGGGAATTTATTTTCATAATATGCCCACAATCGGGCAGGGAAGCAGGTCCACTTGACCACCAGGATTTTAATTAAGTTATGCCCGTGATTGGGCACTGGGGTAGGGTCCACTGGACTACCAGGATTTTAATTATGTTATACCCGTGATCAGGCACTAGGGTAGGGTCCACTGGACCACAACGGATTTATTTATTATATGCCCGCGATCGTGCATTGGGGTGCATTGTCCACCAAGGGGCAGTGGGCATCGGTCCCCAACAACTGCAGCCTGGCAGGGCACCAAGCGCAAGTCACCCGGGGATCAGTGCAACTGCATGCAAATGGGACCATAATGACATGCAAATGGCCCCATTTGAGCCTTGCATGCATAATTACCTCATTTGCATGCCCCGTGCTGAATATCACGGTTCATGCGCCTAGCGCACCCGCACTTGCACTAGCGCATCCCCCGCTCCTCACTTGCCACTTGCACTGGCGCAGTGTCACTGTGCCGCGGTGCAGTGCGGGTGGCCCCAGTGCCATATTCAATGCTGCTGAGCCATGTTGCAGCACCGTTGAATATCGCCCAGTCCCTGCCCTGGCGCATCCTAGTTGTGCTGCGCCCACTCTTGCGTTCCTGCCTGGTGCAGTCTGTATATCCAGCCCTGAGTTTCATTCTTAAGCAGCTCAGTTGGAGCAAGATCTAGAATACAAGTTGTGCTGTGCAGACTCTCAGACACTTGGCAGGTGTCCCTTCAGCCACCAGGTGGAGCTCCCTAAAAGTCAAGGCATCATTGTGGCTCCTTAAGTTTGTGCCTCCATCACTATGCTGTACAGCAGTGGAAATACATCTCAGATGCTGACAATACTATTCTTGAAGACAGAACAGTTACGTAAAAACTTACTGTAACAGTAGATCTTCAAGAAAATCTCTTGCAGCAGGTCACACCTTAGGAACTACAGTCGCCTGGCACCAGGACCACACAGATCCATTTTTACTAACAGTCTAACTGGGACTGCCCACAGTGATGTCATCATGTCGATGTCCCCCTATATAGCCATGGGCAGCCTCATGCCCTCCCCAGTTCCCTGCCAGAGACCATCCAATGAGGACTCACTCCCAAGGGAATCGAGGGAGAGCTAGGGAGATCTGCCAAAAGAATCGTGTAGGACAGAAAGTACATCACTCTGGAAAAGTAGAGAACAGCAACACAGAGACAAGAGGAAATGAGGGAGGGACAGCATGACCTGCTGCAAGAGATTCTTTTGAAGATCTACTTTTGCAGTAAGTTCTTATGTAACTGTTCTATCTTCTTTGAGGCTATCTCTTGAAGCATCACACCTTAGGGATGAGTCCCAAGCAGCATTGCAGAGGAAACCAGATTGGGCAGTTGGAAAACAGGGACCTAAGAAGGAGGCCCTGTAAAACAGCTAGGCTGAAATTTGACCGCCTGCTGGAGGCAGTGTCCAGACTGTAGTACCTAGTGAAAGTGTTGACAGTACTCCAGGTGGCAGCAGCACAGATCTCAGCTGCAGACCCCCCCCAAAACAGGCAGCAAAAGTGGCCATGCCTCTGGTGGAGTGGCCCTTGATAGCCCCAGAAAGTTTCTTACCATACTTCCTGTAACAGAAAATGACACAGTTGGCTAACCATTTGGACAGACAGTTTAGAAATCAGTACACCGCCAGCCCGCCGGCGCAGTGGTTGGATTTCCGCTTGTGACGCCAGTGACCCGGGTTCGGGAATGAGCCCGGGAAGCTGGAGGGCTGGCCGTGGGGAGAGGACTTGAGCATCCCAGGGACCGCTCGTCCTCTCTGGGGGGAGGGGGGACACCAGAGCTCGGCTCTTGCCTGGCCCCGGGTGGAGACCCATGGCACAGCAAGTCCGATGCAGGAAGGAGGGTGATGTACCAAACGTCGGTGCTTGAGCGCCTTGACATCGGGGACATGGCACGTCAGGAGGAAACGAGAAAATGCCTCGCGGCCTCCCGGTAGACGGAGCACCAGGCCCCGACCCTCAATGCCCCTGCCAGGCCCGGAGACAGCGTCCCGATGAAAGCAGATGTTCAGGGGCGAGAAGCCCCAGCCCCGTACCCGCCTGGGGGGTACAGCCACGGCTCCATGGGGGACGGACTGCTCCGGTTACCTGGCAGGTGAGCGAGGGCTTAAAAGGCCACAGGTGTCTCCCGAAGAAAGGGAGAGCCACGAGGAGAGGGGGAGCATAAATAATAATAAAAAAAAAAAAAAGAAAGAAATCAGTACACCCTTTTTCCCATGGGTGAACAAAACAAATAACTGTGAGGGCTTCCTGCAGTACCTCATGTGGTGAACATAATATCTAAGAATACTATATACATCCAAAGTGTGGAGCAATGCTTCCCCTGGATTGGCATGCTCCGGGTAATAGACAGGCAGGTGGATGGCTTGATTCAGAGTAAACTCAGACACCACCTTTGGTAAGAACATAAGGTTAGTATGCCAAGACTGAAAAATCAAATAAGACTGCGAATATGAGTGCCTGTAGCTTGGAAATCCTCCAAGCAGAAGTAACGACAACAAAAAATAACATTTTCCATTACAGAAAGCATAGCTCGCAAGTCATGGCAGGCTCAAAAGGAGCCAAAGTAAGTTTTTCTAAAAAAAGTTCAAGTCCCATGCCAGGACAGGGTTGCAGATGGGAGGCTTCAAGTGCATGATGCCTCTCCAAAATGTACGGGCCACGTCCAACTGGGCCACTGTACGACCCTCAGAGGGCACGTGGAAGGCTGATATGGAGGACAAGTACACCTTCAGTAGAGAGAATTTCACTCCAGCGTCAGACAAGAATAGCAAGTACTCTAGAATCTGGGTCACCAGGCAGCTGAAGGGATCCAAGTGGTGGGAAGCCACCCACAAAGCAAACCACTTCCACTTCACGGAATAAGTCACCCTGGTGGAAAGCTTCCTGGTGGCCACCAGGATGTCAGCCACTTAAGGTGAGACACCAAACCTGGCAAAGGCTACATCCTCAGAAGCCATGCATGCAGGTGAAGAGACCGGAGGTTCAGATGAAGAAGGGCCCCCCATTCCTGTGACAGTAAGCCCAGACATAAAGAAAGTGACACCGGAGGCTCCACTACTAACTGTTGCAACAGTGGAAACCAAATCTGCCATACCCAAAAGAGAGCCACCAGAATCAGGGTGGCGTCATCCATCTGGAGCATGATTAGCACTCTCTGAATCAGTGGAAAGGGAGGGAAGACATAAAGGAACCTCCCTTTCCAAGAAAGGGACAATTCATCTCACCAGAAAACTCCAGGCCCTGGATCAAGTGAGCAGAAAAGCGGCAGTTTTGAGTCAAGAGGGGACACAAAAAGGTCAAATTCTGGGCTGCCCCACCTGTCGAACAGGTCTTCTACTACTGAGGTGAGCAGCTCCCACTCATACATTCTGGACTGCAACTGGCTTAGCTTGTCTGCAGGACATTTTGGTCATCTGGAACATCTGGCTGACAACTCTTGGCTGTGTTCCAGGGCCCAGTACCAAACTTTCATCACCTCTCAGCACAGGGGAGTAAGAATGGGTGCCTCCTTGCTTGTTGATGTAGTGTACTACACTAACATTGTCCATCTGCACTAGCAGACAGCCCAGGGACAGGGGATACTGAAAGGCTTGCAGGCCGTAGAGAACAGCTCTTATCTCAAGGATATTGATGTGGAGTTGAGCCTCAAGTGGAGTCCACGTCCCCTGAGTCTGGTAAGGACCCAGATGAGTGCCACAGATATCCCTGAGGCATCCAAGGTGAGGGCCTGCTGAGGGAGGGTATGAGGAAAGGAACTCCTTTTAGCAAATGGCTTGGTTCCATCCACCACAAAAGAACCTTCTTGACTGGTGAAAAATCAAGGACCTTCTGCTCTAGTTCATGGGTCTGCTGATCCCACGCTACCCTCAAAGTCCACTGAGGGATTCGCATGTGAAGCCGTGTCCAGGGAACCATGGCAATATGAGCAGCCATCATACCCAGGAGTCTGAGGTATGTTTTGGCTATGACATACCAGCTGTGATAAATTTCCTGGGCTTGCACTATCAAGCACTCCCCTTGTCTGGGGGCAGAAAGACGAAGCCTTGGGCTGTGTCCAGTATCACTCCTATGTACTGGAGCTGCTGGCCTAGAGTCAATACTGACTTGGACAGATTGACTGTTCTCCCTGGCTGGCTGAAAAACTGCAGCGTATGCACCAGGGTCAAGGATAGTTGCTCTTTGGACTGGGCTTTGAGCAACTAGTCATCCATATTGGGAAAGACATAAAGGCCCTCCATTCTGAGGGCCACTGCCACCACAGCTAGGCATTTGGTGAAGGCCCGGAATGCTCAAGATAAGCTGAAAAGGAGGACTCTGACCTGGTAGTGCTCCCTTTGAAACAGGAACCCATGGTACTTCTTGTGGGGAAGGCAGAGCTTGATGTGCAGGTATGTGTCCTGCATATCCAGGGAACAGATCCAGTCTCCCTCCTGGAGCAAAGACAACAGGCCGGGGAAGGTGACCATCCAGAACTTCCTTTACTGGATATAGTAGTTCAGGTTTCTCAAGTCTAGGACGGGCCTCACGTCCCCTGTGAACTTGGGGACAAGAAAGAAGTAGAAGTAGAACCCTGTGTTGCACTGATTCACAGGAATGGCTTCCATGGCCCTGTTCCTCAACAGTGTCTGGATCTCCTCCAGCTACACAGGAATGTGATCTGGGGGGTTAGAGGTGTGATCTCCCACCACCTGCCCAGATGGAGAGAGAAATTACCCCCACCATTGTATCCTGGGGAACCAGATGGAGGGGATCAGGCTAGAAGTCTGGCTAATGCTGAGCCCGTGGTCAGGCCCACTCTTCCACCCCTTGTGGACTTTCATGTGGTGGAAGTAGGCAGGGCAGTAATAGCTTAAGCAATAATGCATGGCAGGATGTGGGTTGTGCTGGGATAACCTCACACCTGGGGTGGTGAGACATGAAACTAGAGACCAAATACAATCAACACCCCAGAAATGAGGTTATGCCAACACCACATACGCACACACTCTGGAGTGCATTATTGCTATTATACAATGGCTCTTATTTATTAATATTGTGGGAACACAAATGAGCACATGTAGATGCTATTAGGCAGAGAACAAGTGTTGGAACATCCCCTTTATGTGTAGGGACATCTATTTTATAGTATCAGTTGTACAGTTTTATTTTTAATTTTTTTTTTGGGAGGAAACACTCCTCATGTGAAAGCACTGCATCATGGGTATGCAACTCATCAATTGTCTGATATCACTGTAGTGTGTTATACAATATCAGACAATTATGTATTTGCATACCCATGATGCAGTGCATTCATATGTAGTGTGTTTTCTCATAAAATAAAACTGTAAAACTGATACTAGGAAAGAGATGTTCCCACACTATAAGGGAGATGTACTGACACTTGTTCTCTGCCTAACTATAAAATGTTTTAGCCATGACAAAAATGTTTGTCCCCCACAATATAAGTAAATAAGTTTTGTTATATAAAAGTAAGCTTGTGCTTCTGTTCTTCAAGTGCAACTCATCAAGCTCTCTTGGTAAGAGAGGTTGTGGCTAGTGAATCAGACTGCTATGCAGTTATCTGTATGTTAGGATTTGATGCTGTAAGGTTGTATTCAGATAATCCCACTGCAACAAGCACACACTGATCAATCAAATTCCAGGGAATTTTCTTGTTATGATATAATTTGTGTTTACTGGGCTGCTTGGCACCAGATCTATGTCTATGGGTGGCATGTCACAAAAGCATCCTCTGCCCATTCTTCTGGTGGGTGTGTTAGAGAGAGTCAAAAGACTGCAGAGTTCTTCCTGTGGCCTGTAGATCATTAAGAATGTCCTGTACATCTCCCCCAAAATACCTGTAACCCCAGAAGGAAGCATTCAGGATGGACTGTTGGACATCAGTGGTGAAGCCAGAAACCCTGATTCAGGAGTATCTCCTCAAGAAAATCCCCACCATTGAGACCCTGGCTGAGGTATCTAAGGCATCATTGGCAGCCCTCAAAAGATGCCTGCCCATGTCAGCACCAGACTGGAGGGCATTGAGTGTCTCCTGCATCTAGGGACCCTCAGGGAGGGACCGGGCAGTTGATCTGACCATCTCCCAGAGATCATGTTGGTACTTGAGCATGTGGCCCACATAATTAGGGATACTTGTCATCAGAGTTGAAGAGGCAAACACCTTCTTGCCCATGAGGTCCAGCTTCCAGAAATCCTTGTCTGGAGGGAGGGAGGGAGGGAGGGAGGAGCCAAGGGCTGGGGCCTCTTGAACCAGTCATGGGCTATGCTCATAACCATCGAATCTGCCTGAGGTGACCAGCAAAAAAGGGCTTCCCAGAGGGGGCCTGGTATAGTTTGTCCACCTTCCAGAGCATAGGGGGAGATCAGGTTTGGTCTGTACCAAGCAACCATAGTGGCATCCTCATATGCATCCATCATAGGAGGGATAATAATAGGAGGGGAATCAAGAAGGCCCAAATAGCAGGCCAAGTTCCTCCTGGTAACATTCTGCTTCATGGCATCGAACTCCATGATGGCCTCCAGTTGCCGTATCACAGCGATGAAGGAGGGGTCATCCGAGCGGGGCCCTCAGACATAATTGGAGGAATTCTCCCTTGCTGAGGAGACAATGGAGGTGCTGAGGGAGTCTGGGCCCCAGCATCCTCATATTCTTCATCCTCTTCATCCAGTTGGAGGAAGCCAGGGCAATAGTCCTCATTGTCCCCTGGCTCAGAGGGTGACATCCATGACATCAATGAATGAAAGAGGGCAGGTCTCAACAATGTGTGATGTGATGGTGCCAAAGGCTGAGAAGACCCCTTCGGTGTCAGGTTCTCAGGTGGGACAACCTTCTGCACCAGGTAAAGGACAGAAGACAAGACAGAGACAGCATGGACATCGATGGTCACTGCTGTCAGTGCAACTCACTATGGCATCGACAGGGGCTACTGAGGCCCCAGTGTTGGAATGGAGGGTTGGAGCAATGATGGAATGGGGCAGGCTGAGGGACCAGCGGCGGGGCCAGCAACCCCAACATCATTGGGAAATTAGAGGCGTTGATGAAAGAGGCTTGCCACCTGATGACACATGACCACCACTGGCCACCAGCAGGGCAGCATCACTCCCTAACTGTGGCCTCTGATGAGGTGGAGGGGCATTTAACAGGGGTGGGCACATTGGTAAGGGTAGAGGAGGAAACCCCGGTGATGAAGGGCCATCGTCTGTGGTGCAGACAGGCCGCATTCCTAAAGTCCCCCCATAGCAGATAGGGTGAGGAAGGCAGTGGGAATCAGTGGTGGAAAAAGAGATGAAGCACCACTGGACTGAGGAGCATCATTGCAGAGGGCTTCCAAGGCAGACCCTGGAGGTGAGAGGGTGTGGGCAGCAGCAGAAGTTGCCACTGGTCTGGTTGATGACCCCAAAGTGGTCAGCGCTGGGTGCGGTGACTGAGAACACTCCCAGGAGGACCGGTCCTTCTCCCAGTGGTGATGCTCCTCCGATGACTTGTCCCAAGCTTTGACAGAGAGGGAGCCAAAGAGCCAAAGGACAGGGCTGAAAAGCAGAGGAGCCCAGAGCCTAAAGCTCCTTCTCCAAGGTGGCAACCTTCTTCTCCATGAGGAAAGAGTTAAGCTCATTTTGACAACAATGCTAGCTACCCTGGTTGAAGCTACAGCAGAGTTTGCAGGCCTGGACATTGTGGTCAGTGCTGAGGCAGCAGATACAGGCATCTCGAAAATCCTTATCGTAGATCTTCTGTTCACAGCTGCAGTGACTGCAGAATTGTCAGAACCAGGCATAAACAAAAGGAAGAGAGGGGATCACTTAGGGAAATAAAGGGATAGAAACTAGGGTGAGAAAAAACAAAATTCAGAAAGTTCAAGAACAAATGGCAGTCGACTGATGCAATGATGCTCCATGGAGTCCAATGCGAGATGGTCAAAGATGGTAAAAGAACTGAGGAGGGCATGGGGCTGCCCACAACTATATTGGGGGACGTCGATGTGATGACTTTGCCGTGGGTGACCCCAGTTAGACTGCTAGCAAAAATGTGTCCATGTGGTCCCGGTGACTGGCAGTTGTTGTTCCTAAGGTGTGACCTGCTGCAAGAGATGTCCTTGAAGAAGATCTGGATAAACTGTTTAAAACTCTACAGGGAGATAGATTCTTCATCAGGGGACAGTCAGAGTGATGAAGATGTATCTGCTATGCAGAAGAGTGTGGCAGGCCTGTTCCTCTCCCAACAAACTGTTTTCTTGTAGTATTCTGAATGGACAGAACAAGCCTGTTGGCATGCACCCCCAATTTTCTTCACCTGTCCTCTAATCTTCTACATTGGACCATCAACTGCAGAAACTCATATAAAAACCAAAGTGTGCCTCAGTGTGCTGTCGTAAGGTGAGTATGAATAGGCACCAGGGAATCCAATGCAGTGGACAAGACCAAATTGTAGACCTGGACCCTTGCAATGCAGCTCCTGGAAGAAGTATCACTCACACTTGAGATGTCTAATAGACCTAATAATCCCACATGATCCAGGTCTTGACTTGCAAGGTACTGAATAACCTCCACAACAGAAGAAGACATTTAGGGGGCACAACACTGCGCTGGTAGAGCAGTGGTCTGATCCATTAACTGGCTGTACTGAGAGGTCTTTTATCTCCAAACCAGCTAAGGAAACAAGGTCGAGCATAAGGCCACCCTGGTGCATGGCTGCTGTAGTTCCTTGTAGATAGTAGGCATTGTCCACCCAAGCACAGAAGTCACAAAGGAACACAAGTCTTGTCAATTCCAAAACTTAAATGGGCAACTGTTCTGCAAACTCCTGCAGGAATTTTATTGTACCACCTGATAACTGTGAGCTCAGTGAATGTGTTGAAATACATCACTTTCACTTCTGAATTGGCCCAGTCGAACTTTTGGTTACTTCGACCTTCAGCTAATTAATTAACAAAAAAAGCCCTAGCCCATCCTAAGTGGCTAGATCTAGTCCCATGGCTGCCACTTCCCCCACTCTAGTGTCTTCCGAACCTCACTTCCACAGCCGTTTGTTTATTTAAAAAAAAAAATTCTGAATCCTGGCACTGTGCCAGGTAGTGACTGAGCCATTTAAATAAAGTGACTGGATGAACCGAGAGGGAAGGGGGCTGGACTTGACTGAAGTGGGTGAGGGGTAAAAGAGGGATGCCACTTACTCTTATTTTTAGCTTGTTAGACACGTTAGACACACACCGGCATAGGAGAACAGCAGTCACAAGTGGCATGGAAAAGTAACACACACCAGAGACTTGCTGAGTCAGTTTGTAAGGTTGCCTGAGACACCTACAACATTTAGCCATCATCAGAATCACTAGCTTTCACTGTAAAGGACCCACAACAGAAGATAACAGCCCTCCAAGTTGGGCCACCTGTAGCGTCGTTGTTTACATTCTAAACAGAGGAACCCTTCCTCCATATAAAAATAGATTTACAGCTAGTCTAAAGAGTAATCAAAGTTAACAGCTGAGATTCTGCAATGGAAAATAATTTTTGATATACAGTGGTAGCCAGTGACATGATGCAGACTATCTAGATCTTACTTCAAGGCTATCTCTTGCAGCAGGCCACACTGGTCAGACTTAGCTGCAAGGCATTAGGACCACATGGAAAATGTTCTAGTTAGCAGTTTACCAGAGGGGGCTGCCCACCTTCAATGTCACCCTCTGATGTTGGCCCATCCCATAAGAGTGGGCGGCCACCATAGCCTCCTTAGTTCTTTTCCCGCCATCGACCAATGCACGTTGGACCTCTGGAAACCACCGCAGCTTCAGTTGTATGCCATTTTTGCACACTTTCAGCATTTCTTTTTTTTTTCAACTTTCCGTATTTATTCAGTTTTTGCTTTCAAGGCACGAATCACATAAAGGCATCAACATAACAACATACAAACAATTATATACAAATGTACATTGTGTCTAGTACAATTTCATAGCAAGTTGATAATTTAGGCATGTAATGGTATAACTTATGTATGTAAAAGGGATCATTAGTGATGTTATCAAGTTCTTGGAGAAGTTAATACTGAGAGGGAGTAGATTTTCCATTTCCCCCAACCGGGGAGGACCTGGGGGGCTCTTCTGTTCTGTACATACAAGATCGCTATGGGGTCGGGGATAAAATCTGGCCTTAACTGAGAGATATATAGAACACACCTCCTCCAGAGAATCTCACACTGTTCTTGCTGTTTATTAAGCAGGGCTGTAATTTTTTCCATCTTATACACATCTATCAGTATGTCTTGCCACATTGCTAGCATAGGTGGACTGTCTCTGAGCCACATTCTGGTAATTGATTTTTTTTGCAGCCAGGATAGCAATAGCTATAAATTTCCTATCAATAGGGGATCCGCATTCTGGAGGAAAGTCTGCAATGAAAAACAGCAGAGGAGGTCAGGATTAAAGCGGGTGAAATTATCTGCTGTAGGGACCCTGTAACTCCATCAGGTATGGTTGTAGCTTCTGGCAACTCCAGAATATATGTGCATGGGAAGCCAGGGAGTACCCATATTGTCTCCAACATGCTGCCCCTCTCTCTCTCTCTCTCTCTCTCTGATATTTCTGTTGCTGAGTAGGGGTCCTGAAGAATCTAATGGTAAATTTCCCAGAAAACTCTGTCCAGTTCTTGGAACAAAGTCCCCATTGGATTGTTTTGGTGTGTTTCTGCTAAATGTCTAAAGGTATCTGCTGTTCCAGATCCTTTTCCCAAGCCTGATGGACTGAGTTCAGGGAGTCCTCTGACAGCTCTCCCACCACACCATATAACATTGAAATCAGGTGAGATGGCATAGGGCTCCCTTCCAGTGCTCCTATTAAAAATTCCCAGTATTCGAGGTGGGGGTAAGTCTGTTTACCACCTATCTATCATAGCATTTAAAAAATCTCTGACTTGAAAATATCTGAATCTGTCCTTGTAGGGAATCCCATATTTTTTTTTTTTTACTGTTTCTTTATTCTACTCCTGCTGCCACTGATCCCTCTCTCAGAGATCCCCTCGCTGATCCCAATTACAGCCCCAAGGAGTCTGCCCCTAGAGTGCTAACACTGTCCATGTACCTTCAGGGCCTTGGATTACCCTCCGAGCAGGGCGGAGGAGATCCCATCTCCCCCTGAGCATCTTTGATGGGAGCGCGCACAACGGAGTTTGCTTCTCGATTGCTGTCTGGAACCACCGCTGAGGTCCGTCGCCTGGATCAGGGAAAGGATTTTTTTTCCTGGTGTTCTGATAGATCCCCGACGTAGGCATGCAATGAGGAACAAGGCTGCCGGCATGCGTAGAGACACACGTCAAAGCTGGTCCTCTGCCGATGTCTACCCTTGCACCAGAACACCTCTCAGCTGCACCGACCACCCTGAGGTTCCCCCAACAGGTGGCAATATCACAGCGGAGAGTGTGGCCCCCCCTCCCTGGAGAAGGAGAGGAGCCGTTGGGCATTCAATCCTTCTCCCTCCCGGCCGACCCCGTTGATCCAGGTCCACTCCCAAACCCGGGTTGCCGGTGTGGTACAAGGTGTGGCGTCCAGCACCTCAACCCTCAGCACCACCGGGCCGGCCTGGAATCCCATATTTTTGAACCAGTTCAGTTAAGAAAAGCACATTTCCCTGGGGAGCAAAATGGTAAATCAGACGTAAGCCTAATTTCTCCCATCTACAGTATCCCCCATCCAATCGGGCAGGAGCAAAGGGAGAGAGGTGAGGCAAGGAGTATAACAATGGTCTCCATCTGGGCAAGGCTCTTGATGTTAAAATGCTCCTCCAGTTTTGTACACTAGTATGAGTATATGAGTTGGATATTTCCCATAATCCTATATTTGGAGGTGAAGAGAGCAGTGCTTTGTTTAAGTCAGCCAGATCAGGTTCGGATTTCTCCAGAGCCTTCCATTTGGCTGAATAATCTTTATGTAACCAGTAAAGGACTGTTTGAAGTTGGGCCGCTGTATGGTATAGACTCAAGTTGGGGCTGCCAGTCCTCCCCGTACACTAGGAAGGAGCAGGATGGATAGTCGCACCCTTGGCTTTTGTGTCGCCCAGATATATTTAGATATTCTTCGATTTATAGTTCTATACCAATCCTCTGGAACCTGAATTGGGAGCATCTGTGCTAGGTATAAGAATTTGGGAAGGTCACCATTCTTATCGCCTCTATTCTTTGGATTAATGGCAGTGAGAGGGCCCTCCATCTCTCTAGTTCCAGAGACATTCTGGCTAAGGGAAGAGAATAATTAAAATCAAATAAATCTGTGTAAAGAGTGCTTATCTGGATGCCCAGATATCCCAAATGTTTCAGGTCCCAGCGAAACTGGAAATCTCTCCGTGTCCTTGAGGATGGATCATAATTTATACTAAGGACCTCTGTCTTTGTTAAATTCATCCTGTAGCCTGCCATTTTGACAAAGGTATTTAAGAGGGTCCACAAGGGGGGCAAAGATTGCTCAGGGTTCCTCATATAAATTAATAAATCGTCGGCATAAAAGGCCAACTTATGATCTGTCCCTCCCTCCTCCATCCCCTGGATCTGTCTGTCCTGCCTTAGGGCCTGGGCCAATGGCTCCAGATATAGGGCAGATAGCAAAGGGGACAGGGGGCATCCCTGTCTGGTGCCTCTCTTCAATGATATCGGGGCAGAAACCATTCCGTTTATCTTCACATATGCTCTCAGGTCCCCATAAATTAAGGAGATTACCCAGATGAAGTTCTGAGGGACCCCAATCTTCCCTGAAGTAGCCAAAAGGAAAGGCCAGGCTACCCAGTCGAATGCCTTCTCAGCATCTAGACTCAGAAGAAGAAAAGGGGCGTCTGACCAGGCAGCCCAGTGGACCAAATGGAGAGTCCGTTTTACATTGTCCTGAGTTTGCCTGCCCTGTATAAACCCCATCTGGTCCAGGTCTATAAGTTCAGGTAGCATGCTTTCCAGTCTTCTAGCCAAGACTGTAGAAAATAGTTTATAGTCAACATTAAGGACCTATATCGGTCTATAGGATAAGCAGGCTGTGCTATCTTTTTCTGGTTTCAGAATGCTTGAAATACAAGCATAACGCCACATGTCTGGTATCCCCCTTCCCTCCTGCATCTCCCGGCATGCCCCTAGTAGAGCGGGGAGTAACCCTTGTTTAAACGTTTTATAGAATTCTCCTGTGTAGCCATCTGGGCCCGGGCTCTTGAAAGATTTCAGGTTATTGATTGCTCCCTCTAATTCCTCCTCTGTGATCAATCGGGTTAACGTGGTCCGCTGGTCCTCTTTTAATTTCGGTAATTTAAGCTCCGCTAAGAAGTTATTCACCTCCTCCAAGCTGGTCTCCTGTTCAGGGGTGTATAATTTCTCATCAAAGTCCTGAAAGACTTGGATAATTTGTGAGGGTATCGTAGTTATATTGCCATTAGTTGGGTTCCTAATTTGAGATATGTTGGACTGAGCCTGTTGTTTTCTCAGTCTGTGGGCCAACAGGCAGGCAGACCTAGGTCCCCAATCATAATATCTCTGCCACAGAGATTGCAGAGCATATTCTGTACGAGTGTCTAGAATCTGCTGGATTCACTACCTCATAGCCTGCAGGAGGGGCAAGTCTCCCCATCCCCCCGCTGCATGCTGCGTCTGGAGTTCTTTAAATTGGTGATGCAGCCTATCGAGGCATGCCTGTTGCTGCTTCCTATAATGAGTGGCATATTTTATAATATCTCCTCTTACTACTGTTTTGAGGGTATCCCAAAAGACCCCCTCTGAGACATCTGGGGTGCGATTTTCCCAAGGATCTGTGTGATCCTCTGTGTAATGGTTTCCCTAAAATATTTTTTGGTCAATAGAAAGTTATTAAGTCGTCATAGTGTCTCCTTCCTTTCTCCCTCCCAGTTCAATTTAAGTGTCAACAGCGAGTGGTCTGATATGACCAATGGTGATTGTGTACACTCTGTGACTCTATATAGGTGTTCCTTGGATGGGTGAAAGTAATCTATCCTCATGTACACCTTGTGGGAGCTCGAGTAGTGTGTATATTCCCGTTTGCCCGGGTTCAGAGCTCTCCAGGTGTCTACCCAGTTCACCTCAGAGATATATATCTGAGCGCCTCTCTGGGCTGCACTCCATCCGGCAGGTCTGGGATTTGAGGTGTCTAGGTTGGAGGAGATCAGATTGTGGTCTCTTCCCATCACCAGTACACCTTTGTGCATCTCAGTGATTTTTCGAAACAAGGTCTTCACTATTTCTGTACCTGAGGCTGGTGAAATGTATATGGAGGCCAAAGTGATCTCCTGTCCCCCCAGTCTTCCAACCGTGATGGCTAGTCTACCCTCTGGGTCCACATACGAGGTTGTCAATTCAAACGGACATGATTTAGGGACTAGAATTACCGATCCCCTTCTCTTCCTCACCTTATAGGCTGAGGCCACTACTGTCCTAAAACCAAATTTGGTTAGTTTTAAATGCTCCTCCTTACTTAGATGTGTTTCTTGGAGGAGAGCAAAAGTAGGTTTTAATTTCTTGATTGCGGGTATAACCTTATACCATTTGATTAGGTTATTTAGCCCATTACCATTAAGGGAACAGATAGTTATAAGTGTGTTTTTACCCATTTTCGTTCAGACCTCCCAGTAGGGCTTGGGGGGGGGGGGCATTCAGAAGATTCCCCTGTGCATCCATCTGAGTTAGTATTCTAAAACCTCTACTTCTAAGTTGGGCCCGATGTCAGTCCTTCCACCCCACAATACTTCCTTTATAAGGATATTTCTGATCTTGCTCTGTTTGCTCTCCATCCATGATCCCTTTTGTTCAAAAATATATGAGTCAGACACCATATATATATATATCAGGCACAGAAAATAAACAAACATATAACAGTAACCTGAAACTGTACAAAAGTACTTCCAATATAGGAGGGTTGCAATGTATGCCCTCTATCCCAGGAGGAGTGTCCCCTCCTTCGAGAGATCAATCCCCATGGGGGGATTAGTGGTACAGAATTCTACCAGGCTTCCCAGGTCCCAGGTAACTTCGAGACTGGATGCGTTATGCATCATAAAAGGTGTGTCAGCTCCCCAAAAGGAGGAAGGAGGCAATAAATTATCCTTCCGCCGCCTCTAAGAGCCACCGGAAGGATCTAACTTCCACTCCTCCTTTCCCACGCTCCTCTTGCTGCCTCACTATCTTAGTAGAGAGGAGTCCCCCGGGAGAGGCCCAGCCTGTGTCCCCCCAAAGGCTCCCCCCCAAAATTAGTTATCCACTCTGGGAGCAAGGTTTGCTCCTTTGATCCATGACAAATATAAATTTCACTGGAATCAGTCCACTATTAAGCACTGTTAAAGGAGTCTACAACTATTAAAATATAACCGCAGAGGCAGTTTTCTACATCCTGTTTAAACTGTGCCCCTAAAAACATCAAATAAACACCCCCCTTTAAGTCATAAACTGTTTCCAGTCCCATCTCAATTAATTGTGTTTCATATAGCTCAAAATATTCAGCGGAACTGTTCCATATCCAAAACACTTCATAGGGTAGTAAAAGTAACTGTCCGTGGGTGTCCGATTTGGTCGAGTGTTGTATTTAACAAATTGCATGGCTCAGTCATGAAAGTTATAGGTAGCAGTTTCAGGGAAGGCATTTTTTCATTTATCTCCTCGGTCTCTCCACCGAAAGAGTCTGTTACACACTTACTTTAAGGAAAAAAAGAGAAAAAGTCTCTGCTTACATAGCAGGTATTCAGTGTTGGTAGCTTATCTTCCCCTCCAAACTTCTGCAAGGCCCTTTTCACATCTTGTAGTGTATGCAGGCCTTCTGCTCAATTTCTCCTTGTCCCACATCATCCTGTACTTCTCTCCCACTTTGACCATTGTGGGTGGAAATTCTGGTCTGCTAATCGATTCGGTTGGACATCCCAGCCCGTGGACTTCAGCTCCCTCTGTGCTTCTTCTAGATTTTTATGCAGTGTTGTTCCAGATTCCCAAAAGACTAGAAGATTTGCTGGGTAAGGGGTTTGGAAATGAATCCATGATCTCTTAATACTTTCAGGATAGGTGAGTTGACCATTCTCTGCCTAAGGATTTCCACAGGGTAATCGTGGTCAAACAGTAACCTGGCTGTGTTGTAGTGTACTTTCTTTTTTGCCCAGGCTGTATGGAGAATACATTCTTTGTCCTTAAAGCTAGCCAGTTTAAGGACGACCGACCTGGGTCTGGCAGCAGGGTCTTTCAGCTGTTATATCAGGGCTCACTGCGCTCTTTCCATGTGAAACTGAAACGTTGGGGGGGAGGTCAAGGACATCGCGGAGGAGATCTTTTACGAAGTCTTCCATTCTCCCAGTCTCTGCTCCCTCTGGAAGATCATATATCTGGAGATTGTCTCATCTGGAGTGAGCCTCTAGGTCCAGTAGCTTTGCTTGCATTGCTTCATGTTGATCAATGAGGAAATCAACTGCTGAATGAAGGTGCTGAGTCTCCTCTCTAATCTCTCCCCCCCGTGTGTTTCTGACACTTCCAGTCTCTCCTCCACCATTCTCATTCGGGCTTGCAGGTCATGAAATTCTTTCTTATTCTCGGCCCAAAATGCTTTTATTTCTGCCAACAGCATCTCAAAATTGGAGCATGATAATCTTTCACTCTCCTGGTCAGTATCTGGGTCCCATGCCATGCTGCTAGCTGGATAGATGCTTCGACTGGCTGGCTCTCTGCTCGGGCATCCAGTGTCCTCCTTTTTCCTCCAATGTCTCCCAGAGCAGCATCTCATTGTGTCTTTGCCCCCAGACATATCAGTTGCCATTTACTAGAAATGAGTGAGGATAAGTGCTGATCTAGGAGTATTTTTGAGCGTAGGAGTCGGAGAGCTCCAGATTCAGGCGGCCATCAGCTGGGTGACGTCACCAGAAATCCCCACTTTCAGCATTTCTATTTTATTTTTCTCACTGTAGTTCCCTTTTATTTTTCTTCTTTTATGTCTCCTAAACCAACTGCAACCTTGGATCACTCCAAAACTAAGTGTGCCTGTGGAAAACAACTCCCAGAGAAGGATGGCCATTCTGCTTGTGTCTGCTGCCTAGGCCCAACTCACGATGTCCAAGCTTTCCAGATCAGTCAAGGATTCAACCAAGCCACTGGGCGATGCAGCCAGTGGACCATAGATGGGGGGGGGGACTCATTCCTAACCACTGTGTCAGGAAACAATGAGAGTCTGGTATTGAGCCATACACCACAGCCTGGTAGTACTCTCAGCTGTGCATGTTCCCGGGGAACAAAACATCTTGGCAGACAGCCTAAGCCAATGTCAGTCTCACACTCATGAGTGGGAGCTTCTGACATCAGAGGTGGAAGACCTGTTTGACCAGAGTTGGATATTTTTGTGTACCCACTCAACTCAAAACTGTTCCAGGACCTGGAGTTTTCTGATGAGATGTGCTGTCTCTCTCTTGGAAAGGGAGGTTTCTGTATGCCATCCCTCTATTTCCACTCCTTCAGAGGGTTCTGATCAAGTTTCAGAAGGAAGGGGCAACTATGATCCTGATCACCTTCTTCTGGCCTAATCAGATCTGGTCCCCCTTGATTCAACAGCTGGCAGTGGAACCTCCAATGTCCCTGCCTCATTGTACAGGTTTCTTCTCCCAGGAGCAGGGCACCCTGGTCCATCTAGATCTTAAATCTCTCCACCTTCATGCTTGGTCCCTGAGGATGTAGCCATTGTGAGGTTTGTGGTGTCCCCTCAGGTGGCAGATGTTTTGGTGGCAGCTAGGAAACCATCCACCAGGGCCACCTATTCCATGAAGTGGAAGTGTTTTGCTACATGGGCCGCTTTGTGCCACTTAGACCCCTTCAGCTGACCAGTGAATCAGATTTTGGAGTACTTGCTGTCCCTTTCAGACTCTGGTCTGAAGTACTCCTCCATCAAGGGACACCTTTCTGCCATCTCTGCATGACATGCACCTGTCAATGTCTGTACTGTAGCTCAACTTGATGTGTCTCACACATTTTTGAGAGGTATTCTGCACTTGAAACCTCCGATCCACAATCCAGTCCCAACTTCGGACTTAAATTTTGTGTTTGAAAAGCTCAACCTGCCTCCATCTGAACCTGCCACCGGGGAGGGTAGAGCACACTGCGCATGACAGTATGCTCAGTATAACAGTAAGCTGTACATAGGGGAAATGCCACCACATTGCTCTGTACTATAAGCTGAATTATTTGTCGGATTTTGGTTCTGTCCTTCTCCGATATCTTCTTCAGTTGGTAGTCGGCTGAGCTCTGCTCAGAGGCTTTAGATTCTGTCTCTTTTTTCCCTGCTGCTGCTGCCCATAGTTTGTAAGTGTCTCATCAGGGGATGTCTAAGTGGTACCGCTGAGTCGCTGAAATAGTACACAGCCCATTGGACTCTGAAGTTTTGATGAAAAAGTCTAAAACTTCCTCCGACTCAAACAACATTCTTGGGGGTACTCAAAGCAACTTAGCGAGTGTTTCTCAATCTTCAGTTGACTCCTCAGAGACCACAGTTATTAAAGGATGCTTCAACCCATCACCTGAATGGCTACACCTGGACTTTACAATCTTTTCACCAGACCAGCAAGGAGGTAAACCTCCTACTCAGCCACACGAGAAGGGAGGTGTTTTTACATTTAAGGGTTGCAATAAGAAGAGAAATCCTAGCACGATTAATATTTCTGAGGGGGCTGGAAAAAAAATATCTGACACCCAGTATTCCCACAAAAAAAATTATTTCCTAAACCTGCTTTGAGAAATATACCCTCAATCACTAATTATCTAAGTTCACCAGTTTGTTTGCATGATAGTTTTGAACAAAGCAGGCAGGTTTCTAGAGAACAAATCAACATGGTTTCAACTGCTGGACCTAGATGTTCTAAGACTCAAGATAAAGGTGACAAGTGGGACTCAGAGAAGGAGAGAGGAAGGAAAGAAGATGTGGGACCAGAGTCTGTAGGAGCTGGGGGCACAGATTTTAAAGTATGAAATTATTTATTATTTATTTATTCAGTTTTGATAACTGGGTAAGCCCGCTGAGCCCCGAAGGTTCCTTTTTCAAGGATGACCCGGGGTTAGTTACACAGTAGAACATTTCATATACAAAGAAGGTACAAAGCAAGCATTTGACAATTTCAGGTTACAATCTGGTCATCACAGTGCGGAGAATTTGGCTCATTAAACTCTGCAGTGGTGAATCTTTCAACTAAACTGTCAGAAGTGATGGAGAAGTTTGAATCTCTGGCTGTTAGAACCACTGAATGTGAAACAAGGGTGAGCAATATTGAAGACTCTCTCCCCCAAATCATCAGCACACTAGCTAATAGTACTAAGGAGTTGGAAATTTTAAAACTCAAACTAGAAGACCTGGAATCCAGATCCTGTAGGACCAATTTAAAAATTGGTAACCTTCCAGAGACAGAGGGTTCAAACTCTTTGAAGTACTGCGAAGAAATGCTTACAAAAATCCTAAGCCTCCCTTATCCTGATCACAAGGTGGACCTAGATAGAGCTCATAGAGCTTTGGGGTAAAAGATAATATGGGAAGACTTCACTTTATGTATGTTAAACCAGTCAAGTATCAGGATAAAGAGAAAATTTTAACTAAGGCCCGAGTAGAAAAAGGCCTCTCCTATAATGGCATGAAACTACAGGCTTTCCCGGACACACTCCCCTCTGTTCTGGCTAAAAGGAAAAGTTTTGACTCTATGAGAGATAAACTGCATAGAAAATGGTTAGCCTTTGCCTAACTATACCCTGCCAAGTTAAGAGTATACATGGATGGCAAAGCTCACTATTGCCACTCGTCTACAGAAGTGGAAGAAGCTTTGAAATGCTGCAAGCAAGATCCTGGAGAACCTGGGGAACCCCCAAATTAACGAATTACAATATAAGAAACACCTTTACAGCCTAAATCATCTCTGTTAGATCAAAGTCACCTCTCGTTTTGTTTTTTTGGTTATTTTTTTCTTGTTTGTTTTTCTCTCTTCTCTCTTTTGGGGGAAGGGAGGGAAAGAGAATAAACTAAAAATGTATGACATATACTTGATGGGATACATGTAGAATCAGCTCTTTCTACCTTTTTTCCTTTTTCTTTTTACTTTTTAGACCGATATGGAATGGTGTCAGCCTCTTTTATTACCACAACTCCACGTACAGCAGAAGTTCAGCATCCACAAGTGGGGGGAAGGGGAGAAGGTTATCACCTTCAAGGCACTAGGGCACTTTTCCTTACGGAATCACACTTTTTTCTTTTACTTTCTCTTTTTCTACTCTTTGTCTTTCACCAACTCACATATATACTAAAGAATGTTTACTTACACTTTTTCACTTATTCACACATTCAAGAGAGCTCAGAGCATATTACAAGTGGACAATTACAAAAGAGCATGGGACAGGTAGCAGATGTCCTTTGACTGAGGTTTTTAGACCTTTCATTGTAAAAGATTGAAAACTGAAGCTATATACTTTTTGCATGGGTGCCAATGTACTATGTTTCACTGTTTCAAGCATCGGTTTATTTTGGGGTGGCATGGGAAGTGTGTTCTAGAGGGGCCCAGAGGAAGAGGGGAAGGTGGGGGAGCAAGTGATCTTACCTCTCAGCTCTGTTCCAGAACTCTTCAGACTTTTCAGGCATAAGGGACACTAATGTAATCCATGAATAGGCTCAAAATTATTTCCTGGAATCTTAATAGTTGCAAGGACCATGTGAAAATTAGGAAAGTAGTAAAACTGGCTAGAAGGAAAAATGCGGATTGTCTATTACTTCAGGAAACTCATTTTCAAAGGAACGATGCTTCACACTTCGGCAATCTGTTACAAGCAAAAGGATATTGCTCTAACTTTTCCAGTATGGCAAGAGGCAACGTAATATTTTTTAAAAATCATTTAGCCACTCACTCAGCAAGATCACAACTGATCCTACAGGCCATTTTGTTATTGTTGAGGTTACTATACAAGGAAAAGTTATGACCCTTAGCTCAATTTAAGGGCTTAATAATGAAAACCCACTCTTCTTTACTAATTTCTTTCTGGAATTGGCTGCATTTAACTCAAATATAGTACTGGGGGGGATTTCAATGTGACATTATTTTCAACCGACAAATTCCCATACTCTTTAGATAAAAAGAAGAGCTTGGTTCGTATTTTGAAACAGCTAATTCAGGACCTTGACCTCTGCGACCCTTTTAGATTAAAATACCCTGCCTTAAATAAATACTCATTATTCTAAAACTTACAATTCTCATTCAAGAATTGACTACTTTCTAATCTCTCAATCTTTTCTCTCTAAATATTATGATGTTACTTATGACCCAGTAACTTTAGAGCTTAAAATGAATAATACTGGTATCAACAACAGGGTGTGGAAGTTTGTTAATTCTCTATGGCTCTCTGCAGGTTTTGGAGAAAAAGCCCAAGGAGAAATTACATCTTTCTGGAGCTTTAAAGGTGGTGGTGGGGGGTGATACAAATATCTTGGTCACATGGGATGCTTTTAAGGCTTATATGAGGGGATGGCTAACCTCTCAATCTGGAATTAGGAAAAAAAAACAAAGTGCAGTACTATTAGATTTAGAACAGGAATTAGCCTCTGCACAAGAAACATATAGACAAGTCCCTAATGAACAAACTAAATTAGAACTTTCTCTTATAAGGCATAAGGTCGAGAAACTGTTGCAGGACCAGGCCTCTAATGAACTTTACAGATCCATCGCAAAGTATTATTTTTATGGTGATGCACCTGGTAAAACACTGGCTTACCATCTTAAATTTGAACAAAATAGAAATAAAATCCATCAAATTAAAGGATTAGATGGTACTATGTATACATCTGAAGCTGATATTAATTCTACCTTTCAGGCTTTTTTTTGAAACCTTATACACACCAGAGAAAGAAATAAAATTGGAGACAATTAAACACTTTATTTCAAATTTACCTTTACCAAAGATCACACCACATGATCTTGAACATTTGAATAGAAATGTATCTCTGGAAGAGATTTTAGAAGTTATTAAAGATCTTCCAAACAATAAAAACCCAGACCCTGATGGATTTCCATTTGAATTCTACAAGAAAATGGCAAATATAATTGTACCCCAGCTCCGAGAACTATATAATTATTTTATAAGATTAGATCAACTTCCTCAATCTTTCTATCAAGCCAATATCACTCTTATTCTAAAAAAAGATAAACCCTCTGAACAATGTGGATCCTATAGACCTATTTCTCTCTTAAATACTGATTGCAAAATATTGGTGAAAATTTTGGCTTTAAGGCTGTCTAAATTAGTACCAGAGGTAATCCATCAGAACCAAGTAGGCTTTATACAGGGAAGAAGATTAAAGGAATAATGCCTGACAGGGTGGGTGTTAGGCTGGGATAACATCCCACCTCGGTGGTTGGGCCCAAGGCCACCGGCCGAGGGCGTCCAATGCCTGAGAAGGGATGTTATCCCAGCATAACACCCACCCTGGAGGGCATTATTCATATTATACAATGGTTTGTTGTTTTATACAGAATAAAAACATAATTTTAAAGAATGTTTTTGTTAGTGTGGAAAAATGTTTTTGTTTCTTAAAAGAAGAAGCAACAAATCAGCCAACAAATGCAACAAACAATCAGCATGGATGTTATACCAGGATAACATCCCTGCTGTGATGGCGAACGGACCAATCAGAAGCCAGGATTCTTTCTTGCCATTGTATAATACAACATAATACCAGAAAGGCTTATAATTTAATACAGATATCTCTTGGAACGGACACTGCACTCCTCTCATTGGATGCTGAGAAGGCATTTGACAGGGTGCAGTGGCCGTTCCTTATGGAAGCTCTTCTGGGTTTTGGAATCATTGGCAACTTTGCTAAGTGGATACAGCTTATTTACTTAAAGCCACCAGCAACCATAAAAACAAACTTTACATGTCTCCCTTATTTAACTGTATAGAGCAACAAGGCAGGGATGTCCTTTATCTCTCCTACTATTCGCTCTTTATCTAGAACCGTTGGCAACAAAGATAAAGGGGCAATTTCAGATTTTGGATCCCTCATTATTTTCCTCTGTTGATACAATTATGCTTTATGTGGACAATATATTAATATCCTTGAATCACCCAGATTTGTAATATCCGAAGCTTAATGATATTTTTCAGGAATTTGGGGAAATTTCAGGATATAAAATAAATTGGTCCAAAAGCCAGTTACTTTATTTAGGAGAACCCCCCCCCCAACTTAAAAGACAGTCTCTTGAACAGTATAAAACAGATAAGATAAAGATAAAGTACTTAGGGGTTATAAGGGCTAAGGACCTGCATAAAGTTAACCAGCTTAATTATGACCCCCTGGTTAACAAAATCAAAACTGATTTGGCAAAATGGCAGTACCTCCTCTTGACTCTATTGAGTGTAATCAATATTATAAAATGAATATATTACCTAGACTTCTGTTTCTCTTTGAATCAATACCCTTAGTTTTACAAATGAATTTCTTTATCGGTCTAGATAAGTTAGTAAGAACCTTTCTATGGCAAGGTAAGCAACCTTGGACTGCTTTAAATAAATTACATCAACCTAAGGCTAAAGGTGGTTTAGGCTGTCCAAATCTTTATTTATACTACCTAGCGTCCCAGATGGAAATCATTTACCACTGGTTTCACCAAACTGAGAATAAAACTATAGCAGGATTTGTTCTGCAGAAGGGAAAACTCTGGGGCTGAATTTAAATAACATTCTGGGATTACAGTATACTCATTTAGAAAGGAATAAGGATTTCTTGGCCTCTACTAAATGTTCTATCTCTGCTTGGATCAGGGCTTCCAGAATAGTGGGCCCAAGCAGCTCTTTATCAAGACGTATACCAATATATAATAAAAAAGCTTTCCCACCCTCAATTTCAGACAGTAGCTATAAAAAATGATATATTCATTTTAACGTGAAAACAATGGGAGACTTTTATTTGGGTAATAGTCTTTCCTTTGAGCAGCTTCAGGAAACTTATGGAATCCTTGATTCACAGAGATGGTAGGTCTCACGGGTTAAAAATTTTATATATAAAAAAAAAACACTCATATAATCTGCAATATTCCCCTCTCAAAACTTTCTTTCTCAATTTGGATTCCTTACCCCATTTAATCACGAAGATTTATCAATGCCTATTGAGTCATCTTGTTGTTGATACTAATATACTTAGGGAATCCTGGGAAAGAGACTTAAAAACCTCAATCCCAGAAATGGACTGGCCTGAGATTATGAAGTTAGAGAACACAGGGATTAGGAATAACAAATTACACCAAATTAATTTTAATATATTACACAAAACATATTTCACTCCAGTGAAATTGCACAAGATTACCCATACAGTTTCAGATCTTTGTGAAAGATGCAAAAAAGAGCAGGAAACTTAGTCCCATATGCTGATAAACTGTGAAACCATTAAGGAATATTGGCAAACAATCTTGAATATACTTTAGAAAATGTTGGGATGCAAATTCCCCTTTGATCCTTGAATACTATTATTTGTTTTTTCAATAGGAAATCCGGATCCATCAACACATCAAGCAACTATTTGTAATATATTAATCCTGATAGTTTGTAAAACCCTTTTACAACACTGGAAAGATATACATCCATCAACACATCTGGAATGTCTTGAAAGAGTTCTGGATCAGAGCCGGGTGGACAAGGCCATATATATATATCTTGGAGAATGATATGGATAAGTATGTGGTTGGGCCCCACTATTGAACATACTTCATAATAATGGCACCCTACATAATTGGCACCATTAGCTATGATGAGCAATTAATCCTTCACGATCTATATGATGAGTGAGGTACCCATGCTCTGGGCTTAAAAAAAAAAAAAAGAAGAAAAAAACAGAAAAAGAAAAAAAAAACTGCCATGACTTATGAGCTACGCTATCTGTCCTGGAAAGCATTATTTTTAGTTGCTATTACTTCTGCCCAAAGGATTTCCGAGCTTCACGTGCTCATGTGTAAGCAGCCATATTTGATTTTCCACAAAGACAGGGTGTATCTTTGCATACCAATCCTAAGTTTCTTCCTAAGGTGGTATCTGAATTTACTCTGAACCAATCCATTCACCTGCTTGTCTATTATTCTGAGCATGCCAATCCAAGGGAAGCATTGCTCCATACTGTACTTTGGATGTGCATAGAATTTTGCGGTACTATACACACCAGACAAAGGAATGCAGGAAGTCCTCACAATTATTTGTTTCCTTTGCCCATGGGAAAGAGGGCATTCCGGTGTCCAACCAGTGTTTATTCAAATGGTTGGCTAATTGTATTATTTTCTGTTACAGGAAGTATGGCAAGGAACTTCCAGACATGGTTTGTGGCCACTCCACCAGAGGTATGGCCACCTCCGTTGCATGTTTCCGTAATGTTTCAACTGCAGAGATATGTGCAGCTGCTATCTGGCACACTATCCATACCTTTACCAAACATTACAGTTTGGACATTGCCTCTAGGTCAATAGTACTCAGACTTTGTCACAGTGAGCCTCCCCAAATCCATGGAAAAGATTTTGAGCCTCCCCCAAAAATTAAAATAATCTTGGGCCTCCCCAAAGCAAAATAACATATTGTGCTTTGTGCAGTACACCATGAATAAATTGAAACCTCTTTGAATACTTGGCTCACATTCAGTTCTTTATCTTACACTGACGTGGAACCTTTGAAAAAGAGCACCTGTGCTCAAAGGTGTTATCTGAATAACAAATAAATAAACTAAACAATTAGTATCATTCAACTTATTGTAACCCCCCCCCAAACAGGCCAACCTATGTATTCTGCTATTTTAATTATTGAACCATTGTTACCCCTTGTTGCAGTACCTTCATGGGTCAGGCTACTTTCTCTATTTTCTCTCTATATGAAATTACCTTCCTATGTACTTTGCCTCTCCCCATCCTTCCCTGCTCCTAAGCAACTTCTCTGGGATTACTTTGCTCCTTCCTGCTATTGCTCTTAGCACTTCTATGCTCAACCCTTGTATTTGGGCTGTTCTGCCATCAGGCTACAAATTGATCAATTGCCACCACTCATTATTAGTTTATTGTTCATATTTGTTTGCACTATTGTTCACTGTTTATTTCTTGACTGTTTTGAAGTTACCTTTTGAAATGTATTCACTCCCTTCCCTTCCCTTGGTACACCTGAAATGAGCCTTGGCTCATTCACCTTCCCCTGTCACCTATTAGTAAATAAATATATTAAATTTGCCTACTATTACCCTCTTTCAGTTTGCGTCATCTGTTCACACAAAATATATAAAACTCAAAATTTAAATACAGTACTTTTTCAGACTTGCTTGAGCCTCCCCTGGAACAGGTTGGGGCCTCCCCAAGGAGGCTGGCCTCACCATTTGAGAACCCCTGCTCTAGGTGTAGGACAGATATCTGACTGGCCATTCTACAAAGCCTTCTCTCTTAGGTCCTTTCAGCCAACCACCTGGTCTATCTGTCAGTTTTTGGCAGAACTACTTGGGACTTATCCTTCCAGTGTGGCCTGCTGCAAGAGAAACCCTCAAAGTAAGACAGTACAGTCATGTAAGAACGTACCGTAAAAGTAGATTTTTGAGAAGATCTCTTGCAGCAGGCCATGCATTTCCCTTCCTGCTTCCCCTTTTGCCTTTCTTGTGGCCTTTTGGCCTCCTGTCTAACTAAGCTAGTCTTCGATGGCAGAGATTCTTCTGCTTTCCTTTTCCTTTAGTTCTATGATTACCTTGGCTGTCTCCTCAATTCCCCTAGCAGGCTTCTGCTATTGGTTTCCAGCAGGAGAACTGAGGAGGCTAGGGGGCCACCCACTCTCATAGGTTAGGCTGATGTTAGAGGGTGACATCAGAGGTGGGTGGCCCCCTCTGGTAGTCTGCTAGCTAGAAAGTTTTCTATGTGGCCCCAGTGCTGGGTAACTAAGTCCTACCAGTATGGCCTGCTGCAAGAGATCCTCTCAAAGATCTACTGTTATGGTAAGTTCTTATGTAACTGCACTATATATCACTATATAGCATAGAAAATTCTAATTTATTACAAATGGATTTCTGTGATATGTCCAATATATCCAGATGTACAATGTATCTTGTCACAGGCTACCACTGTGAAGCACAATATAGGAATTTGCCGCACTCTGTAATTCTAAAGAGAGTTCCAATGAATTACACCATAGTAGGAACAGACTCTCCTCCTTAATTCTGTCTCATGTCTTAGTGCTTTTAGACCTCTCAGTTTGTAGCTGGACTCTATGTATTGTAGATTAAACACGAGCCATGATGACTAAATTATACAAGATGCTACATCATTTCATCAGGATTATACTGACTATTGTGATTGTAAAAAAAAAAAAAGAAAATGACAGAATCCAAGCCATTTAGATTTATTTGGTTTGATTATCTCTGCTTTTTTTGTACACATTTTAAAGAAAAAAACACTTTTTCATCGCAGTAACATTAATGGTTTGTATTGTGGTAACCCTGCATGTAAGTTAATATAGGAATGTCTTGCTCAGGATAGAGGTTTCAGTGCATGCACCTATATAACTCCTCTGGATGTATTTGTGTCTGCTTATTACTGCAGCCGGAATGCCTTTACAGTCTGCACTTACTGTAGGACACAGCTGGAATATGAATGCTTACAAAATAATTTCTACTTGATAACATGCATACAGCTGTGCTACACCACAGAGATCCCCATGGAGCTCCCAAAATTACTATACTTAATGCTGCTAATACATTACTGTTCACAGTGTGGAAAATCATATGATACTGACAATGGCCCAGTGTTAATGAATACAAAGTTCCACAAAATGATTTGTCTTCTAGCAGGGAGAATTCTTAATGAGGAAGAAGAAATTAACATAAAAAGTCAAACCTGTGCTCAGCCAGAGTCCTGGTGCAACACTGCTGAACGCATTTATTTTCTTTTTTTTTTGTAGACATATTTTATTGCGGTAGTGCAGATTACAGAAGCACAAAATGACACAGAATAACTGTGTAGTGACAGTAAACAATATAGACAACCACAGTCCAAACTGACATATTATGACCTAGAAAGGGGGCAGTACCATTACGGACATATGTAAACATAGCGTATCACTCAGATCCACTGCCATATTCTGAAAAAGAAGCAAGGGTGTAAGTGATACTGGATACTAACAAGGTACCATGAGAACACGCTTAAGTTCAGGTATGAGTGAGTCAGCCCCAGAATAGCACAAACCATTTACACTATGATTTCATTATTACAGATAGTACGCAACAGAGAATCCCAAGTTTGCTGGAACAAAATCCCCTGGCCTTTAGCATTAAGGTGATAACTCTCCAGTTTCATATAAAAGGATGTTTTATTCAGCCAGTGAGCCACAGTTGGAGGCAAAGAGCTGAATCAACTCTGTGCAGCAGTTTTTTTAGCATTAGTCAGTACTATATCCCATAGTTGACTACTTGCCCCCCCCCAGCATTAAAAGGCCAGGTTTCCCCTATACCTAGCATAAATTCTGAAGGGCAGCAAGGCAGCGTACATTGCAATATGTTTTGTATAATGCCATGCATCTCTGTCCGGAATGGTGCCATCTTATTGCATGTCAAAACCATACAGATGAAATCACCATCAGCAACCAAACTTTTAGTGCAGCAAGGGTGGAAGGAAGGTCTGTAATGGTGCAACTGAAGTGGTATTAAATAGGTTCTGTAAAGGAACTTGTATTGAATTCCCCTCAGTCTGTTAGAACTGAAACGCATATGAATATGCTTGATTTGCGGACTTCCAGTTCCCTGGGCCCAATGCGATATCTGAATAATCAGTCCAACTCCCCTGCACCATAATCTGTAAAGCACTAATAAAGAGCACACTAAAGGAAACCCCTCCACCCCTCGCACCCTCGCCAGTACAAAATATCCAACCTGTAAGAATCACGTCAACTATTTAGAGAGGATTCAGCATTATCCCACAAACTCTGTGGACAACTTGAAGCCCCCCAACCACCCCAGTACACCTCTCCCATTCCCCCCCAAAAAAATTCTATTGCACCAAATTGGCAAAACATTATTAAAATAACTCCCCCACCACCCCACCCTCAGTTAGAACTCATAATGTGCAGCATTCCACCTGTACTGTGGTGGATACAAAATCATGGCTAAGAACTTAAAGAAACCAAATCAAAGATGTACTGCATTAATAATAGCAACATAACAACTGATCAGATGGGGGGGGGATCAGATCCGCCCTCTCCACCACAAGGCGGGGAAGCACGACCCTCCCATGACAATCTACTTGTATAACCAGGGGCAGCAGTCGAGAAAACCTGATCAGTAGCCAGCTAGTGTGTGCCTATAGAGATCCAGGAATCAACCCTCACTGGAGGCAGTGTGAGGATGCAATATAGCCAGGGACCCTGGTGTTCTGTGGCAGAATTTTCTGATTTCTGCGGCGGGGCTCCTTGACTTCTGCGGCAGCATTTTATGATTTCTGTGGCATGATTTATTCATTTCTCTGGCAGAATGCAGTCCTGTCATTGGCTAAATATGATGTGATGTCTTCGATGACATCATATGCTGAGCATAGGGAGCGGCTTCAGGATAAACGAGGTGGGAAAGAAAGCCTGACACTACGGAAAAACAGTATATTTATATGAAAATTCACCAAAAACAATTAATTCTGTGGCACTATATATATTCTGTGCCATGATGCAAATTCTGCGGCAAATTCCTCAACCGCAGAACCGCAGAATTCCAGGGGCCTTGAGTATAGCACAGTGGTTTAAGGCTCTGAGCTGCAAACCTGGAGACCTATTCATACTCAGAGAATTTAATACAGTAAAACAAAGTTCCAGCAATAAGGTCCCAGTATGCAGAGTGTGGACTGCCACTGACATTAGAGGAAGCAGTTTAACCCCCTTGCAGCCCCTCCGCCAAGTGTCAAAACAGAGGCTACAGAGGGCAGCATTCTCATTAAAGAACAGCTGACTTAACCATCAATTGTAAAGCTGTAAATAAGCAATGATGTCCCTGTTCAGTGTAAAACATTCAATACTATCACCAAGAAAGACACAGCCCCTCCACTAGTACCAGCAGCCCAAGTGGCAGTCAGAGAGGAGAGCGCAGTGGGACTCGAGTCTTGCGACTCCAACAAAGCAGCACAATCCATTAAAGGTATCCAGCATGCCACCATGCAGAGCAGTCCAAGTCAGCAATACAGAGCTCCTATTCCAGGGGATTGTTCAGGTCACACCAAGGCCTAGCAGTGCTGTCACATCTCTCATCTGCAATTGAAGTTGTAGACTCACCGCACGGCAACCAAATAGTAACCAAGGCAACATACGTCACATAGCTGTGAGGAAAGCCTCATGGGGGGATGGGTGCTACAGAGCCACCAAATTTGATTTTCATGAACCTTTTCTTAGACCATTAGTGTCCCCCTGAAACATCAAACATCATAAGGCAAAAAAATACCAGGATCACCTCTTCACGTAGACGACGGCCACAGTACCATGCAGAAAAAGGCAAAACAAAAGCAAGCCTCAATTGTGTCAGAAGGACGGTATCATTCATAAGAGGGAACTTGGGGCTCCATACAGCAGTACCAGATAGTTAAATGGCAGCAGCATTCACAGGTGATAGGGATGAACAATGGAATCGCTGGATCCAGTCACATCAAAATATCAGGAGTTTATTGTAACCACCCTTTCGCCAATGCCAATAGTCTGGTACATACCTTATCTAGCAAAATGATCAGTTCTCAGTTGAAATCTACCCTCCTGAGCAGCTTCAACTGTATTAACATGTTCTTCGGCATCCAAGGGTTTGGCAAAGAACTTTGGAGGGTGACCAGGGCAAGTGATCTTTAACTTGCCAGGGCAAAACAAGGCAAACTCTCAGTCAAGAGCCCACAGCTTGGTCTTGACCTCTGAAAATCTCTGTCACTGGATTTGATGCTCTCAATGACAGCCATGATATATGAATACCTTGAATCCATTCACTTCTAGGAGACCATGCTTTCAAGCTGCAGGTGGCATATTCTCCTTCTTAGGGTACCGAACATATTTAATTAGGTAATGCCATGGTTTATCCCCCGGACAATGCTTAGGGCCAGTGAGGTGAGCCCTATGGATTTTGTACTCCACTGCTTCAGGTTCAAGCCTCAGTTTTTCCATCAACATACACTGGACAGCCCAACCGCCTTCTTTGCCCTTAAAATTTTCTGGTAGACGAATAAGGTGAATGTTGAACCATCTGTCTCTATTCTTCTGGTCCTCAACCCACTCACATAGTGTTAACTTTGTCAAGCAAAATCTTCTGGTCCCTTGGCAAGTCAGTGACCAGATCTTCAAGTTCTCCAATGTGTGTTTTTTCTTCATCTAGCTGCCTGGTATGGGAAGCACCGGTCTCTGCCAGTCCTGTTACAATAGACTGGAGTTGTGTAATCTGTGTGGTAAGATTTTCAAAAGCTGCTTTAATCTCTTTCTGCAGGTTAAGTATAAGCGATGTTACTGATTGCTCCTGACCTTCTCTGTCCTTTTCTCGCCTCAGCCACCATGTTCTGCAACCAAGTACGGGCTTCGCCAGGAGGGAAAACGGATTTGCCAATGGGCTCAAACGCAATGGTAGACTGCAGTTTAGTGGATTTTTCAAGATGCCATCAGATAAAGAAAACATTTCCTAAGCAGATAGAGTAATGCCCATTGGCTTAAATTGAAATAAAGGTGCAATTTTTATAGTGCCAGTGGGAGCTCAGTTATAACCTGTCCACCATTGTTGGCTGATAAGTCATGCCCCCAGTGACTGCAGTTTCAACATCCCATATTGTTTCTTGAATGGCCTTAAAAAGGCTGAGGTGGCTGAAAAGGGTCTTGATCTCTGGAAGAATGGATATGATGAACAGATGGACTGGATGCTAATCTGGAAGGGGGTACAAGGCAGCTGGGTATACAGGAGGTTAGATGAGTGCTGCATTGGTAAGAAGTTAGCATTAACCCACGGTTCTGTGGAAGGACTCAGCAAAGTGCCACTGGGAAGCATTTCTGCTCCACAAAGTGAAATGGAATGGCAGACATTAGAACATCAGGGGAGTGGGTGGCGCATGGCAGAGAGTGAAATAGATTGGTCCATTGGCATTAGTTGGATCCTGCATGAGGGGAGAGAGAGAGGGACACAGAGACAGAAAGCCATACACAGTGGGAAGTTTGGGAACAATGCCCTTGGTGTGTTGAAGAGTACAGTAGTGCCGTTCATATCTCAGTCCTGGAAAGGTAATCACACTGTGTCCTCCACTGGTGTGGCTCACTGCACCCTCCTGCTCACTCTCTGTTGGTGCCAGCAGCTGCAATTCCACATGGAGTAGCCCATTTACCTGTGTTTTTATTCCCACCCCCAACCCCCGACAGTGGGACCAATCACAGTCTGGTCAGCAGCCATTTTGGGTTGCCATGTCATAGAAGTGCCTTAGTGGGCATATGGAGTGGAGATGTGACAGTGGAAGGAGAGAGAGAGTGAGAGAGGCACACCATGAGATTTCAATTGGAAGTCCTGCACTCTCTTCTGTGTGTGTGTGTGTGTGTGTGTGTGTGTGTGTGTGTGTGTGTGTGTCTCTTTCTGTCCATGTGGCATGCAGTTGGTGGTCTGTAGAAGATTACAGACTGCCATATATACCGCGCTCCTGGCAAGGCGATCACACTTTGTCCCACAGAAGTGCCTCAGTGAGCGGACGGAGTGCAGGTGCGACAGTGGAGGGAATAAGAGTGAGAGAGGCACACCGTGAGATTTAAATGGAAAGTCCTGAACTCTAATCTCTGTGTGTGTGTGTGTGTCTCTCTCTCCACCTGGCATGCAGTCAGTGGTTTGTTAAAGAGTACATGACTGCCCTGTATACCACAGTCCTGGAAAGGCTATGACACTGTGTCCCCCTTTCTGTTGGCCCCCACCCATACATCGCTGCTTTGTGCCGATGAGTTCTGTAGCAGCACAGTCAGCTCATCAGTGACTGTTCTCCTGACCAGTTATGGGACATCCATGGTTTATCTTCTGAGAGCGACAGACAAAGAGAGAGGGAGACGGGGACCAGGGGGTTGTTGGGGAGAGAGTGAGACAGCAAAAGGCAGGAAAGTGGAATCTCCCTGTCTCTATCTGTCACTCTGTCAGTCTCGCTCTCTCTCTCTCTCTCTCTCTTTGTCTCTCTGTGTGAGTTGCTGCAATCTCCTGTCCTTGGCTGCATCATGTCTTCTGGCTGGCAGAGAGAGTGACTCAGGACAACAGTATGACGGGAGCAGGACAGAACCAGAGCATGAACAGCCCAGCACGATCCTGACAAAGTTATGTGAGAGCTGTGAGTGTGCATGATTGGTGAGACAAAGTACAGTGAAGAGTAGCAGCAGAACAACACACCTTCCAGAGCACCTGGTAACCCCCCCCCCTTCCCTATAGAGAAAGGAATGAGAGAGAGAGAGAGAGAGAGAGAGACAGATGCAGGCAGCAGCGCACCGTGCTGTTGGGGGGGGGGGAGAGATAGATGGAGTCAGCACCTCAGCCCAGTGCTTCAAAAGCGATCATGACACAATTACTGTATTTCTGGCATTTGTGTCTGTGTCATGCAGCAGAAGTGGCTAGAATCTGTACTGTTTTTATGACAGACAGTGAGAGACAAAAAGGGAGAGTGAGGGAGTCACAGCCAGTGGGAAACTCCCTGTCATCTCCCAGTGGCATGTGCACATGTGGGAGGGGATTGAAGTTAACATTATGGGGATGGTAGCAGACAATATTATGCACAAGAAATGTCCCAAATCATGCCTGTGCTGTATGAGTGACATTTCTATGTGCATAATAGCAGTGGTACATGCATTATTTGTTAGAGACTATTTTGCAGGGTGGCAGAATACAGTACCTTTCTTGCCATTTGAACAGGGGGAAATTCCCTTTCTGTGGGATTTCCTGTGTTCTATACTTGACCCATGTTATAAGTGCAATAACACACTCCAGGGTATGGAGTTATTGGGGATTAATGGTAAGATTCCAGTGCAGCCAACCTCGGCAGAAAAAAGTAAAACTAATTAAAGGGAGTAGTCCTGTTACCAATCAAGCACAGTATTATATGAATACAGATTGGTAGGAAATAGGACCCACTCACTAGGAATAAATAAATGTAAAAAAAAAAATTGGGGGGGGAGTTCATAAGTTTTTAATCTGGATACAGTGCAGCGGCGTAGCCAGGATTTGGTGGAGGGGGGGTTCCCAAAAACTTCTAGGGGGTCCAGGAGCATACCCCCTGGAAAATTTTGAAAATGTAGGTGGTAAATGGTGTAGTTTTGTGCATTTTAGGCAGTAACTTTGCAGTGCACTGGCTGGCTAAATTCATACAGAGCCAGGAGACACACTTTTTCCTTTTTTTTTTCTCCGTACGATCCTCAGATTATCAATTATTTTACTGACTATGTCACAGCTCACAGATAGCACCCCCGTTATGTTTTTGGTCTCATGTGTGAGACCAGGCAAGTCATTGCATTTGTATCTTTAGCTGTGCTAATTCACCATGAGCCAGCCACTAATTAATCTCCTATCCCCCGGCCCATCAGTCACATCAGCCCTGCATTTCAGTTTTAGAATGAGATTCGCCAACTCCCCAGGCCACTTTGGCAAAATTGAGCCATTTCCTTACCCCCTTGACACAGATAGCCCCCTTTTATGTTTTTTTGTCTCATCATTGTGAGACTAGGCAAGATGCATTTTGTCTTTATTAGCTGTGCTATTCACGAGCCAGCCAATTTCCTAATCCCCTGGCCCCTCAGTCACATTAGCCCCTTCAGTGTGAGAATGCTTGGTCACCAAAAAAATCCTCAGGCCACTCACCATTTTGGCTAAAATGAGCCTGGTTTTTAGTGTCTCCATCATAATTCTTTAATTCTGCCCCAATGTATTTGCCATCTGCCAGCTACCTTAAAATCACCCGTGTCTGACTCTGCCACATCTGACAAGACACTTCGTCTTGGCCTGCCTGCCTGGTTTTGTCACCCCTCACTGTGTCGGCCAAGCCTGGCCACAGATGCTCAGCCTCCTCCCTGGCTGCTCAGATTTAATTGCGGCCTGCCGAGACGCAGACTCCACTACTCCCCAAAGGTGCCCTGCCTGGAGGAGACAGATGACTAGCCGGCAAAAATCCGCGGCCTGACGCACTTTTCAGACACTACCAGCTCACGGCGGGAAAGACTCTACTGGCTGACTGTGCAGACAGACTATGCTTCTCGGTGACTCTGCATCGCATGTGACCTCTCTAAGTGCAGTCATGTGATGCAGAGTCAGCGAGGCTCTTCGTGTCAGACTAGGCAGTATGTGAGACAGGGCTCCCATCCATATTCATCAGCTGGCTCCCGGCACCCTGCCCCACTTCCCATTGCACACAGCATGTGGCCAGGGTTTTAAAGTTTAAATGGCAGGACCAGGCTTGCTGCTCGGGCAGCGGAGGATACAGCACCGCACGGCGGGCTGGTCTTTGGGTGGCACGCAGCATCACCTCAGTGTCTGTAAGTAAACTGGGGCATCACCTTACCATGGCTGTGAGGGAGAATTTGTTTTTTTTTGCATCGAGTGGGGGGTTCTGAGCACCCAGGAACCCCCGCTATGCCCATGATACAGTGCCATGCAAAAAGAGTTTCAGAATCAATCCTTCATCAGTGAACACACCATATCTAAACAGAAATTAGAACAAATCTCATTTTTCTTTTTCATATAACAAATTTTTCAAACAATTATAAAGATAATGTAAAACTCTAGAGAAATTCTCACCACAATTTGATTTCACACTGCTGCTCTTTTTTTCTTAAACATAGACCTCTCTTGGTAGTTTTGTTACAAAAATACAGAGTTTTATTTTACTTAAAAGTTCAGTTGTACAGGGAACAAGTGAAATGTGTACCATAAATAAATATGTTTCATAATAACCACTTCTTTTGCAAAATTGTACAAACTTGCTTACTTTATATAAGGTACTGCTGCCAATGCCTTATCATGTTTTTTCTATCTTTAATAGTTTTTGTCTAAAAGAAAAGAATAAGTATAGATATATACAAACTGTATTTTGTTCATTTTTAGTGCTCTTTTACTATTTTGGCATTGTAAAGTATTCAAACAAATCTTGCCGTACACTGTATGGGCCAGATATTCAAAACTTTGCGCTGGGCAAAAATCATTTGCGCAGGTTTAGCGCGGGATTAGCGCGGGTCTGCCATATTCAAAAGGCCAAATAGCGCGGGCAAACTGCATTAGCGCTAGGCAAAAGTATAATGTATGCAAGGGCAAACTGACATGAATACAAGCGCAATCACGATATTCAGTGGCTAAGCAGCCAGCGCTAAGTCACCGCTGACCCAGCGCGACAGTTAGCGGGTGTAGATTACCGCCCAGAAAAAGATGGTCTTAATCCTGGGCAATCAGCTTTGCTAGCATAAATGGCTGTGCGGATTTGCTGGGTTTAGCGCGGGTCTTGCGCCACCCTAATACATAAATATAACACATAGATAAAGCCAAACATAGTGGAAGCTTGTTGCTAACCAATGGCATCACAATGATGCCATCATCTGCCACCAGTCCCAGCCATGCCAGGCAGTAAGTGGTGACCCTGCGCCAGTGGACAGCATGGCAGTGTAGCCATACAGCACACACCTGCTGACCACACATATCTGTGGACAAAACAGATGCCAGCACACATGCAGCACTGTGGGCATGGAGGATGTTGAGGGGAGTGTGTATGGGTGGCCAGGCTGTGCCACAGACCAGGTGTGGCCACAAGGCTGGGACTCAGCATGCAGTGCACATGGGCCAGTATCAGGAATACCCCAACACTAGTGTGCTTTCGGATACCATATGCCCCCCCAGCCACATACCACACAGCTGTACAACTGCCACAACACAAAGCCAGATATGTACATGTCACTGTGGGCATCACATGCCACAGGTACAGCATCTGTGGGTCACACAACAGTGTAACAGTAATGTCGACTGTCAGTAAACACCTGCAGGTTGGGCCTGTCACTGTGTACAGTGCAATCAGCATCACTTGCCCCACACACCATAGGCAGTGCTACGTCCCTCACACTACTGTCTCCCTTGCTACTGTAGTGTCTGCTGTGCACTGTAGCATGCCCTACAGTGTGACAGTTGCATGCAGCACCACCACCACCTGTGCCTATGCTGTCCTGTCCCTGGGGTACAATATGCTATGCTATGCTATGCTGTACTGTTTACCTGTAGCCTGTAGCTATCATCGTGCACGCCGTAGACTGACCTACAGATGGAGCTGCGGTTGGACCTTGTCTGCCCTGTACTTCCAGACTGACCTACAGGTGGCTCTATGGACCCTGCAGTAACGCTTAGGCAAACTGTGTGCAAATCAGGGTATAATGAGATGCTAATCCGTTGTTTGCCCAGAGACTACTCTAAGTAGGCTCATTTGCATGGCACTTTTGAATATGGCACATTTTAGCTCCGGGCAAGCGTGTTTGCTCCAGGCTAACTGCTTAGCTCCGCGCTAATGTGTTAGCGCGGCGCTAACGGTACGGGGAATATTGTAAAGTTTTGATCACTGTTCTTTCTCATCTGCTGCTTCCTGCAACCGTACTGAGTCCATGCATTTGCTGGCACACATTGGCCACGTAGTTCGTCTGTAGCTGCCCTCACGTTGTTGTGTACTGTGTTGTTGTTGTGGGTTGCACTTCCTGGTTGTTTTATTCAGTGTTGTCTTATTCCAGGGCAATGTTTGCCCTGCACTCCCAGCCCAGTTTGCATGGCCTCATTACCATGCTATATTCAGAAGCTGTTTGCCCTGGGCTATTCCGTTTGAATATGGCTTGCTTTGTGCTCCGGGCTCAGTTTGCCCGCTGGGCAGTGCTAATTTTGCCCCTTGGCAAAGTTTTGAATATCTGGCCCTACGTGTTTATTTGTATCACTGTGGCGCTGTAAAGTATTAAATAAATCTTGCCATACACCTTGCATGGTTATTGGTATCACCGTGTATCTCAAACACATACCCTTGTGTTGTTTGTACCATATAATAGTGGCAGCATGCCATATCTACCTTTATAAAATGGGTAGAACATTTTCAGTGTTTTGATTGGATAAGAGCTACCATTTGCCATGTCCTTATCAGGACATATACTGGCAACTGGCACTGCTTATGCCAACCAAAACGCAGCACTCTTTGAAATCACTGCTCTCAGTCTGTCCCCCTGCAATTCTACACTAAGCATGGAACTCCAGGAGCTACAGCATGAGACTACTGCCTTTTTCTAGTTGTCAATCTGCCCCACCGCCGCCCGCCTACCCAGTAACAGGACTCAAGTATATTGCCCAAGCCAGTCAACAAAAGTAAAACAATTCGTAATAAAATCTCTGACCTCTGCTTTCTTCAGCTCAGAAAGAACTGCCGTCAATATAAATTTCAGAAAATAGGCACTTGAGATCCACTGAGCGTTGTCGTGCATGCTGTTGAGAAACAGCTTTTAAATGAACACCGACAACTGCACTTCTACCAGCTGTTTAAAACATGTACAAAAAAATTCAAAACTGCTTGAAATCAAGTGTTAGCTTTTTTATTAAACCCCGCATGAACTACTGTCAACCACTCACCCAGGAAATCATTTGCCACACTCATGGGGAGGGTGTTTATTATGGCGGCCAGAAAGGCGCATGCTCGCTATTAAAAACGGACCAGATAAATGCTTTTCTACAGTCCCTGATCTATCACCCGGTTCTTCAGCTTCTCACTACATTCAGCAGCAAGGCAGCCCCCACCAACCCACCCGACCATCACCACAAGTATAAGCCACTGTAGACAGACTCACATGAAAAGCACTAACTTTTCCATTCTGTTTGAAAAACGCGCTCCCTTGCCAGATGTGCTGAAGGGAAACATGCTGTACAGTGTACACTATGCTGGCTGAAGGGGGACACACTCACTCCCTATCATGAAAAGTACCTACAGTATGTGTGTGTCAAT
The DNA here is from genome assembly GCA_016271365.2 of Neoceratodus forsteri. Lineage (NCBI taxonomy): Eukaryota > Metazoa > Chordata > Ceratodontiformes > Ceratodontidae > Neoceratodus > Neoceratodus forsteri. Next base: position 12,964,010 of record CM028133.1, read on the forward strand.
CGGGAACTTAACCGGAAAAGGGGAGGGGCTGAGGAATCTACAGCTGACCAAGCTAAATGCACTGTACAGTACAGTATAGGAAATAGAGGGACTATTTTAACTCATGTAACTGGAAAACCTATTTTTCCTAATATTTTTCATTTCTTGCAGCTTTTTTCTTTTTTTTTACTTTTAATTTCTACTTGGGGGGGCCCATTTATAAGCACAATAAGACATGGCCAATGGGTTGTAGCCTGATGAAACACTTCCAGGTGCTAAAGGCACTCGGCACAAGCACCTCATGCCTCATAATGCACCTGAGCATTCTCTTATTAGGCCATAACCCACACCTCATCATGTCTTATCGCTGGTGTACACCTTACAACAATGTTTAAGTAAAGTACCTGGGCTTTAGTAACAGTTTCATACTGCCCTATAACCTGTATCAAATAAAGGTACTGTAAACTTTTAGCGCATACTTCTTTGTATTTCTGTACAACATAGAATGGACCATGGGTCAAATTCTTCAAAACCATTTAAATGGGTTCTTGAAATGGAATTTCACTTACTTTTTTAGCTGTTTAAAGTTTCCAGGTGTTGCAGCATGACCTCCAGCTTTCTCTTAATGGAGGGGCTGAGCCCATACTGTGCGCTTCTTTATAAAGGAGAGTCAGACATCCTGGTAACTACAAGCATACATATGACCACCGTAGCCCTGGCAGCCTGACCTGACAAAGCAGCACACTATTGTGAATCCACATGATAGTGTGTCTCCTAAATGGGTTTTAAAATTAAACTTATTTAAATGTTGCTTTTCTTTTTAAACATTTATATTACTGGTATTTTTCTCCTCCTCAAAATCAGGTATATTTCAGGAACTGGGAATTCAAACCTCTGCACCGTCACCAACGGGAGGTCAAAAAGTGTGCCTAAGGTCATTATTAATTTGGAGATGTCTTCTTCCTTTTATTGGGGGGTGCCTTAACTTTGGGAAATGTGTCAGATTAAGATAGTCTTATAAAGTGAATATAGGGACCTTCAATACAGTTAGTCTATGTCCTGATTACTATATAGTGGAAAATTATTATATTGAGATAAGCAAAATAATTAATACTCAGACTCTTACTTGGAAACATGCCACAGGATACCAATAAATCTCCACTCATTCTCTAATGACATATCAGAGATACAAGACCTGCCATTATAACTTAATGATGAAAAGCAAGAGACAAAATAATAATATAGGGCTGAGGGGGGTTGTTTATATTATCGGTAGCCAATCTATGCAGCCATTAAGACCATACTTCAGATAGCCTTAAATTTATCAGTGTAAAATGCTTCTCTGGTAAGAAGTTTGGTTCTATAGTCCCCTCCCCTGTGATCTGGAATTACTTTTTCCAACCCCAAAAATCTTATATGGGGTAATTGATGGATCTTTTATTGAAAATGTCTGGCTACTGGTGAGCACTCTTCAGTTCTCCATATATTACTCTTACGTTCTCCTATTCTTGTTTTTAACAAATGTTTAGTCATGCCTACATAACTCTTACCACATAGACATTTGAGAAGATATACTGCACCAGCAGTTTGATAATTAATAAATTTTCCTATAGTTAAGTCTTCATCCCTTGCTGTGTTTCTGACTTTTTAAACTCCGTATGTGTTATGGCAATGAACACAATGTCCACAGGGGTACTTCCCTCTCAGATCTAATGCTGACATAAAATGTTGAGGTCTTTTTTCTGGTATTTGAATGTACAGTAGTGACAACTCTATCTCGGAGTGTTTTGTTCTTTTTGGCCACTACTAATGGGGTTGTTTCAAATATTCTACACCCCATTGTAGTAGCCCTAAGTATATCCCAATGTTTATTTATAACATTCTTAATTTTATAAAAAAAAAGTCATTGTACATTGTGGAAAGTGTTATTCTTCCCGACGCACTATCTGCTTCCTTGACTGCACCGTCGCTCACAAATAATTCTGTTCGACTTATGTTGTCTGCTTTTTGTTTGGCTGACTCAATATTCAGTGCAGCTGGAGGAATAGTCAAGGACCACAGAACACTGCTAAGTCCTGTAAATGTGGAACAGCTTACATTTCTCAAATGAATGGCGACAATTTCCCAATTATCATAAACACGGAATTGTGCGATTCTGACCCTGAATATGAACAACAGCCTGCAAACAGTGATACAGAATAAGATGACCAGGTTGTGTACAAAACAAATAGAACCATCACTGCTGCCACCAAGCCAGCTACATGTGCCACACTGCTCTTAGTTTTCCTTTGTCAATCATCAGTTTTATATTATGTAACTTTGATGCCCACCATGGGTATTATTTCTGGAAACAGCAGCAGCCTCACTCAGAGCAGCTGCACCTCTCAAACATACTTCATCAATGCCCACCATGGGTATCGTTTTCAAAAACAACAGCAGGCTAAATCAGAGCAGCTGTGCCTCTCATACCTGCCTCAGCAGTGCCTGCCATAGGTACAGTTTTCAAAAACAACAGCAGGCTAAATCAGAGCAGCTGCGCCTCTCATACCTGCCTCAGCAGTGCCCGTAATGGGTACAGTTTTTAGAAATAGCAGCAGGCTCACTCACAGCAGATGCACCTCTCATACCTGCCTCAGCAGTGCCCGCCATGGGTACAGTTTTTAGAAATAGCAGCAGGCTCACTCACAGCAGATGCACCTCTCATACCTGCCTCAGCAATGCCCGTCATGGGAATAATTTCTGGACACAGCAGCAGGCTTACTTACAGCAGCTGCAACTCTTGTACCTGTCTCAGCAATGCCTGCCATGGGTATAATTTTTGGAAACAGCAGTAGGCTCAATCAGAACAGCTGCACCCTCATACCTGTCTCAGCAATTCCCGCCATGGGTATAATTTTTTGAAACAGCAGCAGGCTTGCTAAGAACAGCTGCTCCTCTCGTACCTGCCTCAGGGGCACCTAACAAACAGTGTAATAGTCCAAACAAAGTCTTTCACATGATTTTTGTTATGGTCAGGATCCGGTAATCAGGCAGTAGAATAGGTTGGGTAGTTACTACCCAACTGAACTACTTGTTTTCATCCAGGTATTTTTAGAGCACTTAGGGGTACCCACAGGTAGTTTTGAGGGTCAGGTATTTTAGTACCTACTCATCCCTAGTAAAAATAAATAAATTCATTACAGCATAAAAAAGATGATATATCTTAAAAACGTGATTCTCACATTAAAACAGATGACAAGAGCTATCTGCTTCAGAATATTACCAAACACCTGCTCAAATAGTTGTGCTTTCTTTCCCTTTTGAAATGTTTCCACCAAGAGAACATTTTGCAAACTAACCAGAAAGGCATTCCAGACTACTGAAGTGGCACAGGGGAAAGCCCTGTACCAATTGCATCAGTTTGGATTGCAGAAATGCCAACAGGCTTGCCTCAGTGGAGCAGAAGCGGTGGCTCAACGCATAACAAGTCAAGAAATCTTTTAGGTTGTTAGGAACCAGTTCACTTGGGATGGCATCATTGCTCGATTCCTGTGTTCCAGAAAAATCCCTGGATAAAATATAAGATGCTGCAAATGAGTAAGGGACAAGGAGAACTTACCCTTCCAAACCATATGAATACTTTCTTGCCACACAAATTTGTATAGTCCTATATTGGCTGATACCAGAATACCGGGTCTGGTGAAAGTCACTAGAACTCACATATGACCTACAATTAACACTGTTATATATTTTATTTTCCAGCCCTGTGATTCTTTGCAACTTGGAAACACTCCCAATATACATGAGATTCACAATTCAAATGCCATCCTCAGGATAAAATGACTAACAAACCAATTCTTCTGGTTTTCTCTCCCCTGTACATAGCCTGATATTACCCAGCTCAAATAGATCTGCTTGCAACATGGATGCTCCAGGTTCGACAATAAGCCTGAGGCACTGGAGGGAACCAGCTGAGAAGGAAGGAATGGGCAACCCAACAGGCACTCTTTCCCTTGGGGAGGGATGGTTGTAGCCTGGTAGCACACTGCCACTTGTATGATTATCAGTTCTAGTGCAGTGAGGACTTTTGAGAGGCTGCGTCAGAAACTGTCAGGGTGTTGTGCAGCAGCAAGCAATTATGTACGTGCACACACACACACACGCACACACACACACACACACTTACTTGATGTCCCTTGCATGCCAACATCTATATATGGAAGAGGGAGTAACAAATGTAAAAACCCTCTAGAGTTAGTACATTCCCAACTGCCTTAGGGGAGAGGGTACCACCACCTTGCCTTATGACCACCGGGTCATTGTAGATATTTGTGATGGCCTCTTGGCTCTTTCTTCTCTCACTAGTGAAGAGATTTCATACCCTGAAAGAAGAAACAGTATGGCTTCTCTGCCCTGAGAAAAAATGTAAGTGGGCCAGTTGACATGTCAGTACCACACCCTAGAATGCTTTACCAGCCCACCTCCACACTGTGGTCCCCCCTCTTGCAGAGCCCACACAAATCCAGCCATTTTCCCCTATTAACATGCACTATATTACTGTAGTCAATAGTGAGAGCAAGTTTTGCAGTACAACACAAAAACAGGCCCTAGAAGGGAAACCAATTCGTGAAACCACCTCTGCTAGTGCAACCCTTCATAGTTGTCCTTCCAGGTGAGATTAAAACATCCAGATACCTGGAGCTGCTTTTAACAAAAGTCCAACCAGCTGCAGTTCCCACACACAGTAATGTACTACAAGTTCTGTAGGCCCTCCTGTGTCTCTCCTGGTTAAACAGTTGGGGGGGGAAAAAGACCATGAGCTTTGTACACCTGGTACCAGGAATATTCACTTAAACACTTGGGTTGCTCCCCTAACACACTTCCTGGGTACCCAGGGTTGAATTAGGGTAGGCCCAGTGTTTGCCATGGGTTGCCTGGCACTGATACACTTTTCATTTATATGAAGCATTGTGATTAAAGAAAAAACCCTACAAAGGCCGTGTGATAGCTAAGTGACTGAATCTCAAAATAAGAGGTAATTTTTCTGGCCTGATGACCGGCTTGCAAAGAACAGTTTCTAATTCAACAACTGTTTCCCTTAAGCAGGGATAGCCTTGCTTTTATGGTTCTCCTATCAGATGGCTCCTTCTGGAGCTGCAGGCCTCTGGTCCTCCATTCTCCAATGTTACCACTGGATCAGCTTGGCATCCTCTTCAGGCACACTTTACCTTTATCAGGTTTTGGCTTTGGACTCTTTCTTGGAAGTTTGGCTGACTCTTTCTGTTCTTCAACTGCTGAGGTCCCAGACCCACACAACCTGAGTCCTGAACCCTCAAAGCAGCAGCAGCCTGATAACTGAAGTGCTTCATACTGGACATATGCCAACAGCCTTGGCTTTGATTGTCTTGCTTTATGCTGTCTCTTCAGCATCATCAGTTATGCTGGCTAGCACATGAATGATGTCCCTTTCCTCTCAAGACTCAGCTGAGTTCTTCATACATTATACACAGAAGCAAGGCCTGAAATGATGCAGTTCAAATTCTCTCTCTCTCTCTCTGGACAGCAGGTGCTGTCTCACTGAGAATGTTTAAGATATGCCAGCATCCAGCACAGTTCCCTTCTTATAGCCACAGTTATGAGACAGTCTCAGATGGTGCACAGAGTTGTCACTCACAGTCTCTGATGCCCCATAGAACACAATGAAGGCATCAAAATCCACTATCTTGCCCTCTGTCTAAGGCCTCCAGGAGCATGCTTCAGCCTTTTACCACTCTGACTGATCCTGAGTTTTAATGCTGTGCAGATGATACCCAGTCATACCTGCCTTGTGCACCAGATGGGCTTGATGCAGGCCGTATGCTGTGCTGATGTCATCAAGAGATCAATGACTGGATGACATCCATCTAGTTTAACCTCAACCCAAGCAAGACTGAAGTGATGATCATTAAACCAGGTTCTAGTGAATCAACAATGATAAACAGTTACACCTGACTGCCACCTCTGAATGGGTCTGATTTTGGAGCTGTGGATATGTTAAAAATCTGGGAGTCATTCTGGACTGCAGGCTGAGCCTGGAGTACCATGCACTGGTGGTCATCCATAGTGACTCTTTCCATCTCCGAAATATCACCCAGAATAAACCCTTTCTAGTGCCCAGTGATGATAGTCCATTACTTTGTCCCATTTGGGTCAAACCACTGTAATGCCCTCTACCTATGGCTACCTGAGAGTTCAATATGCTGCCTATAGCTGGTCCAGAACACAGCAGTACATTTGATCTCCAGTACATCTCATAGAGATCCCAAGGACATCTCATAGAGATCATAGTACACCATTTCTGCATGAATTGCACTGGCTGCTAATTTGGTGGCTCATTAACTTTAAGATGTGTGTGTTGGTATGCAAGGTCCTGCATGGTATGATTCCTGGTTACCTGAAAGATCTTTTGTCCCCACACTCCTCTGTCCACCCTCTCTACTCCACTGATCATGGCAACTGGCTGTGCCCTAGTCAAGGCTGAAGTTATCCAGGGACAGAGCATTGTGGTGGCTGAACCCATTTTGTGGAACTCTTTTCCTTTCCACATCCATTCTGCCAGTACTGTGAAGGTCATTAAAGGGGCCCTGAAATCCCATCTTTTTGAGTTAACTTACTGCCTAATTTAATTTTATTAATTTTATCAAATTTAATGAACTCTGGCTAGCTGGAATATTTTTGCTCCCAAAGCTATTTATTATTTGATTAATATTTATTCATATTCTTGTTTGCTTCTACTGAATTTTTTTGTTTGTTTTCTTGAAATTTGTTCTCTCGGTGCAGTGCCTATGCTGGTAAAGGGCACATAAACATAAATAGCCTTGCCTTAACCAAATGCCAGTTAGTGCCAAGGGTTACAAAGAGGTGGTACCCACAGCATCCTAGGGCACTGGTACCAAAAGAGAGACCTAAGGCGTCTGCTCACTCCTCACACTCCCACCATTTAGTGGCAGAGGCGGGTGCCTGATGTCTGGTTTTGTGGGGTGGTAACCAGAGCAATGTGTGTGGCTGAAAACCACAAAGCACATTTATTTCCATGTTGTGCAGGAGTCAGTGATGAACAGCAGCTCCTTTTGGGTCCTGCTATTTCCTCCTGAGCTGCTGTCCATGGACATCAAGTCCAGCATCCAGAGGAGTCCAAAAGAAGGAGGTAGCACATTGTGTCCAGTTCAGGGGCACCCAGGTAATCCCAACACATTTTGGGTTGCTTAACAAAAAGCTTTGGGATGTGCAGAATGACAGGTAGTTTGCTTGGACCCTGGAGTCTGCCAGTAGCAACTCTCCAACCTATGGGGCTCATACGTAGAGGAGACATCAACTCTATTGACCCTGACAAGGCTGGGTGAGGTCCATCCTAGGAATGTGAAATTGAGGGGGGTTCAATGGCAGAGGTACATGATGGGGGTGCCGGTACACATGGTATGCCTGGGGTAGGAACATAACAGTAAATATAAAAAGGTTTCAGCCATTTTGCAGTACATCTTTTGAGAATAGGGTTTTCTAAACATATTTCATTCTAAGAACAGGTTTGCTGCTTTCCTTGTAGATACCAGTTGAAGGTTTTTGCAGATGACACAAAGATCTGCCACAGAGTTGATACACAAGGAGGCGTGGAATGGATGAAAAGGGACTTGGCAAGGTTGGAGGAATGGTCAGAAGTTTGGCAGCTAGGATTCAATACAAAGAAGTGCAAAATAATGCACCTGGGAAACAAGAACCCAGGGGAAGAATACACAATGGGTGGGGAGGTGGTAACAACAACAAAAAAGGAAAGGGACCTGGGGGTAATCATATCAGATGACCTTAAGGTTAGTAAGCAATGTGAGAAGGCAGTAGGGAGGGCTAGGGGTATACTGGTATGTATAGGGAGAGGCATCATCAGCAGAAAACAGGAAGTTGTTATCACTCTGTACAGACAGTTGGTGAGACCCCATCTGGAGTACTGTGTCCAGTTCTGGAGACCCCATCTCCGCAAGGACATAGACAGGATAGAGGCAGTCCAGAGGAGGGCAACTAAATGGTACAGGGTCTGCAAGAGAAGCTTGTATGAGGAGAGACTAAAGGAGCTTAATATGTATACCCTTGAGGAAAGAAGGGAGAGGAGGGACATGATAGAAACTTTAAGTACCTCAGTGGAATCAACAAAGTCCAAGAGGGTAGCATCTTTCAGAAAAGAGACTTGCAAGAACAAGGGTCACAATTTAAAGATAGAAGGAGGGTGGTTCGGGCAATGTGAGGAAGTATTATTTGACAGAGAGGGTAGTGGATGCATGGAACAGCCTTCCTGAGGAGGTTGTGGGGTCTAAAACTGTGGAAGAATTCAAGAATGCATGTGACAGACACAAGGCAATTCTTGTGGGGGGTAGGAAGAAATAGGCTGTTGGTTAACTAGGATCCGCGGCCTATCCTGTAGGTAGGAAAATAGGCAGACTAGATGGGCCTAGCGGTCCTTATCTGCCGTCAAAGTCTATGTTTCTATGTTTCTAAGGTACTTATTTCAGCATTAGGTTATTCAGTCCTATCTGAGCAATGTTAACAGAAAGAAACAGTTCTGTTTCTCAAATGCATTACATACTGAATATTACTCTTGGTTGGAAAAACTAGAATTAATTTTCAAATGTCTCCTGTAAGCAGCTTAACAAAGTATCATATTATTCACAAGTTGACGTGCAAAGCTTCACTGTGTCTTCACTTGAGAAATCATTTAAATTACAAGAGCTTCCTTCCAAAGAGTGATAGATTGTTTATCCAGGTTCATACAATTGCAAAATTGATGACAAGTTTTTTATCAATTGCAGCCCTTCTATTCTCTTATGCTTGTGTTAGAGAATCTGAACGTGAGACAACAATGATTTATATGATAGTCTTCTTCCTGAAACGACTGGCAAGCATAATTTCACTAAGATACCATTTTCGTGTGTGTGGGGGAGCAACATCAAACATTTCTTGCCCTCAGAATTTCAAACCATTATACGAATTGAATACATATCACTGTGATCTGCAGTATATGATGGGTGAAACCCTTTCAACATGCTTATTGTAGCGCAAAGTATATTACTCTTGTACTTGTGCACTTTATCCAAAGAACTACAGCTTGGTATATTGTTGGCCTGGTATCTCCATAAGAAGGTTTGTAGCTGTGTGACTGTTTGGAGAACTGCAGTAATTTTATGGTTTGATGTAGTTTGTTGAACTCATGTATATACTGTACTGTACAAAGGTATTCCAGACAGTCTTTCAAGGCCACATATACTGTAGAGCATTTCTTAAGGTGGTATCCACATCCATAAAATATGTTACTCACAAAGGCAGAACCCTTTCTTTAATGATGAGGGAATGTTTGTTTAAGGAATAAGCTTCTTGCATATTAACGTATGTAGCCTCGTTAAAAAGATAACCTTAATACAAACCTGGGTAAATCATACCTCTCCTGACATACTTGTGATTTCCGAAACTTGGCTTAGACCCAGCACCACTGATAGAGAAGTAAACATACCCAACTATGCCTTGTTCAGAGCTGATAGGCATGCCAGAGGAGGAGGGTAGCTATCTATGTTAAAGACAAATTTTCTGCCTCCTGCTTATCCTCGGCATCTGTCACCAGCGAATTCGAATGCCTAATTCTCAAAGTGGAAATTACACAGACTACTGCACTCTGTGTAATAGGATGCTACAGACCACCATCTGCTGGCCTACAGCTTGTGTCATATCTAAGTGACAAGTTGGGACAGGGGCTGCCAGAAACTATTATTTTAGGAGACCTCAACTTTGACTGGCTGTCTAACACAGCTGCCCTGCATCCTTCCTGTGATGAACATGGACTGACGCAACTTATTACTGAACCAACACGCCCAAACGTGAAGAACCCCAGTAAAAGTACACTTTTGGATGTGCTAATGGTGAGCAAACCTCATCTCTTCTCCCACGCTGATGTCTTCTTCTCAGACGCCAGTGACCATTGTTTTATTGCGGGAGTAAGAGCCACCAACAACCCAGCATCCATCAGCAAGTTCTCTATGAAGAGGTCCAGGCGCAACTTCAATGAACATGCCTACCTAAACGAGCTTAAGTACTCCCCTGAGTGGCAAGATTTCTACCTGGCCAAAACGATTACGTCAGCTTACAATATCTTCCACAACATTCTATCAAGGGCCCTTAATAAGTATGCTCCCCTGATTAAAGTTCGAACTAGGACCAAAACCTGTAAATGGTTCACCCCTCAGATCAAGTCCTTGCTTCTAGAAAGAGATAAGCTCTGGAAAAAAGCGCAGACTGAACACTGCAGAGGATTGGAACCAGTTCAGGAGACTATGAAATTTATGTACCAAAACAATCAGAGAATCGAAGGCCACCTTCTTCAAATCCGAACTCGACTCTACCACAAAGAGCCCAATCAAGCTCTGGAACACAATCAATGATCTGCTAGGCCACTCCCCAGGAAATTCACTCCCACCAAGATTACCTCTGGCAACTTGACTATAACCGAAAAGATGGATATACTTGACGCATTCAATAACCACTTTGCTACTGCAGGCATGGCATTTGATAACTCCCTGCAAACATGCGCGCCGCTCCCAAGACTGCCAGCCAACTGCCTGGAAACTCCGATAAGCCTTTCTCACTTCAACCTGCCACACTGAAAGAGGTAGAGGACCTCTTGCTTCAGTTGGATACTAGAAAAAGTGCTGGGGCCGACTTCCTTGACCCTTACTTCCTAAAATTGCCTACTCATGTATCTGCAATACCCATCACCCACCTTTTAACTTATCCCTGTCTCAGGGCACCTTACCACCTATATGGAAGACAGCACATGTCATACCACTGTTCAAATCAGGTGACCATGGCGATCTCAATAACTACAGGCAATTTCCCTCCTTCCGGTCCTGTCCAAGCTCCTAGAAAAATTGTAAATGCACAGCTGAGGACTCACCTTGAGTCTGGGAACTGCTAAATCCTATGCAGTCCGGATTCAGAGCTAAACATAGCACTATCTCAGCCCTCACCAAAGTTACTAACGACTGGCAGCGTAATCTTGAGAGCAAAAACTTTATTTGTGCTGTTTTCTTGATCTAAGCAAGGCTTTCGACACCGTCGACCATAGTCTGCTCCTCTCGCCCTTCAAACCATAGGTGTGGACCCTTCCTCTGCGTTGGTTCACTGACTATCTTACAGGCGCCTTCAACAAGTTAAAGCCGAAGGAGGCCTGTCCCCATAAAACTCTGCAAAGAGGGTACCTCAGGTTCTATATTAGGGCCCTTACTTTTGCAATCTACATTAATAACATCGACTACTGTATAAAAGAAGCCAACATCCATCTGTTTGCAGATGATACAGTTCTCACGTGAGTCGCCAACACCTGAAGCTGCCTGCAATGACCTACAGTCAGAATTCAACCTTTTGCAAAGCCAACTCCTCCAAAAAGCTACTGCTTAATGCCAAAAAACTAAAGCGATGGTCCTCTCTCTTTTATCCGTACAGCTAACCCTGTGTCCAGTGGGACAGTTCCCAAATTACCACAGTTCTAGGTGAAAACTAGAATTTGTTACAAAATTCAAGTATCTGGGAGTTTGATAGACCAAAGACTCTCCTTCATTGAACATATCGAGGACTTGCTAAAACGACTTCAGCAAAGGCTTGGACTGTTTTTAGAATCGGCCAATTTCTCACCAGAGATGCCAAGAAACAACTGGTCCAATCCATTTTCCTATCATTGGTTGATTCGCTGACTTCCTCTACAGCCAATGCCCCAACTCTTACATGGCTAAACTGGACACACTCTACCATCGAGCACTGAGGTTTATAACGGACTCCCTTCACACACATCACTGCACCATATATGCGGCAGTGGATGGACATCACTAAAGTTCAGGCGCCACAGAAACTTCGGCTCTCTGGACCTATAGAGCCATCTCTAATAAGCTGCCTTACTATATCTCCTGCTGTCTTCCCCTGAGATAATTGGGAATATGCGTTAAGAAGTTACTCAGCTATTACACTCTATAGTACCAAGTAAAATCCGCTTCGGCAGGGCAGCCATAAGCTCGTACTACCTACCTTATGGAACGATCTTATAAAACCTCAAATTAAGCACTCTAATCGGTATAAATGCTTTCAAGATGCTTTATTTCTGTACAATCAGAGAAGTATGTAACTGCTTCACCCACTCAGACCCAGTACCGGTGTCTGCACTGGTATATAGCCACACCTAGACCCAATTTTAAGTACTGACCCCCCAGCTTGCTCCCTCACCAGCCCAATTGTTCTCTCTATCCCCTGTCTTATCAACACTAGGCCCATCCATCCCCTTATTCTTCCTTTTTCCCAACCTCGATAGGAGCTCACTACCTGGGTTGTGACATCCTACCATGTCTGCACTTTTATAGCATTCAATCCCGGGGCTCACATACTCCTTTTCTCCATCCACCTTCTCTACATCCAGCTTTACCAACTCCTTTCTGTGCACCGTGCCCTCCTAGCCTTTCTTCCCCACTTCCTCTCTTCCCCTACCTTCACCTCTACCTGGTGTATATTTTTATTTTTTCTTCCGTTACTTCCTCCTGCAACCTTAGATAACCTGCTTTATCTTCCTATAGACACTTCTATGTATGTAAATACCGTGTAATCTGTACAATATCTGTATAATTCTATGTACATATGAACTTCTTTTTCTTCCTCTCTGTAAAGAGTATTATCTGTATTGCCTTGTAAATACCTGTGTTGACCTGTATATACAATTGTTCATGCTCCACCCAGGTCCATCTTGCAAATGAGCTTCTGCTCAACGATGAACGCCTGGTTAAATAAAGACCTGATTGATTGATTGATTGAATTGTTTTACAAACAACTGGCATTACAAGCAAAGTTATCTGAGAAATTGATGTGCTCTATTCTTTTTGTCATTTTTGAACCACTGAAAAGGATGTTGTCAGCAATTAGCACACCTGATTTCTAAGATCTCAAACCTTCAGCACTATGATACAAAAATATCTCTATGCCCTTTGCTCATAAATAAATGTTCATGAAAGCAGACATTCATACTTGCAGTCAAATATAATACTATGTAATACATGGTTAGCACTTTTTAGCATAGGAACTCTGGCGAAAGAAAATCTCATAACAGTACTGTTCTGAGGATTGTAAATAGAGAATAATGCCGGTGCAGATGTGTGTTATGAGGATTTTCACACACTCAAGTTGTGTGATAATCCATGAACCCCAAGAGCGAAGCTGGAGGGGTTTATGAGATCATCACACCGAGGGTGTGTGAAAAATCTTCATAAGACAAACCTTGCGCAGGTATTACATTTTACAATAACTGGTGCAAGGTTTGAACAGAGACAAAAACTGCAAGTTGTATTTGTGTAAGCAAGTGTGTCTCTGAGCTGCAATCGTAGTCACACAAATACAGTGTGTTTTCTTTTCACTTCAGTGAACTATATGCGTGAGAAGCAAAATGCCATAACAACTCTCTATCGAGTTATTATGGAATTTAGTGGGTTATTCTGGCATTTTATCAGGACTGGATATCCAGTCATTATGGGGGGGGGGTCACTAGTTATTATTTCATAATACCATTGCTCTGACATCAAATCAATGATATTATGACTTAGAATTGTGACAAGAGGAGCGCATAGTACACATTTTTAAAATGGGCTTGAAAGAAATGCCATTGCGATGGTGAGACTGCATGAAGGGCATGTCGTACTTAAGTGTAGTGACAGAGAGAGGCACTGTTGCTGTGGAGCCAAGACCTCATTGCCACAGAGCCAGCACATCATCATGGGGAGCATAGTGAGACTGACAGCCCAAGTGATGTGAGTGACGCACATTGCCATGGTGGTTTTTAAAATTGTGGCTTAAATTGTGTGCCAGCCTATGTTCTGAGTGTCAGGTTAGTGAGTGACAAGTATAGGCATCCTTGCCATGGAACTTCCCTGTCAAGGTTTATGATGTCATGGAATCCCTCAATGGTGTTACAGCACCATAATAGATACAGCTCCGTATGTTATTCTATTTGTAATATATGGGTGTCATTTTTTCCCACAGTGAATCAATAACATCAAAAACTCAAAATACCAACACTCTGACATCAGAAAGTTATAATACTATCATTCTGACATCAGATCAGTGGTATTATGAGAGAGAATGTTTGGAGAGTTCCATATACCATGTAAAATAACAGATAGTAAACCAGCAGTAACTAGGCTTGTAATTTCATTTTAGGATTTTGGTGACTTCATAAACTCCTTGAGCTTTGCTGTCATGGTTTATGATGCCACCAGAATCCCTTGATGGAATTGCAGCCTTGTTGCTAATTATGTCCTATCTAGTATTCTATTTGTTGGTTGTTAAGCAAGCAAAAATAATATACAATCGGATAAAGATAATGTGAAATAATAGAAAGCATCAAATAACTAAAATGTACAATAAATGATACAGCATCATGTTTAATGGCAGTGCAGCAGCTTTTTTTCAGACTAAAAACAGAATCAGTTTTAGATTTAATAACGCTGAACACAGCCGGCCCGGTGGCACTGAGAGTTGAGGCAATGGACGCCACACCTCGCGTTACACCGGCGACTCGAGTTTGGGAGTGAGCTCGGGCACTGGGGGTTGGCAGGGGTAGGCAGAGGATTGAGAGCTGCTTGGCTTCTCTCCTCCCTGGGGGGAGGGCTTGGGATCGCCCGGCATGCCAGCAGCTCCCAGTGGAGACCAGGGGTGCTGCAGCATGCAGGGCAGCACGTACTCAGCGTGCCCGATGCTTGGCAGGGTTGCTGTGAGCCATTGCATTAGGACATGCACCATGCATTGGAGGGGGAGCAAGCACCAGAACATGGAAAAGCCTGGTCTGTGGGGTAGATGATGGCACCTGCCCCCATGTTTATGGCCGGGTCCATCCTGCATGGCCTTCCAGGTTCCTCCACCTGGGACCTCACCCACAGCCAGAGACTGACTGTAAAGAGTGCCCAAAGAGGAGGGGTGGCCCCACCCCGGAAGGATTAAACTGGGGGTGCCAACAGTGGGATGAAGAGGAGAAGAGAGGAGGCACAGGTTGGAGGACTTCAGGTAGGGCAGGGACAGGCAGGATGCTTGAGAGAGGACCCACAGACCGTGACCAGAGGGAAAAATAATTGAAAATAAATTAAATAAATAAAAATGCGGAACACAACACCATTCAATATTTCAAACAGAAATATGTTAAACCACTTTTACGCACTTGTTTATAAAACCTAAAGATAAAGGCAAACCCAGTGGTGTAGAGGGCTAAGGCACAGAGTGCCTTACTGCATGCCATGCCGGCAATCGATGTTTGGGAATGAGTGTGGGTTGTCGGGAGTCTGACATGGTGTGAGAGCATCAAGCTTCCATGGGACTGTCCTCTGCCCTCCCAGGGAGGAGTGGCAAAATGTCTCAGCCTACGACTGCCACTGGATGGAAACCCAGTGGTAGTGCAAACTATGATCTGCTCAAAGAGTGGGTCCAAGGTTCTTCATGGCATAAGCACCTCCACGTGTGAGTTCTGACATGTTGCCATGGCACTGGATGAAAAAACAAGGAAAATTGGTCAGGTGGACTTCATTAAGCCCTGCCCACTCCCTTGTGACCCGAACTGTCGCCCGATGGCTGGTTCAAATGTGGATTATTCACTGGAGGAAGGACAGCCCTCCTTCTCCTGGCCCCATCATGGAGGGGGTACCATTGGGGTCTTGAGACCCAGTAAAATTGGGGGAGGGAGGGGTTGGTTGCAGGAAGTGGAGATAGGGCTGAAAGCCTGCTTGCCCACCCTGTGAGACAAAAAGCATTATAGAAAAGGAAAAAAAACTGATGACTGAGTCGTGAAGAATTCTCAAATTTCCACAGAATGCAATTCTGTGGGAAGTTTGAAAACATCTGCCTTATTCTGCAGAATTCCATTGGTTGCAGTATTACAACATTTCAAGAGCAGAATGCCTTTCATAGATTAGTAATCCACAGTTTACATAAACTATGAATCCTTTTTCCACATTCTGTAGAATATCATTATACAGCTTATGTAATCACAGAAAGCTATTCCTTGCTTTACATAGAAATGCTTTTTGGAATTCTGCAGTTTTAAATAGAAATTCAGGAAAGCATTTGGGAAGAGGAAGTGCAATTCTGCACTAATTCCAGTGGCAGAATTTCACATTCCATATAGCTATACTGATGACTTAAAGCAAGGATTCTATATGATACCTACATGTCCAGCCTCCTCCTTATCAGTCCAGTGCCAAGCAGTTCTCAATGTAGCAGATTCCAGAGTGAGGGCCACAGCAAGAGCATGCCATACTTGGTGTCAGCTTGGGTGTTAGCAGTGGACACAGCAGGCTGCCCAAGTTTCCCTACTGAATCACAGCACTGGGAGAATGCTGCTATGGCTAAGATATATGCATTAGTAGTAAAGTAGAGAGAATGTGAAGTTTCCCTTCACTGGTGAAGATGAGGCAAAGTCATGAACTCTGCTTTGCAAAAATACCTTGCAAAGTGACCCCCTTTCAGCAAATCTGGGGTGTAGTGCACTTCAAGAACCTATGACAGCTGCTTCACCAGTAAAGTCAGCATTTCTTCACAAAGGGTGAATGCTTCTACAGGTAAAGAGGGCTAATCACTGGTTACATTGCAGCAGGACAGGGTCAAGATCCTGATAGTTATGCAATGAGGAATTAAGGAGGTGGGAGACTCAGGAAGGTGGGTTGGGGATACACAATCCTACAGAACATTAGGTCAGGGGTGAGGTAGGAATCTCAGGGCAGACAAGATGGTCCATTGGTCTTTATCTACTGGCATTATCTATGTTTTTTTAGTATAAGATGTAACCATGTGACAGCATGTGGTCATAATTGCTTGGAATAGTAGGATGGGTCTCCTTTGTGCTGTGAAGTAAATCATCCAGAAACTGTTAGAAACCTTGGAGCGAGCTATGTTTTTGATAGTTTGTGTTTAGGGTGCTACTAGGTGTAATTGGAAGTGAGATGGAAGTGAAATGGATTTGAAAAGAAAAGCATTTTAAGCACAAACAATTGTGCAGGTACACAGGGTAAGAGACGGCAACATTCCCCAACATTCAGTGTCTCTCCGATTGGACGAGGACCTTCTAGAGGCAGCCGCTATTGGCTGCATGATCTGTAGCTCCTGTCCCTATTGGCTGAAGCTGAATACCAGCTTTTTTAACTGCCAGGGACCAACAGTAGTGTAATTATAGTAATTGTGAGGGGGATTTTCTGCCCCCCCAACCCCATCCGCCTCCTTTATTAAATACACCTTCTTCCCTCTCACCGACTGCTAGATACCTTTCTATTGGCACAATAACGGACTGTAAAGTTCCCTCCTAGTGGCACAATAACGAACTGCTGGACCTTAATTGCTGCTTGAACAATTCAGTCAGGGATCCTCTTCTGGTACAGTCTCTTGCCTAAATTCTAGGTACCTTTCTACTGGCACAATAACAGACTACAAAGTTCCCTTCTATTGGCACAATAATGAACTGCTGGAGCCTAATAGGTGCTTGAACAAGGCAGTCGGGATCCTCTTTTGGTACAGTCGCTTGCCTAATTTTCATAGTAGATGATCCTAATATCTCTTTTCTTTCTCTTCATCTTTTTTGCCATCATGCGGGGTGTTAGCTCTACTCTCTGCCACCTACTTGGCCCTGCCACTACTACTTATCTCTGGCACCATCCCCACGCAGTACTAGCACATACTGGGGCCACAGTACCTTCTATTCTCACTTTAACATGGGCTGTAATCTTACTCTACGGTACTGTGCTCATCTCAAACCAATTTCCTACTTCAACCAGCATAGTTTTATGCAACACCCGCTTCTCTTCTCTGCCCGGGTGCTCCTTTTTGCCTTCTTGGGGGGTGTCCGACACCAACCTATTGCATCCTCAATGCCACCTTCTTGCACTTACAGGAAGGGTCATACAAAGACCTTCAAAATGACCCTGATTGCTATCAAAACTATTCTAATGCTCCTCCTAATCTGCTCTGGTGACATTCAACTTAACCCGGGCCCACCCTCTACTATTCCCTCTCCCTCAGATTTAACAAACCTAAAAGGGCTAAAAATTCTGCACATAAATGTCTGTAGTCTCATAAGAAAGCTGGACCTTATCCAAACATGGATAAACCACACCACTCCTGATGTATTGGCTACCTCTGAGTCATGGCTTAAACCCTCAACCAAGGACACTGAAATAAACATACCTTCCTACAAAGTTTATAGAATGGACAGACGAACCAGAGGGGGTGGAGTTGCTATTTATGTACAGGATAAGTACTATACTTCCATCATCAGCTCTATCTCTGAGCCTAAAGAATATGAAAGTCTATCAATTAAATTGCAACTGTCACCCTCCCAACCCATTCAAATCATTGCATGTTACAGACCCCATCTGTCATGTATAGATAGATAGATACATACATACATACATAGATCTATGAGCTTCTCAGTAATGGTGGGGTCATTAATCTTAATGAGCAGTTCATGAATATTAAAGAGCAGGCCATTGATATTCATACATAGCACATTACTATTCTTGAACAGCCTTTTCTGACCAATATGTTACAAGTGCCTGTTGCACAGTTTCTAGGCATACCTGTAATATAGCCAATTTTTCATATTTTCACTTCAGATTTTCAAAATTGCCATTTTTTCACAAGTCCTCATGTACAGTACAGCTGTTATTTCTCACATCCTGCCTAAAATGTGTTTTGCACCTCTGCCGCAAAACGGCACGTCGCAGGGAAAATCAGCTTTCGAGATGGATTAACAAAATCACATTGCCAGTGTTCATGAGAGGATTTCCCAGAAAGCTCATGTTGAAAATTTGATTAATGAATTCCCCAAAAATGCGACGTTCCAAGCGTGCATTCTGGAGATTCTACGTGCACTCGTGACCTTGCCAATTTGTCATATTTTCCCTCCTGGTTCATCCTTTTCCTGGCCACCCCGTGAGTAGTGTACAGCTGTTATTTTTCACATCCTACCCAAAACATGATTTTGCATATGTGGTGCACAATGGCACATTCGCTGTGTGAACTCACCTTTCAGAACAGATTAACAAAATGACAGTGACAAAGTTCATGAGGTGGGATGCAAAAATGGCATGTTGAAAACTGGGTCGAAAAGATCCTAAAAGTGCCTGAATTACATGCGTCTGTTCAATTGTGGCACCCGCTGTGCCTTTCGGTGCCCATATCTGAAAAACGATGTGAGATATAAATATAGATATCATGTGTTGCATCTCGTGTGGATGTCTTGCTGTCATGATTACAACGACAGTTGAATTTTTTTTCCTATGCAGCTATGCTTCCCAAGGTATTGGCAAATTAGAGTTAGAAGGGTTCCTTGCCCTATGGGGCTGCTGTAGGGCTCTGTAGCTACGTGTAAGTGAGAGCAAAAGGCCCAGAGGTCCCCTGCTCCCACAGACACATCATTATGCACAAATGGGCAGCTTAGTGGGAGCACTGGGACCTCCACCAACACATGCTATTTAACAGTTACATTACACTTTTTCAAAATCTCAGGAAATTCATTGCAAAAAACTCTGTTTAATGCATCAGTTAGGGTTAAAGTGAAGGTGGGAAATGAGATTAGAGTTGAGCCCTAACCCCTCACTTCTCACTCCCCAATCCTGTGGGGTAGTCGGCAGTTAGGGGCTCAGCTCTAACATCTCATTTCCCTACTCCTGCCAATCATGTATTATAGATATATATAGATATATCTATATATCTATCTCTCTCTCTCTCTATATATATATATATATATATATATATATATATATATATATATATATATATATATGTAGATATAGATATATAGATATGTGTATATATATATATATATATATATATATATATATATTACATCTATTAGCTGCTCATTAATGGTGGGGTCATTAATCTTAATGAGCAGTTCAGGAATATTAGAGAGTAGGCCATTGATATTCAGAAGTAGCTCATTATTATGCTTGAACAGCTTTTTCTGAGCTATGTATTCAGTTGCAGAGCAATCTTTGCGTTCTTTAATGAAATGATAATCCCACAGTTCAGAACTGGATGTCCTAAATAGCCCATATTGAAAATTCGGTGTAATAAATGCAAACAGTGGCAGTGTTACAAGCGCCTGTTGCACAGTTTCTACGCATACTCGTAATATTTCTAATTTTTCATATTTTCACTCCAGATTTTCACAATTGAAATTTTTTCACAAGTCCTCATGTACAGTATAGCTACCATTTCTCACATCCTGCCTAAAATGTGTTTTGCTCCTCTGCCGAAAAACAGCACATCGCTGAGCGAAATCAGCTTTCGAGATAGGTTAACAAAACACTGCCAGTATTCATGGGAGAATTTCCCAGAAATCTCAAGGTGAAAATTTGATTAATGAATTCCCCAAATGTGTGACATTCCAAGCATGAGTTCTGGATATTTTACGTGCGCTGGTTACCTTGCCAATTTGTCATATTTTCCCTCCTGGTTTTCAACATTATCCTTCTCGAGGCCTCCCCATGAATAGTGTACAGCTGTCATTTTTCATATCCTACCCAAAACATGATTTTGCACATGTGGTGCATAATGGCATATTCATGTGCAAACTCATCGTTCGGAACAGATTAACAAAATGACAGTGACATTGTTCATGAGGTGGGGTGCCCAAAATGGCATGTTGAAAATTGGGTGGAAAAAATAAAAAAAAATGCACGAATTATGTGCGACCATTGAATTGTGGCACCCGCGTTGCCTTTTGATGCCTGTATCTCAAAAACAATGTCAGATATAGATATCATCTGTTGCATCTCGTGTGGTCATCTTGCTGTCATGATTACAGTGACACTTGATTTTTTTCCAAGCAGCTACGGTTCCTGAGATATTGGCAAATTAGTGTTAGAAGGGTTCCTCGCCCTATGGGGCTGCTATATGGCTCTGTAGCTATGTGTGAGTGACAGAAAAGGGCCCAGAGGGAATGTGCTCCCATAGATGCATATCATTATACAAAAATGGGCAGCTTGGTGGGAGCTCTGAGTTCTCCACCAACACATGCTATTTACGTTACATTACACTTTTTCAAAATCTCAGGAAATTAATTGCAAAAAACTATGTTTAATGCATCAGTTATGGTTAATGTGACAAAAGTGGGAAATGAGATGTTAGGGTTGAGCCCCTAACACCCTACCACCCCACTCTCCGATCCTCCACACACCGACAGATGCCAGGATGTCCTAAGGGGTTGTGAGGCATAACTATTTCCCATTCTCCTTTACTGAAGCGTCTCAACCTGTTTACACATGGAATGGGGTTGTAGTTGCTCCTCGCAAGCCCATTGAACACCTCTTAGTCTGTCGGTGTGTGAGAGATTGGGGTGGTGAGGTATTTGGGGGTTAGGGGCTCAACTCTAACATCTCATTTCTCTACTCATGCCCCTCAAGTGTCATAGATAGACAGACAGACAGATAGATAGATAGATAGATAGATAGATGGATGGATAGATACATACGTACATACATATATCAAAGGGCTGCTCATTAATGGTGGGGTCATTAATCTTAATGAGTAGTTCATGAATATTAAAGAGCAGTCCATAAATATTCATAAGTAGCTCATTACTATTCTTGAACAACTTTTTCTGAGCTATGTATTATGTCGCTGAGCAATCTTTGGTGTTCTTTAATGAAAGGATAGTTCCTCAGTTCATGAGGGGAGGTCCTAAATAGCCCATATTGACAATTTGGTGCAATAAATGCAAATAATGGCAGTCTTACAAGTGCCTGTTGCACGGTTTCTACGCATACTCATAACTTTGCCAATTTTTCATATTTTCACTCCAGATTTTCAACATTGCGATTTTTTGCACAAGTCCTCATGTACAGCACAGCTGTCATTTCTCACATCCTGCCTAAAATGTGTTTTTGCATCTCTGCTGCAGAACAGTGCATTGCTGGGTGACATCAGCTCTCGAGATGGATTAACAAAATCATACTGCCAGTGTTCTTGAGAGGATTTCCCAGAAAGTTCATGTTGAAAATTTGATGAATGAATTCCCAAAAAATGTTGCGTTCCAAGCTTCCATTGTGGAGATTCTACACGCTCCCGTGACTTTGCCAATTTAACACATTTTCCCTCCTAGTCTTCAACATTATCCTTTTCCAGGCCTCCCCATGAATAGTGTACAGTTGTCATTTTTCACATCATATCCAAAACCATTGAATTTGGCACCCACGGTACCTTTTGATGCCCATATCTCAAAAACGATGTGAGATTAGATATCACCCGTTGCATCTCATGTGGTCGATTTGCTGTCAAGATTACGACACTTGTTTTTTTTCAAGCAGCTATGGTTCCTGAGATATTGGCTAATTTGTGTTAGAAGGGTTTCTCACCCTATGGGGCTGCTGTATGGCTCTGTAGCTATGTGTGAGTGTGAGCGAAGGGCCCAGAGGGACCATGCCCCTACAGATGCATATCATTATGTATAAATGGGCAGCTTGTTGGGAGGGCTGTGCCCTCCACCAACACATGCTATTTAATAGTTACATTACATTTTTTCAAAATCTCAGGAAATTCATTGCAAAAAACTTTGTTTAATGCATCAGTTAGGGTCAAAGTGGCAAAAGTGGAAAATGAGAAGTTCGGGTTGAGCCCCTAAAACCCCACCACCCCACTCCCGATCCTCCACAGACCGACAGATGCCAGGATGTCCCAAGGGGTTGTGAGGCAAAGCTGTCTCCAATTCTCCTTTACTGAAGCATCTCAACCTGTTTACACATGGAATTGTGTGGCAGTTGGGCCTCGCAACCCCATGGAACACCCTTCGGTCTGTCGGTGTGTGAAAGATCAGGGTGGTGAGGTAGCCAGGAGTTAGGGGCTCAACCCTAGCATCTCATTTCACTACTCCTGCCCATCACATATCATATATCACACATATACATATATGTATATATACACATATATATATATATATATAGATATAACTACATCAGTGAGCTGCTCATTAATGGTGGTGTCATTAATCTTAATGAGCAGTTCATTATTATTAAAGAGCAGGCTACTGATATTCATAAGTAGCTCATTACTATTCTTGAACAGCTTTTTATAAGCTATATGTTAAGTCACAGAGCTGTAACAGAACAGGACGGGCGAGAGTTGTAAAGGCATACAGGCAGTAGGAAAGTAAGTGTAAAAATACATAGAGGGAGGAGACAGTAAGCATGCAAAGCAACAGGAGAGGGAACACAAAATAAGTCAAGATGGGAGTGGTGCAGTGCAATGGCTGTGGGACAACAGTGTTCTGGGAGACATTCTAGAGGCTGTGATGCTGCCCTGTTTGAAGGCACCTCTCTGGTCTGAAGGAGGAGGTTGATCATCTCCAGGCTGACCTGGCTAGGATTTGTGAAACCCCTTCCCCCTCCCAGGGACCACCAGGGCCACCACCATTACCTCAGAGGTTGCCAAGAAAGTGGAGTGGTTGGACCAAGGTGGGCTCAGGGAGGGAGAGGGCAGTGGAACAGATGTGCATCCCTCCAGTTGTACCTCTCCACAATTCAAATGCTGTTCTGGCAAAGAATGGTTCCTCTATGGAGGCACCTGCAGTGGAGACCAAGGAGGATGCTAGGAACCTCCACAAAGGAGAATCACAGGAGGGTGGCACGAGACCCCACAGGGGAAGGAAACAACTTCTGGGTGGGGACTTGATCATTAGGGGGTAGAAGTGGGGGATGAAAGAGATCGGGAGGTAAGGTGCCTGCCTGGTGCCACGGCTTGGAAAGACAGGAAGTGAATCCTCAGGATCACGGGAGCAGCTGCATGAGGGAGGGAGCTGGATGTCATTGTCCAGCTAGAGACAAGTCATCTGGCTGTTAATGGGATAAGAGTGGTGCAAGAGGAGTTTGTGGAGTTGGGGAGGGGCCTTAGACAAGCAGCATGTACGGTAACCTACTCGGAGGTGCTGCCTGTCTATGTCATGGATGATGCTAGGATATTCCGCACCATGGGATTTAATGAATGGTTGAAAGATTGGTGTGGAGCTCAGGGTTTTGGCTTCATTGGGGACTGGGGAGCCACCTGTAAGGATGCAAGCTTATACTGGTGCAATGGTCTGCATCTGTCAAGGAGGGGAGCCAGGATCCTAGGTGACAGGTTTAAATGCTTCATTGGCAAGCATTTAAACTAGCAAGGGGGGCACTGAAAAGGAGCAGGGAAGTACAGTTTTCCCCCACAAAACACAATAATTAGAGAGGTAAACAATAAGGTAGAGAAGTCAGTAGGGAGCAGGACTGGGATAAATGCAGAAAAAGGCAGTAAGGGCAGGGATGGGGCTAAAAGGGGTAAGGCCATAAAAAATACATGGAAAGTGATGAGTACCAGTGCCCACAGTCTGTGCAACAAGCTTCCTAAACTAGTGGCCTTGATGTAAGAGGGATGCCTGGATATTGTGGCAGTCACTGAAACATGGTACACAGAGAACTGCAACTGGGATGTCAACATACCAGGATACACAGTCTGCAGGAGGGACAGGGTGGGTAAAGGAGGAGTAGGAGTAGCTCTCTATATAAGAGAAGGGATTAAAGCAACAGAACTAAAGAGTAAACAGGACATTGATGAGTCACTATGGGTCACCCTAGAGACAGGAAATAGCACCATAATCCGCATGTGGGTTTTGTACAGACCCCCATCTCAGGGGGAGGAAATGGACAAGGAAATGATAGATGGCATCCTTAAAATGGCAGAAAAAGAGGAGATATTGTTGATGGGGGACCTGAATATGCCAGATGTTAACTGGAGTACCTCTGCTGCAGGGTCATCCAAGAATAGGGTCATTCTTGATGCCCTACAGGGGACATGCCTCAGACAGCTAGTGTTGAAACCCACTCAGAAGGGAGCAATCTTAGACTTGGTACTCTCAAATGGGGAAGGAGAAAGGATCTCAGATTTAGAAATTGGTAGCCATCTGGGAACAAGTGACCACCAAAGAGTTTGGCTCACAATAAACACAGCCATAGAGTCAAGCCATACAAAAACAAGAGTATTGGACTTTAGGAAGGCTGACTTTGGGAAAATGAGAGACTGCCTCAGAAAAGCACTAGCAAATGGGCAAGAAGGAGGGGTGGAGGGACAATGGGGAATAATCAAAACAGCCATCACAGAGGCAACAAGCCTTTGTGTGAAGCAAATCAACAAAAGAAAATGAAGAAAAAAAACACTATGGTTCTCAAAAGAGGTGGCAGGTATGGTTAAGGTGAAAAGGATAGCATTCAGGAAATATAAGGAAACACAGAAGGAAAAGAACAGAGAACTGTATCAGTTAAAGCAGAAGGAGGCAGGGAAGGCAGTCAGAATAGCAAAGGCACAAACTGAGGAAAAGATAGCCAACTCTGTTAAGAAGGGGGATAAAACCTTTTATAGGTACACTAGGGAGAGAAGAAAGATCAAGGGAGGGATACAGAGACTTAATAAAGGGGAAGGAATATGGGCAGAGGGTGACAGTGAAAAAGCAGGGATACTGAACAAATATTTCTGCTCAGTATCCACAGCAGAAGAGGAGGAGGAGGTACCTAAACCAAACAAGGGAGAAACACTGAATAGATGTGTTGATAACAGTCCATTCACAGAAGAAAGGGTTTTGAAAGAACTCTTGAAACTAAAGATGGACAAAGCAATGGGGCCTGATGGGATTCACCCAAGAATTCTAAAAGAACTAAGGGTAGAACTAGTAACACCACTGACTACTCTCATTAACAAATCATGGGAGGATGGGGTGGTCCCTGAGGACTGGAGGAGGGCAAATGTGATTCCACTTCACAAAAGTGGGAGCAGGGCAGAGGCAGGAAACTACAGACCAGTTAGTTTGACTTCAGTGGTAGGGAAAATGATGGAATCACTTCTGAAGGTAAGAATTGTTGAGTACCTAGAGGCCAGTGGGGCACAGGAACCAAGACGGCATGGTTTCACAGCAGGAAGGTCATAGTAACATAGAAACAGAGAATTTGAAGGCAGATAAGGACCGCTTGGCCCACCCAGTCTGCTAATTTCCCTACCTACTGGATAAGCTGCAGATCCTAGTTAACCAGCAGCCTACTTCTTCCTACCCCCAACCCCTAGAATGGCCTTATGACTGTCCCATGCATGCTTGAATTCCACCACTGATTTTGACTCCACAACCTCCTCCGGAAGCCATTCCATGCATCCACAACCCTCTGTGAAAAAATACTTCCTTAAATTACGTCTGAGCCGCCCCCCCTTTATCTTCAAATTGTGCCCTCTTGTTCTTGCACACGACTTTTTTTGAAAGATGCTACACTCTTGGACTTTGTTGATTCCCTTGAGGTACTTGAATGTTTCTGTCATGTCCCCTCTCTCTCCTTTCCTCGAGGCTATACATATTAAGCTCCTTTCGTCTCTCTTCATATGTCTTCCGGTGCAGACCCTGCACCATTTTAGTTGCCCTCCTGGACAGCTTCCATTCTGTCTATGTCTTTGCAGAGATTGGGTCTCCAGAACTGCACACAGTACTCCAGATGGGATCTCACCAGCTGTCTGTAAAGAGGGATAATAACTTCCTGTTTTCTACTGGTGATGCCTCTCCCTATGCATCCCAGTATCCCCCCAGCCCTCCTTGCTGCCCTCTCACATTGCTTGCCCACCTTTAGGTCATCTGATATGACTACCCCCAGGTCCCTTTCCATTTTTGTTGTTGTTGTTAGTATCTCACCCCCCATTGTGTACTCTTCCCCTGGGTTTTTGTTTCCCAGGTGCATTACCTTGCACTTCTTAGCACTGAATCTAAGCTGCCATACATTTGACCATTCCTCTAACCTTGCCAAGTCCCTTCTCATCCTTTCCACCCCACCTTGTGCATCAACTCTGTTGCAGATCTTTGTGTCATCTGCAAAGAGACATACTTTTCCTTCCAGTCCCTCTGCAATGTCACTTATAAAGACATTGAAGAGGACCGATCCTATTACTGAACCCTGTGGTACCCCACTAGTAACCCTCCTTTCTTCTGAGTGGACTCCATTTACTATTACTCTCTGTGTCCTATTCTCCAGCCAATTCTCTTACCCAGGCTGTCATCTTGGGATCCACCCCAGGCTGGCTAACTTGTATATTAATCTTTGTGTGGGACTGTGTCAAATGCCTTGCCAAAGTCTAGGTAGGCCATGTCCACAGCCCCTCCCTGATCTACTACTTTGGTCACCCAGTCAAAGAAATCTATTAGATTCATCTGACATGACCTTCCCCTGTGAACTCATGCTGCCTTGGATCCTGTGCTCCACTGACCTCTAGGTACTCAACTATTCTTTCCTTCAGAAGTGATTCCATCATTTTCCTATCACTGAGGTTAAACTAACAGGTCTGTAGTTTCCAGCTTCTGCCTTGCTCCCACTTTTGTGAAGGGAATCACATCTGCCCTCCTCCAGTCCTCGGGTACCACCCCATCCTCCCATGATTTGTTAAAAGGGTAGTCAGTGGTGTCACTAGTTCTACCCTTAGTTCTTTTAGAATTCTGGGATGAATCCCATCAGGCCCCATTGCTTTGTTCACCTTCAGTTTTAAGAGTTCTTTCGAGAACCTATTCTTCTGTAATGGGCTGATATCAACTTCTGTATCCAGAGTGTTTCTACTGTTTGTTTTAGGTACCTCCCTCTTCATTTGTAAATACTGAGCAAAAATATTTGCTTAGTATCCCTGCCTTTCACAGTCTCCCTCTGCCCACCCTCCTCCCTTTATTAAGCCTCACTATCCCTCCCTTGGTCTTCCTTCACTCCCTGATGTACCTATAAAAGGTTTTATCCTCTTCCTAACTGAGTTGGCTATCTTTTCCTTGGTTTAGCCTTTGCTGTTCTGACTGCCTTCCCAGCCTCCTTTTGCTTTAACTGATACAGTTCTCTGTCCTGCTCCTTCTGTGATTCCTTGTAGTCATGTTAGATGAACCTAATAAATTTCTTTGACCAAAGTAGTAGACCAGGGAGGGGCTGTGGATATGGCCTACCTAGATTTTACAAGGCATTTGACAGCCTCACACAAAAGATTAATAGACAAGTTAGCCAGCCTTGGAGTGAGTCCCAAGGTGGTAGCCTGGATAAAAAACTGGCTGGATAACAGGACGCAAAGGGTAATAGTAAACGGAGTACACAGTGAAGAAAGGAAGGTAACTAGCAGGGTACCGCAGGGTTCGGTACTGGGACCGGTCCTCTTTAATGTCTTTATAAGTGACATTGGAGAGCACCTGGAAGGAAAGGTATGTCTCTTTGCAGATGACACAAAGATCTGCAACAGGGTTGATACACAAGGTGGAGTGCAAAGAATGAAAAGGGACTTGTCAAGGTTAGAGGAATGGTCAAATATGTGGCAGCTTAGATTCAATGCTAAGAAGTGCAAGGTAATGCATCTGGGAAACAAAAACCCAGGGGAAGAGTACGCAGTGGGGGGAGAGTTAATAACAGCAACAAAAATCAAAAGAGACCTAGGAGTAATTATATCAGATGACCTATAAGTGGGCAAGCAATGTGAGAAGGCAGTAAGGAGGGCTGGGGGGGACACTGGGATGCATAGCGAGAGGCATCAACAGTAGGAAACAGAAAGTTGTTATCCCTCTGTACAGACAGTTAGTGAGACCCCATCTGGAGTACTGTGTGGAATTCTGGAGACCCTGTCTCCACAAAGATATAGACAGAGTGGAGGTTGTTCAGAGGAGGGCAACCAAAATGTTGCAGGGTCTGTACCAGAAGACATACGAGGAGAGACTAAAGCAGCTTAATATGCACACACTTGAGGAAAGGAGGGGGGGACATGATAGAAACTTTCAAGCATCTCAAGGGACTTAAAGTACAAGAGGATAGTATATTTCAGAAAAAGAGGTGTGCAAGAACAAGGAGAGCACAATTTGAAGATAGAGGGGGGATGGCTCAGAGGTAATGTTAGAAAGTATTTTTTCACAGAGAGGGTTGTGGATGCATGGAACAGCCTTTCTGAGGAGGCTGTGCAGTCAGGAACAGTGGGAGAATTCAAGAATGCATGGGACAGGCATAAGGCAATTCTAGTAGGAGGTACGAGGATGTAAGCTGTTGATCAACTAGAATCTGCAGATAATCCATCAGGTAGGAAATGGGCAGACTAGGTGGGAAAAGCTGTCCTTATCTGCCATCAAATTCTATGTTTCTATGTTTCTTTTGTGTTCTTTAATGAAATGACAGTCCCACTATCAAAGAAGGAGGTCCCAAAAGCCCATATTGAAAATTTGTGCAATAAATGCAACAGTGGCAGCAACATAAGCACCTGTTACAAGTAGTTTCATGCATACCATAACTCTGACAATTTTCATATTTTCAACACAGATTTTCAACATTGCCACTTTTCACAAGTCCTCATGAACAGTACAGCTGTCATTTCTCATATCCTGCCTAAAATGTGTTTTTGCACCTCTGCCGCAGAACGGCCGTCACTGGGCTAAATCAGCTTTCTAGATGGATTAACAAAATCACACTGCCAGTGTTCATGAGATGATTTCCCAGAAAGCTCATGTTGAAAATGTGATTAATGAATTCCCCAAAAATGCTACGTTCCAAGGGTGCATTGTGGAGATTCTACGCGCACTCGTGACTTTGCCAATTTGTCATATTTTCCCTCCTGGTTTTCAACATTATCCTTTTCCAAGCCTCCCCATGAATAGTGTACAGCTGTCATTTTTCACATCCTATCCAAAACATGATTTTGCAGATGTGGCACACAATGGCGCATTCGCTGTGCGAACTCACTTTTCGGAACAGATTAACAAAATGACAGTGACATTGTTCATGAGGTGGGGTGCCCAAAATGGCATCTCGAAAACTGGGTGGAAAAACTCCTAAAAATGCCCGAATTACGTGCATCCATTGAATTGCGGTGCCCATGTCTCAAAAACAATGTGACATATAGATATCTGTTGTCCTGCTGTCATGATTACAACGACAGTTGAATTTTTTTACCAGCAGCTACGGTTCCCGAGATATTGGCAAATTGGTGTTAGAAGGGTTCTTTGCCCTATGGGGCTACTGTATGCCTCTGTAGCTATGTGTAAGTGAGAGCGAATGGCCTAGAGGTCCCGTGCTCCCACAGACACATATCATTATACACAAATGGGCAGCTTGGTGGAAGAGCTTGGCCCTCCACCAACACATGCTATTTAATAGTTACATTACACTTTTTCAAAATCTCAGGAAATTCATTGCAAAAAACTTTGTTTAATGCATCAGTTAGGGTCAAAGTGACAAAAGTGGCAAATGAGATGTTGGGGTTGAGCTCCTAACTCTACCCCAATACCTTACTCTCCAATCCTCCACAGACCGACAGATGCCAGGATATCCTAAGGGGTCATGAGGCATAACTGTGCTCCATTCTCCTTTACTGAAGCATCTCAACCTGTTTACACATGGAAGGGAGTTGGAGTTTGGCCTCGCACCCCATGGAACTCCTCTCAGTCTGTCGGTGTGTGAAAGATCGGGGTGGTGAGGTAGTCGGTGGTTAGAGGCTCAACCCTAACATCTCATTTCACTACTCCTGCCCATCACATGTATCATATATATATATATATATATATATATCTATATATGTATATATATATATATAGATAGAGAGAGAGAGAGAGAGAGAGAGAAAGATGGATATATACTGGGATAGATAGATAGATAGATAGATAGATAGATAGATAGATAGATACATACATACATACATACATACATACATACATACATACATACATCTATGAGCTGTTCAATAATGGTGGGGTCATTAATCTTAATGAGCAGTTCATGAATATTAAAGAGCAGGCCATTGATATTCATAAGTAGCTCATTACTATTCTTGAACAGCTTTTTATGACCTATATATTAAGTCGCAGAGCAATCTTTGGTGTCCTTTAATGAAATGACAGTCACACAGTTCATGAGGTGAGGTCCCAAAAAGCCCATATTGAACATTTGGTGCAATAAATTCAAACAATGGCAGCGTTACAAACGCCTGTTGTGCAGTTTCTACGCATACTCGTAACTTTGCCAATTTTTCATATTTTCACCACAGATTTTCAACATTGTGATTTTTTCACAAGTCCTCATGTATAGTACAGCTGTCATTTCTCACATCCTGCCTAAAATGTGTTTTTGCACCTCTGCCGCAGAACGGTGTGTCACTGGGCGTAATCAGCTTTCAAGATGGATTAACAAAATCGCACTGCCAGTGTTCATGAGAGGATTTCCCAGAAAGCTCAGGTTGAAAATTTGATTAATGAATTCCCCCAAAAATGTCACATTTTGAGCGTGCATTTGGAGATTCTACGCACGCTCGTCACTTTTCCAATTTGTCATATTTTCCCTCCTAGTTTTCAACATTATCCTTTCCCAGGACTCCCCATGAATAGTGTTCAGCTGGCATTTTTCACATCCTACCCAAAACATGATTTTGTACATGTGGCGCACAATGGCACATTCGCTGTGCAAACTCACCTTTCAGAAAAGAATAAGAAAATTACAGTGACATTATTCATGAGGTGGGGTGTCCAAAATGGCATGTTGAAAATTGGGTGGAAAAAATCCTAAAAATGTCCAAATTATGTTCATCCATTGAATTGTGGCACCTGCTGTTCTTTTTGGTGTCCATATCTCAAAAACGATATGAGATATAGATATAGATATCATCTGTTGCATCTCATGCGGATGTCTTGCTGTCATGATTACAACACTTGAATTTTTTTTTCTAGCAGCTACGCTTCCCGAGATATTGGCAAATGAGTGTTACAAGGGTTCCTTGCTCTGTGGGGCTGCTGTATGGCTTTGTAACTATATGTAAGTGAGAGTGAAGGTCCCAGAGGGCCTGTGCTCCCACAGATGCATATCATTATGCACAAATGGGCAGTTTGGTGGGAGCACTGGGTTTTCCACCAACACATGCTATTTAATAGTTACATTACACTTTTTCAAAATCTCAGGAAATTCATTGCAAAAAACTTTGTTTAATGCATCAGTTAGGGTTAAAATGACAAAAGTGGGAAATTAGATGTTAGGGTTGAGCCCCTAACCCCACCACCCCACTCAACAATCCTCCACAGACTGACGGATGTCAGGATGTCCCAAAGGGACATGAGGCATAACTATCTCTCATTCTCCATTACTGAAGCATGTCAACCTGTTTGCACATGGAATGGGGTTGGAGTTGGGCCTTGCAACCCATGGAACACCTCTCCATCTGTCAGTGTGTGAAAGATCGGGGTGGTGGGGTAGTCGGGTGTCATAGTTTCTATGGATACTCGTAACTTTGCCAATTTTTCAGATTTTCACTTCAGATTTTCAACATTACCTTTTTTTCACGAGTCCTCATGTTCAGTACAGCTGTCAGTCCTCACATCCTGCTTAAAATGTGTTTTTGCACCTCTGCCACAGAACGGCATGTCGCTGGGTGAAATCAGCTTACGAGATGGCTTAACAAAATTACACTGCCGGTGTTCATGAGAGGATTTCCCAGAAAGCTCATGTTGAAAATTTGATTAATGAATTCCCCAAAAATGCCACTCTCCGAGCATGCGTTGCGGAGATTCTACGTGTGCTCGTGACTATTTTCCCTCCTGGTTTTTAACGTTATCCTTTTCCAGCCTCCCCATGAATAGTGTACAGCTGTCATTTTTCACATCCTACCCAAAACATGATTTTGCACATGTGGCATGCAAGGCACATTTGCTGTGTGAACTCACCTTTCGGAACAGATTAACAAAATGACAGTGACATTGTTCATGAGGCGGGGTGCCCGAAATGACACATTAAAAATTGGGTGGAAGAAGTCCTGAAATGCCCAAATTATGTGCATCTATTGAATTGTGGCACCCACAATTGAGATTCGGTGCCCGTATCTCAAAAAATGATGTGAGATAAATATATCATCTGTTGCATCTTGCTTGAATGTCTTGCTGTCATGATTAAAACGTCACTTGAATTTTTTTCCTAGCAGCTACGGTTCCCGAGATATTGGCAAGTTAATGTTACAAGGGTTCCTTGCCCTATGGGGCTGCTGTATGGCTCTGTAGCTGTGTGTAAGTGAGAGCAAAGGGCCCAGAGGGCCCGTGCTCCCACTGACACAAATTGTTATGCACAAATGGGCAGCTTGGTGGCAGCGCTGGGCACTCCACCAACACATGCTATTTAATAGTTACATTATACATTTTTAAAATCTCAGGAAATTCATTGCAAAAAACTTTGTTTAATGCATCAGTTAGGGTTAATGTGACAAAAGTGGGAAATGAGATGTTAGGGTTGAGTCCCTAACCACCCACCAGCCCACTCCCCAATCCTCCACAGACCAACAGATGCCAGGATATCCCAAGGGGTTGTGAGGCATAACTATCTCCCATTCTCCTTTACTGAAGCATATCAACCTCTTTACACATGGAATGGGGTTGGAGCTGGGCCTCACAACCCCATGGAACACCTCTCAGTCTGTCGGTGTGTGAAAGATCAGGGTGGTGGGGTAGTTGGGGGTTAGGGGCTCAACCCTAACATCTCATTTCCCTACTCCTGCCCATCATGTATCATATAGCTAGGCAGATAGATAGATAGATAGATAGATAGATAGACAGACAGACAGACAGACAGACAGACAGACAGACAGACAGACAGACAGACAGATACGTCTATGAGCTGCTCATTAATGGTGGGGTCATTAATCTTAATGAGCAGTTCATCAGTATTAAAGCACAGGCCATTGATATTCATAAGTAGCTCATTACTATTCTTGAACAGCTCAACCCTAACATCTCTTTTACCCACTCCTGCCCATCATTTATCATATATATATATATATATATATATATACAGTATATATATATACATACATACGTGGAGCCTGCTTATAAGAACACCCTATTTGCCAATGAAAATTGTTCTTATAAGTGGGCTGTTCTTATAGACGGACTACCATTATAGCGATAAAATCACGTGCAATTTTCGATTCCTGCAACAAGATGTAGTGATGCTGTTAGAAATAAACACGCAATACAGTACTGGAATACTGATATAAAACTTTATTTGCTAACATAATCAGTTATCTTTAGCTGTCTGGCATTTTTTAGAGTTAATTCATCTAGATATGAGTCTAGAGCATAAAAAGATGCCAGATCGGCTGACGGTTTACTCAAAATGTACTGCCGTATCTGTGCCATGCAAGATTTAATATCAATATTTGCAGATGTATCAAGGACGTCCACATCTGTTGAGTCCTCATCATCTGATGGCTCTTCTTCCATTGTGAGGATGTCATGAGTTATTTCCGTCTCGGTGATTGAGCCTGTAGTGTCGATCCCATCGTCGCACCGAACATAGGTGTCAAATTCCTTCTGAGTGAGCCCTGGTGCATCCACTGTCTCTTCAGCACTAGTCTCTTGCTCTGTAGGTGCCACAGGAGTACACACAGTAAACTCTGCTTTTAAAAAACAATTCCA
Source organism: Neoceratodus forsteri (assembly GCA_016271365.2). Classification (NCBI taxonomy): domain Eukaryota; kingdom Metazoa; phylum Chordata; order Ceratodontiformes; family Ceratodontidae; genus Neoceratodus; species Neoceratodus forsteri. The sequence goes on from CM028133.1 coordinate 12,998,481, forward strand.
GACTGTTTCTTGTTTCACCTTCTTCCAGGCTGCATCGATCATCTGTATGCAGTCGAGGATGTTAATTTCACGAGCAAGATCACTCGCCCTGGTTGCCCTACCTCCATCAATTGCCACCAACAGTTTTTCAACCACTTTCTTATGATAGTGCTGCTTTAGATTTTTAATGACACCTTGGTCTATCGGTTGGATAAGTGCTGTTGTGTTAGGAGGCAAAAAAACAAAACGAATTGTGAGTCAGAGTTAGACTGGGGGGGCACTATAGTTATCAAGGATTAGACAGATTTTTCGTTTCCCTCTCCTCATTCTGGCATTAAGGCGAGTTGCCCACTCAGTAAAAATCTTCCCAGTCACCCAGGCATTTGAATTCGCTTCATATTCAACTGGTAAGGAAATGACATCTATCCCTCTAAAACATCGTGGCTTTTTGGATTTGCCAATTAAGAGCAGTAGTAATTTCTCATCCCCAGTCATGTTGGCGCAGACTAAAGCAGAGATTCTTTCTTTACTTTTCTTGCCCTCAGCTGCAGTATCCGTGCAGAAAGCTAGAGTCCCATCAGGAACAGCACGGAAACAGATTCCCGTTTCATCTGCATTAAAAATGTCACTTTCCAGAAAATCATTTAGAATCATTGGCAGCACAGTGTCTTTCCAGGACAATGCTCCTTCTGTATCAGCATCTTGTTTTTCGCCATGGCATCTTTTGAACTGTATCTCATGGCGTTCTTTCCATCACCAGAGCCATTTGTTTGCGGCTGTGAAGCTGAGACCCATTCCATTGGCTAGTTGTAGTGCCTTACTTAGCAGAATAGGACCACTGATAGGTGCATCTACTGTGCGACAAGCTCTGAACCACCTAAGCAAAGCATTTTCAACTAGCTCAATTTGTTTCAGTCACTGACAGCTATCAGATCAGGCACAGAGGCTGAAAATGTATGTTCTTTTAACTGGGCTGAATGTTACTATAAGCGGGCTATCACTGCATAGGAATACATGGGGGAAAATCGGGACATCAGAGTAATGTTCTTATAACCAGGATGTTCCACTAACCAATGTTCTTATAAGTGGGCTCCACTGTATATCTATATCTATATCTATATCATATCTATATCTATATCTATATCTATATCTATATCTATAGTCGCATATCGGGACTGTGTTGAACAGCATGGTCTTGCACGCCCATTGGCCCATGTTGTGGACCAATGGGCACACAGCCGTACTGTATATTGTCAGTCGACAGGTGGCTTGTATGGAGCTGCCACCTGCCACTGACTGGGGAGCGGGTGGCAGGTCTGAGTGGGTGGGTGGGGGGGGTACCTGACCACCAGGGATTTTTAAATTGACAAAGTCTGTGATCGGGCTTGGGAGTGGGTCCACTGGACCACCAGGGAATGGATTTATTTTATTGAGCCCACAATCAGGTGAGGGGGTAGGGTGCACTGGACCACCATGGAGTTTTAATTTGACAAAGCCCACGATCGGGCTTGGGAGCGGGTCCACTGGACCACCAGGGAGTTTTAATTTGACAAAGCACGTGATCAGGCTTGGAAGCAGGTCCACTGGACCACCATGGATTTTACATTATTATAAAGCCTGTGATTGGGTGTTGGGGTGCATTGCTGCTGAGGGGCAGGGGGCGTCAGTCCCCGATGGCTGCAGCCTGGCAGAGTGCCAGTGCAAGTCACTGGGGATCAGTGCACCTGCATGCAAATGGGGCCATAATGACAAGCAAATGGCCCGTTTGCATATACATACATAATGTCCCCATTTGCAGTCCACCACTGAATATAGTTCCTACACCTAAGCGCTAACCCTTTTCCAATGCTGGTACATCCCCCTGCTCCTCTTGCCACTTGTGCTTGCACAGTGCCACTGCGCCATGTGCAGTATGCGTGGCCACAGTGTCATATTCAAGCGGTGCTGAGTCATGGCGCACTACCATTGAGTATCTCCCAGACCACGCCCTGGCACATCCCAGTTGCACTGCGCCTAGGCTTGCACCCCTGCCTGGTGCAGTCTTAATATCCAGCCCAGTGAATACAAAGAATGTATGCATTATAATGGGCCTCAGAGCATAAAACGAGGACTTGGAATACTAAATTGCTTATATCTCAGGAACCGCACGACGTAGAAAAAAAATTTAAATTTAGTATTAATTATGACTTTTCTGGCTAGTTTTCCACTTAGCTGCCATTTTGGGCAGGGGCTAAGCACTTTTCTGATGAAAAGTCTGTATCTCACACCGTTTCCGAGATACAGGCCCTGAAAGGCACAGCGGACGCCGTAATGTTATCCTATGGGAAAAAGTGTTAACTTTGGAGTGCTGTAACTTTTCAGCCCTGTAATATTTTTCCACCAAACCACCAAAAGGCACATCTGTGTGACGTTGCTTTTTTCCCTCCAAATTTCAGTCCAAAAGACCAAACTGTTATTTTGCAGCAGGGTGGCAAATAATTCCTATTACTTTGACCATAGTGTCGCAAAGTAGTGTAGCAAATCATGACACTTTCGCATAAAAAATCATGAAAGTGTCGCAAGTGCAACACTACAGTACTTTGCAACACTACAGTTCACAAAAATTTGAAAAACATATTTCTGGGGTGTTTAACTTCGAAAAAGACATGACTAGCATCCCCAGGGCTCAACTAGGTGAATACAAAAAGAATTGTGTCCCTAGAGGGTCCCAAATTTAAATGCCAAGCATTTCTGTGACCAGTAAGTGAAAAAAAAATGGCTGACTCACAACACTACAGGGGTCATTTGCGACACTAAAAAGCTGCATTTGTGACACTGTCAAATTTTTTGTTAACTTTTCTCATTGACTATAATTGGAAACTTGTTTTTTTTTAATAACTTTTGAACTGTTTAATATTATTTCACAAAATCTTCAAAAGGCACAGCAGGGACCCCGGCCACATGTTCCCTGAAGTTTTCCGACTGGTCGCACAAACTGTATAATCTGTAGATGCGAGCAAAGAATATGCAAAAAAGCATAAATGCGCTACAGAATGATGCTTAATAACTCTGCAACCATATATCTGACCATGGCAAAGCTTGGCAGATCCAGAGATCTATGATACCGCTCAATGCCTGCCAAATTTCAGGCAAATCCATCAAACAGTGGCAAAGTTATTAAGCTGCAAAATTTCACACTTTAACCTTAAGTGGAGTACTCAACCCTAACTATAGCTGCACTACTGTGCAGCTATAATATATATCAAATGGGGATACATGATGGGCATGAGTGGAATATGAAAAATATTTTCACTCCTGCAGAGTGAGCCTGGATATTTCACGAGTGCCAATGGCATGAGTGGAATATACAGTGCTCACGATGCAGGAGTGAAAATATTTTTCAAATTCCGTGATGTGCCCATCATGTGTCCTATTTACACAACGGGCACTGTTGCAAAATGTACGGTTTGCATGGGATTAGCGTGGGTTTAGCGTGGCTTTGTGTGGTTTCGGGATGTAATAAACGGTATTTATCTTAACTCTGCTGACATCATCAGGATTTATTTCACTGCAGTGAAAATAACATGATTTATTTCACTGGAATATGTTTCACCCCCATTGTATAAATATATATATATATATTTATTCATTTTTTTACTATCTGGGGTACCTTTTATTTTCCACTTGATTGAGAAGATTTTCTACCTGACAGTGCAAAGTGTGACGTGTGGAGCAGCACTCTGTATGGAGCCTGACATATCAAGATCTCTTCCTCATCATACTTCATCAGCATTTTGATCTCGCTGACTGTGACATCACAGTTGATTAAGAAGAGTCAATCACCTACATCCAGATCACACACTTGTGATGTCACAGTGAGGGAGGTTACAATGCTGATTAGGCATAGAGAGGAATAGAATTACAAATGCCAGCTGCCAGATAAGGCATTTCTCTTCACATCAACCCTAATACTATCAGATAGACATCCCCATATTTAAAAGGGAGGGGATGTGCAGTGCATCTAGATGCACCACCCAAAACGTTGCGCTGCCGCAACACAATGGGATATTCAAACAAGATACCTGATCCCAACAGATTGTGCATCTTGTATGAATATTCCAACTTGGGTGGGCGGCACAGGGGGGATGGCTGCCAATATGCCCAGTGCATCTAGTGTTTGGTCTGACTACCGCCAATGGGGGATGCACTGGTTCATCCCAGATGCACCAGGCCACAAAGGTAATATTCAGCCAGTAAATGTAAATGAGCTCATTGGGCATGCATGTAGCAAATGGGCCTCATGTATGTCCATTATGGGCTCATCTGCATACCTGCGCCCGGCAGGATGTGCTGGGCCAGCCTGTTCCCCCCGACCAATCCTCAGCCATGCAAAATAAATGTATTACCCCCTTTTCCATAGTGTAGGGTACACCCTTCCTGCCTGATCCCCAACTGTGTCAAAATATATGCATTACCCCCTTTTCCATAGTGTAGGGTACCACCCTCCCTGCACGATCCCCTACCCAGTATCATAAGCAGCCCAAAACCCCTTTTCTGTAGTGTTGTGTCCCCCACTCTGGTACCTCATCCCTGGTTTGATCAATAATCCCACTCCATATCCTTTCCATTGTGTATGGTTCCCCCTCCCCATATCTGATCCAGGATCCCCGTTCAAATAAGAATCACTCACCATATATTTTCCAGAGTGTAGCTGCCCCCCACCTCAATAGGCATGACCCCCTCCCTGCACTCCCCTGCACCACCCAAGCCTTTGACTGGCACAGCTCTCCATACCCTGCCATGGCCGGCCACTCACTGATCCGATCACGAACTCGTACTATGACAGCCAATGGGCTCATACTATGTAAAGTGTGAGTTAATGATCAGATCAGATCAGTTGGCAGATTGCAGTGGTAGGGTGTGGAGGGCTGTGCCAGTCACCAGCATGGGTGGTACAGAGGGGGTGCGGGGAGGGGTCATGCCTACCAGGGTGGGGGTTGTGGTGCATTACACTATTGAAAATATATGGGGGTGATTCTTATTTGAACAAGGATTCTGGATTGAATATGGGGTGGAGGACCTTACTCTATTGAAAAGACACGGGTTGGGATTATTGATCAAATGGGATTGGGGTACTGGGCTGGGGACACTACACTATGGAAAAGGGATCTTGGGCTGCCTATGATACTTGGTCGGGGATCGGGCAGGGAGGGGGGGACCCACACTATGGAACATAGGGTAATATATTTATTTTGACACAGTCAGGAATCGGGCAGGGAAGGGGTAACCTATGCTATGGAACAGGGGGTAATACATTTATTTTGACATGGTCAGGGATTGGGCAGTGAGGGGGGTACCCTACACTATGAAACAGTTGGTTTACTATTATTTCTTGGGCATCGGAGAATGGGGCTGGGGGTGCCACTGGGCTATGGGGGCTAGCAGGCTGCTGTGCCCCTGTGTGCACTACTGCAGCCTGCCTGTGGGTGGCAGAAGTTAGGCATGCTTTTTCCATGCCTAACTTTGTGCTCATCTCCTGCACTTGGGTGGCCCATCTGTTCTGAATATCCCATTTTGCAGGACATTCATGGGCACGCCGCCTCAACTTGGGCTGCATATATTATCTTTAGGCTATTGCCCATCTCAATTTGGGCAGCCCATCTCCCTTCCTTAAATATGGGGTTTTGGAGCAACTTTTGAGATAAGCGGCTCATCTCCTTTTTTTTTTTTTGGAAATTCAATGTACTTTATTAATTTTTAGGATTATTACATAAAGAACAAACACCAAAAATAAACAATCAACATATGAACACTTAACATCTATTACCAAACTCTATACAAAGTCCTTTACCCCCCAACCACCACCCCAACCCCCTCAAAGGCATACAACAAGAGTTACAGTCCATATGGGGTGAATATCTGGTTAAAGGGCACAGGTACATCAAGAGGTTAATAATAATAATAAAAAAGGAGGAAAATAAAGAGAGGAGTGAAGTTGTACAATAAAACCCAAAATACTTGGTCACCCCAGGCACCATATGGCATAGGGAAGGGACCCCATAAGGGTTCCGCTACCATTAACAAATAAATTAGCCTGCCCATATTGCAGCGAATCACGCACATTTCTTTGGGAGAGCCAAACTCCATTGACCCATTCAAGGGAGGGGAGAGGTCAAATATAAAGTATGTAATTTACCCCATTTCTTGTTGTATACCTACAGGTGACCATGAAGGCTAGCAGTCATCTTTTCGAGCCATAAATTAAGTTACAGCTCATTAAGCCATTCAGAATAGGAGATTTCTGATTGATCCTTCCAGTGACAGAGAATAACTTTTTTCACTGAAAGAGAAATCATGGCTAGTCAATATCTCTGTTCTTTAACTGGAACCCTAGAGCAATCCCCAATTAGACAGATCTCGGGGGTAAAGTAGTTGTATCTCCATTTTTTTCAGAGCTGCACTGCCCATCTCTTTTGAAAATGTGAGCCAGAAAGCTTTCAAATGAGCACACGGTAAGGAAAAACTCTTAAAAGTTAAGTAAGAAGTTACTACTTTTAAAAACAGTTTCTGTCTGCTATTTTTGGTGCCACAGCTCTGTAATCTCTTATGATCTTAAAACATTCATATGTAGGAGCTTTGGTTAAATGTTATTTTAAGTGTCAGTTTCAATGTAACTAATCACTAATTATATGCAACAGGGTAACTACCCTGTAGTTACATATTTGTTGCAATGCAGTTACAGTATAGTTACATTGTAACTGCAGTATACTGTAGTTAACTGACAAAACTGTAACTTCTTTGCATACTGTATGTTTTTACTGATGTCATTATGCATTCTGAAAACACATGCTTTGGGAATTATATACAGCAAGAAGAAACACAGACATTCTCAAAATATAATAACAAATATTAATTTTGTTTAATAAAAATAATATACAGAATATAAAACAAATTAATGTAGGTAAATATTTTTTATGTGGCGTTGTAAGTTGTTTATATAGTAATTCTGAGGTTTTGTTTGTTCCCAAAGCATTCCAGATCATTTACCCAAACTCATCCTTTTTACCCTGAAACCCACAATAATTTGACCATTTTGGAAAGCAGACACTTTGAGGTGTCATCATTATGTCAATCAACATAAAAACACATTGATGTGAAAGAAAGGGTATTATTTGTCTCAAAGAGTCAGTAAAACAGTCCGACATTCTTTTTTTCTCTCCTGTATACAATCTGCCATACTTTTGACAGATGATTTAGTCCACATTTCCTACTTGAGATGAAAGTGAAGTGTTCACAAATAAGAAATCTAGATTTGAATCCATCAATGTCTGGTTCAATAGTTGTTCAATATCTTTCTGCATATTTTGAAACAGACTTTTTATCTACTTAATTTGTGCACCATGGTTTCAAACTTTTTCATCAACTTCTATAGTATCTACCACCGCCAACCACTGCAAATAGACAGGAGCATTGTATAACATCTCATCCAAAGAACAGCACCTACACCCCTTCCAGCACTGCACTGTGATGTTTGCATTGAATATGAACACAAGCCTCTGGTGTGAGGCTTAACTCATAAACCTCTGGTCCAGAGGCGAGAGTGTTACCACTGACCCTCACTAACGCTCAGTAATATTTCATGATGCAAACTTCTTCAGGCATAGTCATCTCTGTTGGGATGGTAAGAAATAGGAAGAAGCAATGAGAAAGATGATGAGCACACAATAACTTACAAAATGTGGCACCAAAATGCACATCTTCAAAACAGTCATTAAAAGTATAAAAATTCCCCAACCCACTGCCTCACCCCAGGTATTGTCTCTTGCCCACAGCATGGTGACAGAGCACACTTTTCAAAGCATCAGCCTCTGGAAATGTTTTTCAGTAATGAAAGTTTGATAAAAATCTAGACTGCAGAGTGATCTCTGGTGACCCCCTCCCCCTCCCAACAATACTGAACTCTGAACATAATAATGAAAGTATGAAGGAGTGGCCATGTGGCTTTGAAATAAAAGGAGTCTAAATGACTTTAATGCCCACAGATAATAAGCTGGATAGTAGAATATGCTTTAATGTGCTCACTAATGCACCTTCAGTGAGACACCATGAATATTCTGTTAATCGTACATTGGCAACTGCATTTATAACTGTGTCAAGGCTGATGAAGATTTGATCTGAACATGGCTTTCATTCCAACCTGCAGGAGCTGTCAAGCAAACCATTTAGTTGACTGTGACTAATTTTAATAGACTCTCATCTTATATGAAATATACATATCAGACAGAGCTGGACATTTGTAGAGCTGATGAAAGTCTGGAGGCACAAGGCTTTCTGTGGATATTAAACCCCTGGTTCTGTCCTTGGCTTTATCATATATTATAACAATAGAGGCTCTTTCCTCCTCTCCCGCCCTAGTTTCTCTGCCTCTCCATGTGACATTCCTTCAAAGGCAAACTCTGCATGCTGTATCTTTGACTGTACATTCAAAGGCCAAGAAAATTCCTACAAGTTTTAGCTGGTTGGCAGAAGTTTGCAGGACTTCAAGAATCATGATTCGTCTTACAGTTCCTTATGGCACACTGTGTGCCATATGCCGAAAAAGACTTAAGAAAATCTACAAACAGGTAAAAATGTGTTTATATCTAAATGGAGTGGTGTGTCTTTAGAGGGCTCCTGACACCACTGGAAAAACTTAGAAAACTAAGTTTTAGACATAATTCAGTTTATACTGCACATATTTTCTGTAATTTGTCCTGCTTTTTTTTGTTAGTGAGGACAGTTGCATGCAAATGGATCACTGTCCCCTAGCCATTATCTGCTCCAGTTGGTTGTCTACACTTCACAGAATTATCTCCTGTTTATGGCATTGTAATTACCTCCACAGCAACAGATATTGATGTCATAAACATAAATATGATGCCAGGTGTAGACAAGCAGCCAAAGCAGAAAGAGCATGGATACTATTTTAATGCAACTGTCCTCAGTAATAAAGAAATATGAGTGCGAATTATGGGAGAAAAATTAAATATATGCAGAATTGTGTCTAAATATAACATTTTCAAAGTTCTCCTTTCTTTGACGGGGACTCATTAAGGGAAGCCTTATGTTATAGAGAGGGTGAGGCAATTTGTCTAAATGTTGAAGCAGCAGTGCAGGCTACACTGAACATTTTGTACCTCTACCCTACTACCTACATGATATCTTGCAGGTGAAATTATCCCAGCATGTCGAAAGTTGTATTTATTTATGGCTAGTTTATTAATTTTGTGCACTAGAGTAGATGAGATTCATGACAAACATAGGGGGCTGCTATGAGACTGGCAGATATACAGTTACATATGGTTCTGCTGAAGATGCTCAGGAGGTTAAAATCAGGAAAGTGTATGCTTACAGGAAAATGCATTCATTCAGTACAAGCAGACTAGTATTTAAAATCGAGTCTCCTTTTTTTTTTTTCAATAAATTGATGATACTGTTTGTCCCCTGCTCTCAGAGGGGGAGAGCCATTCGAGTGCAGACCTGTGAACTTGGAAACCTGGGATTAAGTCCCACAACCACCACTTATTAATGGTGTGACTCTGAGCAAGTCAGTTAACCTCCCAGCGCTTAACCTCTCTACAATCTCTTTCTATTTTATGTCTGTTTCTTTGGATCTCTGTATGTTGAAAGCAGCAGACACATGCTCTCCCTCCCTCTCACAGCTTGTAAAGCACTTTGGGAAGCAGTCTGTATGAAAGACCCAATATGAAACCAAATCCTTCCATCCTTCCCCAGGGGATGATACTAAAGGAGTTAATATATTACAATGTTTAACATGGGACACTGTACCAACCTTACAGTTTATGCCCAATGGTGCCCACGCAAGTGAATGTACACAGGCAAATCCCTCCGGCTATTAAAATAAAGAATTCAGGAACATGTTCATTCCATATGTAATCAAATAATTGATAAGCTAATTGGGCGGCATTTTGCAACTATACACAGTTCTAGCCCTGATTCTTTGAAGTTTATGGGTCTCAAACATGTGGGGCTTTTAAAAAGAGGTGGTAATAGGAAAAACATGTTACTATAAAGAGAAAACTTCTGGATTTTCACCATGCAAACTGTAAAACCTCTGGGCCTAAACGATAGGTGGGACTTAAAACCACATCTTGAATTATTTATTTATTTATTTGTTTATTTATTGTATTTAATTTTGGCAACTGGGTAGGCCCACTGAGATCAGGGGTCCCTTTTTCAGGGGCAACTTGAGAATTAGAAAGATATTTGTTGCATGTTACTAACTAAGAAAACATTTTTTATAAACGTGATAAAAATGAGATAGATACTGTATATATGTAAATATAAGGTGTCTCATCTGCTGTTTGCTTTCTTTTTGCAGATGTTCTTCTTATTTTCTTCCTCTGCCTGGGAGTCCGGACCCTGTTGAACCATGTATGTTTATGCCAAGCCCCTTTCCCCATACCTCTTCCCCTGTTCCTTCCCTTCTATACCCATGTGCTTCTTTGTTATATGTACAGCTCCACTACTATAATGATTTGACAATGTCACTATAGGTAATTTCCTAATAAATGAATAGAAATTTCTAAAAAAAAAAAAAAAATCAAAATTCAGCAATTTGGACCTTGGGTAATTTTTTCCTCACACCCTTTTTTGTTAAAATTGCTGTTAGTTTAAATTGCCAGCTAGGTCCATTTCTGACCTTAAAGATATGTAGTTTTGGATATTGTTTAAGGTAGTGCTAATTAGCAGCTCTCTTCATATGTACCAAGCATGCATCATGTAGAATTATTATAAGGCTTTGTATCCTAGTAGTGCAGATACACAGCGCTGGGGTGTACCTGGGAATGCTGAGGCAGAATCACATTACAGTCAAAGCAAATTGTAACTTGAGTGCCTCAGCATCACCTCAGCATCACCTCAGTAGTGATCAACTTTTGTATGGCTACCACTCTAGTTTATGCTTCCCTTTTTTCATCATGTTTTTTTCACCATGTTTAATACCTTTTTTTAGAAACTATAAAGTTACAAGCATGTTTTGTTTAAATTAAGTTGTTTTAAAAGTATGATGTCACAAATGCTTTCATTTAATGTTAATGAGCATGGGTATAAAAGTAGACATGTATCTCAGTATGCCATGATCCCTAACAATGAGACTAGATCTCAACGCACCAGGGCAAAAGGTAACCAGCCTGTCTGGTCCTGTTCTTTCACCGTGAGTAATTTCTCTGCAAAATAAAGCTACTGTGATTGAACTTATTTGACCAATTTTGACTTCATTTGTTTCTGAGTGTGTTTCCCTTTTACTTTATGGGTATGCACACAGCTCCACCTGTATGTCAGACTGGATCAACAGGTCAATAGCTGTAGGCTATGTTTGTACACAACAGCAGAGACTATTGTTCCCCAGGGGATTAGCACCACAGGAATATGTGGTAGTGCTGCATGCGATGGCCATATTGTTGTCACTGCTATTGTGCATAGCAGATGCTATGGTGCCATAGTGGCTAGTATTGTGAGGTAACTAGCAATGCCTATGGTGTGTCAGGCATCAATGACTGTTGCTTGCCGCACAGTGGCAGACCCAGCTGGCAGTTGTGTTCTGACACTGGACAGCACTGTTATACTGTCCTGTCACCCACATATGCTGTGCCAATGGCAAGGGGTTCACGCAGTAACATAATTATGGCTGGCTGTTTGAGATGAGCTCTGTACAGGTGTGTGGTACATGCCCTGGGGGGGCACACACATACTATCATACAGGTACAGGGCATTCCCATCACTGGAACACGTGCATTGTGTGGATGACCCCAACCAAGTGGTGGCAACTACTATGTTGTGCATCCTGACCAGCTGTACACCCTCACCTTCACCCTCCCTCCATCCCCTTAGTGCTGCGTGTGTGTCCTAAATTGTGTAGGAATACCCCTATGAGGAGACTGGTGGTGTGTGCTGCATGGACGCACTGATAAGGTGTCCACTGGGTGCTAGGGCACCCTCAAATGCCTGAAAGAGTTGGGACCGGTGCCAGATGACAGAGACATGGGTGTTGCCATCTGTGTGCAGCATGTCTCTTCCATGGCATATGGAGTAGCACAGGGTGACCATCCACCATCACTGCCTCCTCACTGGCTGCAGTCATCACGTGCACCATGATGCTGTTGTTGCTTATGGCCATGTTGCCTACTGCTGCTCTGTCCATGCCCCCATCCTTGTTTTGCTCAGAGTTAGGACTACCTTTTTTGGGTGGTAATTTGTGCCATGCTATGTGTCACGCAAAGTCACGCAAACAAACTTTGTGTGATGCTAATGTTCTGAATATAGCATAGTGTCTGTATTCACGTACATGCCCCCTTTCTTTGCCCAGTGCATATTTTATAATTCTGCTCAGCTCTAATCCAGTTTGCCCATGCTATTTGGTCTTTTGAATATAAGGGACCCATGCAAACATGGGGTAACCCTGGCACAAACGGTTTGTGTCCAGCACAAAGTTTTCAATATTTGGCCCCAGAATTCTTTATATGTTCACTTGCTGGCTTGTTAATTTTATTTATTATTGAAATGTGATTTGCTAGTCTTTGGAACCTAAATAATTTACTGACATAATTTTCAAAAGCGCAGCAAGCGTTTAGAGGAAATTCCAGAGAAGTTTCAAATTGCTTTATCACTTCCAAATGTGTGTGGGGGGGCAATGTTTTTTCTTCTCTGAAGGGCTGATTTATGTTAACCCTTTCAGGATCTAACTGTTAAGGGAATTGAAACTATCATGGCTTTGTATTTGTAGGAGGGGTAAATGCTAGGCAACTAATGTTTAAGGTTTTCCAAAGGTTGCAAGGGGAATCATAGGTGACTGCACAGAAATCATAGCGGTGTCAACTTCAGCACCTGGCTACCCACAATGCATACCTCTCACCCTTCCAGGACCAAAATGAGGGACACTGCCAGTAAAATTAAGGACAAATGCTCACAATGAGAGACACTATTCTTACTTGACATACAGTGCAGTGTCACAATTTTTATATCTATCCAAATGCACTCCACAACCTGTCCTAAGGGCAATATTGTGCACTGGCATTAATACACACAGTACTCTCTTGTAAAAGGCATGCATTGGTAAACCAAAAGTTAACTGGCTGAACATAATTGGAGCCATGTTACAAGTGATTTCCCAAAAATGAATAAAGTGGTCAAAAAAAAACAAGGTCTTAAATTGTGAGCATCATCATTGTCTGTGTGTTATTACTGTGTAGGCAATGTCTGAGTTATTAAAAAAATAAAACAAAAATAAATAAAATCCCATATTGTAGTTTTTTCAGCATTGGTATACAGCTGGATACCATCATAATACAGTAACTTCATACAGTATGTACCTATCATGGTGTCACCACTCTATGAGTAGTATACTGCTTCACACATGTTCCCCTTGATTTTTTCTCCCTTGCTCAATTCACATATCATTATATAGGCAATAACAGCAGAAAAAGACCGATGGTCCATCTAGTCTATCTAGACTACCCTATCTACCTCAGGATCTACTGTCCATACAGAGCACACCCTGCTCCCCTCCTTAATGCTGTTCACATGAGCAACCACCAAGCCTTTCATTCCATCCCAGCCATGCCTGAAACCATTTGTGGTCTTGGTGCCCACCACCTCTGCTGGCAGACAGTTCTACATCTTCACCACCCTTTCCATAAAATAGAATTTCCTCACATCTCTCTTAAACCTTTACCCCTCCAGTTTCAACTCATGACCTCAGATTCTTGTTTGTTAAAACGTGTTTGTTTACAGTCCTTGATCAACTCCCACTGCATCTTTCCTGGACTTGGGACCCCCTCCCAAATAAAACATCATTATGCAGTGGGAGGGGAAGAGTGAATATGTCATCATGAGTGGCTGCATTGTTTGGGGTGTTCCTAAGGTTCAGGAAGTATGCTGTAAGAGCAGGTCAAGGATTTGAAACAAAACAACTCTGGGTATAGTAACACCATTAGCATGCATTCAGTTCTACTATGAAAGGAGCAGATAAAACAACCAGCAAAATTAATGGATTTTAGAAAAGGTAAGCAATTAGAAAATATGGGTTTCAACTAGAAATAATATGATGCAAAAGGGGCTTTCAGTGACCCCTTTAAAATAAAAATGAAGGAAAAAAATAGTGGTCCCATTCTTTATCCATTTTGGTCATTAATAGGGGTCAATTTTGATTCTTTCTGGCACTGGATGTGCATGAAGAATCACCACCATCATCAATGACTACTGTAAAATCAATGTGGCTAACATTTCTAGGCTCCCTTTCACCACTGTGGCTAAGACATTTTGATGAATGTAACTGAATGTGGCTGTCTATCGCACCACACCACACCACAGCAGCTTGCGACTGTCATATCCATCAGTATGTTTGGCCAGTTGGTCCTATACAGCACAGCATTATTTTGTTTGTTTTTGTCTTCACAGAAATCATGAGAAAAGCCTGCTAGGGAGTACAGGTTCACTCACTGCCCCTTGATAACATGATATCTGTCTGTCCACTTCTGGCACCAAACAGTGGAGAACCCCAGAATGTTTGGATCACAGAGACAGGAAAGCAGCATCAGACCATGTTTGTAGAGTGGCTAATTCAGTTCAAAAGTGGCTAAAATACTGGGTGCTTTTTAGCCAGTGGCTAATTTTTAGAACCTAGCATTTACTCAGCTGGCATGAAGCAACACTGGACCATTTGCAGGATGTGTAAGGGAAATATTTTGTACCCCTCCTCACATCATATTCTTTAAAACATTGAAGTTGGACAATAGAAATTTCTATTAGTTCTTACTCCTTATCACAGCCCTTTGTGGGTGGGAATAAGGAACCTAGAGAAAATGAGACACATATATTCATGGGGGATAACTAAAAGACCATTTTACACAATTATGAGATAACTATATATGAACATACAATATCTCCTATTGTCTCAGAATTCCTAATAATAACTCCCAAGTATTACAGAAAACAGCGTTGGAAACAGGAAAACAATAAGCTCTAATCAGTTTTTTATACCTACAGTGTTGTGTAGAGGCATGTTATCAGACTATACATGGCTGGCAGGTATCCGGGCATCCTTCTGCACTGTGCCCACAGGAAAATACATGTGACCAGCTGTCACTGAGCTTGCAACACCTAGATGTCTCAACTCTTCTATCCTCTATGACCCATTTGATCATTGTGTCTGCATAACATAGTACAACATGAATTATGTATGCCACAAAGTTTACAGTATCAATGTGCATATTAATAATTTCACACTGTAGCCATTTGAATCACATAACCTGTCATACATAGAAACATGGAAACTGATGGCAGATAATTACTGCTGGACCTATCTAGTCTGCCCATTTTTAATTCTGTTCACTTTTGTTGCAGACCTAACTTGATCTATAGCACTGTCTCTTCCACATCCTACCATCCTCCAAACCAAAAGTTAATTGGTTAAGTAGAATTGCAGTGACAATACAAGGGATTTTTCCAAAAATAAATTAACAAAAAAAAACAAGGTTGCAAATTGTAAAGAATATCCATAGCTGTCTTTCATTACTGCGTAGACAATGTCTGGATTAATAAAAATAATACAAACATAAACAAAATCCCATATTGTAGCTTACTCAACATTGGTATACAGCTGGGTAACATCATAATACAGTAAATTCATACAGTATGTACCTGTCATGGTGTCATGACTCTATGAGTAGTTATATATTCCTTCACACATGTCCCCCTTGATTTTTTTCTCTCTTGCTCAATGCATGTATTATTACTGATTTGAGTATCATGTCTGTGTAACATAGTACAACATTAATTGTTTGTACCACACAGTGTATAGTATCAACATTGTGCATATTAATCATTTTACACTGTAAGACAAAGAAGGCAACTGCTAGATTTCAACTACTCTACTACTGGGACTAAAGAACTAGAACTCTAGTACTGGGACCTTCAATTAGGGTTAAAAACAAACAAAAAAAGAAACAAAAAGACAAGAGTTAGTGTGCTTGTCTGAGTTGGGGGAAAGGAACTGTTATCTGTGCTGTTAGCTAGGTGAAGAGGACAGCTATAAATTAGAGGGGTGGCTTAGGCAGCAGGATGCCAGGTGTCTGCATTTAAAACTTCCCTAGTTAGCTTTTGGCAGAGAGAAGCAAGAGAAAGGAGGCAGCTGCTAGAATTCTACTAATGAGACTATATGGCCCTTCCTGCACCCCCCCCAGCCAGTTCCACTGTTATAGGTACTGGATTTGACTGACAACAGGAACTTCATATTTGGAAGCAGGAAGGGAGTGATCACAGAGACTCAAAAGACTCACCATCCTAGAAGGAAAAAGGAAAAAAATAGCTCTCCCTCACCCCCTAGCTGCTGGAGGTCTGTCTCTGAGCAAGTAAGAAGGAGACTACTGAGGAATACAGGAACTTCTTGTCCAAGAATGGGAAAGGCAGGAGCTGTAAGGGCATGGAGGCAGTAGGAAAGTCTGGAGAGAAAAAAGAAAAGAAAAAAGTAAAACAGAGAGAGCAAAGAGTAAGCATACAAAACATGGACAAGGAAATGATAGAAGGCATCTTTAGGATGGCAGAAAAAAGGGAGATATTATTGATGGGGGACCTGGATATGCCAGATTTTAACTGGAGCACCTTTGCTACAGCCACATCAAAGAGCAGGGTAATTCTACATGCCCTACATGGGGCATGCCTCAGACAGATAGTGTTTGAACCCACTCAAGAGGAAGCAATCTTAGACTTGGTACTTTCAAATGGGGACAGAGAGAGGATCTCAGATTAGAAGTGGGTCACCATCTGTGAACAAGTGACCACCAAAAAGTGTGGTTCATGATAAACACAGCCATTGAGTCAAGCCAACAAAAGTGAGGGTACTGGACTTTAGGAGGGCTGACTTTGGCAAAATGGGAGAGTGCCTCAGAAAAGCACTAGCAAATGGGCAAGAAGGAGGGGTGGAGGAACAATGGGGAAACATCAAAACTGCCATCACAGAGGCAACAAGCCTTTGTGTGAAGCAAATAAACAAATCAAAATGAAGGAAAAAAACACTATGGTTCTCAAAAGAGGTGGTGGGGAAGGTTAGGGAGAAAAAGACAGCATTCAGGAAGTATAAGGAAACACAAAAGGAGCAGGGCATAGAACTGTACCAGTTAAAGTAGAAGGAAGTGGGAAAGGCAATCAGAATGGCAAAGGCCCAAACTGAGGGAAAGATAGCCAACTCGGTTAAGAAGGAGGATAAAACCGTATATAGGTACATCAGGGAGTGAAGAAAGAGCAAGGGAGGGATAGTGAGGCTTAATAAAGGGGAAGGTGGGTGGGCAGAGGGTGACAGTGAAAAAGCAGAGATACTGAATGAATACTTCTGATCAGTATTCACAAAAGAAGAGGAGGGGGAGGTACCTAATCGAATCACTAGAAGCACTCTGGATAGGGGGGTCAATATCAGTCCATTCACTGAACAAAGGGTTCTGAAAGAACTCCTAAAACTGAAGGTGGACAAAGCAATGGGGTCCTGACAGGATTCACCCCAGAATTCTAAAAGAACTAAGGGGAGAACTAGTGACACTCCTGACTATCCTTTTTAATAAATCATGGGGGGATGCTATGGTACCTGAGGACTGGAAGAGGGCAGATGTGATTCCGCTTCACAAAAGTGGGAGCAAAGCAGAGGCAGGAAACTACAGACCTGTTAGTTTGACCTCAGTGGTAGGGAATGATGGAATCATTTCTGAAAGAAAGAATTGTTGAGTACTTAGAGGCCAGCAGGGCACAGGACCCAAGGCAGCATGGATTCACAGTGGGAATGTCATGTCAGATGAATCTAATAGATTTCTTTGACTGGGTAGACAAAGCAGTAGACCAGGGAGGGGCTGTGGACATGGCCTACATAGACTTTAGCAAGACATTTGATACAGCCCCACATGAAAGATTAATAAACAAAATTAGCCAGCCTGGGCAAAAAACTGGCTGTACAACATGACACAGAGAGTAATAGTAAATGGAGGCCACGTCAAAGAAAGGAGGGTTACTAGCAGGGTACCACAGGGTTCAGTACTGAGACCGGTCCTTTTTAATGTCTTTATATGTGACATTGCAGATGGACTGAAAGGAAAGGTATGCCTCTTTGCAAATGACACAAAGATCTGCAACAGGGTTGATACATGGGGGGGGTGGAAAGGATGAGAAGTGACTTGGCAAGTTTGAAGAAATGGTCAAAAGTATGACAGCTTAGATTCAGTGCAAAGAAGTAATGCACCTGGGAAACAAAAACCCAGGGGATGAGTACACAGTGTGGGGGGGAGGTACTAACAACAACAAACATGGAAAGAGACCTGGGGGTAATCATATCAGATGACTAAAGGTAAGCAAGCAATGTGAGAAGGCAGTAAGGAAGACTAGGGGATACTAGGATGTATAGGAAGAGGTGTCACCAGTAAAAAACAGAAAGTTGTTATCCCTCTATACAGACAGTTAGTGAGACCCCATCTGGAGTACTGTGTGCAGTTCTGGAGACCCCATCTCTGCAAGGGCATAGACAGGATGGAGGAAGTCCAGAGGAGGGCACCTAAAATGGTGCAGGGTCTGTACCAGAAGCCAAACTAAGACAGACTAAAGGATCTTAATATGTATACCCTCCAAGAAAGGAGGGAGAAGGAGGACAAGATAGAAACTTTCAAGTACCTCAAGGGAATCAACAAAGTGCAAGAGGGTAACATCTTTCAGAAAAAGAGATGTGCAAGAACAAGGGGGCACAATTTGAAGATGGAGGACAGCTCAGGAGCAACGTGAAGAAGCATTTTTTCATGGAGAGGGTGGTGGACACATGGAACGGCCTTCCTAAGGAGGTCATGGGGTCAAAAACAGTGGGGGAATTCAAGAATGCATGGGGCAGACATAAGGAAATTCTGGTGCAGGGCGGGAAGAAGATTGTTGGTTAACTAGGACCTGCAACTTATCCAATAGGTAGGCAAATGGGCAGATTGTGGGCTACAGTCCTTATTCGCCATCAATGTCTATGTTTCTATATTTCTGTGTATCCATTTGAATCACATAACCTGTCATACATAGAAACTGATGGCAGATAATGACCGCTGGGCCCATCTAGTCTGCCTGTTTTAATTATTATCAGTTTTGCTGGAGATCCAACTTGATCTACAGCACTTTCTCTTCCATCCCCTTTCTTCCTCCAAGGGTTTCTTTATGCCTACCTGAGGCATTTTTGCAACTCATCACTGATTTCACCCCCATTGTCTCCCATGGAAGGCTGTTCTAGGAATCCACCACCCTTTCTGTGTAGAGGTTCTTCCTCACATGTCTCCTAACTCAACCTCCTTCCAGCTTCATATCATGACTTCTTTTACAGCACATTTTTCCTCTGAAACATACCTCTTTTTTGTACTTTATTAACCCTCATGAGGTATTTAACGGCTCCATCATATCCCTCCTCTACTCCTGCAGGGTGTACATATTGAACTCTTTTGGTTTCCTCTCATAGGGCTTCTGATGCACACCTTTCACCATTTTGACATCCCTCAGGTTTCTTCTTTTTAACTTTCTCCTTTTCCAATTGTTTCTCTTTCCTCACCTTTCTTTTTTGACTGCTCCTTCTCCCCTTTTTCCTTTGTTAAACCCCTGTTTGTGATCTTCCTGTTCTCTATCTCAGCCTGTGGTGCCCACTTTCTGTCTCCCCCATTGTGTCCATCACCCCCTCAGCTACTTTAAATGTCCATCAAAGTAACATTTAAACCATGCACCGAGGACTATGGTTCCCTCCTTAATGGAAGCTGGCCATCACCTCAGTATAGGCTCTTACAGTAGTAGCCACAGACATTACCAGCTATTTCCAGATATCTTGTGAAATTTCTAAAGAGTTTCTCTACTGCTTCTACTGTGGTAATGCAGAAAGCATGAGATTTCTCCAGAAATATCACAGAAATTTTGGGAAATAGCTGCCAATGTCTGTGGCAGCTACTCCTTCCAGGTTGACTCTCCATCCCCATTGTAGCCATATCTCTCTCCTCTCTGCACCATTTCATCTAGCATAACATGAAGGCCTCCGTGTACAGCTCTCTCTCCTTCCCCATATAGTACAAGACACCCTCACTGCTCACATTTTAAACACATGGGAAACACAGGATCAACCAGATAAATGCTCTAACTTTACTGAAAATGGAATTTATACACAAAGCTGACTACAGCAATTCATCTTTACATTTAAGCCCATGAAACACTTTTATCAACTTAATGCCTTAGCAGCCATAGTGGCTCTGACCAGATTTTGTTTCTAATGTATTTGAACAATGTAGTTATGCTGTGAGGCAGTTTTAATGTTGTCTTCCTTTTACACATGTTTATATTGTGTTTTCTTGGAGTATGCCTGCTGATTGCTATATATATTCAGCCTGGATAGTTCACAGAAGAAGTAATAGCTTATTTTCAGTGGGGTTCTACATCTACACATTATTGTGCTGCATTGTGTAAAATCAGAACATGTTGAAAACAATATTATACATTGAGACTAGGTTACCCTGGATAAATACATTGTAAAAATGGGTAAAATTATGACCCCACAGAAACAATATATTGCATCTAATCTGGGATATCCTGAGCAAATATAGTGCAAAAATGTATAAAATAAAGATCCCTATGAAAATGAGATGTAGCATCTCCCCTGTGTCATCCAGGATACAAAATATAGGATAGGAAATATTTAAAAGACATCTATAATTATTGCTATACTATCATTATGTAAATCATGTAGTCGAGCCATGGTGGTTGTGGGGAAGAGGCTTTGTTGATGGATATGTTATTTTAATCATTAAACAGCTAAATGTAAATATATAATAATTACATTTACCATAGCAGCAAATTTCACATTGTATACTGAACTTCACTGTGTTACATAGAACCAAGACTGACATAAACACACAGTTTCTTTATTGTTTTATAACATGTCAGACTGTAGTATTTATTTCAAATGGTGTGGCCATGAGGATGGTGTGTACAGTATGTGTGTGTTTGAGTGAAAGGGGTTAAAGAAAGAGCTGTCTTCTGATACAGTAAACTATGCTGGATATAGTGCCAGAGGCTGTAATATGTACTTAGATTTGAAACCAGAAAAGTTGCTATTTACAGGGGTAAAAGTTACAGGATCTGTTTACCAGCCATACTGTAGCGCAATATAAATATTTTTTTTCCACTAAAGCATAGTAAAAGGAATCACAAAAGATACTGTTCTTTACTTGTCTAAAAAAACAGCTGTCTTCTGCTATACTAAAATGCATTCTAAATACTGCTGAAAGCAGTAACAAGTTTAAAATCATTGGTTGTGCTATGCACTTAAATTTGAAACCAGAAAAGGTGGCTTTTTTAGGGCTAAAAGTTTCATGATGTGTTTGCTAGCTAAAGCACAATATAATTTTTTTTTTTCCAAAAGCACAGTAAAAGTAGTAACAAAAGATAACAGTTCTTTACTTGTCTTAGCGGTTAAAGAAACAGATGTATTGTGCTATAGTAAACTATATCTGAGCCACTGCTAATAAGAGAGTGTCTTAAAAGTTTAAAAAAACAGTGTAAATCTTTTTACAAGATTCGATACTGGGAAAGGGTGACTAAGCTGACATGTTTATGAGTTATGAATTTTTCTTGAAAGAAAATGCTACCCACATTGAAGTTTAGCACACAAAATAGTGCATTGCAACACTGTTCGGCTCAATGAACACAGCAGAGCAGAGTGATAACACAAAACCTTCAATTTTATTTAGTTCGTAAGGAATCTTGAGAGCTCCCTTTTTGTACTGTAATAGTAACATGTCTACAGGGCTCCACCCACTGTAGCTGTAAGAAGGTATGCTGACAAGATATACCCAAGAATCACTGAGAACCTAATGGAACAGTGGGGGAGAGGGATCACTTGCAGTAATCTTTAATGTGTTGGCCTATGCAGGTGTACAGTAGCTCAAAAGGGCTGTAAAAAAGCAAATGTATGAATCTTCAAAAAGGTGGAACATTATACCAGGGCAATTACAGATTGGTCAACCTGACATAAAACTCTTAGAATCCACTATTAAAGACAGAATAATAATGATGGTAATAATAAAATTAAAATGGAGCATCCAATTAAGGCTAAGGTTCTCATCCCTCTCAGCATGGCTTTAAGAGGAGCAGATCCTGTCAGAAACAACCTGATTATCTTCTTTGAGGTGGATGCCAGAGATGTGGACAAGGGCAAGGCAATAGATGTAGTCCAAATCCAGAATTAGCAGCTCAACTCATGCATATTCACAAACTTTAGAATTCCTTTTCTCATTGGGATGCAACTGGTTATGGCACACATAAGTTAAAACAAGAGACCCAGTGTACCCACTCCACCCCCCCCACTTACACAAACACACACACACTTACACAAACACACACACACACACACACACACAATGGCAAATCATTAAATAATTTCAAGTGCTTCTGCCTTAAATGGATACTCACTATTTCATCCAACAAGGGAATGTTTTTTTTTTCATGTTCAGTTCAGGGCTCTGAGTGAAATATCAGCTCAGCCACTAGTCATCAAGGTGGACCTACCATCAGCTGAGGTCCTGTTCTAAAATACAACTACCAGAGCTGACTCCTTTTTAAAAAATCGTGCACTTCCTGATTGGCTAACTTTAAATAATGTGCAGTCCCCAGCCAATGTACTGGTGATTGGGGGAGATCCAGCTAATGGAGAGAGACATACGTCTCCTAAATGTAAAACAAATCCAGAATTAGCAGCTCAGACCATGCATATTCATAAACTTTAAATTGCTTTTCTCATAAGGGAGCAACTGGTTATGGTACAAATAAGTTAAAACAAGAGACACAGTGCACATTTTATGATTGTTTATCTTCTCTAAAATTAATTGATACTGTTGGTTGTTCTATCTGCTCATTTCTTAGTAGAACTGAAGTGCATGCTAATGGTGTGATTACACCCAACCTTGTTTTGTTTCAAATTCTTGATCTACTCTTACTGCATTTTCCCAAAAAACTAGGAATACCCCCAAATAATGATAGTCTCCGCTCCTCCACTGCATCATAAGTGACTAGACTGTGTTTGGGTTGTTCTCAAGTCCTGAAAAGATGCAGTAGGAGTGGACAAAGAACTGAAAAAAAATAATTTGTGGAAACACTAGTATGAATGACAGTCTGGTTTTCACTTTTAAAAAGAAAAAGATCAGAGTCAAACTACCAGCTACCTCAACAATCTGCAGAGAATGTGACCAGTCATAACATGTTTCTTTTAAACTAGAGACATTTTGAGGCCTTGGAGGTTAACAGTGTCCATTTAACTGGCTTGGAGCAGGACAGGAAGCAAGTGGTTGTAGCGGACCAGCTTTAGTCCAAGTGTAGAGGAACACTCAGCAGCATCCCAAAGGGACTGGTGCTGAAACACAAATATTCAGCAATTTCATATCTGTCTCCAACCTAGAATCTCCAGTAAATTGCTTAAGTATGCAAAGAAAACTAAGGTAGCAATGGTGGTGGACACCACTGTAGATGGTGACATGCATCATGAGAACCTGAACAAGCTGGGCAGTGGTTCAGACTCCTAAAGTCTCCACGTAGTCAAAAGCAAGGCGCTACACTTGGGAAGGAAAAGCAAGCACTGGACCTACAAAGTACTGTACATGTGCCACCTTTTGCTGCAGTTGAGTAGAAAAGGACCTGGGGGTCATAATAGACAGTGGGCATGTGACTGTGATGAAAAGGACCAGCCCCTGCATGATATGCAACACATGCATGATATGCAGCAGATACATGGTATGCAACGCATGCATGATATACAGCATGTGACCATGATCAAAAGGACCAGCCATGGCAGTATCTTAGAGTGCATTAAGGGAGGGTTGAACAGCAAGTAATGGAAGTAATCTGGTCACCTTAAAGGGTCCTGGTCAGGTCCCACCTGTACTACTACATGCAGTTCTGGTCCCTTAATGGGTAAAAGGATATTAAGGCAGGCAAAGAGGGCAACCAAAATGATTAAGGCATGGGGACAAGAAGCTATAAAGAGAGCCTGAAGGCCCACAACATCTTCAACTTAGAGAAAGGAGGCTGAGAGAGGACATGATCCCAGTCATTTGCATACTCAAGGGTATTGACAAGTTTGAACAGATGGAGATGATGTTTGATGCAGTATCAAAATGCTGTTAAGCTCAGAGTTGCAAAATGTAAGGGTAACATATGAGGCACTTCCTCTAGAGGATACTGAGCCAATGTAAAAGCATATCAGTTGAGACAATGGATGTGAAGACACTATCGGTCTTCAATGCATGCTGTTCAAATTTCTGCTTAGAAGGGAATCTCAAAGTATTCTGGGTAGTAGAGTGGCTACAGAATCCCTTGGGGTTACATGATGGACCTAAAGTCTCATTTGTCCATAAATCACTGTTATTATGCAACTATAAATACCATGGTATGGAAATTTCTAGGGATAGTGGGAGATGAGGGACCATGTTTTCAAAAGGGGACAAATTGCGCACATGCAGACAAACAAGTCATGCAAGGCAGTGTTTCCTTGCATGGCCATATTTTTTCTGCATGAGCTCAATTTAAAAAAGGTTGTCTTTTTACAACCTTTTCAACAATTTACTGCAACTTACACATATTTGTTGCACAGCTGCAGAAAAATGCTACACCTAGTATTAGTAGCATTTTACCCGCAGCTGCAGCAAATCCAGAAATGCCACTCTTGCTGTATAAAAAAACTGAAAACAGCATTTTTGCAGGTGCAAGAGTTTTTCTCTGCCCCAGAGATTTGTACATGGGACTTAGTCCCTAGGTCATGTCAGGTCCTTTGAAAATCAGACATGAGGAAACCAAAGAGGACATCAGCTACAGGGGAGACAGAGAGCCTATGAAGAAAAGAGCTAAATCATAGGGAACTGAGAGGAGTCACCTCCAACAACTTAAGTAAACCAAGAAATGGATCCTATTCTTCTGAGTAGGCAGCTAGACAGAAGAACTGAAGGCTGGAAAGAGGAGAGGCATGGCACACAAAAAAAAGTTTAGTGGTCAGAAGGAATAGCCAACCCCCTCAGTGAAGAAGTGAAGAAGTTTATCTCTTTTGCCTTCTAACTCCCCTTTCAATAGACAGCAATCCTACTAGCAAAGTCTATCAGTCAGGATAAAGTCACCACACTGCTAGTGGAGAGGAATTCTTTCACCCTACCCCCACAAGCCTGTTTGTAGGTCACTCACAGAGAAGTGAGGAGGAGAGTTAATGACTCAGCAAGTTCAGTGCTTAGCCCACAGTCAATCTGACTCAAGAGAAAAAGAAGCCAGTCATATTATACACACACACACACCCCTCCACCACCACAAGAATGGAACAACCGGTCTAGATTGCACATGGTTGGGATAAACAACCCTGCTACTGGTGAAGAGAAGTTCAGTGCTCTTTTCTTGTCTCTCCCCTTCCCCTCAAGGCACATAATACAGCAGTGTGGTAGCTTCCAATGTGTCAGTCAGACAGTATGCAATACTACTCACTCATGAAAATGTTCTGTAGTGCAACTGTGAGCCACCCCATTAGGCTGCATAGAGGCAGCATGTTGAAGAAAACAGGCTAGCAGCTGTAAAGGCTCTCTTCCTCACTCATCCAGAAGTGTTATAAAACAATAAATTCTGGTCTATTACTTCTATATTTCACCATGTTAACATTTCACCTCTGCTGCAATGCAATCCCCAAGAGCACTGCCATGCTTGGTTGTAGAACTCCCTACTGACTACTGTAAATAAAGGAACGAAACACTCAGTGCACTTCTGTGATGCTTACTGAACTCTTGCATCAAATACAGAGAGAAAGAGCAGCTAGAAAGTGTAACAATTGGAAGTGCAATTCTACCACTGACGAAGACAGCTCTCATTTCCCCTGGCAGTAGCATTTATTTTTCCCCTGAATGCATGCACAGCAAACATTTTCTTAGGAGAGTGGCTTTTGAGGGGTATGACACTGTCAGTTCAATGCAGAATGGCCTGCAAGGGGCTCATCAGTGTCACACCAATCATTAGCAAGGCTGATCATGACACTGTTCTGGCTTGCTGGGTGGAAACATTGTGTATTTCAAAGGAAAGAGCTGATCCAATTATAGGTTGTCTCTTTCCTTTGATCTGCACCACCCAGCAAGCACAGCAGATCTGTCATGATCAGCCTACTATGGTTAAATTACACCCTGTGAAAAAGGAAACCATCCATTGATGTCTGTTGCTGCCCCTGCCCTTACTGTCACCCCACCTGACCCTCGTACTCAGCACCTACCCCCCACCATAAACATAACACCAAAGACCACACTGGGGGTTCCCAACCCCACAGTGTCACCACCTGAAATAAAGAAAACCATCTCTCGTTGTTTTATGTATCTATATATCCTGTAAAAAAGGAAAACATTCATTGATGTCTGTTTCGGCTGCCACCTTTGCTGTCCACCCACCTGACCCTCACACTCAGCACACACACACTCTTTCCAACCAAACATAACACAGACTTTGGGAGTGCCCAGTCCTTCAGTGTCACCATCTGAAATAAAAAAAAAGCCCCTCATCATTTTTTTTGTCCCACTCTATACCAGCATCCACCCCCCCCCACAAACATAACACGGACAGTGGGGTGAATAATCCCCAGAGTCACCACTTGAAATAAAAAAACTGTCCCTCATCATTTTTGTCCCACTATTCATGCTGTAGCAAAGAAAACCATCCACCCATGTCTGTTGCTGTGTCTGCTATTTGTCACCCCACCCAACCCTCCCACTCAACAACCACAACCCCACACCCCTCAAGCTCTTACTTACCTACCAGGGGTTCAATGCCATATTCCTCTCTGACAACAGACATCTCTTTACTCTTCAACACTGGACCACAAACTGAGGGACATCAGCAATGAGGTAAATATATTTCAATGGGGTTTTAAACTTAGTGGCATAACTGGTAATTTTCCAATATTTTTGCCCAAATTTTCAAAATTTTTTTTTTTGGGACCCCACCTCATGAACAATGGCAGAGAAATTAGACAAATCTGTCCCAAAAGTTGATTTTTTGGTTGCTGCACAAAATTATCTTTTGGGCAGGAGTTACAATTTTCTCCACCCTTGTTCAAGAGGTGGGGTCATAAGATGGCTATGTTAAAAATTTGGGATAAAAATATTAAAAAACAACAAAGGTATGAGCCTACAGTACATTGAAATTTATGAACACAGACTCATAATTGTGGTAATTTTTAATATTCTGACCCCACATTTTCAACATGGCCAGTTCTTCACAACACCTCATGAATGTGACAGCTGCCATTTTTCAAATTCTGGCCAAAATGTGTTTTCACACTTGTGGTGTGAAATCATCTTTTGGCAGGATTTGAACAGTTTCTCCACCCTTATTCATGATGTGGGGTCGTAAGGTTCATACTAAGGTAGAAATAGGAACAAGAAGGCGTGTGTTCCTTTCTTATTGATAATACCTCAATGATGCACCATTTAGTATGTGTCTGTCAAGTCTGGATTTGAACTCAGTTCGGCTCTGGGCAATAATTATGTTAAGGGGGAGATTGTTCGATAAATTTACAATTCAAACTGTGTAAAAATGTTGCCTAGCAGTGGTTCTAAAATGAGATCCTTGAATTTGTAAGGGATGTCCCCTGGTCTCTTTATCAGTGTTTTTAAAATTAATGCCAAGTCCACACATTAACTCAGGATACTGTAATATATCATACAACAGGAGTAAATCTCCACAGTCCCTATGCATTTCTAAAGACATTAATTTAAGGGAATTAAGCCTGTTATCATATGACACTTCACTAAAGCCCTCTATCATCTTTGTAAACCTGCTTTACACTCGCTCTAATCTGTTTCTTTAATCGACTTTATAGGGGTTCCAGATCTGGGAGGAGTATTCCAGATGAGGCCGGACATATGATCTGTACAGCAGAATCATAACATTACTTGATCTAGATGTAATATTTTTCTTAATAGAACATGGCAATCTATTGGCTGTACTAATGGCCTTGGTGACATGTTGTGTTGAACTCAAGCTGCTTATGATACAGATACACCCAGGTACTTCTCACAGTCTATATTATCTAGCTTGTGGTCTTCTATATAATAGTCATATTTGTTGCTAGATCTACCAAAGTGCATTACTTTACACTTGTTTATATTTAGTAGCATGTCTCATTCATTGGTCCAAAAGACTATTTTGTCGAGTTCTTTTTGTAATCTCACAGAATCTTCCATACGTGAGCATGGAGCACATAGTTTTGTGTCATAAGCATATTTCAAGGTTTTACACTCAAGTTGTGATGTCAGGTCTGAGATAAAGATATTGAAAAGCACAGGGCCCAAAACTAAGCCCTGCGGGACTCCACTGTGAATGGGGCTCTCACCTGAAACATACCCATTAATTGTTACACATTGTCATCTATTAGAGAGAGACACCTGGCTACCCAACTGACCAGAGTTGTCTCAATTTTGAGTTTTACAATTTTCTCTAGTATGGCCCAATGTGGGGTCAGGTCGAAGGCCTTTGAGAAGTCTAAATAGATTAGATCACATGGAATATTATGATCAAGATATTTACTAATCTGCTTATAAAAAGTTAAATTAGTTGTGCAACTTCTCCCTTTAACAAAACCATGTTGTACTGAATCATATCCCAATATTGAAGAGATAATTTTATCTTTGATAATACTCTCCATTAGTTTCCGATAACACAAGTGAGACTAATAGGAGATGATAGTTATGCATAACTCACTGTCTCCTTTTTAAAGATCGGAACTACATGAGTAAGCTTCAGTCATTGGGAACTTCAGATTTAGGAGATAGTTCAAAAGTATTTTAAGTGATAGTGATAGGTGTTTAGCCATTAACTGAAGAATACCTGCGGATATTTTGTCTGGACCAAGGCAGGATTCTTTTCTAAGGTTATTAATTTCATCCAGAATTTCAGTTTCTGAGATTTGTATGTTTGATTCAGATGATGATGATCTACCCTTAACAATTGTCTTTTTGCCCACTTGATAGACTTTGCAAAAATAATTATTAAATGCCTCAGCCATCTGTTTGTTTTTGGTTATTGTATTAGTGCCTATCTTGATAGGTCCTACCTCATTTTGGGGGTTTTTCAAGGAGTTAATGATGAATAAGTCAGTGGTTCAGTAGGTAGCACACTTGCCTCTGAGGCCAGGAGATCAGAGGGCTGTGGGTTCATTTCCCACATCTGGCACTTGGGTTAATATCCCAATACTGACACTGTAGTGCAGCATGAGAGGGGTGCTGCACTTCTGAGGTGCCGTCTTTCAGATGAGATGTTAAACCAAGGTCCCATCAGCCTGGATTGGTGGTAGTTCAGGTGGATGTTAAAGATCCCATGACACTTATTGAAAAGAGTAGGGGAATTACCCCGGTGTCCTGGCCAAAGTTTCCCTCATTTACTAAAAGTACCACCAACAGCTTAATCTGGTTCAGGTCAGTTGGCATTCATCTGTATCCCCTCCCTGGGTCATGCCTGAAAACAGGCAGGATTTGTCTAGTGCACTTACCCAGTCAACAAAACTAACTAACTAACAAGCACTGCTAGTTCATATATTAAATATTTTTGTATGGTCTAGCCTTTTTATTAGCTGTTTAATATTCTGGTTAACAAGACTCAAGAAAAGCAGCTCTTCCAGCTGGGTGTATACATGAAATAAACTGAAACAAACTCAAAAATCCTGCACTACCACTACAAAAGAACCAACAAGTGTAGTAAAATCCACAGCATTTATTTATGGCAAAATAAATAAAAGGCAATAATAGATACAAACCTGCATAAAAGTGCAAAGGCACCACACTCAGGCAGCACAGGCAGAGCCCTCAATAACTTCAACGGTTTTGCCCAAATGTTTCCCTCAGGAAGTTATTGAGGAGAGTTCTGCCCGTGCTTAGCGTGTTGCCATTAGTACTTTTGTGAGGTTTGTACTCCATATTACTGCTTTACTTATTTTGTCATAAATAAATGCTGAGTAATTTACTATGCTTGTTGGTTCTTTGTGGTGGCTGGCAGGAGTTTGAGTTTGTGTTAATACAGGTTAAGCCTATCTGGGACGTTTATAGGATCTGCTTTTTTTGACCTGTGGAATGTTATTCTTTGCAACCGTCAGAATGGTATTTTGATAGTTAGCCAAGTCGTCCAGTCGATGCATTCTTCAGTACGACATCTCAAGGGCTCTTATCTAGGTCATTATTTATCCCTGCATTATCTGCTTTGTTAAGAAGAAATATTGTGGTACAACTTTTTTGAGGTATGTGAGTATATTTTACAGTGAACCATATTGTTTTATGATCACTATTGGCTACTGGAGAATCAGTAGAGCAATTTATGAAAGATATGCTGAAGAGGCTAACATAAGGTCTAAGATCTCCTTCCCCCAGTTGGTTCTTTGACATATTGCTCTAAGTTTAACTCAGCACAGTTGTCTAGAAGCAAGGTGCCAGGGCTAGATCTTGGAATGTCATCAACACAGTTGATACCAGGAATATTAAAGTCCCTAGTAATACAATTTGGCCTCTATCCCTGCTCTTATAATCTCAGCCATTATTTGTTGTGTTATGATAATGGGAGGTATAAACATCCAAATATGACTGGCTTATTGTTGATACCCTGAACTTGCACCAAATGGATCCGTATGTGTTATCAGACTTAATCCGGATGTAATGTCATTGCTGATTAGGGTGTTCTTAATATAGAATGCTACCCTCCACCTTTCCTATTTGTTCTGATGTTCTCATCTAAATTGCACCCATTAATATTTCTTCCCAGGAATCCCCATCATCCTGGGTCCAGGTTTCAGAGACGGCTATTATGTCAGCAGCTTTGGAATCTAGTATAGCCACGAATCATCCATTTTGTTTTTATACTTCTTGAATTGAATTAAAGGACAATTAATTCAACTTTAGTCTGTTTGTTAATGTGAGAGCTTTTGTATGTCCTGACTGTTGACACACCCTCCCCCCAGTCTCTAGTTTAAACAGACCATTTCCAGAGCACGGTTGATGTTTGCAGCTAGTCGTCTAGCACCTTTCCTGTTAAGATGAAGTCCATCCTTTGCAAAAAATTCTTTCCTGCAGTCAAATGTATGCCAATTATATTTTATTTGAATATCTCTGTCCCTTCACAAATTTCCAAGTCGTACATTTATCCTCTGGATAGTAGGATTTTTTTCCCTGTCAGCCCTGGGAACTGGAAGGATATTTGACATGAGAACTTTGTGACCCTCATTCTTTCGTGAGAGGCTAATGTAATTAAACCATTACAAATGTATTTTTCATGTATTTTGCCCACATCATTAGTGCTTATGCAGTGTAATGACTGAGTGTTCTGGAATATTAACTGTTGGCACACACCTTGCTATGTCCACAATTCTAGCCCTAGGTAGCATGATACCATAATCTGCTCCCTTCTTATTTCCACATATATAGGTGCCGCTATATTTAATAAATGGGTCTCTGAAGACAAATTTGAATGAGTCGTCCCTGACTAAGGTATCCCAAGTATGTACATTACTACAACCAACAGTAGTTTCAGAAGTAACTAGGAAGTCACCCCTGATAAGAGGGGTAGCTGAATTAGCATTGGTATCGGTTTTATCACCTAGATCCTCCTCCTCTAGGGCCTCAAATCTGTTATTTGTCTTAACTGTGAATGTCGGTTTTAATTTTGTTCTTTTCCCAACAGTAATCTTGTCCCTTACTGAAGGTCCATTTTCTATATGAAGATCTTTATGTTTTTTTTGGATTTTGAGCCTATTGTAGTGAAAGGTCGGGGCTTGCAGGCAGAACACATGTTCTTTTTGTATTATTAGTTAACATTTCACTTTCATGATCAACTTTGGTAACAAATACCTGTATTTTGATTGCATCTTTAAGTTCTTTGACCTCAGAGCATAGGGCAACATTTTCAGCCTGAATGGAGCCCAGAAGATCACATTTGGTACAAATATAGTCAGACATATTGAAGCTGAGGTCAGTATTCTGACTTAGCATCAGGCAGACAGAGCACAGCACAAGGTTCTTTTGAGTCAAAAGGGTGTTTATTATACTGTAATGTATGTCAGGAAGTCATGCTTCTGCCATTGTAGACAGTAATAAGTAATAACATGGACTAAAGTATCAAACTTAACTCAGAGCTAGACTCAGATCACTTGCCCACAACGTGTTAATTGCCAATCCTACAAAGGTCCTTTATGCACACCTTGAAATCACAGAAAACAAACGGCTGAGCAAAAACTGTGTACCCCTTTATAGAGTCAGTAGAACAATCTACACTGTGACTTGCTAGGGACAACTGGAGCATTGAGTTTTATACCAGGAAGTTGACATTTAGAATCAAACATACAGACTGCTGCTCATTGAGTGTAAAGCTGACAGTACTAGCACACGATCTAATATCTAGGTTCTTGTTCCCTCTCCGCATGCGTATGCGCATGCTCACCCTGCTCTAGCTTTCCCCACTCACAACAGGGTGAGAATTTAACTGCAAACTGACCCTAGAGTGCCTCCAGAGGTCAGACCACCCACCCAGTCCTGCTTCCAACCATACTTATATAAAAGTATTTAAAAATAGTTATGAAGCACCAAAAAGGGAAGCTAGCCTACAGGGTATTAAACTTCAAAGCCTAGACATACAAATCTAAATCAGCTTAAAGAGCGGTAGTTAATAGGAAAAGCGCCCCAAACTACACTTCCCTCCTACTTCCTATTGCAGGGCTCTGGTTACCATAGCGACACTGTTGCATACACGCTAGCAGTAGCACAATATCACAGTAGCACAATCATATACAATCTAAAACTTTTAAAAAGTAGAGAGCTGTTGGAGCCTGTCTCATGACGTGAGTCATCTCACAGGTCAGCAGCAATTCATTGCAGTAAACAGAACAAGGCAATGGGGTGAGAATTTAACTGCAAACTGACCCAGAAGTGCTCAGAGGTCAGACTGCCCACCCAGTCCTGCTTTCAACCACACTTATATAAAAGTATTTAAAATAGTTATGGAGCACCAAAAGGAAGCTAGCTTACAGAGTACTAAACTTCAAAGCTTAGACATACAAATCTAAATCAGCTTAGGAGTGGTAGTTCATAGGAAAGCGATCCAGAACTACACTTCCCTCCTATTCCCTATTGCAGGGCTCTGGTTACTGTGGTGACATCTATTGCATACACGCTAGCAGTAGCACAATAAGCACTGTAGTTGCAATCATATACAATCTAAAAGTTTAGAAAGTAGAGTGCTGTTAGAGCCTGTCTCATGACATGAGTCATCTCGCAGGTCAGCAGCAGTTTGTTGCAGTAGAAGACTATGTTGAAAATTTGGGGTGAAAATATGTATACTTTACTTAACCAACAGTAAGAAAAATGATGGCAGATAAAGTTTCAAAATTCATCCAGTCTGCCCCAAAACCCTACTCTACCTTATTGGCCTGTTCCCAATGAAGTAATTACTTTATGTTCCCCAGCCCTCTAAAATCTCAACCAACCACATCCCATACCCTCCAGCCCCACCTCAGGGACTACCAGTCCCCTGAATTTATCTCAGCCTTCCTTGAAGCACACAATAAACCTTACCTCCACCACCTCCCTTAGTAATTCATTCCATTTTTATTGCTGTGGGTGGAGCCTTCAGCCATCTTGCTGTCTGTAGCTGGAAAAATTGAGTATTGTGGAACACATTTTTGGAGTTTTCAATGTATCCTTCCACATCTACAAATTACTATGCCAATTGAAATAACATACTCCCTTCTTTCTGTTTAAAATGTTGGAGACATAACTCCAAGCTGCTTATCAGATGGCCCTCAGGAAACCAAAACAGCTTGTTAAATATTGGTTGCCTATTAAACTGGAGATTTGTTTACCCCCTTTTCAAAATGCAACAACTTGCACATTTAAATACTTAGTATTTAAACATTTTCTTGCTACTGGCTTCAGTTGGGCAGGTATTGCCTTTCAAGAAGATTCATACCTCATTAAAGTCACTCTTTCCCAGCAATGAATC
This sequence comes from Neoceratodus forsteri, assembly GCA_016271365.2. Classification (NCBI taxonomy): domain Eukaryota; kingdom Metazoa; phylum Chordata; order Ceratodontiformes; family Ceratodontidae; genus Neoceratodus; species Neoceratodus forsteri. The sequence goes on from CM028133.1 coordinate 13,032,519, forward strand.
TAAAAGAGTTAGACAGTTTTTTAACCTCTTAAGACACTATCTGATAAGCACTGTCTCAGACATATACCAGGTCTACTGTGAACTATCCAGGCTAAATATACAGCTATCAACAGGCATTTTTTACTATGCTTTTTGGGAAAAAAATATATTGAGCTACAGCAAAAACACACACACACACACACACACACACACACACACACACTGTACAAACCATCCTCATGGCCACAACATTCTAAATAAATATTGCAATCAAATATGTTATAAAACAATAAGGAAACTGTTTTTATGTCAGTGAACACAGTAAAGTTCAGTTTACAGTATATTTCTTTAAATATGCTCATCCTATATTTTGTATCCTGGATAGCGCAGGGAGATGCTACATCTTATTGTCATACGGATCTTCATATACACATTTTAGCACTGTATTTACTCAATATGTCCCTGATTAGATACAATATATTGTTTTCCATGGGGTCATGATTTTACCATTTTTATAATGTATTTGTTCAGGGTAGCCTAGTCCAGATGTAAAATTGTTTTTCAGTGTGTTCTGACTTTATGCAGTGCAGCATAATATTGTGCAGATGTACAGCCCCACTGAAAATAAGATGCCATGTCTTCTGTGAACTATCAGACTAAATATATAGCAATCAGCAGGCATATTCTAGGGAAACATATTGTAAGACCACATTGAAACTCCCTCTCAGCAGATCTGCATTGTGTAAATTCATTAGAAATAATGGGTAAAAGCATCCCAAATGCTCTCCACAGCCATTTGGCTCTGACCAGAAGCTAGTTGTGTTCGCCGTGCATGCCAGCACAAGTCAAAATGTTGCTATATACAGTGTTTTTTTGAGAGGTGTGTCACGGTGGTCAAATGCAGAGAGACTCTACAAGGGGCTTGACCAGTAATCAACAATCCTGATCATGACACTGTTCAGGCATGAAAGGGCATGGACTTCAAAACAATGTGCTGACAGACACATTCATAAATCAGCTCTTTTAGCAAGCACAGCTGATCTCATCATGTGCTCCAAGCCTGCCTACTCCCTTCCTTCTCAACATCACAGCAATGGAAACTTGAGCAGCTTGTTAAATATTGTTTGCCTATTAAACTGGAGATTAGTTTACCCCCTTGAAAATGCACTTGCACGTTTTAATACATAGCATTTAAACATGTTCTTGTTACTAGTTTCAGTTGGGCTGGTATTCTCTTTCAAGAAAGATTCACACCTCATAAATGTCTCCCTTTCCCAGCAAGGAATTTCCTAAAAAGATTTACACTGTACTTTTAACCCTTTTAAGACACTGTTTGATAAACACTGTCTCAGACATAGTTTATTATAGCAGAAGACATCTGTAAATAACTTTTATCTTTTTTTACTAGTTTTACTATGCATTTTGAAAAAAATACTTATATTGGGCTTTAGATGGCTAACACATTATAAAACTTTTAGCCCTGAAAACAGATTCCTTTTCCGATTTCAAATCTAAGTGCATAGCACAACCAGCAGTATCTACAGTAGAATGCATGTTAGTATAGCAGAAGACAGCTGCTACTTTAACCCCTAAGACAAGTAAAGAATGGTATCATCTGTTACTCCTTTTACTATGCTTTCTGGAAAAAAAATATTTATATTGAACTACAGCAACACTCACACACATACACACCATCCTCAAGGCCACAACATTCAAAATAAACACTGCAATCTAATATGTTATAAAACAATAAAGAAACTGTTTATTTATGTCAGTCTTGGTTATGTGGAGCACAGTGAAGTTCAGTTTACACTAGATTTCCTTGAAATATTTCTTATCCTATGTTTTGCATCTTGGATACCACAGGAGATGCTCATTCTCATCTCATCTCATTCAGATAGAGATCTTCATTTTACACATTTTGTACTGTATTTACTCAAGATATTTCAGATTAGATGCAATATCTTGTTTTCAGTGGTCATGATTTTACCATTTTTATAATGTATTTATTCAGGGTAGCCTAGTCCAGATGTAAAATATTGCGTTCAGCATGTTCTGATTTTACGTAATGCAGCATAATAATGTGTAGCTGTAGAGCCCCACTGAAAATAAGATACCATGTCTTCTGTGAACTATCCAGGCTAAATAAATAGCAATCAGTAGGCATATTCTAGAACAACATATTGTAAAAATGTGTAAAAGGAAGACCACATTGAACTGCCTCTCAGTATATTTGTATTGTGCAAATCTATTAGAAATAATGAGTAAAGGCATGACCACACTGTAAGGGATATTTTACAGGATAAGCCAGTTGAGATTCGATATATCATATATCGAACCTCAACTAATATATCCTGTAAAAATTTAATATTTAAAATGGTTTAAAGGCTTTACCCAAATCAAATAAATATATTTTCCTCATAGGTATTATCCCATATGCCCTGCACCATTGTAGTCGCCCTCCGCTGCTCCGCCTCGACCTTGTCTGTGTTTTTTCTCAGACAGGGCCTCAAGAACTGGATGTAGTAGTCCAGGTGCAATGTCATGAGTGTCTTATACAGGGGTAAGATGACCTTCCTCTTTATACTCCTGATAACCTCTCCCTGTGCATCCAAGCATCAGGCTAGCCTATCCAGCTGCCTTATCACACTGCCTAGTTTCTCTTAGGTCCTGCAAGATGATGACTCCCATGTCCTTTTCCTGCTTTGTGGTTGTCAGTACCTCCCCACATAGTTTGTACCTTGCCCTGGGTTGTTGTGCCCTATCTGCATGACCCTCCACTTCTTTGCATTGAATCCCAGCTGCAATTCTTCAGACCATTTCTCCAGTTTTTTTTATTGCGTTTATGCCCTGTTTTCCTGTGCACCTGTGGAGCACTGGCATGCTGTAGTTCTGCAGCACCCTAACTCTTGCCACCTGCCTGCCTGTGCTACCCTCAGGCCTCTACCTGGCGGCAGCTGGACTGTGGGGGTTACAGGGTTCCTCCCCAGAGAGGAGAGCTGTCTTGTGGCTGCTTAATCCTGCTCCCACCCTCCCCCCCTAGCCAACCTTCGATGACCCAGGCTCGCTCCTGAACCCAGGCTGCCGGCATAGCATAAGGTGTGGCATCCGGTGACTCAACCCTCAGTGCCACTGGGTCAGCTCTCCAGTTTTTAAGGTTTTCCATCATTCTTTCAACACCCTTGGCAATTCCACCCTATTGCATACCTTTGTATCCTCTACAAGAGAAATGCCTTCCCTCCAGTCCCTCTGCAATGTCCCCAACAAAAACATTGAAGAGGACTGACTAACATCAACCCATGCGGCCTCTGCTTGTCACCTCTCCCTCTCCAGAGTACTCTCTGTTTATTACAACCCTCTGACTTCTGCCATTCAGCCAGTTCTCCACCCACAGAGCTATTTTAGGATCCACCCCTTGGCTGTGCAGTTTGTTAATCAGCTTTCTATGGGGGACAGTGTCAAAGGCTTTTCTGAAGTCCAGATAGGCCATATCTACCACACCTCCCTGGTTCTGCCTTAGTTACCCAGTCATGCGGTAGATTAGTACAATGACAATGCAAAACACAGTGCTTATACAAAATACAGTAAAAATTAGGCTTAGATGTATAAGTAAATGTCATATAAAATTCGGCCTGGAAATCCATGCTCAGATCCCTCCTCTTACTGCTCCTCCTTATATCCGGTAATATCCACCTAATCCTGGCCTACTTGCAACCTCAACACCTAACCTACCCCCAATAGTGGGCTTTGCATTGCCAGCCTCAATGTCTGTAGTCTGCTAAAAAATTGGGACTCATACCAGGGATGGATCCTCCAACACCAGCCCGATGTCATTGCCTTAAATGAAACCTGGCTCTCTCCCTTGATCCCTGACTCTACGGTAGCCTTGTCTGGTTTCAACCTCTTCCAGGCTGATCGACAGGGGAAATGTGGAAGGGGTTGTGCCATCTACATAAAGGACACAATACACTGTCAGCCACTTCCCCTTCCCTCGCTGGTCCCTGTGCCGCAGACCTTCACTCTCAAACTCACCATGGGTCACTCCAAAACCCCCCTTCTCATCACGGCAGTCTACATTCCCCCCAGAGACCAGAAAGTGGCCTTTCACTCAATCCTGTCATATCTTGCCTCCCTCCCGCAGCAAAATGAACAAATTATACTAGGGGACTTCAACACCAACTGGCTGGCTAAGTCCGCCTCACCACTTATAGATGCAGTTACAGCCCAAGACCTCACTCAAGTAGCCACCTCTCCCACATGGCTGGACCCCCGCACTGGAGCCTCCTTCCTGCTGAACCTGGTCTTCGCCAACTGCCCCCATAAAATCACTAACACCATGGTGCTACCAAATACGATCAGCGACCACTCCCCAGTTCTCTGCACATGGTCCTGCAAAATGGCCAAGACCCCTCCCCAAGGTGATTGTCCTTTGCAAACTGGGCCCAGGTAAACTTGCTCTCCTACGATCCCATCTCAGGTCACTGGACTGGTCCTTCTTAACTAATACCTCACCCGAACGTGAGCCATTGACCTATTCATTTGCACTTTCAACACCATCTGTGACAAATTTGCCCCACTTTCAAAAGGATGGCTAAAGGCAACCCTGCCTCCTGGATCTCTGACCAGCTACATGCCTTGATGCGTACACATGACTCTCTCTGGCACCTCTCAAACGAGACTGGCCATCCCTCCGACAGGCAGAAGTATAGAGAGGCCTGGAACAACTGTAAGTGGGCACTAAGCAGAGCCAAGGCCAAGCACTATAAAGCAGTCCTCACCAGCACATGGGGCTCTGGGTGGAAATTCTGGAATAATGTCAAGGAAATCGAAGGGAAAAACCATAACCCCCTCCCAACCAGATAGCGGTGGATGGGCACCTGACTTCTGACCCCTCCACTATAGCCTCGGCCTTCAACCAAGCTTTCACTAACCTCAGCGACCTTCTCCCCCCTAACTTCTTCGACCCCCAGCCTGCCCCCCCTCAGAATAACCCTCCCTTCCACCTGCGGTGTATCACCCCTAAGGCTGCTGAACCAGCACCTCAGAAACACTCAGCCACGCTCACTATAGTAGTGACTCCCTGGATCTGAGGCTTCTCCAGCTCACGCTCCAAGACATACTCTACCACTCACCTATATACTGAACCTTTCCCTCTGCCAAGGCAAATTCCCCATCAGATGGAAATCTGCCTCCATTACCCCTATATTCAAAAGTGGGGACCGTACTGACACCAATAACTACCAGCCCATATCTATCCTCCCCCATCCAAAGCTCTTGAGTGCATTGTCTATGACCAGCTCACTGACCACCTTAACAAACATGATCTTCTCTGTAAACAGCAGCATGGCTTCCACAAAGGGCACAGTACTACTACTGCCCTCCTGGAATTCACTGGGCACATCCACTGTGCATTAGACAAAGGCCATACCACTGGTGCTGTTTTTGTCGACCTCTCTAAGGCATTCAACACCATCAATCACTCCCTCTTGCTAGTCACACTCTTTAACATTGGCCTTTCCCAGGATGCCCTTCACTGGTTCACTGACTACTTAGCTGATAGGTGCCAACAGGTCAAAATCGGTACTACACTATCCAATAGTCTCCCAATTCTCTCAGGGGGTCCCCCAGGGGTCTATCCTTGGCCCTCTTCTTTTCAGTCTTTACCTTAACTTCCTCCCTAGCTCCAGCTCTAGCTCTAGCAGTCTCCTGCATATGCGTATGATGCTGTCCTTTATGCATCTAGCCATGACCCTCTACAACTCCACCACTCCATCCAGTCCTCTTTTAATGAAGCCGAACAGTGGTTCACTGCCCATCGCCTCATACTGAACTAGAAAAAGACCAAATTCATGATCTTCTCCCACCCCCAAGGACTAAGCAGAAACTTTGCCCTCAGATCCTAACTGTTGACCTAACCCCACTCGAGCAAGTGACCTCCTTCAAATATCTAGGAATCACCCTGGACCCAGCCCTCATTTTCCACCAGCACATACACCATCTGTCCATGGCCCTCAGTGTCTGCCTAGGACTCCTAAACCATGTCAAACATTGCCTGACCCAAGACACCCTCCGACTTGCAGTTGCGTCCTCCATCCTCTCCCTCCTTGATTATGGTATACTCATTTATAGCGCTGCCACCACCACGACCCTAAATAGGCTACGTCTCTCCCTCAACAAAACCTGTCAACTTGTCCTGGGCTGCGACCGCCTCACACACACCTGCTCACTATATAACTCCACAAACTGGCTTAACCTTGACAACAGGATCAAATTGCACACCTGTCTTATGGCCAAAAAAATCACCCTGGGTCTCTCCCCTCCAGGTCTCGCCACCCTAATCTATCCGTCTACAACCCCAAAAGTAACTTGCAGCTTCAGCAAGCAACATCTCTTAGTTCCCCGATGATGTACCTCCCAATATCAAAGGTCTTTCAGCTTCAAAGCCCCCACCTGGATGAATGACCTACCCAACTTCATCGCAACCCAAAACTCTATTGGCCTCTTCAAAACCCACCTTAAGAGTCACCTCCAGTCCTCAAACTGCTGTGACTGCTACTGACCCTGTCACAAGTATCCTCCCTCCTGACAACAGTCTATGGCTGGCTACCCACCCTTTTCTATTGCCTTCCTTTTCTCTCTTTCCTTCCTACTAGATGCTCATCTATGCCTCCATAAGTCTACTGGGACTTAACTATGAGCCTTATCTCTGTTTGGTTCAATATAAACAACGTGTAACCTTAACTCTGTACTGTTCAATATATGTGATGTGGAACCTTTGTAAATGAGTCTCTGACTCAAAGGTACTCTCTGATCTCTGTATAAATAAATAAATATATAAAATAATGGCTCACCAAGCCACAGCAATGGAAATGTTGCCACAATCCTTCACATTGATGCAATCCTGCTTGACACCACTGGCATCCCAACAATGACCTGCAACATTATGGTAGTCAGCACTAAATGTACTAAACTGTTAAAGTTTTGAGGAATTGAAGCACTTTATTGCATTGCTGTCTTATGTAAGAAATGAAACACTGGCATTTTGCGTGTTTGAAGTGCTTTCTTGTTATTTAAAATATGCATAAGACTACCTAACCACCCATTGATTTGATCACCAAAACCTTACACTAATAAATGACCTGCAATACACACGCCACTGACCACCATTTACCATAACTGTATCAATGGGGGGCAGTACTATGTGGGGCTGTGCCACACTCGTCCCCTACTTTAAATATCTAACTCCACATCACACAGACAGTGGAGTTAGGTGCTTCCTAATCGAGTGAAAAATCTCCCTGTTGATACAAAGTCAGTCGATGTTGGGGTTTCAATGTCGAGAATCGATGTCGAAACTTGATGTTCAAACTGTACACCCATATAAGGCAGTGTGTGTGTTAGGTGTGTGTGTGTGTGTGTTTGGGGTAATGTTCTACATGTGCAGACAGTGCACGGCTGTGTTATACTGTAATATATATGCATATATGTGTATTGGTATTAGTCATGATGTCTATCACAACAATTAGAAAGAGCAGTTAGGTGGCTCTTTGGTTAGTGCAAAAAGTGCTAGTCTACATTTCCATGCTATCTAGATCAGTTTCAGCCTTCTGCATATCATTGCTGATTTTACTGAGGTGTCTAGTGGCAACTCCCCCTCTGATGTCCCTCAGAGCCTGAAAAGAAGAAAACAGTCCCTTGATGTCTTCTCCTTTAATCTGTAAACATGTGTGTAGATGGTGCACTGCTATGTTATACTCACTGGAATATGTGTATACGTGCATATGTATTAGTCAGTGAGTGCGCATCATAGCAATTAGAAAGTGAAGTTAAGTAGCTCAGTGGTTAGTGCAAAAATTGCTAGTCTACATTCCCTCACTATCTTGATCAGTTTCAGCCTTATGCATGTCATTTCTGATTTAAATGAGAGTCTGTTGCTGCTCTGTCATAACTGTTCCTCCCCCACTCAGCCCATCCCAAGCCCAGCCCATATTAGTCTTCTGGCATGGGGATCTGCTCCTACACCTAGTACTACATCAATACCAGTGGTGAACATCTGGCATTGACAAATGCTTGTTCTAATACCCTCTAGTTAATACTGCATGTGTGAGTTATTATGCGTCAGAAAAGAAGAATAAGTGTATACAAAGGGGTTACAAATGAAAAGCAGACTAGAACCCTTCTGCTTCCACTGACTTTGTGAATAAGTCTTAAAGATTCTGGCCTGCATTGAGTCTAATATTTTATAACAAAATAAAGTCAGTGCACAGGCTACAAATAGCAAATTCTCTGGCCAAAATAAAATTGCCTGCACACACTGTGGGACTGGAAAAAATATTCTTTATTTTGAGGATCACCAAATGCAGAGGTGAGGCCTGGGTTAACTGCAACCCTATTGGACTTGGTTTTAAAGATTAATGGGCATGACTACCTAATCATAAAAGGTAGTGAGATCTTGGACATCATGGGGGTATCACCAGCGTCATTGGCTCACTATGTGCTCAACAGTTAATCACTTAATCTTCCTCTTTTTCCACCCCACCCAACAGAATGATTATGTTTATGCTGATGAAATAAAAGAATTCTTCTCCATTACGCTATCCTGGGAAAGTAAACTGTGCAGAATATAATTTCTTTTAATAAGCTCGGAAGATAAACTTCCACACTGGAACTCTAGCAGACACTAAAAGGTTTTATCAAGCTGCCATAAGGCCTGCCTGCTGAAAAAGTGAGAACTGTAATGATCATTTATAACTACAATGATCCATCACTCTTAATGGAATCCCCCATTAAATGTCCTCTCCCTTGCTATTAGCCTTGTATTTTAAAGCCTAATCATTTACAAGTATTTTCCTGGGTATATGTGAGTGCCAGGCAGTCAGGAAGTTGTAATAAATCAGATAGATGGCTTTGTAAATTGCTAGGATGTTCTTCCAACCGTACAGTGCCAGCAAACCATTGTCTGACCCTTAGGTCATCTTGTCTACCTACTTCATGGAAAACCACTGGAAAGTTGTATTTTTTTTTCTCCTGGTAACACTTTCACAATGAGCTATATTAATGTGCATGTAACTAAAGACATGGGATACCTTTCGATTTCATATTGAATCTCAATAAAGAAATGCATTAGTGCTTATGAGTTACAAATGAATATGCATGTTTATTCATGATTAGGATCTGGTAACAGCATTGCCCTGGTCAAGGATAGATGAATAATTATATAACACATTATATAAGAAAAGGGAGTTGCTGTATTGATTCTTCTACAAAAGGTCAACAAAATGGGTGGTTTGATAACTTTTATTGGAGCAACAAATAATTTTCACAAAATGTTTGAGTTTTCAAACTACACAGGAGTCCTTCATCAAAATGTTTCCAATGAAGGACTCCGTGCAATCTAAAGCTCAAACATTTAGTAAAAATGATCTGTTGGTCTAATGGAAAGATCAAACCACCCATTTTATAACACATTATAATAGTTATCTACTGTACCTGTTGGACAGATGCCAGTTATTGACATACAGATGCCTCTCCCCTTCCCATAACTTCAGAAGTCCTCAGAGTTCCACTCAGTGCCTTATCCTGTTCCTCAGTTTCCTCGGTGATTTTCCCTCAGTATGTGTCTCCATGCATATCCATATGTAACAGACAACACTGTACATATTTGACTCGGGAGCCTCAGCCCCCATGCTGGGACTAGCACTGCAATACAACTTTTATAACATGCAGCATTGGTTCTGCAACAACCAACTCTTGCTTAAAGGGAAATGTCAACCTGTAATTGGGTCACACCTCAGTGTGAGGTAGGGCCAAATTAACAGTTTCATAAAGTGTTTTTTCTTTACTTACAGTCTTTTTACTAATCTAGATTTTATCTGGTTAATCCTGCCATCCCTCCCACCAGCATTCTGACCCAATGTTCCCCTAGTGGCATACCCACAACCCTCCCATGTCTGTCCAGAGAATGATGTATGAGCTGGGAAGCAGCCACAGGAGTGTACATACAGGTCCTGTATAGTCAGAACTATTAATAGCTCTGGTTTGCATTTATATGTCCCAGTGCTATACCATGACTAGGCATAGACTGGCAGTTGACTGACTGGCTGAATACATAGAACTTCTATGCAAGCTCCTGCAGCTGCTCCCCAGCTCATATGTCATCCTCAGGACAGCCGCAGGAGGTTTTGGGTGCACTGCTAGAGGAGCCTCAGCTCAAAATGCCATTGAGGTGGATGGTGGATCAACCAGATAAAGTCTAAATTAATAAACGGACTGTAAATGAAACAAATTATAACATTTTGTGAAAATGCTAATCAGGCCTTGCCTCACAATGAGGTGTGGCCTGATTACAGGTGGACATTTCCCTTTAAAACCAAAAAGTCTCCATGACATCTGGCAGTAAAAAGTGACCGGCCAGGCCTCTCACAACCCTTGAGTCTTTTAGAAAGTGGGTCAGCATTTTGGAACTGACTATATTTTTATTACAATTGCCTAGTGTTGATGTTCAACTTGCTGAAATAAAAACTGTGGCTACTACTGCCTTGCGTGCCTCACTACCTCTTTTTAGACATTTACAGCTTTCATCAGTAACTGTTTATACGTAAGCATTATGTAATCCAAGCTGTGAGTTTCCTTTTTCATTTTTTTTTTCCTATACTACTACTAACTAACTAGGATGATTCAGTGAACAATTATTCAACTCTATGATGCTTTGTAATGCAGCAAAAGAAAAGATATGTCCTTAGTTCATGAAATACAAATATAAATATAAATATGCATCATTCATAGTAACATCATAATATTAGTAACATAGTAGGTTATGGTAAGAAGGAACTCTAGGGCTCATCATGTCTGCCTGTGCCCCTACGTAATAAGCAGGTATGAATAAGTACGCTGTACAAATGTACTTATTTAAAGGTGTTCCCTACCCTCTCTACTACTCAGGGAACCACTGTGGTATCCCTGGTAAAAAAAAATTCCAGTCTCACTTTAAAGCCCTGTACTTTCCTCATGTCCACTGTCTCTGCTGGTATGCTGTTTAATAGCTTTGCCACCCACAGGAAGAAGAAATACTTCCTTAAGTCATCCTTAATTTTCAAGTGCATGTTCCAATGCTCAACTGAAGGATACAGAATTCCTGTTTGATAGTGCCAATTCGCCGAGTATGAAGAAGACTGAGCTCACATTAGAGAAATGAAGGAATGCAGGTGTAGGATCGCAACACAGCAAAATAGGATCTGGAGCTAATTGGAAGGGAGTCTTCCTTAATGCCTGGAATCTGGGTAATAAAATCAGTGTGCTCCAGGCATTGGTGGCAGCCACCGAGGTGGACCTCATAGTCATCATAGAATCTTGGGCCACAGAGGATAATGATTGGGACTTGTCAGTTCCAGGTTACGCAATGTTTAGGCAGGACAGAGGGAAATGCAAGGGGCACATAGCCACGTATGCCAGGAAGACATAAAAGCTGTGGAGGATGGACACATCAGGGAAGCAAATGGAAAACAAAATAACTTTGGTCATGTCACTGCACCCTCCAGCAAGAAAATATGGGTGCAGGTGATCTATAAACCACCAGAACAAGAACAACAAATAGAAATAGGCAGATCTGGAAAGAGTTGGCATGGGGAGTGAGTAAGGAAATAGTAGTGGTGGTGGTGGTGGGTGATCTGAACATGCAAGATATTGACTGGGATATTTCAGTCGCCAAGTGCATAAAGCCAGGTCAGTTAGATACATTGAAGGACTGCCTGCTGGTGCAGCTGGTTGAGAAACCCACTAGACAGGAGGCCATTCCTGATTTGGTGCCCACCAATGCAGGGGTGGTGAGTGGAGTAAAGGTAGAGGGCCACCAGAATCAGTGACCATAATTCAATTTGGTTCCAGGCCCAATCCTCGGTACCAGAATACCCCTAGCAAAATCTAAAGTTCTAGATTTCAGAAGAGCAGACTTCAACTAGATGAAAAAGTTGGTCTGAGACAGACTGACCAGGGTGGACAGCATTGAAGGTGTAGGGAAAAGATTGGGGCAATTAAGTGGACCATTCACCAGGCAACAAAGTCATCCTGGAGAATTGTTACAAAATGAAACAAGTGCAAGTGACCAATATGGTTCTCAGAAAGAGTGAGAGAAGCAGAAAGGGCCAAGAAAACGGCTTTCACCAGGTAAAAGGCAAAGTGGGAGAAAGAAGAATGGGAACAGTGCCAAATAAGAACTAGAAAAATATTATTGTTGCGTTATTGGTCCTTGTAACAAAAGATCCAGAAAAAAGATGGTTTGATACCTTTTATTGGACCAACATAGACGTTACAAAAGGAAACAGGTGCTTAAGCTTTCTGACTACACACAGTCCTTCATCAGGAGCTAATGCCAGTGGTTTTGGAAGAGTACATTCTATTAAAGACCAGATTATACATAAAAAACAGACAGAAAGGTTGTAAAGAATCCCATGGGCCTAAAAATTGCATTTAAAGTCAACTTAAAACCATACAGAGAACACAGGCTGACTGCTATCAAGGAACATGCATTTCAAGGTCAAATGTCACAGAACTGATTACTCCCTTCTAATTTGAACTCATCAAATATACTTGAGATTTATTTTAAAATATGCATGATTGTGTTTGTGTATACAATACACAAGGAACTGAATCCATTGTCCTAAACTTGCATTTAAAATCAACCTAAAAGGGTAAGAAAAATAGGTAGAGTTCTATTCAATGAAACAACATTACCAAGTCATGGGGGATGTAGACACTCAATGCTTTGCACATGAGTACATGCTTAATCATGGGATACAGCCATGCATTGGTAGTCTCTTAAATACACATAAAGTGATCAGTGTAAAAATTTGAAAATGTGCAAACCAGGCAAAGTTCAGCAAAGTTTGAAAAGGAGCATTAGGCCTAGCTCCAATATTCCGAGTACTGGAACTCATAGATATTAGATGACTATATCCTCATAAAATGATATCCCAATACATTCAATTTCATGTTTTGATAAACAAGATGCATCACAGTTGTACAGATCAGATTTAGGAATTCATGGGCAATCCAAGGAAAGTCACTAAGCAAGCTGCATGAAATAATTATTCAATCCCAGATTTCAAAGATGTGGTGTGTATTTATTTATTTATTTATTAGAGCATCAGTTTACAGGCCTTTGAGTCATAGACTCATTTACAAAGGCACCTCGTCAAGAGAGCAATACATCACAGCAAACAAAACAGTACAGTACATAACACTTAGATTAAAAAAGCAACCAGTGTTACAGGCATTCACTGGTGGTACATGCTTGGTAATAGGTAGATCACAGTAGTCATAATATAGGTACATGAGTACCACAGCAGGTAGCAACCAGAGATATTTTATTACATTAGTCAGCAGATGTTTCATGAGACCCTAGGTATATATAGCAAAAGTAGACAGGGCAGATCCAGCCTAGGGGTGAAGGTAAGGGCAGGTGGGGGATTATATGCAGTTGCAGCAGCGAGTGCTTATCAGATGGCTTCTGAGGAGACCTTGAAAGGACCAAGCTTAGTGGAGTCAGCTATATTGGCTGGGAAGGAATTGAACCAGGAGAGAGCCCGATGTTACAAAAGGATCTCTGGGCCATAGAGGTCCTTTCCCTGGGGACAATAAGGGAGGTTTTGACAGTGCTGTGGGTGGAGACTGAGGGGGAGGCATGCTGCAGGGAGGTGGCGACCCCAAGGGTGGGAGAGCCCTAGCAGCATCTTTTTTACAAGAAGACAGGTTTGGAAGCGGAGTCGTTCTTCAAGGTTGAGCAAGTTGGTGGTGGAGTACAGCAGGCACGTATGGGTGCACCTAGGGGCTCCCAGCATTAGCCTGCAAGCCTTGTTTATAGAGAGCTGGATTCTTGCAAGCGCAGTGTTGTTGGCTGCAACATAGATGGGCAGCCCATAGTCGATTAGCAACAGGACAGAGGAGGTGATTGCCAATCTAAGGGCCTCTTGTGGTAGGCAGCTCCTATGGGGGTTTAACAGTCCAATCCTGACATTGGTGGTGGCAGAAAGGGCATTGATATGGGAATGGAAGGAGAGTGCTGAATCAAAGGTAATGCCCAGATACTTGTAGGAGGAAACCTGCTCAATGAGGTTTAGTGTACTAGGCAGTATCACGAGAGAGACACCACTGGCTTTGCTTTGGTGATGTGAGAAGAGCATAGCTTTGGTCTTTTTTAGGTTCAGGACTAGCCTTTGTGATGCGAACCAATGATCAGTTCTATTAAAAGCTTGTTGGAGGGTGGTCTGGAGTCTATCCAGGATCCATATTTCAGGTAAATGCCCATGTTTATAAACAGTCAAGAAATTCATGTAAATTGATATAAAATCACATTCCTGCAATGAAAAGGTCTGGAAGACACAAATATCTCCTGTCTAGAAAGGGTGCCAGCTCATTGCACTTGTTTAGACCAGGCCAATTTAGTAGAATCCAAAAGAATTACCTAAGGAGCAAGAGATTATTCAACTCTCCTTCCTGTGCCAACATCTTGTTTATCTAAACATGAAATCAAATGTATTGGAATAACATTTTCTAAGGATGTATTTTTCTAATATTTATGAGCCCAAGTACGTGGATTGTTGGAGTTGGACCTATGGTCCCTTTTTAAACTTTACTGAACTTTGCACCTGTCACTTCTTGTGTATGTATGAGATCTAACAGGCGTAGCAGTATCCTATGATTAAGTATTTGCACCTGCACAAAATGTTGGGTGCCTAGAACCCCCAGATGCCTCAGTAATATTGTTTGCTGCAGTTATTTTTAATAAATTAATATTTTGCGATTCAGCATGGAAGTCAGTTCAGATTTATTTGTTCAGCGGTAAGGCTGTTTATTGTCTAGTTTTTGTTTTGCCAACCAGGAGGGATCACTGAATACCAAAGAATAGAACTGTCAAATACCAACAGGGCAGGATTGGGTGAGGATAGGGCACCAGTGGACATCAGGAATAATTTATCTATGCAAATAGAGACCAGGTAAAGTGGGTGGGGGGGCACCACTGAAAAGTAGGGAATAATTTAGCTATGCATATGGGGATCCAGTGATGGAGGGGGCACCACTGAACACCAGATATTATTTATCTATGCAAACAGAGATTAGGTATGGGAGGGGGCACCACAGGATACGGAGGAATAATATCTACACCAACAGGATTGGGTGAGGGAGGGGGAACTTTTTTTTATTTCTGAAACAGGAACCCATGTTGTTGGTGAGGTGGTCTGCACAACAGTACACGTTGTTAATAGGGTTTTGCAGTTAATCTTTTTATTGCCATTTTTCATAACACAGAGCATGGCCACAAATGATGACTGATATGCACATTGATAATGAATGGTCTCAAACAGTGACATAGCAAACATGTATTCATAATGAAGGTCATGGCACTATCATTGTGTACATTTGGGCATTACAAGCTCTCATAGCAATCTAGCATTGGGTTTCAATGTGGAAAAGTGCAAAATATTGCACATAGGAACAGATACCCAAGGGTGGAGTACAAAATGGGTGGAGTGGTATTGACGACCACTTAGCAGAAATGAGACCTGAGGAAATAATTTTGGATGACCTAAAGGTGGCCAGGCAGTGAGACAAGGCAGTAGGGAGCGCGAGTTGGATACTGAGGTGTGAGCGAGAGGGGCATCACCAGCAGAAAGAGGGATGTGGTGTTGCCTCCATATAGATCACAAGCAAGACCCACCCAGAGTACTGTGTCCAGTTTTGGAGACCACCTTTCTGGAAGGACACAGTGGAGGCCTCCAGAGGAGGGCAACTAAAATTCAGGATCTGTATCAAAAGCCTTATAAGGAGAGACTAAGGGACTTCAGTATGTATACCCTGGAACAGAGGAGGAGAATATGATAGAGACCATTAAATATCTCACAGGAGTAAATAAGGCACAGATGGGAAGTATTTGTCAGAGGAAAAGGTGCTCAAGAATAAGGGGACATGCTATGAAGCTGGAGAGGAGTAGATTCAGGAGGTATGTGATGAAGTATTTCTTCACAGAAAGAGTGTGGATTCCTGGACCAGCCTTCCAATGGAGGTAATGGGAGAAAACACTGGTGAGGTTCAAGAATGCATGGGATAAGCACAGGGAATCACAGTGGAAAGGAAGGGGGGAGGACAAAGAGCTGTAGATCGGGCACAGTCTTCAGTAATAGTGTAGGAAGGGAGAAATGGACTGACTGGATGGGCCAAGCGGTCCTTATCTGCCATCCAATTCTATGTTTCTATGTTTCTAGTGGAGTGAATGGGATGCCTGTTTTGTACATTGTATAACTATTTGGTTACAAAGCCAGAATGTTCTCAGCTCACACAAGTACCCCATCCCCCCAAAATTGTCAGTTTCTTGGGTGGAATGTGTCTGCCTGCTCTGCTCAGTTTTATTTTACTAAAGTCAGAGGTTAAGGCATTCCATTTTCAGTTGCCTCCAGGTGCCTTGCTTTACCTCTCAGGCTGTAATCTACAGCAGCACTCCTTTTCCATCAGTCCTATCCATTGCTTACTCACCTAATGTATTAGCTAGGCTGGCGAAGCACGTGCTCTTGCTTTCTCTACACTACCGGCTCCTGCACTCAAGAGCGTGTTCACAAAACCTCCAGCAGCACATTCTTGAGCGAGTCACCTCTCACTCATGGGACACTCAAGCACAGCTGCCAGCTCATCAAATTGTATGCCTGCATTATGTTACTGACAGCAGTAACAACAAACAGGAATCAAGATCATCCATTCAGTAAGATCTTAGAGAATATTATTAAAGACCATACCATGGATTCCCTCTGTCAAAATGGGTAATCTGATCCTCTCCAACATGGATTCACTAAATCAAGATCCTGCCAAATGAATCTTTTGACTTTTTATGAAAAAGTCACAGGCGAGGTTGATCGGGGTAATTATGTGGACCTTGTGTTTCTGGACTTCACCAAAGCTTTCGACAAATTACCCCATGAAGAGCTTGTTGATACTCAAAGAGCATTTAAAATAAAAAACAACATTGTAAATTGGATTGCTAAGTGGTTGGAGGGAAGAAAACAAAGAGTCATCATCAACGGAGAATATTCCAACTGGGCTCCCATTATAAGTGGGGTCCCCCAGGGGTCTGTGTTGGGCCCATGCCTTTTTAATATGTATGTCTCATCCCTCACCATTGGTAACCCCAACATTTGGATGCTAAAATTTGTGGATGACTGTCATATAGGTACTGTGGTAAATAATACATTTGGCAGTTTTGCCCTTCAGTTAGTCGTAGATAATATATTAGCTTAGTCCAGCAAAAACAAGCTTCTTCTGAACATTTCCAAATGTAAAATTATGCACCTGGGAATACAAAATAAATATCATAAATATAAATTGGGGAATGATACCCTACTCATAACAAATCAAGAGAAAGACTTGGGAATAACTGTCAGCCCTGACCTAAAATTCAGATCACACTGCAGACCCAAATTAATAAAGCTAATCATATCCTAAATTGTATTTTAGACACATACTGTAGCTAGTCAAACCAGTGATGTGTTGCTCCCCTATGTACATAGCTTTGGTAAGGCCACACCTTGAATACTGTGCCCAGAAGTGGTCTCCATATTACAGTGAGGCGATCACAAGGGTTGAGAGAGTCCAATGAAGATTCACCAAAGCCATTTTAGGGATGGGTGACAAGCCATATGAGGTTAGGCTGAGACTCCTGAACATGTATACCTTACAGTATAGAAGATTGAGAGGAGACATGTGTCTCACCTATAGAGCACTAAGTGACCCCACCCTTAGTAATGATCTTGGAATAGCTATTAGTGATTGTAGAGTTAGTAATAGAAGACATTCCAAACATTTACATCTAGGCAAATGGAAAACTCTGAGAAGAAAGAACTAGTTCAGTCAGAGGACTGTCCCCATATGGAATCAACTCCTGGAAGAGGTTGTAAATAGCCCAAATATCGACTCCTTTAAGCATAATTTGGATTTGGTAATGGAAGACAAAGTTAAATTTTGCCTAAATTGATTTTCTCTGGCAAGCATTACAGATGGAATGTCTTCATTGACTTGTAACACCTATGATACCTGTGATGCCTATGATTCATTTTGCAGCTCATGTCCTGGCCCCCAGTGCATTTCAAAGGAGAGCTGCAAAACATGTTCTGACTATGATCACAACAGAAACTGATCTGCTAGGCATACCAGGCCAAAAAAGGGCATGAAAACAGATGCTCTAACAGAATTCACTGGAGCACATCCCCGCACTCTTCAAACTAAAACAGCTTTGTGCAGGGGCAGCACTGAGCTCATTAAGCAGAGACAGCTCCAGGAAGGGATCAGGAACAGTTGGCCTGTCCCTTCAGAACTAAAAGTATGGTCTGTTCCCCTACCAGAAAACAACATGGCTCAATACCATAACAGTCCACAACTTGCAGTATTGGTTCCAGAAAATGATCACTTTAGACGCCTGTTTCCTGATGTGTTTGTCCCTTCTTCTATCATAGAAAGTAACTTACAAATTCTGAAAAGGGGCTATTTAAGTCCTAGTAGAATAATCTACAAGACAGAAGTGGTTTAGCACACAGAAATTAATGCACTCTGAGTACTTACTGTATCTTCTGTTTGATTTTCAGAGTTGGGTCATAACTGTAAAGTTTAAGCATGGGGGTATGATGAAAGGCAAAGATGATAGGCAATGGTCTTAGTGGGAGGACAAACCCAAGTGCATCACTGTTTTCCATTTCCTAGGGACATATGACAAGTGCACTGTGTAATAGATGCAGTGATACAAAAAAAAGTAGATTCTACCACCCTCCAAAAGCCTGCAGTTTTACCAGCACTTTGTCAATTGTGAGGCAGTATCAACAATCACATAGGGATATGCCAAATACTTGTATCCAAAAGGTAATTGGCCCTATGCACTAATTAGTGCTAGTTAATTGCCAAAGGCACGTAGCCCAGCTCCGCAGCTCCACACCTGTGGACAGGTGTGCACCAGCTGCTATTCACGAAAGGCTGCCACCTGTCCGCGGCTCCACTCCTCATGAGTGTAGGTCCACATAGGGTGGACAGGGGTGGATTTGTGGACCCAGCTGGGCATAATAAGATCCAAAGAAGTCCTGGAATGGATTCCTTGAGCCTGATGGCAAGGTTCAGGTGCGTGAACAGTGAACACAGTCACCAGGACCCATGTGGTATGGCCCCCTTGGCCAGCGGACTCTCTGCCCAAGCCCATGTGGCATCCTGGGACCCCCATGCACTGTAAGTCCCCATCTCCATTATGGCACAATAGCCCCCCCAAACCTGGACCCCCAGCAAACTCATTGGTGGCCAGTGGCCTCCTCCCTTCCCCATAGAACCAATATTCTCCCAACCCCTATACCTGTCTGTCAGTGCCACAGGCATGCACAGCCAGCTGGTTCAGCCCTCCTTGTCTGTCTAGTGGTTTAAGGCAGCACACAGCGTCACTTCCTGGTCATGTTTCAACTGGTAGGTGGTGTCTGTGGGGGTGTGCAGTGGGTTACAGCAGGATACCAGCTGCCATAACCTGTGCCCATGTCCGCACCTGTGTGGCCAGCACTATGCAGTTTAGTGTATACTGCGTAGTGCTGGCACACCCCAGAATGCCGCCAGCATGTTGCAGTTCATGTGGCTGGGGGACTGTCCACATACATGCCTCGTGCCCCATACAAGAATGCTGCACTGGGTACATGGGACCCCACTCCATGGTATTTGGGCATATTGATGCTAATGTGCCCAGTTTATGTGGTGCATTGGCATCATGTATAGGGCCCAGTAAGAGCATGTCTCACATACAGCTTTCACAGTAATTTTTTTCTTTTAATTTGTAATGTTATATTTATAAAAACATGAAATTGCACGTTTCCCAAGTCTAAGTTGACTGTATACTCCTTTGAATCTCTTCTTATAAAATTATATCCATCATTCAGAATGCTATTTGTATTCCATGTTAAACTGAGAATGAACAGGAACATCTATAATATAGGACTAGTCCTAAAGATGTTTTATACCAGCTTGTCCTGAATAAAAATAAAGATGTTTACTACTACTACTACTACATTTTGATTTAAAGTCCATGACTAGTGTTCCTCAGTGCATTATTTATATTTTTATTTATTTAATTCAGAATGCACTTTTTAATTTCAAGTTCATAAATAGTGTTCCTCGGTGCATCAAAACTGATGGTAGGCCTCACATAGCAACAAGCTGAGAGTTCAAAAGATGTTCACTAACGAGTAGCAGCATATCATTCAATGCAGATGAATGTGATAGCTTATAAAGTGCTACGTGCAAATAATAATACCAAAAAAGTTCAGTCAGAGATAAATTGCCAGACAATTATTTAAAAAATATCCATGGGCTGGCCCGTCGGTGCAGCGGTAGCGCTACCTCTCGTGACGCTGGTGACCCGGGTTCGGAAACAAGCCTGGGGAGCTGGAGGGCCAGCTGGGGGGAGAAGGCTGAGCATCTGTAGACTGCTTGCCTTCTCCAGTGAGGGAAGGGGGACAAGGTTTGGTGCTTGACTGACCCCAGGTGGAGGCCTGAGCTACAGCAAGTGCAGGCCAATCCAGGAAGGGTTGGGCATGCTAGACGTCGGCATAGCTCTGCCTTGACATCTGGGTGCATGGCACACCCAGAAAAACAGGGAAAAACACCTCCATCGCTCTGGGTAGATGGAGCGCCAGCATAAACCTCAATGGTCCCCTGCCTGTCCCACGCGGTGTCCCCAACGAAGTGACGTTAGTTCGGGGTGCTTGGGCCCCATGTCATCCCCGCCTGGGGGGAAAATCCAAGGCTATATGGAGGGACCGCTATGGGACTCCAGGCATGGAAGGAACTGAGGCAGATGCCAGGCGCTCCCGAAGAAGCGGAGCATAGGGGGCAGGGGAAGGCAGAAAAATAGCAAGTACAAAAAAAAAGATCCATGGAAGACAACATGAAATTAATTGTTCCACTGGGAAGCCCTCAAATTTCATTCAGAAAACATAATGTATAGTGACAGACATGTTCACTTAATCTTTAGACTAGCCATGCAGTGGACCTCCAGTCTCCATAGTATTTAGTAGCCATAAATTGGGACTTATTGTCTCCATTTCCGTCTCCAAGGGAGGACCTGCTCTAAGTACCCGCCACGACCACTGCTGGCAGTCAAATTCACTGATTGCTCTATCCGTGCTTGCACAGTATTTCAATCCCCTTATTTTATCCACTTATAAATAATCAGCCTTTTAGTCTTTATTTTGCTACATATGTCCATCTTTAAATTTTAATGCAGTAGCCAGGTACATTTGTTGCTCTGTTCTACCGCTGGACAGGCAGGATATTTAGAAATGCTCACATCATTTGCATTGCAATATCCATAAACCAACTGTTTTGTGACAAAAGAGTTCACTTATCTTAAAGCTGACTGTCAACTCCATGTACTAAATGTCATCGCCTCGTACTAAAGAGTAGAAGTGCAATTCCCAATAAAAATGTCCAAAATAATCCAAGTGAAAGAAACCGCAGTGAAGTTCAGCACCAGCAGAGGCGTGCCGTTTGCAAAGAGTGCAATGAACAGTGGTGGCATTTCAGGTCAACCCATTCATCAGATCAATGGCTATTCCACATTAGCCCCATTTAAACTTGTTTAAGTGTGACATGCACAAAGAAATAAATGTGGGAGTTAGTATTTTAAGACCATCATTCAAATGCTCTTGTGTTTAGAATGAAGTGGACACTGAGGCAAAAAGCAGACATATGTATCTATTTCCAGAGCTAGCTCAATGAAATGACATTTGTAAACCTTCAAAAATACTTCTTGTGTACCTATACAGCTTTGAAATCATTATCAAATAATAGCCTTCAAACAGAAGGTGATAAGGGAGGAAAAGAGGAAGGGGGGAGGCCAGTAGGGAAGAAATCACCAATAATAGTGGATGACAGTTGCAGAAACAGATGCATGGGCTGTACTAAATCTAATATTGTATAAGCTAGAAGATGAAGTTAGTAATATATTCAGAAATTGATAAATATTTTAAACATAGCTAGATGTTTTAACCACATACTTGTACTAGAGACTATCACTATACGATCTGTTTATATTAACATACCATTCAGAACCTCCCTACAATAAAAGGAAAAACATACAGTATATGAATCGAAATTCAAGGGACTATCTATACCCAGCCAAAATAAACAACTCATATGGGTTCACATATTATAACATATGAATAATGTAACAAGGCTATTGAGTATCCAGATAGGGACCAACAGGTAAATCTCCATTGAGTCCAATCAGAGTAGAAGAGACCGTTTTTGTATAACCAGATGAGATAAACAATATATATGGCTTCATATTTTGTGACATGAGGTTATTGAAAAATGCAAATAAAGTGCCCAGATAAGGACCCAAAGTTAAGTCTTTATTGAGTCCATTGGAAGAAAGTGTTTTCAAAGTAAAGATCCAGTAACTCCCCTTACATCTGAGGAGGGAAGGCACCCCCCGTCCCACGATAACTTTCTCAGTTCCAAAGCATTGCATATTCTTGGCTACTCCATGCTTTGTTTCCTGTAAATGTTTGGCCATAGCATAATTAGTGTTTCCTTTCCTTATCGTAGTTACTGTAGGTGTTCACCAGTCCTCATTTTAACATCATTTTGTCTGTCCAACATATGTTGCTCACATGGGCATTTAAGCATGTATGCTACTACCATTGTTGAACAGTTGTATAGCTTCTCTCTCCTTACATGTCCGATTGTCATGAGAAGACCATTGGGGTTTTTTGTGCCCTTTTTCACAGTTCTATCCATTTCCAAATCCATTGCGTTCATGAAAGTTTGGGGAGTATCACTAGGTGGTATTGAGAGAATAAAGTTAGATTTCTTTATTTTTAGAGTTACTGGTTCTCTACTGTTTGGCTCACCATGCTCCCTCTTTTCATCTTGTATAGTTGGCCTTGTAGCAAAAAACTCTGTAAATCTTAGTTGTCTGTAGAATCTATATTTTTCAACTTTGAGATTAAACAAATTCACCTTAATTTTTGGAACAAAGCTTAAGCCTTTTGTCAATAGCGATAGTTGTGGTTATGAGAGTGATACGCTTGTAAGGTTAATGACTGCCTGTTCTTGTGTCTGTTTGGCCATCTGAGTTCCTGTGGGTAATGTTGGTTGTACCACTGGTTCATACTGCAACTGCCTCTTTCTCTTCCCCTATTCCTCTTCTTAACCACCTCTTCTTTGTCCTTCCCTTTGTTATAAAAAAGTCAGGGTAGAGTTGGATGTACATTAGGGTTGCCACCTTTGAATGAGGTGAAAATGGGACAATAAACCACACCTCAAATGCCACCCTAGCCCCACTCCTTTTATGACCAATAATAATTCAAATCCTCAAGTTATATATCTTTCAAATGGTTATATTCAGTCTCTGCCTACAGTGTCCAGTGTCACTTTTTTGTCATGCACCCTTGATGCCTCCTATCATGGCTATAAAAATTGTTTACAATTTACTTATCCAGTGGGGTCTTGCTGCTACTCATTTCCTGCATGGATTGGAGCACAAAGAGGCTAAGAGATTTGCCCAGTGTCACACAGTAAATATTTTCTCTAGCAAGGTTTGAACCTGCAGTCTCCTGGTCTCCAAGTCAGTTCTCTAACCACTACACCACAGGCATGTTACAGTGCATGAGCTTTGAGACCACTAAGATCCTAGCATCACATGCCTCGGATTATTGTCCCAAAAGCTTGCATGCTATGTACAGTCTCTATTATATTGATCCAATAAACTGTGTCATGCTTCTCAAGCACAGTGTATATATACAGCAGATTATCAAGGACCACCACTGCTACAAACATTCTATCAATATTTCACTACATATGAGGTTTATTCAATTGTTCCTCAACTGTAATGACTA
The DNA here is from genome assembly GCA_016271365.2 of Neoceratodus forsteri. Taxonomy (NCBI): domain Eukaryota; kingdom Metazoa; phylum Chordata; order Ceratodontiformes; family Ceratodontidae; genus Neoceratodus; species Neoceratodus forsteri. The sequence goes on from CM028133.1 coordinate 13,056,398, forward strand.
ACTGTAACCACCAAGAGGATATGAAATCAGGAATTTAAAGCAGTTTCTGTATGCAATTAAAGTTTTGGTTGCCATTTGAATAGAATACCATCTCCTTCCCCATGAACAATACAGGCATTTTACTTGAGTCTCGTACAATAAAAAAAGATCCCATTCAGCAATGTTGATAACGTGCTCTTAAAACTCAGGAAGTATTTGCATATTTTTGATAGCCTTATTGTATAGTCCACTACCCTATTGCTAGGACCCTATCAAATATGAGCTGGTAGGCAGCTCACTATTTTTTCCCATTCAAATGCTTTTATGCATTGAATAAATATATTTTTAAAGATACCTCCAGATTGTCTGAAAAGTACAATAGGTTGCAGCATACCATACTTCTTGAGCATTCCAAACTGTGTAGGGAGGTCCCCTCTTTTATCTACACCCCCATCCCCTGCCACACACATTACAAGCTCCGCTATCATCTACATCTGACCACTTCAGTTTCATTGCTCCTGTTGTAAGGGTATGTACAGGTCATCATTCGTGGGGCAGGGGGATGTCCTAGTTTAGAGTATTGAAATAACTTTAGGTAATAAAACAGGCAAAACTCTCCTCTCAGACTCAGAAGGCCACAGTGTGCATGGAGGAGGGTGACATCAGTCACAGAAAATATTGCTGTTTTCTCAGACTCAGCTGTGTGATTCAGGAATGAGATCTGAGTTGACAGCCCGAGCTGTAAAGAGTTAAGTAAGTGCAGCTCCCGACCAGCATTTTCCTGCTGTTTGCTTATCTGCCTCTGCAAAAGTGCAACATTTGATATTCCACTGATACTTGGTATAGGTGATGGTATGGGGTGCAGAAAATTGAACTTTTCTGCACAAAACAGGACAGGTGATAACCATAGATGTACTAGGTCTTTGAGAGTCATAAACAATCCTAAATCCCCTGTTTTTCCACTTCTGACCCTGTGCCTGAATCCACAAATGACAAATCAGTTGGTACCTCCTTGATAACTCTTTTACTTGTTCACTCTTCACGGAAGCATTTGGTATACCTGTTTATTTGCATAATCCATGTCATCTCTATTATATTTGTGTATTTTCTATTTTTTTATTTCTCTCTGTAATCCCCTAACATTTTTTCCATTTACTTTTCAAATCATTGAGTTCTCCTGGGGAGAAAATTCTATAGGTATTTCCTTCCAATGTTCTAATGTCGTCCTGAATTTTCATAATTTCTTGTTTATGTTTTATGGCTGTGTGCAGAGCCTACAGCCATTTGCATTGCTTGCTTGAAAATGGCTGACCGTGGCACACTTCTGTTGGGCTTTTGGAAGTACCCTTCTGAAAGTCCTACGAAGCTGGGAATGCTCCATAACAGTCAGCTGCTATGGAGTAAGAGCCACTGTTTCGGTGTTACTTCCATATTCCGTGTCAAGAACTGTGCATGTTACCATAGTGTGCATCGCATTCAGCTGCACACTACCATTTTGGGAATGGCAGAATGCCATTTACTGCAACTGCACATGCCGGAATGCTGGCGTGTGCAGTTGCATCACTACCACCATCTTGGAGATGGCTTTCGAAGGCACTCGCTCTCCATAGCTTTGGAAGCTTGCCACAGCCGTGATCGGGCCTGGCTAGAGTTTGTTTAATAAGCAAAGGATCCAGTAAAATTAACATTTATTTGTCACTTTTTCCCATTCTGACATAAATGCATTATCCTCCAAACCATATGCAGGACACTTCTGAATACATAAGCTTCTTGATATCTTTCTGTCTTGCCAGTACTTTGTTAAAGCTACTGCATGCATATTATATCAAATGTCTTTCTTCTTTAATATAGCAATTTATTTTAAATAATTATACTTTATTTGTCCACTGTTATTACTATAAACATCCTGATATCCTTCTATTGGTCGTGTTATCTTTCTTTCTTCTTCTTCCAAAATAGATAGACAATCTGGGTGGTCAGCTGAGCATGCCATTTTTTTTACAATTTATGAGAATTTATTCAGCTCTATCCACTCAATCCTGGAGCAAAATGGAAAGCCTGCTTCCATCAAAGCAGGTAAACAAGTAACTAGATACAGAACATTTGTGTTTCCCAGCTCCCAGGGACATATGACAAGTGCACTATGTAATAGATGGATCTATACAAAGTAAAGTAGGTTCTACCACCCTCCAAAAGCCTGTGGTTTTACCAGCACCTTTACCCTTACACAAGCGCAGGCCCAATGAAATCTATGATACCCAAATTGCAACACTACTTCTGTCTGCAGATCTGCCTCTGAGGCCTGTGCTTCTGCACTTGCAGGCATAAGACATACACACTGACTTCTGTCTGCAGAAACTGAGGCCCCTGTGGGGCCTGCACTTCTGCTGCTACAGATAAAAATGCATGATATTCAAACTGCAGCACTACTTCCCTCTGCAGAAGCATGGGCCCCTGTAGTGCCAGCTCTTCTGCAGCTGCAGGTGTATGACATTGACACTGACTTCTGCTACTGCATATAGAAATCCATGATACCCAAATTGCAACACCACTTCTGTCTGCAGAAATGTAAGCCTCTGTGGGGCCACCCCACACACACACACACACACACACACACACACTTCTGACTGCCTCTGTGGGGCCTGTACTTATGCAGCCACAAATAAATATCCACCAAGGTAGCACATCAGTGCTGCTATATTTGTGTAATGTGGAAACAGTTGTATGTTGTTTGTCATACCTGATGATGGCTGTCTGTGGTTGCTTGTGTTTTCTTGCCCTTTTGCTCCATGGTTGAGAGAGGAGTTAGGGTTGGAAACCCTATCGCTACACATACATTTGTGGCATTAAGCTGAACCCTAACTGGTGCATTAACACACTTTTTTTGTAATGAAAATATATACTGTATATATGGATATCTCAATTACCTTTTTTATAATGAAGCTTGTTTTTCTGACTGCCTATATAGCCACCTACTGATTTGAATGTTGGCCAAATATAATTTCATCTAGAGTTTTGCTACCATTTTGGTGGTCATGAAGCACTGTGTGTTGGTATAAGTTTTCATGGCTCTCGATACCGGTTCAACAAACATTTTCTAGACCAACGTTACAGCAATGGATTTATGTTGACCGCAATTGTGGTTGGCATAAATCCATCCAAGAATACTTTGTTTTCTTGGATGGCTTTGCCCTCAAACCCCATGTGGGGATATCTGCTTCCGCACCCTCATACTTAATATAATCAACTCTGAGTCAGAGCTGATACAGGGTGGGGGTACAAGAAAAGAAAACAGTGCTGGGGTCCACAGTGACAGGACAGCAACCTGCCGCTGTATCGCTATACTGTCGTTCATGGTAAAGATGCCGATGTTCGACTGGCATATCATTTTTTGTGAATCCTGTTTCGGTAATGCTTATGCTAAGAAATGGGCACTAGGAGTTGTGCTTGTGCTATACCCCATTACTATTATGTTTATTTTTCTTTAAGAACTACAGTAGCTGCACTTTGAAATATACACACCATATGATCAAGACTGTTGACTTATGTCATGGGATGCAGCCTGCTGAAGGACTTACTGTATCTAAATTGGCTGGAAGCATTTTTATTTTTTATTTTCAGTACTTAGCTTTTAGGGCACAGCTAAACATAATTCCATCCAGGTCTCCAGTATTTAAACTCTAAAGGAAGCAACTCATTGATAATGTCTTTCAGGTTCAGACTAGTCCAAACTATGAATGGGTGAGGGGTCTGTGACTGGGTTCTGATTTTGGCCAATAACACTGAGAACCATCTAAGTCAGTCCACCTTGGAAGGGATGTGGATCTGAGCTGGGCCACTTGTTAGAGTGTAGGAAACTTCTTTAGGCTCTTAATGACTCCATCTAATTTAGATCAGGAGTGGCTCAGATTTCTGAAAATTTGACTGGGGCAATCTAAGTCAATATGAGATACCTGATCAGTGTAGGGGAGGGATATCTAAACTGGTTTGCCCGTCCCTACTGTGATTCCCTGTATCAGTTTTCTACAGGTTGTGAAACCTTCTTTAAAGACCTCAAAAAGTTATGTGGCGTTCAGACTCCTGGAACACTCCAAAAAAATCCTGGCTTTGAAGCATTATAACTGTTGCTTTAATGCTGCATTCTCATCTTTCATCTATGCTCCATTTGCAAACTCAGCAGCCTTGCTGCTTTATCCCTATCTTCTGCTCAACAAGAAAGAGGCATCATTAATAGATGCATACCAATCTGAACAAGTTGATTTAGACCTAGCTTGATGGCTGCAGGCAAAAGATTTCCTTCAAGGCATGACCTGACATTTTAATCGAGTCTGTACTTTTTCAGACATGATCACTGTGCTAACCTTCTTATCATCTTCAGCCAGACTTGCACTGCTAACTGTGTCTGCATACTTTTCTTTGCAGAAATGATGAGCAATGCCACCAGTGAGGTACAAGCCTTGCAGTCCAATACATTAGTACAGTACACCCTTTGACACTGCTGGATAGTGATTATTTGTTGGAATTCTTATAGTCCTTTTCCCAGCTATTAACATAGTGACTGAGTGCACCATGAGTTATTCAAAAGGCTTGGCAGCATACAACCTTGCGACCTTACTAGGAAGACATTCCAGAGAAAGCTTCCTACTAATGTGTGCATTATGGGGTGCATGTCAAGTCTGTTTCCTCTATTTGGGCAGACTCACCTCCATCTCTTGCTGAGAAGCAAACCTTGAGACCAAATGTCCCAGAAGGCAGCAGTTCGAGTTAGCTAACTGGAAATTCATATTAACTATTAGCTCAGAGGTTAGACTGAGCCTTTTTGACTCATACAATGTAGTCTCATCAATTACCACCAGAGGTCACTCTGTTGTCAGTATATTTTCAGTGCTGCAGGGCTTTGCTATGGTAGTTACAGTTCTCCCACCTAGATGGCTCTGCTTTTCACAGATTACTTTTTTCTTTATAGAGCTTTTTTCCCTTGACCTCAATCTCAAGGATATTCACTGGTCTCAGGGATATACGGTACAGTGTTCAGTCCTGGTGCTCCCCGTACCGCCCCCCCCCCCAGGTCTAGCTGCCACCTAAATGGCTCCAATGGCTTTCCGTCCATGGCCGGCAGCTCTGGGAAAGAGATGTTTTCTCCACTGAGGCAGTCCACCAGGTGGACAAGGATCCAGTAGTTAGCAGTGCTTGGATCTAGTGAAGCCAAGCAACACTGGTATCATATACATGGTATGTGGGTTATTACTCTGTTTTTTGTCCATTGTTGTTCCTCCTCCCCTGGCATGAGAGAAGCCTCCTGGTGACCTCAGTTGCATGCAGCAACATCCTATTAAGGGAGGGAGCTGTCCTGGCCCAGCGCTGCGGTTGCTGTAGCACCAAGTGCTTAAAGGGTCTCTTCCAACTGCTGCACCATAGGAGTGACAGCTACTGTGGTCTGGACTGCCTCCTAACATTGTATCCTGAGCTTGGTTCTGAACTTGTGTCCTGCTACACAGCAGTCTTACGTACTGCAGCTGCCATCAGGGTGGCCACAGACTGCCTTTTATTATATACAGTGCCATGCAGTTCTTCAACATTTTAAAATACCTTTAAAACATTTCTGTTTAGGTTTCTTTTCTGTAATTTGTTGACTGAAGAAGGCATGTATCCAAAGCTTATTTATACATGTGGCCCAGGGATGGTAAACAACAGTGGGGAATACAGCTGAAGCACAGTTTGGGGATACAGTAAAATCTGAGTACAGGAATATATAAGCAAATATAAACAGTGAATAAACTATGCAAAAAATACAGCAAATGATATTGTATACATGTCTTGTACATTTAATGAATAAAGAAACTGGTTATAAAATAAAAGAGCAGAACTATTCTAATATACTGTATATATATATATATATATATATATATATATATATATATATATATATATATATATATATATATATATATATGGTAAAGGAACCCTTTTAAGGTTAAAGGTCAAACTTTACACCGTAATAACTGCGACCGTTCAATGGATTTGCCTGAAATTTGGAACACACAATCAAGAACCATACACCTTGGGATCTGCCCAGTTCATTACCAGTCAGATATATGACTGCAGAGTTATTAAGCACATCTGCGTGCACATTTATGCTATATGGTGAATTCTTTGCTCATGCCTACAGGTTGCATGGTTTGAGTGAGTGGTCCAAAACTTCAGGGAACATGCGCCAGGGTGCCTGATGTGCCTTTGAAGATTCGAAAAATTATTGAATGGTTCAAAAGTTATGCAAAAACAAGTTCCTATTATAAGTCAATGGAAAGGTTAACAAAAGTTCGACACTTTCGCAAATGCACTTTTACTGTTGCAAATGGCCCTAGTACTTTCGCAAATCCACCATTTTGTTTTCAGTTGGTGATCAGAAAAATGCTTGGCATTTAAAATTGGGACCATATAGGGACACAGTTCTTTTTGTGTTCACCTAGTCAGAGCCTGAGGATGCTAGCCATGTCTTTATTTGGGGGTTAAACACCCAAGAAATATGTTTTTAAAAGTTTTGGAAAAAGTACTTTCGCAAAGTACTGTCGTACTCACGACACTTTCGCAAATCTGTGCGAAAGCTTTTGCAAATCACGACAGTACTTTGCAACATTATGGCCAAAATGACAGGAGTTCTTTGCCACCTTGCTGCAAAAGAACAGTTAGGTCTTTTGGCCTGAAATTTGGAGGGAACGCAGCCAACATCTCACAGATGTGCCTTTTGGTGGTTTGGTGAAATAATATTGCATGCCTGCAAAGTTACGATACTCCGAAGTTGGCATTTTTCCCATAGACTAACATGGTGGCGTACGCTGTGCCTTTTGGGGCTCGTATCTCGAAAACAATGCGAGATACAGAAATCCTAGCCAGGAAAATCATGATTTTTGTGAAATTTAAATATTTTTTCTACGTCATGCGGTTGCTGAGATATTAGCAATTAAGTACTTCCAATGCTTGTTTTCAGCTTCGATGCCCATTACAATGCATACATTCTTTGTACACACTGTGTTTCTCTATGCACCTGTTCGGCAAAAACAGAGTACGTGCTTCCGTTACTGTTGCAGTTACTGTTTCAACTTGCATTTCTGTCCCCATTTGCGTTTTATGTTCCCGTGTACGCCACTGTGTGCATTACCCTTTGTGTTTTCATTTGCACTTGCGTTTTCGTTACTGTTACCATTTGCTTTTACACTACTGTTTCTCTTTGCATTTTTGTTTGAGTCACTGTGTGCATTGCCATTTCTGTTTACGGCAGTTCTTTCATTTGCGTTTCCATTTCTCTTTTGTTTTGCGTCTTCCTTCCTGTTACTGTTACCATTTGTATTTGCAATTCCTTTACTGTGCCCGTGCACATTACGGTTTGTGTTTCCATATGTGCTTGCATTTCCTTTTGCATTTCTGTTTGCTTTGGTGTTATTGTTACTGTTACACGTTACATTTGCATTTAAATTACGATACTGTGCCCGTCGCGGCGTTTCAGTTTGTGTTTCGTCCGCGCTTCTGTTCCCATTTCTGCTTCTGTTTCCTTTGGTGTTATTCTTCCTGTTATCTTTACCATTTGCATTTACAATTCCGGTACCATGCCTGTGCACGTTATGGTTTGCATTTACATGTGCACCTGCGTTCGCATTTCCTCTTCTGTTCCCCTTCATGTTCTTTTTGCTGTGACACTTAACATTTCCATTTTAAATACCACTGCCATCACTGTTCACATTACTAGTTGCATTTTTGTATGTGCTTCAATGTCCGTCTGCGTCACTGTTCGCTTCGGCGTCACTTTGCGCTTGCATTTCTATTAACATTGCCTTTACCATTTACATTTGCATTACCATGTGTGCCACTGTTGGCACTTCTGTTTGCGTTGTTGTTCCTGTTACTATGTCACAAGACATCATGTGGTGGGAGCGTGGGGCCCAAAGCACTCCTGCTGCCGCATTACATTCTCTATTTCTCATCATCATTCTAAAAAAGAAGGGAAATTAGAGGCAAAAAACTCAGTTTAATGCATCAGTTAGGGTTGTTCCACAGTGACAAAAATGAGGAAATTTGGTGTTAGGGTTGAAAACCCCCCTTGGATCCCCCACAGCCCACCTCCCCAACCGGCATCATGGTGCACCATGGGGTCATCGGTCCTAACTCTCATCCCATTTTCCTACACCTCAGATTCTTTACACATGTGATGGGGTGTGAGTTAGGGCCAATGACCCATGGTGCATCATGCAGATAGAAGGTGGCTGGGAGTTCAAGGGGATTTTCAACCTAACACCAAATTTCCTTGCTTTGTCACTGTGGAACAACCCTAACTGATGCATTAAACAGTTTGTTGCTCAATAAATATATATATATATATTTATATATATATATATATACAGTATATATACAGAAAATGTATATACAAGGTGGTAATGTACAATGGATAAGCGATTATGTTACTACTCTGGTTCCACGGCTTTCTCAATAAACTTTTTCTTTTTTTTGGGGGGCTAGGTCTGTGCTATTTTTATCCTCATACTATGAACAGAAGTGACCTGAACACTTCTGTGAAATCTTTCATTAAAGGACAAGATCTGGTCAGATCCACAATGACTGCTAATGCATTAATATGATAAGAGATTTATCTATTTATTTATTTATGCATGCATGCATTCAAGGTTTTACCAGGAAAGACATAGTGAGCTGGCAGCAGCTTATTTTCAGATGTGTCCTGGGGAAGGGGAAGGGAAAGGAAAAGATAACAGATACAAAATGCTTAATATAAAATACATATAAACGGAATAAGTATAGCAAAAAACAGGACAATTATACCTATGAATAAAGTGACAAAAAAGTTACTAAGCAGTAAGTTTTGGAACTGACCAAAGAACAATTAAGTTGTTATCAACTTAACAAAATAAAAACTAAAGGGAATGACTGATACTGTGGAAGAGATATAGGATTAATGTATGACATTATTTTATGTGTATTATTGTGATGTAAAAGTCTCACATTTACACTGTGATAGCAGGGTATTAAATAGCCGGTATTGCACTTTGCAATGCAAACTGGCTGCTGATGTGATCAATTTTTACTTTTGCATCACAAAGAAAAAAAATGTGATCTGTTCTGTGACTCTCCCTCATCTCAGCCCCACCACTTTCCCCCCATGTCCCCACAGGCACTCTCCCAGGTGCAATTAACTTTCTCAATGGCCTGCAGGGTGTTGCTGATAGTACAGTATATAAACAGTTCAGTGCCACAGCCCCAAATATCGGCATTCACTTCCAGTAGTGCTTTGCAGTATCAGGAGCGATTGTCAGCATTCAGGCCATGGTGGTGAGACTTTAGCAAACTGCTGGTGACACCCTGCAGATCACTGGAAAACAGTTAACTACTTGTGGGTGTCTATGTAGACATGGGTGGGAAGGGTGGTGGTACTAAGATGGGTGTTACAATGTTTGTTTTTCAGTGGGGTCCAGCTTTACACAATTTTACAGTGGATTTAGCAGTTAGTCCAGCTTTACACAATTTTACAGTGGATTTAGTAGTTAGCAGTGAGCACAGCTAAAATCCAAAATCTGATTTTTGCTGGGGTCCTGATTTTATACAATTTTACAATGTAGTTACCCAAAAAAGGTCAGTTAATGTGCAGTATCTCACTTTCACTGAGGTCCTGATTGTGCCTATTGTTACAGTGTATATCTAAAAGTGACCAGCTGAGATGCAGTATCTTGTTTTCAGAGGGATCTTGCTTATGGCAAATGCAGGTAGTCATTTACACAATTTCTTATTTCAGTAGAAGATGGGAATTTACAATATCAGCATGGGAACACAGAACTGATGAGCTGCTGACACCATGGAGAGCATCCTAATGTTATTTACAGTTTATTTACCCAGCACAGCTCAAATGAGTTGCAACATCTCAGTTTCAGTGGAATCCTGCATCTACCTGCCGTGTGAAGTACAATAGCCCCAATACAGAACTCTGAAGTACAGTCAGCAACAGTGTTGGCTTAGCACTGACACATTGACCACAAATACTGTACAATCACAATGCAAAAATGAATAAATTATTTCAAAAGTCAAACGTCGGTTTATGATTCTGGTTACATTAACACGGTACTTTATAATAATAATAACATTTATTTAGTTAAGCGCCTTTCAAGTTTTCAAGGCGCTGTACCTAATACATAGAAACACCAGCATAATCAATGCATACAATAAAACAACACAGCAAATATTACAAGATTAAAATAACCAATTACAGTATGACAGGAAATACCTTATCCCATAAGAAAGACTTTAGGGCCCTTTTAAAACCTTCCACCGTCGTACTCTCTTGGAGCTGTTTAACAGGCTGTTTGGTCAGTTTGCCATTTAAAACCAGAGAAACTCATAATTTCTGCATCAGAGGGTACCAGTTAACAGTGTTGCCACCGAGGGATGCTCTTCATGCTTACTTTTTGTTTGCATCCATGATATGAGTAAAACTTATGTGCAAGCAGGGTTTCAAATAACAGAAGTCAAACCTTTCTATAGCAGACTACAGTAGACTGTAGAACATACAGTATCAGTAAACAGATCAGTGTTTACTGATATTGCATGTTCTGTAGTCTACTGTAGTCTGCTATAGAAAGGCTTGACTCTCTAATCAGAAATTCTGCTTACGATATGTTTTATTTTATGTCAGTCTAGTTTTTAATATCAGGACAAAAGTCAGACAAAGCTGACAGTGTCCCTTTAAAGCAGAGGTGTCCAACCTCTTTGGGGTCGAGTCACATTTAAATTTCAGAGTAAAATGTGAGCCACAACAACATGTTCCCTTACCATACCCATATTTAACCATACTTAGCCATATTTAAGAGTTAAAATAATAACACAGTTATAGTAAATAGTCAATAATCATATTTTATTAAGTTACAGTATTTTTAATAAATAGTTGTAATGTTAAAATAATTTTTCAGAGCACCTCTGGAGCTTTAGATTTGCTTGCAGGCTTAGTCAAAGTAGCTTGTTGAGCACTCAGGGCACTTTTCAACTCCTGTACTTTGACTTTTCTCAAATGTAAAAGACTGTGACGTGCACTTGACACGTGATTGGCAAACCCCTCGAGAGCCACATCAAAATGCTTTGAGAGCAACATGTGGCTCATGGGCTACAGGTTTGCTAGCCCTGCTTTAAAGCCTGTAACTCCTAAGGTGTGAAGGTGGGGGTGATACATTATAGGCATTGCCTCAGTGAAGAGAGAGAGAGAGATTTCCTGCAGCACTGATGCATCTGGTGTGTGTGTGGGGGGGGAGTAGAAAGACAGCATCTCATTTGCATAATTGTAAATGTACACTGTGACTGCATGCCAATCACATCACTCACCTTATTCATCTGATGTAGTGACATGAAAAGACATTGTTTTTCAATCAGAAGGCATAATATCCAGGAGAAAACAGAAAGCTACTACAGCTCTAGTTGCATCAGTGTGGTGCCTTTTACCTGTGTATCATTGCAGGAAAATACTCTGCAACACAGTCCTGGCACAGGAGCTGTCACTGGAGTGTGTGTGTGTTTGTGTAACCAAGCTACCACACGTAGGCTGCAGAGTTTTTTTGCTTTTTAGGAGAATCGGTAGCAATAGCAGTAGTAATCTCTTTTCTGAGGGAAAGAAAGAAAAGTGTGTGGGGCTGTGGCAAGAATCAGGCTTTAAAGACACAGACCCTGTAATGCTGAATCAAGTTGAAGCTCTGAGACCCGAATGCTGAACATGAGAGAAGGAGAGTGGAATGCGGGACAGAGTGTTGCTGAGCAGGTCTATTACTGGAGGAGAGGGAGAGAACAGAATGCTGTGGAAAGAAAACCAGCTTTCCACTGTTTATGGAAGTCAGCTGTTCAGTATGTTACTTAGCAGCACACTGCTGGGCTGTACATGAGATTGTAATAAAACTGGCAAACCTGTAACAGAGTGAGTTTTAACTCGCAGCTTTCCACTGTTAGTGGGAGTCCTGTGTTCAGAAATGGAGTGCAGAGCAAGAAAATAGTGCCTCAGAGGAGGGGAAGGGAGAGTGAAAGAGACAACACTGTGTTGAATGAAAGGACCAAATATTCTTCAACTCTATTGTGCAAGGACACAGTCTAGGTATCTGGTCACATACTTCCACTGCCACTTCTTCTATTATGAGATAGCAATATGTCCCCATGACGCTGGCCATGCAGCCATAAAAAAAATGCCTTTCTCATAACTCTGTAGTGGTATCCAGTGATGATAATGACTGTAAAGGAGTGACTGTCAAAACAGCAACTCATTTACAGGACTATCCTGTTGGGCTACCCTGTAAGGGTAGTGACCGCAACAGTAGGGGAGGATGACCAGAAGGGAGGATAGAGAGGGGGAAGAGGTTTGTCTGGGGTAGTGTGCCTACTGCAGCCGAGCTTGCCATGTGGTGTGGTGGTGAGGGTGGCTAGCTCTGGTGCAGCAGGTACTGGGTTCTGGGCGGGGGGTTGGGGAGAAAATGTTGCCCTGGAGTTGGTAATCCTTAATCAGGGGGTGCGGGGAACACTTTATTTACTTGATGGATGTCTGTTCGCCAGCATGTGTATATCACCAATCTGCCTTTTGGCGCTATACACTCGCCATAACAGTGATCACTATTTTGCAATTGCTGTTATGACATGGAATCCTTTGTAGCACAAACCTGTGGTAGGCTTGATGTAAACTTTCAGATACTGTAGGTTACTGTGGACTCATGGCTGTGTTCAGCTAGCAGCATGTTCACAAAAATACTGTATGACATTCATGAAAAATGCATGAACCCACTTGAACTTGGCAGGTTTTGAGGTCATAGAGCAGAAGTAGATTTTGTGGGAAGTACTGTAAAAGCATGGAACATTCAAAACTGATCTCAGAGAATTGCAGCTGCCACTAAAAAAAACTTTAGTGAAACACAGACAAATGTGGCAGGCATTGTAAAAGAATGATTGTTTTGCATTCAAAGAATAGCATGTAGGACCCTGCCTCCCAATAAATAAAAATAAAATGCTAACAAAATATTGTCCTGCTACTGCAACCAAAACTGACCTCCTTCTCTTCCTCACCCCTATCCAGCTGCACAAACCCCACCCCAGTTGTTCCCAGTCATTTAACTTAGCGGAAATATCAGGTTCTCCCTCCTTTCATAACTTCAGTGAAGACAAACATATGGTCAAGGGTTCTGAATGTCAAAGAGAGGCACAAACATCCAAGAATAGCAGGTTTGGAATAGGTGAAAATGACCAATCAAATTCTGGACGTGCCCTGAGTAATAGTTTAACTTCAGGGTAACCCAAAGAGATGGTGAGCAGAAACAAGAAAATTCTGTGGATGAAACAGACAACAGGTATTCTTTTAACGGAATTATAGAGGCAAAAAGCAAAACAGTTAAAAAAAATGATAGCTGAGAGAACTGATGTGTGATATTTCTACAGCATATTTCCACTTTGCAATACTCATGAATCATGGAAAAATATTAATTTAAATTGTGCAGTTTGCAAGACTGTGAAAAAGGCAAAGTGACAACTATATGGAGATAAATATGTAGCTTTATGAGACAAACAGCCCCCAAATATGGAGTCTGTGGACTCCCTCCCCCGTATACAAGTTCATAAACTGTGAGGTTGTTAACTATGTATCTCTAGCTGAATTCTAGGGAGCTAAAGGCAGTATTATTGGGGAAGGCTGAGACAGGGGACAGAAAATAGAAAAATAATGCTAAAGGTTTATTCAATATGCCAGTTCACCAATACTCCAAATGCTTAAGAATATCAAACTGAAGACAAAAAGAGTAAGAGTCTGGATGGATAACCCCTGCAGATTTTGAACAGTGTTAGATGGCAGTACATTATTGTGCTTTTATTAGTCTAAGTAAATTAAAGTTCCTGTATTTAGTTTATTATGCAGTATGTGTGGGATTGTGCATGCTATTACAGGCAGCAGACTCTCAGAAGTAAAATCACCAGGCTGAGTGCTCTGGAACGCATGCTAAAAATACCCACAAGATGTGTCCATATAAGTTGAGGGGAGGCATTTCCCCCATCTTCAATATTGTTGATGACTACACAAGAAAAAGTAGCTACAGCACACATCTGGTTGTCACTGCATGTAGCACTTATAGACCTATATTAAGAGGATGACGGACTAGGTTTGAAAAGATATGGAAAGGGCAGTGAAAAGTCAATGGACTGTGCAGGACATGCTGTTCACTAGGAAAGCAGTCCAACAGAAACAGTGATGGACTAAAGTGCTGATGCTAACAGAGGCAATTGTGTCAGCAAATTTCTTTTACATGCCCTGGATCATCCACCCGTGAAAGAATACTTGGAGGACAAGCTAAAGCACATTGAGATATCCTGGAGCTCACAACTGAGAAATGTTTCACTGGATGACCTTTTGTGTTGAATTGCTTACGGATTTGATCGATGAGCTGCATGCATGCACTTCACTTTCTGGTGTGTAAATGAAACAACAGATGTGGACTGCCACAGTACGTACAACTTCTTGCTGTGCCCAATTAAAGGTGTGACAACAACTCTGAGACTTCACACCCAGGTGTCTACTCTACAGGACTGCATTATCTTGGGGACTGGGAAATGAATAGTGGAAGTCATTGACAAGGTTTAATGTACAAAACAAAAACATATCAGTGGCATCTGTGCCAGACAGTACCATCAAATTGTCTAAATGTTTAAGACATATAATTAGCCTTTTACTGCCTGAGTTTTCTGCGCATCTATTGGGTGCACTTCTAGACACCGTGTTGCAGAAAAGACCTAAAGGAGCTGGGAAAGTACAGCATGGAGCTACAAAGATGATTAGGGTGACTAGCAAGCAACTTGCATAAGGAAAAGGGGCAGCACCTGCAGTTGTTCTCCCTAGAAAAAAGAAGTTGGAGGGGTGAAATGACTGGGTTATTCAAAATCATGAAAGGATAAACACAAATAAACCAGAGCAAACTGTTCAGCAAAATTCATAGTAGAAGAACCAGGGGCATGAGTTCAAGTTAAGAGGTGGGGAGGAGACAGGAGGGAGGTAAAGAAGCATTGTTTTTCACCCTGAGAGTGATATGATTGTAAAACAGATTACTAGAACAGGTGATGAGTGCAGATAGTGTTCAGAGATTCAAGGGCACTACGTCACAACAGAGCCTCCATGAACAGTGCTGTCAATAACAAGCACCGTCCATACAGCGCTCTTCACAACAGTGGCAGGAACAAATGGCGCAGGTAAAAGCAGCACCACTGATAGCAATACATTGCTACCAGTCCAAAATCAGATTTTAGCAGGGGCTTTGGTCCCCTCGCCGGTAACTAAAATAATCAACTCAAAGTCAGAGCTGGATTACAGGAGAAAAAGTATCCGAGACCAGTATTAGAACCATAGTCTAGCAGTAGCTAAGCAGATGTAAGTAGGATAATACCACTCAGGCTACAGGATGCAGCTAACTAGGCAGGGCCAGAGGTATACTCAAGAACACAGATACCAAAATGGATATTAAGGCACAGTTAACCTCGGGGGAGTGGGAGGAAGTTGCTTACAAGCAGGGGAAGGACTTGGGGGAAGTCAACAACATAAGAGTAGGGAATACAAAGGAGACATTAATATCAGGGAAGGAGGGAATGCAAGCATCGAAGGTCAGGAACAGTTGCAGCAGTGGGTGGAGTCCTGCAGAAGGTCTTTCAGAGAGGAGAAGGATAAGGCTGAGCAAATGAACAGGGAGAAGGAGGACCTGATTTTTGGAAAACAGTAAGAGAAGGCAACTTGGCCTTTGGAAGTTTTCCTGTGGGGAAGGGAGAGGGAATCAATGTTCTGGCATACCTTTCAACTGTCACACATTAAGAGGTACATTGTCACTCATTTTATCTCTCAGAAACCCTCTATCTCACATTGACAAGGTGACATTCCACACTGACCACTGAGACTTTAAAGCAGAAATTTATAATAATATAAGATGCTACATTATCAGAAAAAAAATTATAAACAGGAGTTCATTTATTTCCGCAGTGTTCTGAGCTTACAATGTCATGTTTGATGATGTGTCACACATTTTATCCAGTTGTCTCACACCTTGTCACACATTTGGGTGATGAAAGGTTGAGAGGTATGTGTTCTGGAGGAGGTATGAATAAGACAGGGGGATGAAAGGAGGTATAGAGGTTGGGAGAGTAATTCAAACCAGTATTTGGAGGTGAAGCGGCAAGTGAATGAGGCACCTGGTTTCGAGGGAAGGGAGGAGAGAGTGGCAGCTGTGTGCCAGAGGGACAGTCAAGGCAAAGCAGCAGAAAGATTGGTAGAGTGGGTTAAGTCTGGCAAGAGGGACTTTAGAGTGGCACTGTAGACAATGTCACCATAGCCAAAGATGGGAAGGATCCTCTTTGTGACTATGTCCCTCTGGGCACTGAGAGGGATATTTACTTTGTTTCTACACAGCTAACCCAGTAAGGGGTGAAACTTGTGATGGATGGTATCATTGTGCTCTGAGAAGTCGAGGTGCTGGTCCAGCCATAACCCAAGGCACTTAAATATGGGCATATCATCAAGCATGGTACCATCAAGAGCATGGAAAGAAGGGAAGGGAGGGAGTCTGGTAAGCCTCTCAGAGGAGCCAAAGTTCATGGAGACAATTTTCTTGGTGATGAGGGACAAAAGGCTTGTATGGAACCAATGCTGCACACTGTCAAAGTCCTGTTATAGATGGGCAGTCAGGTCAGCTGCAGAGGCACAGGCGTAAACAGCACAGTGTCATCTGCATACATATGGATGGATTAGAGGAATGGGCAGAGGAAATCATTTAGGAAAACAGAGAAGCGTAAGGGGCCCAGGGCAGACCCTTTCGGATGCCAGAGCACATATGAAGTGGAGGGGATAGGGTGTCACCAATACAGACAGCTTGTGATCTGCCCTCAAGGTAGGAGCAGAACCAGCAGGCTGAGGAGTCAGAGAGCCCTGCTGTCTTAAGTTTGTCCAGGAGAAGGGTGTGTGAGTTAGCATCGAAAGCTCTGGCCAGTTCAGCAATGATAAGGGAGGTAATTTGGCCCTGGTCCACTCTGGATAGAATGGAGTTAGTGAGCTGGTGGAAGAAGGTGGGTATGGAGTGGGATATCCTGAATCCAGACTGGAAAGGTTTGAAAAGGAGGGATTATCAAGGAAGGGGTGAGTTGTAAGAGGACTGGGTATTCCTGGAGCCTAGCCAGGTGTGGGAGGAGGAGGAGATAGGACAAAAGTTTCTAGGAGTGGTGGGATCACCCCCTTTTGGGAGGAATGACAGTAGCCTGCTCCCAGGCATCACTGACAGAGGTGAAGGAGAAGAGGTTAAGGGTGTGTGAAATACAAGTAGGTTATGGCTGGTGTACAGAAGTACCTAGGTTTAGAAACAAGACTATCAGGGTTCATATTAGGGATGTGCAGGTCAGAGTTTCAGGTTCTCCCAGGTCAGGTTGGGCAAATCAGGACCAGAATCAAAACCAGACCAAAAGTAATATGTAATAATATATGGTGCAATCAATAGAACAGCAGAAGAGTACCATCACATAGCAGGTCTGGGGTTTGCTACACTGAAAAGGCTGGTGTGAACCAGTGGCATCATTCCTTCCTCCATCTGTTCCATGCCATCCACCCTCCTCCACTGGTGCAGTCTCACACAGATGTAATATTGGCCTTGCCAGAGTAATGCATGTTTGTCCTGTAAGGAATGAATGAAATACGTGCATAGATATAAGCAGGACTGTCTTTATGTAACTTTTTTCAAAATCAGTGAAGGGCCTCTACCACTGCCACTATGTGGTATATCTGTTCAGTGACAGATACAATGGATGACAAAGCAATGGGCCCTGATGGGATTCACCCCAGAATTCTAAATGAACTAAGGGGAGAACGAGTGACACCACTGACTACCCTTTTTAACAAATCATGGGAGGATGGTGTGGTACCTAAGAACTGGAGGAGGGCAGATGTAATTCCCCTTCACAAAAGTGGGAGCAAAGCAGAGGCAGGAAGCTACAGACCTGTTAGTTTGACCTCAGTGGTAGGGTAAATGATGGAATCACTTCTGAAAGAAAGAATTGTTGAGTACTTAGAGGCCTGCAGGGCACAGGACCCAAGGCAGCATGGATTCACAGCAGGAAGGTCATGTCAGATTAATCTAATCAATTTCTTTGACTGGGTGACCAAAGTAGTAGACCAGGGAAGAGCTGTGGACATGGCCTACCTAGACTTTAGCAAGGCATTTGACACAGTCACTCACAAAAGATTAATAAACAAATTAGACAGCCTGGGAGTGGGTCCCAGGGTGGTAGCCTGGGTAAAAAATTGGCTGGACAACAGGACACAGAGGGTAATAGTAAAAGGAGACCACTCTGAAGAAAGGGGGGTTACTAGCGGGGCACTGCAGAGTTCAGTACTGGGTCCGTCCTTTTTAATGTCTTTATAAGTAACATTGCAGAGGGACTGGAAGGAAAAGTATGACTCTTTGCAGATGACACAAAGATCTGCAACAGGGTTGATACACAAAGGGGTGGAAAGGTGAGAAGGGACTTGGCAAGGTTGGAGGAATGGTCAAAAGTATGGCAGCTCAGATTCAATGCAAAGAAGTGGAAGTAATGCACCTGGGAAACAAAACCCAGGGAAGAGTACACAATGGGGGGTAGTACTAACAACAACAAAATGGAAAGGGACCTGGGAGTAGTCATATCAGAAGACCAAGGGTAAGCAAGCAATGTGAGAAGGCAGTAAGGAAGGCTGGAGGGATACTGGGATGCACAGGAAGAGGCATCACCAATAGAAAGAGGAAGTTGTTATCCTCTGTACAGACAGTTGGTGAGACCCCATCTGGACTACTGCTGGCAGTTCTGGAGACCCCATCTCTGCAAGAACATAGACAGGATGGAGGCAGTCCAGAGGAGGCCAACTAAAATGGTTCAAAATCTGCACCAGAAGCCATATGAAGAGAGACTAAAGGAGCTTAATATGTATACCCTCGAGGAAAGGAGGAGAGGGGAACATGATAGAAACTTTAAGTACTTTAAGGCAATCAACAAAGTCCAGCAGGGTAGCATCTCTCAGAAAGAAAGATGCAAGAACAAGGGAGCACACTTGAAGATAGAGGAGAGACGGCTCAAGGGCAAAGTGAGGAAGAATTTTTTCATGGAGAGGGTGGCGGATGCATGGAACAGCCTTCGTGAGGAGGTTGTAGGGTCATAAAAAACAGTGGAGGAATTCAAGAATGCAATGAACAGACATAAGGCAATTCTGGTGAGGGTAGGAAGAAGTAGGCTGTTAGTTAATTAGGATCTGTAGCGTATCCAATAGGCAGGGAAATGGGCAGACTGGGTGGGCTAAGCGGTCCTTATCTGCCGTCAACGTCTATGTTTCTATGTAATGGGAAGAGTGACAGTGCAGTGGTCTGGGGGATGTAGTGGCAGGATTAGAATTATGAGGAAGACAATTGGAAAAGGAGACACACGGAGACAGTTTAGAACAGGAAGAGTAGCAGCAGTCTGGGGGTGTCAGGTGGCAGCAGCCAGCAACAGAATTATGAGACAAATGCAAAGATGAGTCACATAGGGAACAATTAATGACAGGACATATGACAGTGGTTTGGAACATGCAGTGGCAGCAACAAAATTATGAAAGAAGTGAGAAGAGCAGCCACATAGAGACAAATTACAACAGGAAGACTAACAGTGGTCTGGGGCGTGCAGTGGCAGCGACACACTTTATGTTGGAAATTATCGAGTCATAGAGAATTTAACTGTAATTAATATACTTGTGGCATGAATAGAAAAAAACAGAAACTTACTTACACTCACACCAGCTGCAGATCTACTGCACTGAAAAGGCTGGTGTGAATGAACCAGTAGACTTAATTCTTCCACCATCTGTTCCATCCCCACCGGTACAATCTCACAGAGGCATAACACTATGGCCTAGTCTGTGCAACAGATGTTTGACCTATATGGGAGGAATGAAAGACATGCAACAATAGATACAAGCAGAACTTTCTTTCCAAATCAGTGAAGGAAATGTATATAACTGCTGCCAGTATGTGATTAAACACATTTCAGTGACAGCGACAGTGGCAATAACAATAAAGGAACATGTTAGTGTTTTGTTGGGTCAAAACTAAGATTTCTTTTATTTAGAGATAGTGCACACAATGTACAGAGATGTGGCAATTTTTTAATTCGCTGGCAAAGTTGGTGTGAATCTGCCCGATCGCATTCTGGAAAATCTGCAAACTGTGCAGCTGAACCAGCCAACTTCACCATTCTTTGTTGTTTGTTTTTTACTTAAAAACAACTTCCCCCACCCACTGTGCTGTGAAACCACCTCCCCACCCATGAACATAAAAGAAATCAAAATACCACCCCACGGGCACCTTCAAACACCGCAAATATCTCCCTTGCTGCTGTGCTGTGCCACTAGTAAAATAATAGAATCCCTTCCTCCACCCATGTGCAAATACACTTCCCACCTCCCCCAACCAAGTCCCTGGTGTTTCAGTTTTATTCTGGTCCCCACAACCTCCCACTGCTCTACCCCCCTTCCCCCATGAGCACCTACAAAATAGAGGCTGTCTGCCAATAAAGAAAACCGTTCCCTGGTGCAGAGCATCTGCTCTGCTTGGTGCCGACGTATCCCACTTCTGTCTCATAAAATGGCATGAATCAGTGAATGCTAATGTCTTTGCTCCTAGTAAAACTTGATTGATTGAATTTTCAACCAGGAGCCAAGGCACCATTCATCAATTAAAATGATTATTTAGAGAGGGGAGTTGAGAGTCAGCAGTGAACAGAGCAGATACTCTTCACTGGGGGACCATTTCCTTTATTTGCAGGTAGCCTATATTTTGTGGATGCCTGTGAGTGAAGGAGGGAGATAGGACCAGGCGGGGGTTAGTTGAATGGGACTGGAAATAAAACTGAAATACTAGGAATGTAGGTGGGGGTATTGAGGGGAGTATTTGGCTCAGGCAGATGAGGGAAGGGATTCTATTATTTTACTGACAGTGACATAGCAGCAAGGGTGCTGTTTGCTGGGGGTGAAGAGGATGCCACTGGCAGGGTGTTTGAGGGGTAATTGGTAGCACCAGTAGATTTACCCTGTTATTCACCAGTGAATTGGCCGTTCACCAGCTGAAATTTGGCAATCTGCCTGGTGACTAACATGACAAACTGCAGTCCCCAGCCCTATAAATCTACCAAAATTTACATATTCTTCATGGAGTAAATTTCAGCAACTTTGCACATCATGAGCAATGTAGTGCCACTGCCTAGCCTATGTGAAGAACTCAGGAGCAGCAGACAGTAGCAGCAGAAGACAGCAGTTGCAGCAACAGACAGTAGCAGCAGCAGCAACAGACGGTAGAAGCAGCAGGAACAGACAGTAACAGCATCAACAGCAGCAGCAGACAGTAACAGCATCAACAGGAGCAGCAGACAGCAGCAGACAGTAGCAGACAGTAGCAATAAGGCTTTTCAAGGAAAGTCGAACGTTAGCATCCATGGAGCATTTTCTCATAATGTACTTTTCCAACCAGGAGAAAGTTGGGTAGCATGAAGAAGTTTAGTCATCTATCCTTTTAATATCAGACTCTTTTTCACCATGCTATACATAGTGCATGTCATAACTGTAGTTCAGTGTGGGCAAGCTGACTTTCAAAGATGCCAATCGTTCAACACATTTAGGAAGAAGTGTGGATCTGACTGGAGATATAGTCACCAGTGGTGTGGAATATCCTTCTGAAGATACACTGATGGGAAGACAAGCAAGATAACAGGCAGCAACTTGAACAAGAGGTTGCAAACCCACGAAAAAGGTGACTCAAATTGACGACTCAGTTATGAGTGACTCAGTTTGAACACCAGTTATGTGAACTTCGCTGTTTGCTAATTAGAATATTCTCCACCTGGCAGTATTGGACTGATGTGTGGAGCAGCACTCTGTTTGGAGACTAAAAAGAGTCAGCTATGTTCCTCCCACTACGTCATCAGAAATATGAGGCACCACAACCCTTGTAGCCTAAGCAGTGACTTTCACAAGCTACCAATCAAAATACAGAAACTTGTGACATCACTAGTAACCAAGAAGAGCCTATTCCTGCTGGTTCATGTGAAAGAGAATAATCTGGCAGTGATAAATGATTCTGCTTGGTAACTAGTGATGTCACAGTCATCGTGGTTTTAGAGTTGATGATGATGACGAAGGAAAAGAATTTAGTTTTTTTTAACCTCCAGACAGAGTTCTGCTCCACACATCACCAGGTGGAAAATCTTCTAATCAGCGAACAGAAAAGAAAAAATACTTCAGATATAAGAAGTGATTGCTGACTACATCTGAAAGTTACAATTAATTCCAGGCAGTACTCTAGCTCTTTAATCAGTTCCAAACTGGTTCTGCTGAGCTGGGTAACAGCTATGGACTGAACACAGACTCGGACTCCTTCATTAGTGTTGCTGTCTTTGGAAGGGCAAATTGGGACACTAAACCACACCTCAAACTTCACCACTAGTCCAACCCATTTTCATAACTGATCATGCACTGCTTCTCCTCCAAAGCCAATTGTTATGTCAGTGAAGACTTTACTGGATCAGTAAAAGACAACACTTAAAGCAGCAGTTCAACAAATGTGTTAACATACTGTACCCATTAAATGTTCTTTTCTAGGTTCCTCCTAGTTATTAATTTATCTGTTTAGTCAGTTATTTATTGAAATAATTTACCAGGTAAACATATAGAGATAAAGGAAATCTCATTTACAGATATGATTTGAGTGAGACAAGGGAAATACTATAAACAGTGTGCAGTGATATATACAATAAACAAATTGTTTGTTTCCTATAATGTGTACTTCAAATTTTTCTGGATCCAGTTCCTTTTCATGATCATAATATTATTTTATTTTATTTATTTGAATTTTGGTAACTGGGTAAGCCTGCTGAGCTAGAATGTCCCTTTTTCAGGGGCAACCCGGGGGGTAAAAGGGGAGGTACAGAGTAACAACACATATTAGCAACAGGTAAGTGCACAATAGCCCTTTTACAATATTCTGTAGTATACAATACATATAAATGATACAAGATGCAAGTAAAGTAGTTGTAATATTATACAGAAATGTGAAGCCAAAAAGAAATGATCATTCTGGAGGGAAAAAAAATTTAATACATTTCAAAATGCCTAAATTCTGTTAGAGACAGAAAAGTTTATTAGCAAATGAAAGTGGAAGATAACAGAATCTCTTACTGTTACAAAACATGTGGTCAGACTTTTTGACCAGCTTTGCTGCTGTGTTGTCTTTAGAAGCAGAGTGGATGAGAGTAGGTTAAGTATCTGCTAATGGTCTTAATGGCCATACCTTACCCATCCCAGGTTGATTGTTTTTACAGAGAAAGGGCTGTATTGACAACAGAACTTGGTGGTAACCTGGACAAGCAACTGAAACAATGAATGATATGCAAAATGTGTTTCAAAAGTATGTGAGCACTCAAAATGGTTCAAAAACCTGATATATCACCAAGAAAAACTGGATTACCAGATAGTGATCCTGAAAATTGGATTACCAGATAGTGATCCTGAAAACTGGATTACCAGGTAACAAAAACTTGACAGGCAGCAATCCTATCCTTCACCCTAGAGGTAGCCCAAGCAATCTCAGGTCTACTCCAGGAGGGGAACAGACTGGTGCTGGGGGAAGACTTCAACAAAGTCTGGGATCCAGTACTTGACAGAGTACACTGTCATAACCTATCCCTCCAAAAGTCCAGAAAATCTCTCTTCACACTTGCAAAAGAGTTCCAGCTGACAGATCACTGGTGTAGCCTCCACCCAATGGGCAGAGACTTTACTTACCACTCTTCACCTCACAGCAACAGCAGTCAGATTGACTTCTTTCTTATCCCAGCTAAGCAAATGCACAAGGTGCAACACAGCCCCATTGGGCCAATCATGATATCTAATCATGTGTGTGTAATGCTAGGGATAGGTCCCTCACCCTAAGGCTCACAGAGATGGAAAATGGACACCCACCTGCTAAACCAAAATGACTTCAAGGAATGGCTCATGAAAGAGATCTGCTCATCTTTTGAAATCAATGATAGCCCGTAAATCTCTAAAGCCATATTGTGGGACACCATTAAAGCATACTTAAGAGGCAGAATAACCAGCTTCACCTCACCTGTCAAGAAACATCAGTTATAAGAACTTGGGGAAAAAGGAACAGGCCCTCAAGGACAAGGAGAAGCATTATAACTCCTTACCTGATTGTGACTCAAAAATCTATTGGGAAATTCTGCAGTTAAAGTACCAAATAAAAACTCTAACATTGTCAGCAGCCCCAAAAGCAATAATGAGAACTTCTCATAAGTATTGGGAGTCTAGAAAAGCAGCATACAGACTCCTAGCTTACTGTACCAAAGTGAAACAACCAGCTAAACTTATTCGTAGTCTCCACTTTGTCTCAGGGGTTGTCACAAATAACCCAGATGAAATAAACAGGGCTTTATGGATGCCTATGGGGATCTACTATATATTCCTCCAGGTGATGCCCCCTCACCTAATGGAATTCCTGAAGATTACACAGCTATCTCACCTCTCGAATGATCAGGGAGCCAATATTGAGGCTCCTGTGACTTTGCAGGGAGTGCACTCGTAGATTAATTTGCTCCCCAAACAGAAAACCCAAGGACCAGATGGCCTCCGAGGGGAATTTTACCAAACATTCTTCTCAGAAATAGGAGATGACCTCATGGCCATCCTCTTCTTCTCCTACAACAACGGGGAGCTACTGCCTACAATGTCAGAAGCTCTAATAGTCCTTCTCCCAAAGCCAGGCAAAGATACCCACCTGGTGCCCATTGCCATCCAATTTCACTGATTAATGTGGATGCCAAAATCTTGTCAAAAATGGGGGCACTCCGGTTGCAGAAAACCATCCCCTCTCCTATAGCATCCCAACAAACTGGATTCATTAAAGGGCAGATGGCAATGGATAACCTGCATGCTGCACTTGATGTTATATGGGCAGCCTCTAAAGGGAAGCACCCAGCCTCACTGGTTAATATGGATGCCAAGAAAGTTTTCAACTCTGTCGAATGGGGCTTCCTTTATCCAGGAAATGCAGGCTATGGGCATAGGATGGTCATTTATCCAACATGTGTGTGCCTTTTCAGGAAGATAAGAGAGATCTCACTGACCATATGAGAGATATCACTTTTATCTTCACAGTTGGGTATATCACAATGGATATCTTGGCCAGTTGGGTATGTCACAAAAGGTTTGGAACTCATTTAGAATGTTCGGCCTCAGTAACAGTACTAACCGTATTCAAATGCAAATAACTTTAAAACGAAAAATGATAGCATTGTACTGTGAGCACAAAAGTTGTTCAGCATAAAAAGATCTACAAAATGAGTGATGTTTCATTTATAGCAACCTTTTATTTTTTTTTATAATTGACAAATAAACAGCAGAAAATGTATTTTTGTTTCACTTTTTCAACAAACAAATGCAAATAACTTTAAAATGAAAAATGATAGCATGGTACTGTGAGCACAAAATGTGTTCAGCACAAAAAGATCTACAAAATGAGTGGTGTTTCATTTACAGATACCTTTTAGTTTTTTTATAATTAGCAAAAAGCAGCACAAAATCCAATGTTTTCCACTTTTTGCAACAGACAAATGTAAATAACTTTAAAATTGAAAATAGAGAGACTCACAATTGTTGTATAAATTGAATATGACATGGGTGGCAGTGAGATAGTAGAAAGATCTCCACACGTTGTCATTGAGCTCTAGATATCCCACTTGTGGTTTTGACACTCATGGGGTATCAAGAGTTCAATGGCAGCTTGTGGAGATAGTTCCCCTATCTCACTCTCACCCATGTCATATCCCATATTTATCAAGTGTGTGCTGCTCCTATACAATGACCTGACTGCACAGATTCTTATGAACTTCTTCATTTCTGCACAGTTTCAGATAAGTAGAAGAACACGGCATGGCGGCCCTCTCTCACTCCTCCTATTCCTGACGGCGATGAAGCCTCTCCTCAGGAAAATCTAGCAGGCCAAGGAATTACAGATCTTCCAGTGTAGCCCCAAACAACTGAAAAAACTTGTCAATTCAGATGACTTACTGGTGGTAATCATGCACCCAAAGACATCCTTACCAGTCACATTATCCATTCTGAATTACTTCAGCATGTTTTCAGGACTAAGGGTAAATTAATGTAAAACTGAGGTTCTTCTACTCAATAAGCTGACTACAGAGGACTCCATTAGGCATTTGGGCATTAAGTGGAAGTCAACGCATAGCACCGATATCCCTACCTATTGACCATAGTACCTTGGTGGATATAAACCTTAACCCCATTATCATTCTCCTGGATGCAAACTTCTGCAGATGGAATAAGCTAAAGCCGACATTTAGTAGCAAGACTACAGCTTATAAAATGATGCTCTTCCCCCAAATCTTATTTTTCCTAAATAGTCTTCCAGTCCCCATTTGATGTGAAAAACTACAAAAATTTGAAAAATTATTCTTATTCTTGTTGAGGGAGGGAACCCAGCCCAGGTTCAACCTGCAGAAGCTAAGATCTCTAGGAAAACAAGAAGGGTGGGACCTACCATGGTGGCAGCAGGTATATGCCACAATTCACAGTGGTCGGTCCCCACCTCAGGAAACCACTCAGTCTGGAATGAGTTAAAACAGGGGACAGAGGAAGGCCCACCCTGGGCAGGAAGGAAGAGGGCACAAGGAGGATCCCCTCCACTGGGCCTCTCATCACTTTGGCTCTTTACAAGGTAGACCTGGTTCACACTGGTTCTCATCACTTCAGCTCTTTACAAGGTAGACCTGGTTCACACTGGTTAAACACTGCAATTGGGACAACTGCCATTTAGGGAAATGTGAACCACTTAGGCACAACCCCCACATTACTACTGAGGGTAGACCCAGCAGGTGGGATGACTGGGCCGCCAAGGGAATCCGGACACTCAGACACATGAAGCAGCATGCCTCCAGAACACTAGACTCATTTCAGAACTTCATGCAAAGATATGGCTTACCTCACTTGTATGTCAGGCACTATCTGAAGATATGTGACATGCTGGTCATCTGTAATCCTAAACCAACCCTGGACCTGATAGCTGATTATCCAGCAAATCTCTCTTGCTGGTGGCAACCACCACCAGACTCAGGAGTTTCCTGTTAGACCTCCACTGCCCCCAACTAAAATCTCAACATCTTGCATAGACAGCTGAGTTACAAGTTCCAATCCCTGATGACTACTGGTCTCTAATGATTACTAGCACTCATTCTAAATTTGGAGACATGCGCTACCAGCTGTTACAGAAAAAAAAATCATACATGGCTGGTATTGTATCCCAGAGGTTCTCCAGAAAATGGGACCTATGTCCACCGACAGGTGCTGGAGATGCCATGCCCACATAGGGCACCTTATCCATATTCTCTGGACATGTCCTGTCCTCCAATGTTTTTGGACACAGGCATTTGCAATTTGCCAAATGAACATATGACAGCAGGTTCCACAGGTCCCCACTTCTGGATTCTGGGGGTCTCTTACAGACAGTCCTATACAGGTAGGGGGTAAGCTATGGCTGAGATCAGCTGCACTAGGAGCAAAACTACAGATCCTCCTTAAATGGAGAACCCAACCCCACCCCCTACTTTCAGACTGGATGCCCACCTTGTCCAAACTGACAGAGTATGAGCATCTTACACACTGGGCTAACTGCAATAGCCAGAGATTCCACAGAATTTGTGATCCATTCCATAATATGGACAAATGTCAAGGCTGATCTGGCTTTAGGCATTATTAAGTTCAAGAGGATAATAACACAAAGTTTGCTATAACTGTCATTATAAGTTCTAATATCCTAGTTCTGGTGTTTTAATGCCAAACTTAAGAAACCTTATGTAATATGTTTAACCCACCAATGGTCTTGGGGACATTGTGACCCCATATGCAAAGAAAATTAATATAAAATGAATGGCAAAACAGTTCTTTCACTATGTATTCTCAAAATATGACGATGTCCACCTTTCTACACTGATTTATCATCAAAATTGTAGTGGATTTTGTATAGCAGAAACAAATAACTAAAAGGGTCTTGGTGTCATTTTGACCCCAGATTACATATACAGCAATTGCTTCATCAGTTTTTTATTGTAACATGTTTATATTTTTTTAATATTTTACACTTTTCATGTTCACATTTTAAAATAAAGTCATTTTAAAAACATTCTAGTGTGTTTTTCTTTGAAGTATGACATATGTGGAGTCATTTTGACCCCAAGACCTTTATTGTTAAGTGAATTATGGAACCTTAGGAGGGCTAAAATGTACCTGTTCTATAAGACTGTGTTATATTTTAGACAAAACATACTGTACACAGCAACAAGATAAAGTAGATAGAATATGATGTAATAGGTATATTCCTTAAATGTTTACAACAAAAAGTCTTTGCATGTCACAAATGTTTTGTTAACCTGATCTATTGTTTTTTTCTTGCATTGATCCCATGTTGACTTGTGAATCTTTAATATAAGATAAAAGCATTTTCTAAAAATAAAACAGCCAAGTGCTGACCAACTGGTCTTGACAATTTTCTGTTAGGGAAAATAGCCAATGCTTAAACTGCAACTAGTCCCTTGGGAAACTATCAGAAAGCAGCACACAGATGGACGTGACAGCAGGTAGACAGGCATGCTAGGTGGCAACAAGGAGGCATACTACACTGACCGACTGCCTACAATTTTTTAAAGAAAAAATAGTCAAGTGCTAAATGCAAGTAACTAACCCTTTGGGCAACTGTGACAGCAGCAGACAAGTGGATGTGACACCAGGCAGCCAGGCACATTAAGTGGCAACAGAGATGTACTGCACTGGCCAACTGGTCCTACAATTTTTTTGAAGCTAGATGAGCCAACTGCTTAAATACAACTAGCCCCTCAGGCAACTGTGTATGCAACAAAGCAGTAGACAAGTAGAAGTGACAGCAGACAGCCAGACATGCTAGGCAGCAACAAACAGAGACATACTACACTGACCAGCTGATCCTACAATTTTTTTTTTTTTTTAAGGAAAAATTGCCAATTGCTTATATGAAACTAACTAGTCCTTTGGGCAACTGTGACAAAGAAGCAGACAAGAGGATGTGATAGCAGGCAGCCCGGCAGGCAAGGTGGCAATAAGCAGAGGTGTACTAAACTGACCAACTGGTCTACCTATGTTTTTTAAAGAAAAACAGCCAACTGCTTAAATGCAACTAGCCACTTGGGCTACTGTGAGTGTGACAGAACAGTAGACAAGTGGATGTAACAGCAGACAGACAGGTATGCTATATGGCAACACACAGAGGCATACTGCACTGACCGACTGGTCCTACAATTTTTTTTTTTAAAGAAAAATAGCCAAGTGCTTAAATGCAATTAACTAACCCTTTGGGCAACTGTGACAGACCAGTAGATAAGTGAACGTAACAACAGGCAGCCTGGCATGCTAGGTGGCTACAAGCAGAAGTATACTACTGACTGACTGGACCTACAATTTTGTTTTTTGAGGAAAAATTGGCAACTGCTTAAAATGCAGCTAGCCCTTTGGCCAAGTGTGAAAGAGCAGGACACATATTTTATTGCAGGTATTTTTTTCAGCGTAGTTGCCATTGTCCTCAACTGCCCTGGACTGCCTCCTGTCAGGTACTGCTACTGCCTCAGTTTCCATCTCTCTGTTTTTTAAGACATTTTTTCTTTTAGGTATTTTTTCAATGCTGTTTAGCTCTAAACCTCTCCTGTCCAATGCACACAGCCACCCTGAACTGCCTCCTGTCAGGCCCTGCTATTGCTTCAGTCTCGCTCTCTCTCTCTCATTTTTAAGATATAAAGTTTTTAATTATTTATTTCAGTGCAATTTAGTGTTAGTCCTCCAGCCTCTGACCAGGCCCTGCCACTGCTCCAGTCTCCATCTCTTTTCTCTCTGATCTTTTTTTTAAGATGTTATTTTCTTTCAGGTATTTTTGCCCAATGCACACAGCTGCCCAGGGCTGCCTTCTGCCAAGCCTTGCTATTATCTCAGTCTCAGTTTCTGTCTCTCTCAGATTTTTTTCAAAGATATTATTTTCTTTAAAGTATTTATTCCAGTGCAGTTTAGCTGTAGTCCCCTGCCTTAGGCAGGACCCTGTGGCTGCTACTCCAGTCTTCATCTCGTTCTCTGATATTTTTTAAAGATATTATTTTCTTTCAGGTATTTTTTTGCAGTGAAGTTCAGCTCTAGTACCCCTCCTGCATTGCCAGTGCCCTCTGACAATGCAGCCTGCACTGCTAGCTAGGCCCTGCCACTGTCTCTCTGTCAATCTATTGATAGATAGATAGATAGATAGATAGATAGATAGATAGATAGATAGATAGATAGATAGATACTGTCTGTAGATAGATGGATAGATAGATAGATACTGTTTGTAGATAGGGACAAATAGATAGATAGATGGATAGATAGACTAGATAGATAGATACTGTTTGTAGATAGATAGGAACAAATAAATAGATAGATAGATAGATAGATAGATAGATAGATAGATAGATAGATAGATACTGTTTGTAGATAAATTAATGTAAAACTGAGGTTCTTCTACTCAATAAGCTGACTACAGAGGACTCCAGTAGGCATTTGGGCATTAAGTGGAAGTCAACGCATAGCACTGATATCCCTACCTATTGACCATAGTACCTTGGTGGATATAAACCTTAACCCCATTATCATTCTCCTGGATGCAAACTTCTGCAGATGGAATAAGCTAAAGCCGACATTTAGTGGCAAGACTACAGCTTATAAAATGATGCTCTTCCCCCAAATCTTATTTTTCCTAAATAGTCTTCCAGTCCCCATTTGATGTGAAAAACTACAAAAATTTGAAAAATTATTCTTATTCTTGTTGAGGGAGGGAACCCAGCCCAGGTTCAACCTGCAGAAGCTAAGATCTCTAGGAAAACAAGAAGTCAGTCAGACAGACAGACAGACTAGATAGATTTTTTTTTAATTCCAGGTATTTTTTGTTTACGTGCATACAGTAGTCCCCCTCTGTCCCTGCTCCCAAGGCCCAGTCCATCCCATTGCCTGCCCGACAGGCTGTGCTGCTACTGCCCCTCTCTCTCTGTCTCTGACCAGTGTCAGTGGCTCAGTAGGTAGCACACTCGCCTCCGAGGCTGGGAGATCAGAGGGCTGTGGGTTAAGTTCCCATCTGGCACTTAGGTTATTATCCCAGTACTGACACTGTAGTGCAGCATGAGAGGGGTGCTGCACTTCTGAGGTGCCGTCTTTCAGATGAGACGTTAAACCGAGGTCTCATCTGCCTGGATTGGTGGTAGTTCAGGTGGATGTTAAAGATCCCAGGGCACTTATCGAAAAGAGTAGGGGAATTTCCCCGGTGTCCTGGCCAAATTTCCCTCATTCACTAAAAATACCACCAACAGCTTAATCTGGTTCAATTTCAGTTGTTTATTATCTGTATTCCCCTTCCCCGATAGCCCCTGAAAAAGGGACTTTCTAGGCCCAGTGGGCTTACCGGGTCAACAAAATCCAACAAACAACAAACAAACAAACATTTTTTTTTTAGTCTAAGTATTCAGTATCCAAAGGTTATCCACCAGAATGCTGTTGTCTGACTCCAAAAAATGTCCTCACACAGCTCCCTGTCCCACCTAATCCACTGCCAACTACGCTGCACCAAGCCAAGCAGACCAACATTCACAGGTGCCTCTCTCACTGTGCAAGTGCTGTTCCTGCAGCAGTATGATTACAATCCCCCAAACCAACCCTCAAATGCACCCAGCCAATCTTATTCCCATATCTCCTGAGTGGCCGCAGAGGTAGCCCATGAGAGTAGCACCACACAAAAGGTGTCAAGTGATTTGCTGAGTTTTAGGCACCCCCACAGCTCCTGTCTACTGTTAATCCAATCAGTCAGCCTACAGGCTGTTAGCAACAGTGTCACTCACCGCTGTGCCACCTGGTGCCTCCTCCTCCAACCAGCTCTGCCTGTGGTCCCACCCACATCTATCTCCCCCCATCCTCCAAAGCAGCCATATCCCACACTTCAAGAGTCCTCCTTTCTGCTCCTTCTGATCGACTGAGTGTGATGCAGAATATGTATCACAATGTGATGCCAGTCGGTCTGAGGGAGGATGCTACAGGGATCTAGTACCTTCTGCTTCTGCCAACCCTGGAGGAGCCAAATAAGCAAATACATGCATTTCAGCTAATTATCCAATTGCAGAGGTGGCAGGTCAGAAATGGATTGGACTGTCTGTGTCCCAATTCTGGTCCACTACATCAAGCCAGGCAATACCCACCCTATCCAAATCTCTGGCTCATCCCACTGCACATC
The DNA here is from genome assembly GCA_016271365.2 of Neoceratodus forsteri. Classification (NCBI taxonomy): domain Eukaryota; kingdom Metazoa; phylum Chordata; order Ceratodontiformes; family Ceratodontidae; genus Neoceratodus; species Neoceratodus forsteri. The sequence goes on from CM028133.1 coordinate 13,088,797, forward strand.
TCTAGTTCATACCCTTTTGAGAGTTTGAGTATGAGACCCTTAAGAGTGGTGAAGTAAGTGGTAGTAAAGGAGAAGGAGTGTAAGAAGTGAGGGGTAGGGGTGGGTGGGAGCACGGGAGAGGCAGGATGGGGAAGAGAGAGGGACCAGGTGGTGAAAAGGAGTTGAAGACAGCAGAAACTGCATCTGGGTCAGTGATGTGGGACTTGCCAACCTTGAGGACGGGAGGGCAGGACTAGGTAGGAGGGGAGAGAAGTGAGGGGATGACTTTCCAGAACATGGAGGGTTGATTAAGGTTGTTCAGGACTATGGATGAGAAGTAATCAGATTTTGCTAACCTGGTGGCTTTGGAGCAAGCATTGCAAAGAGTTCAATAATTTACAGGGTGGCTGGGGAACCAGTGGTCCTATAGGACCACCAGACTTGGTCACTAGCTCGAAGATAGGCCAGCAGCTCAGCAGTGATCCAGGGAAGGTGAAAGCCTCAAACCCTGTTTTTCTTTTGGGGGGGTGGTAGTCCCATATAGTCATGCATTTATTATGGAAGGAGTGGAGGGCTAAGTTGACATACAGTAAGTTGCTGAAGAGATGGTGGACCAGTCAGTGACCAACAGATCTGCTTAGAGGGAGGTTAAGACCAGCAACCTGAAGGACCATAGAAGGAACATTTTAAGAGGAACTTTGGGGGGGATGGATTTTATGCACACAGCAGATCATATGATGGTCACTGAGGTGCATCAAGAAAGATCGTGCATCCCGGTGCAGTGGTACTGATAGGAGAGTACTGAGTTCAACAGAGTGTGGTTCAAGGATTTATGATTAAGATCAGTGGGGTCTAAAATTAGTTGGGATAGCTGAAGGGATTTAATGTTCTGACTTACTTTTTCACTGAGGAGGGAGCCAATTAGTATTAACATCTCCAAGTATCAGCAATTCACCAAAGGAGGAGGGGGAGCAGATGGAGGAGAGGCATTCAGTGACCGAAGCAGAGGGAGACCAGGGCAGCAGTACACTCCTGCAATGAAGAGAGGGACTGTGTGGGGGAGGGAGAGTTTGAGAAGGAGCAGCTTATGGGCAGCGGGGGCAGAGACTGATAGCACAGGTACAAATTGTATGCCAGAGGAGAGAGATAGATTGCAAACTCTCTGCCTCTCTCATGGTAATCCTGCCTGACTATGGAGCAACCTGGAGTAACACTGTAGTTTTTTTTAAAATAGTATTTACCAACTAGGAATAGGCATGAGCAGTGCTGTTATTCATATCTGAATATGAATAGTGCATAATTCAGTGTATTCAGGAAATACGATTCATTATTCCCATGCATGTATTGTATATATATTTTAGTTGCATTTAATCCAACTAGCTAGTGCTTGTGAAAGCAGGCTGACAGATATAGCTTTTAGGACCTTGTGTAGCTGCTCTGTTCTACCTAGTAAAACCTTTTATTCATGACTCAGTGTTTTTCCTGTCCCAGAACTTTCACGATTGCTGGTAGGATGACAGCTAAAAACATACAGCTCCCCTTGTGCCTCCCTCATATGTTGCCTTTGCTGTTGGTTGCCTGAGGGAGGGAAAAGAAGCCTTTATTTATTTATTAAAGCTCCCTTTATGGAGCAAACATTTACAGTATATCATAAAAGAAAACTGTTGACAGGAGCATAATTACTTTTTTCCCTAGTTCCCTCCCAAGAATGCTGTCAGGTGTGCACAGAACAGCTATAACTCAGGAAGGCCCCGAACCAGGGCATTCCTTCTTGACTCCCTCCCTTGTGGCTGACTCACTGTAATGAGAGTCAGCAATTTGATAGGTAGTTTACTGTCTCGCTTTAGCACCAAGGAGTGTGGGGTGAGTGACACATCTCTCCCAGCTACCCAATGCCTTTCTTAATATGGGCAAGAAAGAAGGGAAAAAAATGCAGTCAGTCAGACTGAGGAGCAGGCATATTAAATCAAACAGCATTAAATTAAAAAAAACACTTTTGTCTCCTTCCTGCAGTGAAGACAAGGAGAGAGAACACTATTGCACCATTTATTTAATTTCCTAGCAGAAAAAAAAACATTTTAAAAATGTTTTCAGCCCTCAGCACAGGATATGGCAGGCAAAGGTGCCACAGACCAAGGGTCTGTTTTTGATGTGGGGGAGGGTATTCACCATTAATGGTAATGTACAGAAAATAGGAGAGGAGGGGGTAAAGAAGAAGAACAAAAACAACAGTAAAAAAAAAACAAGAAAAGGAGACAGAAGACAACGTAAGTTTTGGGGGTGACGATCCATGAGAGGCCTGCTCTTAGGTGTGAACAGAAATGGAAGCTGTTGCTAAAAACTTTGTTCAAAGATGGGAAAGCATTGGACAAGATCAATAGAAATAGATGAAAGTACAGTAAGTTTTTATGTAACTAATCCAAACCGAAATGGGAGGCCTTGATGAAGCAGTTTCACTTTTACTAATTTCCTCTCTTATTTGGATAGGGCCCATGAACCTACAACAACGGGTATTTTGAAAGGAGATGCATGATCTGGTGACAGTCCTCAAAGAATATTTCCAGCTTGCCTTCTAACAACTGTGCTGTTCTGTAATTTTACAGAAGACAAGGAAAGCTGCCATGTTTAGAAACACAGAACTCGGTCACAATGGATTTGGGAAGTGTTGAGCTCAAAGGCATAAATCAGCACATACTGCACTCAGGAACAATGCTCGGATTGGCACTTTGCATGTAACAGCTTTTAGCAGTGCTTGTTATTACCAGTAATACATGCAAGTACTTGTGATGCAGATGCACATCAAAGTAATCCTTTTATCATGGCTGCAGTAGGCAGATCCCTGTAGACATCTTGCTTCAAAAGGCACTCAGCCTTACTTCAAGCATTCTTTCCACAAAAGTGAATTAAGGAGGCAGTATAGTGCAGTGGTTTAAGACTCCGAGCTGCAAACCTGGAGACCTGGGTTTGAATCCCACAGCTCCCACTTGCATACTGGGGTGACCCTAAGCAAGTCACTTAACTTCTTTGTGCTCCCCGGTTGCACCTGTAAACAAACTTTCAGCTTAGTGTATCTCTCCTGGTAAAACAAAGGTAAAAAAAAAAAAAAGAACATGTTGGACTTGCAGCATAGTCCCCTATGCCAGATAACAAAGTTCCTTCCCAAAAAACAAGAAAAAACAAAGTGCATTTACTTTGCAGTTGCAACACCTCTCCTACTTTGCTAGAGTCACATATCAATCATTAGTCCAGAATTCCTTTATATAACATCAAGTTCTGTCTGTAGGCAGTAAGGGTTAATGGTGCTGTGGTCAATCAGTCACTGCCATGTTGTTTCCTCTAGCTTTCAAAATTCTCACACTCACACACACACACACACACATACACACACACACACACACACACACACACACACACACACACAGCCTGGTTGGGAGGTCAAGGAGATCAGAGGAGACTGATACAGCTCATGTGTTTTAGAAAAACATTAACACTAGACTTACTATTCTGCAATTTAAGCAACCACAATTATACTATACAGTTTATATCTGCACTGATACTAACCACAAAATGAGATTTTAAGAAAAGTAGCACAAGAAACAAATACAGTATATCACCTTTCTTACATATTTTTCACTACCATCAATAATATCATTTTGCAGCCATACTGACTCTTGCTAGAGTTTGTTCTAAAAGCAACAACTTGCTATAAATTTAGTGCAGCTGAAGTTTTCCCAAACAACACTGTCCTCTGACTGAGCCCTGAACATTTTCTTATTGTTTGTAATTCCCAACAACTGTGACACCCCAGACATATATGCACCTAACATGCACACTCCCGGTAGATGTTTCTTTGCAAAATTGCATTTCAATGCAGCTACTGTATTTGAGATTTTATTTATTTATTTAAGTCACTGGTAACCGGGTAAGTGCACTGATCCAGGGGATCATTTTCAGGCATGACCCAGGCCACACAGGAGGCAGTTACAGAGGTAGTGACAAGTTATACAATGCATACAAGCCATGTAGATATGCAGACATCATTGGTGGACAAAGTGGATATACAGACATCATGGGTGAACGAAGAAAGTGACACAGGAAAGTAAAATTGATGAGAGGCTAAAAAACAATCAGTACATTATGATAAGCAACACTTATTATACAATTATTTACTAAGGACAAGTGGCCAGTGCAAATTAATGCATGATATAAAAAAAACATACAAGACAATAGCCAAGTGGGAGAGCCCAAGAAACAGGTCGTGAGGGATGAAAGACAGGAGTCCAAAGAAATGAGAGAGGGCAGGTTTTGGCCAAAGCAGCCCAAGAGGAAAAAGTCAGAAATGTGTGGTGGGGGGTGGAGGGTGTTATCCAAGTTAACAGCAGCGTAGCCTCATCAAGCAGCCAGGATTTGAGATGTGTCTTCAAAGTGGCACGGAGTCCAGAGGGTGGATGGGCAGGGGAGTCTGTTCCACAGGGTGGAAGCAGCTACAGATAACGCTCTGATACCCATAGTCGAGGAGACTTTTGGGATATCCGGGGGGGGCTGAGGATGCACACAGGCACCTCGAGGGAGTTCTGGTCTTGAGGAGAGACATATAAGGGGAGGTTTCGCCATGCCTGATGGCGCTGTCCAGAAGGCAGCCAAGCCTGTAATCAAATCTGCAGTGTAGTGGGAGCCAGCCAAGAGTCTGGTAAAGGTGGCAGTGGTGAGTGGAATATGGTGCCAAGAAGAGTGAAATGACATGCTGTACATGGAGCAGAGTGCACACACAAAGCTGAGAATGTGTGAGTAAACAGGAGAGCAGTAGTCAATCCAGGGTAGCAGGTTGCCTTGGGCAATGGCTAAATGGGCTTCTCTAGTCAGGAGTGACTTTATCAATAAGCTGCACCAAGTTTCGTTGTCTGAGTGGATAACAGAGGAGATATGATTGGAAAAGGAGAGGGATGGGTCCAGGATAACTCCCAGATATTTGAAAATTAGCACATTTTCAAGTACAGTGTCATCCAGTGAGACTACTGAGGTTTAGATCCAAATAGCATAGATTTAGTTTTTTAGCATTAACAATTAGGCAATGTGAGTGGAACTAGGTGTGCACCACAAAGTAGTTATCGGATAAAGCCCTGGATTTATTCTCAAGAATTTTGTCACTAGTGAAGAGGACAAGGTAATTTGCATAAAATAGGGCATCACAAGTGAGACAGTCAGAGGAGAGAGAGTTTATAAATAGGGAGAATAAGAGTGGGCCCAGGATGGAGCCCAGAAGTACACCGGTAGTGACTGGTAAGGGCAGGGGGAGGTGGAAGATCCTATATATATCGACTGATATCTATCTGAATGGTAACTTTGGAACCACCGCATGGTCTCAGAAGAGCAGCCAAGGGTGCAGAGGGAGGAAAGCATCAGGGTGTGGTCGACTAGGTCAAAAGCTTTAAACCGGTCAACAAAGATCACCCGTTGCCCTTCTAAGGTCCACATTTCTAAGAATATGATTGGTAAACAGGGCAAGGGCAGATGTGGTGGAGTGATGTTTACAGAAGCTGTGTTGCTGTCTGGATAGTAGGTTGTGTGTGTCAATACAGTCAGACAGTTGTCAGTGGACAATCCTTTCCAGGAGTTTACTAAAGTGGGAGAGCAAGGATATAAGACTATAGTTATCTGGAGATAGCGAGTCACCAGTCTTAAAAATCAGGACCACCCTGGCATGCTTCCATGTGCTTGGGCACTGAAATAGTCAATGCCAGGTTAAAGAGGAGTGAGTGAGTGGTTTTAAGATGGCAGGTGATATAAGTTTAAGCATAATAGGGAAAAGACCATTGCTACCCCAGCTAGGCACGCTCTTCAGCAGTTTGGCAGTGTCCCTGGGGTGATGGTCTGGAAGAGAAAGAGGGAGGGAGGAGTTTGAAGGGTATGGGTTGGGGGATGATCAGACAGACCAGTGGTCACCATGGGGTGGCAGCTTGCTAAGGAGGCAGACAGGTCTGTGAATTTTTATTGTAGGCCTCGGCCAGAGCAACAGGGTGACCCAGACATCCAGAGGAGTGTCCAGGTGAATAATGGGGTTATGAGTGCGTGGGTTGAATGAAGAGCCAACCTCACCCTAGAATCGATGGGGGTCACCAAGACTGTCCCTTTGTTTGCCTTGAAAGTAGGCATGCTTTCTGGCAAGGGCTGACTGTTTACAAAGGTTTTGAAGCCACTGGTATTCATTCCATTGGGCAGGGGATGGGGCTTTTTTGTAGGCTGACCATAGCATATCCCATTCCCTCATGGCCAGAAGATCTTTGGTAACCCAGTGCTTACAGCCACCCTAACCTGGTGAGTAGTTATGGGGAAATGTTGATTTTTAAACAGAGAGTGCGGCTGTGAAGAAACTCTCAGCCTTGGACACATCAGAGAGGGGTGTAGAAGGCTGACCAGTTTATTGCTCGAACATCATGAAGGAGGCAGGGGATGTCTGGGTGACTGAAAGTATGGAAGGAGAGTAGTTTAGGGGGTGGGCACTTGATCTTAGAGGCCCAGACCATGTAGGTGGGGATCGCTAATGGCATTGGACAGACTGACTGATAGGAACACCCTGTCCTCTCTATTGGTGATTACCTAGTCAGGAAGTGTATGGTTTGGGATACTAGGGTTGTGCTTGGTGGGGATGGTGATAATTTGGACTAGGTTATAGAGCTTGAGTTGGTTAGAGTAATCAGGTTCCTGAGCAGTAAGCCAGTCCAGGTTGAAATCCCCAAGGAGGATGGTGTCCCTGGCAGGGGAAAGGCTTTCCATCCATTCAAGGTGGGCGGTGAGACCTGCTGGGTGTCCTGGAGGGGGGTTATGGCAGCAATCCACATACATCTTTTTTGCTGTACCTATGGTCAGTTCCACTAGAAGCCACTCACTGGGTGAGCTAGGGTCAGAGTGGAGGACGGAGATAGCAGAGAAAGGCTCACAGATGAAGATAGCCACCCCATCACCCTTTTTCTTACCAGACCTGTCATGCCTCAGCAGGTAGAATCCTGGGAGATAGTAGGCAGCATCAATGAGATGGGGTTTTAGCTACGTCACGGAGATTCCGAGCACATGTGGCTTGTATAGGGTGACCCAGGGTTCAAGGTTGATGAATTTGGAGGAGAGGCTGCAGAGGTTGATGTGTGCAAACTTCAATCCAAAGGAGGAGTTCCATATAGAATTTAAATGATCAATGGCGGTACATGGGTGGCCAGGATTGGTCTCAGTGTCTCCTGCTAGTAGAAACAAAGAGAAGAGCAGGTGATATGCCATGGGCAAATGTTTTTTATTTTATTTATTTGGAGTCTAGGATTACAAGTACCTTTGAGCCAAGGCTCTTTTACAAAGGTTCCACGTCAGTTGAGGTACAACAAACATTACATAGAGTTGAGTAACAATGCAGAAATGGTGCACAGATATTTTTAAGCAGCTGAAATACATTACATCGAGGGAAAGTGAGTACCAGGGGGCAGGGTAGCCAGAGATAACTGAGGCTTGGAATGGACACAAAAAGAATGGTGCAGCCATGGGCATTTGTCAGGCCTCAAAAAAGTGCTTGGAATGTGGAAGGGGGATAGTAGTAGTAGAGAAAAGGCAGACGCTGAGATGGTAGGCATCCTGTTTGGAAAGAAATGCAAAAAAAATCAAGGCCCATGGGGGTACCCACCCACCTGACAGTCGGATGGGGTGATGTCAAGGGTGAAGGAGGGGGTGAGACAGGATAGGAGCTTCTGTTCTATGGCAAATATGGAAGCACCAAGATCAACAAGGAGTAGGGTGCCTAGCAGCGAGGCTGCCAGCAGTAGTAGCATAGCCCACCTCATATTGGAGAGCAAGTTTAGTGACAGGTAACTAGATGATCAAAGTATCGGGGGGGTGGCTTTAAACAAGAGGGGATAGGAAAGGTAGGAGGAGTGAAAAAGTACACGGCCAAAGTGGCTGCTCCAGTGGTGTAGCGGATAGGGTGTAGCCTCCAGGTGGAGAGTCAGGAGTTCAAAGAGAGGGTGGGGAAGAAAGCACACCTGAATGAGCAGGAGAGTAGTGTGTGTTCTTGCAGAGGATGCAGTTGATTAGAGCAAGGGAGAAGTACAAGTAGAGAAAGGATGTAGGAAAATTGAAGGGACAGTATGCTGCAAAAAAATAATGTCCCTCTGGTGGCTGAATCTTTATAGTATGCTAATGGAAACTGGACAAAAAAAAGCAGTACAGCTCCAACATACAGTTCCAACAATACATTTCTAGTTTTATATTAGAACCTTTCAAATTCAGGGAGATAATGCAGTTTACATTAATAGCAGTTCAAAATCAGGGACAGAAAAGGCACAGAGAAGCAAGGCAGAGCAGTTACAATTAAAAAATCAAAAAGGAAGTAGGGATAGAGTAAGCCCAGCCAAAAGCTTAATTCTAAAGGCAGGGAGCTACAGTCTTTAGTGGCTCAAAGTATCAACCAACAAGGGGCAGCGAGACCCAAGAGCTGTCCAATCAGGGCTTGGAAGGCAGTAGTGGATTAGCAGAGGTGAAGGCCGCTAGGTAAGCCATACCTGAGAGTGCAGCATTGGTCAGTAGGAGAGGGCACAGTGACTGAAGCAGAAGCCACATCCCAGATGTTGGATACACATTGCGGGCGCTTCCAGTATTACATCTAGGAAAAGACAACCAAGCAGTAGTAGTGTGCAGAATTTTCAAATTCCAGCAGTATAGAATTTTGCAGAATTATTCAAATTCCACTGAAATTCTGTCAAATTTCATCAGAAGTGGAACAGCAGGATTCTATAGTAGAAAAATGTGGAATGGGTTTTCCGTGACATTTCTGTGGAATTCTATTCCACGGATCTCAATAGTTTCCGGGGAAATGGTTGCAGAATGATTTTCTGTGGAAAAATGCTGTTCTGCAGAATACAATTCTGCAGATCACTGCAGGCGGAAATCCGCAGAAGGACCAGGAAAATTTCAGTGGAAATTCCCCTGGCAGAATGCTCATTCCACTCTAATTCCACTGGCAGAATTCCATATTCTGCACAGCACTACAAAGCAGATTACATACTATGAGGGTGTGTAGTCAGTAAAGTCAAGGAAGAAAGGGATATAAGTGTTTTGGGAACAATGTGATCTTAAGTGTACAGGCAATAATAAACAAGCCAGTATGAAACAAACAGTACTGAGCTGTATACAAAATAAATGTTACTAGTAGGCCCAAAACTGCCATATGACCTTGATACCAATCCCTAGCAAGATCATATCTTGGCTACTGCTCATAGTTTTGGTTGCCATATTCTGGGGTGATGTACAAAACTAGAGAGGGTACAAACATTAACCAAATCTATCACACTGAAATGTGAGATCCTGACTATAAGACCAGGTTAAAAACTTTACAACAACATAGCCGGATAGGAGACTTACCAGAGTAGATCTCATTCTGTTACATCAGATATTAAAGATTGAATATTACATACCAAGATGGGGTTTGAGTTCAAGGCAAGTGAGCACATCATGGAGGTCATAATAACTAGCAGTTGGCAGAGAGCTATTACAAAACCAATAACAGTGGATTTTATTTACACAAAGGGTAGTGAAGCCTTGAACAAACTACCAAGTAATCATAGCCACAGATATAAACAAATTTAAAGAACTGCTAGTTGATTTTATGGATAGGTTGAACATTTTCAGCTACAGTCACTGAGTAGTGGGAGGTAGACATAATGGCTTGGATTCACAAGGGCCAGAATGACACATGGTACTCACACCAAAATTTGACACACATTCGACTTGCATCAAAGTTTGTGTCGAGTCCTATTCCGTAATGTACCTTGTGTCAAAGCTGAGCCATGTTGCAAAGCTAGCTTGCACCAGACTGGCGCCAAAATATTGGATGCACCATGTAGCAACGAGGCTTGCATCAAAAAATGCCTCAACATCCCCTTTCAGATTCTGAAAGGTGGAAACTATTCAATTTGTGCAGAAGATAGCAAGTACCTGTTAGACCAAGGTGTGCTGCAGTGCAGGAGCACAAGAGTGACAGCACAATATGACTGATCCAGTGGCCCTCCTGGTATCAGGTTGGTCAGGCAAGGTGGCAGAGATGAGGCCGACAACAGGCTGGCAGGGTCCAGGAGAATGGCATGCCACAAAAAGTGCACAGAACCACCAAGAGACATGCAGCGTGAGTGTACCGGAGGAGGACATCATATCAGGACCCGACTGAGGAGCAGTGCATTTCACACTGCCACCTCAGTAAGGCTGCCATAACAAAGCTGTGCCAGGAGCTGAGAGTGGATCTACAGAGTACTACACAAAGAGGGCACCCAACTCCCATGGATGTCAAGGTAAATGCAGCACCGTGCTTCCTAGCAACAGGAAACTTTCAGACCCCGACTGGTGACACCGTGGTTCATATTTCAGGCCTCTGTGTCCAGGTGCCTCAACCAATTCTTGGAGGCACTGCTATGCCTGGCACAGAAGTACATCAACTTCACAATGGATGCCCATCACCAGCAGGCAGTGAAGTAAGGTTTCTATACCACTGCATGATTTCCATAAGTACTTGATGCCATTGACTGTACTCATGTCACCATCAGAACACCTGCAGCAGAGGAGGAGGCATATGTCAACAGAATAGGCTTCCATTCCATTCCATGAACGTGCAGATGGTTTACAACAGTCAGTGCTGCATTCTGGATGTAGTCGCCCAGTACCCTGGATCCTGCCATGATGCCTACGTCTTCTGCCACAGTATCCTTTGTGAAGCATCTGAATGGGGAGACATACATGGAGGTTGGCTGATAGGTAGGTGCATGTGCCACACACCAGTACAGTATGTGGTGCGGGGTCCATGTATAAGGGGTGTACACACACAGACCAACATGTGCAAATCACATACCAGTCAATGGAATGGCATGTCAGTCATGTGAGTATAGCATGCTACAACACAATGTGCATAGCACAGTAACACTGAAAAGTGGCCTGCATGCAATGTTTCAGGCCAAAATGTATGGAGGGTGTTGCCAGTGAGCAACAAGCACCATGCATGTCGTGTTGCAGGGAGGGTGAGGCACATGGGCAACCATGGGTGGTGTGTGAGATGGTGAAAGGGCCAGCAGTGGCAGGACTGCCAGTTTGCTGGCATGCCATGATGCCACCAATCACCCAGCACCCCTCAAGGATAATGGGGTACACACAGTCCTCCAAGAGTAACTGATGTGTTCTAATTCCAGAGATGACAGTGGCTATCTACAGCTGCCATGGCTCAGGACACCACAAAGGCATCCACAGACAGGCTGAGATTGGGTACAATGAGGCACTCACCTCCATACAGTCGGGTGATTAAAGGACCTTTGGCCTCCTCGAAATGAGTTTCTGCTGCCTGGAGAGATGGGGAGCACTGCAATACACCCCAACCATAGAATTTAAAATATTTCTGGCATGCTGTGTAGTGCACAACATTGCCATGATGCACCATATCACCATGCCAGAGGTAGACATCAAACAGGGTGAGGATGATGAGAGTGGAGAGGAAGAACACCATGATGGAAGACCCATGCAGGTGATAGCAAAGGCATGGACTGCACTGGCTGGCCACCATGCCAGGGCCCAATTGGTCAGCAGTAATTTGGGCTGAGCAGACCAGAGCACCACCAGGCAGCACACTCACAGGCAGACTGGAACTCACTACCAGCATCAACAGGTCAACTGTGGCCTCTTGCAGAGGATGATGACACTGCAGAAATGTCAGGGGTCATGTGCAGGAACCACACACAGCATACCCAAAAGATGTACACTGACATGGTCGTGGACCAGGTACACTGAAACTGGAGGTGTGACTGTCTGGTGCTGCCAACAGGCAAAGACAGCGCTGCAGCATTTATTGTGCCCATAGCCTGCCTGTGCTTCTAGGCAGCACACACAAACATCCAGGGAGTCAGCTGACAAGGTGGATGACACCAACTGCAAGTGATGTGTGGCAGTGGCCATATCATGCTTGGTCTGATGGGTGGTTAACTGAACCAGTACCACTACAATGTGGCAACAGAACCAGTGGGGGCTGGTGCAAGGGTAGTAAAGGCACCCAGCTCACTTGTGGCATCTGGGACACAGTGGTGGGCCTAATGGGTAGGTGAGGGGTTGACATATAGAAACATAGAATTTGACGGTAGATAAGGACCGCTTGGCCCACCTAGTCTGCCCATTTTCCTACATAACAGATAAGCTGCAGATCCTAGTTAACCAACAGCTTACTTCCTCCTACCCCTCACTAGGACTGCCTCATGTCAGTCCCATGCATTCTTGAATACCCCACTGTTCCTGACTCCACAACCACTCCAGGGAGGCTATCCCATGCATCCACAGCCCTCTCCATGAAAAATACTTCCTCAGATTACCGTTGAGCCATCCCCTCTATCTTCAAATTGTGCCCTTTGTCCTTGCACATCTCTTTTCTGAAAGATGCTACCCTCTTGGACTTTGTTGATTCCCTTGAGGTACTTGAACATTTCTATCATGTCCCTCTCTCCCTTCTTTCCTCGAGGTATCGTATTAAGCTCCTTTAGTCTTTCCAGTATGTCTTCTGGTGCAGACCCTGCACCATTTTGGTTGCCCTCCTCTGGACAGCCTCCACTCTGTCTATGTCTTTGCGGAGATGGGACTTCCAGAACTGCACACAGTACTCCAGATGGGGTCTCACTAACTGTCTGTACAGAGGGATAACAACTTCCTGTTTTCTACTATTGATGCCTCTCCCTTCGCATCCCAGTATCCTCGCAGCCTTCCTTATTGCCTTCTCACATTGCTTGCCCACCTTTAGGTCATCTGATATAATTACCCCCAGGTCCCTTTCCATTTTTACTGTTGTCAGTATCTCACCCCCCCACTGTGTACTCTTCCCCTGGGTTTTTGTTTCCCAGGTGCATTACCTTGCACTTCTTTGTATTGAATCTGAACTGCCATACATTTGACTATTCCTCCAACCTTGCCAAGTCCCTTCTCATCCTTTCCACTCCATCTTGTGTATCAACCCTGTTGCAGATCTTTGTGTCATCTGCAAAGAGACATACTTTTCCTTCCAGTCCCTCTGCAATGTCACTTATAAAGACATTAAAAAGGACCGGTCCCAGAACTGAACCCTGCGGTACCTCGCTAGTAACCCTCCTTTCTTCACTGTGGACTCCATTTACTACTACCCTTTGCATCCTGTTGTCTAGCCAATTTTTTATCCAGGCTACCATCTTGGGATCCACTCCAAGGCTGGCTAACTTGTGTATTAATCTTTTGTGTGGGACTGTATCAAATGCCTTGCTAAAATCTAGGTAGGCCATGTGCACACCCCCTCCCTGGTCTACTACTTTGGTCACCCAGTCAAAGAAATCCATTAGATTCGTCTGACATGACCTTCCCATCATGGATCCATGCTGCCTTGAGTCCTGTGCCCCACTGGCCTCTAGGTACTCAACAATTCTTTCCTTCAGAAGTGATTCCATCATTTTCCCTACCACTGAGGTCAAACTAACTGGTCTATAGTTTCCTGCCTCTGTCCTGCTCCCACTTTGTGTAGAGGAATATGGGGGTGGCCAAGCCATGGGGACTGCCACAGACCATCTGTGCCTGTCTGCCAAGAGTGAGGAGTGCAATGGCTGTGGCAATACAGGGCCAGCAAGGCTCAATGCTCCAGTGGCCACATGGCCCAACCAAGTCCCCATCCTGATGACTGGTTGCAGTGCCCCAAACAGTGCTGCCATCCCACCTGGGGACATGCATTGAACATCAGAAGGGTGGCACCCAGGCATGACCACCCACTAACAAGCAGGCAGCAAGTCTCATCACAGAACAGTTCTACCTGTGGCATGTGCCATGTTGTATCATGGCCTTTGGCGGCATACAGATGTGGGTGTGCATGTGGCTGACAGCCAGACTATGACAAGCGGACCCACGACATAGCAGATTATGTCAAGCCGCCATGACAATGTGGTGACCGTTAACAACAGTGGTGCCATCGGCATAACTTGGTGCCGAGGCACAATGTGTACCCAATGCTAAGCTCATGCCCCTGCTGTGATGTATGTGCATGTAGGGGCTAGCAGTTTGCAGGTGGCTGCGTCAGTGTAAGAGTACTGGGACATGCAGCTGCCATGCCATCAGCATGCACTGATGTCTAGTGTGGTGCTGTCTTCTGGCACATTGGCTGCACTGGTGTACCATACACAGCCGGACGGTGTGCTGTGCCACAATGACACATGTACTACCACTGTCATAGCATGCTATGGCAGGAAAAATGGCATAACACATGCTGACACCCCATGTCAGGGCAACAGGCACTGTATGGTACGTGACAGTGTTGTGTGCACATCCCTGGCATGTCCGGGAACTAGGTGGCTGGGGCAGATGTGATGGGAAGGCATAAAGGTTGTTCTCCATGACAGGTAGACTGTCCAGCATTAGTGCACCGTATACCTGGCGGTACCATGTGCCAGTTATGTACACAATGTGTGGGCTCACATAGACATACCACCAATACACCAGGCATTGTATGGCCGATGGGCTGTAGGGCCGCAACTGGGTGGCGTATGTCATGTCTCACAGGCTATGCCTGGGGGCCTGAGTGTGACAGCGGGATCCCAAACAGACCCCCCTGGGTGTGTGACCAGTGCTGTACTGTACACCCAATCCATGTGCAACAGAGCCACACAGTGATGATCAAACAGATGTCCCTGCTCAGTGAGGTACCCCAATCCTCCTGTGACGGTGGCAGCCCCACTTCATCCCTGGCTGTGGTGCACTTCACCGCACCTTGGTGGATGGTGGCATGGGGGTGATGAGGCACAGACCACTGCACAAGATGGGGCATGGTGGCCAATGTGACACCCGTGCCACAGTGAGGATTAGGAGGCACGTTTGCAGTGGGACAGATGGGTTATGGCTGAAAGGCCTCTGATATTGGCCCTGTGTAGAGTGGGTCTGCAGCTGTTACAGTGCAACATAACCCATGTCCAGAAACGTCAGTGGACCAGGGTTGCACAGGGTCACATGACATGGACAACATAGGCATTAACAAGGGGACTTGATGGGACATGCTGCATTGTAGTAGGGCCCCACCCCGATGTTGCATATAGCCCCAAATGCCATCGGTTGGCGCAGGTGGCTTAGTAATTGTCAGGTGTGTACCACAGGGTTCCTTATGTCCACCTGCATATGTGGTGGTGCAGTACACAAGGTCTACTGTAAAGTACTGTCCTGGCCAGGGTGACCACAGGTCTGCCAACCAATGCCCACACCACACCCCCACAATCCCTGGGAGTGCTGCATGCCCCCCACATGGTGAAGTGTACCAGCAAGCATGCACACCGCCAACCACTGACCTCCTGAGCCTCACACAGATGGCCCTCACCTCCCTGGGCTGGTGTCCTGCAAGGGGAATGGTAACCCATGCACTGGAATACACATGAGCTGTCCACTACAGGCTAAGAAACGTAGGCCAGGGGATGCATCATCTATGCCAACAGTAGTATGCAAGTGGCCACACTTGCATTCTGAGCACCTCGCCACATCTGTGCACATGGATCATTTAGGTGACACATCCAGGGCCATGCTATGGACCCTTGGTGAGTGCACATGGTGACCTAGCCCCTGCACGGTGACCCCACTACTGTGGAATGTTCCCTAGAGGCTCTGAACATAGGTGCCCACATGTTGCGCCCTGGTCACATCTGTGATACCCAACAGTGGCAGATGGATCTGGTCACAAGGGCCACCCATTTCCTGCCACAGGCCCATGCCCCAAGGCAAGCATGCTACACCTCCACAATGGTGTGCCCTGTAGGTAGTACAGGCCACTCACACATGACATGGCGTGAGGCGGCAGGGACCATCACATACCACGGGGCTGACTGGCTCAAGGCAGGAGGTTGGTCTGGCTGTGCCACTGTCCCATGTCCCCCAGGCTGTGTTATATGATGCAAAGACCACAGCAACACAGCCTGTACCTACAGGTTACTAACCCCACCCATCACCAGGGGGGCCATGCACCAGCTATGCCCTAGCAGCTCATGAGTCCCCCAGTGGCAGGTGTACTATGCACACACCATTGCATGTCAGGAGGCTCCTGCCCCTCCTGGAGCACTACTGGCACCCATGCATTTGTCCAAATCTGTACCTAATCCACCTTGGCTGGTCACTGGTGGGCAACACTGCCTGCAACATGTCAGATTATGACCTCATCACACCACATGGGTCCGTTCAGTGTCACACTTATACATGGTGCACTGTATCATACCCCTATCCAGTGTGGTTAACAGACACCAGCAGCATGTGCCATGCTATCTCAAACCCACAACACTGTCTTATACGGGTGCCCTGCCACACAACCATGGCCCTGTCTGCAGGCCAATGCCAGTATTCTAACCTTCAGTTGTGTGGTTGTGGTGGCATCTATGCAGCTGCATGGCCTGTATCTGTACCCGTAGAATGACTGATGTGGGAGACTGCTACATGTTATGTGCATCAATGTCCACATTGCACACCTCTGATAGTGGCCCTCTTGTAGGTTCCATGCTGATTATGTGTACAGTACTCTCCATTGTTGTAGCAGCTGGTGAAGGTGCTCATAGGAGCCAGAGATAAGCCCCATCTTCATGCCTTGGAGTGGGCAATGAGGCATCAGAAGAGGCAAGAGGCCAGGTGTATATGCAGAGGATCCAGCAGTGAGCAGGAGGCCCATGCACAGCCCACAGCCCCTGCCACAACACAGCAGCACATGGATTTGGCTGATGCCACACTTATGGACAGTGGACCACAGCAGCACAGCAACGATGGGGCCCCAGCAACTTGCAGGAGGTGCCAGAGGACATGACTATGGAGGAGGAGGTATTTGGCACAAGGGAGGCAGAGCATGATAGAGGAGCACAGCCATGCAGCCCCAGCCACTGCAGGAGGTGGAGGTGGAGGACCTGGGAGATGCTGGTGCCAGTCCTGTTGTGGAGGGGTGAGCCCCACAGTGTGAGAGTCTGTAGGCATACATTCAGGGGTTGTCTACACACACTCATGCCATCCTGCATGATATTGGCCACATGCAGGGATCCCTTCATTTCTATGCTTACAACTTAGCCACCTTTGGAGTCTGATAATTGAAAATTTATATCACACTTTCTTGAAAGAGTCATAGAAACTGCTACATAGAGGTAATTGTTTGTGTACACTAAGTTACAGGAGTTCAAACTTTTACAACATATTTATTTGTAAATTCTGAGAATTTTTCAAACTATTTGGATGTTTAGCACCACTGCTACTGCAGGTATACATTCAAGACTTGGCATACATACCAAAGTAATTATGTCCTGGAATCTAATTAAGCTGGGTAAATGTGGGTTAGTAGGTGCCAATTTATTATGAATACTTTAGAAATTACTAATTGGCAAAATCTGCTGAAAATTCATGGACACATAATAGGTAATGCCACTAGAATTCCACTTATGGAATTTAACTTTCACAAAGTACTAATCACCACAGAATAACCTTACCTGCACTAGCATCACGACCCAGCAATACCGCTCCAACACTCCTGTGACAGTGATGCCCAGCATCATGCTCCATCATGAATCACTTTACCTGCACTAGCATCATGGCCCTGCAATACCCTCCAACACTCCTGTGACAGTGATGCCCAGCATCATGCTCCATCATGAATCACCTTACCTGCACTAGCATCATGGCCCTCCAATGCCCTCCAACACTCCTGTGACAGTGATGCCCAGCATCATGCTCCATCATGAATCCCTTACCTGCACTAGCATCATGGCCCTGCAATGCCCCTCCAACACTCCTGTGACAGTGATGCCCAGCATCATGCTCCATCATGAATCCCTTACCTGCACTAGCATCATGGCCCTGCAATGCCCTCCAACACTCCTGTGACAGTGATGCCCAGCATCATGCTCCATCATGAATCACATTACCTGCATTAGCATCATGGCCCTGCAATGCCCCTCCAACACTCCTGTGACAGTGATGCCCAGCATCATTCTCCACCATGAATCCCCTTACATGCACTAGCATCATGGCCCTGCAATGCCCCTCCAACACTCCTGTGACAGTGATGCCCAGCATCATGCTCCATCATGAATCACCTTACCTGCACTAGCATCATGTCCCTGCAATACCCCTCCAACACTCCTGTGACAGTGATGCCCAGCATCATGCTCCATCATGAATCACCTTACCTGCACTAGCATCATGTCCCTGCAATACCCCTCCAACACTCCTGTGACAGTGACACCCAGCATCATGCTCCATCATGAATCCCCTTACCTGCACTAGCATCATGGCCCTGCAATACCCCTCCAACACTCCTGTGACAGTGATGCTCAGCATCATGCTCCATCAGGACTAAAGCTATCCACATACTTGTGTCACAATGACTTAAGTCGCAACTAGTTGTAAGGCTTGCCATCACTTGGTGCCACTCTTTTTAAATAGTAATAATATACATTGTTATCTACAGGGTTGTTAAACAGACAACAGGTGGCCTTTACAGAAACAGCACTGCATGTGCATGTGCTTCCGCTTAGTCATTAAGTCAGTGAGCTGTAGTGTTTATCTGGCATATTGCAAGAACTCAGGCTAGTGTGCCGTGACATCAATGTCTATTCTTCATGGTTTGTCACTCAAGATAGTGATCTGCCACTTGGCACTGCCATACTTTTACTATGGAGCCTCCTATGAATGCTACCCTATTGTCACTTTACACAGCCTTTACCTTCTTCTGCAATGGCAGCTCAAGTGTATGTGTGGTAAATGTTTGAATGTGGCTTCAACAAAGTATCACAACATTCCACAACTTCACAAAAGCTCATTAGATTAAACTTTAATTATTAATGTTATTTTGGAATCTTTGCTGCTTATAACTTGACCAACCACTGAGCAAGAGATAATAGAGCTGACACACACAGAATCTTTTTTCCGTATTGATTTTTCTCCCATCCAGCAGCTCATCTCTCAGGGATATGCCCTGTTATAAGACAACTTAAGTGCTATTAACTTACAGATAATGATCCTTGAAGATCCCAGCTGTGAATTCCTTGCCTTAAAGTTAATAATTGGGAAACATACAACTCTGTTGCTACAATGTATCATCTCCTGATACTCATAAAATTGGTTTAGGATATTTTTAAAAATGTTATAAAAAGCTTAATTGAATTTTAGAAAATTAGCTTTCGGTGATTTCAACATTGATCGGAACACCAAAAACAATAAATATTATTGTGAGTCTACTGATGAGATGTCCTTAACACAGCTTATAAATGAACTGACCCACATTAAGTACACCACAGGTACTGATACAATTATTGACTGGCTGTGAGTTTTTAATGAAGAGAAGGGAAAAATGTATAGATTCTATCAGACTCATTAAGTAATCATTCACCAATAAAATGCACTTGGTCCATTATGAAACAAAGAACACCCCCTATTAAAATGAGGGTAACAATTTTACAAAAGGGCAAAATTATCAATTTTAAAAATACATAGAGTCAAACAGATTGGTCTTTCATTGATTATTTTCCTGACATTGACCAGGCATTTGATTTTCTGTATGATGGAATTTACTAGAGTTGGTGACATTTTTGCCCCATATAAAAATATTAAAAAAAAATAGTAATTCTCACAGATTTGTAACCCCCAATTGTTGCAATTAGTGAGGGATAGAGATCATCAGTGGTACAAATCGAGAGAGACTGGAAACACTACATTCTTAGTGAGATTTAGAGAACTGAGAAATCAGTACAAAAAAGTCAGACTACTGAAATCTAAATACTTCTGTGACAGACAATGTTCTTTAGATGATGATATTTATTATTTTAGGAATAACATAAACAAACTTCTTAATATTAATTCTAAAACTACACCAAATGTGGTGAACCTAGATCGAATCCTATATAATGATCTTATGGGTATAGTCAATGGATTTAATCAATATTTTACAAGTGCAATTGAAAAGGTAGCATCTATTTTGACATCAATTGACTTTGTTTATCACAATCCAGTTTCCTAGGTAATAGTTCTACTACACCTCAGTTTGACTTTAAAACAATTAGTAAAACAACATGTTTAAAATATTTGTGGAAATTAAAAAAAAAAAAACTTGTGTAGGTCCAGATGGTATAGATTTATAACTCTAAAATTGCTTTAGAGGAATTAGTTGTGCCGGTTACAAAATTATTGTACTTTTCCTTGATTATGAGTAGCTCCTTCATATTGGAAACATGCTTTTGTTACTCCAATATTCAAAAGTGGTGCTAGATTATTGACTTCCAATCATAGACCAGTTTCTGTTTTATCTCCACTGTCTAAGGCACTCAAAAGAAAAATACATGACCAAATTACAGATCATTTGGAAAAGTATAATTTACAGGCTATTGAGCAAAATGGTTTTAGAAAAACAAACATAGTACCATTACAGCTTTAGCCAAATTCACTAGTAATATACATGAGGCCTTGGATAGTGGTGATATAATCAGTTCTATATACATTGACTTATCAAAAGCTTTTGATTTGGTACAACACACTAAATTGATTGAGAGCCTGAAACAGCTTGTTTTTCCAGTTCAGTTATATCTTTGTTTAAAGATTGCTTAGCTAACCATGTGCAACAGGCTAAAATTCATAATCTCCTTTTAAAACCTTTACCTGTGACTTTAAGTGTTCCAGAAAGATCTTGCTTTTTAGTCTTTTCTGAATGATTTATCCTGTGTCATAAAATATTCAAAGATCATGCTGTACGCAGATGATTTTTTCAGAATAAGGATTTAAATAATTTGTCCTCCATACTACAGTCTGATTTTTGTGCTGTACATAACAAGCTATGTTTCAATTCAAAAATGACGAAAGTTATGTTATTTCACTCTAGACAATATTCAGGTTCACTAAAGTCCCTTTCTATAAAACATTGGATGGAATAATCTGGATCAAGTCACCCATTACAAATACTTAGGTATGACTCTCAATAGCTGTCTCAGTTGCCATCAGCACATTGAAAACGTTGTAAAGTAAGTAAATCAACAATTGGTATATTGTACAAGAATAGGCAGAGCCCCTGGTGTCCTCACAGCAGAATTTTCTGATTTCTGTGGCAGGGCTCCTTGACTTCTGCAGCAGCATTTTCTGATTTCTGTGGCATGATTTATTCATTCCTCTGGCAGAATGCAGTCCTGTCATTGGCTAAATATGATGTGATGACATCATATGCTGAGCATAGAGGAGGGGCTTCAGGATAAAACGAGGTGGGAAAGAAAGCCTGACACTATGGAAAAATAGTATATTTATATGAAAATTCACTAAAAATAATGAATTCTGCAGCACTATATATATTCTGCAGCATGATGCAAATTCTGTGGCAAATTCTGCAACTGCAGAATTCCAGGGGCCTTGGGAATAGTTTTAATTTTTCATTGAAAGCAAAAAAAAAGCCTGTTGTCCAGGTATATTTTTTATCCATTGTAGACTATGGTTTAGTCATTTATTCTTCTGCCAGTAAATCTCTGTTACAATGAATTGCATTCTTACTCAACAAAGCATGTAAATTTGTATTTGACTCACCTTTAGTTTGTCATACTTGTCGTTTATACAGTATATCAAAGTGGTACACTTTGCAACAAAGAATTAATCAACAGCCGGGATGCTGGGCTTGGAAGATGGTAAATAGTCAGTACCAGGTAAATTAAAATTATTGATTGAAAGACCAACATTGACAAATGCTAAAACTAGAGCTAGAGATCACTTATATTTAAAGTTTCCTAAGTATTCAAAAATGTTGGGCAAGCAGCTTTTATTATAGAGTTAGTACTAACGGAGCTCTTTACCCTTTCCTACTAGGATATTAGCAAATTATAAATCTATTGTAACCGCTGTAAGAAATATTATCAGTATTATAGATACTTGCAATGGGCACTAATGTTGCTTTACTTTAAGTATGCAGTTAGTGATTCTTAGTTCTCTATACTTACTGTTTGTCTATGTAGTTAAATACTGTATACTTTCTGTTATTTGTACCATGACCATGGATGCCTGTGAAAGTGAGCATTTATTGTCCATAAGCTCTGTTTTTTAAATAAAAATGAAAAATGAAATATACCCTGATCAGGCAGAACCCAGCCATCAGTCAGTTGGCTACCAGGTTTTTCTCCACATTTTTCCCTCCCATCTCCTTTGCTGGGGACAGTGTCTCTGGCAGTCCTGCACAGCCACAGCTTCCCCTGTGGCAGGAACAAGCTCCCTGGCCCAGTCCTTGGGGAGTCTGTGTTAGTGGAACCCTCCACAGCTGAGATGGACTGCCAAGCAACAACTGTCTCGGCCATGGCCTGCCTCCCAACATGACTTCCCGGGCTCACTTCCGAACCTGGGTTATCAGCATGGGAGAACGATGCTCTGCTGTGGGACCATAGGGGTGACCTCAAAGCCTAATATTTAGGGTCACTGAACCTAACAAGATTTGTGATTCTGTTCTCCAGTGTTTTTGACTTTATGTTTATTATTTTGTTTATACAAAAACACAGAACCTGCAGCCAGTAGGCAGACACATATTAATCTCATAGACAATACTAAAGATCATTGTTACAGCAGGATAAGATATGTCCTTATCCAGTGTTGTATCACCTGGGGTATTGAAATTAAAATAAAAATTCCAAACATATATTAAAACATACAGCCATTACTGCCATGAGCAGGGATTACCTACAACAGATAAAAAAGATAAGATCATTCATCCTTAGGCATACCCATGGGATTTAGGTAAATTCAGTAAAAATGACGTTGGGCATCAGAAATAAATAAAAATATATATATATATATATATACTTTTATTTCGTACATAAGGCCTTATTATTGATGTCCCACTTGCAGATGGTGGCTGCTATGAGCCAGCCAGATTACTAGCTCCATTTTGTCTTTGTCTTTGTTAATTTTTATTTATTGTTTTCCTAAACTGCTTTTGTTTCACATAATTTTTAGCTTTTAATTGATTCCTGAGTTAGACAGGGTCAAAGGAGTGTGCTAGTTTGGTCTCTAGCATTATTTTCAGCCTGAGTCCATTTACTTGTTCTAGCTAATCCTCTCTCAGAGTTCTGGCCTGTGTTTATCACCGCATTTGGTGCATTGTGGCAGTTTGCACCTTAAAATGCAGGATTTGTAACAGTCTAACCTCCTGGTTGTTCCCAGAGTCTGTTTTTTGGCTTTTGTTATTGCTTGGCTTTCTGTGTTCTTGGTGCAGTGAGTGTGGCTATATCAGCATTGTGTGTATAGCCTGCCCCGTCTGGATTACTGTCAGTCCTGGGACATCTTGGTTGGAGGGCTTTAATGGGAGACAGAGGACTGAAGATGATCAAGGTCCACTGGTCTGACTGCTGCTGATGATTATAGCTGGGCAAATCTCTGAATGAGGTCATGAGTACTTTGCTAAGAGCTCCTGTTGGGTTCCTGCTTGGGGGTGGGACAGGGGGTTACTTCAAGGTCCTGGAATTTTCCCTGGACCCTGCTACCGGTCCCCTGTTGAAGGACAGGGTTCAGGTGGTAAGGGACATAGACCGCCAGGCAGTCGGTGGATGGTGGGGTGTTCTGTGTCATTTCAGGGACACTCTGTGGGCTGTGTTGATTGCCCCCCTCTGACCTGAGTATTGATCTTGGAAGCTTCAGTTTTAGCAGTCTCGAGCTGCGTCGGCTGGATTTTGTTCTCCCATTGAAAACTGTATAAACTGTTTCCTTAAATGGATTATTGGCTGAAAGTATACTGACTGAGGTTCCTCCTCCCTTCTTCTTTGTGCCTTCCTTCTTGTGTAACCAAGCGCTGAGAAGATTTGTTTGGACCCTTGTGTCCGTGTTTTTTAATTGAACTTCTGTTTTTGGAGGGAGGTTGTGAGAGAACCTTCTTAAAATTGGTTTACAACACCTTATAGATTTTATTTTGGCTGTTGACTGTTGGACATATATCCTTTGGCTGGTTGGGAGTGAAAGGCCCAGAATGCTCCTACACTTTTAATTTTTTTTATTTATTTTTTTAATTGTTTGATTTCTTTTTTGTTTTATTTTTATTTATTTTATTTAACTCTAGTATTTAAGGGGGAGGTTTTTATTTAGGGGTCTGTGAGAGTTGTATTTATTTATTGGGGGTTTTGTTGTTTTTAGTGCTAGCTGGTTGGCTTAGTTGGTGCCGCGCTGATTATCAGGATGTGCTTGATGGAGGATCTCCCTGTCAGGCGCTACTCCCCCTCTGAGCTCTGGGACCTCCACCCTTTTATCTGCCCCCCCATCTGCAAGTGTTTATGGCTGCTTTAGGGCTGTTGGAACAGTGGGGAGGACCAGGAGGGGTGGGGGACCAGGGAGGGGGGTGATCTGAAGTGGCCTGATTGGGGTAGTTGGAACCAGAAGATACCCTGGGGTGAAATGGAGCACTGAACAAGGTCCTCCTTGTCTAGTGCCCATGCCCAAGGGCTCCATGATTAGTGGGTTGGTACCTCGAACTGCTCTGGGTTTTCATCCGACCCTCATGGTGTTGTGCAATGCCAGATCTATTAAAAACAAGTCAGCTATTATAACTGATCTTGTTGGGTCATCTGATCTGGCCTGCATCACTGAGACCTGACTGGATGAAAATGCTGGTCCCAATTTGGAGTCAGTGGTTCCAGCCATTTCTCGGTGATACACCATGAGGTCGGATAGCAGGGGTGGGGTGTAGCAATTTATTTTACATCTGAACTGGGCCTTGTTGATGTGCTAGTCAAGGACACCAGATCCTTTGAGTGTACTGTAGCTGCAGGTGTGGGGTGCAAAATCATTCTCATTTACCATCCACCAGGAGGCAAGAATCAGTTTTGCAGGAGCGCAGACTTCATCATCGATATGGTGCTGGAATCCCCAGGTTGATGGTGCAGGGGATTTCAATGCCTGGATTGATGATGAACTTT
Source organism: Neoceratodus forsteri (assembly GCA_016271365.2). Classification (NCBI taxonomy): domain Eukaryota; kingdom Metazoa; phylum Chordata; order Ceratodontiformes; family Ceratodontidae; genus Neoceratodus; species Neoceratodus forsteri. The sequence continues at coordinate 13,113,705 of CM028133.1, forward strand.
TGCAGTTTGGACACAACTTCCTCCGACTTATGAGTTCTTTGGGCTTCTCACAGGTAGTTTCCTCTGTGACACATAATCACGGTTACTCATTGAATTTGGTCTTTCTCCTGGGGTTGGATGCCTCCAACATGGGGTGGAACCAGGTAGATGGTCCCACCATCACATCAAAGGTTCAGTTTTCTGGCTCCCCTTATAGGCCTGCCCCTGTGAGAATGTTCCGATACTGCCCATTACGGGCCTGACCTTGATGGCCTTCTGGTGGTGTTGGATCTATCGGGAATGCCAGCTGCAAGTGATGGTCCGGAAAACCTACTTCAGGCTTTTAATCAAGCAGTGGTGGGAGCTCTGGATAGCCTGTCTCTTTCTGTGTTCACCTGTTTACTTCTTCGCCTCAGTCCCCATGGTTTGATGGGACTTTGAGGGAGCTGAAGCAGGCAGGTCAAAGGTTAGAGTATGCTTGGCGTAGGTCTGACTTGGATGCCGACAGGTTTAGACTGATGGAACATTATAGAGACTATCAGTCAACAATCTCTCATAAGAAGGCAGAGTTCCTGTCCAGGGAGATTGCTGCAGCACAGAACTCACCTGCTCAGCTGTTTCAAACCGTAGACAGACTGTGCAATCCAGCCTGCCTACGAGTTCGGAAAGCCTTTTCGCAAGTGGAGTGCAACGAATTTACTCACTTCTTTGCCGATAAGGTTGCCAACATCAAGTCAGAGATTTGCTTAACATGCCCTGTGGGGGTTACTGGTGGTTGGAATGGGGTCATGACTCCTCTGTTTTGTTGGGTTGAGTTTGACCGAATGGAGATCAAGAATATCATGCAGCTTCTCCAGGGTATGCTGCCAACTAGCTGTAGTTTAGGCCTGGGCCCTACTCGCCTTTTAAATGGGTGTGTGGATGTGATCGGCCCAATTCTTGCAGAGTTAATCTGGTGTCCATTGGAGTTAGGTGAGTTCCCCAGCTCCCTGAAGGAGGCTGTGGTTACCCCCTTCTCAAGAAACCATCTCAAGACCCAGATTCTCCTGCAAACTACAGACTGATCGTTAACCTTCCCTTTATAGGGAAAGTTATTGAGAAAGTTGTTGTACAACAGTTGGAGAACCATCTTACCATGCATACTATCTACAATCCTCTCCAGTCTAGTTTAGTAAGAGACATAGTACTAGTCTGAGACTGCTCTGGTTCGGGTACTCAATGATCTCCTGATGGCCAGAGACCAGAAGCGCCATTCCATCTTCATCCTCCTGGATCTCTCTTCACCTTTTCACACCGTGGACCACAGGGTGCTTCTTGATCACCTGTGGGTCATCTGTGGCCTGTCTGGTACAGTTCTCAGATGGTTCCATTCTTTTCTCACTGGCAGGTTGCAGAGGGTAGTATCTATGATTTTTTCCTCTGATTCATTCTCCCTGCCATGTGGGGTCCCACAGGGTTCAGTGTTGTCCCCCATGTTTTTCGTGGTGTACATGCTACCATTAGAAGACATTGTAAGATGGTATGGGCTGTGTTTTCACTGTTATGCAGATGATACTCAGATGTATCTGCCTTTTGTTGCTGACTAGGATAGTGCACTTTCAGTCTTTTCCAACTGTCTCGCTGAAATCCAAGACTGGATGAACACCAGCTGGCTAAGTTAAACTCTGACAAGACAGAGATGTTAGTGGTGGAACCGGGTTACCAGATAGAGGGTTGGCTGCTGGGTGGCCTGGCGGCCTTTGGCTAGGGGGCTCCCAGCTGTTGACCCTCTGAACAGGTGCGGAATCTGGTGGTGATACTTGATGATGGGCGGATACTTCATTCACAGGTGTCAGCTGTGGTCAAGTCCTCATTTTACCATCTGAGGAACATTGCTCGGATTAAGCACCTTGTTCCTTCTGGCATTCTTCCAACCCTGGTCCACGCTTTTGTGACCTTGCACCTTAACTACTGCAACTCCCTATATCTGGGGCTTCCTGGGGTTGATATCCGCCGCTTGCAGCTAGTGCAGAATGCTGCTGACAGGTTATTGTCTGGATCAACTCTATCCAGCCATATTTCTTCTGTCCTCGCTTTCTACACTGGCTGCCAATTCAGTGGTGGATCACCTTTAAAGTTGGTTTACTGACTTTCAGAGCCCTACATGGTTTGGATCTGAGTTACCTACAAGAGCTTTGAATCCCTCCCCTCCGACCCTCTGCACAACTGATAAGGATTGCTGAACATTCCCAGGGTGTGTTGAAAACCTCGAAGCGCAGGCTTTGCCCCCCACCCTGTGGAATTCTCTACCTCATCAGATACAAGAGAGCCAGACAGTGGAGAGTTTCAAAACTGCTTTAAAAACCCATCTTTTTTTTTTTTGTGCCTTACCTAACTTTTTATTTTATTTGATTGGGCATACTGTATGAGTATTTTATCAAGTTTTATATTTTTATTTGCTATATAATATTTTAAAGTTTGAAGTGTTTTGTACAGCACTTTGATATTAGTTGAAATGCGCTTAATAAATAAAATTATTATTATTATTATGGTAGAGGCAGTGCAGCATTATTGTCTCATGGTACTACCAGCAAGATCCTGGGGGTTGAGGAGCTCCATTATGAAAATATCAGCTCCACTGAGGCTTTGACAGAATCTTATGAGTGATGAGGTACTCATACTCTTAATTTCTTATGGTGTGTGCGAGGGTCAGAATGGTGACACCACTCTGTGCAGTGGTTGGGACTTCACCTCTCCCAATAGGACTCCTTTAAACTCCTCCCTCCAGCTTCAAGGCATGTCCTTTGGGCCTGGTGCTTTTCTAATTTGAAAGAGACTCCCGCCTGCACCCCTCTTGCTCTCCTCTCTTCCAGGGTGTACATGTTGATATCCCTTAGTCTTTCCTCTTGAGACTTTTAATGCAACCCCTGCACCATATTAGTTGTCCTCCTTTGGAGCATCACCACTGTTCTATATTTTTCTGAGATACAGCCTCCAGAACCGTACACAATACCCTACAACTTCCTTCAGGACACTTTCCTCTGAAAATGGACTTGTGTTTTCCTCCCTCCCTCCCCCTTTGTGCTGCTGCTCCCTGGTGGTTTCCCCCCTCTCCCTCCACTGTGAAGTCTGAGCAGAAGTACCAGTTCATGATGTTAGGCAGGCCAGTGTACCCACCCAATTCCCATTAAAATGATTGTACTCCTCTAATCCTCTGTCTGGCCCACCCACTCAATGACCACCACCCCCCCAGCCCTTGTCTGCCCTGACTCACTAACAAAGTGCCATGGCTGGTACATTGTCAGATCTGCAGACTGGTGACCACAGACCCTTCACACACACCACCGTCTGGCCATATGAATGACAATGAGAAAGATCAGTGTACTGTAGAAATTTTTTCTACAGTATGCATGTGCTTACTCCCTGTCAGTCAAATGGAGGCCAGCCAAGGTGAGCTGTGAGAGGCTGTGATGGCTGCCATATGCAGATCTGATGGTGTACCAACCATGACACATTATGAGTGGGTCAAGTGTGGGCAGGTCGGTGGTGGTGGTGGTGGGTGCTGAGTTACAGATAGGAGGAGGTTGGGGTACAGTCTTTAAATGGGGATTGGGTGAGGGGCACTGAACTGCCAGGGTGTTTCATGCAGTTGGGAATTGGGTGGAGAGCAATGGACTACTAAAGCTTTTGAGAGTTTCTTGAGGATCTGGGGATAGACCACTAGACTACCATGAATTTTGACAGGATCTGGGGGTTTGGGAAGTTGCTAGACTATCTGGGATTTTGACAGTTTCTTGGGAATCAGAGATGGATAACTAGACTACCTGGGATTCTGACAGTTTCTTAAGGACTGGGGGGGGGGGCAACCACTAGACTAATGGAGATTTAACAGTTCCTCTGGGGATTGGAGGGCCACAAGACTGCAGAGATTTTAATAGTTACTCTGGGATTGTGGGGCCACTAGACAATCAGGGATTTTTGACAGTTTCTCAGGGATTTGGGGCCCACTAGACTACCAAGGATTCTAAAAGTTTCACAGGGGTTTGTTTATACTGCAGTTTACACTGTGGCTTTAGGACAGCAAGGCTAATGCCCATGTTTACTGTCCCCACTGCTCAGTAGATGCAACTAGGAAAGTTGATCTCATTTAAGTGGGCATCCAACTTTGTTTTAAAACATGCAAAATTATCATCTTGTACAATCTCAGCTGGTAATTGATTCTACAGTCTTATTGTCCTCAGTAGAAAAGTGTCCTTTCACAGATTTGTTCCAGGAATGTTATCCATAAGTTGTCTATTGTGAGTTCTCAGATTATGTTGGTGTTCTTTATATTTCAAGCCCATTTCTGACAATAAGTCGTCATCCCTAAGATTTTATGGAGACACAACAAGTCTCCCCTGAGTCTTCTTGAGGCTCAGAGGCCAGAGGCCCAGTTCCCAAGTCTAACATTGTATGACTTAGATCTAATACTTAGGATTAATTTGACGTGGGATCTATCAAACTGCTCTGTGCCCTTTGTTGATTCCTGGACTCCAAAACTGGGAGCAATAATCAAGGTGAGACCTGCTGTAGGACTTGTATAATGGTAATATTACTGGTTTGGATTTTAAAAATGAACCTCCTTATGCAGTTAGTTAGGTGGTTGACTTTTTTGCCACTTGACCGAGTCAAATTGAAGTGCCTACTACTTTTCATGTTGTTACTACTAATACCCCAGGTCTTTACTGTTTCCACTACTAGGAGCTTCCTCCCATAAATAAAATACTCCTGTTGTGGATTATTTTACCAGAGTGCATGACAACATGCTTTTCTAGACTGAACTGCATCATGTTCTCATCTGCCCAGTCAACAATATGCTTCTGTTCCTTCATCAAACTTGCTCTACTTGAACCACTATTTATCCTCCTCCCTCCCCCAACTAAATGTCGTTCACAAATTTTATCAACTTATTACCACCTGGTATTTGGAAGTCATGGACAAAAGATGAAACAGGGTGGACCCAGTACTGGGGACTCCACTATCACCTCACCAGGTGATAATGTCCCATGTATTCTTACCTTTTGCTTCTGACTAGTAAGCCATTTCTGTATCCATCTAACTAATGTGTGATTTATTCCCAAAGTCCAATAATTTATTTATAATACCGTAATGCAGTAAAGTGACGAACGCTTTTTGGGATTCAAAGAAAATGACATCCACTGCCTCATTGTGATCTATTTTTTATTAATCATCTCAAAAAAAACTAACAGGTTGGTATTACAGCTCCTTTTCTTGGTGAAACTATGCTGTCTAGGTCAGGAAGACTAGGAGACTATCAGTGATTTTGACAGTTTTTTGGGATCTGGGACCCACTGGACTAACAGGGATTTTGACAGTTTCTCAAGGACCAGCAGGGTGACCACAAGACTATCAGGATTTTAACCATTTCTCAGGGATCCAGTGAATCACAAGACTATTGGGTATTTGGCAGTTTCACAGGGATGGGGATGAGGACCACTAGGCTATCAGAGATTCTGAAAGTTTTTCAGAGATCTAGGTGGGCCACTAGACTACCAGAGATTCTGACAGTTTCACAGGTGTTGGGGGAACCAATGGACTATCAAAAATTTTGACCACATATCAGGAATCGGGGGGGGGGGGCACTACACTACGCTATACTACACTATCAAGGATTTTGACAATTTCTCAGAAATTAGGGCCCAGGTCAGGTGATTGAGTGTGCATCACTGTGTACTTTGATAAATGTAAGGCTTTGCAAACAGTAAATACTGCTGCAACGGCAGCCTTTTACTATTTCCAGAATCAGAATATTCCACTGTGCCTCTATTCTACAGCGTACCCTCATTCACATGTGTGCAATGGTATATTCAGCACAACTGCCCTATCAGCTGAGTGGTGTGTACTGGGTAATTTGAATATGGCTCCATTAAACATGCTATGCCCAGTTAGAGTGATGTCATTCATGGAACACTGTGCTGCCTTTTCAGAATGGGAGCTCTGTTCTTGAAATACGATTTGTATAATGCTATACCATAAAATGTAAAGTGAATTTAAATTGACATTTTGTTAGCTCTGTGAGTTACAAGAATAACAATGCTGAGAGACATATTGCTTCAAAGCTGAACACAGAATATTTTTAATACAGGTTTGTCTGTTTTCTGCTGTCAGAGACAATGAGTTCCTCCTTCTATGTTATGTCCATACGTGTTGACTATTAAAGTGACACTGACTTTATAGTCAGAGTTTCACTTCAATAAATAACATGAAAAACTGTAATTAGTGTAAATGTTTCTGTGCTGATTATATTCAGTTCCTGTATGTGTTCAGTATTAACACAATTCTTCTGATGGTACTGATAATTCATATTAATCCCAATCTAGTCGTAATTGTTAATAACACATGAGAAGAAGCTGGTAGGGTTGGGGGGGAGAGTTAAGGAGGCTATAAGAATGTTTTATTTTACAGAGAATGAAGCTAGACCATGGAACAGTCTACCTTCCGAGGTGGTAGGCACACAAACCAAAAATGGTTTCAAGCACAGCTGGGAAACAGTTAAGGGCTTAGTAGCTGTAGGTCTTGGAGTATGATAAGGTGTTATTATGGACAGAGTTGATGGAACATTAGTCTTTTTCTGCCATCATTGTCTATGTTTCTATATTTCTAAGCAACTTTGGCCATATTCACGGTTGAGTCTGGGAGCAGACCTGAAGCAGGCTAATTCAGTGGATAATTGCTACCCACCCACTCCAACTGGCAATTTACTGTGGAGCTCAAACACAGTAGGATGAGTGGGACAAAATCCTTTCCACAGATGGAACCCATGGCAATACCCTTCAGACAAGAGGTATTTCTAAAGACAAAGAAAAGAAAGGTTTCTTTACCAGACACCTAACAATTGCCTGCCTAAAGGGAATATGTAGTGTCTGGGAAATACAGTTAGGAGGCTCTAGGGACTGAGTGCATTGCCAGCGACCCCTAGAGCAAAAAACAAAATAATTGTTTTAACATTTTTGCCAGTTTGTATCACAAAAAACAGCAAACCACATTACCCTAAAAGTTACTGTAACAAGTCCAGAGATCCTGGTACAGAATGATTGCCTTGCAAATTTCAAGTTCTATGACAAGAGACAGCCAAGATACTACTGTATATGTGGGTAGCAAATTGGATTTTGTAAGAATGTGCCTTCTCAACCCTATTAACTGTACAGTGCCCTAAAATGTATTGTAATGCAACTAATATTGTTCTACTGTCTCTCCCCAGAGATTATGCTGCTCCTTTTTATTGGGCAAATTGATAATATTCCTTCAGTCATCAATCCAGTTAAGCAAGGCTTCTTTTTCCAATCCTACAATTAAACATTTCATTAGGGTGTTTCATTTCATTTTAAACAGTGTTTTAGAAAACAAATTGTCCAATACATGCATCTTAGAAGATATAACCAGTTGCTCTTATGAAACATATATAACATCAAGACTTCCTGGAAGGGAAAAAAAAGCCATAGAAGTAATTTCTATTCACAAAATGTGGAGCAATGCAACTTCTGCTCTTGAGGAAAAAAAACGTGTTACATATTTTACCTTTCAAGAACATCACGCAAAAGAGAATAACTAGTTAACATTTCCACATTTTAAATATCAAAGGTATTGTATTAGTATGCTGAAGCACACTTCCCAGTTTGACTCACAGAAGAGACTTTATTCATCCCAGATGTGTTTTAAAAACATTTTTCAATGTACTGCACATCCAATGCTTTAGAAGGAGAGGTGGAGTATCTTTATTTTTTTACTGTTGATAATGTTTGACCAGAAAAGGCACACAGAGCTGTAACAGATTTTTTTTCCAGGTAGGAGGAGGGTTACATGGACCTGTTTTATTGATGGAAGCACTGTTGGCCAGGACACCAGGGAAAAGCTCTGAGTGTTAGGATAATTCCACTTCCACTTCTGTACTGGGCTGATGTAGATGTCAGTATACTATCCCTGCCTTATCAGCTCAAATAAGGTTAAGGGGGCCCTGGGCCAATAGCTCCTTTGAGGATTCATTGCCCAAAGATGTTGTAGTCTAATGATAGGTTGTATGGTTCCTCCACCTTGGGAATGAGTAAGTGGACTAAGCCATATGCTAGTACAGCACCTGAGAAACAGTATCAACCCACTGTAGTCCCTATTTATCCAATCCACCCAACTCCCACACAATGCAATCATTAGGCAAAATACACATCTTAGTGGTCTGTTAAGAATATGTTCAACACATAGATTCAAACAAATGAAGATGGAGTTTATTGAGGGTTAGATATAATGTGTAGTACCCCAAAGTTAGGGGATATATTTTTTTTCTCTCTCTCTCTCTCTCTCTCGTCCCCTCCCTCCTGGCCTTTGCCTGCAATCTTTCTGACCCCTCCCATTTCCCTTTCTTTTGTTTTGTGCCATTTGGAACTGAAAAAGGGGGGTCATGGGCAGGAGACCCTCCCTGCTGGGCTTGCACTGCCCAATCTCCTGGCTGATTTCCATGACCTCCCCTGCCCTAATAAAGGGCTAGGGAGTGGCTTGAGAGGGGAGTCAGTGGCTGAGTGTGGACGGTGGTGGATGTGGAGAGCATGGATGTAAAAGCATACCTGTGTGGCATCCGTGGCTCCTCCAGCATCGCTCTCCTCCAAGAGAAGTCAGATGGGCCCAGGCAGTAGCAGTAGTGGTTGGGTAGGAGCCACGGCTCATTGCCAGACCCCAGTCCTTGGCCATGGTGGTGGGAACAGTTTTGTGAGGGACTGATATGGTGCAGCAGAAAGGTGGTGCGGGCGGAAAGTGCGTCCAGGCCCTTCAGTTCTACTGTCAGCCACCAAACCAGCAGCACTAAAGCAGGGTGGGAGCACAGCTTCCTGGCCACTTTTCCAACCCACTCAACAGCAATAAAGGTCCCAGCTATAGTGGTGAATGGGCTGAGTGCCTGATCTTTTGTTTAAAGTCACACACGGGCACTGGGCAGGGAAAGGGAAAGATTAGAGGGTCGGAGCCCAAAAAGGTAGGAAGGGCAGCAGGCAGAGTGCCTAGAAAAAAACCTGAAGGGCTAGCACCCTTGTAATTAGAAGGGAGAGGGCGCAGTGGTCTGCTTGGGTAACTGCCAGCCCCAATGGGGGGATGAAAGGCGATGGCCTGAGTACCCAAAAGTGAGGGAAAAAAAAGAATTGGACCAGAGAAACTAAAGGCCAGAGCCCAGATTGGCAAGGGGCTCCCAGAGTGAGCTAACAGCCCCATTGTTATGCTTTGGCACCAGTTGTGCTGAGGGGCTAGCTGTGAGGGTCCAGTGTCCAGGCTGTCAAGCATAGTAGGTAGTGGGCAGGTCTGGACAAGGCCCTGCATGAGTGCAGCAGCGCAGTCAAAATTCATGAGGAGGGTAGGATCGGTCCGGGAGCCCCACAAGCCCAAGCATATGGGTGGCTGTTAATATTAATAAGGGTTGAGCTCCCCATAGGCAGCCTGACACAGGGAATCCTTAAAGCAGCAGCACCTCTGGGAAGGGAATGGGAATTGCCCTATGGTCTGAGCTGCCCACAAAGTTTGTGGATATATTTTAAGCCCCCTTGATCGGAGAAAGCTGTAGCCTACCTTGTACCCCCTAAAGACTGAACTGTATGCTTAAAAATTGGAACAGTTTGCTTGCCTCAGAACTGTGTGATAAAATTGCATCTTTGTGTACTCGACGTCCAGATTCACTTTTGTTGCTCGGACCAACTTCCTCAGAGCCTGACACTGACCCAGGGAGGTCCCCGGCCCATCTGCCATCTGCAGCAGAACCATCTCCAATGATGTCAGTCTGTGCTCGAAGTTCTGCCACAAGTGTTTCCGCTTCAGTACTGTGAGGATAAGTGGCAGAGAGCCGCTAGTGAGGTATCCAGTAGTGAGTCAGCTTTGGAGCTGCCCCGACTCAAGCTTGAGGGACCACAGTTAACATCGTGCAGGCCCTTCTGTTATTTTGCCAGCCATCCATAAGTGTGTGCATGCCCATGTCCTCCACAGAGGCAGCCAAAGATAATTCCATCAGCAGTCATCTCGTTGAGATGTCATCTGAGGCCAGGGACCTGTCAGTGGTCATTGCAGTGAATCGTCAGGAGAACCACCTGCCAACCAGAAGTCTTCAGCTTCTTACCTGGAGCCACAAAGGATCACCAAGTTCTTTGTTGACCAGCTAGCAGTGTTCCTCATTGTGTTCTGTTCTGTCAGAGAACAACCCATTATAGCCTGTTTGTAACAAGCGCTTGGTGAGGTCAATGCCCACCTGCTGACCAACCGACACATAGGAAAGCCAAGCTTGGTTCGTCAGTCATTTTGTCATCTCGGCCAGGTGCACACCGACTTGGAGTAAAGGAGGCTAAACCCCTCGGTTCTGGGTTCGACCAATTGTTGGTCCTGATCATGTTTTTTATTGTTTATTGTGTTACCCTGTAGTGTGTTAGAAAACTGTCATCTTTTTATCATCCCTGGTAAATAAACTTCTTGCATCTTGGTCACTGAGTAAGCTTCCTGCCTCTCCTTCCAGATTCATCTGGCCTGTCCTGAAAAATCATTAGGGAACCTTCCAGCACCCTACAAATGTCGTAGGGGAAGGAAAGAGTTAATGCAACAAACAAGAAGTGTCCATCTCACAGACCCTATTTGTTCATATCACAGACTTCCCCAACCAATACAGTGATGGGCCAATTGGACTGTTGGGCACCATTAGCTCAACACCCACTGGTACTAGTTATCTAATACCTCTAGTCTTAGGGAGCTTGGGGAAGCCTAGGTACCCAGGTGTTGGATCATGGGACCAGTGACTGCATATATTCATCTAGTACTGGTGTCCTGTGAAACAATTTAACAACCCAAATTATAATCCTGGATGGATGGCTTAGTCCATCAAATAATAGTAGCCCCAAGCTGTGGCCGTATTTTAGCAACGGATTGAGTGCAACAGTCCTAGTACCCCATTCAGTACTTACATTTAACCTGAGACTGCCCTATTTTAATAAATTATCTGTCTCTCAATTTAGACTTTGACTCCAGCAGGTAAGAGATCTGCTTTTCTCTTCACATCATAGCAGACTGAGGATATGCTGAAATCCTCAATGAACACAGTGGCAGACAGCCTCCTGATAGGCTAAATCCTTCTGTTGGTCTCCTAGGAGCGTCTGCCCATCAGTCACATGATGGCTAATTGGCTGCCTATGTCATATGTGAATTGATGATTCCTCCAGTGTCTCTAGAGCCCTCTTGGGTCTCTGGATAAGTCTTTAGAGTCTGATTTGCTGATTACTGTCTTCTGACCCCAGTGGCCATGCTTGCAATGGCTCAGAGAATAAGATGGCCACCAGTTTTGTATTCCCAGGAGTTATGGCCCCAACGTCTTATATTTTAAATAGAGATTCTGCCCTGAGACACGTATTTGAGCCTGCATAGTTTGCCAATGGTTGTGCTACTGTGTAGCTTGGTCAGGAACTTGGGGCATCAATCCAGAGAATCCACTGGCACCAATCACTTACTCACTCATTCCACTGGTTGCAGTAAAGCAGCCTCTGATATGTGGAAGAGCAGCTCTTGTCATGGCATAGGAGGCATGGAAGAGTTTTCTCTCCTACCGCTCACACCTCTGGTCCCTGCATGCACAATCCAGGGTGTTAGGGCTGGAGAAGCAGCAGCCAGGCCACTGTTGCTAGCTGGGCTCTGTGAAGATGAGGCAAGCCCACATGTTGGGGCAAATACATTTCCACCTCAACAGCCACCAAGGATGGGCACAAAAGACCTTGGTTTAACATCTTATCTGAAGGATGGCAACTCAAACAGTGCAGCACCCACAAATGCTGCACTACAATGTCAGTATTGGGTACTCCCCCAAGTTCTGGGTATGAGACTGGAGCTCATGACCTTCTGATCTTCACATTCATCTCTTGGGGGAAGACAGAGAGGAAACAGGCTGCATGTCATTCTCACATCTCACCAAGGATCAGCATTGGCAGTGCAGGTAGCTACTCAGCAATCCTAACAGCTACAGTAGAGGGTGTTGTCCTCTGCCCTCCCAACACATGGGGGAAGGGGCAAGAGGAATGGAAAAGGAGAAAAAGAGAAAAAAGAAAAAGGAAAATAGGTAGCTCAAAGGTCATGGAACAAGAGAGAGCATCAGACAGTGAATTAGTAGAGTTCAGTTCACATGTCATTAACTAACTAACAGGGGAACAGCAAGATGAATATAAAATGGTGCATTTTTTCTGGATTTTCTCTATAGAAACAGCCTATAAAAATGCAACACCTTACCAAAACTACATATTCATAACAAATGAAACATTTAACTAATTTGCTGCTTCTTTTTAGATTTGCTTGCAAAGCGTTTGAACATGTTGATATCAGTGTGCTGTGAAAGTGCTTTTAGGCATGCCCTTCTCCACCAATCACAACTTTAGAATATCAGCTCACCTCTAATTCTGCCCAATCTGTGCCTTTCCCCCCCTTTGTCTTTGAAGACCTTGCCCAATCACATGGCTGGAAAATGCAAGCTGCAAGTGTCTTGTCTAACTCCTAATTCTCACTGCTTGAAACCTTACCCCCACTTCCCATTCCACATATGTGCTACTGTGTACATCTTTCATGTGTGGTGCAGTTTAGTGCTTTGTTTCTTAGAGAATGGAAGAGATGTTGCACAACTGTCCAGGAGCTCCAGGTCCAACCATGTGAGCCTGTAGCTCACTGGTTAGAGCACCGGGATGGTATTCCAGGGGCTTGAGTTCAGTTACTGTAGGTCACATTAATTCTTTCTCACTACAATTTGTGATTTGAATTGCTTAGCAGTGGCTAACACTGCACTAAAAACATCTAATTGTCATCTTGATTGTTTCTAGTTGCAGGTCATGCAACACCAGAGAATGGAAGTGTGTCTGGGAACCCCAGGTCTAACCATGTGAGCCTGTAGCTCAGTGGTTAGGAGCACTGAATTGTATTCAGGATCTGGATTCAGCTCCCAGAAAGTCACATTCTTTCTTTCTTACTACAATTTGTGATTTAAATTACTTAGCAGTGCTAATACTGCACCACCATCTAATTGTCATCTTGATTGTTCCTAGTTGCAGGATATGCAATACCAGAAAAGGAAGTGTGTCTGGGAACAGCAGGTCTAACAATGTGAGCCTGTAGCTCAGTGGTTATGGCACTGGGATGGTATTCTGGGGGCCTCAGTTCAATTCCCAGTAGGTCACATTGTTTTGCACTTGTATCATTTGCACACAAATGATGAAGTGCTTACACTCGAAGAATTAATGTATTCTCATATGGTAAACCATGTTCTAACACTTATTGACCACTTTGGATAAGGAGCTGTGTTACCATGCTTACCTGTGTTTTGAACACTAAACTTTCAGCATTTTGGTCATTACAGCATAACTAAACAAAGCTCAACAGATATACTCAGGGCTTGTAAACAATATGAATACATAGATAGTCTGTGCTGTGAGAGTGCCTTTGGGGGCCGTGTTCCCTCTCTCGCCTAGCACAGTTCTTGAATACTGAATCTTGTTTATATTTCCACTCTTAGATCAGTGACAGAAGAAAAAGATCTGGGAATCACCATTATGAATGATCTGAAATTTAAGACCCATTGCATTAATGTGTGTAAAAAAGCAAATGGGGTTTTAAACTGTATCCTAAAAAATGTAGCCAGCAGAGACAAATAAGTCGTGGTCCCTATATAAAGATCATTGGTGAGGACCATACTTGAGTATAGAGTACAGGTATGGTAACCACTTCATAGGAATGAGATAGATAGGCTGGAGAGGATTCAGAAGAGCAACATGCTGTATGAGAGGTATGGAAAATAAGTATTATAACGCTAGGTGGAATTAAACCTGTTTCTCTGGAGTTTAGAAGGCCAAGAGGAGATCTGTGTCTGTTGTTTAAAGCACTGACAGATCAAGACCTTTAAGACCGTCTGGATTGATATTCCATGATCAAACTTACTCCACAGAGCAGATTCACTTCAGCTTAGTGGGAAAAACTGCAAAACATGGCGGCGTAAAAGATGGTTTAATCAAAGGGTGGTCTCAGTGTAGAACTCATTGCCTGAGGAAGTAGTATGTAGTACGTCATTGGAAAGTTTTAAAATTAAATTGGACAACTTACACAAATTTGGTGCATTATAAATTAGATGTGGCGAGCATAACGGACGTGAGTCTTTTTTTAGTTATATATATACCTATGTTACCTATGTCACCGATGTTACCCACTTTCTGCCTTTTTCCTTTAAGCCTATACCCAGTCACAAAGCTGGAAAATGCAAATGGTGGATTTTCTGTGCAGTTCCTAAGACCTGCATGAACATTGTCACTGCTTTTAGTTCTGTGTCTGTGCTTCTATCCGATCTTTCAATATACTCTGTGCTGAGAATAACACACTGACCAGCATTCTTGGCTACTTTCATTTGCCTCTCAGTACACTTTCTTCTTACACTCCTTCTTGATCTTTGCCATTCCCTCCCCCATGAAACACTTGATCTACTCTTTTCCTCATGCTCACTATCACTCCATGATCTCTGATCCCCCCACAACATTCCACCTTGATCCATATATGCTTGCCATTCTGCAGTAGTTACTCTCTACCCCACTCCACAGACTATCCTCCTCCCAAAATGCCATCATTCACCATAATTCACATTACCTGCTGTTCACCACTTGCTCTCTCCCTCCCACTCCATGATCTGTGCCATCATGATGTTCCCCATTCCCGCTAAGTCACATTATCCGCTGTTCACCACTTGCTCTATCCTCTGATCTCTGCCCCACTCTTATATGTTCTGCCACGCCTGGTGCTTCATATTACCTGTTGCGTGCTATTTGCTCTGCATTCCTCCCCTCCCTGACTTCCCATTCCCCCAACATACTGTCATTCTTCGTATAAATGACACAATCTCAGCTTTATCCCTGTTCTATCCCATCTATGACCCCACTAAGGGCTCTGTGGCACTTGCTCTCACCCACCTCCCAGATCATTGCCACACACGATATATAACATAGAAACATAGAAATGTGAT
Organism: Neoceratodus forsteri; assembly: GCA_016271365.2. Lineage (NCBI taxonomy): Eukaryota > Metazoa > Chordata > Ceratodontiformes > Ceratodontidae > Neoceratodus > Neoceratodus forsteri. The sequence goes on from CM028133.1 coordinate 13,128,709, forward strand.
GACAGAAAAGGACCGCCTGACCCACCCAGTCTGCCCAAGGTGCCTACCTGAAGGCTAGGACTTCATCCGGTGCACTACTCCTTCATCCAGCACCCTACACTCATCCCTTTCACCACTGATACCAGACCCATGTGGCCATCCCATGCTCTTTTAAACCCCTTTATGGTGGTCTCCCCTACCACCTCCTCTGGAAGCCCATTCCATTTCTCCACCACCCTTTCTGTGAAAAAGTTCTTCCTGTTACCTGTCATATGGAGAATGACAGTATGGTGAGGGGAGAGGTCAGGGAAGGGAGAAATACAGACCATATAGTACACAATGGGTAATACAAAGTACCAGGAATGACAAAATGTATGAGGCTGGGTGGGAGAGAAAAAGTGTTACAGAGTGGCTAATGCACATGGAGAATGGCAGAAATTGGGGGAGCAGAGATCAGTGAGGGATAGATCAAGCAGTGAGCAGTGGATAATGGGACTCATAATGGCAGGAGAAAACTGTAGTGGTGTGAATGTTAAACCCGGACAGGAGCAAGGACCCAGCCGACTGCTCAACAGTATGGTTAAGGCTCAGCTGTGGTTGTGTCAGGAGGAAGGGTAACAGAAACAGGCAGGGAGAAGTTGAAGTTTTAATTGGTGCCTGAGAGAGCCAGGTGATTGGGAGGGACGTAGGGAGGAGGGGAGTTGGTTCCAGAAAGAGGGAAGTCTATAGAAGAAGGCAGATTTCCCAGTAGAGGAGTAAGGATGAGGAGTGGAAAAAGTGCAATGGTCCCTGGAATGGAGGGAACAGGTAGCAGGGGGAGTTGTGAAATGAGAGAGGAGAGGTAAGAGGGAAGGGAACCAAACCAATATTTGGATATGAAGGAGGTACAGTGGGCCTGCTGGCAGAGGAAGATGGATAAGGATGAATACAGTGAACAATTGTGGGTGCAGGGGGAGTTTGTAGCAAAATGGCAGAAGGAGTTGCACAGTGTCCAGCCTGGCAAGGGAAGTGGAAGAGGCAGTGCCATAGATGACATCTGTGTAGTTGAGACAGAGACACCATTTTGGTAACAAGTTCCCTGCAGACGTGAGGAGATCAGCAGTGTTTGTTGTGATACAGGGCACCAAGCTTGGGATGGAGTTCTGAATGGATGGCACTGATATGGGCTTAGAAGTCAGTTTTACTGTCTAGCCACACTCCATGGTACTTGAAGAAATGAACTGCTTCAAGACCTGTGCCATCCTGAGTGGAGAAGATGGGAGGGGCAGTGATTCCGGACAGTTTCTTTCTGGTACCAGGGTCATGGACACCATTCTTTCAGTGTTGACTCTGAGTTGGTTGGACTGCACCAGTGCAGAACATTGCTGAAGTCCCACTGGAGCAGGTCATCCATAACTGTGGTGTAGGGGCAGAAGGTGAAGATGACTGGGTCATCTGAATACATGTAGATATGTGAGTTGGCACAAGCATAGGGGAGGTTTATCCAGGAAAATTGAGAAAATTATGGGACACAGGATGGAACCCTGTGGGACCCCAGCCTATAGAGAAAGGGAGGTTACATGGTGCTATCAACCAGTATATCATCAAATGGGTGACTACAAATGAGTGACTCAAATATTTTTATGCGCCCAACTGGATGAGTGAGTGGGTGTAGAAAGTATGGTAGGTGATAGCAACGTGAGAGGGTTGTAATAGTGAGAGCAAATGCTGGGAAAACTGTACTTCTGCTGGTGAAGTACAGCTATGAACGCCTACTACTGTGAGCTGTCCACCTGGTGTGGTGGGTAGGGTCATGGACTGCTATAGCAATGATCCCGGGTTCGGGACTGCCAGTAGGTAAAATTTTTTTCTGAATGGTATTGGCTATTAGGACTTTTTTTCTTCACTGTATTCCCCGGACTGATGGTGCCCCAGCTGTGGTACTCCCTCCTGTGTATTCTCCTATTCCCAGTGTCCACTCCCCATTATATATCCGTTCATTATATTAATTTGGGGGTGCAGGCTTCTACAAAGGACACCACGGAGGTGCTGGCCCCAGCCCATCTTAACTTGAATGTCCATCTGGTCACTGTATTGGTGGTCGATTATGTGGGTTAGGGGCTGATTTTCCTTTCAGTGAAATTTACTCGCTATTTTTTAGTCACTGTAGAAAGATCGCCCTTATGACATGGAACTCCTTCAACCTGTACTATTTGTTGTCAGCCCTTTAGGTTGGAATGGAACCAAGCAACAGCAGGAGCTGAAATGCCAAAAGAACAGAGCTTGTCAAGGAGGAGTGGCTAGGATACCAAACCAAAGGCTTTGGCAATATTGATGAAAACAGTGGTTGTAATGTACCCCTGATCCAACCCAATAAAGATGTCATCAGTGACATGCAGCAGGGAGGAGACAGTGGAATTGTGCTTCCAGAAACCAGACTGGAAGGGTGAGAGGGAGTTGGAGAATGCAAGAAAGTTGAGGAGTCTAGAGAGGGCCAGTTTCTCTTTCAGCTTAGAGAGAGGACGAGAGAGATGGGATGGAAGTTGCCAGGGAGGAGGGGTCACCACCTTCATGAAGTGGAATAACTTTGTCCAACTTTGAGGACTGAGGAACAGCACTGAGGAGGAAGAAAAGTTTGAGTAGGTGAGTAAGGAGATGTAACAGCAGGAGCTGAGATATGAAGGAGTTTGGGTCCAGATCATCAGGACTGGACTTTGATTGGTTGAGGGAGGGAAGGGCAAGCAGGGTTTCTTGGATGGTGACTGGGGAAGTAGAAACCTGGAGCAGGATAGGGTAGGTGAGAAGGACTGGAAGGAGGAGCTAGGAAGGGAGAAGAAGGGAGGGCACAGGTTGTGAAGAAATCATTGAAGTGACCAGCAACAGGGGTAGGGTCAGACACAGGTGAACCATCTACCGTGAGGATTGGAGCAGACTGGGCACAGGGGTCAAAAATAGAGTGGATAACTTTCCAGAATTTAGCTGGGGAGTTAAGGTTTTGGAGGTTGGCCTTGAAATAGTGCACTTTTATGGCCTGGACAGCCTTTGTACAGTTGTTCCTCAGAGCAATGTAAGAGATGAGATCAGGAGAAGAGTGGGATGATTTGTAGCTGGCACATACAAGGTCTCAGAAGTTGCACAGATCAATGATTTGGTGGTAACCTTGGGATGGTGGGAAGTGTTTATTCTGAATTTCCTGTGCGTGGCATACTTGCCCCAGATGGAGAGAATTTAGGTGGAATAGTGCAAGGCCGCCTCAATATCTGTGGCAGAGTGGATAGCTGACCAGTCAGTAGCCGAGGTCACTCAGTAGAGCATTGATGTTTAATAACCGTAAAGACATGGACAGATGTATTTGGGCAAGAAAGGGGATACTGGATTTTTCTGACATAGAACATCATGCAGTGGTTACTAAATAAATCCTGCAAAATACCTGCTGCAACAATCCGCTGGGGGGTAGATGGTTAGAACCCAGTCCAAAAGGGTATGATTGTAGAGTGGGGATTGAGCTGGATAGGTTCTGAAATACCATGGCACAAATTCAGGGACTCAGTCCTGTGAATGGTAGATTTGGAGGATGGGGAAAGCCAATTTACATTAAAATCCCAAAGGAATATGAGTTCATCTGTGAAGGAATGACAGACGATGAAGAAAAGAGAATCAACCAGGGATGAATATGAGATCTGTGAGAGGCATAAACAACCCCAATGAATACAGGTACAGAGAGGAAATGAGAGTTTGACTAGAAGAAATTCATGGAAGGAGGTATGGTCTCCATAATGGCCATAGTACATGAGAGGCTTTGGCAGATGTAGATGGCAATCCCTCCTCCATGCTTTCCCTGTCCTGCCTGAAAAACTTAATCAGGAAGGGATTGGCTAGAGTCAGGTGTCCTGGAGAAGAGTCAAAATGCAAACAAACAGAGGTCATCAGGAGAGTGTAACTGAAGCCAGATGGAGAGGAGGTCAAGTTCAGGTTAAATACAGTTTGCTCACTGCAAACAGTAAGCAAACTGTGATAAAATAAGCAGCCACAATACGGAGAGCATAGAACTTGTATGTGGACTATATGTAGCTAGGTAAGGCTAAGGGTGCAGAATAATAGGCAACAAGTAAAGTGACAGTCTTCTTAGGTGGAGGATTGTTGGGTAGTCCAAAGTCCAGTGAATACCATGGAGTGAAGGGAGACATAGAAACATAGAATTTGACGGCAGATAAGGACCACTCTTGGCCCACCTAGTCTGCCCATTTTCCTACCTAACAGATAAGCTGCAGATCCTAGTTAACCAACAGCTTACTTCCTCCTACCCCACTAGGACTGCCTTATGTCTGTCCCATGCATTCTTGAATTCCCCCACTGTTCTTGACTCCACGACCTCCTCAGGGAGGCTGTTCCATGCATCCACAACCCTCTCCGTGAAAGGGAGCTTAAGGAAGGGAGTCAGTGAAGCAGCAGGGCTGGCCAATGGCTGACTCACATGCTCACCCCCCTGCTTGATATCTTCCCCCCCAAACCACTACCATATATCTAGTCCCTCTCCAACCTCTGCCCCTACAACATGCCAGCATTTTCCTATACATTAGCCACTCAGCATTTCTTGCTCTTCCCCTTCTCCCAATCTTTGTCCCATAAAATGATGCCATCCACTGTCACTTACATTAGCAGCAATGCTGTGCTGGCTTCTGTTTTCCCTCCCCAGTATTTGCTCCCTCAAAAATGACAGCATTGTTCCTGCACATTAGCTGCTCTGCAGCACTTACTCTCTCCACCCTCAAATGTCTCACCACTTTTGGTACTTATACTACCCACTGTGTGCCATTCACTCTGTATTCCACCCTTCCCTGATCAACTCTCCAACATACTGCCATTATCTATGACACACTTTCCGACTCTATCCCTGTTCTACCTTATCTCAGAATCCAACAGTAGGCTGCCATTCTCCACATTTATCTGCCGCTCTGTAGCACCTGCTCTCTCCCCTTCCCAGTCTCTGCCCCCTCAAAATGCCCCCATTTCCCATCATTCACATTACCTATACTTTAGCAATTGTTCCCCCAAATTGCCACCATTCACTGTAGTTCACATTAGCTGCTCTGCTCCACTTGGTCTATATCAGTTCCTATGCTGAAGACCAAGACTGCTCAACAGCTGGGTGTGCTAATGGAGAAACAATTACAGTAGACTACCCACTGCAAAAAGAACACCACAGAGATTCATTATGGATCAAAAAACTATTATCATTAAGTAGCGTGCAGATCTCTTACCAACAAACAGGGAAGCACCAGCAGGACCCCATCAGTTCCTACCAGTTTCACTCCAGCGTCATCGGGAGTGTCCAACACACAGTGTTAACTCCACTTTCAAATCACACTCGTAAAGAAATATCACCACTTTACATGCACAAGTGAATGCATATACAATAATAAAAAGTGAGTCCAAACATAATACAAAACACTTGGTGCTTAGAAGGACCAGATCACAATATATTAGCAAAGTGTATATGGGGATAATAAATATAATAGAGAAAACAGCTGCTATAATACAGTGCTTAGCTGTTCCACATCTTATCATAATAATAATTATTAGTATCCAAACCTCTTCTCACATGTTAAAGAACACATATTGTATGTTATTAGGTGGGAACAAAATCAAATGCCATATGTAACCAGAGTTGAAAAATAATATTTTGAAGTGCTAGTTTTGACCCAACTGCAAAACCAAAAATCAAAATTATAAACCAAAGATTAGCAATATAGTTAATAAGAATTTTCAAGCCTAGTTCACACCCAAATCATAACTGATATAGCAACACTTAAGTAATGCATGTAAAAATTAAAAATAAATACATATATATATATATATAGATAGATAGATAGATAGATAGATAGATAGATAGATATACACATTGAGTACTCAAATAGTACAAAGATTTGTATGTAAAAGGTTGCACACAGCTATCCGATGTGTGAAGAGATCATTGCCTAAGGCATAAACAATAATAATGCACCAGTATGGCATAAGTTCTTCATATTATCACTTAACATGGAAACATCAACATAACTCAAAGTGCCCCACTGAAGCATATCAAAATAAAGACAGAAAGCACAAGATTACTTCCTCAAGTGTTGAAAATCCTAACCCGTCATTCAAACCAGGTGATTACAATACACTCAGGGCTGGATATTCAAACTGCCATTCACAGGCGCCAAGCCCTTAGCTGCACAAAATAGTTCTGGGGGTGTGGCGGGGGTGATATTCAAAGGAGTTGCGCTGTTGAGCAACTCGCTTTGAATATCACCAACCAACCACTGTGCATGGCGCAGTGGAACTTGCACCACGCAAGTTGTCAGAGTGGAGCATTCAACTTGCGGTGGCACAAGTACCATTGCGCCATGCGCAAAATCACAATATTCAAAAGGTGACATGCAAATGGGGCCATAATTCATGCAAGGTGCAGGAGGGGCCATTTGCATCTGATTATAGTCCCATTTGCATGCCATTAGCATGTAGGTGTGCCGATCCCCGAGGACTTGCGCCTGGCGCCCTGCCAGGCAGCAGCCATTGGGGACCGACGCCCCCTGCAGCCTGATTGCGGGCATGGTGTACTCCCTCCCCCACCAGCCCGATCACAGGCAGCAATGTGGCCCCCTCCGAACATCTCCCTGGTGGTCTGTGGACCGAAATGCCCGATGCGGGCAAAAGTAAACTGAAACCCCCAGACATCTCCCTGGTGGTCCAGTGGACCAAAATGCCCAATCGCAGACAGTAAGTAAATTGAAACCCCCAAACATCTCCCTGGTGGCTAGTGTCCCCCACCCCACCCACCCATGAAGTCCCACCACCCCGCTCCCCTGGCGGCGGCGGGCGGCAGCATCCCACCCGCCTGCCACCCCGCCGTCCACCGACTGACTGCCCGGTAGGGCTGCATGCCCATTGGTGCAGAGCAAGACCCAATGGGAGTGCAGCCCATACCGTACATGACAGTCCAGATTTGTGAATATCGGCTGAATATCGGGCTGTGCAGTTTATGCATGGTTCCTCCACCTCCAGTTGAGCATGCATTCATTTGCATTGCGCTGTTGCTCAGCCTGTTTTCAGTGGCGCAACTGCCTTCTGCTCAATATCGCAGAATGGTGCAATTTCGGACTTGCGCATGAGCAACCCTGTTGCGCATGACGCAACCCTTTTGAATATCTGGCCCTCAGTGTGTAAATTCATAATGATTCTTTTTGAGACAAAACAGCATCAGCATTCCCTCCCCTTTGTCCCACCCTGATCCTTTCTATTTCACAGAAAGAGAATGAATGTTCTCCACCAGCCCCACCCTCAAGAGACATGAGTATTGTGCATTGCATGTGTCCTGGGTTCAAATAGTGCTAAGGTGTTCCCCCACTCTTCTGATAAAATGCCTGCCAGAATGCAGAAGGAGGACCTCAGTCTTGGACTAGTTCATCCATAACCCATTTATGTTGGGAAACTGGAGGAGTAATTTAGCAGTGCACCAGCATTCGCTGTTCCATCTTCCTGCAGTATGAGCAAGTCATCCATAGATAATAGGGTCTGACTTAGGATGAAGGAGACCCCCTAGTTCAGTCAGAGCCTTCTGAGCCAGGGTGTAGGCCCTCCATTTGTTACAGTGCTCCAGTGAAAATTCTGGGAAGATACTGATCTGGTGCCCTTGCCATGAGATCATTCCCTTCTGCCTTGCCAGCTTCAGAATCCCCTATCAGTTTACCAGACAAAGCTAGTGAGGAATGTATTTGTCCTCTCATCTTTCTTTGGGATCAGAGTGAGATACCAATGCATCCTATTACTCCCGATGTTGGGTGGGCAGTCCAGTGTTAGCATGACATGTAGAGCTTATTGGAGAAATTGTATAGGGCTCCACCTTCACAACCCTCTGGGAAGCCAATAAAGTGAGATTATTCTATCTTCCTCAATTCTCCAAGTCTTCTACTTTGTCCCAGAGAAGACAGATAACCCTGTGTGTTGTCTTACGTAGGTTAATAGTCTTTCTGAGGTATCTTCTATGGAGGCAATATGGTTCACAGCAATGTTCAGACAATCCCCAATTTGTAGTATATCTGCAGTTGTATTCTGTGATGCCAGTTCCAGTTTATTCCTTTGTGTAACTAAGTGCTCAGACATATTTTTCATTTCATCTAATGTCACTGCAGTGGAGACGGGATCAGCAGTTGCCATCATGTGGATGTTGGTGAGTGAAGAAGACAGGCTATTTTGCACTCAAAGAAAACTCAACAGAGGAATGTCCGACCTGAAAAATGAAAAGACTGGAATGTTGCCAGTGATGAGCCCGAGGTACTGAGTGGATAAAGGTCTAGGTGAGGCTGGTGCTGTGGTGGATTGCTACAGATCTTGCCTAGGGGTAGCAGGGAGTAATCAAGTTTAGTGGCCATCTTGTGGGTGCTCGGCCATGTCCGCTTGCCATCTTTTTTATTTAACATAATCACCATGCAGCTACTACCATTTCTATTTCACTTCTCATAACTTTCATGTCCTGTATGTATGAATGTATAATCCCTTAAGTACACAGTAAGTATTTTGATCTAGGTCTACCAAATAAATACAGTACAAGATCCATTGTATATTATATTGATATTGTATAGTACATGAACTCCTCCACAAAGCATCACAGGGATCAGAGCACTGAATTTTGCAGGGAAAAAGACTGCTTAGCATGAGCAGACTGTTAAGAACAGTTTATTTCAGTAACACTGCCACAGGAATGTCATTCCTTGTTTTACTTTCTGAACCCACAGTCTCAGCATAGTCATTTTTACCGATCTCATGATCATGGCAGTGTCATTTTCAAATCCCCTCTAAAATTTGTTTCATGGTTGTTCTGCAGAGTCACATTTCTAGTGGCATTTAATAAATGACACATGCCATGCTCCTGTGCTTGGGAACTGAAAATACTATCTTATAAATTCAGGGTCACAATTTAAGAAAACAGCAAAGTTATGTGTGAACCTCTTCATTTCCCAGTCATGACAATTTTGCTGTAGCACATGTTATTAATGCCTTTTATTTTCATTTTTTATTCATTTTACAAGTTTTGGCCAAAAGGCACACTAAGCTGAGGCTTGTTTCCAGGTGCATCCTGGGAGCATGGGAATGTTAAGTGATATGCTCATCATCACATTGTAAGCAAGTGGTGGCTGTGAGTTCAAACCCAGGTCTCTAGGTTTGTAGCTCATTGCTTCTAACCACAACACTGCATTGCCCTCTAATGCCTAACCACTACACAGAAAATATAATCAAGCAAACATTTGCCATTGGTCAGTGCTTGTTTTCTTAGCTGCCTGTCAGTAGCCCTTGTTGGACCTTAGCTATAAATCATATGTATACTGTGTGGTTGAGGCATTGTATATCAATTTCTCAGAAGTCTTGTGAGATGAAATGTGGGCTGGAAAATGGATCACCTGCTATCAGTAGCTCGAAATTTACCTGGAAACTGACACAGACAGGGTCAATTTGATAAAACAAATTAATGTCCATTGCCTGCTGTGTGCAGTCCACTTTGGCCTTTTTGAGATGGCTGTGACTGACATACTCCATTGTCGTCGCTGCTACAGGTACACCAAGTGCAACTAGCACTACTGACTAAATTGGTCTGCAGTGACTTATGACTTTCCACCTGCACCATATATTGTTACTGCCATCTCTTCTGAAATTGCTTTTTTTTGTGCTTGGAGAGGGAGAAAAGCATAACAAAACCTGAAAAGCCATTCTAAGTACCTTAAGAGGAAGTCTTCATTAGGATGTCTATGCTCTGTACAGTGATTTTTGACATTTTGTTGTAGCTGTTCCCAACTACTGCATAATGCAATCACACCAACAAAGTCTTAGTGACTGAAAGTCTCACATTTAAACCTAGGAAAGCACATCATGATGTGTCAGAAAATGACAGAAATTCTGGTGTAGGTCTGTAGGTGAAGGGTTTCCATGCATTTACATTTACAAATTCTCCTCACATTCTGCAAAGAGACTATGTTTTGTGCCTTCACAGCATGCACCATACAGGAATGGGGGGCATAATTGAAACCCTAGATTTTATTTAAAAGTCTGACATCTTCCTTGCTGTGATTAAGCAGTTTACCTTCCAATTACAGAATATAAAGTAACTCACTCCTTCAAAGGGACTGCATCCAGGTATGACATTACCATTTCTTCCCCAACCCTCTCCCACAGTTGCACCAATTTACTCCCACTCCAGCTCATGCATTGTTTGCAGCAGCATTCTAGAAACTTCCACTATAATCACGGCCCTTCACTTTCACTTCACAGGAGCAGTGGAGGTACAATGCAGTCTTTTTAGAGTATGCAGCTCACTTTGATAGTTTGTGACATGATACCTGCCACCATCACAGTAACTCCCACCTCCCAAGCAGTGGGATCACAGCACAAGACACATTTTCATGAGAAGTTTAACAAGTGGGCAAAGGGATGGTATCAGGAGGAAGTGTACCAATTTGTGTGAGACTGGGGGGGGGCTTCTGGGGCAAGAGGCTCTTAAAGGATGACAGCCTTCACCTAACAAGAGAGGGTTGCTAGGGTCCTGGGTCAGAAGTTTGGTGTCTGATAGTGGACATTTAAACTAAGGAGGGAACAGACTGAGATGAAGGAACCACAGAGGAAGGAGAACAAAAGAGGAATGTAGCTAGGACTCCCCAAAATTGTGCTACAAGCAGTGGGATGAAGGCATCCTGACATGAGTACATAATAAAGTAAGAAACTGAATCAAGGAGTGGGGACACACAGAGCAAGCAAGGGGCAGGAAATGAAGGCGGGACAGGGAGAACAAAGGGAGAGGTACTATCAAGAAGGGAAGAGGTATTGACACATTGTGGAGGGCAGTCTGCCTAAATACCAGGAGCAAAGCTAATAAATAAATTTCATACATTTTTCTCTATCCCTTCCTTCCCTCCTTCAGTAGCCAACTAAAACTTCTCCCTCCTCCCCTCGTTCCTGCCAACCTCTTCCTGAACCCCTCCTTACCTCACATGACCCCATATCTTTGCACTGGTTTCAGCACCCCATTAGCCAGATTCTCTGCACTTTTCGAAGTTACCATATTTGCACTACTGCTTTTGACTCTGTATGCTATTTATATGGCACCCAGATCCAATGTTTTGGCAGTAATGTCTGTACAGCACTTGACCTGTGCACTTTACTGTCATCATTCTGGCAATTTCATTAACAGCCTTGTTTGTATTTCTTTGTAACTGTATCCTCCCCGCCCTTTCCCCTGTGTCACACCTGGAAACAAGCCCTGGTTAAGTCTGCCTATTCTAGTTACCTAAATAAGTGAAAGAACAGAAACAAAATTAGTGAGCTACAGGTGATGTTGACAGATGAGAGATTAGACCTTCTAGGCATCACAGAAGCATGTGCCACCGGAATATTTACTGGGACTTGGCAACACCAGGATACAGCATATATAGATAAGACTGGGGTAAACAAGAGGGTAGGGACAGCCCTTTATGTCAAGGAAGGCATAAAGGCAGTAGAGAAGGTATTCATCCAGGAGAGAAAGGGAAACAGAATCAATGAGGTGCAGCTCATGATCACATCTGGAAAGAAGTTGTGCTGGGGTGGTCTACAGATGACTAGAGAGTGGGGACAAGGGAGAGGGGAACTAGGGGCAGAAATTCTGAATGGGGCTGAAAAGGAGAAGATAGTTGTGGTGGGAATGTCAATCTACCAGGCACAGACTGGGGCATCCCAGCAGCTTAGAACAGCAGAAGTCAGGCCCTGTGTAATACATTGCAGGACTGCCTGATGCAGTTGGTCTGGGAACCTGCAAGGCAAACTGCCATTCTTGATGGTGCTCACCCACAGGAAATGGTAAGAGGCACGAGAATTGGGAGCCACTGAAATCCAGTGACCATAATACCATATGGTTTGAACTGGCTCTGGGTTCTAGTATACCCGTGTGAAAGGCTATAGTTCTGGATTTCAGAAGAGCAGCCTTTGAGCTGGCCCGCCGCACAGCGGTAGCACTACCGCTCATGACGCCAGTGATCCTAGTTCAGTAGCAGGCTTGGGCCATTGGAGGGCTGGACAAAGGGAGGAGAACTGAGCATCCAAAGGACCTCTCTCTCTCCTCCTCTGGAGGGGAGGGATTGCAGAGCCCAGTGTATGCTTGGCCCCTAGTGGGAAGCTTGGGGAAGGTACCTAGGACTGGCACAGAACAAGCGGGGAAGGTGGGAAGATGCTAGGACATGGCATGCAGGTGCTCAGGTAATAAATCATGGCATCACTGCATGCCACACTCCTCAGAGAAGAAAATGGAAAATCCTCAGTGGTAGGATGTGCTTGCCCTTGCAGGCCCCATATCAGATGAGCTGGGCTCACCAGTCCAACTACTGTATCCAGTTCATGTCAGCAGCTTGGGGGACCCCCACTGACCCTGCCAGGGTGCAAGCCATGAGGGTACTGGCTGGTGATAAGTCCCAGCAGATGTTTGGGTGACAAGGCTGAGGGGGTCTAGGCTGAGGGAGGGCCATCCAAGACAAGGGGGGAGAAGAAGAGAAGATTTTGACAAGATGAGGGCACTAATCAAGGATAAGCTGGGGGAGTGGACAAATTCAGGACAAGTGGAGGAGAGGTGGGGAGTAATTATTAAAGCCATTCTAGAGGCAATTATGGCATACCTGACAAGGGTTACCAAGAGAAACAGGTACAAGAGGCCATTCTGGTTCTTGAAAGAGGATCAGGGAGGCAGTGAGGGCTAATAAAGGACCTTCACTAGATGCTAGGAGAAACAAGGAGAAGAGGAATGGAATTAATACCAGTTAAAGATGGGGGATGCTAAGAAGGTAGTCACAGATGTAAAAGCAGGCACATAACTACGTACTGTAGAGGGGTGGTCAAGCAGGAAACAGTTCTTTAGATACATTAGAGTAAAATGAAGATGAAAGGGGGAATTATTAGGCTGTCAGAGGGTAACAGAGGAGGAGGAGGAGGAAGAGCAGAAGGTAGCTGTATATAATGACTTCTTTTACTCACTGTTCATAGTGGAGGTTAATAGGCCCTTACCTGAAAGCGGTATAAAGGTTGCTGCAAGAGGAATCCAGAAATTGCATGTACAGGTGGTAATTGCAAGAGAAAGGGTCAGAAAAGGGTTTGCAACCCTGAAAATAGATAAGGCTCTAGAGCCAGATAAGATGCACTTACGGGTTCTCAGGGAACTGCCAATGTAGCTAGCTGAAACCCTGCAGAGCTATTCAATAGCTCTTTACAGTCCGGGGTTGTTCCAAAATATTGCAGGGTAATGGATGTAGTTCCATTCCACAAGGGAGAGATATGGAGAACTTGGAAACTACAGACCCATTAGTCTTACCTCCATAGCAGGTAAACTACCAAGACACTAGTTAAACAGGACCTATACATAGGTGTCCTTTGTGATGTCCAAACTGGTCCAGCTGAAAACTATGTCCCTGTAGGTACTGGCATTGGAAAAGCTAAGACTCCCTTAAAGACAGTTGTTTCTGAGGAGCTTGGACAAGTACATGAACTCCTTACCACCACAGGTAGCCACAGTCATACAGAGTGACCTGCTTTAGGGCCTAGCAAGGTGGTATGGCTTGATCTAAGCACACTACAGATGTTAAAATTGTAACAGTACAACCTCTATGTGAGGGGATAAACTCATAGACTGTGTACCTGTAAAGATATATTGAATATCTCAACTGTAGAATGAATTTTCATGTTCTCATGAATGTTACCCAAGTTTGTATACCTCATATAAAGAAATGTTTGTATGCGTTCTATAAAACAAAATTAATAAAAATATTACACACACACACACACACACACACAAAAAGGACCTAGTGGACTACCTGTAGAGAAATGGACAATAGGATAATAAGTAGCATGGGTCTGTGGAAGAGAGGTCTTCTAAGACAAACCCGATAGTGTTCTTTCACTTGGTAACTAGGACAGTGGATAAGGGACAAATAATGGAGTTTCTCTACTTTGACTTCAGCAAGGCATTTGATTCTGTACTATACAGAAGGTTAATGAAAGTTAGAGGATCTGGGTGTGGTGAATGATCTAGTTGGATGACTGGGAAGCTGGCTGGGGGGAAGGGGGAGACAGCTGAAGGTGATGTCAATTGGAATAAAGTCAAGGGAGAGGAAGGAGACAATTGGGGTACCAAACAGTTTAGTCTTGGTTATGGTCCTTTTCATTATGTTCATCAGTAACACAGGAGAAGAAATACAGGGCAAGATGTATCTATTTGCAGATAAGACTAAGGTCTGTGGCAGAATAGACAGGAAGGGGTTAAGAAGTTGCAAAGGGACCTGCAAAGGTTAGAATGGTGGTCCAAAGTCTAACAGTTTACAATGAATGCCAAGAAGTGCAAAGTGATGACACAGGAATAAGAACCCAGGAAGGAATACTGGATGGGAAGGTTAAGTTGGACACTACCTCTGAGGAAAAGGACCTGGGAGTTATCATAGTGACTCCTAAAACAATCAAGCCAATGTAATAAGGCCTACAGCAAGGTAACAAAAATGCTGGCGTGTATTGAGAGGTAGTTTGACATCAGGATGGAAAGGAGGATACTACCTTTCTGTAGGTCACTAGTGAGGCCACATCTTGAATACTGCATCCAAGTCTGGATTGTGGTAGAGGCATAGGTCAGGAAGCATCAGCAAAACAGGTGAAGCTGTACAATTTGCAAGTAGCACTTTATTATTCTTAATAACAATAAAATAAAAAAGTAAACTTGTACAGGATAACACTTTACAAAGGCAGTACAGACAATAAAAAGTCCCTCATCTTACAGTCTCTTTTTCCATCTAAATCTCAGTCTCTGTTTCTGTCTCTGTCTCTATCTCCCTCTTTCCTCTCTTTCTCTCTCTCACTTTCTCTAATTATCCAAAAAAAACATTGTTCTCTTTTTATAAGATGTTTTCCCTGGCAATTAAATTCTGCAACCTGTTCTCAGTAAGCCATATCTCCTGTTTTCATACAATATATCTTCTGTTCTCACACAATTAAAAAAAAGTTGTCATTGCCCTTCCTGTAACCAGCCTGAAGAGTACATCTAGACTTCTTAATAGGCGCCACCAATTAATACATTCTATCCAGAGCTAGCTTCCTGCTGACAGCTGTGTCAACAAGCCTATAAAGTTCAGCAGCTTTCTTTAGGTCATCCCCCTGTGTTCCAAACTGCTAACTTTTCTAGCAAACCCAAGTAGCTATCTGCATTCATTTCAACCATGTAATGTATACATTTGCAAATCAGGGTATTCCAGTTTCACATAAAGATTTATATATTTTAACCACAGAGAAACAAGGGAGAAAGAAAGAACAGAAAAAGCAAATGAAGGAGGGAGATAAGGGGAAATTAGGGACCATTGAGGGACCAATTCCTAGGTGCCACAAAGAAAATGTTATTGCACAATCAGGCAGGCAAGAGTCAAACAAGTGGCAGAATAGAGAGGAAAATAGATTCTTGCTTTTAACTCACTCTGCATAAGAAACAGAACAGGGTCTTATCCCAACCCTGTCACATACCCCCTCTTTAACAGGGACTCTGTTTGCTTTAAACAGATTTCCAAAACATTTGCTTATTATTCTTTTAACATTACCTTATAACAGTTACAGTTCTTTGCATATGGAATACCCCTTTTTAATATATGGATCTGCATTTTAATGGGGCACAAAAGTATACAAAAAATTATTGGTAATATTATCACTCCCAAAGTGATAATACTATACTTCAAGAGTGATAATACTATCATTCAGGTCCTGTAATAGTATTGTTCGGTACCTAAATGATAGTATTATTACCGAATGACAACAGCGCATGCACTAGACTATCTCCCCCACGTCTCCCAAAATGTGCATTCTGATTGGCCACTTTTCCAGTGTGGGTAGGCAGAACAGTTTTAAAAACATGGCAGCCAGTCTCTCGCTAAGCGAGAGTTAGTCCTGCGGAGCACTTCACTTGAAAAATGAAAATATATCTGGTTGATCCTACATTCCAAGAACACAAAAAAGGTAGGATCTGACCAGCAAACAAAAAACAGTTTTGGACAGCTAGTGGGGCTGACTGGGGAATGGGAGGGAGGGGGCAGGGGGTGCACAGGGAGCACAGGCTCCGAGACACTGTGGCAGTCAGCCAGCTTGGAGAGACTCCTTCGCTGCAGTAGCCAACAGCCCACAAAATGAACCCCAAAAAACTCCAACTTGGATCCACATATTAAAAAAAACAACAGATATGT
This sequence comes from Neoceratodus forsteri, assembly GCA_016271365.2. Lineage (NCBI taxonomy): Eukaryota > Metazoa > Chordata > Ceratodontiformes > Ceratodontidae > Neoceratodus > Neoceratodus forsteri. Next base: position 13,144,926 of record CM028133.1, read on the forward strand.
CACTGGGCATTAATGGTGACATACCATCTCAGGGTTCTGGACATACAGGAACCTCTCAATGGCATTAGTCACTGGTAATACCCAGTGTCCTATTCATTATTCTCTTTTTCATCACACCTATTACAGCAAACATTTCAGTTAAACACACGTTTGTTCAGCCTTCTGAATTCTCAATTCCTGAACCATATCTTGACAGAAAATCAGCACTGACATTCTTTTTTTCCAGATTTGTGCATCACTTTGAATTTAAATGGTTGCACTGCCAGATACCACCATGTAATCCTTCATTTGATTAAGCCAACAGGGAGGACTGTGATCTGTTATAAGTACAAAGTCAGCTCCTAGCAAAATAATTCTAAGGGACTGCATTACCCACTGGGCACCAGGGCATTCTTTTTCAATAGTGGAGTACTTTGCCTCTCTGTCGTACATGTTCCTACTGATATACAGAATGGGATGTTCTTTCCCATCTATAATTTGACTGTAAGTAAGTAAGTAAACTTTTATTTCTAAATTGCCCATCCCCAGAGGCTTTAGGTGCTGAACAATAAAACACACAATATAAAAATGTCAAAAAGAATAAAATATAATGAGCAGGTAATAAAATATGACAAAATTAAATAGGACTGAATCTAAATTATGTAAATGAACCAGTGTCAACAGGGCTACTGTAAGGAAAAAGCCTCCTTAAAGGTATTTATTTTATTTTTATTTCACAGAGAATTCTTTCGACAGAAGCCTATTTTCAAAGGGTTCAGAGTCAGAAACAACATTAATACATTAACTAATTAAGCCAAAAAATGTACATTACATAATCATTGAAATACACTACAGCAAGTGGACACACAATTCAAGCAGTAGACAAAATTACAATGTTACCTTATTTATTTATTTAGCTTTTGTTGACCGGGTAAGTGCAATAGACAAATCCTGCCTATTTTCAGGCACGACCCGGGGGAGGGGGATACAGATGAATGCCAACTGTCTTTGAACCAGATTAAGCTGTTGGTGGTATTTATAGTGAATGAGGGAAATTTGTCCAGGGCACCGGGGAAATTCCCCTACTCGACTGCTGTTCTGCTGCCAGTAGGAGGACTGGTCATTTGCAAAATGGCCACTGAAGAAGGTTCCAGGATGGAGGAGGGCGTCTACAGAGTAGGAGAGATAGCCTCGTCTCCTGCTCCTGTTGTGCTAGAGGCTGCAGCCGGGGTTAAGGCTGAATTTGTTCCAGATATTGAGCTCCAAAAAGAAGATATAAAATGGGAGCTTTCTGAGGAAAGTAACAAAATAAATGAAGATATATTGTCAGAAATGACATCTTCTGAAATTAAGGAGGACAAACTGGATGTGTACAAGCAGTTGAATGCTGAAGGAGAAATCCCTTCTTTACAGCAGCGAGGTTTGAACCCTGGAAATACGAAGTGCGTTTATGTGAGAACAATGGAGGAAACAACGCTGGCAGAAGAGGTAATGGAACAAGAAGAAGAAGAACATCGGTTGGGAATGTCTGTGTGTGGGCAACTGACCAATGAGAAGGAGTTATGGAGCAATGGCGCCAGAATTCAAGCAGGTACTGTGCTTACAGATAGAATGGAGAATTTGCCTTTTAAAAACACTGCCGCAGCTGAAATTAATGTTAAAAATGTTGAACTGCCTGCTGTAACACAGCTCCACTTCAGACAGAGGGACAGCATGATTTTTAATTCAGGAAACGGCTCCGAGTCAAGTTCGCGGTTAGAACTGCAAGAAGGTAGCGATCGAAATGAGCGGAGCTTGGAAGCGCTAAGCTGCAACGGAGTCGGGAAGGATTTAAACAAACTTGATGCTGAACAAGACAGTGGTTCCAGTAATAAATGCAGTGTGTCCCCCAAGCCTGTGCTTATTCAGGCAAATCAAGACAACAGAAAACCAAATGATGAAAAGAGCTGTAACACTTCTTCTATTGGATATAATGACTTTGCAGTTCCTTTAGATAAAACAACAGGTTTTGTGTTTAAAAATCTAAAGCAGGGTGAATCATTAGATGCTCAAAAAGTAATTTATCAATCAGCTGAAGGAGCTCAAACAGGGGTTACAGAATTTTTCTTTCCTGTGGGGAAAAATAAAAAAAGTGAAATTCCCATAGTAAATTCAACAGGTTTGGATAAAAAATCAGAAACCACTGAAAGTGAAGAGGGGCAAGTTTTATGGTCACAGATAAAGCTTTAAGTGGGGCCGGTTGGATCATGACTGACACAGGAGGGTGGAAGCCTGATCCTACATGGAGCCCCCAGTTAACTTTGTCACAGCATTCACCTGAATGGGCCCCTAAGGTGCAACAGCAGGATAAGGCATTCTTTGAGGGAGAGAATAAATCTGAGTGTATAATTTTAAGTCCTGATGGCAACCTGAGTGATTTGACTAAATCAACTAAGGATTCTCAGTTACAGGAGGCCTTAGAAAGCCCTCTGTTGAAATGCAAGTACCCCCAAATGCTTCAGCTAAAAACCTTTAATGTCTGAACTTTTCAAATGCACAAAGAGAAGCAGCACCTAGAAGGCATGATACGTTTAAGGTATAAAGGTGGTTTGAAGTAAGACCTGTCAGACATTATGTGGGAAAGTTTTATTAAAAGATTCTTTACATTTTCTCCAAGGATGTTTATGCCTTTATAAACATCTCGGGAGAAGACAATTATGACGTTAGTTTTAGGTCTCAGCATGCACTAGACCTTTTTGGACAAGATATGGGCAAGTTAAATTTTCTCCAATATGGGCCCCTTCATAGTTATACCATTATCTAAACCTTTGATTAAATTAGTGACTGTCATGTTTAGGAGCGAAGGGGTTTGAGTAGAAGATATTACATTCTGGCTAAAGAAAGGTGTGAGATTTTGAGTGAACCTGAGCCTATTTTAGACTCAGAACAGTTTTGGACAGGTGGATGGAAATATAAAGTTAAGTTAAGACAAAATGAAGCAGGGATAGAGCACATACCTAACTCCTTTTTGTTAGGGAAAGACAGAGGAGTTTGTTTTATAGTGGGCAGCCTCGTGCTTGCTATAAGTGTGAGCCAAACACATCTTTTCTAGCGTATGTGACCAACCCAGATGTGATAATTGTGGGAGGTAGGGCATGTAACAATGTTTTGTGGTAATCAATCATGCTGTGATTTATGTGATGCAAAGGCCACGTATTTAAATTTTGTCCTTGGGCTGCACATAATCTAATAAATAGCTCTGGTTCTGAGGTTTATATTCAGAAAGCACAGGAGGCTACTGTACAATCTTTCCCCTCACAGGAGGGATCCCCTACCATTCTCAGTATTCAAGCAAAACACTCTGAGGTTGAAAAAACAGTAGATGGGAGAAGAAATCCTGTCACAAATACTGCTACAACTGGGAAAAAAGTTCCACCTGAAAATAGGATAAGAATGCATGATGAAGATTCAAATAAGAGGATAGCTAGGAAGGATGAAATGGGCCCTCCTAATATTTTAAGTTTTCCTCCAGTTTGTTTTTCAGATGAGAATATAGGGAAAGCAGACAATGCTAAAAAGTCAAATGAATCCTTAGTAGCCATACCACAGAGAAGATCAACCAGAAATCTACATCCTAAACCTCCTCCCTCCCCCCCCAGACATTCACTTGGAGACTAGTAACACTTATGCGGCTCTTTTCACCTCATGGGGAAACATGGCGGGGGATGATTCAGATTCCCAAAAATCTTCCATTTCAACTAAGTCACAAATAATAGGCAACTACAAGGATTAAAAAAGAAAAGAAAAAAGAAAAATAAAGGGTGTTGAATATTTAAAGTAATGAAGTTCTTCTGGGGTTCTTTGAATGCACAAGCCTATTGAATAAAGTAAAGAGACAGGCCTTGTTCAACTATATTCATGAGTTCCCCTTTCAGTTTGTTTTTTACAGGAGACTTGGCTGTTCTCAATTGAACAGATGGCAGCATTTAAAAAAGAGTGGCTATGGGGCCCATCCTTTTGGTCTTTTGGAGAGGATGCTGCAGATGGTGTGGGGATTATATTTAACTCCTTTGCATTTCAGTTACATAACCTAATAGACCTGATACCTGGGAGAGTATTAATTTTGGATGGGAAGTGGCTAGGCTTATGGTTTCGCTTCATTAATATTTATAATCCGCAAACTAAATCAGGTAGAGTGAACTGCCTAAAGATGGTGCAGCCTTTTTATTTACGACAGTCAGAGTGTTATGGGAGAATTTTAATTGTATAGTCCCGACTCTCTCTCAAAAGAAGCACAATAGTAAGAAAATATATTGTGATTCTAACGCATTAACAAAATTTTCAGAGGCAGGTATGGTAAATTGTAACAATTCTTTAAATTGTGAAAACAGCTTTTCATTTAAAAAGGAAATCCTTTTCTCTGATTGACCACATGTTTGTCTCTCAAATATACTAATAGAATCATTCAAAATATTCCCTGTGAATTTTCAGACCATTTATTTTTGTTAAGTACTTTCCTTCTTTCTGACAAGCAAGAATCAAGGCAACTAAGATGGAAACTGAATAATTCCTTACTTGAACTGAATTACATTCAGATAGGAACAAGAAATTTGTTGAAGGCTAGATTATCGGTAGCTTTTGTATCCAAATTTAAGTAAATGGTGGTTAGACACAAAATCTGATTTAAGAAACCTGTTCAAAAATAATGGAAAGAAAATTAAAATGATAAATTTCTGCATTACTTAAGTTTGAGACAGCAACTACAAAGACTTTTAACCACAGCATATACATCAAGGTGGGATTTTTCAGATCAAATCTCCTTATTAAAAGAAAAAATGAGAGAATATCAATATGATAGAAGTAAAACCATGCAGGCCATATTGATTAATGGAGTGAAAAAATCACCTATAGGGGATCCCTTTGAGATGTGCAAAGAACTTAGAGACTCAATGGGATTGGAGGAGTTAAAAAAGACTGATGGGAGTGTTGCGACCACAGTGGTGGAACTAAGGGAGGTTATTAGGGAGTATTTTAGCACATTAAATTCCAAGAGAAATGTTTCTAAAAAAGATATAGCGGACTACTTGAAACAGATATCTGTCTCATCAAAAAGGGCTAAAAAGACAGAAGAATGGGAAAATATTTCTCATGCAGAAATTCTGGAGTCCATTAGGACATTGAAATTAAATATTTCCCCAGGCTTGGATGGCCTTACAAATAATTTGTATAAAACCTTTCCAGAAGAATTTAGTCAATGTCTAGGTCTTCTGTTTCAATATTTTCTAGAAAAATATTATCTACCCTCATTCACAGAAGGATTGTTAACTTACATATTTAAATCAGGCGACAAGCAAAACATGGCTAATTGGAGACCAATCACATTGTTAAATACTGATTACAAAATTTTGCTAAAATGTTGAATGATAGGCTTAAAAATATGCAGAAGAAGTAATTTCACCCTATCAATATTGTGGTTTGTCTAATAGAAGGATACAGTCTGCTCTTATGTTAATAAGAGATGTAATGGATCATCTCTCAGAGATGGGGTTAACAGGTTGTCTGGTAGCTGCAGATTTAGACAAAGCATTTGACAGAGTACATTTACCATTTCTTTTCATGACTCTGAGGCATTATGGGTGCATTATAAACTGGTGAATTTAATTGAGAAATTATATAATAAAGGGCTGGTATTTCCCTTATGTGAAAGGCTGCAAGGCTGAAGGGTTTCATTTATCCACGGGGAGTTGACAGGGTGCCCTCTTAGCCCCCTTTTATATACCTTAGATAGATCCTTTTTGCAAACAGTGTTGGCCTCTCAAAATGGAAGGGTATTCTCTATAATGAAAGTAGTCACTTCCAGTTAACTATTCAAGCTTATGCAGATGATTTAGTAATTTATTTGGAGGATAGTACATCTATTACAAATTTCATGGGAGCTTTTGAGGTTTGCTAAGGTTTCTAATGCAAAACTGAACATAAAACAAAAGGATTGATAATTGGGGTAAGTGGGATTACGGAATTATGGTTGGAAGGAATTCACATTTCTAGAAACCGCTCAGAATCTTGAGGGATTAACTTTGGATCTCAAAATCTACCCAGGGACAATTGGGAGAAGGTAACTAGGAATATTGAAAAAAGTGAAATAGGTGGAAGCAATGGAGGTTGCCTAAATTAAAAAGAGTACAAATAATTAAACAATTTCTTCTTCCTATTATACAATTTGTAGCAATGATTTTTCCGTTACCAGTAGAATTTGAAACAAAGCTGTATAGTTTATTCTTTCAGATGCTTTGGGGCATCGTTTAAACCGGTCAAAAGAGGTTTACATATTTAAAAAGAATCAGGAGGATTAGGAATGATAGACCCAGTTGTATATGCTCATGTTTTTTTTATAGCAAACTCCATTAAAGAGGGATTAAAAATGGAATTAAGGGCTGAGAATTCGTGGAATTTAAGAATCATGGGTAAATATTTTAAGAATTGGACTTCATTAGCTCCCAAACTTAATAGATATTTACATATTCCTGAGCATTTTAGGCCTACGGCTCAGAAATTATATAAATGGGAATTACAGAAGCAGACGGTATTAACATATAACACAAGGGGTTTGTATCACTATTTAATGCTAAAATTATATCCACAAGAGCCGGACTTTAAAAATTGCCCTTTAGTTCTTAATCCTATGATTTTGGCACAGTTAAACAATCCGAGGATGCCAAAGAATCAATGGGAAGTTCAGTGGTTAATATTTTATGGAAGACTGAATGTTAGAGGAAACGCCAAATATAAAGCCCTACAGGAAAGGTTATGTCCCTATTTTGAATGTATTAATAAGGAGGAATCTATGGAACATTTCCTTTTAGAGTGTACTTATGCCTCAGGATTGTGGGATTATTTAGCTGAGCTATGGAAATTTAAGTGGATGCTGAATATGTCATATGAATTTCTAATCCTAGGGGTGAGTCCAATAGGTTCATTTGGATTACATAATGAGACATTGACTTTATTTTTAGGTTGCCTAAAATATTATTTGTGGCAAGCCAGAATACAGTGGGTTCTATATCAAAAGAAAATGTCATGTGTGTGTGTTAGTAGGTTAATAATAAAGGAGTTAGAGAAAATTTATGCTGTAGATGCTTTAAGAGTTTCACCAGGGACTTTAAGAAAATTGTGGATAGGTTTTTTTACATTTTATTAAGTATAAATGAAAGGAGCAGAATTAGCATATAAAAATGGATTAAGACAACGATAAAGCGAGTGTGTAAAATTAAATTAAATAGAGGATAAATGTATTAATTATGTATATTAATGATTGTTTTCTGTGACCAAGTGTTGTTGTATATGTTTATTTTGCTAATAAAAACACCCCCTACTCTTTTCGATAAGTGCCATGGGATCTTTAACATCCACCTGAACTACCACCAATCCAGGCAGATGGGACCTCGGTTTAACATCTCATCCGAAGCGGCACCTCAGAAGTGCAGCACCCTCTCATGCTGCAGTACAGTGTCAGTACTGGGATATTAACCAAGTGCCAGATGTGGGAACTGAACCCACAGCTCTCTGATCTCCGGCCTCAGAGGCGAGTGTGCTACCTACTGAGCCACTGACACTGCCTTATAACAGAGTAATAAATAATGAAGGCTGCAGTAAACAAAGTTTACTTTGTCATGTTGCAAGGCAATTCTTTTTTTTGTATTATTTATTTATACACCCCCTATCCCTTCAACTGGCCACTCCTTTGGGAAGCCCAGGATCCTGGCCACCACCCACGGTTCACCATCTGCTGCCCCCATTTCTGCCAGTTAACCCCCAGGTAATCCAATATAACCCTCTGTCAGGTGGGTGCCCCCCGGGGAGAAGTGCCCATAGGCATGGAATACATATCCGGTGGCAGACGGAGACCAACTCAGGGCTATCCTGGGCTACCATGGTGATGTGGTCCAGCAGCCATCATCTGGCCAGTTGGAGGGTTATTTCCTGGTTTTCTGGTTTCTCCCACCCTGCAGTGTGCTGCAGCTGTGTCCTGGGAGGGAGACATCTGGCAACGCATGCCCCACCGATGGAGTCTAGGACATCTTCGAACCTCTCCTCCCCACCAGGAGCTGCTATAGAAGGGGACACCACTACCCATGCCCCCCGGGAGGAAAGCATCCAAAAGGACGCCTGAAACCTCCTCCCTTCCGGCCACTGCTCCAGACAACCAGGCTCGGGGCGTGAACCTGAATCACCAGCGTGTCAAGCAAACCCCTTTGCTCAACGCCACAGGGCCAGTGTTAAAAGGCAATTAATTTGAAGCATTTACAATTATCAGTAAATAGGTAGAACTTTAGACCTCTCTTGAAGGCTTCCAGTGAGTTGGCCTCTCTCAGGGATCTTGGAAGTGAGTTCTACAGGGCTGTGCCAGATACCAAAAAAACATGCTCACCAGATGATTTCAACCAGACCCTGGGAACCACTAGGAGGCCCTTCTCAGAGGAACAGAGAGGACAGAGGAGTTGGTAAGGAGACATTAGGTCATGAAGGTAGCTAGGCCCCAAGCCTTGTAGGACTTTGTAGGTCAGCAAGCTGACCCTGAACACAATCCACCACCTCAGTGGCAGTCTATGAAGACCACTTAAGATCTGTGTTATATAGTAGGACCTAGGAAGGCCCACCAACAACCTGGCCACCACGTTCTGCACTAGCTGCAGGTGACGCAGGGCACCTCCATTTAGCTCCAGGTACAGGGCGTTGCAGTAATCAAGTCTGGATGTAATAAAGGTGTGTATCAGTGAGGACAGGTCATCAGGAGGATGAAAAATTTAATCCAGGTGATACTGTATTTCTCAAGTGGTAAACTCCACATTGGACAATGGCAGACTTGGGTGCATGCAACTGGTTCCTCTGAGGACCCTGAACATGGCACTGAAATGCAGACCTTTACTTGAACAATCCCTTGATACTGGATATCACTTTCCTCACTGTGCAGATGCTCACAACAGAAGAGGGTCTCTCTTCCCACTTTTGAAGGTACTCCTTGGCAATACTGGTGAGCCCCGACCATTAGGGAGACTCCCATATAATTTTCCACACACCAGAACCATCCATAGCCATTCCTTTAGACAAAACCATCCCAGGTCATTCCTTTAGACCAATGTCCACACCATTCTCTGTGACGCTGAGTCAAACATAGGGTGACAGTGTTTAGTACCTCCTAAAATCAGTGGCCACTTGGCCCACAAGTAGACCTCCATCTTCCTTGGAATTCACAGACAACTTGCATCTCAGGAACCCTCCAGGCATGTTCCTTAAAAATATGAGAAGGCAAACTACAGGCCTTGGGGACAGGTAACTGGCAACACCCAGGCAGGCCCTTCCAATGCCTTGCAGCCCCATTCTTCTGCAAAGAGGCTGGAGCCCCCTCCCTCTGGAGGGCTTCCACCAAACTGAGCCCAGAACCAAAAGTCTCTTGGTTTTGGTAGCTCTTAGGCAGTTCATGATTGGCTGAAACACTTGTCTCATTAAAAGAATAATATGCAACAGGCTCTTTCGATGCCTGATTGGTCCTGCAAAAGGCTGCCAAGAATTTCCCCAGCTTTGTCCCCCATAACTCTCTGGCACAGCACCATATAGTCCTTGCCAAAATCCTGGACCTTCGATTGGCTGAAATAAGGTCACAGGCTACAAACATGGCTGCTGGCATGAACAGTTTACATGCAGTCCACATAGTGTCCCCACTTAACAGTCTTGGTGCAGCCAGAGTAACTATTTTTTATTTAATAATAGCCTCACAGTCTGTTAGGGTCCCCTCTGCCCTGTTACAACATTACACCTTTTAACATTTTTACTTAGCTCCCTGCCTGTCACTGCTGCTGAAATTCACTGCCCCCAGGCAGCAGGCAGACTTCCTCATTCATATTCCCAATGCCTAATTAGTATTCAGGAGGCCGACGCTAAAGTGCGAATGGCACTCCTTTAACAAAACTCTTACGCCTCCTTCAGGTCTTTGGTCACCGATTAGCTTAACATGGGGACTGGGACCTCTCAAATGGCTTCTGTTTTACTGCTATGGTGGTACGAAAATGAATATGCACTACTGTACATGTGTGGGCCACCACTACCCATTTTAAACTGCAGGCAGCACGGCGGCTCCATGGTTTAGCTCTTTCAGCCCCAATAAACATAAAAACAGCACAGGGGCTTGATGGAGACTCAAAAAACAATTGAGGACTTGGGCCGGGCAGAGGGGCAGGACCCCATGGGGGGGGTTACATTAGCTACTGCTTCTGTCTTTGAAATCTCTGGCTTTACTTCTTCATTTCCCAAAATATAATCCAAATATTTTGTTTCCTGCATGCTTAATGCACACTTGATGGGATTAACGGTCAGGCCTGCATCTTGATAGATTGGATAATTGCCCATAGGTGTTCTAGGTGGCTTAATCAGTCTGGACCATACACCACAACATCATCCAGGTAAGCAGCACAATACCAAGTGTGAGGGACTAGAATTACATCCATGTACTGCTAGAATGTAGTTGGTGCACCATGTAAACCAAACAACATTGTGGTGACCTGACAGAATCCAACTGGAGTGGAAAATGTAGTTTTGTCTCTGGATCCTTTAAATGGAGGATTTGCCAGTAACCCTTGGTAAGATCAAAGGGTACTGATGTACTAGACACTTCTCAATCTGTCCACCAAATCATCTATCCTGGGCACAGAATAGCTGTCAAATACAGACACTCGATTAAGTTTTCTAAAATCAAGGCAGATTCTTACACCCTTTTTTATTTATAATCACCAACAGTGATGACCAAGCACTTCTCGATTTTTCAGTGATACACACTTTTATTTATTTTATTTCCTTAACCACATCTGCTCTTAACTGCTCTGGTAATTTTATGTCTCTTGTCTGACAGGGTGAGCTTTCCCTGTCACTATTATGTGCTCAACACATTTGCTTGACCTGGCACTGTGGTAAAAGTACTTTTAAATGTTTTTACCAAGTTATGATTTTCTGTGGTTTGTTCTGTGAATAAGGAAACATTATTCATTCTTACAGCATCAGAAGTTCCAGTTGGCTATAAGCTATATTAATAATGGCCACTATGCACAATTGGGGCAGAGGTACATGGAAAATGGGTGTACTCTACCGCAGCTCAGCACCCCCAGACAGGTGAGCATATGCATGTATTCATGACTGGCACGCACCATCTGTAGTCCCCTGCATACAGAACTCTGCAGGGCAGCAGGGGAGGAGTCAGCGGTCCTGGGTGGGCATCCAATAAAATGCATGTTCGGTCACAAAGTGGATCCCTCTTGTAGTGAGGCATGGGTCCAGGATAGTACATGCCTACTGCACCCAAACCAGGGCAGCATGGGCTCTATGGCTCGTTCTCCCTCCAGCCCAGTCTGTGGCATCCAATGCCCTCCCGGTGCACTGATGGCCCTATGGTGGTAGGACCCCCTTCAATGCAGCTGTGCCCCAACCCTCTTCAGGCCATGCCCCAGTGGTGAGCAGTGTCCTGCACCACCACCACCACCCTATCACCCATACCTGCTGGTTGGTGCCAAGCACTCACTCGATCAGCAGTCAAGCCCCCAGTACTGCCCAGTGGGCCATGGCAGCACAGAGAGTCATTTCCATGTCCCAGCATGCCCAGTGGGTGGTGTTCATGGGGGCGTGCAGTCGGTTACAGCAGGGTCTACCCTGGCTTAACCTGCACCCTTCCCTGCACCCACGCGGCCAGCACTATGCACCTTAGTGAACAGCGCATAGTGCTGACACACCCCCAGCTCGCCCCTGGTATATTGCTCTCTGGCAGCTGGAGAATCAGGCATGTACCTGTCTTCTATACTGGTCATGAATGCCACAGGGAACCGCTCTGTGGCATTCAGATGTAGCAATGTCAATGCTCCCAGTTTACACAGCGCATCGGCATTGTGTATAGGGCCTGTTGTCTTCAGCAGTTTCTGGCAATACTAACAAAGCAACCTTTGAGGCTTTTTCATTGATAGGATTTTGCCCATCAGGGGTTTCAGTCTCATAGTTAACTCTACCGGTACCTCTAACCACTTTTTAAGGCCCTTGCCACTGACAGTTTGTTTTCTGTAAAGGGTAACAGTAACAAGACCTTTTTCACCTGGCTCAAAAACGTTTTCTTTCACCCCATGATCATAATACACCATTTGCTGTTTTGGGGCTTCTTCCTGATTGCTGTGGGCAATTTCAACATATTTTGCCAATTTGTTTCTTAGTGCACACATATAAGACGTACTAGATTCTTCCTGAGTGTGGTTATCTTCCCATGTTTCTTTTGTTACATCTACTGGTCTTCTAGGTTGTCTGCCATACAATCTTTCAAAGGGCGAAGAACCTTCATGATGCTTGTGGCACTTCTCTGTAAGCATGAAACAGATAAGGTATGTATTGGTGCCAGTCTTTCCTTTCACATTTCACAAACCTTTTTAACATGTATTTTAGAGTTTGATTAAAATACTCAACAAGACCGTCTGTCTGAGACTGTAAGAAGAAGTTCTTATAACAGTGATACTTAGTAGCTGGTACAGCTCCTTTGGCAATACAGCATGAAAATTATTACCCTGAACAGTAATAATCTCTTTAGGTATGCCCATCCTGCTGAAAATGTTGGCAAAGCTTTGTTGCCACTATTGGGGCTGTGATAGTGCATTGGATTTGCCTCTGGGTAATAAGTAGCATAGTCAAATACTACCAGAATGAATCAATTACCCTTTTACTTTTTGTCTAAGGGGCCAGCCACATCCATGACAATTCTCTCAAAGGACACATCTATCAAGGGTAGGAGCACCAGAGGCACCATGTCTCTTTTTAGCCACTGGGAATACTTTTTTACATTCAGCACAAGAACTACAATAGGCAGCATCATTATAATGAATTCCATGTCAGTAAAATCGGTACAGCAATCTGGCAATGGTGCAGCCCCTCCCTGAGTGACCAGCCATAAGATTATCATGTGCTATCAGTAAAAACTCGGTTCTATACTTCTCTGGTATGACCAATTTCTCTATCTGTTCCTGCATCTGAGAAATAACCCAAACTCTGCAGAGTAATCTATATATTTTTAAAACATTATTTCACAGTGTTTTGTTTCACCCCAGCTGCTTAAAATAACTCTGGAAAGAAACATTGTTAGTTTGCTCAGAAACAAAATCACAATCAGTTATCAGTTTAGTTTCAGCATTTTCATATATCAACCCCTCGTGTCCATCAGTCTTCTGTTGCCACAGTTTTTTTCAGGCATCTTCTTTCTTTCTTGGACTTCTGGATCTTGAAGTTGGGCTCAAACAAGTCTGAATCAAAGTCATCAAAAGGAAAAGAGTCCCCAACAACCAAGAGTCTCTTTGCCTGGGCTCTTGTTATCACAGCAGCTGATACAGCAGGGTTTTCCCCACCTCTGATTAACTTTACAAATCCTGAAATGTCATCTCCAATAATCAGAAGTATGGGTAGCTTAAGTACTACTCCCACTTTAATTTGGTGTGAATGGTTCAGAGTCACTTGGATAGTAGGGTATTATCGAGTGTCCCCGTGGATGCAGATGACCCCAGTACCTGGTCCTTTTGCAGTCTTTTCTCAGGATGTCAGCATGCACCAGGGTCTGTCAGCTTCCTGAATCTATATGTCCCTTCACAGTCATATCCCCACCTTGATGTCTGTTAAACAATTGTCCCAATTTCCTAATTCCAGATTTGCTCCAGTGTTACCTACTTACTTTTATGCCAGTTTCTTACAATATGGCCTTTTTTTTACAGTTAAAGCAAATAAAGTCTTTGGATGCAATTTTGTTACCCCATCAGAGTTTTTATCTGATCAGGAGTTAAACTGGGAAAAAGATGGTCTTATCATTCCTTGGCTATTACTTCACTGCAGCGGTGCTTGTCTGGCCATTTGATAGTCCTGAGCCGAGGAAACAGCCTTTTCCCCACTTTCTGGTCAGTGTTATTTTATCCAAAGCTGTACATCTGTAGGAAGGATGTTGATGAACTGCTGCATTGCAATTATGTTGATGATCTGTGGGACTGTTTTGCCTGGCTGGGGCCATTTAATGAGGAGTTCTCTGAGTTGGGTGAAGGCTTCTTGAGGATTATTGTCCGAGTGGTAGTTCAGGGACTGGAATCTCTGCTTGTAGGTCTCTTCTGAGATGTCATATCTTTTAACGATTTCTCATTTCACAAGGTCATAGTTTTATGACTGTGCAGTGTCCATATTGAAGTAGGCAAGTTGGGCATTTCCTGTCGGATAAGGCACCAGTCTGATTGCCCATTGCTGTTTTGGCCATTGGCAGGCTCCAACAACCCTTTCAAAAGTTGTCAGGCATGTTTTGATACCATTCATGGGACACAGCTTTAGAAGTTTAATGTCTCTGGACTGGATGGGCCTTATGGTCCTTATCTGCTGTCAACTTTTATGTTTCTATGTTGTTTGTGCTTTGTTGTTCTGCTGGAGCTGTATCAGATCCTCCAGTTTTGACAGCTTACAAGGCATCCAGCCATCACTGCTCCAGTTGCTGCATCTCTTCTTTTCTCTACTTCCTAGTCTTTATTCATTGAATACACCACAAGTTGAAGAAAGCAGACATGCTTTCAGGTTCTGCCCTGCCAGCTCCTCTTCATTCATCACTGATGCCGGCTGTACCATCTCAGTTTGGAGTTTTGTTACTGCTTCTAGTTTAGCTGCCATTCTTCTGGTAATCTCCAGAGTTTACTTCTGCAGGATCCACATAGTTCATCTGTACTTCCTGGCACCAGTCTGGCATGCATTCACAAAACTCCAGGCATAGAGTATGCATGGGGTAGATCTCATTCTCTGGCACCAGCTGTGGTCCAGACATAGCACAGGAAGCATAGGCAAAACAGAAGAAGTTGTAAAACTCACAGATAGTGTCATTATTAGTAACAATAAAAGAAAAAAATAAAGTTATATGGGATAACACTTCACAAAGGCAGTACAAAAAAAGGTCTTCATCTGAGAGTCTCTTTTCAGTTTAAGTCTCAGTTTCTCTCTCTAACTAGCCAAACAAAACATTGCACACTTTTTACAATCAAATTCTGCATGCTGTCCCTGTTAAGCTGTAGCTCCAGTTTTCACACAATATAACAAAACTTTGTCATTGTTCTTCTTGTGACCAGCCTGAAGAGTACATACAGACTTCTTAACAGGTACCACCAATTAATACATTCTGTCCAGAGCTGGTTCCCTGCTGATAATTCTGTGAACAAGCTTGTGAAGGTAAACAAGCGTCTCACGGTCAACTCACTGTGTTCCAAATTGTTAACTTTTCTAACAAACTCAAGCAGAAGTCTGCATTCATTTCAACAATATAATTATAAACATTTGTAAACTGGGGATCTCACTGATTCATACTGTATGTGTGCGTGCGCATGTGTGTGTGTATACACACATATATTTAACTACAAAGAAGCAAGGGAGAAGAAAGAAAGAAAGAAGAAAGAAAGAAGAAAGAAAGAAAGAAAGAAAGAAAGAAAGAAAGAAAGAAAGAAAGAAAGAAAGAAAGGAAGGAAGGAAGGAAGGAAGGAAGGAAGGAAGGAAGGAAGGAAGGAAGGAAGAAAGAAAGGAAGAAATGGGGAAGGAAGGAATAGGAACAGAAAGGCAAGGGTGATAACAGGGGGAAACTGTAGAACCATCACAGTGACCAATTCCTAGGTGCCACAAGGAAATTTTGATTGTGCAGTCATACAGGCAACAGACAGAAAAGTGGCATAATAGGAGAGGAGAAAATAGAGTCTTGTTTTTAACACTCTCTGCATAACAAATGGAATAAGGTCTTATCCCAAACCTATCACAAGACCCCACCTAAGAAAAGACAAAAATAAACTAGAAATGGTGCAGCATAGGATATGCAACATGATTCAGGGCCAGCAAGGCACATCCTCTGAGGATTTGTTTAAGGTTCTGAATATCTACTTGCTAGAGTCCTGAAGAGAGAGAGGGGCAATTTGATAAAGACCTGCAAGTTTCTGAAAAGAATGAACAAGGTAGATTGTGAAGAAATATTTGGTGGTGGTGGTATATGAAGAAAATGAGGACAGGAGTGGAAGCTTGGTTGAGGGGAGATGCAAAAGGGACATGAGAAAGTTTTATTTCACAGACAAAATGGCTGTGCCATGGAGAAGCCTACCAGTTGGGGTGATGGGTGCAGGAACCATTACTGATTTAAAGCATGGCTAGCAAATGGCACAGATGGTTGAGGTGCTGGAGCCCACACCTGCAGCTGTGGTATAAAAGCAGATCAGGGTTTCCGGGGGTTGGCCAGGGAGGGAGAAGATTAAGCATCTAGAGGATAGCTCTTCTCTTCTGGGGGGGGGCATGGTGCATGGTGCAAACCTGGCCCCTAGTGATGACTGGGGGTAAGGCAGCCAGTGAGCATCATTTTGGGCACAAGTGGGAGTGGTGACCACTGATGTCCTGTGCATGGGAGCATGCAGAGGGCATCTTGAGTGGCACTGCATGCCCACTCCCTAAGGGAGAAAAGTGGAGGAAAATGCAGTCCCCAGTTCAGCTGGCCATCTCTGGCCACCTGGAAGCCCTACACCTGGTAAGCACCGGGTCAAACAGATTGCAAGTCTCAGAGGAAAGTCGGGGTGATATGGCTTGGGTGGCTGGGGCATTTGGATGCTCCAGGGACAGTAACAGGTGAAAGAATTTATCTACAAAAATGTATGGTTTCAAACACAGTTGGTACAGAGCCTTTAAAACTACAGACATTTCCACAGTAAAATCAATAAATACTTAGACACATTGAAACAATTTGAGTCAAAATATCTCCCAACACCTCAGATTCTTTTTACTTTTGGACTCTGTTACCACCACCAGACGGCCACATGAAGATGCAGAACACATCGTTACAGAAATAGAAGCAGCTTGTGAAGATGGTGATGTTCTTATGGAACTGGGTCAGAAACATGCAGACAAGAAGAGCTACAATGGGACTTCAAACAGTGATTGCACCAGAATTTCTGTAAAAACTTTTAAAATTCAATACAGAATTCATTTCAGGAGAATTTCCCCTAATGAGTTCTGTATTAAACAGTACTAAATTCTTTACTGTGGAGTTTTATTCATTAATTTATGTTCAAGTTTCAAGTTCAAGTTTATTGCAGGAAAACTCCATTGAGCAAGCTCATTCACAAGGAGGTCCTGAGACTTGTATACAGACAAGACAAAATTACGTACATAAAATCATAGTACATAAAGTACTGTATACGGTACATGTGATGCACAGAGCTCAAATAAAACATAACAAGTTAATAATTATAAGCAGAACCTGGAGAAAACATTGTAAGCAGAAAAGTACAACCAACAGGAGCAGGAGAATGCATAAGGAGAGGAGTGTTTGAGATTGGTGCGAGGGAGAGAAGGAAGAGAGAGGAGAGAATCATATGAGGAGGGAGAGGAGGAATGGTATGGAGGCTTGAAGAAAGCAAGGAAGGAGGGAAAGAAGGGCAAGGAAGGGCAAGATAAGAAGGAAGGGAAGGAAGGATCAGTGGAAGTAGGGACATAGAGGGAGCGGTGGGAGTAAGATATTGATGAAAGGTTGGGTAAAGAAGGGGCTAGGAACAGCTGCAAGTATCTTTTAGTTTGGTCACAGCAAATGTTTTAACAGAATTGACAGAGACAATGCTAGAGAGTTTCAGTATAGACTGGAGCTGATTCCAGATAGTTGAAAGAGCATGTGATATGGCACGTTTGCCAAAGGTGGTAAGAGTCCTAGGCACATCAAGGAAGATAAAGTCAGACTTCCTAAAGGGATATGAACTGCAGGAGATGCAGATGAGAGATGTTAAGTAGCTTGGTAGTTTTTTCAGGGGAATTTTAAGAGTTTAGGTGCCAGCATGGACCAAACGTCTAGTGGTAAGTGACATCCAACCGACAGCTGCATACAGGTCACAATGGTGGGTTCAGTAAGGGGAGTTGGTAATGAACCACAGTGCACGATGGTAGAGGACGTCCAATTTGTATAGGTTTGAGGCTGAAGTAGAATTATAGATTAAGTCTCCATAGTCTAGTAAGGGGAGGAATGTGGCCTGAACAAGGCTGGTTCTAATCTCAAGAGGAAAGAGGGATCTGTTTCTAAAGAAAAAAACTAGTCTGGCTTTTAACCTACTGGTCAGGTTATCGAGATGGTCATTAAAGGTGTGGTGTACACCAGAGGATTTAGAGCACTCTATCTACGCACAACCTTGGACTCTA
This sequence comes from Neoceratodus forsteri, assembly GCA_016271365.2. Classification (NCBI taxonomy): domain Eukaryota; kingdom Metazoa; phylum Chordata; order Ceratodontiformes; family Ceratodontidae; genus Neoceratodus; species Neoceratodus forsteri. The sequence goes on from CM028133.1 coordinate 13,163,121, forward strand.
CGAAATTATTACAACTCCATGGGGGCCAAATCTTTGAATAGTTTTCACATAATTCATTAAGGAAGTCCCCTGAACAGAATTCTGTATTGAATGTTATAAGTTTTACAAAACTTGTGGCACAATCACCATTAGAAGTCCCATTGGTGCTGTTTTAGTCCACATGGTTTTGACCAAATATCTGTTCTTATTATGGGTGACCTAAAGTTTGGGGGTATTGATTATGTAAACTGTATAGCAGCCTGTGCCTCTAGTGAGCAATTTCTGTCTGCAAATGAACTGTTATTACTAAAGCAATACATACTGAATCCGACAAGAGGAGACAACATATTGGATATTATGCTGGGTACCCTAAACTTGAATATATTGAATTGTAATATCCCCCCCAACACACTTTGCAAAATGATCATTCTTCTGTGAGTTTCAATACTGCTTTATTGTTCTCCACATATAGTAATGATTCCTACTTTATGATTACAGAAATGCAGATGTAAACACAATAAACAACCTATTACCCAAAATCAGTTGGGTGTGTTGTTGGAGGATTATAAACCAGAAAACACGTGGTTAAAAATAAAGACAGTCATTCTAAGTGTAAGAAACAAGTGTATTCTAAAATTTAAAGAAAACAGCTAGCCAGAATAGAAACCCAGATGGCTAGATAAAAGATAATCAAATTGCTGAAGAACAGGCAAAAAGCTTTCCACGCATTCCAAAAATTTAAAACTCATTCCTACTGGAAGAAATACAAAGGGTTTGCTTAAGAAAAGCAAAATTACATTTGAAGCATAAAGAAAAACATTGAATTCAAGTTAGTCTTAAGTGCCAAGAAAAACAATGGTAATGCCTTTTACAGCTATATAAACTCTTGAAAGAGGACAGGATGTAAATTGGGGCCAATCATATGGAAGAAACAACAATTAAAGCAGCAAATAAAATGGATATTTTCAACAATTTTTTCTGTAGTATGTACAGCAAGAAACATTCTGATAGCATCTCATTTGAGATAGACAGTACTGACTGCATAAACATAACACAAGATGAGATAAAAAAAAGAATTGGATAGAATAAGACCGGACTGATCACCAGATCCTGCTCAGATTAGTGGTGGCATGATTCTACTAATGAAAAAATATTTAATACACCTTTTAAAACTGCTTTTTGAGAAGTATAAATCCGGGTGATGTCCTAAATGATTGGAAGGTGTGTTCACCCATTATTTAAAAAGGAAACAGACAAAATATTGAGAATTATAGGCTCATCAGCCTTTCATAGATTCATAGAAATGTGATGGCAGAAAAGGACCTATTTGGCCCATCGAGTCTGGCCCTTACCCCTCACACCCAATTTGTCATCCTTGTCAAGGGACCACACCTTCCCCCTTATTGTCAACCCCTTGTCTATCCCACACCCTCTTGAATCCCTCTACTGCATCAACCACCACCACCACCTCCTCCTCCTCAGGTAGTTTGTTCCAGGGTTCCTCTACCCTCTCTGTGAAGTAACACCCTCTCACATTGCCCTTAAATTTTCCTTCCTCTAATCTTAGATTATGCCCTCTAGTTTTAGCACCCGCTTTCCTTGTAAATAAGCTCCCCTCTCTCACCTTATTAATCCCCTTCATGTACTGAAAGGTTTCTATCATGTCACCTCTCTCCCTTCTAGTCTCTAATGGGTACAGTTCCAATTCCCTACACCTCTCCTCATAAGTCTTCTTATGCATACCAGTCACCATCTTGCTTGCCCTCTTCTGCACCCTTTCTATCCTACTAGCCTTTTCTATCCTTATCTAGCCTGACTTCAATCACATGTAAAATTCAAGAGGGTATTATTAAAAATAGATTACAATATTGCTTGGGAAACCTTGATGCAGATCAACAAGGGTTCATTAAAAGCAAATCCTGTTTGTCGAATCAGTTATGTTTTTATGAAAATATCAGCAGTCACTTAGACAATAAAAAATCTTGTCATATTTTATTTTGTTGATTTTTGTAAAGCTCTTAATTTGGTCCTACATGATACTATTATTAGGATGCTCTCACTTACAGGAGTTAAACAAGTACGGGTAAAATGGATAGCAAATTGGTTATCCAATAGATCATAGCATGCCATTATTAATGGATGCCCATCTAATGAGGAAAGAGTGATGAGTAGTGTTGGGCGATCTTAATTACTGAGTACAAAATCTACCAGCATTTGCTAGTGGGATGTTGCCAGTTTTGACCCCAGCAAAGGAGGTGGCTAGTGTCTGGGGAAGGAGGTACTAGTGTGTGGGTCTTTGGAAGGTGGGCCAGCTGTAGTCAAGGGCCTTTGGAGTGAGGAAGGTAGGGGGCTGGTTTGGGCCCATGGAGGAGAGTGTAGCGGAAGGGTGTATGCGTGTCCCTGGTGTCTGAGTAGGTGGTGTCAGGAGGACCTTCCAGGGAAGGTGTGAAACAAGGGTATGGGTAATTCTCAAATAGCTTTGGAGGAAGGTGTGTGGGTTCTTGGAGTCAGGGGGCCAGGAGGGAGATGATATGCACAGAGTTTAGAAAGTGGGGTGTCTAGAGAGGGAGGGGTATTGAGACAGACTATGCTGAAAGGGGAGGGTGTTGGCATGGCTGGAATGTGTCAGGAAGTGGAGGGAGGGGGTTAGAGTCTGGGGTGATGGGGAACTGTAAAAGTGTTGGGGACTGTGGAGGGTGTACATTCAAACAGGTTACTGTCATGTGGGGCTGTTAGGGAAACATTCTAGTATCAGGTGCTGTGAAGGGAAAGTGCTAGTGTCAGAGAGGTCTGAGGAATGGGGCTAGTGTCTGGGTTACAGGAAGGAGGTGTGGCTAGTGTCTGAGCTGTAGGCTAGTTAACTACAGAGATTGGGGGCACGCAAAGTTCCATTTATTCTCAAAATAAATTGTTTTATTGATAAAGCACTTAAAATGTTTTCCCCGCTTTTTTTAAATTTATTTATCGAAGTGTATCTTTTTAACATGATTTGATACAACAAACTGTTCAGTGACATATACCCGGCTGGGTTTATATCAGCTGCATCTTGAAAAAGCGTAATTAAATACTCAATGAAGGTAGACATTTTAGCCAGTGAGTCTCTTTGTGTACAAATGCCAGTGACCGAGGTCAACTTGGTTGATTCAGGTCAGTTAAACAATTTATAAACTTGTTAGTGGATTTAATATTGCCTTACAATGGTGTAGAGGTCAGAGATACTTGGGCTGATTGTGTATATCGAGGTCTGACTAGACTATGCACTGTTAGAAGAGATGGGTTGGCATGAAAATGGGGGATAGCAACTAATAGGCCAGAATGGTATCCCAACTTCTGCAGGCCCTGCATCACCAAGAAGTACCATATTGCCACCAGCCACCTAGCAACATCACCCACCATCCCAGGGACTAAATTTGGACCTTCAGAACAGCCACAGGTTCCCTCCATGGGGAGGCAGGAGGGGCAGGGTCATCATCCCCATCTCCCCCTTCCATAGACTCTCATCGACTGTGGTAAGCTCCCCTTCAAGACTCTCTACCAGTCTAGTATGGAGTCCTGGTGTTGGAGCAGGGGAGTATAACAGCTGGGGCCTGATATTCAAATGTTTACCCAGGCGCAGATTCTAGTTTGCTCATGCAAACTGGATTTTGCACCAATATCTTAAATTTAAAAGACTGATTAGTGTGGACAAACAGGGTTTGTACCAAGGAAACCAGGGAGGGGACACAAGTAGAGATGGGAGAAATTAGAAAATTTTGTTCTGCGAAATATTTCGCAAAATTCGTGCATTTTGCAAAATGTTTTGTGGGTGCAAAATGTGAAATTCCATCGGCAAAATGTGAACTTTAGCCAGCAAAATGTGAAGTTTCACCAAATGTTAAATTTCACCTATGAAGCAAAAAAATTCAGGCAAAGTTTTGGTGAAATTTTGAATTCTGTGGCACAATTTCCCATTTTGCAGGCAAACTTTTGCACCTGCCGAAAACTTTTGCAGAATGGTGGAATTTTGCTAAATGTTTCACACAGCAAAACTGCCAATTTTGTGACAATTTTGCTTGGCAAAATTTAATTTGCAACATCTCTAGACACAAGACAAAATTATGCAGATTAAGGGTGGGGACCTGAATATTGGCGCAATCCAATAGTCACAATATTTACTTAGTGCTTGGGTGCTGTATGGTCCCCTTCCATGGAGAAATACTGCCAACCTAACCCTCATCTTAATCCAGCATAGCTCTATCAGTTGCCGGAGGTAGTGCTTCAGTGCCCTCCATTTCAAGACAGTACCCTTGGTGGCAAGTGGTGCCTCCTCGCCTCAAACCCAGACCTCTTAATGAAAGATATATCCCTTCCATCCAGTGGTCCCTTCCTCCCACCTGTCCCAGTCCTGTTACAGGAAGATATATCCCTGTTATCCAGTGGTGCCCTCTCCCTCCACCCAGTCCCATAATGGAGGATATATCCCTGGTGTCTATGGTCCTCCCTCCACCCAATACCAGTCCTGATACAGAAATATATCCCTGGCATTCAGTGGTCCTCCCCAGCCAATCTCAGTCAGTGTAGGAAGATAGTTACCCTGGTGTCCTGTGATCCCTCCCCACACCTGATCCCTATCCTGGGAACAAGTCTCAGTTTTCCAATGATCCCCAACAGCCATACTGCCCCTGGCATGGCAGTAGCAAAGAAGTCCTGTCTCCCCAGCAAAGCCCCATTCTGAACCATGATCAGTGCCCCCAACCATACCCGGTTAGTAGCTAGTGGCCCCCCTCTCACCCACAGCACCTACACCCATCCTCCAGTCCCCCTACCAGTCTGTTAGTGCTGAAATTCAATGATGGTGAGTGACACAGCCCACCTTACACAACCACGGCTGCCCAGCATCTATCTGTAGCAGGGAGCACGGCTGATTTATAGGGTACAGTGACATGCTTTGCCCTATTCATAGGCTGCACTCCCTGATACAGACAGATGGCAGGCGGCCATGGTTGTGTAACGTAGGCTATGCCACTCACCATTGTTGAATTATGGCACCGACAGACAGAGGATTGGTGTCAGTGCTGAGGGTCAGAGGGGTCACTAGCCACTAACTGGGTATGAGTTGTGGGGCACTGCTCATGGTTCAAGATGTGGCTTAGTTGGGGGGCAGGACTGCTTTGCTCCCTGCCATGCCAAGGACAGTGTGACTGTCAGGAGGGGACATTGACACACTGGGTGGAATGGTGTTATCAGGACAGGGACTGCATGTGGGGAGAGACCACGGACACCAGGGAAATTGTTTTTCTACATGGACTGGGATTGGGTGGGGCAGGGACCACTGGACACCAGGATATATTTTTCTGGAATGGGACTGTGATAAGGTGGGGGGAGAGACCTCTGGATGCCAATTATATATCTTTCATTAGCAGGACTGGGTTTGGCTCTGCACTCTCATGTACCCATGAGTATAGAGACACAGTGCTTGCCTAGAGCCATTCCAGGTAACCCTTGTACTGCAAACGTTGCACTATCTCAGGAACTATAGGAACTTTAGAAAAAAATTATTCACTGTTATATTCATAGCCTGGCCACCTCCATGCATGCTTAGTACACCTAGCTGCATGTAGCAATAAATCTGTATCTCAAACCATTTTCAAAATATGGCTGCTGAAAGGCGCCACGGCTGCCACAATGTTATCCCGACGCAAAATTCTCAATTTTGAGTGCTGTAACTACTGAACCAGTGTCTATTTCTTCACTGCACCAGGAGAGGGTACATCTGTTGTGCAAGGGCTTGCCACCTGCAAATTTCAGTCCAAACATTCTAACCATTTCATGCTATGAAGTGACAAAGAAGCTATTTTTGGGGCTTTTTACCCGCTTTCATTTTCAGATCATATATTTTTCCTCATAGGCTATAATGGAAACATTTAAAGTTTAATAACTTTTGAACAGATTAATATTTTTTCACCAAACCTTCAAAAGGCACATCTGTGAGGCAAAGGCTTTCTACCCTAGAATTTCAGACCACAACCTAAAGCTGTTTCTGAGATACAGGTGGACAAAAATGTCAAAAACACAGATTATTCTTTTCAACAATCTTTATCTCAGATAGCACACATCTGGAATGTAGTACGGTATAGGCTGCATCCATTGGCTCATGCTGTGGACCAATGGGTGTACAGCCCTACCGGCGATGTCACCGGAGGCGGCAGCAGGGCGGCAGGCGGGTGGTGCCGCCGCCCGCCACTGACCTGGGAGCGGGCGGTGGGGATTAGTGGGCGAGTGGGAGGGAGTCCACTGGACCACCAGTATAATATTGTTCTTATTTTTAATTCAGCCCGCGATCGGGGGACAGATCCACTGGACCACCATGGATAATAGTTTTATTCTAGTTTTACTTCAGCCCTCGATCGGGCAGACAGGTCCACTGGACCACCGGGATTTAGGATTTTTCTATCATTTACTGAAGCCGCAATCAGGCAGCGGTCCACTGGACCACCAGGGATTTTGGATTAATCACTTTTTACCGATGCCCGCAATCGGGCATGGGGGCCACCACCAGAGAAGAAGCCGGAGTTTCGGCATACCACGGGTCACAGCTGCCATGTTGCACCCTGCAATATGGCAGCTTACCTGTGGGGTGGCCAGCCCTTGCCTTTTTTTGGCGTAACTTTGTTCTGGCACAGGTAGGGGTTGTGCATGCATGGTTCCACACATCCCGGGCTGAATATCGGGCTGTGCAGAGTATGCCGCCCCCCCACCTGTGCTGCATACATTACTGATGCACTCCGAGGCGCGGAATCCGGTTGTGCACACTTTCTCCTTTTGAATATCACGCCAGACATCGGTGGTTGCATAGGGCATAACACAGTGTGCGCTGCGCAACCCTTTGAATATCTAGGCCATAATGTCCAGCCTCACTTAGACTACTGCTCACAATTTTGATTTCCATGAAAAAGGTGATATCTATCAAACTGAGAAAATACAAAGGAGAGCCACAAAGCTGGTCCAAGGCTTAGAATATCTAGATTACAGATGCAGACTACCAAAGACTGAGTCTCTTGTCCCTGGAAATGAGGAGAATGAGGGTGACTGATTATCCCTGTGGATATTATAAATGACCCATACTTGTTCACAGAATTTAATCTTAAATACAAGCAAGATATCATTGATACCGTGGCCATCATCTACAACTACATTACAGAAAACATAATACCATTAAAAGGGGATCATGGTTTACCTTTAGGGTGATAAAGGCATGGAACTCACTTCCCTTGGATATAATAGTTTGTTGGAGTAAAATTTCTTTTAAGTGTATGCTGGATAAATGGCTACTGGAAAAATAATATTTAGGATATTACTGGGTACTGGGATTGGAGCCCCATGGGCAGTTTTGCCCATAGCTCCTGACACTCCTCAGTATGAACCTTAGCATGGTACTGAGTAAAATGTTTAATACTTCTCCAGACAGCAGCAGCTGGGCAGGGGGACAGAGGCAAGGGCAACGTTCCTGAGTAGACAAAGGGTCCTGGGATAAGATAGGGTAAAACAGGGCAGACTGGATGGACCAATGAAGAACAGACTTGGTCTGTCAGAGGTAGTTTGAACTTCTGTTGCTGAGAAGTTTCTAGGGGCAGGAGGTAAGGATTTAGTTGCTGGTAAACCTTTAAACTCCTTTTGAGTCTGTTGCCTTTAGGGTAGTAGTGCTGACTTGTTTAATACAGTTGGCTGGCTATTCAAACTGCGCCGGGCAGGGGTGCAAGCCCAGGCACAGCGCAACTGGGCTGCGCCAGGGCATGGACTAGGCGATATTTAATGGTGTTGCACCATGGCACAGCATCGTTGAATATGGCACTGATGGCACACGCACGGCACATGGTACTGTAGCACTGCACCAGTGCAAGTGGCAGGACGGGAGCAGGGGGGTGCACCAGCACAAGTGCAGTTGTGCTAGGTGCAGCAACCATGATATTCAGAACTAGGCAATGAAATGAGGCCATTATGCATGCAAGGTGCAAATGGGGCCATTTGCATGTCATTATGGCCCCATTTGCATGCAGTGCGCTGATCCCCGGTGACTTGCACCTGGCGCCCTACCAGGTTGCAGCCATCGGAGACCGATGCCTTGTGGTCCCACAGCAGTTCCCCCACTCCCGTACACCCAATCATGGACAGAGGTATTGAAATAACCCTGGTGGTCCAGTGGATACCCCCCCATTGCAGGCATAGGTATCATGAAAGTCCCTGGTGGTCCAGTGGATACCCTCCCATAGCCCGAATGCGGGCATATGTAATAAAAAAAACCTGGTGGTCAGGGAACACCTCCAGTGGTGATCATGGGCATAGGTTGAAATACTCCTGGAGTCCAGTGGAATCCCCATTGTCTGATCACGGGCAAATGTAAGACTATCATCCCTGGTGGTCCAGTGGAATCCCCATCGCCTGATCGCAGATGGATATATGAATGAAGCCCTGGTGGTCCAGTGGACCCCTCCCTCCACCCACTGGGGCCCCACCACCCAGCACCCCCCAGTCAGTGGCAGGTGGCAGCACCGCCCACATGCCTCCCGGCCCCGCCTACTGACAGCGTACAGTACAGTCTGTATGTCTATTGGTCCACTGTGTGGACCAATGGGCGATGCAGACCATAATAGCTACACATGCTCAATATGTGAATGAATGCGTTCATTCACATATCGAGCCGTGTAGTAGTAGTATGGTCTGTCATGCCCATTGGTCCACAGGTGGACCACATAGGAAACTTAGAAAGGAGATCAAGGGTCTACAGGAGGAAATAAAACAGGCAAGACAGACTGGAGGAGGTTATAGCCCAATACTGGAGGGAAGAAGGAGGGGAGATGAGAGAGGGAAATTTGAGCCAACAGTGGTGAGGAGAAGGTCAGAAGAAGGGAAGCAGAGACAGAGGGGCCCAGGTCAAGAAGAACGAGGTCCAGGGAAACCAGGTCAGGGGACTAAAGACAAACGGAAGGAGGAAATAGGGACTGGTGAGGGGAGGAGAAGTGGCAACAGTCATGAAGTCGAAAGGAGGGAACAGGTTACTATGAGGAGAGAGAAAGTGGTCAGTGGTGAAGGGTCTTCAGAAAATTGTTCTGCAGTACTTGAGGGGAAGGAGGAGGAGGGAGGTGATGAAATTGGAGGAGTAACTGGGAAATGCCGAACCAAACTGGAGCAGGGGAAGTTCTGCTGGGAATTACAACAGAGGCAGAAGGGAAATACTGTGCAGGAGGAAGAAGGAGCCAGGACTGAGAGATGGAGAGAAATGGATGCAAACAGGAAGTAAGATGGGTGGAATCTTAGTGCTGGGGACTCAATACTAAGAGAAGTCAAGTGGGGTAGTAAAGGGGAGGACAGTCACATTTGGATGGAGGCCATGCCAGGAATGACAGCAGAAAGGTGGGACAATCTGTTCTTAAATATGCTAGAAGGGTGAGGACAAGCCTCATTTGATTATACATCTGGGGACGACTGACCCGACTGACAAGGTGATAGATACAGTCCAGAGGAGGTTTGAGGAACTTGGACAATTATGTGAGGGCAGGAAGATCAGTAACATTTTCAGAGATACTCCCAGTGTCCAAGGCAAGCACAACAAAGCGGAGAATACAGAAATTTAATGGATGGCCAAGAACCTGGTGTCATGCTAAAGGGTATGGGCTGGTGGGGCTGGGAAGGAACCTGGGAGGACAGTAGTCTCTATGCAAGACAGACTACTCTTGAGCGAGGAGGGAAAAGAAGAGGATAGCAGAGTACATAAAGGAAGTTGGGAATTTAAACTAGGAGTGGGGGGTGGCAAGTGGACAAGAGACATGCAGAGACCACAGGTTGGGAAGACACTTGAGCTTATCCCCTTCCCCAACAGTTACAAAAGACAAAGGGCAAGTACTATTGGTGATGCTAGTAAAGGAGGGCAGGATGGGGGGGAAGGGACGGAAGATGGTCACCCTAAATGCTAGGAGCCTTGGAAGAAAAACTGCAGACCTACAGGCGCTCATGGCAGAGGGAGAGCTGGACATTGCAGTCATCACAGAAACATGGGCCTCCCAATACAATGACTGGGACCTGTCTGTACCAGGGTACAGGTTATTTCGTGGGGATAGGGTGATTTGGAAAGGAGTGGAGGTGGCACTATGTGAGGGAAGGACTGAAGTGTGTGTGGGGAGGAAGATAGCATGGAGTCACTTGGGATGCAATTCCAGGATTTCAAGAATAGGACTCTCAGTATGGGTGGTGTACAGGTATGGGAGTGGTGTACAGGCCACCTTCTCAGACAGATGAGTTAGACAGGGACCTAGCAGTACAGATCAGAAGGACCTGCACAGGGGTAGTGTGGTGACTGTGGGGACTTCAACATGCCAAGTGGACTGGAGTACCCCAACAACCAGCAATAGAAGGGGCAGTTACTGCTGGATGCCTTCCAGGACAGCTTCCTGATGCAAATGGTCAGTGAACCAACTAGGTTAGGGAATACCATTGACCTTGTTCTGGCAAATGGGGAGTTTGTGAGGGAACTTGGGTGGAAGAACCACTGTCAAGGGTGACCACCACTCAGTATGGCTCACATTGGATATGGGCAAGGAAGGAGTGGAATCCGGCACAAGGGTGCTGGACTTCAGGAGAGCCGACTTTGGGAGGATGGGGAAGTGGTAAAAGGGTGCCTGGCCAAAATTCAACCTAGCATGGAGATTAACCAGAGGCGGGAGCTCATAAAGCTGGGGATAGTGGAGGCAACCAGAACCTGCAGCAAGGCCCAGAGCAAGAAGGCTAGGGCTAAGAAACCGAGCTGGGTGAACAAGGAGGTCATGAAAAAGGTAAGGAGGAAAAGAGCTGCCTTTAGGAGGTACACGAAAACAGGGATGGAGGAGGACAGGGAGGAGTACCTGAAGGAATCTAAGGAGGTGACATGGGCAGTAGGGAGTCAAGGTGTCTACGGAGCTTAGGCTTGCACAAGGCATTAAGAAGGGTGAGAAGGACTTCCTTAGGTACATCAGGGAGAAAAGGAACTGAAAGGACCACATAGTAAGGATTAGGAAGGAGGGAGGTTGGGTGGAAGCAGGGGGCGATAAGGCAGAAGAGCTAAATGAATACTTCTGCATGGTATTTACTAAGGAGAAGAGGGGAGTGATACCCAAGGAGGGAGGAATGGCAGAAACAGGGTGGGAGGGGGGTGACAGATGGGGAAATCATGGAAGGCAGAGTTCTGGAGGGTTTGAGGGCACTGAGGGTGGACAAGGCGCCAGGCCCAGATGGCATCCACCCCAGGTTACTGAAGGAGCTGGCAGAGGTCCTTGCGGGACCTTTGGCAGACCTATTTAATGCCTTACTACACTCAGGTTATGTACCTCAGGACTGAAGGATGGCTCATGTGATGCCCCTCCACAAGAGTGACCCCAAGGATGAACCAGGTAACTACAGACCAGTGAGTCTCACATCCATCATGGGTAAGCTGATGGAGACTATCCTGAAGGAGAGGTTGGTGGCCTCTTGGAGGCCAAAGTACTACAGGACAGCAGACAGCATGGCTTTATATGTGGCAGATCCTGCCAACCAACCTGGTGGAGTTCTATGACTGGATAACAAGGCAATTGGACAGGAGTCATGCAGTGGATGTCCTGTATCTGGACTTCAGTAAGGCATTCAGCTCGGTGCCACATGGGAGGCTGGGAAGTAAGTTAGAAGGCACAGGGGTGGGTGCAAAGCTGGTGAGATGGGTGGGGAACTGGCTGGGGAAGGCAACAGAGGTGGTGGCGGGCAGAGCCTCTCATCCCCTAGTGTAGTGATGAGCAGTGTCCCACAGGGTTCGGTGTTGGGACCAGTGTTGTTTGGATATTCATTGCAGACATATCATTGGACATCAAAAGCAAGATCAGACTGTTTGCTGACGACACCAAGATGGGAGCAGTGGTGGATGACCTAGGGGGATGGCAGCATTTCAGGATGATCTGGAAAAGCTGGAAACCTGGTCAGACACCTGGCAACTGAGTTTAATGCCAAAAAGTGCAAGGTGCTGCATTTTGGGGTGAAGAACCCAATGAGGAGTTACCAGCTGAGGGGAGTGCAGCTAGTCAAGACAGAAGAGGAGATGGATCTGGTGGTGTTCATTACAGGGTCAATGAACAACTCTGCACAATGTAGGAAGGCAGCTGCAAAGGCCAACAAAATGCTGGGTTGCATTGCAAGGGGTGTCTCCTCGAGGAGAGGGGAGGTGTTTCTGCCACTGTTTAGGTCATTAGACCACATCTGGAGTACTGCGTGCAGTACTGGCACCCATATCTGAACTAGGACATTAAGTTACTGGAGGGGGGTTGCAGCACAGGGCAACAAAGATGATCAAGGGGCTGGGGGACTTGCCATATGAGAGGAGGCTCAGGGAGCTGAACATGTACTCGCTAGAGGAGAGGAGGGATGGGGGGACATGATTGAAACCTTTAAGTACATGAAAGGAATAAACAAGACAGGTACAGAGGGGCTGTTCAAAGTAAGGGGGCGGGACACCCAGGGCTATGATATGAGGCTGGAGAGAGGAAGGTTCAGGAAGGAGATGAAGAGACACTTTTACAGAGAGGGTGGTAGCTGGGTGGAATGCGTTACCGGCAGAAGTGGTATCCAGTAGAACAGTGGACTGCTTCAAAAGGGGCTGGGACAGGGCAAGGGGGAGGGTCAATGGAGAGGAAGGGTGGGAGGGAGGTAAAGCTGCAAAATAAGGGGTGCTAGCTGCACATTCGAGCAGACTTGATAGACCTCTAGGCCTTTATCTGCTGGCAAATTTCGTATGTTCGTATGTTCGTAATGACCTTTTTCTGCCAACATTTTCTATGTTTCTATGATCCTGCTGTCATCATGACCCATTGCTATCCACTGCAAGAGTGGTGGGACACAGGTGAAGTCCTGATGACACTCCAAGACACTTTGGCTGACATTTTCAAAGGGGATGCATGTTGCAAAGTAGAGATGCACTGTCCATCACAAATCATGTGCTGATAATGTATACAGCACTAAGAAAGGGGGCTTTCCCATGAATATGCCGCACATCCCTACATTCAGCCAAAATGTGTGGCGCATCTGCCGTGCATCTTGGAAATGTGCTACCCAAAGTAAGGCATGGAAAAGGCATGCCTAAATCAGCCAGCCACCCACAGGCAGGCTGTAGAACTGCAGCTTTCGGAGGTGCAACAAAACATGCTCCAAGCACCCACACTCAGCTGTCATGGCAGGATGGACATACCTAGAGCCACAGGTGCTGTGTCACCACTGGCACCATCCAGGAGCAGCCCCCAAAGCCACACCCTGGATGTGGGCAGCCAGCAGCCACATGCCTGTGCTGTCAGGTGCCCCCGGACATACCAGCAGAGTGGACAACCTCAATGCAGCAAATATACCGGGGGCCTTGGCCTGCACCCATGAGGCCTGCAGGGTACCACTTGACAGTGGCAAGTATCCAGGGTGCCATCTGGTGGACTGGTGGCAGCTTGGCACAGGCCAGGGACTGATCCGTGGCACAAACCCACAGTGGCACACGACAGATGCACACAAGTGGGACCCACCCACTCAGGTACCTGGTCACCCTCTTCACGCTGCCGTTCCTTGCAGTCACCACCATGTTCCTCTCATATGGGAGGTGTGGGGCACTGCAGGTGACTGTACACTGTATATGGAGCTGGTACATCACGTGCATGTGGTATACTGATCAGACTGTGTCACCCTGTGCCCTCCCTTGTTACGAACATATGAACATTTGAAACTTGCCAGCAGAAACAGGCCTCACAGTCTATCAAGCCTGTTTGAATGCACAGCTAGCACCCCTATACTGTAGCTGCCCCACCTCCATCCCCCCATCCTCGGAAACTACTCAGCATTGTTTACCCAGCCCCCTTGCCCTGTCTCATGCTCTTTTGAAACTGCCCACCGTCGCATGTCCCGGTGGGCCCCTGTAACCACTATTCAGGTTGGCCCTTGTACCCTATATGACCCTGTACATGGCTATGGGTAATAGCACTGTACCCAGGCCATGCAGTCCACCCACCCAAACACAAACAGTCCATCACACCTGCCTTATAGGCTGCAGTACCTCCTGTTCACCTTTGGGAGAAGTGGGGCAGCCCTGCAAAGCTGGATCTGGAACATGCCCAGGGTATGCAAATGGCCAGAATATATTCCAGTAATGAGCTTTGCATGTGGGAGGTGGGCTTGGAATATACGCAATGAGGTCATTACTTATTCCAGCTGAATATTGCAACTCTACACTCCACATGTGTCATGCCATCGCACATTTCCCCATGCTCTGCATTGGGCTAGGGTAACCTGCTGCACGCGCATCTCCCACAGCGTAGTTGGGCATCTTCAGGATATTCAGCCAGACATGCACAAGTGCATCTCATGGTGCATCTTCTGAATATCTCATTTTTTAGGCTGGTGCATCTCAGATGCGGTGCAGGCTACTAGCATGATTTGCAGGAGACTTTTGAATATGGGGGCCTTTGGGTTCAACTAGGCTTTTGAGATTGCTACAGCTTCATTGACTGGCTCTGCTCTGGCCTTTGAGATTGCTACAGCTTCATTGATTGGCTCTGCTCTGGCCTTGGAGATTGCTGCAGCTTTAGTGAAGTGACCCCAATCAAGTCTAGGTAATTGCTGTGGTGCATGGCTGCTTGGGATGAGGTGGACTGAAGCCCCAGGACAAGTCTACATTCACAGGCCACAATATTAGCACCCATGATGGGGAGACAAACCTATTTTCCACTTGGATGAACAGGAGACACTTTTCCTGGTCAAACTGGTCATCCCTGATGAGCCTGTCACGCTGGGTGCCTTCACGCAGGTCTTCCACAAGTCCATGTACAAGTTCTTTATCAAGTTCACTGATGCTGACTTCAGGTGAGTGACATCATGGTGTTGGGTGTGGGAGAGGACCTTGTTCATTTGTACTTGATCTGTTTAATGTCTGTATTTTCCCATAACTTTGAGTTTCAGCTGTCTTCTAGGCTATATTCTGTATAGCCATGAAAAAGCAAGTATACTTCAGACAAACAGACTGACAGACCCTCTCTCAGTAAACTTGCCAGAGGCTTGTCTGAGGAGTAGAGCACTGAGTCTGTTCAAGGCTTCTTGTTTATGTGTCACTCTGTGGTTCATCTGGGTCTGTCTGAGGCCCATGTGTGTCAGTCTAGGAATCTCTGTGTTGTTGTCCATGGGCCCTGTGACTTACTCTGGGTGTTCATGTTTGTCTATCCAAGGTTCATGCATGTCTGATAGAGGCTCTGTGTGTGTCAGTGACAGTCTGAGGTGTTATCAGTGTCTTACTGAGTGCTCATGTTTGTCTATCCAGCTGTTCACATGTCTGTTCAGGAAATGTGTCAGACAGAAGATCTGTGTTAGACTGTGGGTCATTGTGTGTCAGCCTGAAACTGTGTGCATCTCCAAGAATCTGTGTCTGTCTGATGTTCATTGATTGTCATTCTAAATCTCTATATTCACTCTGAGACTCTGGGTGAGTCTTCAAAGAGTGCATGTAGCTCTATCCTTTAACACCCCCACACTGGCCACCAGACTCCCCTCCACTGCTCTCTACCACCCACTGTCTCCTCAGTTCTTCTGTTATCAAAGCTGTGCACTACATCTTTGCCAGTAGTCTCCCACTAATAGGGAGGGCCCTTGCTGAGGAAGGATGCTGGCTGAAGGAAACATCAGTTGGCATAGGGCTAATTGTAATCATTGCCTGGTACTGGGATTATGGAACTCTAAGGGATAGAATGGAAGTCCTCTATTGTCATTGATGCAGTGAGATGTGCTGTTTTCTCATCAATAGATGCCCATTGTATGCTAGTTAACGCACTTTCATTTCCTCGTAGTCTGCAGCAATGGCTGTTTAAAATGTGCACATGCATAGTATACAGGTGTAGGAAGAGAAGCAAAGATAAAATCTGACTGCTAGGTAGGAACACTGGACTCAGGCAGCAAGAGCAAGACAAACTGATTTTATAAAGGGACACAGAGTAATGAACCATGCTTGCCTGTATAACATTGCTTTCTGATGCTGAAAATTCTACTTGATGGTCTCAGTTTACAATCTACTCCTATGAGTTCTATGGCCAGGATAGGAAATATTTCCTGTGTTCCCAATTAAAGCTGTGCACTGCCCACCCAACCTCACTCAGGTACCTTCATGACTCTCATTTACCCTCTCCACCACCATCCGCTGTAGCTGTCACGGGTACAGCGGTGAGCAAACGCAGGTCGTCAGCCTGCAGAATAGCACCCTTCTGCTCTTTGCCAAGCAGCCAGCCAGGATGACAAATGAACATTGTAAATTCAATGGTTGGTCTGATTTGTATTTTTTTATAAAAACTTTCTTAGGCTAAGAGAGGATGATAATGTCACTTTAATGTATTTTTTCCCTTTATTAGGGATTCCTCCACCACACACCCACACACTTGTTTGCCTTTCCAGAGCATTATTATACAGTTGGAACAGCTTCTGTTGGTTCCAGCTAAACCTTATTTTATTTTGCTTTCAAGCATGGGAAAAACCATGCATCTCCAGTATACAGTAGTTCATACATACATACATAAATACTGTATGTACATACATACATACATATAATGTACATACATACTGCACATACATACATCCACACTGTACATGCATACATACATAAATACTGTACAACATATGTACACATGTACATACATACATAATGTACACATACTGTATATACGTCATGTATACTGTACATACATACAAACACTGTACATGCATACATACATACTGTACATACATACATACTGTGCATACACACTGTCCATACATACATACTGTAGATGCATACATACTGTACATACATGCATACATACTGTACATACATACTGTACATACATGCATGCATATTGTACATACATACTATTTTATACATCTACACATGCATTACATACACACTGTACATGCATACATACTGTACATACATCCTGTACATACATACACACTGTACATGCATACATACATACTGTACATACATACATACTGTACATACAGTGATGAGCACCTCTGTTTCATCCTATTAATAGTGCTACCACAGTGTTACCATATAGTTAACAAGGATCAAGCAAAATCTGTAGGTACTAATAATGATGATACCATAATTAGGCTAATGAAATACATTTTCCTTTCCTTTCCTTTCCTTTCCTTTCCTTTCCCTCTCTCCCTCGAGTTTCACCAGGAGAGACATATTGAACTGATAACAGTTCATTTCCGAATGTGGCCTGGGAGGAAGGGGAAGGGAATAAACATACATGCTGGGCAAGTAAAAATAACAGGTATAGTAATAATACAAATAAAATACAATGCATTAAAACATGCATTACAAAAATAACAGGTATAGTAATAATACAAATAAAATACAATGTATTAAAACATGCATTACAAAAATAACAGGTATAGTAGTAATGCAAATAAAATACAATGTATTAAAACATGCATTACAAAAATAACAGGTATAGTAATAATACAAATAAAATACAATGTATTAAAACATTCATTACAAAAATAACAGGTATAGTAGTAATGCAAATAAAATACAATGTATTAAAACATGCATTACAAAAATAACAGGTATAGTAGTAATGCAAATAAAATACAATGCAATAAAAAATGCATTACAAAAAATAAGAGTAATAAATGCAATATAAATATACAGTCATGATATACAGGCAAGTATTCAGGGCAAACAAAATACAAGATGACACAGTGCAAATTGAGGTATAAGAGTAATATAGTACTGGGAGAGGCGCCAGATAAGAGGAGAAAACTAATACCCTAATTGCAAAGGTGCAATAGGTTTTCAATGCCAGGGCAGTAGGGTAGGAACAGGAGCAAAACATTTCCAATTTTAACAGTTATTAAGAGTGGATAAGCCTGGGGGAGGAATTTTCAAGCAGGGAAGGAGAGCATATGGGGGACCAATAAAACAGAGAGGGAGATACAAAGGGTCAGAACATTTGCAGGAAGGGGTAGAAGACAGGAAGAAGGAATTGAGGAAGAGGAGAACAAGACTGGGCAGATAGAAGAAGAGGACTTGAGGTTTGGAAAATTATATGAGAAACTAACCGCCCACATAGTTCTCCTGGAGGAGAGAGGGAGAGAAATGGAAGCAGTGTTATGAAGAAGGTAGGAGAAGATGATTGAAACAAAGGAAGACAGAGAGGTAAGGAGGAGAAAGGCAGACAGAAACTGGAGGTGACGGTAGAACAGTAGGAGAGGCATCATGCATCAAGGAAAGGGAGGAAGAAGTAGGAGTAGAGAGAGCATTTGTGTGTACAGGGAGGGCAGTCCAAGACAAAATGGTAGAATGAGTGAAAGGGGGGTCCAGTCTGGCAAGGGTGGACTTGGGAGCTGCACTGTAGATAATGCATCCATAGTCAAAGATAGACAGGATCATCTTGACAAGCTCGCAGCAGGCAAGGGGTGAGGCACTGGCTTTGTTTATATAGAGTGCACCCAGTTTGGAGTGGAGCTTGAGGTGGAGGCATGAATCTGTGCCAAGAAGTTGGGGTGCTAGACTAGGCAGATCCCAAGGAACTTAGAGGTGAAGACATCCTCTGTCTCAATACTCTTTAAAAGTGTGGAAGGAGGGGACGGGAGAGAGACTGGCAAGGTGACATGTAATGTCTGCGACTCCAGAACAGCGACGCCACAAGTTGGAGAGAGAGAATTACTGTGACTCTGGAATGGGGATATAAGTTTTATCACCTCCCTGAGGTGCTATGACATCAGAGTTAGTTATTTAAATAAGGGGATGTGGGGGCAAAGCCCTCAAAAAAAAACACAGTCACCATTTCGTAGTCACAGACATTGCTTCACGATTCTGGACTGCCATTCTGGAATTGCAATTGTCACACAGAACCACTTGCAAGCCTCTCCCGGAAGCCAAAGGTCATACAGACTGTTTTTGAGCGTTGATGGACAGAAGGCTGGAACAGAACTGGCACTGAACACTTTAAATTCTGTTGGAGACAAGCAAGGTTAGCAACAGAGGAGTAAGCAGCAAACAGCACAGTATCATCAGCATACATGTAGATGGACACAGAACAACCAGCTGAGAGGAGGTCATTTAGAAATATGGAGAGAAGGGGCACAGGACAGAACTTCAGGGAACGCCTGAGAAGACAGGGAGTGGTGCAGATGGGTGTCTCTGATATGGACAGTTTGTGATCTGCCCTCAACATAGAAGTGGAACCAGCTGAGTGAGAAGGCAGATAGCCCCGCTACCTTAAGCTTATCTGGCAGAAAGGAGCGTGACACACTGTCAAGGGTGTGGCCAAGTAGACAAAGATGGCAGAAGGTGAACTGACCATGGTCTGTGCCAGACATTGTGGATTCAGTGAGCCAGAAGAGGGAGGTGGAAGTGGAGGGGGCTTCCTAAATCCATAGAGCAAAGTGGTGATAAAAGGAGGATTTGAGGAAGGGGAGAGTTAGGATAGGACAAGATGCTCCTGGAACATGACCAGGGTGGGGAGCAGTGAGATGGGCCAACAGTTTCCAGGAAAGGAGGAATCATCCCCTTTTAGGGAAGGGGATGACAGCAACTCTTTTCCAGGCATCAGGGACAGTGGCAAAGGTGGAGAGGTTGAGGAAAAGGCAATAGTGATAGTGATCCAAACAACTAACAAAGGGCAAGTGTGCTCCAGCACCTCTGCCGGTGATGCAACATAGATGACTAGCCACTATTGCAACAGAAAACAAAAAAGTGTGCACTCAAATAAGCCAAAACAAACCAAAACGGGCTACTGCAAAGTGAGATTTATTCAAAAGTCAACATCAAGGAATGTCAATAGGCAGCCCCATTACTTCAACCGTTAGGTCTTCCACAAGGGACATGTCAGAACAGTGTAACAGACCCAGCCTAAATCACCTTCTTAAAGAGCATACTACACATTTCATAAAAACATCTTACAAAGCACTGAGTGTTACATTCTAAAAAGGTCTGTGGGAGAAAGGCATCAACATTTTCAATTAATCACACTAACCTGACTAAATATTTATCAAGTTTAATACATTTAATCTATAAATCATAAATTAAAAAACATACAATTAAAGAGAAATGTGATGCTTTAAATGGCACTGAAGGCAACTGCACACTAACTGCAGACTCCTATATCAAACAGAAATTCCACCTTTGCGTATTACATAAGAAAAAAATGTATTAATTCATTTTTTATTTTTTAGCAGTTGCTAAATTTAATCCCGAAAATATGTAAATTTGAAATGGAGTCCAAGGTGGGTAGATGTCTAGATGGAACTAAATCAAATATTAGCACATATTCACTTCAGTACATTGAAAACCAGACTTAATGAACATCTTGAACAAGGAGAGAACATGGATCTCATTGGTTAATCTATACAATGCCAATTCTACAATAGCAAAAAGGTTCTAGAGAAAAGAAAGTCTTAGCCATCCTGATGGTGTCAGTCCATACTAAATCATGTTCAGATGGAAATTTGGAAGGCTATGAGTGCACTAAGTGTTTGAGACTAGAACAAAAATAGAGGACAAATAAATATAAATAATAATATTAAGATAGAGAAGCTAAGAAAACTCACAGACACATAATTACATGAGTCCCTCAAGATTCATACATGTTCTATACTACAAACCATGAGTACAACTTTGAGGACATTGCACAGAGATACTAAGATTGCTTAGAAAATATTTAAAATCGACCTCTTCATGCCAGAGAGGTTGAGCATAAGAAGATACAATCCAGCGGTTTTGTTTTTAAGTAGTATGTTGAGTCTGTCACCTCCATGGAAAGGTTGAGGACAAATTCAAGAGTAATAAATTTTGGTCCTGCTGGATTTGATCCGTGTGCGACAGCAAAATGAGTCCTATGACATTGGTAAGATTTTTGTTAATAACATCCTTGATGTGCTCCTGTATTCTTGTTTTTAACATTCTTGCTGTTCTGCCCATATATTGGAGACCGCAGGGATGCCATACTATGTAAAGTACATATGTGCTCCTACACATTGTGAAATGCTGGAGTTTAGCTTCCTTATTGTGGTCTAACGATGCACATAAGTATCTCCCTCAAAGCATATTTACAGATGTTACAGGAACCACATCTGTGGAATCCTTGAGGGTGTCTTTGTAGGCCATTCCATCCTGTTTGTACCTGAGTCAGTGACCTAATAAAATGGCTCGAGGTCAAAAGATCACCAAGATTTGTTTCCTTTCCTGGGTTTTTGATCCGCACTCTGTCTCAGTGCTGGATCACTTACTGGCCAAAATGTATGAACTACACTGCCTACCTCCCCAGCAACTGGGCTGAAGTCCGAAACAAATGTACATGGGGAGTCCTATGTTCCTTGAGGGACTCATGTGTAATTATGTGTGTGTGCTTTCTTAGCTTTTCTTACTTGTTATTATTATTTGTATTTGTCCTCTTCCTTCTTTCCAGCCTCAAACACTTGGTGCATTGATAGCCTTCCAAATTTCAGTCTGAACTTGATTTAGTATGAAATCACACCATCAGAATAGCTAAGGCTTTCTTTTTTCTAGGACCTTTTTGCCAGTTTAGAATTGGTGTACTGTCACTTTAAATTCTACCATATATTGTCAAAGTGTTTTGGGGGCTTACCACAGTGGGTATTGTGTCTTTAGTGGGATACTGTAAATGCAGTGTGTTTATGCGGTGGGTTAGTTTGATTATACCCGGCTTTAACTGCACTAAACCATGTGCTATTTATTTAATGAATGTCAGAAAATTATAAGCATTATCCTACCTGCCTGAAATTGTCAGTATACTTAGTTTTAAAGGCCATATGCCACAGCAATAGTGGAGAAAATTCATTGCCTCTAGCACAATCTAGCCAAGACAAATGCTTATCCCTGCCCTTGGTGTCAGAGATGCTGAAACATTTCTTTCGGAAAGAAAAGCAAACCCCAGCTGAATTTAAAGATAAGGAACCAAGACTGAATGAGTTTAGGTCCCTCATTTCTGCTGTCAGAGTTTCTTTTGTCTTAATGTGGCTTTTGACCTTTTCAAAAGGATGTTTGTAAAATGAAGTAAGACAGCAGCATACCTTACACTTCACAGTGGTTATGCTTACCATGGTTTGATAGATCACCTGCTGCTTTCTTAATAAAGACCTTTTATGTTACAAAATGTCCTTCTCCATTTTCATTTCAGTCGTTCTACAGTAAAAGACCTCAGACTGTGATGTTCTCCATGTACAACACCCTCCTTGAGTGAGCCAAGAAGTACCGAACAAGACCACTGGGAAAGTCTCCTGTTGGGTTTGCCCAGTCTTTCGTCATGTTACAACACTTTTATCAGTTCCAAGGGACTGGATATTGTTAATGTTGTGCAACAGCTTAAGTACTGTAGACAAAAACAGATCAGCTTAATTTACCAACTGCCATGTTGCTTTATTTTCCCAGACACACCCTTGCTGAGCAGCCTTTCAGCATCAGGAATACCTGTTGCTTATATTTGTAATCCCCTGGTGGCTACATTGAAAATAAAAGTAAACTTGTAAGACTCAATACACTAGAATTGCTTGCCATTTCTATGCCCAGTACAGAATGGGTTACTTTTCTTCCCCATTTACTGTAGTTTGCAGATCTGGGGCTTCGTAACATGAGGATGGGGTAGAGTTAGGAAACTTCACCCTACTATAGGTAATGCAAACTTCCTGACATCACACCACCTTCATTGCTAAAGATTAATTTTGCTGCAGCTCTATAGTTTGGTAGATGAGATCCTCCCATTCTGAGGACAAACAGCAACAGCGGTGGTCCCGGTCAGAAAAAGAATGACATGGAAGGGAAGAATGGAACTGAACTTAAGAATTTTATTTTTAACATTAGGAAAGTCATTAAAAGAAAGGTGATGTGATATCATCATATTAGAAATTATACCAGTATCCATAGCAAGTGCAGGAAGGCGGCAAAACTTTAAGGCCTGCTTGAAAACACAGCTGAGGGGTTGGGCACCAAAACAAAGCATGGCTTTCAAAAGAAATTGGCAGCATTTGTGGGAAACAAACCACCTGTTGTAGGCCAAGGGTGGGTAATGCTTAAACAGGCAAGGTTACTTGGCTTCAGAATACAAAACGTTTTGGAAAATAAATTAACCTGAGTACGAGGGGGATAAGGTGGAAATTTAGAATGTCCATGGAATTTGGTGGGAATAACATGGAAATTAAGAATAATGGAGAGATCAAATATACACATTAGTGAGAAATTATAAAGGAACAAGAGCAAGACTACATTTGTGTAATAAATGTATGGAAAGTTACAGGCAAGAAAGGTGAACTGGAAGAATTAATATGTAGTGAAGGTTTATAGATAGTGGAATCACAGATTCATAGTGGACTGAGGAGATGACTGAGGCAAATAAATTGAAGATTTCAGACTTTATAGATAGGATAGGAAATGATGCAGGGAGGAAGTGTAGCCCTGTATATCAGGGATGAAATAATACACACAGAATTAAAAGAAACTAGGGAACACGAGCAAGAGACTGGTGTATGGGTTGGACTAGATACACAACTACTAAAGGAATGAAGCATGTGCACCTTGGAGGAGATGGGGAGAAGAGGAATATGATCGAGACCTTTAAATACCTCAAGGGTGAATAAGGTACAAGTAGGAGGTATTTTCAGATGAAAGAGTGCTCCAGAACAAGGGGCCAAGATATGAAGCTGGAGGGGGGTACATTTAGGAGAGATGTGACGAAATACTTCTTCACAGAAAGGGTGGTAGATGCCTGGGACAGTCTTCCAGCAGAGGTTGTGGGGGTGAAAACAGTGGTGGGATTCAAAAAAGCCTGGGATAAGCACAAGGGAATCATAAGGGATAGGTAAGGGGTGGCGGAGAAAGTGCCATAGACCTGGAGGGGTCTACAGTGTAAGCAATGCAACAAAAGTGAGCCGACAGGATGGGCCACGTGGCCCTTATTTGCTGGCCATGTCTGTTTCTAGTAGATCAATTACTGGAATTTGCTACAGGCTGCCAGGCAGTGCATGAACAATACAGAATTACTGCAAGAGATGGGGAGGGCAACGAGTGGCTGAAGGGATTATTATGATGAGCAATTCCAATGTCCCTGAGGTAGACTGGACATGTGGCAGACCAAATACTGTTTTAGGAGAGGATTTTATTGAGATCATGACAGAGTGTCATTTAACACATCATGCTAAATCTGCCACAAGCAGGACTGCAATACTGAACCTCGTATTGCCAAACATTAGTGTGGATAAAATAGAGTGTGAAGTAGGGGAACCTCTTTCAAAAATCAATATATAGAGAATTTTGGATCGGCAGCTATGAACAACCAGTGCGTTCTGCCACAGATGGGTTCTGATTTCCTCTGACCTCGATAACGAAGTTCAAGACCTTCATAGTAATCAGAACCTCAAGGTGGCAGAACACACTGGTTGTGCATAAGGTTGCTTATCCTGCATTTTTCATAGTGTATAGTAATGTGTGGAATGTGTGCATGTCAGTTTCTTAGCTTTCAAAAGGAAACTGACTTGTGCAGTCTCTAGAGGTTTCAGAATGCTATTGTACCACAGAAGGGTACAATCACAATCCATGACCATTGAACTGTGGTACAACAGTGATTTGAAAGGGATGGAATTCTGTGCAGAACAACACTCTACTATACACTATGACAAGGTACATTTCACAGTAACAAAGGAAAAGGCAGTGGACACTGGGAAAACAACAGTTTTCAATGATGGGAAATCAGATTTAGAGAAGATTGGAAATACGTAAGAAAAATTGTCCTGGAAATAAGCTATGGAGGAATTTTGCATAAATTAAATTAGTCTGTTTTTTTTTTAAATGTTCTAGGCTCATATAGAGCATGCATTCCCCAAATCAACAAGTATTATAAGAAACGGAGATAATGAGTTTGGCTAACAAAGAACATAAGTAAACTAATACCAGCTAAGGGGAATGTACAGAAAGCATGAAAGGAAAAAATTACTAGCCACAGGAACAGGGACCTGACTAGAAACTGTGAAGTAGAAATCCGAAAGAAGAGGCATGTGGAATACAAGCTAGGGGACAAAAGGCAATAAAAAGGCAGTACGCAAAATTCTATGGATATGTAAACTGCATTACAAAAACTGGTACATTTGTGGGCCAAATTGAGGTTCATGGGGAAGCATGACCAAAGAACAAGAAACTGCAGGAACACTAAAAGAGCACACCTGCTCTGTCTATGAAAAGAAGGGCAGCTATTTTAAAACAAAGGATGTTAAGAGGTACTGACTAAAGAAAACTTTAAAATATATAATTTGTCTTTTAGTAGTTTCAAAATCTTGAAAGCATTGCTGTTACTAATGCATTTAGAAATACATTTTTAATTGTCTTTACAGATAAATCATGCATGTTCATGTGTGAGCACATTTTGTGATGAAGAGTATTTTTCTTTTAAAGGAGTAGTCCACCCAGAATGTGCAAAAACATATGTTATGTAGAGTGTTTTGATATGTATATTAAATCCTAATTGTCATTCCCTTTGTCTGCTATTAGGAGTTTTTCCTAAATTAGCTTGCTAGCTGTATAGTAGTTTACGACCCTGGGGATCTCCATAACAAATAGTTTTATTGGCTTTTCTTTCCCTGATGCCCCTGTCTCATGTGACAGTGATGTAGTCAATCCCTTAGATTTAGCATGTGTACTGCTTTAAAATTAGTTTAACAAAAGCAGAGCCTTGTAACTGTTCTTATCCAGGGAGCACAAATGTCAACAGTTAGTTTAGCAGATACCTGAGAGCAAGCTAACTGGGGTTTCTGTAAGACAACAGCTACTAAATAGCTCTAATTCACTATTTTTGTTTTCTCTGTGCATCAGGTCTAGCTAGCAGGAGTTAACCTCAAAAACACAAATAATGAATTAGAGCTATTTAGCAGCTGTTTTCTTACAGCAACCCCAGTTAGATAGCTTTATATATGTATTACTACCAGTTTGGAGTTTTCACCTCAATCCAGTGTTTTATTTCTGCCTAGGCTGTTAGAGGAGTTTTTCTAATTTTCCCTGGGTGTTTTATGACATCTGAGGGCTGTCATTCAAGTTTGTTTTATTGCATCTTCTCCAAGTTAGTCTTCACAGCATACCCTTTGGTTTGATGTCTAATAGCCCCTACAGCAGGCCAGTGTCTTGTTACAGTGTATTGCTTGGCCACAGCAGAGAAAAACACTGCAGCCAGGATTCACAGTGCTATACAATATACTATAGAAAGTTACATGTTTAAACACACACACACACACACCAAGCAGAACACATCTGGATAAGGTACCAGTATTTAGGAAACTTGTCATACTGACCCAGAGTCTAGCAATGTGAATCCTAGCTGTGACTATAGGGGTTTACAACTGAATGATAATAACCACATTTGCTTCACTTGCAAATAGGTAGGCATTTGTGTCTAATTTCTGTTTGACTTACTGTAGGTTACATATAGAATCTTGAAAAATTCATAACATGCTGTATTGTGATTCAATGAATTGATAAATGGGATTTTGGTTTCTTTACAAATTCATTTTTCCTGACCATGGATATGCTAAAACAAAATTTCTCAACAAAGTATGTTTAAATAAAGAGATTAACTCACAGCAGAAGAAGCATGTTGGCATTAAAAGCTTAGTGGTGTAGATGTAGAGGCACCAGTATTTAAGCATGACTTTGGTAGAGGATTAATTGTGACTGGGGGGTGAGGGAGGGAGTGAGTCTTGATATTTGTAGCATAAAGGTTTTCTGAAACTTTAACCTGCAATGGGTTAGACTCTGTAGCCATCTGTACAGTATATCACTAAGCCATATGCAGTGTGGTATGGGTAAAACCCAGATCACCAGACCAGGACCAGTGCTGTAAAATTTGCACTGGGCACAGCTTGTGCAAATATTACTGATCCAGTGGCTCAAATACATATGTGCAAATAAATAAATACTCGGCATCACCTCATGCTTCAACCCACCCCAGGAGTGACGTTATTACATGATAACACACACCCTGTCATGCCTTATTGCTTAAATATGCCCTTTCTCAATGTATTGTACTTTGATTCAGTTAGTGTATGCAACAGCCTTCATGTGAACACTCTGGGCTTCTCTTTGACTCCTGATGTCTATTTGCTTTAGCTATTGTAAAATGTTTGAACTGCTTTGGTCTTCTTGATGTGGTGCCTGTGTGCCTAAATTATATGTCATCTCTTTAACTACTGTTACTGATGTATCTCCAGTGAATGATTGTTATATAATCCATTGTTTTTGGACTTGTTAACTGGGCTGTCTTTGCATTAGTTTCGATGAGGTGCCTTTGTAAATGAGTCTCTGACTCAAAGGTTTGTAAATCTGATATTTTTAAAATAAATAAATGTTTATGTTTAAGCCCATGAAACACCCTTATCTAGTTAATGCATTCACAGTTGTAGTGGCTCTGCCAGATCTTGTTGTTAATTTGGGAGTGTTTTTTTAAGCTGAGTAGGTGAGCTGGGCTGTGGATGGTGTAAACACTGGCTCTTCTGCATTCTGCTTTTGTTAGTTGTGTGTCCCTGAGTGGGGGGGGGGCTTAGATTCTGTGTGCTCCTGACTTCACTGTATGACCCTGGTGCTGTTGTTACTCTACCTGCCACTGCATGATTCCAGCATGGGCGGGTGGGGTGCTGGAACATTACTCAAGCCAGACTGCATACTCAGAAGTGCACAGTAGATAAGGTGTCAGATTCTGGACAATGCCAGTGGGCACATCGGGGCTGCTGCTGTTGCTTGTTTGTCCCCCTTAGTGAGTCGGGGGTCTTAGATTCAGTCTGCCCTTGCATTTGTCATATGGCCCAGCTGTTGTTACTCTAACTGACACTGTATAGAAGAAGAATCAGCATTTATATAGCGCTTTTCATACACAGTATCCCAAAGCGCTTTACAAGCAATGCTAGACTGGTAGTGAAGTGACTGAATGTGTGGTGGCAGCAATATCGCACATCATCACCCACACACAGCCTGGATAATTGCATGGACCGGTTTATGGGAAGGGGAATGTTGGCCAGGACACCGGGAATGTTCCTTGCTCTTTACAAAGAGTACCCTGGGTTCTTTTACTTCCACCTGGACACCCACCGGGACAACACCAGGATGGGCAGAAGGGACCTCGGTTTAACGTCTCATCTGAAGGATGGCACATCCCAGCAGT
Source organism: Neoceratodus forsteri (assembly GCA_016271365.2). Classification (NCBI taxonomy): domain Eukaryota; kingdom Metazoa; phylum Chordata; order Ceratodontiformes; family Ceratodontidae; genus Neoceratodus; species Neoceratodus forsteri. Next base: position 13,191,287 of record CM028133.1, read on the forward strand.
ACAGCACCCACTAATACTGCACTCGGATGCCAGCGATTTTTAGGTGCAAGTCCATCCCAGTAGGGGATGAGAACCCATGACCTTCTGGTCCAGGGCAGGCGAATACCAACTAAGCCCACGCTGACACCTATATAATACCATTTGGGTTGGGTGGGGTGCTGCAACCTTTTCAAGCCAGAAAGCACACACAGAGGTAAGGCCCCTGGTACTGTATGATATTAGTGGGCAGAGTGGTGATCAATTCACATCTGAGCTCAGACATGAAAACTGAAAGACCCCCCCTTTTCATGGATACCAAATTAATTAAACTATGGCCAGAGCGGATAGGACTGCATGGGAGGAATTTGGGGTAAAAATATTGAAAATTACCAAAGTTACAAACCTATGTTAGCAAAATGTAACTTAGGCTCATCAATTTTTTGGTTTTTAATATCTGTATAAATTTTCAACATAGCCTTGTTATGAACCTGCCTCATGAAGAAGGGCAGAGAAAATGTTCAACTCCTGGCCTAAAGGTGATTCTGTGCAGGGACTACAAAATCAACTTTCAGGATGCAAAAACACATTTTGGGCAGGAGCTGAAAAATGACAGCTGTTACATTCATGCAGTGCAGTAAAGAAATGGCTATGTTGTAACTTTGCGGTAAAAATATTGAATATTAGAAAATGGCAAAGAACATTCTTGTATGAGCTGACTGGCTGGCAGGTTCCAGAGCTGGTCAATTATTTTCAATAGATTCCGTCAAAACAAGTGCCAGCTACTGCCAGTTTCAGTTTAAAAACTCTGTTGCCGCCATAATTTTTCCCTCACTAGCGAGAGACCGAACAGGAGGGCCCAACCCTCGAGTCCTCGAACAACAGCTTCCCACACAAAGAAATGTAAAGTTCAATAAAAAAAATACATACAGAAGAAGAAAACAAACCATCTTCTTCTCCCACTACCAGAAAACCACACCCGATGGAGGTATTCAAAACACTCCTGTCCTGACCTCCAATCCCCATGCTCACAGACGATCTGACCTGGCTGCACACAAGTCCCAATCCTGCCCTGCTCACTGTGCTTCTGACTCCTACAGAAAACACTTACCTACCAGCCTAAACAGTGGTACTTCACTTGCCACAGGCTTGCGATTCTTTTCTTTTTCTTTGTTTTAAATGCCACTTGATTCTCGCAGTATCACAAGTTACTGTGTCCTCGGAGCATACAACTACAACTCCCATAACACCGTGGGGCACAAATCAACATCACCCAAACATGCTCCACTAATCAGCAGCACCTCTATTGGACAGTGCAGCACAACACAGGAACTATTTCACAAAAAAATATATTTTTATTCTATTTTTAAAATGTATTAGATTTATTCTTAATTATCATTTGATTTTATTAAAATATTACATTTGAGCCATTTCTAATTGCGTATACCCTCCAGGGGTGGGCATTATTAGGAAATACTGGGCCTTCAGTGGCTATAAGGCCCTCTGCCTGCGATGTTGTGGCCTCATTACACCCCTGGCAGTCTGGTATTTCCCAATAATGCCCACCCTGTTGGGTATTATTGCTTACTTACCAAACTCAAGAGCCTGCATTTGCAAAATTCAACATAGCCTCATATTTTTTCTTTTCTTAAATATTTTTACACAAATTTAGAACATAGCCTTCTTATGACCCCACTTCATGAACAATGGCAGAAAAGTTTCAACTCCTGCCCAAAAGGTGATTTATTGCAGGGATTGTGAAATCAACGTTTGGGATGCAAAATCACATTTGGGCAGAAGCTGAAAAATGACAGCTATCACATTCATGAGGTGCTGTAAAGAAATGACTGTGTTGAAAATTTGGGATAAAAATATGTTATATACACAGCTATGAGCCTGCATTTGCAAAATACAACTTAGCCTGATAACTTTGTTTTTAAATATTCGTACACTAAATTGAGAACATAGTCTTATTATGGCCCCACCTCATGAACAATGGCAGAGAACATTTTCAACTCCTGCCCAAATGGTGATTTCATGCAGGGCCCACAAAATCACCTTCAGAATGTAAAAAAAACATTTTGGCCATGATTTGAAAAATGACAGCTATCACATTCATGAGGTGCTGCAAAAGATATGACTATGTTGTAAATTTGGGGTAAGAATATTACCAAGGTTATGAGTCTGTTCACAAAAATTCAACACAAGCCTCATAACTTTGTTGTTTTTAATATTTGTACACACCACATTTTCAACATAGCCTCTTATGATCCCACCTCATGAAAAGTGGTGGAGAAAATGTTCAAATCCTGCCTGAAAGATGATGCCATGCAGAGACCAGAAAAATCATGATTTGGGACAGATTTACCTACTATAACTTGTATTGTTCATGAGGTGGTGTCCCAAAAAAGGTATGTTGAAAATTTGGGGCAAAAGTATTGAAAAATGGCCAAGTTATGCTAGTAAGTTCAAACCTCATTGAAATATATTGAACGCGTACCTGATTTCCTCAGTTTGCAGTCCAATGTTGAAGAGTGAACATGTGTCAGTGGTCTAGACAGGATTACAGCATTGGACCCCCCTCAATGGGTAAGTAAGGACATGGGGGTGCTGAGTGGAAGGGTCAGGTGGGGGCTAAGAAATGGCTACAGAAGATATCAATGTTTTTTTTGGTTTTTTTTACGGATGGAAATAAAAACAGGCTGCAGGAGTCCTGGAACATGGCACCTTAGAGACTGGGCACCCCAGTATCACTCTTATGTTTTAGGGGGAGGTGAGGTGGTGGGTGCTGAGATGGGCCCGGCTGGGTTGGGGAAGATAGTATAAATACAAAACATATTTTAAAAAATCATAAATAACCACACATTGTGGTAGTGGATGAGCAGTCAGAGGATCTGTGATCAAGACACTGGTATTGGGCACCCCAGTGTCACTGTTATGTTTCTGGAGGGATGGGTGCTGAGGGGAGGGTTGGATGGGGAGGTATGTATTTCAGCAGTCATGGCCAGAAAAAGAAACAAACAAACAAGGATTCCTGCTTTGGGGAATTGGGCACCCACCAGGGCCACTGTTACATTTTTTGGGGGGGTGCTGAGAGGGAAGGTCAGGCGAGGGGGTTATGTATTTCAGTGGTCACAAAAAAATAATGCAAGTGGAATGCTTCACAAATGCAGAGGTGACTGTGTCATTACTCTATGTTATTTATTCACAAAGAATGTGGGAGTCCTTTTTGAGGTCTGCAGGGCACCATCCACTGTAGCCCTAAAAAAGAAATCAACATGTTTGGGAGACAGAAGGTTTTCCATTAGTAGGTCTTCAACTAATCACTTGTGGATTTTTTCGGTGAAGGCACTTTATTTCAAAGACACCAAATCAGGCAGTTAAATGTTAGACTGGACCAAACTGATAGCCAGCCCACTAATGCAGTGGTAGCGCTACCACCTGCAGTGCTGGAAACACATGTTTGGGAACAAACACAGTGTGTCAGAGGGTCAGCTGGGAGTAGATAAGATTAGCATTGCAAGGACAGCTCTCCTCCTCCTACTCCTCTAGGGGGAGGGTTCTGGCTTTCCAGTAAGCCAATGATACCCAGTGGAGGCTGGTTGAATGACAGCCAGGGACACTATTCAGTAAGGAGGCATCAGCGGATGTCTGTTGGTCATGTGTTGGAGTGCACCTGGCTTGCACTGACATCATTACATGTCTGCACCTCTGGGGACCTTACAGGAAAAGCCCTCTGGGCCAGCACGCTGTGACACCCCCCGGACCTCCACCTGAATGATCCCCAGGACTAGCCTTGGGTGAAGACTCTTGTTGATGTCAGTCTCGTCCTTCAGAAAGGGCCGCCAAAGTGGGCAAGCTGTGGGCCTCCTCCATCCAAGCTACTTGGGGGGATGCTGGGTGTGAGATCCTTGACATCTGATGATTTTGCTTAATTCATGTCAAAATTCTGACAAGCTTTGCGGGATGCGGGCTATAGTGCTGCTGCTGTCACCCCTGAAGGATAGAGGCCATAGTGCTGCTGCTATTACCCCTGAGCAGTGAAGGCTGTAATGCTGCTATCGTTACCCCCCAAGGGATGGGAGCTGTAGTGCTACTCCTGCTGTTGTCGCCCCTCAGGGATTGGGGCCATAATGCTGCTGCTGCCGTCACCTCTGAGTGATGGGGCCATCATTCTGCTCCTGCTGTCACCCGTGAGAGATGGGAGACATAGTGTTGCTACTATCACATATAAGAGCTGGTTGACTGGAAATGTCATACATGAAGCCAGCTGCACACACACACACACACACTGGCCTCCAAGATCTGCCCACTCAGATCACTTGGGTGAATAGGCATTGATAATTGTGGGAGGACTGTGTGTATATATAAGGTACAAAACCAAAGTGAGGTACAGATTGAGCTTATCATGAAGTTTATTATTTTTAATGACTACAGGGACTGATACACAATACTAGACAGCAAAACTGCTGAAATACATGCTAGCTGAGAAAAAGCTTGTTAAATCTAACAAAATAAAACACTGATAATACCAGATTTTGGCTTTGTAGACACCAGAAGTAACACCAGTTTTTCCATTCATCAAACAGATTTTGTCCTTTCTCAGTCACGTTAAACCAGTGGCCCTCTATTGTTTTCTCACTCCATTACACACCAAACACTACACCAATGAATCTAACAGGTGTTGTAGGGTTGTGGCCAGGAGAACACCTCTAAACCATATTTTCTGGGATGCCTGCATCACGCCTCTTACTGGTCTGAAATACATGCCTTCCTGGGCCAGGCCCTCCCTGCACCTGTACCAAAGTCATTCCAGGACCTCATATTTAGGAGAGACGCACACACGTGGACACATGCACACAAATGTACAAACACACACAGTGCTATACAAAAAAGAGAGGCCTAAATATATATAGGCTTATTAGGACAGTAGCCCTGAAAACAATTACTAATAATTGGCTTATCCCTCTGCCTTCATCCCACAACAGTTTTTTCCTCAGGTTAAGAGAGGTAAGACAGATGGAATAAATCATTACAACACTGGAAGTACAAATGGATGAGTATCAAGTGTGTTGGTCGAAGATCAATGACTTACTAGAAGAAATGGGCACTGTCTCCAATAACGGACTACAAGTGGGCGCACAATAATTATTTTCATTTTAAGACTGTGGTACAATGCACAACGTATAATTCCCAATGTACAATGCACACTGCACAATGTACAATGCACATTGCACAACAGAAACATAGAATTTGACAGCAGATAAGGACCACTTGGCCCATCTAGTCTGACCATTTTCCTACCTAACAGATAAGATGCAGATCCTAGTTAACCAACAGCTTACTTCCTCCTACCCCCCACTAGGACTGCCTTATGTCTGTCCCATGCATTCTTGAATTCCCCCACTGTTCTTGACTCCACGACCTCCTCAGGGAGGCTGTTCCATGCATCCACAACCCTCTCTGTGAAAAAATACTTCCTCACATTACCTCTGAGCCGTCCCCCCTCTATCTTCAAATTGTGCCCCCTTGTTCTTGCACATCTCTTTTTCTGAAAGATGCCACCCTCTTGGACTCTATTGATTCCCTTGAGGTACTTGAAAGTTTCTATCATGTCCCCTCTCTCCCTCCTTTCCTCAAGGGTATACATATTAAGCTCCTTTAGTCTTTCTTCGTATGTCTTCTGGTGCAGACCCTGCACCATTTTGGTTGCCCTCCTCTGGACAGCCTCCACTCTGTCTATGTCTTTGCAGAGATGAGGTCTCCAGAACTGCACACAGTACTCTAGATGGGGTCTCACCAACTGTCTGTACAGAGGGATAACAACTTCCTGTTTTCTACTATTGATGCCTCTCCTATGCATCCCAGTATCCCCCCAGCCTTCCTTACTGCCTTTTCACATTGCTTGCCCACCTTTAGGTCATCTGATATAATTACTCCCAGGTCCCTTTCCATTTTAGTGTTGTCAGTATCTTACCCGCATTGTGTACTCTTCCCCTGGGTTTTTGTTTCCCAGGTGCATTACCTTGCACTTCTTTGCATTGAATCTGAGCTGCCATACATTTGACCATTCCTCCAACCTTGCCAAGTCCCTTCTCATCCTTTCCACTCCATCTGGTGTATCAACCCTATTGCAGATCTTTGTGTCATCTGCAAAGAGACATACTTTTCCTTCCAGTTCCTCTGCAATGTCACTTATAAAGACATTAAAAAGGACCGGTCCCAGTACTGAACCCTGCGGTACCCCGCTAGTAACCCTCCTTTCTTCACTGTGGACTCCATTTACTACTACCCTTTGCGTCCTGTTGTCTAGCCAATTTTTTATCCAGGCTACCACCTTGGGACCCACTCCAAGGCTAGCTAACTTGTGTATTAATCTTTTGTGTGGGACTGTATCAAATGCCTTGCTAAAATCTAGGTAAGCCATGTCCACAGCCCCTCCCTGGTCTACTACTTTGGTCACCCAGTCAAAGAAATCAATTAGATTCATCTGACGTGACCTTCCCATTGTGAATCCATGCTGCCTTGGGTCCTGTGCCCCACTGACCTCTAGGTACTCAACAATTCTTTCCTTTCAGAAGTGATTCCATCATTTTCCCCTACCACTGAGGTCAAACTAACTGGTCTGTAGTTTCCTGCCTCTGTCCTGCTGTATGTACAATACACAATGCACAATGAACTACTACAGCATGTTCTCATATGGCAACAGCACACCATTTATTTATTCATTCATTTATTTTATTTATTTCATTCTCGGATTCCAACCTCTGAGCTAGAAGCTCATTTGCAGAGGTTCCACATCATAAAACAGAGAGTCAAGTGAAACAACACAAAATTACATGTAATCAGAGTAGTGAAAACCTCAGCTATGACGTTATGAATACGTAAGTGTGGACACATAAGCAAAATATACATAGCAAATCAAATCTTGTAGCATAACAGGGTTTCATAATAGACAAGGTATACAGTGAGAAAAGAAAAACAAAGACAATGTAATAGTGGCAAATGTAAACAGTGAGATAAAATTTGTAGGATCAGAGCATGAAACCAGCAACCAGCTTACTTTGTCCCTGGAGGGGTGGAAAAGGTTGAGGTTAGAGTTGATTTTTAGGGTAAAGGCAGAAAGGGGTGTTGAGCAGAGGGGTAAGGTAGGTAAGTTGTTGGAAGAAAAGAGGGTAAGGGTTTAAGTTAAATTATATAATGGCAAAAAAAATGTCCTGGACTCTGATTGGTCAGTGTGTCCCTGAGACAGTGATGTTATTACACAATAACATCATTGTTTGGATTTGCTTTGGGATATTGATTATTTTTTTTCAGAAACAAAGATATATTGCCACACTTAAAATCTACTAAAACCTTTTTTAAATATTTTTTTTATTTTGTAACATCGTGCCATTTATGGTACAATAAAGTACTCAAGGTGTGTGTTATTGTGTAAACATCACTCTTGGGGTGGTGGAAGCACTCAGTTTCACCTCATGCTTCAACCCACCCCAAGAGTGATGTTATTACATGATAACACACACCTTGTCACGCCTTATTGCTTAAGTAGCAAATCAGGGGGGAAAGTGGTATGTTCAGAGAGACAGAAGGCCTAGGATTCAGGGTCTAGCCAAAACCATGTTTTTGTGTGCATGGTGTTTAACTGTGTATTTTAAAATCAGTAAACAGAAAGTTACAAAAAAGGTTTATTGATATGTATAACATCAAGCATTCATAACCCAGAAGAGATTAAAACATGTTTTTGATATAAATATGATATCCTACATTTACTAAGTTAAACACTTCAAAAGATCTAACAATTCCCTAGGGCTTACACATGCATACACTACATATAAACCACTTGTTTCAGGAAGAGTTATTAGGTTCAGTTTGCAAACAAAACATTTCTTTCTAAGTAATATCATAGTTTATCTCCTGGCATACCTGATTGGACATGTTAAGCCACAGTAAATTCCCACTAGACTGTGTTGAAATCAGATATGACCCACACACCAAGTTTTACTGATCCCTGATCATACCTTCTAGCAAAAGTATTATTAAATAAATACTTATTTCTGGTAACTGGCATGAAACTCCTTTATCTGCAGTCTTTGCAGAAAAGAAGAAGGTCTTTGTGCTGGGAGGTTCTGAAGTCACCAATCCAGTCCTGGTTCTTCCCCATAGAGCATTGTCTTTCAAGCAGTATTGTCTTATGAACTTTAATCCAGAATCAGTCCAAGTTATTTCAGAATCTTAGCAAATGTTCAAAATTCCAGGGCTATAGGCTGTTGCTGGTGTATGGTGATATCTGAAAGTCCCTTTCTGTCTCTCCATAGAACTCTCATGCTCTCCAAAAGAGAGATTTCAGAGACGTTTGTGAGTCCATGTTTAAGTGAAAAGTAAAGAGCCCTTTTCTTCTCTCTGTTCAAGGCAAGAAAAGCAGCTGTGTCCAGGGCAGGCGGCAAAGGACAAGTGTTCAGACTCATTTGTTTATCTATCTCTCCAGGAAGAAAGCCCCCCAAAGCATGTGGGTTCATCTTTTCATGTGCTGAGACAAGCCCCCTTCAAGTATTTTTTCAGCCTTGTTATCAAAAGTTCTAGACCTCTTTACCAGAATGTTGCCTATATTTTTACATAGGTCCCACATCCTAATGTCACTATGATCTCTTTAAATTATGAAATTCATCTTAGCATTTAGGTACATTCCTCTGTGGAATGTCTTTTGATCTAGGATCTGGTATTTTTTCATATTTTTGTGAGAATACCTTCTTTTATATTAATGCCTCCCTTCTTCACACAGGCATGCCTCTGCATGTTAAACTTTCTTTTTTTTTCAAACCTAACTACAGAAAAGCCAGCCTGTGTGTAGTCTCTAGAAAGAGATCATTTGAATGTTTGCACAGACTGTCCTTAATTTGAATACCTTTACCAAGGCACAATGAGTAATAATAGCATAAAATAAAAACTCAGGGTGTTAGTGCTGATTAAATTAAATATAATAAATATTTAGCATCTTAGCCTATTTCTCCTACATAGTACTGGAGTATACCATGTATAGAAGAGATGGGAGTAAGAAAAAGGATGTAGGATAGCCCTGTATGTCAAGGAAGGCATATAGGTTGTACAGGATGGGTCCATCAGGGGAGTAAATGGGGAGACACAGTTGTTATGGGTACAACTCACAACAACATCAGGAAATGCATGGTGATTGTCCCTAGACTGCCAAGGCAAAGAAATGATAGGGAAAGGGAACTAGGGGCAAAAACTGAGAAAGGGAGTGCAAAGGGGGAGGCAGTGGTTGTGGGGGATCTCGATCTTCCAGACATAGATTGGGACATTCAAGCAGCTAAGAGCAACAGAAGTCAGGCCCTGCTAGATATGTTGCAGGACTGCCTACAGGTGCAACTGGTCAGGGAACCTATGGGACAGGCTGCCATTCTCAATGTGATATTCACCAACTGAGAAATGGTACTGAGTGAGTTGATTGGGGAACCACTGGGATCCAGGAACCATAACACAATATGGTTTAAACTGGCCATGGGTATCAGTACACCCTCATCAAAGCTGTGATTCTGGATTTCAGACAAGTAGACTTTGATCAGATGGGGAATTAGTCAATGGTAAGTTGGTTTGCATGCACAAAATCAGGGGATGCAGGAGAGGTGGGGAGAAATTAAAGGACCATTCATGAGACAATCAAATCATAATTGAGAAGAGGTACCAAAGGCAATAGGCACAAGAACATTATCTGGAATAAGAGGAGGAATTCATGATGAGGAACATCATGCTTCTTGACAGAGGGAGCCTCTTGAAGATCATACACCCATTTTTGACTATGATGACATCATTGCCACACAAACTGATGCATATCAGTAGCTTAACCACTTTTAAGTTAAAATTATACGAATAGCTGAGAAAAGATTGCACATGCTTGTAATTGATTTTTTTAATTGTGTTACTGTTTTAATTGTATGTTATGTGTAGTTTTTGTATTTGGAGCTTGTACAGGACTTTGTTGCAAACAGGATGTGTATCCTAACAAATTATTGCCTGTCTAAAAATACATTTTATCATATCATATATTTACAGTGCTGCTTTCTAGTCCACCTTTGCCAGACCTTACCCCCCTTCTCTCATTCAGTCATTTTGCCCTTGACAAACCCTGCACACTTACCATTGGTCTTTGTACACCTTCTTCTTTAGGTGAATCAGTAAATTATCGGTAATGTTTTTGAAAGTCAGGCATGACTGATCAGTGTTAATTATTAAATGTTACCATGTGATCTTCAAGTGAGATCATCATTTCAGATCATCATCTACATCATGGTTTAATCATCAAACGTAACTTTCAAATCACCAACTAATGATTAATAATTGTTTTGCAAGCTTAAATTAATGCAGTGGTTTTTGATGATCAGGTGATGCCCCGGATAATCACTGATGATTATATTAATTCAGTATTGTAAAACTGTAAGTGGCATGAGTAATACTTAAAGTTTTAATCATTACTAATATGAAAACGTGATTGTCAAAATGCAAAACAAGTTAAATATAATATAATGTATGGTAGAACGCTGTTAACCTTAGGAAATCATAATTTCCTAAGGTTGTTAATATCGATGTAGCGTAGAAATGTTGTTAACCTATCGATGCTACACTCACATCGATAGGTTAACAACGGGATCAGCCTGCACATGCGCGTTTTTTTACACTGGATCCGACGGATGTACAGCGGTACACTGAAGGACTGAACGCCCACGGCGGTGACTATATTTCAAAAAGTAAGCAGCTGTTTTTCTTTTTTTGTGGGACCATACATTATAAAAAATAATGTATGGTCCTTCTATCAGACCGGTTACCGATAGAGGACCATACTTTGTCCTCTATGTAAACCATGTGACATCTAGTTTTGATCCCATTAGGAAGAGAACATGCAATGTTAGGTGTAATATATAAATTTGCATACCTAATTTGCATATTTCAAAACCACAGTTTACAGACCAAAACAATGATAAGTTCTATTTTTTAAGTAATTTTGCCTTGACAGTATTAGTTCGCAGACTGTTAGTGAAGATTTTTAGCACAAACCAGACACTTGTAGGAACCACTACAAACCTAAAAGCAGCCTCTGAATGGAGCTATGTAAACCAGTTTGAGCATTTAGAACACCAGTAAAAAGTGAGGTGTCAGAGAAAGTACAACTGAAAGAAGTGTATTTGTACAGAAGATGTAGTATAAGTGATGATTCCAATAAAGATGTTTTAGTAGAAGACAAGAAAAATCCAAAAGTACAGGAAAAAAAGATAAATTGATTTCCTTGATTTATTTCCGTATTTGTAATGACAGTGGGCAAGCATGAAAAACCATGATGCTATGAGATTATCATTAATTACAATCACCATTTCCATAACATCATAGTTTCTGATCGTTGGCCATTTAACGTTCATGTTTCATCACTGTTAGTCATTGATCACAAACATGGTTTTTGAAGCTTGAACATGATCCTTGAACATAATTTTTTTCCATTTACAATTTCAGGGGGGAGGGTCTGGCAGGCACTCCAGACCCTCCTCAGAAGGGCTCCTCTCTCTCTGGTCTGGCACCCTGCACCAGATCCTCTGGGGAATCCCCCAAGGGTTGCCCCCCCATGACAGGACCAGGGAGAGGAGCATCAACTTTCTCCCCTCTCTCGAAGCCAACATCCAGATCCTGGAGGTCGGTGCAGGTACAGTCAGCCATCATGGAACCTGCCAGCTCCATTTTCTACTTTTTTTCTTCTTCCTGGCCAACAAGCCATACAATGGGCAGAGTGGCTGGCCCCTACCTCGGAGGAAGCAGCCATATGCCCAGGACGTGGGACTACCCCCCTCTGGGCAACATGCCTGTGCTGGCACTCAGCCCCCGCTGGGTGTCAGGCTACAGCGGGCAGCACTGTCCCCCCTCCCTAGAAAGGAGAGTAGTCTATGGATGCTCAATCCTTCCTCACTCCGGCAGACCCCCGAGCAACTCCAGCTTTTCCCGAACTCGGGTCACCGGCATGGTAGGAGGTGTGGCATCCAGCACCTAAACCCCTCAGCACCACTGGGTGATCTTTGAACATAATTAATAATGATCATATATGATACGTAATTATTAAATAATCTTTTCAGCTTGCCAGGCACCTTACCCACTGTGCCTCCTTTATCTCCAAATTTTGGTTTGGCTCTCTTTCCTCATATTTTGCTTCTCTCCTCTCCTCTCCTCTCTTCCCCCACTACCGTTTACTCCCTTCACAGTTGTGGCTCTCTCTCTCTCGCTCTCCCCTCAATTAAATCTTCTGTTGGTCAAGCTGCCTTTCTTTCCAATTCCCTAATCTCTGGAACTTTCTTCCCCTTCCTTTCCTCTGACATTCCCTTCACTTTCTAAAATCTCTTCCATAATTTCACTACTCACTCTTGCAGTTGCTCTTGACACTGGATCTTGGACTTTTGTCCACTACCCTCCACCAACATTGTGACTAATATAGTCCCTCTCCCCAGTTTTCAGTCACTACTCCCATCCCACTTATTATTGCACCATTGCACACTGCATATTGTTCTTACTGGAGGTTGGAATAAGGAGGAACCACAATGTTTGGCCATGCTGGGGTGCCCCTTGCACTGCAGTAGGTGGTAGGATCGAGGTAGTGGGGTGTAGAAGGCACCTTGGGGTTAGAATGGTCTTAGGGAGAGGCCAGACATGTTTAGTTCCCATCACCAGGGTTCCCACCAGACTGAGTGGCAGGTAGCCAGAGGGGCTGCACTGTCCACCAATTCCCTGAGGGCAGTGCTCTGCAATGCCAGAGTGATTAGAAACAAGACTGCAATTATTGCGGACTTGATCTCTTCAGTTAATCTGGCTTGCATTACAGAGTCCTGGATTGGGGATGATGCCAGCCCAGTTTTAGAAGCTGCCGTCCCACCCAGGTATACTGTAGTTCACTGTCCAAGATAGGAATGCAGGGGCAAGGGGTAGCCATCTGCTATAGATCTGAACTAGGCTTTACCCTGCACCCAGTGAGGGTGCCAGGTTCATTGAGTGTGTAGCTGTTCATGGAGGTCTGGGCAGGCTGCAGGATTCTCTGATTTACCACCTCCTGAGGCGGGGGTGTATTCCTGCAGGAGGCAGCCAACTTCATCATCAGTGAAACATTGGAGGCCCCAGGTGTTTGGTGCTGTGGGACATCAGTGTTTGGGCGATGATGAATCCTCTTGGCTTAGTTACAACTTCCTCCAGATGATGTCATCTCTGGGCCTGACACAAGAAGTTTTTTCTGTGACCCACCCGGTGGCCACATGCTGGACCTGGTCTTCTCACTGGGGCTTGAGATAAATAATCTCAGGACAGATAGGGTCATTTGGTCCGATCATTGCACGGTGGAGTTTCTGTTCGAGGACCCCCAAGAGCCCTCCCCTGCTGAGATGGTTAGCTACCACCCTTTGGGGTTTGACCCTGAGGGTATTTTGGCAGTGGCTGATCTATCTAGTGTGGACAGTGCATGCGTGGGGGCTGTGTGCACAGCAGTTGCTGCTTATAACAAGGCAATGTCTGGTGTGTTCGACTCCCTTGCACCAGTCTGTATGGCCAAATCTCCTCACCTGAGGTTCCCTTGGTATGATGGGAGCTCAAGGCAATGAAGATTATGGGTCAGAGATTAGAACGCTGCTGGCGGAAGACCAATCTGGAGGCCGACAGACTGGCCCTCAGTACACACTACGGTATGTACCAGGGAGCGATCAACGTAGAAGGCAGAATTCCTGTCCAGGGAGATTGCTGCCAGGAGGAACTGACCAACTGTACTTTTCAGACTGTGGACAGGCTTCTCCATCCTTCCTGCCTACAGCAAAAAGAAGCTTTTTCAAATGCTTTATGCGAAGAGTTTGCTCAGTTCTTCTCAGACAGGGTGTCAGCCATCAGGCAGGGGATTCTGCCAGTGAGCCATTTTTTGGCCCACAGTGGTCGCCGTGGGTGTCCAGACAGCAATCTACCTGGTTGGGGTGAGTTTAGACTGGTGGAGGTGGCAGAGGTTATTGAGGTTGCTTCCAAGCTGCGGCACACTTTTTGTGAACTGGACCCGGTGCCAACTCATTTCTTAATGGGATATGTTGATTCCATTGTCCCAGTGTTTGCCCTGGTTGTCCGGTGTTCCTTGTCAGAGGGGGTCTTTCCTGATGTCTTGAAGGATGCACTGGTGAGACCCCTTCTGAAGAATCATCTTTGGACCTGACATCAAAGCAAATTATTGTTCCATCTCCAATCTTCCATTTTGGGTAAGACTGTTGAGAAAGTGATGGCACTTCAGCTTGAGGAGCACCTCATGGCTCATGATCTATATGAGCCTCTCAGTCTGGGTTTTGTGAGAGGCATAGTACAGAAACTGCACTAGTTCAGGTGCATAATGACCTCCTTAGGGTGAGAGATCAAGGGGAGGGGCAATTCTTGTTCTCCTATCTCTCTTCAGCATTTGACACGGCAGACCACTGTGTGTTATTCGACCACCTGAGGGAATTCTGCAGACTCGCTGGTACTGTCATCTGCTGGTTTTAGTCCTTTCTCTCCAATAGGAGGAAAGGGTTGTGATGGAGAATTTCTCCTCCTCCCTAGTCTCCTGTCATGTGGAGTTCCCCAGGGTTGGTCTTGTCGCCAATGTTGTTTGCCATGTACATGCTGCCTTTGGGAGCGCCATTAGGAAGTACAGTCTGAGGTTTTATTGCTATGCTGATGATACCCAGCTGTATCTTTCTTTGCCCCTGGGACATCCAATGCAGGGAAGTACTTAACATCTGCCTTCTGAGATCAATGATTGGATAGCCTCCAGTATGTTGCCACTGAACCCCAATAAGATGGCAGTACTGGTGGTGGAGTCGAACAGAGGGCATGATAGGTTGGCCTCTGGTACAGAAGCGGGGCTTTCTTGGGGCTGTACCATTAAAGGCCTCCTCTAGGGTGTGTGACCTGGTGTTATTCTTGACAGCAGACTGACTTTGGAGTCCTAGGTGTCATCCATTGTCAGTTCCAGTTTCTATCATCTGAGGAATATCGCCAGGATAAAGCCCCTAGTTCCACCCCTGAACCTCCCCACCTTGGTTCATGCCTTTGTGACATCTAGGCTTGACTACTGTAATGCACTTTATCTCGGGGGGCTCTGGAGGTACCCTCAACCAGCTGCAGCTGGTGCAGAATGCAGCTGCCAGATTGCTGACAGGGCAGTCGAAGTACTGTCACATCACTCCAGTGCTGCGTGAACTGCACTGGCTGCCGGTCAGGTGGAGGGTCCTCTTTAAGGTGGACTTGCTTACCTTTAAGGCCCCACATGGCCTGGGCCCTGGTTACCTGAAGGACCTTCTTACACCCACTGTCTCGGTCCACTCCCTCTGTTCCTCCTCTAGGGGCCTCCTTGTGATTCCCAAGACGAGGCTAAAACCAGCAGGTGACAGAGCATTTAGTGTCACTGCTCTCGGTGGAATTTGTTGTCTCCAGCTATAAAGAGGCCCCTTCTGTTGAGGTTTTAAAGCCTGCCTCAAGGCCTTCCTGTATAATCAGGTCTTCCTGGACTTTGATCTATAACTTTTTGATACCAGACTTTGTGCTTATATCTGTCCCTGGCTATGTAATTAATCTAGTACTTATTGCTAAGAATACTATTTAAAGATCTTATAATAATGTGTTTTAGGGTAGAATATTTGTTAGATTTTTATTGCAGTTTTATTTTATATATTATATATGTCATATTGCTTATTTTTATATTGTTGGTGTTACTTACATGTGATTTGATTGTTCGCCACCCAGAGTCTCTGGGATGGGCATCTTTTTAAATAAAATTTGCCTTGCCTTTGCCTTCTGCTGCAATTATTTATATTGTATAATTCCTGGTTAGAAGCATTGCCTGTGAATTACTCATGTTGTTATACTTATTTCCATATTATTGCATTTTGCAAATGTGGAGCTGACCCACAAAGAAAGGGGCAGGGAGGAACCATGAAATTATAGGCCTCTGCATCTTACCTCCATTGTAGATAATGGAGGCACTAGTCAAAGTGGGCCTAGCTGACTACCTGGAGAAAAATGAGCTCCAGGATAGTAGGCAGCACATATTTGTGGCAGGTTGTCAGACCAGTCCGATAGTATTACTTCACAGGGTAACAATGATGATGGATAAGGGATAGATTTACTCTATTCTAACTTCAGCAAGGCATTCGACTCTGTGCCACACAAAAGACTGATGAAGAAATTAGAGGACTTGGAGCAGCAAAGGGCCCAGTTAGATGGGTGGGAAGTTGGTTAGGGTGGAAATAGCAGGGTCATGGTAAATGGAGTCAAATCAAAGGAAAAGAAGATCAGGAGTGGGTTACTGGAGGGGTCAATCCCAAGGCAAGTCCTTTTCAATATGTTCTTCAGGGACACTGGAGAAGGAATATAGAGCAAATGTGTCTCTTTGCAGATGACACTAAGCTCTGTGACAGGGTGCACATTGAGAAAGGGCAAAAGGGATTTGCAGAGGACCTGCAAAGGTTACAGAGGTGGTCTAAGGTCTAACATAGAAACATATATATAACCCCTGCAAATGGGGGTTCCAAAAAGTCTTCAGGAGCTTGCTAAGTGCTTTAAGTCTGGATGGTGTTCAGGGTTTAAGCCATTTAAATGCTTCTGCAGCAGTACTTTAGAGCCTCTGAGTACTGCCTCTTTAAGAGCTGTCTGCTTGCAGACATAATTAGTGGAATGGGGGACTGTGTGTTACAATGCCTGAATCCCTCGGGCTGCAGGCTAAGTCCTCCATTCTACAGTCGCTATATGTGCAGAGGAGCCTAATTAAAAGATGTAATTGTTTGCTGGTGATCTGTTAGAGTAATAATGAAAATGCAGTTTGTTCTAACCTACTTACTTGTAGCAAGGACTGGGCAGTGTAGTTTCTTCATTTTGGTCCTGAACTGCTGAATTGGACCAAGCAGTGGAAAGGAGGTCCTTAAAATGGAGGCTGCTGGCAAATCGGAACTTAGACTCTCATCTGGAGCCTGCAACAAAGGGGATTGTATGGCAGGTGCTCATGGGAAATGTAGTTTGGACCTTGGCGCCTTTTGCACCAACAGAGGGAGCCCTACAGTGATTGACAGCCGAACCAGCTAACCGAACTGCAGTGAGCCCAAAGGAAATGCCCTGCACTGTTGCTGGAAGAGTCAGTTCAGTAGAGATAGTGAAGGGAGAAGGAGCTCTGTACTATACCGCTAGTAATTCGTGCAGGAAGTGCGTGTGTAGGCCCCCAAGTCGGTCTGCGGCCGTTAGTGCAGCTGAATCGGACTGAATCCAAGCTGTTGTAGAAGGAAGAAAAAGCAGAAGTGTGGAAACCAGGCTTAACCTGTAGAAGACCGAAGATTTTGCTGAACTGCAATCAGCCTGTCAGGGACTGAAGCTGCTGTGAGTGCTCCTGGGTTTTTGCAGTGTTTTGCGATCGGGATCGAGGAGCAGCCTGCCTGGTATAGTAATTTCCTTTACATATGAATGTGCTTGGTGCATGTCGGGAATCGCGGTCTTAATTACCCTCACTCTGCAGTGTGTGCTGAATGCTGGAAACCCAGAAGCAACACCATTCATCCTGTAACTGTCTTGGGTATCATGAGTATAAAATCAGGGCAACACTCTGCGACATTCATTTAATCAAAGTGTGTCAACTGATTTCCTTGTGTTTTCTTCCCACGGACTGAGCCATCTGGCTCCAGATTACAAGTGTGTGTTGTGCATATATTTTCTTGCTACAGGGCCCCATCCATCTGCACCTGCCGGCCAACCCCAGGCAACGGACCTGGCTAGCCCCCCATCCTGGGTACCCAGAGTGTGACTTTTTGGACCCTATGTGTGTGCACAGTACTGTGATTTGAATATTGCCAAGCTAAATCAACCTGATTGCCCCTCCATGTTACTGTCCCCTAAATAAATCAGATTTGTTGTTATTGAACTATATACTGTCTGTGGTGTCCAGTACATATAGTGCCAGCATTGCATTGTGTTGTGTATGTTGCTTAACCTTGTTTCACAGGGGTCCTCAGAGATGTGTTGCAGAATCAGTCTCGAGGGTAAGTGGTATCTATATGTGCAAAAAGTGTTCACATGTGGGGTATTGGGAAGGTAATTCCCGTGTACTGTGTGGGCCACTAGTGGGAACAAAGTGGGGTCACAGTGTCCGGGAGGGCTGTACCTGAGCTAGTTTAACCACTACCAACCCTGACCTCTGGGTGGAGGCACCCGTCATAGAACCTAGGCCCCTCAACCTGTCAGTAGCCAAGCAGGCAGGAGTAGTAGCCCTTGGGGTAGCGCCACCTAGGGGTTGCATATAAACAGAATTTAACAGCAGATAAGGACCGCTTGGCCCACCCAGTCTGCCCATTTCCCTACCTAATGGATAAGCTGCAGATCCTAGTTAACCAACAGCCTACTTCTTTCTACCCCCAACCCCTAGCATTGCTTTATGACTGTCCCATGCATTCTTGAAATTCATCACTGTTTTTGACTCCACAACCTCCTCAGGAAGGCTGTTCCATGCATCCACAACCCTCTCCATGAAAAAATATTTCCTCACATTACCTCTGAGCCATCCCCCTTCAATCTTCAAATTGTGCCCCCGTGTTCTTGCATACCTCTTTTTCTGAAAGATGCTACCCTCTTGGACTTTGTTGATTCCCTTGAGGTACTTGAAAGTTTCTATTATGTCTCCCCTCTCCCTCCTTCCCTCGAGGCCATACATATTAAGCTCCTTAAGTCTCTCTTCATATGTCTTCTGGTGCAGACCCTGCACCATTTTAGTTGCCCTCCTCTGGACTGCCTCCATCCTGTCTATGTCCTTGCGGAGATTGGGTCTCCAGAACTGCACACAGTACTCCAGATGGGGTCTCACCAACTGTCTGTATCGAGGGATAATGACTTCCTGTTTTCTACTGGTGTTGCCTCTCCCTATGTATCCCAGTATCCCCCCAGCCCTCCTTACTGCCCTCTCACATTGCTTGCCCACCTTTAGGTCATCTGCTATGACTATCCCCAGGTCCCTTTCCATTTTGTTGTTGTTAGTCTCACCCGATTGTGTACTCTTCCCTGGGTTTTTGTTTCCCAGGTGCATTACTTGCACTTCTTAGCATTGAATCTAAGCTGCCATACATCTGACCGTTCCTCCAGCCTTGCCAAGTCCCTTCTCATCCTTTCCACCCCACCTTGGGTATCAACTCTGTTGCAGATCTTTGTGTCATCTGCAAAGAGACATACTTTTCCTTCCAGTCCCTGTGCAATGTCTCTTATAAAGACATTAAAGAGGACCGGTCCTAGTACTGAACCCTGCAGTACCCCACTAGTAACCCCCCTTTCTTCAGAATGGACACCATTTACAATTACCTTCTGTGTCTGGGCCTCTGGGCTCTAGGTACTCAACAATTATTTCCTTCAGAAGTGATTCCATCATTTTCACAAATGACTCCCTAGAACAAACTAGCCAATGTAACAAGGCCTAGAGCAAGGTGATCAGAATGTGGGGGTGTAGCGGAAGGGAGTTTCGATAGCAGGAGGAAAGCACTCATACTACATCTCTATAGATCATTGGTGAGACCCCATTTGGAATACTGTGTGTCTATTTCTGGAGTGCACACCTGAGGAAAGACAAAGACAGGCTAGAGACACTGCAGCATAGAGTGACCAAAATAATTCAGGGCCAAACAAGGCAGGATCAGCTCAGGGCACGGAACACAAACTTCCAGGAGGCCAGAGGGGAGAGAGGTGACATGATAGAAATGTTCAGGTTCCTGAAACTATGAGCTATGATTTAACGGGAAGGATGAGTCAAAAACAAGGGGGCATCAATGTAAGTTGGTGGGGGGGGGGATTGAGAAGGGATGTGAGAAAGTTTTCTTTACAGAGGGAGTGGCTGAACCATGGAACAGCCTACCAGCAAAGGCAGTAAGTGCAAAAAACATTAATGGATTTCAACACAGCTGGGAGACAGTAAAGGGCTTAATAGTTACTCAGGCATTAGCAGCAAGGCAGTGAGTGGAGGGGATGAGGACAAAACACCATCTAGTCAATAGATCATGAAGCAGGGTAGGGTAAAACTGGTCAGACTGGATGGACCAGTAGTCTTTTCCCTGCTGACATTGTCTATGTTTCTATGTTTCCCTTCTTGCTTTAAGCAAGTGCATGTTAAGGCTGCCCAGCCGTTCCTGGTACAATTTTCCTTGCAGCCCTGTAACATTCTGGTGGCCCTTTTCTGCACTATTTCTAAGCAATCACTGACTTTATTGAGCAGGGGGCTTCAACTCTGTACCCAGATGTACTCCAGGCTCAGTATCATTAGGGACATATTCAGTGGCAGGTTCACCTTATGCTTCCTGTTGGCGATACCCCAACTGATACAGCGCAATATCTGAAATGGCTCTAAAGCTTATGTTTTTTTTTTTTAATTATCCCAAATGCATCAGTATCTCTTTATGTTAGATGACTCTGTGATTTTTATAAAATCAGACCTCCAAGTTTTAAGTTCGCTGTGAAACTCTACCCATGTGTGATTTTGTTTCAGGAGGGTGTGCCACAGAAATAAAATATGGAGAATGAGCTGAGCAGCATGTGCTTGACAGGGAATATTAATTGTGAGCAAACATTAGACACCACTCAGCTATTTTTGTCGTTAAATATTTATGCAGATCTGCTGAAGGCAATTTATATAAAATTACTTTTATGATAATTTTTTTTTTTTGCATAAAATATTTAGAATGTTTTACTGTCACCTTCATTGTGAACCCTCAAGGTATAATATTGTAATGTTTTGTTCCTAAGCAAGACTCAAAAAGCATTGCACATAGTTTGGAATTAACATTAAGAGACACTATTTATCGTGATTCATTTGATCACACGGGAAGACACTGCACCTTATTTTTACTGAGTTTGTCACAATCAGTTAAAGCTAAACAGTGGTGGACAGGGTCTTTCTTGTAAGGGGTAACAAATGGTAGGGTCTGCAGATATAAGGAATTACGAAATGGGTCTAAAGAATGCTGAATCCTGATTGGCTGAGAGGTACTGTCAGCCGGGCTTTTATCCTTAGCACAACAGCCTGGCTGAAAGAAGCCCCCACACAATGAAGACTCCGCATTCCATACCTAGTAATCTGCTTCTCATCCTGCAACACTCAGTATAGTGAGGCACATCAGGGCATGGTTCCAAAACCAAAACAATAAAGAAACTTGTTACCTTAGCTGAGGGCCGCAGCTAAAAGTAATGTCTCCACCTCTCACTCGGCTGTGTTCTGCCATCTCCTGCTCACTCACTTAACCGTTGACAGTGAATAACGTAAACTGCTCGCACTAAGACTGGACTCCGCTCACAGACAACTGGAGTCAACTCCATCCAATGTTTTAAGAATGCAGGTGCATCAAAAATGCAGCAGCCATTCACATAACCGCAAAGCACTTGGTCCGACTGTGCTTTACGGCAGCCACCATTCCCTGACCGCAAACCACTCAAATCCACTCCACATTACAGCAGCACAAGAAGCAAAACCACTGCCTACCCTCAATAATGTCAGTAAAGCAGTATGGCGCCACCTACTAGATGGCAGAAAACACTACAATGTCCATATTGGACTATATTTTTGTTTGTTTGTTTCTTCTGATTTTTCATGTTATAACCTTTCTTTACATAAATTTAATAATAACAAATATTTAAAAAAGAAATACCCTGTTCTATATAAATCATAATCACAATAAGGCATGCCGGGGGGGGGTGTTATGGTGGACAATGATCCTTCTTGGGTGGTGGAAGCACTTTGCTTCACCCCGTGCTTCAACCCACCTGAGGTGGGCTGTTATCCCACCATAATGCACCCCCCATCATGCGTTATTGCTTAAATAGTATATGCCTCAAGTGACTGTCTGGCACGAGGAAGAGCCAAGTGCTACAACCACCCCAGACATGCATTGTTCCCTCATGATACCCTGAAATGTGTTAACTCAGTTATGAAACAAGTTTTAATTTTTTGAAAAGATATGAAGCTCAGGTGAGGTGTGCAGTTGTCAGAAAATAATGCATGATCATGAGACATGGTTCAACCTATGAGGTTTAAAGATTTTCTTGGCCCATTTTATAAAGCCTGAAAGCACATGAAACATCCATTCAGGATAGGCATTAGTATTACTTGTAGGTTTCAGCAGTCCAGACATACCCATCTCTAAGTCAGACCAATATTAAATCAAGGCAGTAGCCATTTCACGAACCCTTGTGGAAGCAAGAGATTTCACAGTTGAGGAAGTTATGTTGTTAGGCTCAACTTCCTCTACTCTAATACCAATTTCCGTGTCAGTTTGCCATGGAATTACTGCTGCCTCAAAACAATATATAAATAAACTTTGACATGGATAATTCCAAATGACAGACACCTATAGGTTAGCCAGTACCTTTATTTGCCCACTTGGAGATACCCTGCACAGATATGTTCCTTTTAAGCTCATTGAAAAACAAGCATTTGTCAATGCTGAATGTTGCCTTGCTGGCACTGGCATTGGTAGTACAGGAGTTAGAGAGATGCATAATAGGAATGGCAGTGAAGTATGGAACTGACACCAACCCCACCCCACCCTGCAGAGACTGACAAGCATTGAGGTATGCCTTTGGAGTCGTTGGCCATAACGCTCATGCCATTTCACCTCACCCTACCCTGCAGACACCGACAAATGTTGTGGTGTGCTTTGGGGTCTTCGGGCATTACGCTCACCCCATTCCATAAGGAAATATGCTGAAATGGGTGCAGTATAGGAGAATGGGTTAACTTTGGGGCCAAAGAGCACAATGCACACCTCAATGCCTGTCACTAGCTGCAGGTTGGGGGTGGAATGGCATGAGCATTACAGCCGACAATCCTCAGTCACACCCCTGACACCTGTCAGTCTCTACAGGGTGGCACATTATGGTTGGAAACCTTAATGCCGGGGGGGGGGGTTGTTGGTATTTGCACTCCAAATTTTCAGCATGGGCTTTTTGTGACCCCATCTCATGAACAGTGGCACTATCAGTTTGTTATCTGAAAGGTGATTTTGCACAGCGACTGCGCCATTTGGCAACACAGGTGCAAAAACACATTTTGGCCAGGATGTGAAAAGTGACAACTGTACTGTTCATGAGGAGATGTAAAAAAATGGCAATGCTAAAAAAATCTGGAGTGAAAATCTGAAAAATTGATGAAATCACAAGCGTGTGTAGAAACTGTGCAACGCACACCCATAACACAATTATTTCGGGGATTTATTTTACCAGATTTTCAGTATAGGCATTTTGAGACCTCTGCTCATGAACAGTGTCACTGTGATTTTATTAATGTGGCCCAAATATTGATTTCCCACAGTGACCATGCCATTGTGCACCACATGTGTGAAAACACATTTCGGGCAGGATGTGAAAAATGACAGCTGTACTGTTCATAAGGAGGTGTGAAAAAATGACAATGTTGAAAATCTGGAATGAAAATATGAAAAACTGGTGAAGTCACAAGCATGCATAGAAACTGCGCATCACACACCCGTAATGCAATTATTTGGGGGATATTTTTAACCAAATTTTCAACATAGGCATTTTGAGACCTCCGCTCTTGAACAGTGTTGCTGTGTTTTTGTTACTCTGTCCCAAACGTTGATTTCCCACAGTGATTGTGCCATTGTGTGCCACATGTGTGAAAACGTCTTTTGGGCAGGATGTGAAAAATGACAGCTGTACTGTTTATAAGGCGATATGAAAAAATGACAATGTTGAAAATCTGGAGTGAAAATATAAAAAATTGGCAAAGTTACAAGCATGCATGGAAACTGTGCAACGCATGCTCGAAACAGTCATTTTGTGAAATTTTTTCACCAAATTTGCAACATAGGCTTTTTGGAAGCCCACCTCATGAACAGTGGCATTGTCATTTCATTAATCAGTCCCAAAAGGTGATTCCGCGAAATGACATTTTGGGACTGAACAACGAAATGACAGCGACTGTGTTCATAAGGTGGGGTCCCAAGAACCCCATGTTGAAAATGTGGGCCAAAACTCTCCAAAATGGATGAGATATACACCTAAATTGACCCCCCCTTCACTGTCATCATAGGACTTACTGTCATTTCTTCAGTTTGCGGTCAGCATTTGAAGAGTGCAGACGTGTTCCCAGTCCACTGAAGATCACTGCTCCTGACTTCTGCTGGTATGAGTGAGGGGATGCAGGGAGGCGGGTTGTACAGAGGAAGGGTACGGATTGGGGGAAGGGGCCCAGTGGCAATGATGAGGGACCACTTTCTTGTTTTTCAGGTTAAAAAACTAAAACGACATCGTGGCTCCATTTTTTTTTTTTACAGGGAAACCTGGATATTGGCAAACTGGGGGGGCTCCCAATGTGCCACACTACTGGGGGGATCAATGCCAACCTGGGGATTGGGCACCCCCGAAGTCAGAAGATATGTTGGGGGGGTCGCATCCGACACTGGGAGTGAGCAAACACCACAGCAGGGTTTGGTACACTGGGGTGGGCTTCCAGTGTGCCACATGAAAGGATGTTTGGGGGGATTAAGCACCCTGATGTCACCAGGCGGAGGGTCCACCAGCACGATCAGGATTGCGCTTACAGTACAAGTGCCTTCAGGCACTCAATACTTCCAGCCCATGTGGAGCTTAGGCTGTGGCCTGCTCCACACAACTGGGAGAAACTTTCCAGTCAGAGACAGAGGGACATGGAGGAGGCAGGTGAGGAAAGTGCCTCCTCCCACCATTCAGGCAGAGACCGGTGGAATGGCAAGGCGGAGAGGTTACAAGGTTTGCTCTCCTGTCGCCACCACCACCACCATGTTGATTGAAATGTTTCACCAAGAAACGCATGTAGCAGAGGCATGTCATCTGTGACACTGCATGACAAACTTGTCTCTGATTGCAGTGGCAAATTTGTTTCAAGTTGGTGGCACTTTGTATAAAACTTGTGCCACCGCTAGCATGCTCGCTAATTGGGGAATGAGGGACTCACCTTCTAAAGCGTGCCCTGCATTCGCCAAAACTGACACACCCGGAAGAGAACCTATTGCACATTCTCTGGTATTGTGAAAAGTATCTTCCTTGTGGTAGACAATTCAATCCAAATTGGACCCTCTGCTAGGTTTAGATGGTCTTTTTAACATTGAAGTGCGTATTCTCGGGGTTTACGACAGCATTAGAGTTAAGGAAAGACGATATCATATGGCCTCAATCTCAATTGTTGTCAAGAAATGAGTGTTACGTCATTGGATGGACCAACTCACAATCTCCTACAATGAATGGCTAAATGAACTTTCGGTTTGCTTCTGAAATGAACACCTCATAGCAAGCTCCAACAACAAACTTCAAACTTTTGACAAGAAATGGGGTAAACTCTACGCCCTATATTTACACTAAGATGTACTTTATTTCTAACTCTCCAGGTGTACTATTTTGTAGACAAGTTATCTCAACCAATCCTTTCTTTTATACTTAGTTTTAACACAGACACACTCCTGGGTAGATCAGGGTGGAGAGAGGGGTGAAGGGAGTAGTAGAAGACATGATTTGCACTGTATTCTTGTCTGCATTTATATGTGAGTTGTTTATATTGAAAAACAATAAAAAGTTGAATTTCAAAACTGACACACCTCTGCATTTTTCCTACTACCATCTCCTACTGCCACAAAATGTTGCTTGCACGTGAGCAAGACAACATAAAAAATTATAAACACAATAAATTCAGCTTTAGGAATTTTATTAGAATGCTTAATTATACCAATTTAAAACCTGTGAAGTGCTTCAGAGGAAGTACAGTTTCCAGTCCAGTCGACCACTCAGGACCATTAGTTTTAAGTCGTCAGGTTTCAGATGTTCATTTTTGCCCCACCAGAGTTGCACCCTTCTTCCAGCAAGGAGCATGAATAAGCATCTACTCTTCACAGCTGACACCAATGCCACTCCATAGCTGGGCAGCAGCGAGGCATGAATGCTGGCCAGTGTATGCCACTCTTCCCCTCTCGGCTGCGTGCCTCACCACCATGACAATCTTAGCCGCCAGCTGACTCCAGCTGGGGATTCTTGATGTCACACACGAACCCGAGTGTTGTTGCACTTTCACCTTGCCAATGTGCTGGCCAAACGGCAAGGATATTCTTGTGTAACTGTGCACTAAAGGTCCCAATATTGGCAACAAATCAATTAGTTTGTTCAATCTGTGCACAAGAAAAGTGGAAACATGCACTCATTTCAGCCAGTTCAGTTTGAGAGCTGTATGTAGTTCAAACTCACAGCTCCTTTTAGAAGAGAAGGGGACTGATCCAGAGGCAGGCCAAGGAGCAAATGGTAGATGGCAGCGATGCACAGAGCGCGGCTGCTACAGTTCCCATCCTCACCCTGATCTCCAAGTAAATGACTCACATGGCCCTAATCGAACCAGATCAGTCCAATATGGAGAGGGGGTCTGAATCCTACCTGGGCCGGTCTAGCTCACATATTAGGTTATAAGGCAACCCTACTATGACAGTTAAACTCTGTCCCAGATCTCCACCAAAATGATGATTTGTGTAAATCCAAGGCAGCATGGCCCAGAAGGGTTTGGATGTGAATTTGGACTTGTTTGCCCTACCATATAGACTGCATTCCCACATGTGGTAGCTGGGCAGTAGCAGTACATTGCACATCCACAGAGAAGCCAAGGGTTAAAAAAAAAACATCAGGTCTTTCATTCCCTGAGCCAGCGGAGGGAAGACATGTCACAGAGGTGATGTATATGGCACAGTGTTAGAAGATATACTGAAATTCAAATAGATTATATTCACCACTGGGCCATTATTTGCCTCTCTTTTTACTGTACCTCAAAGAATGTCATCAGGTTGGTTTGGCAGGATCTACCTATTTTGTCCTACAGTGCGGTTTATTCTATGCTGTGTGCTCATGAATCACATATTTTATGATTACTGTATTGCCAAAACTTTGTCAAGCTCTGAAGTTAAGCTCACCGGCTATTGATACCTAGGCTTGGTCTTACAACATTTTCTATGGGGAAAGGATGCTGGCTGTTTTCCAGGCCTCCGGTACAATCACTGGGCCTGATTTTCCTCTAAGGGTTGCAGCAAACCCCGGTTGTGCCAGGGACCTTGCGCCACATTCTATAATCTGCAGGGTCCCTGCGCCAAACTCCCGGGTTCGCCACAGACAGAATAATGCACCAAAGAGTTAGCCGCATCTGCAGGATTTGCCACAGGTATGTGGCTGCCCTACCATCGTCTGGTGCAACACTAGAGGGGCAGGGATGGTGGTGGGGAGTGAAGTGATACAGTGCCAAAAAGGGCACTGGAGCATAGGGGCAAGTGAGGAGGCAGGAGATTCAGCCATGTGGCACCCAGTGGTGTGCCATTGTAATGTGCTAAAAGGACATGTCTTATACACTGGTGCCCCTACTGTAAGGTAGCTGCCCCACTCACACAGTGCACATATTTCCCAGTCCCATATTATTTCCCCCCCACACACCAATCCCGAGCAACCCTATGTAAGTAGACAAAAGTGCCCTGAAACCCCCCAGTCCCCGATCTCGCCAGAAAACATTGCAACAATAATCCTTGGTGGTCTAATGGACCCTCACCCTCCCCACCCTGTCAGGCATTGCCAAACCAAAAAAGTGATTTGGGTAAATCCCAGGTATTTATTAAAAGCTGCTGGTACTAGCAAGAGACTCTTTTAAGTGATTTGGGGTAAAAGGGTTGTGTATATTGAGTGATAACTTGAAGGCGTCTGCTTAGCGGTACTCAGTTGCATAGTAATTCTGATTGTTTTTAAAGGTATACACTATTTTGATCGGGGTACTGTAATGGTAATATTGATAACTAGGGAGGATTCACTCAGTTTGAGGGGATTAGTATGTCACAGTGTTATAGTTGTGAAATGTTTATGACAATGTGATTGTTAACCACATTAGAAATATTAGTGATTTATCTTCGACAGGCAGGCAGTCCGACACAGACACACTGTAGTAGAATACTGTAAATGTTTTCTTTGCATTTTGAGGGGTGATATGGGGGAAGAGAGGTGGGGGTCACATAGGGGACTTGGTTGCACAGACAGATGGAGGGATACATGGCAGGAGTCATGGGAGATGAGAGCTGGATCAAGGAAAATAGTGGGGTGTAATGGATGCGATGCTGCAGTTCACATGGAGACACTGGAGAATGGGGTTTTGCCCAATATGTAACAGACTGTCACATTTAGAGGCAGAAGTTATGAGACTGAGGGGGAGAGATGGAAAGTTGGTGCATGGGGAGAATGGGCAGGAGAGGCAGCTGGTGGGCTAGCAGCAGGTCAAGAGAGGAGCATCCAGTAAATAGGGGGTATAAAGGGTCAACTTCCAGGGCAGGGAATGGTCTGAGTTATCTGAGAAACAAAGGAGGATGGCAGCTGCAGGAGAGGGCAAGGAGGAGGAGGAGCATGGAGAGGGAGGAAGGAAAACAGGACAGAGGAGCAAAAGAAGGAGAAGAGCAACGCAATAATGGGTAGCGCATACAGTATGTCAATGTGGGTGGGGTTAACCTGAGAAATAGGTATACACCCTTAAGGAAGTTGAGAGATTCAGGAGAGCAAGAGGAGGAAGGGGCCAATGAAGAGAGTAACAGAGATGGGAGGAAAAGCTGGAAAGGAACAGCGAGGGGCCATTGGGAAAGGGGAACCCAGCAAAGATTATGGATGGGGGTACAAGGGGAGTAATAGGACAAGAGGATGCAGATAAGCAGGAGGGAAAGGCAATGGAAGTGAAGTCATCAAATGGGATGGATGGAGGTGCATATTGGGGCAATAGACAAGGAGGGGCTACTGGGGAGAGGGAGAAAATCCTGGAGAAAAGCAGGGCAGAACAAGACTGGAAGCAAACAAGTAGAGCATTCCTAGGATGCAAGGGGACTAAGGAAAAGAAAGTCCTTATTTTAGGTGAGTCCATAGTTAAGGGTATACATTGCGGGATGGGTGGTGGGAGGGATGGAGCTATTAGGGCTGAGTGCATGCCGGTTATGACGGTGCTCAAGGCCTCACACTTACTACACAGCTTGGCCAGGAAACAAGAGGGGTCACCCCATCATGGTGCATCTGGGCACAAGTGAGCTAGCTGACAGCAGTGTGATGGAGGTAAAGGCTAGATTCGGGAGCTGGCTAGGGTCTGTCAGGTGGAGGGTAAAACTGTCTCATTTTCTGAAGTCATGCCAGTACCAAAAGCCAGTATGGAATGGAAGGGGAAAATTAAGGAGTTCAATTTATGGCTGAGAAGGTGAAGTAAGGAAATGGGGTTCGGACTGGTGGAGAAATGGGATAAGACATCGGATAACAAGGAACTTTATGCTCCTGACAGGTTACATTTAAGCAAGGGGGACACAAAGGTCCTGAAGAATAAATTAGATAGCTACATAAGGGAGGGTTTGCATTTAAACTGTGCAGGGGGGGAGCAGCAGGGAATAGCCTAGCTAGTACTCCCCCATGAAATGGGGCAGGTAAGGCAGCAAGGGATAGCAAGGGTGAAGGGGCTTTATGGTGGAAAGGACTGTCAGCAAATCCCAGAAGTTTAGGGAACAAAATGGTGGACCTGGAAGTCATTATGGTGGAAGGGGGTCTAGACATTGTGGCTACAACAGAGACCTGGTAGTCAGAGCACCAATCCTGGGAAGTAGAAGTCCCAGGATACAGGCTTTTCAGAAGGGACAGGGCTGGCAGAAGGGGGGGGGGGTGGCACTATAAGTCAAGAAAGACATTAGCGTGACAGAGGGCCAGGAGGTACAGGGTGAGGTGGAAGTCCTGTGGGTCACATTGTAAAAAAAGGTTGGGGCGTTATTAAGAATGGATGTGATTTACAGGCCTCCAACGTGGGGGGAAGGGAACAGGTAGATGATACAAGAAGTACAACAAATGACACTCAAGGGGGAGATCCTACTACTAGGTGACCTTAACCTTCCCGACATGGGCTGGGTAATACCGATAGCAACATCTGTCAAGAGCAGGGAGGTACTTGGAGGACTCCAGGGAGCTTTCCTGCAACAGCTGGTTAGGGATCCCACTGGGGGGATAACTTACTGGACATGGTCCTCACCAACGGAGACAGTGTGGAAGAAGTGGAGGTGGAAGACTGCCTTTGTATGAGCGACAACAATACAGTAAGTTTCAGGATACAAACAGGTAAGGAAGCAAATCGAACCAACATGAAGATTCTGGACTCGGCGAGCAGACTTTGCAAGAATGAGGGGGATTTTCAGGGAGGAAATGGAAGGTAAGGAGCTAATAGGGGGCATGGAGGAATTATGGAAATGCATTAAAGGAGGGCTACTGAAAGCCACAAAGCTCTGCATCAAGAAGATAGGGAAAAAACAGAAGAAGAAGGAGGCCACTTTGGTTTACCAGGGAGGTGGTGGGGGTAATTAGGAAAAGAAGGATTGCTTTCAGAACATATAAGAAGACCCAGAGGAGGGAGGACAGGGAGATTTGTAGAGAGAAGCTGAGGGTGGCAGGGCAAAAAATTAGGGAGAGCCAAAGCAGATACGTAAGAGAGAATTGCTAGGCAAGCCAAATGGGGAGATACAACTTGTTTTAGGTATGGGGGAAAGAGGAAGATAAGGCAGGGGATAGTGAGGGTGAGGGGAGGGGAGCACTGGTGGAGGGAGACTTTGAGAAGGCAGAGGTGCTGAATGGCTACTTTTGCTCAGTCTTTAAGGTGGAAGGGGAAGGGAAGGGAAGGAACCTGAGTTAAAGAAGAGAGAAGGGGATGGCAAGGGAGTAGATCCCAGCCTGTTCAACGAGGACAGGGTAAAAGAAGAACTAGGAAGGCTGAAGGCAGATGAGGCAATGAGGCCAGATGGCTTGCATCCGAGGGTACTCTGGGAACTGAGAGAGGAGCTGGTGGCACCTCTGGCGAGACTGTTTAACTTATCCCTAGATACAGAATAGGTGCCAAGTGACTGGAAGATGGCAGACTTGGTGCCACTGCATAAGGGGGGGTAGCAGGGAGGAGATGGGGAAACTATCGCCCGGTCAGCCTCATCTCAGTGGTGGGGAAGGTAAAGGAGGTACTATTAAAAGAAAGAGTGGTGAATTACCTGGCAGACAATGGACTACTGGATGATAGGCAGCATGGCTTCACAACTGGGAGATCATGTCAGACAAACCTAATAGAGTTCTTTGATTGGGTGACGAAGGGGGTTGATCAGAGCAGGGCAGTGGATGTGGCCTATCAAGACTTCAGGAAGGCCTTTGCCTCCCTCCCTCACAGAAGACTGGGAAATAAACTGGAAAGCGTGGGGGTGGGATAGAAAATAACTAGGTGGGTAGAAAACTGGTTGAAGGACAGAAGCCAGAGGGTGATGGTTAATGGGGTACATTCCAGGGAGATGGGGGTGATGAGTGGGGGTGCCCCAGGGGTCGGTACTGGGACGCCTCCTTTTTAATATCCGTATCAGTGATATAGCAGACTAGCTGTAGGGGAAGGTGTGCCTGTTTGCAGACGATACGAAGATCTGCAGTAGGATGGACACCCCCGGAGAGGTGGAGGCCATGAGGAAGGACCTGAAGATTCTGGAAGGGTGGTCAGAAATTTGGCAGCTGGAATTCAATGCCAAAATGTGTGCAGTGATGCACATGGGGCGTAAGAACCCACAAGCAGCTTACACTCTTGAGGGGGTAATTAAGCCAACTGAGCAGGAGAGGGATCTGGGAATCTTAGTATCAAGCAACCTTAAGGTAGTCATCAATGAAGCAAAGCGGTCAGAAAGTCAAATAGAATGTTGGCATGCATTGGGAGGGGCATAACAAGCAGCAGAAGGGAGGTACTGATGCCTCTTTATAAAGCCATGGTGAGGCTGCACCTTAAGTATGAGGTCCAGTTCTGGAGACCACACCTACACAAGGACATAGATGTGATTGAGAGGGTGCAGAGAAGGGCAAAAAAGATGGTGCATGGTATACAGGGGAAGTCACATGAGGAGAGGTGGGGGGAATTGGATCTGTACCCATTGGAGACTAGAAGGGAGAGGGGGGACATGATAAAGAGATTTAAGTATGTAAAGGGGATCAATAAGGTAAGGGAAGGGAGCTTATTTAAGAGGAAGGGATATCCCATGACATAGGCGATCGTGATTGGGTGCCTACAAAAATGGTGACTCAATCGCAATGCCTGTCATCGGAACTTCCCAGCAGGGAGGGCAACCGGATGGGGGGTTCGCACATATGGCGACAGGATGTCACTACATGCATATGCACGGGGAGGGGAGCAAGTACACCCAGTGAGAGGCAGGAGGGATTGTGAGGGGTGGTGCCATGGCAAGCTGCCAAGCTGCTCCTGTGGCATGGTGGGTGGGTTCAGGGCTGGGCTACAGAGGGTGCTAGGTTCAGGTCCAGGCACAGGTACCTTTTGTTGCACCCAGCCTGAAATGTTTTTTTTTTTTTTTTTTGGGTTTTTGCACACCCCCTCGACAAGCACCCCCCAGGAGTTGAGAATCCTTCAGTAGGGGTGCGGGCACAGCCCCCTGCATTTACATGTATATTGTAAGTCCCTGGCACACTTTTGCTGTGCTCCAGGGAGTACATCGCCAACATTTTTTTGCCGATGTACATTCGTCCTTCCGGTGATCGCTATTATCACATAAATCCAGAGGAAGGTGGGGGTTAAAACTAGAGGGCATATTCTAAGATTGGAAGGAGGAAGATTTAGGGGCAATATGAGGGGGTGTTACTTCATGGAGAGGGTGGTGGAGGCTTGGAATAAACTACCAAAGGATGTGGTGGGGGCAGAAATGGTGGAGAGATTCAAGAGGGCGTGGGACAGACATAAGGGGTTGGCAAGTGGGGGCAGGAAGATTTTGGGGCAATGTGAGGGGGCATTACTTCATGGAGAGGGCAGTGGAGGCATGGAATAAACTACTGGAGGAGGTGGTGGGGCAGAAATGGTGAAGGGATTTAAGAAGGCATGGGACAGACATAAGGGATTGGCAAGTGGGGGGGTCAGGGGAGGTCCTATGACAGGTAATGAGTAAGGGAGGGTGAAGGGGCAGACTCGATGAGCCAGAGGGTTTTTTTCTGTCACCAGATTTCTATGCTTCTATGGTTCTATGAAAAAAATACTACATTTAAAGAACCCCTGACGTCATTTGTGTGTGTGCCTTTATTCTGGCTCTTTGTACTGTATGTCCTTGTTGATGGTTCAGTATTGGTAAGGTACTCAACTGTTGGGGTTTCTAATGTTTTCTAATGTTTATACCCCACTCCGTTGTTGTCTGTTTTTCCTGAGCATGGTTACCGTCAGGCAGGCTGAATCATGGCTGACGTCATGTGTAGGGTAGTCTCTGTCACTCTGAGAAGTAACTTGTTGTCTGGCACCTTCATTGTGAGGATCCGTCAACAATGGTAACCCTCGTTGATTTGCGGTTCTCTTGTCAGAGTCTCCGTTACAGGCCAAGTGCGGTTACCTTGTAAAGGTACAACTGTGTACTACTTAGTAAGAGTTCACGATAACTGTGTGAAGGTGTGGAAAAAAATGTTTTTTTTTGTTTGTTTTAATGAAAGTGACATTGTGTGTTTCACTTTGCTGAGTGACGAAACTCAGCCAGCACCTGTTCAACATGTCTTGCAGGTTGTCAGACTGCAGCCGTATGTGTGACATGCTGTATATGGTGAAAGTTTTTTCTTATTTTTTAATGTTTTTCCTATTTTTTTTTTTTATAAATGTTTCAGTGTTAGCTGCTTTATACCTGGACATTAAAGAAGTTTGGATACAGTGCTTGAGCATTTGAGTTTTTTTTTAAAATGTTGAGTCCTTTGTGAAAAACTGTGGAAGTTTTATTTGAGTCTCAGCCCTTGTAGTTTTCTGAATAAGCCTGGTTCTTTTTGTTGCTTGGTTTTGATTTATTCCATTCATATATGTTGGAATATAGTGGCCTCGGATATTCAGAAGGGTTTCGCGTAGGCGCCCAACAGTGCTCTCAGCGCCAACCCGCCTGATGGCCCTGGCAATATTCAACGAAACGGATTGTGCCTAGTATAATCCCAATGCGCCTGGAGTGATCAGTAATGTATGCAGCGAGGTGGGGGGGCATGCCCATGCATACTCCGCACATCCCAATATTCAGCCCGAGATGTGCTGAGCCCATGCATGTCAACCCCACTTGCACCACACATAGGTGAGCCAAAGGGACTGTTGGCCACCACAGGTGAGCTGCCGCTTTGCAGGGCGCACACGGCAGCTGCCACCTGTGGTGGCCACCCGAGCTGTGGCTGCACCTTCTAGTGGCGCCCATGCCCGATTGCAGGCATACGCATACAAATATTAGTCCTAAATCCCTGGTGGTCCAGTGGACCACTTCATGCCCGATCGTGGGCCTAGGAATAAACATAAACGTCCAATATCCTTGGTGGTCCAGTGGACCGCTTGCAGCCGGATCGCGGGCATATGTTTAATTAAAACGTCCAATATCCCTGGTGGTCCAGTGGACCGCTGCACGCCCGATCACGGGCCTAAGTATAAACCTCAATCGTCCAATATCCCTGGTGGTCCAGTGGACCGCTCGCAGCCCGATTGCGGACTTAAGTATGAAAATATAAGGTCCAATATCCCTGGTAGTCCAGTGGACCGCTCGCAGCCCGATCACTCGGGCTTAAGTATTAAAATATATCATCCAATATCCCTGGTGGTCCAGCAGTACCTCCCTCTCCATCCACCCACTGAGCCCCACCACCCGCTTCTCCCCCGTCACGTGGGAGGCAGCACCCCACCCGCCTGCCATACCG
The DNA here is from genome assembly GCA_016271365.2 of Neoceratodus forsteri. Lineage (NCBI taxonomy): Eukaryota > Metazoa > Chordata > Ceratodontiformes > Ceratodontidae > Neoceratodus > Neoceratodus forsteri. Next base: position 13,226,045 of record CM028133.1, read on the forward strand.
CCCGCCAACTGACATTGTATGGGTAGGCTGTCGCCCATTGGTCCACAGTGGAGCCAATGGGCGTGCAGACTATACTATACACAGTCCAGATCACACATCTGGACTGTGTAGTATGGTATGGGCTGCAGCCATTGGCTCACGCCAGACCAATGGGCATCAGCCCCACCGTGATGTCAGTGCGGCGGGCGGCAGGTGGATGGGTGTGCCGCCACCACTGACCAGGGGGCGGGTGGGTGGGCTCAGGTGCGGGTGGGAGGGGGTACCGCTGACCCACCAGGATATGGACGATATATATTCATACTCTAAGCCCATGATTGGCTGGCGAGGTCCACTGACCACCAGGATATTGGACATTATATTTTCATACTTAAGCCTGTGATCGGCATGCAGCGTCCACTGGACCACCAGAGATATTGGACGGTTATTTACATCAACATATGCCCGCACTAATTGGGCAGTGGGGCACATTACCGCACTCTGCAGGGGCGCTGGTCCCAGACGGCTGCTGCCTGGCAGGGCGCCAGGCACGAGTCACCGAGGATCGGCGCATCTGCATGCAAATGGGGCCATAATGACGTAAAAGCCCCCATTTGCGTCTTGCATGCATTATGGCTCCATCTGCATGTGCACTTTTGAATAAATTGCGGTTGTTGCACATAGCGCAATGGAACTTGTGCTAGCGCATCCCCCTGCTCTACTCTGGCCACTTGTGCTGGTGCAGTGCCACTGCACCATGCGCACTGTGGGTGGCTAGGGTGTGATATTCAATGATGCTGTGCCATGGTGCAGTTCCATTGAATATCACCCTGTCAACGCCCCTGCGCAGCCATGTTGCGCTGCACCCAGGCTTACGCCACAGCCTGGCGCAGTCTGAATATCCAGGCCATTGTGTCATTGCTCAACAGGGGCAGTGTGTCATTTGTTGTTGCATATGGTGTTGGGTCTGATTGGTCTCATTCACTTTTTCTGGTGTGTGCTATGATCCTGACAGCAAAGCATTCCAAAGTGTCTGATAAGGATGTCATGGCATTTTGGTGTCTTTTCTTCCTGATCTGTTTTTTTGTTTGTTTGTTTTTTTTGTTTTGATCATTGGCTCACTCCTTGGCTATATTTTCTCTATTAGCATTATATGAGTGGTTTCGAATGAGTGTCACGATTTCATCTCAATACATTTTACCTCCTTTGCTGTTTTCTTATGGGAAATATATTGTGTTGTGGTGGGCATAGATAGTTTACTAATACATGAGGTGTCTTGTGGTAACCCCACCACCCTCCAATCTCCCTTGGAGCCTGAAAAGAAGAGCACAGTTCCTTGATGTCTTTGTTTTAATCTGTACAAAAAGGTCCATCTCTGATGCAACCCCACACCCCCAGCCCGACCTCCCACTGAGCACCCACCACCCCACATCCCCAGACTTCCCCACACACCCTCACTCACCTAAGCAAATCCCAATATGAAGATCCACTGTCCTATGGAAGACATGTCTTGCTGCTGGAACCAGTGACTGCTATATGAGAAAGAAGGTAAGTGCAGTTGAAAACTTACTGAAATACATTCAACTGCACTTACCTTATTTCTCATATAGCAGTCACCAGTTCCAGCAGCAAGACGTGTCTTCCATGGGACAGTGGGTCTTCACATTGGGACTTGTGAGTAAGGGTGTGTGTGGAGAGGCCTGGGGTGCAGGGTGCTCAGTGGGAGGTCAGACTGGGGGGTGGGAGTTGCATCACCACCCAGTCTTCCCTATTAATCCCTATCTAGCGTGAGGCCCCATGCCCAAATTGAACTCTGGAGCCCACCTTGCCTCTAGGATACCCTTGTGTTTATCCCACTCCTTCTTTAATTCTGTAGCTGCTTTAGCCCTTGACACCCCCTCTGGTAGGCTATTCCAGGCATCCACCACCCTCTCTGTGAAAAAAATATTTTTCTTACAGTTCCCCTGAGCCTTCTCCCCAACTTCATGTTGTGCCCCCTTGACTTGGAGCATCTCTTACTTTGGGAGATGCTTCCTTCCTGTACTCTGTTTATACCAGTGATGTATTTGTATGTCTCAATCATATCGCCCCCTCCCTCTTTTCCTCCAGGGAACACATATTTAACTCCTTTAGTCTTCCCTTGTAGATCTTATCCCGCAGGCCCTACACCATTTTAACATGGTACAAGAGGCAGCACTTGGATAGAAAAATAGACGCCTCCTGAGAAAGGCCTAACCACCGAAGCACCGGAGTTTATAAGAGTGTAGCTCTGGTCAGAATAAAATGTCACTGCATTTGCACTGTAATACCTTGGGGTCTATTTTTCTATCTGAGTGTTGTCTCTTGTACTGTGTTGGAGTTGTCTGGCTGGCCACCTTCTGACTAGCACCGACCTCTGAGCAGCTGTGCAGCTTGCTTTCCTGGAATCGTCTGCACCATTTTAGTTGCCCTCCGTTGCACTGCCTCCACCCTGTCTATGTTTTTTCTCAGGTGAGGCCTTCAGAACTGGATGCAGTATTCCAGGTGCAGTCTTTCAAGAGTGTCTTACACAGGGGCAAGCTATATCTTTCTACTCGTGATACCCCTCCCTATGTAACCAACATCTGACTAGCCTTTCCAGCCACCTTATCATGCTGCCTAGTTTTTCTTAGGTCCTCTGAAATGATAACTCCCAGGTTCCTTTCCTGCTTTGTTACTTTCAGTGCCTCCCCACCTAGTTCTTACTTTGCCCCAAGGTTCTTGTGCCCTATATGCATGATCCTGCACTTCTCTGCTTCGAATCCCAGCTGCCATTCTTCAGACCATTTCTCCAGTTTCTTAAGGCCATCCCTCGTTTTTTAACACCCACTGGTATGCCCATCCTATTGCATACCTTTGTATTGTCTGCGAAGAGGCATACGTTCCCCTCCAGTCCCTCTGCAATATCCCCAGGAAAGACATTGAAGAGGTCTGGCCCCAACACCGACCTCTTGCTTGTCACCTCTCCCTCTCCAGAGTACACCCTGTTTACCACAACCCTCTGACTCCTACCATTCCGCCAGTTCTCCACCCTCAAAACTATTTTAGAATCCACCCCGAGACTGTGCTGGTAGTTAATCAGCCTTCTATGGGGGACCATGTTGAAGGCCTTTCTGAAGTCCAGATAGGCCACATCCACCACACCTCCCTGGTCAACCACCTTAATTACCCAGTCATGCTGTAGATAAGTACAAAACACAGTGCTTATCCTAAATACAGTAAAACATAGGGTTAGATGTATAAATAAATGTTATATAAGTCAGTGTATGTGCATTACTCTGTGTGTGTGTGGCAATGCTCTGTGTGTGTGTAGACAGTGCACTGCTATGCTATACTGGAACATATATGCATATATGTGTATATGTATTAGTCAGTGTGTATGTATCGCAACAATTAGAAGGTGCAGTTAAGTGGCTCAGAGGTTAGTGCAGAAATTGCTAGTCTACATTCCCCCACTATCTAGATCTATTTCAGACTTCTACATGTCATTACTGATTTAAATGAGGTGTCTATTGGCAACCCCCACCCTCCAATATCCCACGGAGCCTGAAAAGAAGAAAATGGTCCTTCGATGTCTTTTTTTAATCTGTAAAAGTGTGTGTAGACAGTGCACTGCTATGATATACTGGAATATATATGTATATGTGTGTATATGTATTAGTCAGTGTGTGTGTGTGTGTGTGTATCACAACAATTAGAAAGTGCAGTTAGGTGGCTCAGTGGTTAGTGCAAAAATTGCTAGATTACACATTTCTCACTACTCACAATGCCATTATTTTGGAGCAATATTTGCTCTTGCTAGACTTGTTTAAGATGTTTTGCCTGGGGCTTAACTGAAGTGATTCTACATTTTTTTTTTACCCCGAACTGTATTTTACATGGCCCATTAAACCATTCAAACAGGAACAACAACAGGACTAGCAAAAAGTAAAACCAAATAAACAAAAACAAAGTTGTCTCCTAGAAATCACAACTCACTTTTTTATGCATAGCAGTATTAAATAGAAACTGTTCACATGTAACAGTGAAGACAATGTTTTAACAAGAGCCAACAACACAGCTGCCTCATTTTCCACTTTCTAAAACAGAAACCTCTTGAGAATGCAGTCTACCTTTGCATACTGTGTACTTTGCACTTTAAAAAAAAAACACACCATATTAATTCTCCAGACACATAAAAGAAGCACAGTACAAGCAATAATAAAGCCAGCCCAGGGACTCACTATCATTGGGTCTGACTGTTTACATTCCAGGAGAGTGTTAACCTCGGGTCCTGTAGCAGCAACTGGCTGGCTCTGCTGGTTGATTTTAAACACTCTGGTCCTTCCTTTTTCTCCCCGACACTGTAGAGAAACAGTGGTATATGACTGCCAGCCTGGTTTTCAGTTAGGCTTACCTTTTCAGCTGGCTTCCTGGACAGAATTACAGAGGGGAAAGTGAGAGAGGGAGGGTGCTCCTTCCTCCTATTACCCTGTACAAGAGGCCCTGATCCTAACTGGCTCTCAGACCAGACATAAGGTATTCAAGCATTCCCCCCACCCAGTCAGCACAAAGGCGTCAAAGAGCAAATATCCCCCATGGAAAACCTTTGAAACTATATAGCCTGTGTATGCTTTACACACACACACACACACACACACAGATATATATATATATATATATATATATATATATATATATATATAGACACACGTACGATTACAAGCCAATGCTGGTTAAATGGAAGAATTAGGGCTAGGATCTCTCTGCGTTATCTGTTTGTTTGTTTTCAAATAAACAACATTTTTGGAAGAAGAGATCCCCCTTATTATTCATAAAAAACAGACTGTCCTCCCTGTCATCCTTTTCTCTCTCGCTCATTCCCCCTTCTCTGCTCTGAGCAAGGATTTCAGCACTCTCATGCACACAATCAGAAATGAAAGCTATGCTCTGTCTTCCTAACAAAAGAAATGAAAAATAAACCAACACACTACTTGTGAAATCTTCAGATCACATCCACTCACACAAGGAGACGTGAAACCTCGGCCCCATAGGGTGGTTGCAGCGGCACCACACACACATATATACATACACACAGTACAGTACACATGTTCTACATTCAGGTGACTCTCTATCTGGAATCAAAACCAATAAGGGACCACCCGCTGCCTACTACCCCCTCCGCAACAGCACCAACCAAACACACTAATTCTCCTTAGTCAGCCATGAGCGGGGATAGAGAGAGAGAGAGAGAGAAAGAGAAGTGTGGGGAAACAAAAACCCCCACCAACACCAGCAGCAGCAGCACCAAAATGGACATTACACTTACTGATGATATCCAGCAGGCTGCAGTGAAGAATAGTGGGAGAAAAACACAATCCTTGTAATTTTGGTTCTGTCCTCGCGCAGATGAAGAAACCACCAACAATGAAAGGTTAAGGCTCCAGCAATAGAGTTGGTCTTTTCTGGCACTTTTGCCCTTCAGAACCAAGCAGAAGGGCTAAGTCCTGATCTCAGCAGCCACAAGATTCTTGCCAGCTATTTTGAAACTGGCTGCCGAGAATCTCGTGACCGCCAAGATCAGGATTGGCCTTCTTGATTGGTTCTTCCGTGGCTTGCAGCTTTTTCTCATCTTTGTTGTCAGGTTCCCTCTGTGGGAGCACTGCCACAGGCTGATGTACCCTGTCTGTGCTTGCGCCCCAAGTGGCTGTGTGCTTTGTGTGTGCCCAAACGCTGCCACTGAAAGTCTGTTTTACAGTAGAATGGAATGAATGAAATTGTAACACTCGTATTCTCAGGGAATATGAACAGTCCAGTTTTCGCAGGTGCCCAGTTTAACTTTTTGGGTGCTCGAGCACCTGAGCTCCCATGCTTTCGGCACCCCTGCCCCTTGGGATGCTATACCATCCCTTCTCCCCACTGTAGTCACACCTGCTGGACATCCAAAGTAAATACAACAGTTCCCCCCAAATGGTATGCACAATGGTAATATAGTCAATGATGAGAGCAGATTTTAAGCAGCAGTGCAACTAAATTGGGCAAAAATGTGACCCTATGTTTTTTTTCACTATGAAAGATTCCAGGCATCTTCTGGTGTTATTTGGTGGGTTCCAATTTTCTAATTCCACCAAAATCTGAATATTTTATCAATGTTTTAATTGATTTTTTTCTCAAGAAAAAACATGGCTGCCACAATTTGCATAGAAATAACATTGCAGACCTGGCAAGGGTTAGGGCAGAAAAAACTAAAAAAAGACTCGTGCTGTGCAGCAGAGGAGGTACCAAGACAAGTACATTTGGCAGGTATGCTAATATTTTTCTTAACTGTAGCCGAAACAAGCTTTTTTGGAAAAACATTTTTCATTGCACTGCTGCTTTAAACAGCAAAAACACAATTTTATTACACAACCAGCCCTACAAGGGAAAAATGGTTAATGCAATCAGCACTGTGGCCCCTTTAAGTGACCTACCTGGCAGGGCTACCTGACACACTGCGCCACAGTTAGTCAAGCCCCGCATGGGCATGGCTGAATGCTTCATACAGGACTGCCACTAAATAGGCCTAGTTACCCTCACCCACACCACAGCAGTAAAAGTACCCCTCCAGTACTCTGGTCACATGTACTGGTGGATCATGACCCTCGCCTGCCTGGTACTAGATTCTGCTACTACTTACTAACAGTGAGCTCCTTCCCACACAGTTCCTTGGTACCTAGGTGTTGAATACTAGGAGGCCTATTGGATTTGCCTTAGGGTGGCCAACACTGGTGCACTTCAAAATGGAGCAAATGGGCTCAAATTACAACCCCCCACAGGCAATGCAATTGTTAAAATAGATTTTGACAGACATTGGAATGGTGGGGATTTGTAATCTTGCCTCCTGGTCAAATGGAAACATAGGGTTTCCCAGTAAAGAGAAGGGGTTTCCCCTGAAGCAGGGCTGTCCTGCAGCACACTCATGCTTCTGCTGACCCACCTGGATTGCCCTGGGTCTGCAGTCTTCTGGATCTCTGCTCACAGCTGGGTGTCTCCATCTCAACAGGGCTCCCATTTTGGGCCTCTTGCTCTGTCACTCTCAGGCTGGTGGCTGGCTCTCAGCTCCATCTTGGAGGGAACTGCAAACATTGATTAGTAAATTACAAATCCTCCCGGATTCAATAAAAGGGTTGTTGGCAAGTATTCAGAAATTGGACGCAAATTTGGAACAAGAAATGAGACGTATTTTGGAGGTGGAGAAAAGGCAGTCAGATCTGGAAGACATTGTTAATCCTATGGCTCAGGAATTAAAGGTTATAAAACTGCAGCTGGAGGAATCATTTAAATGGAAAATGGACAACCAGGAGAATTGGGCAAGAAGGAAAAATATTTGGGTTTTTGGAGTCTGCACTGACTTCAGAAAAGGGAAAACCTCTTAAAGATATACTGATAGAAATATATTCCAAAGTGTTAACCCCAGCGAAGGAGGTTCCTATGATAGATAGGACCCATTGGATGGGGAAGTCCAGAGCGGAGCAGAAAACTAGGCCTATTATGGTGAAACTATTAACATCAGAGGGGAAAGTGCAAATTATGAAAGCTGTTTATGGGTCCAAGAATTTTATGTTCAGAGAACAACCAATTTCTTTCAGGAATGACTTTTCTCAATTACTATGGGACCAAAGGAAGAAGTTTGGTGGACATAGAAACATAGAATTTGATGGCAGATAAGGACTGCTTGGCCTACCCAGTCTGCCCTTTTCCCTACCTAATGGATAAGCTGCAGATCATAGTTAACCAACAACCTGCTTCTTCCTACCCCCCCACTACAGTTGCCTTATGTCTGTCCCATGCATTCTTGAATTCCCCCACCATTTCTGACTCCACAACCTCCTCAGGAAGGCTGTTCCATGCATCCAACAAAAACTGTGGAAAGAAAATGTGAAAGCATATGTAGTCTTCCCAGCTAAGTTGAAAGTTATTTTGAACAACCAGACATTGCTCTATGATTCTCCAGCTGATGCTTTAATTGACCTAAAAATCAGACTGCCTACTATTTTGTTGGGTTTGAAAATAGATAGAGTACTAAAAATGAAATAAGTACGTGGTTGTATGGTTATGACTTAGCGGTGGGGCTAGCTTTCAGTACTGGTACTGTTACATAGTTTTTTTTGGGGGGGATTGCCTGACTTAGGTCATATGCAGAATAGGGGAAGAGGGTATGGGTTCCATAAGAGGTTTAAGGAAGAAAGCACACGAGGGAGAGATGTCTATCAGTATTATAAAAGGGGAGGTAATAATTATAGGCTAATGTGGAAAAATGGCATCAGGTAGAGTAAGTACATGGAATATAAATGGGATTAATTCACCAGTAAAACAGACCAGGAAAATGACATGGATTAAGAAAATGGGAAGTGATGTGGCCATGCTGCAAGAAATCTTTTTAAACAGCAATGAAATTGATAAATTAAAAAAAAAAGGTGCTCTGGTAGAATTTATAGCACATTAGGCAAATCTAATAGGAGCACTGGGGTTGCCATAATATTTGATAGATGATTTAAAGGGAAAGTGATAGATTTTATATCAGATAAGAAAGGAAGAAATATTTTGGTGAATACTAAGATGGATGACTATCCAAACAACATTATTTTTGGCTCACTTTATGGTTCCTTTAAAGGGTATGTTAATTTTTTGGCCAAGTTTGGTAAAATGATGTACACCTGGAAGAGTGGACATTTTATTTGGGGGGGGGGGGACTTAAACTGTGTCCTAAATGCTTCATTAGATAAAACATCCAGAAGTGGAAATTGGAATACGTATAAGGCCAAACTTTTACTGATTTTTTTTACAAATCAATAATCTAATAGATATTTGGAGGGAGATTCATGGGATTAGTAGAGATTATACTTATTTTTCATCTCATTTTGGGACCTACTCAAGGCTAGATTATATTTTTGTTTCCAGAGAATTATTCATAGATTCTTTAGGAGCTAAAACCTCAACTGAAACAAGATTGATATCGGACCACAGCCCAGTCTTATGTGATTTATTCATAGAAGAAGATATAGCTATAATAAGAAAGGGCTCTGGTGGTTTAACAATAACTTGTTGGGGGAAAAGGCATTTATTGCTAAAATTGACCAAAGCATAACAGATTTTTTGGTTAATAATCGGGTCTCTGACTTTAAAACAATTGAATGGTGGGATGTCCATAAGGCCTCAGTGATGGGAGACATAATTTCAGAAGCCTCGTGGAGAAACAGACAAAGGATTAAAAAACAAAAAGAAATGGAAGAGAGAATACAAAAATTAGATACGGCAGTAAAAAGAGGCGATAAAAGCAAAACTAAAGAATTACAATATCTTAGAAGTTTTATAGAATCTACAGAGTACTTTAGAGTTAAGAAAAATTGTGCCCAAACCAATAAAAACTGGAAAACTAACTGTGAAATAATAGAGAAGGTGTTGGCAAAAAGGATACAAGACTTGGAGGAAAGAAGGGCAGAAATAACATCAATTCAAACTTTAGGGGATCAGATAGTAACCAAGCAAGAGGAGATATTAATGGAATTTCAGAATTATTATTCTTCCCTATACACTACCGAATGTACTCCATCTGATCTGGATTTGGAATTTTTTTTTTAAACTTGTAATTTTCTCCCCTGGATCTGACCCTGCTACCCGCAACCCACCTTGATTGCGATCCACTGGTCAGGTGCTCCCATGTAGCCTTGGCCAAGCCCCCCAGGTGGGGTTTGGGTGCAGGACCCCCAAATCCTTCTTGTTTTCATTGAGCCCCCCATTGTGGCTTCACAGGTCGAGTGGTGAAGGGCGCACTTCTGCCGGAGGAGCACAGTCAGCTCCATTTTTCCCCTTTTTTCTCCTTGAAGCCATGGTTGCGCCGTGATGTCTAGGCGCGTACGCCAATGTCCTACCACACTCCTCCCCTACTTTTGAGATCTCAGAGCTGCTGTACCTCTGGCCTCCACCAGAGGTCAGTCCAGTGCCAGCTTGTAGTCCCCAACCCTCCCCAGGGGAAGCGAGCTGTCCATGGGACACTCCAGCTACCCCTCCCCAGCCAGACCTCTAGCTTCCCAGGCTCATTCCCGAACCCGGGTCGCTGGCATCGCAAGTGGAAGCACTACCACTGCGCCGGTGGGCCGGCCTTGGATTTGGAATATTATGGGTAGCAACTAGTGAATAGGGTGAATGAATCAGAGAGTCAATCTTTACTGGTACCAATCTCTTGTGCTGAAGTTAAAGAAACCTTGCAACAAATGGCTAATAATAAAGCTCCAGGAGTAGACCATTTTCTGTTGGAATTTTATTTAGCCTTTGAGAACCAGTTTGTTTCACTGCTATGTAAGTTATTTAATCAGAGTCAAGCCCAGAAAAAGATCCCACCATCTTTTTACCAGGCTCACATTGCAGTGATATTGAAACAAAGGAAACTTAGTACTAAAGTGGAAAATTACAGATCTGTGGCGATTTTGAACACAGATTACAAGATTTTTGCCAAACGTTTGAATAACAGGATACTTCCCTTGCTTTGAAATGTAATTCATGAGAATCAAACTGATTTTATTCTCAATAGATCTATTCAATCCGGACTGAATAAGTTACAGTTCCTGATTGAATATTTGGGGAAAGGGAGAGTTCCAACAGTCTTCATGACTTTAGATGCCACAAAAGCCTTTGATAGGGTAGAATGGTCCTGTTCAGTATGCTGTTATCCTTCGGTTTCCCATTAGAATTTGTTCAAACAATACAAGCAATTTATATAAAACCAACTGCACAAGTTAAAATTAATGGGAAACTTTCAAAGGTTTTTGAAATCGATAGGGGAGGGTACCAAGGTTGCCCCCTTTCACCATCACTTTTTGTACTGGGACTAGAACCACTGCTAAATGAAATTAGAGGAAACAATCAGATCCAGTGAATTCAAATAGGTCCAGTGCAGTTTAAGTTGAATGCATTTGCAGATGATGTTTTGGTGACATTACAAATTCCAGAAAATAGCATTAAAGAACTAGCATCGGTAATAAGGAAATGTTTGAATGTAGTTGGTTATGAAGTTAACGAGAATAAGATAGAAGTGATTACTTTTAATGTTCAGGATGTTACAAATATAAAAACACATACTAATGCTACTAAAAGGAAACAAGGGATGAGAAATTTAGGCATTTATATTCATAACAATATTAAGACTTTATCAGGTTTAAACTTCAAGGAACTGTTCAATTCATTGAAGGAGAGGTTGACTTTTTGGGGCAAGATTCCCCTATCCTTATGGGGGAAAATTCAAATACTTAGGATGATGGCGGTTCCACATTTGTCTTATAGGATGCAAACAGTATTATCCCCTATCCCCAATACATGGTTTCAACAGATCAAAAAGGAGTTTAGGAAATCCATCTGGATGGGTAAACCTGCAAGGGTTTTCTTGAGTAAATTGTGCCTTCCTTTAGGCCAGGGTGGCTTAGCCTGTCCAGATTTAGAAAAAATAAGACTGACTTACGTGATGAAATTAGTTATTAATTGGGCTTACAAGAGAGCAACAGATGTTACAACGACGCAGTTTATAAACAACACTTTATGGTCCTTCCACTCCAGTTCAGAGGATATAGCACAAACTTTATTTTTAGCCAAGAAACTCAAACAATCTGACAGTCATTTAGTGTGGCACTTAGCGGAGAGTGTGATTAGATACACAAAAGCGACTAAATGGGACACTAATATATCTCCAGAGAACAGAATACGGAACAATCCAAATTATAGATATAAAGGGACTGTTTTAAAGAATAAAAAGTGGGAAGGAAAAGGAATAGGAAAATGGAAGGACCTGTATGAAGTAGGGGTGAAAATGGACTGGTTTGCTTTTTGTGGGAAATATGACTTCAGTTTAAATCAATACTTATATTTTTACCAGTTAGGTAGCATCTGCGGTAAGGATTACAGTAGATGGGGACAGGCCCCGAATCACAAATATATGGAGCAGACGCTAGGATGTATATTGAAAGGGAAAGATACCAGGTTGTTTACTTGGCTGCTAGGTAACCTTCACAAGCCTTGTACAGATATATATAAAAAGACAGTAACTAAGTAGGATAAGGAGTTGGACTATATCTGTATGAACCAACAATGGAATTTGTACTGTGGGGAAATAAACACATAAATTAACAAGGGATAAGGCCATTCAATATAAAATCCTTATTAGAGCTTACTTTTCCTAACACTGACTATTTAAAATGAAGATGATACCGAATAATAACTGTTGGCATTGTGAAGAACCACAAGCAGATATTTTATACTCTTTTTGGGAATGCAAATGTATAAAATCTTGGTGGATGGAGGCTTTCTCCATTCTAGAATGAATTGGTTTCCAATTTCCACATTGGGATGACCCTAATTTTTTTTTTAATTAAATATACTTTATTATTTATTCTCATCAACTATACAGATGCAGCAAGGCATTGCACAGGTATACAGTTATAATGGTAATACAGACTGGAGCCTTAAAGTTACATCAGCTCAAACAATATCCTCTAACTAAACCCCAGCCCACCCTTTCCCCTACCCCTAGCCCTAGCCCCTCCCTACCCTACTCTCATCACATATCATTTAACCTTGTGGCCATGAATATACCTATGGCAGCAATTAAACTAGACAGATTGGCTTTCCTATGGGGCTGGTATCCAGTGCAAAACAGACAGGGAGAGATTGTTATTTCTGTAGGGAGTACAGTGTATAAATTTTACTCCACTTTTTATCAAAAGATGCTGGGATGTGTCTAAGAGATGCAATCATTTTTTTTTTTGGTTCTCAGGTTAAATAGGAGCTCATTCAACCATTCAGAGTACGAAATAATGGTAGAATCCTTCCTGTGCTTTAGAACCAATTTTTTGACTGCGTGGGAAATTATAGTCACAATGTATCTCTTTTCCTTTACCAGGATCTGTGTAAACTCCCCTAATATGCAAATTTCAGGTTTAAATAGTTCTGCAGTACCTAAAAGGGGTCTGCTCTTGCTCGAATGTCATTCCATAATAATTATGGGACAGTCCCACAGAACAATGAAGCAGGGAGCCTTCGTGTAGGCCACATCTGTTACAGTTTGCGTTTGGAACTTTCCCCATTTTAAATAGTTTCAATGGGGTGTAGTACATATTATGTAGAATAAAGAATTGCATGAGGCGAAGCCTATCATTAGAAGTGTACCGATAAACCCCTTGCCAGATTTTATCCCAACTAACTTCTCTATTGGGAGATTGATCAGCCCAGTATGGAGAGGGGAATGGGGTCCACTGAGTAAATGGAAGGGTATAACTTTTAAGTTATCCAGGAAACTGCGTGGGGTTGCCATGCTAAATTGTGGAGTGAGGCAATGAGTTCTGAGCAGTCCATGTGCCATGTTCCGATACCCAATTTAAAAATCAGCAAGTGTCTAATTTGGTATCCTTTGAAAATTAGCTTCTTTGTAACTAAAAGTGATCTAATTATTACTTTGGAAATAGTAGATCTGCATATTCTTATTTTAGTTACTCTCTTAGTTTATTTAGTGTTATGGGTGTGGATGGGCACCAATCTAGGGTGAAAAATACACCCCCCTTCTTTTACACTGTGTGTGACAAGGCAGGTTACTAATATTATTTTACTCCTCATTATATTGCAGGGTCCCAGGATGTCTGTACCTGTCCATCTTCCTCAGTTTATCTCCTTCACTCAAAATTCGTAAAATTACTTTATGTATACTGTATTTAATGTTTTGGTATAACAAGCGCTCCTGTGCCTGTTAAAATCTGAAAGACGGCAGCTATAAAGTGTAGTCTCCCCCTCCCCCCTCATTGCTCTACAGACAGTATGATTATTAGCCCACCTTTCTGGTGTGGGACTACAACCCACGACCTGCCAGTCTTCCAAACCCAGAGATAAGCTTGCAACCAAGTGCGCCACTGAAACTCCTCTGGGATCCTGACAGAGCCAAAGAATACAAACACTTTTCTAAAGTGTGCCCTCTTCACTCATTTTCTATTCTTGGTTTGACTAAACATATCTTATTAAAAGTGTTAAGTAATGCATGGGACAAACATATGGGGCTGTGTAGCAGTGGGAAGGGGCTTCCAGAGGGGAATGGAAAAATAATAGGGAGAAAGGGGCAGACTGGATGGTCCGAAAAGTCCTTTTCTGCTGTCAAGTTTCTATGATTCTCTGTAACAGCTACAGTATAAAGTATCAAGAGTTTTCAAATCAAGAGACATTCAGACACATACAGGGGTACAGCTAGGTGGACCAGGAAGAGCATTTCTGACTGAAAGAGTCTGGGAAAGATGATAGGAAGTACTTTTTTATGGAGAAGATAGTGGGAAAGTGAATTAGACTATCCAGCACAGTGGTCAATACCAAAACTATCACTGGATTTAAAAGTTGATTGGATGGCTACAAAGGGGTTACTAACTAGAGAAGGGTGAGGAGGACCATGAGGGAGGTAGAGGGGAAGATAGAGTAGTTACACATAAGGTTCCTGGGATTGACTGGATGAACTCCAAATCTTTTTCTACCTTTTGCTTTCTATGTTTCTGTTTGCTAATATTTTATTTAGTTTCTTTTAATTATTTTGCAATGCAGTTTGTAGTATAAAGGATGCTACATAAAATAAGGTTGTATTGTATTATAATCAATATTACAGCTGGGAGGAACAATGTGCGGGGAGGTAAAGCGGCTTATTTGAGGTCACACAGTAAGCCATTGGCTCCAGTATGATTAAAATGTGGAACCTCCTAATTTTCAATGCAGTTCTCTAACCATTGGACCACACTACCTTTCACATTTTTTCACTATAAATAGTTCTACACCTTGATATCTCTTTCTTAACCATTAGATCCTGACTGCACAGGGGGTCTTCTGTCCTTGTCATGTTCAATCACAAAGAGCAGCCAAGCAGATCTAATTGCATGAGTGTTTGGTGGTTCCCCATCTGCAGAATTTAGATGGCCCTGAGCAGTAGACAGGACGCCATATTACTGCACGTGTCATTGGAGATGTTCAGGTCAAATTATGCTGAAGTGATTGGCTTTGACACTTTTAATATCCTGTACGTTCGAGTGAACGGCGATACTTTGGAAGGGGGGCTCAAACCTGCAGCATTCAGTCTCCACATGACTCAACCCCAGCTAGCCGATACTGGCATGGTTCCAAATATTCTGGTGCCCAGTTTACTCAATATCTTTTTATTCTGTGGACTCTCTTATCAGAGAGTGTGTTGCACCATAGTTACCATAATATTTTGTTCCATCCAGAGTCTTACTGCAGTGCTGATGTCACAGCGCAGTCTGCCTGCACTGTGCACATTGGCTGTTGTTATTACATTGGCTGTGCTTGCGCATCCAACATTTTATGACAGTGATAGGAGACTCCGAGGGGGGTGGGGGGTGCCACTGCCAAGCCCATTGCAGTTCACAAAAGCAAGAGCTCGGCAGTCTCCACCAATGACCACAGGCTGTGGTCCTGACATCACTTTTGGCTTGGTGGGATGAAACTTTGTGTATTTCAAAGGACCGAAGCCGCTCCAATCAGAGACAGCTTCGGTCCTTTGACTTGCATGAAGCCATCAGCAAACAGCTGAAGAGCACTCCAAGGAGCCTGTCGATCTGTTTCTGCCCTCCCCCATAACTGGCCCCCACCACGGTGACCGTGCCTCTCAGCAGCCACCCAAACATAACACTGACACTGAGAGTGACCAGTTCCCCCAGTGTTGCCACCTTGTAGTTTTATTTTCTTTTTTTAAAGAGCAGCTGTCAGCATCATACCTGGATTGAACTGGAGAAGGCCCCAAGGTGGATGGAAGGAGGAAGCAACTTCTGGTTGGGGACTCACTAATCAGGGGGATAGAGTTGGGAGAAGGAAAAAGGCAGAGAGGAAGATCAGGTGATTACCCAGTGCCATGGTTTGGAGGAATGGAAACCGTATCCTACGGATCACTAGGGCAGTAGGAAGGCAGGGGGAGCTAAATATCTCTGTCCACCTGGGGGTGAATGATTTGGCTAGGGATGAGGCAGGCAGAGTACAGGGAGGCTTTAGGGAGCTGGGAAGACATCTTAGGCAGGTAGCACACTCTGTAGCTTTTGCAGAGGTCCTGCCTGTCTGTGATACGGGAAGGTGAGAGAGCTTTGCCAGTGCCTTAACTCATGATTGAAAGAATGGTGCTGAGTGGAGGGGTACAGCTACACTGGGGACTGGGGGCCCACCTGGGAGCAGAGATGCAGCAAAATGTAATTTTGCCAGTGAAATTCTGGCGAAATCATGAATGTTGCAGCGCAAAATATCTTGCAAAATTTGCGCATTCCACAAAACCTGGCCAATCCCTTGTGGCCCTCTGTGTACTGCTTTGCTGCCTTTCCTGAAGTTTGTGATCAAAATAGCACTTTTTAAAGTTTATAAATGGTTCTGATGATAACGTACATTCATAAGTCCATTGGCTGCAGTGCTGCCACTCAAATAGCATTTTGATGTCAAGTAGGGGAGTATACTTGCGAGCGTGAGCATTGGCCTCTGTCACTTATTGCAGCAGCACTGTTGTTCAATAGTCACTGTGGAAAAAGTTGTGCTTTTTTTATTCATTAATATGTGTACTCTGTTCTAAATAACCTAGTTTCTTCATTCCTTTTCTGTCTGTCCTTTCACGTTATACTGTTAATTAACCAGTGTTTTTTTTCACAATTCTTGTTTGTTACCAGAAGCTGTACTGTGCAACAGGAGCTGTCACTCTCCACTAGGAATGATTCAGACATGTATGGCAGGACTGCCAAAAGATTGGGAAATGTGACCCATGATATCACATCTCCTGGCCCTTCCTTGTGGTGCCCATAGATGGAACACTGACACTAGGGGTGCCCAATCCCCCGGTGCCATCATCTGAAATTTAGAAAACCATCTCTCATTGTTTTATTTCTGTTGTTGTTTTTTTTTTTACCCTGTGAAATAGAAAACTGTCCATCATTGTCCATTGCACGCTAATCCCCCACCCAACCCTCCCACTCAGCATCCACCATCGCAACCCCCCAAACCCTTACTTACCCAGCAGGGGTCCGATGCCATGATTTTCTCAAGACTGCAGAGCCATCTTCACCCTTCAAGGCCAGACCACAAACTGAGGAACTCAGGTATTCCGTTTAATGTATTTCAGTGAGGTTTTGAGCTTAGTAGCATAACTTGGGCATTTTTCAATATTTTTGCACCAAATTTTCAACATACCTTTTTTGGGACACCACCTCATAAACAATGCAAGTGACATTAAAATCTGTCCCAAAAGGTGACTTTGCGGTCACTGCATGAAATCACTTTTTGGACAGGAGTTGACAATTTTCTCCACCATTGTTCATGAGGTGGGGTCATAAGAAGGCTATGGTGAAAATTTGGTGTAAAAATATTAAAAAAAAAACATCAAAGTTATGAGCCTACATTGAAGTTTGCGAATGCAGGCTCTTAACTTTGTTAATTTATTGTATTTTTACCCCAAACTTTCAACATAGCAATTTCTTCACAGCACCTCCTAAATGTGATAGCTGTCATTTTTCAAATCCTGGCCAAAATGTGTTTTCGCATCCTGAAAGATGATTTCGCAGTCACTGCATGAAATCACCTTTTGGGCAGGAGTTGAAAATTTTCCCCACTACTGTTCATGAGGTGGGGTTATAAGAAGGCTAAGTTAAAAAATTGTCACGAAAATATTAACTAGCATTTGTCAATGCCGAACGTTCGCTTGCAGGTATTTGCAGTGGTGTTTGGCACGTATGGTGCTTTACCGTAATGCCCTGTGCAATTGCTGGTATTTGCACAATAAATTTTCAGCATGACCTTTTTGTTACCCCCATTGTGCGCTACATAGGCGGAAACACGTTTTGGGCATGATGTGAAAATGACAGCTGTACTGCTCATAAGGAAGTGTGGTAAAATGGCAATTTTGAAAATCTGGAGGAAATATTGAAAATTAGTAAACCTACGAAAGGCGTGGGAACTGTGCAATGCACGTAAAAAACAGTCATTGTTAGAATTTTTCACCAAATTGTCAACATTGGCATTTTAAAACCTCTGCTAATGAACAGTGTCACTGTGATTGTCTTACTGTGTGCCATACATTGATTTAAGAACACCGACTGCGCCATTGTGCACTACATGGGCGGAAACATGTTTTGGGCAGGATGTGAAAATGACAGCTGTACTGCTCATAAGGAGGTGTGGTAAAATGGCAATGTTGAAAATCTGGAGTGAAAATATTGAAAATTCGCAAACTTACAAGCGTGCGTAGGAACTGCACAATGCACGCTCGTAAAACAGTTATTTTTAGGAATTTGTTCACCAAATTTTCAACATAGCCATTTTAAGATCTCTGCTCATGAACAGTGACACTGTGATTTTCTTAATGTGTCCCATACACTGAGTTCACACAGCGACTGAGCCATTGTGCACTACATGGGCGGAAACACGTTTTGGGCAAGATGTGAAAAATGACAGCTACACTGTTCATAAGGAAGTGTGGTAAAATGGCAATGTTGAAAATGTGGAATGAAAATATTGAAAATTCGCAAACTTATGAACGTGAGTAGGAACTGTGCAATGCACGCTTGTAAAACAGTCATTTTTAGGAATTTTTTCACCAAATTTTCAACATTACCATTTTAAAACCTCTGCTAATGAACAGTGTCACTGTGATTTCTTAATGTGTCCCATACATTGATTTCGCACACCGACTGCGCCATTGTGTGCTACATGGGCGGAAACATGTTTTGGGCAGGATGTGAAAATGACAGCTGTACTGCTCATGAGGAGGTGTGGTAAAATGGCAATGTTGAAAATATGGAGTGAAAATATTGAAAATTCGCAAACTTACAAGCGTGCGTAGGAACTGCACAATGCAGACTCGTAAAACAGTCGTTTTTAGGAATTTTTTCACCAAATTTTCAACATAGCCATTTTAAGACCTATGCTCATGATCAGTGTCACTGTGATTTTCTTAATGTGTCCCGTACATTGATTTCGCACACGGACTGCGCCATTGTGCGCTACATGGGCGGAAACATGTTTTGGGCAGGATGTGAAAAATAACAGCTGTACTGCTCATGAGGAGGTGTGGTAAAATGGCAATGTTAAAAATATGGAGTGCAAATATTGAAAATTCGCAAACATACAAGCGTGAGTAGGAACTGCGCAATGCACGCTCGTAAAACAGTCATTTTTAGGAATTTTTTCACCAAATTTTCAACATAGCCATTTTAAGACCTCTGCTCATGAACAGTGCCACTGTGATTTTCTTAATGTGTCCCACACATTGATTTCGTACACCGACTGTGCCACTGTGTGCTACATGGGCGGAAACACGTCTTGGGTGAGATTTGAAAAATGATAGTTGTACTACTCATAAGAAGGTGTGGTAAAATGGCAATGTTGAAAATCTGGAGTAGAAATATTGAAAATTCACAATCCTATAAGCGTGCGTAGGAACTGCACAATGCATATTCGTAAAACAGTCATTTTTTTGAATTTTTGCACCAAATTTTTAACATGGGGTTTTTGGGACCCCTTCTCATGAATGATGTCACTGTCATGGCGCTATTCAGGCCCAAAGGGTGATTTCACATTCACTGCGCGAAATCACCCTTCGGGCCCGAATAACGCCAAGGATAGTGACATCAATCATGAGAAGGGTCCCAAAACCCCATGTTGAAAATTTTGCAAAAATTCCAAAAATGGCTGAGATATGCAATAAGTTGAAACCCCTATCTAGCCCATTATACAGCTTACTGGCATTTCTTCAGTTCGCGGTCAGCTTTGAAGAGTGCAGATGTGTTCCCGGTCCACCGAAGATCATCGCGACGAGCTCTGGAAGTAATTATGGGGTGAGAGGGTGTGGGGAGGCTGGGTGCACAGTGGGTGGGTGCGGGTTGTGGGAGGGGGGACTGGGAGATGCGCCGTGGGACCGTCTTCGATTTACAGGGGGAAAAAAAAAAACAGACTATGTGGGACGTTTGCCATGCTGGGGTGGGCTCCCAGCATGGCAGAAGATGGCTGAGGGGCCGAGGAGCCAACGGGATTGGGCACCCCCGCCGCAAACTGCGCGGGAAGCAAGGAGCTGACGGGATTGGGCACACCTGCCAGCAACCACGCCACATTTGCCACGCTGGGTGTGGGCCCCAGCGTGGCAGCAGAATGGCTGGGGCCATGGAGCCAATGGGGGATTGGGTACCCCCATCAGCAAACAATGTTTGCCATGCTGGGGTGGGCTCCCAGCGTGGCACCAAAGCTTTGGGGCGGGTGGCATGACGCGGTGCTCAGTATGACAGCGGTGGTTTTCTTTGAAGTGAAGACCACTGCTGTCATACACAGCTCCCGCACTCATTGGTGCAGGACCACTACGCCTGCTCAAAAGAGCACTGGATTGCAAGGGAGAGGCACACCTCCAAAGTGTGCTACTCTCCCAAAATGTTCCTTGTGCATGCGTGCAAGCGAACGTAAAAAACAACAAAGTTATGAGCCTACACTGAAGTTTGCGAATGCAGACTCATAACTGGTAATTTTCAATGTTTTGACCCCAGATTTTCAACATAGCCATTTCTTCACATAACCTCATGAATGTGACAGCTGTCATTATTCAAATCCAGACCAAAATGTGTTTTCATACCTCTGGCACGAAATTATGTTTTGTCAGGGATTTGAAAACACATCCACGTAGGAAGGCTATGCTGAACATTTGGTGTACAAATACAGCAAAATGCCCAGGTTATGATTGAATGTTATACCATTTCAAAGTTCACTCATAAGTTCACTCATTTTTAATATTTTGACTCCATCGTTTTAACATAGCCATTTTTCCACACCACTTTATAAATGTGACATGTCATTTTTAAAATCCTGGGAGAGATGTCTTTTTGCACCTCTGGTGATTGACATGTTGGCCAATATACTATAAATGCCACATGTCATGTCTATAAGGTGAATCCTAAAACAAGCATCTTCAAAATATGGGGTCAGAATTGCAAAAAACAAATGTTTAACAAGCAACCAACGTTCAGCATTGAAAAATGCTTGTTTTGTACTTGTGGATACATGTTAACTGTCAGTAAGCTTTTGTGATACAGATTTTGCCAATAAAATATGGTTAGCCTTAGCTACTGCAGTCCAGGAATTTTCTACATATGAGTGTGCTACCTCTAGACTGTGGTTATGCCCATTCCTAACCTGTCATGTTGGGCACAAATCTTTCAGTCTTTCCCATCAGATTTTGTCCCATGTCCATTGCAGCACTCAGTACTGACATATTGCACTGTGTCATTCTCACTACAGTGAAACTGTGGATAGAACAGTGTGTTATAGGTGACATTATGGGATGGGAGAAACTATGGCGTAGTGTTTAACAGCACTGAGCTGCAAAATTGGAGCACTGGGTTTGAATCCCAGAACCACCACTTGCATAGAGTCTGATCATAAGCAAATTACTTAACTTCCCTGTTTTCCCTGGAAAAAAGCTTTGGTTTAATGTGCCTATCCTGACCAAAAATGGAATGGTAAAATAAAAATAAATAATGCCACAAACTCACCAATCAGTGTCCAAAAAATTGAAGATATCTGCCAAACTGGGTAGGTGCTTCCTGATTCCAAACAGCAAGATGAGACCTTCCCTTGACTGTTTTCAGAGTATACCAGCATTTCCATCTGTGATGCAACATGTGCTATTGGTGTGGTCTTTTTTCTACCCAGTTTTTAGCTCTGCCATGCATGAGATCATGACAGAGAGGGTCTCTAGACTCGAGGCAGCGTTGGTTACAAGTCAGGAGGAGGTCACAATAAGCAGAGCTGTGCTGGCTGGGAGTCAGATGACATGTTCTCCTACCCAGAGACCACAAAGTCTGACACTGTTACCTCAAAGGTTGCAAGATAGGAGGAGCAACTGGACTACAGTGGGCTTGAAAAGGGAGGGGGTGGTGAGATCCAGTAGGTTGGGGGGGAGTCACACTGTATAATTCCTATGCTGCTCTGGTGGAGCGTGACTACCAAGAAGCACCTGAGGAAGTGGCCAAGGAGGATGTGGGAGCTATCCGAGGAGGAGGCCCCAAAGTGGCTGGAGGAGGACCGTAGAGAAGAAGAAAACAACTTCTGGTTGGGGACTCAATAGTCAGGGGGGGATAGAGTTGGGCTAAGGAAAGGGGGCAGAGAGGGAGGTCAGGTGCCTACCTGGTACCATGGTTTGGAGGAATGGGAAGCATATCCTATGAATCACTAGGACAGTAGGAAGGCAGGGGAACTAGATATCTCTGTCCACCTGGGGGTGAATGATTTGGCTAGGGATGAGGCAGGCATAGTACAAGGGGAGGGTTTAGGGAGCTGGGAAGACATCTTCAGCAGGTAGCACACTCTGTAGCTTTTGCAGAGGTCCTGCCTGTCTATGATAGGCGAAGGTGAGAGAGCTTTGCCAATGCTTTAACTCATGATTGAAAGAATGGTGCTGAGTGGAGGGGTACAGCTACACTGGGGACTGGGGGCCCACCTGGGAGTAGAAAGCAGCAAAATTTAATTTTGCCAGTGAAATTCTGGTAAAATCACGATTGTTGCAGTGCAAAATATTTCACAACATTTGAGCATTCAGCAAAATATTTAGCAGGTGTAAAATGTGGAATTTCTCCCACGAATGGAGGAATTTCACCCATGAGTGGTGAAATTCTGGTGTTCACATGTGAAATTACACATTTCACCAACGGAATTTCGCATTTCGTACACACGAAATATTTCACAAAATGCACAAATTTCACTAAATATTTTGTGTAATGAAATTTGTGAATTTTGCCCATCTCTGCCTGGGAGGATAAGAGCATATACAGGGGTGACAGCCTGCATCAATCCAAGAAGGGGAACCACAGTTCTCAGTTGACAGTTTAAATGTTACTATGATGAGCATTTGAACTAGGCAAGGGGGGATGTGGTAGCAGAAAGAGTGGTGAAAACTGCCACCCCCCACAGGTTGAGGTAGTGTGTTGGGAAATCCCGAGGGGCGAGAGTCCCACCATGAAGCAAGCAAGTCGTGGACATTGGCGAATAGCAAAGGGAAAAGTGATCAGAAAGGTATGAGGAAAAAGGAGCACAAAAAGAAAAGGGGGGAAGCAACAAGCAATGAGCTAACAAAATTTGGAAGGCCAAGTGTGTGAATGTTAGAAGTTTAGGGAATAAGATCAAAAACCTAGAGGCCATCATGGCAGAAACTGACCTGGATATCGTAGCCATTATTGAGTCATGGTGCACTGACAGCCTTGACTCGGACATGTCATACTTGGCTACACCATGTTCAGGAGGGACAGGGTAGGTAAGAAAGACGGGGATGTGGTACTTAATGTAAAGGAAAGCATAAAAGCAACAGAAATACAGGGTATTCAGGGGAGTGCAGAGGTACTCAAGTTAACCCTTGAGTTGGGTAATGGAACCACTATTTGGACAGGTGTGCTCTACAGGCCTCTGGCATGGGGGAGGACTTAGACAAAGAAATGTTGAAAGCAATTAGCAAAATGGCCAAAAAAGTGAGAGGTATTGCTGGTGGAGGACTTTAACCTGCCAGATGTAGATTGAAGCCTCCCTGCAGCAGCTTCAGCTTGGAGCAGGGAAGTTCTGAACTCCCTGCAGGGGGCACTCCTCAGGCAACTAGTCAGTGATTCCCCACATGGCGAGGCAATACTGAACCTGGTGCTTACAAACACAGACAGTGTTGCAGATGTCAAGGTGGGAAACTATCTGGGGACCAGGGATCATCGCACAATGTGATTCAGCTTAAGAACTGCTGCAGAATCCAACCACACAGTGGCAAGAGTCCTGAACTTCAGAGTGGCTGCTCTTACAAAGATGGGTGAGTGCCTCAGGAATTACCTGGCAGGGGAGGAGGACATGGAGAGGGTGGAGGAAAAGTGGGCCAAACTAAAAGAGGGGACAGCAAAAGCAACAAACATCTGGGTCAAGCAGGTAAGCAAAAGTAAGAGAAAGAGGTAACCACTATGGTTCTCAAAAGAGGTAGCAGAAAAGGTAAAGACTAGAAAATAGCATTCAGAAAGCATAAGGGGACCCAGAGGGGGGAGGAGGAGGATAGGGGAAGTGTATCTGGTAAGACATTTGGAGGCAGGCCAAACAGTAAGGAGTGCAAGGTGCAAACTGAGGAAACAATAGCTCAGGAGTATCGAAACGGGACAAGGCATTTTTTAGATATGTTAGCAAGAAAAGGAAATTGAAGGAAGGGATTATATGGTTAAGGACGGGGGTGACTGTACAGATGGATATCAAGAAAAGACAAAAATCTTGAACAAATACTTCTGCTTAGTATTCACAGTAGAAGGGGGGGCCTCCAAAAGGCACCAGGAGCTTTGAGGGGAGGAAAGTTGACATCAGTCCATTTTCTGAGCTGAAAGTCCAGAAAGCACTCACTAACCTGATGTTGGACAATGCTATGGGGCTAGATGGGATACATCCAAGGGTGCTGCGTGGAGCTCAGGGAAACACTGACTGCACCTCTGGCAGACCTATTTAACAGATCACTGGAGAGCAGCATGATCCTGGGGGACTGGAGAAGGACAGATGTAGTCCCACTTCAAAAAAGTGGTAACAGGGAGGAGGTGGGCAATTATAGGCCTCTCAGACAGACATCAGTGGTAGGTAAGTTAATGGAAACACTACTAAAGGAAAGGATTGTGAAATATTTTGTATCCAGGAGATTACTGGATACAAGGCAGCTTGGTTTCACAGAGGAAAGGTTATGCCAAACACATCTGATAGATTTCTTCGACTGGGTGACCAAGGAGATGGATCAGAGCCTCCATGGATTTCAGCAAGGCTTTCAACGCTGTTCCCCATAGGAGACTGATAAGCAAGTTGGAGAGTTTGGGGGTGGGTAATAAGGTGGTAACCTGGGTAAAAAAACTGGCTAGCAGACAGGACACAGAGGGTTCGTAGTAAATGGAATTCACTCTGAGGAAGGGAGAGTGACCAGCTGGGTACCGCAGGTATCAGTTCTTGGACCGGTTCTCTTCAGTCACTTTATAAGTGACATGGTGGGGGAACTGGAAGGAAAGGTCTGGCTCTTTGCAGATGCCACCAAGATCTGCAACAAAGTGGACATTTCATGGGGGGGTGAAAAGGATGGGCAGGGATCTGAAAAAACTAGAGGCATGTTCTAGGGTAAGGCACCTGGGTTTTAATGCAAAAAAGTGCTAAATAATGCACTTGGGCCATAAAAACCCAGGAGCAGAGTACAAAATGGGTAGAGTGACACTGACAAACACCAAACGGGAAAGGGACCTAGGAATAATCATATAGGATTACCTAAAGGTGGCCAGGCAGTGTGACAAGGCAGTCAGAAGGGCAAGTGGGATGTTGAGGTACATAGGAAGGGGTATTGCCAGCAAGAAGAGGGAGGTAGTGCTGCCCCTATATAGATCACTGGTCAGACCTCACTGGGAGTACTGTGTCCAGTTCTGGAGACCATATTTCAAGAAGAACATAGACAGAGTGGAGGCAGTCCAGAGAAGCGCTACCAAAATGGTGCAGGGTCTGCATCAAAAGACCTATGAGGAAAGGCTAAAGGAGCTAAACATGTACACTCAGGAGAAGAGGAGGGAGAGGGGGGGATATGAGAGAGACCTTTACATACCTAATGAGGGTTAATCAGATACAGGAAGGGAGTATTTTGTAGGAAAAAAGGTGCTTTAGAACTAGGAGGCATGCTACGAAGCTGGAATGGGGGTAAATTCAGAAGGGATGTGAAGAAGTACTTCTTCATGGAAAGGGTGGTGGATCCTTGGAACAGCCTTCCAGCAGAGGTAGTGGGAGCAAAAACAGTGGAAGGGTTCACAAATGCCTGGGACATGCACAAGGGAACTGTAGGGGTAAGCAAGGGAAGGGTAGAGAAGGTGCAGTAGGTCAAGCGAGGTCTACAGCAAGACAAAATTAAGCAGATGGGGGGAAAAAATTAATAATATGGGCAGACTGAGTGGACCATGTCACCCTTATCTGTCATCACATTCTATGCTCCTATAGAGATCAAAACCTGCAGATTGAAAGAAAAGGGGATATTTTAAGCCAGCCCATGGCATATCCACTGTATCTTCTATAAATTCCTCCTCCCCCTTATTTATTACTGGGGAAATTTCTGCAAAAACATGGTCATCATCCATTAGATTTCATGTGCCCCTGTAGCTCATTTCCTACTTGAAATCATAATGCTTTGTTGTGACATCACAACCTGTTGCCACAGGACTGACTGTAATGTCACCAGCAGAGTAGTATGACTTCAGATGGGGAATAAGCAATAGGACATGTTGAACTCTCAAGGAACAAAGATCCTCCTTTTCATGCATGTGACTGAAAAAATAATGCAGATAAGAAATACAGAGCTAATGTGACACATAAGAAGAACTGCGCATAAACAGTATTTTTCAAAGTTTTGTTGGAGGCAGCTCTTTAAAGGTCATCCATTGAACCATTGACTGTGGTAAAATTTGAGCCTGCAGTCTCCTGATTTCCAGTGCAGTACTCTAACTCTAGACACCACTGCCTTCTGTATAATGAGCCGTATACAATTCTGGTGCATATTCCATTTCTAAATAGTTCCACTGCAGCCCTTATGACTGTTTTCTAAAATTGGTTCCCTTTTCCTTACATTAAACACTAATTTTGGACATCAAATTCTTTCAGAAACAACATATTTACATCAGAGCATTTCTATATATTCTTTACCCACTTAATGAAGTCTACTGTCTAATGATTTGCAGAATTTAGGGAATTGTGTTAATAAGCTGGACTGCCTTCTCAGATGTCCTATCTCAAGCAGCAGCAGCACAGGCATTTTCAAGTGTAGTTTTCTCCCTGACCACTTTGTCCTATGAAAACTAATAAACTGCGACAGATATTGAATGAAAATCAAGCTCAGTGCTTGTATTTCTGCTTCTATACCGCAATCATTTTACACTGACTAATGACCCAGTCCTTGCGTATGTGATCATAAGTCCATTTTAAAATTTTTTCATATACTGTTTATTTTTACACTGTTAGTGCATCTGACTCTTGTATGGCATACATTAAGAGCCTGCACAGTAACCACCCCTATGTTACAGAGACTCTTATTTAAATTATGTGGAGTTCAGTTATAACTTAAGAAGCAAATCTAACATTCACGTTAAAACACCCATGTTTTAAATCAGAACTGGTAACGAGATCCTTAGCCTACTGTGGTGCAACGTTATGGAACTCCCTGCCACTGGTAACATAAAGCACTGACATACTTGATTTGTTTGTATTAAAAATGTCTTCTAGGGTGATGCCAAAAACACAGGTTTTGGAATAAGCCTGGATCACCAGTGGTCAGACAGGAGGAGGAGGACTCAGCATCCCAAAGGATGTTCACGTCCACCAGGGAGGAGGGTTCCACTGTCTGCCTCAGTACTGAGATCTTAAGGAACATAGGTGGCAATGCGGTTGGAAGGCTGGGAACATTGAGGTCCTTGGTGTACAGGTATGCTCTGCATGCACACAACCCTGACAATATGGCATGCAGCACCCCAGGGGAGAGGGAGAAAACCAGGAGAAAATGGCCCCAGTACCCATGATGATAGACCCTGTTATATACAGGCCCTTTACCCCTCCACCATCATGACTACTGACAACACAAGAAGCTCTGGGGTAAATCCCCTACTCTGTCCCCTCTGGGAGCACTCCAGGATAAAAACAGGAAGGCAGACACAGCTGGAAGGAGTTCTGGTGTGCCTCAAGAGCTGCAGCGGGAGCAAACAGTTAGAGACAAGAAGGGGGCATACATAGAAAGTAAACCAAATTTTTCATAGCACCTACTCAATAAACACCAGTGTAGGTATGTCCAAGAATTAAAAGGCTATGCCTGCAGTGAAATGGGCAAGTGTTACCAGCCACACCCCCTTCCACGAGTTATTTAAGCCAGATTCCTCATCCTCCAGACTCATTCAGAATCAGTTTCGTTGCTGCAGCCGGAAGCTGTGGTAGGGCTCAGCCACCCCACGTTTTCCCTTTGTGATTGTCTGTCACTTTCCCTTTGTGTTTTTGGACTTTGTTTGGTTTCTATCTTCAGCATCTTTTTAGACAAGTATTCTGTTTTTCTATGTTCCTGGCTGCAGCTTGTGCTTCCTTTTTTCTGTCTATTAACTACTCCTACTGCACTCCTGCCCTCATGTAGCTTCTGTGTTTCTTTCTTGTTTTGGTTCTTTAGCTTACCAGTTTCCATGTTATGTCCCACCTTTTGCTGTTTGGCTCGTGCTATCTCAGTCTTTTTAATTTTGCTGTTCATACCAGGCTACTTGCAAACCTCCACTTAGTTCCACTGTATTCTCCTCATTTGCTTTCACCTGTCTTCCTAGTAAGGCAGCCCCTCTCACTTAGCTCTGTCATTTCAATTAGTCTTACTCAGTCTGCTTCAGCATTTACCACCCTAGTGTTAGTGTGTACACAGCTTCCAGACTTTCCTGCTCAGGCTGGGTTTTACCTCTTATTTTGACCTTTGATGTACATTCAAAATATCAGTACCTTTTCAGTTGTATTTTCCATCAGTATCAGTCATTCCATTTGGCAGTCATCATTCAGTTATAATCTTGCCCTCAGGGTTTGCCCCGTGGGTAGATAGCTCTTGCTCCCCATGAAGTCTGCATCTTGAGTGGGGGTCCTTCTCTGTAGGCCACTTGTCTCTTGTGGCACCTCCCATCAGTCCCACTGGGTGGTAAGGTCCACCCTTTTGGGGAAGATTTTAGTAAGGCATCAGATTTGGGTGAAATTATCACTATGGCTGAAGTTAATATTACTGGAATAAATTGGTTAAATTACTGTTCTTGCTCTAGTCTGGGCACACTCCTCCTCAAAACTTGTACTGAACTAAACGTAATCCAACATGTTAAGGATCCCACTAAGGGCCAGAAAATCCTGGACCTAGTACTAGCCTCTGATACTATTACCATCAAGTACTGCATTACATGTCCTTCAATGGCAAATAGTGATCATAAAACTGTAAGGTTTATGGCAAATTATACATACAACCCTAGGAAGAGTTGTACCACAATGTATCTCCTTGATAAAACAGATAAAGAAGGAATCAAAAGCGCTATGAAAGACATTCCATGAGATTATATTTTAAATAACAAAACAGCTGATGAAATGTGGGAAATTATAAAAGATACTATCCACAGCATAGCAAAAGAGACTATACCATTAACTGAAAAAGTAAGAGGGCAAAGAAGCCCCAAGTGGATGAACCGATAAATTAAAAAGCTTATTAAAAAGATAGCTAGGCTATATAAGAAATATATCAAATCTGGCACTAATTCATTACATGAGACTTTCAAAAAAACACAAAAACAATGTAAGGCTAGAATTAGGCAAGCAAAAAGGAATATGGAAATGACTTTAGCTGTAAATGCACACAAATCAAACTACAAACAATTCTATTCATACATAAACGCACTTAAAAAGGTAACTAATGAAGTAGGACCCATTAACCATGATTCAACAGTCATTACGGATAATATACAGATGGCATGTGCATTTAATCAATATTTCTGCAGTGTGTATAAAGTGGGTTGAAATGAAATAAAGATAATACATATACTGAAACTATGATTAATATAACCAAAGAAGAAATTCAGGAGAAAATTCAAAAAATGATACTATTACCATCAAGGACTGCATTAAAATATCCACAGGTTTATTACAGATTATGTTCAACCATCTACTACTTCCATTAAAACTCCTCTTTGAACAATCTATTAACATAGCTGCAGTCACAAAGTACTGGAAACTGGCTCATATTGTGCCTATATTTAAAAAGGAGAAGAGAGAGAGAACTTATGTAGAACTATCGACCAATTAGCCTGACTAGTGTCACCGGAAAGATACTGGAAAGTATAATAAAGGATAGAATATCATCTCTTATGAATGTAATTGACCCCACCCAGCATGGATTCACTAAGGGTAGGCGCTGTACTACAAACGTAATGGTTTTTAATGATCAGAGCAGTAAACATCTGGACAATAACATCCCCTGTGACACAGTTTATTTAGATTTTGCTAAAGCTTTCGATCTAACCCCACACTGGGCCATTGTTGAAAAACTGCACTCTTTAAAAATAGATACATCTTTAACTAATTGGATTGCAGAGTGGCTTACTGATAGAAGACAAAGTGTTATGATAAATGGTCATGTTTCAGAAGAGGGAGGTATTTTGAGTGGTGTGACACAGGGTTCTGTGTTGGGCCCTGTCCTCTTCCATATTTTTATATCAGATATGACACCCCAGCTCCACTGCTGGTCTCTTAAGTATGCGGACGACACAAAAATAGGCACCTCCTGTAGAACTATGGAAAACTCAATTACTTTACAGGATGACCTGAATAAAATAGCATAGTGGGTTACAAAATTGGATATGGTGTTGACCCATGACAAGTGCAAGGTAATGCATTTGGGTCAACTAAATAAAAGGGTTAATTATAATATTATTGGTCACCAACTTGTGAAATCTGATTGTGAAAGAGACTTGGGAGTGATTATAAAGAATGACCTTAGCTCCTCACAGCAAATAACAGAGACCACAAATAAGGCTAATAAAATAGTATGGTCAATTAAAAAATATTCTATCAAGGAAAAGTGAGGTCCTAATGCCATTATACAGATCATATGTACAGCCACATCTATAATACTCAGCACAAATCTGGAACCAGTATAAGGCTGGGGAAAGGCATAGGTTGGAGAGGGTGCAGCACAAGGTCACCAGAATTGTAAAAGGACAACAGGAAACTTCTTATGAAAACAGGCTAAAATCATTACACCTTATGTCGCTCAAAACTCACCGAGTGTGCAAGATCTACTTTTTATGTATGATGTGACGCAGGACCCAGAATTAATGTGCGACCTAGAAATAGGCCACAAGGATACTATCATCAAAACTAGGGGACACCCTTTACAAATAAAGGGAAAATGATTTCGAACCAATGATAGAAAATATTTCTATACAACCAGAATTGTGAATTTATGGAATTTGTTACCACTTAATGTTATATTAACAAAAAGTAAAAGTGAATTCAGAACAGGGTTGGATTAATATATACTAGTGGAAGGAGTCCTGAGGTATTTCTAATAGGGATGGAGCATTTATGGGCGAATAGCCTTTGGCTCAGGTGCAGTTTGTGAGGGACGGATGAGATTATGGCATCATCAGATGAGATGGTATCTGTGATCTTGTTAGTACTTCAATTAGTAGTAGTTGTACAGTACTGGTAGGAGGACTGGGAAACAAACCAATCCACTGTGGGTGAGGGGGGATGGGAACATACCCCCCAATCTTCTTCATTTCCATCAGTGCCCAAGACATGAAATCTCATCTGCCATTTTTATTTCATCCCTCAGAAACTGTGCTCGCTCCTCAGCTTTACAGACCTTCAGGCAGTGGCACCTCAAGGTGTAACATTTAAGACTTCAGCTGCAACATGGTGAAGCCCTAAACTCACAGGGGTTCCTTTAGCTGAGCAAACCACTTCATTAGCACCTCTGAAAGCTATTCTCCCTGCATCTGCCACAGGTCCACCTAGCAGGGCTGCAGCTATGAATCCTGGGGCCCCGGACAAGTCACTTGGAATGGGCCCCCATTTCCCAAACCAGCTAATGACAGAGGTAATGCCAGCTCCTCAGGAGGGCCCCTCCTGAGCTCGTTGCCCCAGACAACTTCCCCACTTACCCCTCCATTACTGCGGCCCTGCCACCTAGCCTCATTCTGTATACCGTTCCATTCGTCTTCCTTCAAGGTTAGGCCTCCTCATGGTGTCAAGGCTGAGTAATAGCCTTTCAGCAGTTGCTGCTTTCCTCATTCTACATATTGAAATCTGGGGAAACGGAGGGAGGCATAAAAGGCAGTAAGGAATGCAAAAGCGCAAGCTGAAGAAAGAATAATCCAGACAGTATCAAAGGGGGACAAGATATTTTTCAGGTATATCAGCAAGAAAAGGAAGACCAAGGGAGGGATGGCACGAATAATAAAGGAGGCAGGTGACTGTACTGAAGAGGACCAAGAAAAGGCAAGTATCCTAAATATTTCTGATCAGTATTCACTACTGAGGGGGAAGGGGAGGGACAAGAAATTATCACCAAGAGATTGGGGGGGAAGAATGGACACCAGTCCCTTTTCTGAGGATAGGGTCAGGAAAGCACTCGCTTATCTGAGGGTGAACCAAGCCATGGGGGCCAAATGGGGTGCATCCAAGAGTGTTAAAGGAATTCAGGGAGGTGCTAGCTGCATCCCTGACAGACTTGTTTAACAGTTCACTAGAGACCGGCATTGTCCCGGAGGACTGGAGAAGGGCAGATGTAGTTCTTTCACAAATGTGGTAGCAAGAGGGAGGCAGGAAATTGCAGGCCTGTCAGCCTGATATCTGCAGTAGGGAAATCAATGGAAAGACTATTAAAAGAAAGAATCGTGGAACACCTTGAATCATGGCTTTATGGAGAGGAGGCCATGCCAAACAAATCTGATAGGTTTTTTTGACTGAGTAACCAGGGTGTTGGCTCGGGGGGGGACTGGTAGTTGCCCACTTGGACTTCAGCAAGGCTTTTGACACCATTTCACATTGGAGGCTGGTAAACAAGTTGGGTAGCATGGGAGTGGGCAATAAGGTGGTAACCTGGTAAGAAACTGGTTAGGGAATAAGAGGCAGAAGGTGGTGATGAATGGAGTTTGCTCTGAGAAAGGAAGAGTGACCAGTGGGGTACCGATGGGGATGGTACTGGGCTCAGTCCTCTTTAATGTCTTGATTAGCGACATAGCAGAAGAACTGGAAGGGAAGGTCTGGCTCTTTGCAGATGACACCAAGATTTATTTTTTGTTATAATTAGTTACCAGTAGCATAAAGAAGTTATTTTCCCCTTGGCACCTCTAAGGGTGGAACCCTCCTCAAGAGGGTTCCTTTGTCTTCATGGCACCCAAACAAGGTGGCATTCACTCATGAGACAGAGAGTGCAAACAGCCAAAGTATCCACATATGACAGTCAAACAACTAATTCATTCAACTACCTTCAGACTTTTAACAATGCTGCACAAGCCTAACTCATCACTTAGGCTGTGTAAGCCAACTGAATTAAAAACTATGCCTGTAGTTCAATGGGTGGAAGTTAATGGCCACACCCCCTTTCATGCACTATTTAGGCCAGCTTCCTCCAGCTCATTTTGGAGCACTGTTTCTTTTTCCCACCATCCTCCCCTCCTCATCCAGTGGCCCACCTCTCTCCTTGGAGTTCCTTTCTAAGGTACCTTTAGCCTAAAGGAATGATGTTCCTGTGGCACCTCAAAGGATGGAAACCTCTTCAACAGGGTTCCTTCACCTTCACGGTACCATGCCAGAGTGGTAGTCCCTCATGGGACAGAAAGTGCGAACAGCCATTTACAGTATAACAGTCAGACAACTCATTCAGTTAACTTGTATAACAAACAACTCATTCAGTTAACTACCTCCAGACTATCAACAATGTTGCATAAGCATAACTCCTCACTTAGGTTGTGTACACCCACTGAAACATATTTCATGAACCACATATACTACATCGTCTGGTAAAATTGTATGTATTTTTGTACTAGTCTATGACTTATCCTATGTATGATTGTGTTTTGTAATAGACGGCTAGTCGGTTTTTCCCCACAGGGAATCAGAGATATCAAAAACTCATGATATTATCAGTCTGACACCAGAAAGTCACAATGCCATTATAGTATATAGCAGAGCATTGTTCTGTATAGAATTCCACCCCTTTCAAAATGCCGTTGTACCACAGTTCAAAGGTCATGGAATGTGATTGTACCCTTCTGTGCTACAACAGCATTCTGAAACCTCTAGAGACTGCACAAGTGATTGTCATTCTGAAATCAATAGAACCATAATGCATGCATTTCACATAATACTATACACTATAAAAATACAGGATGAGCAACTTTATGCACAACCAGTGTGTTCTGTCACCTCGGGCTTCTGAGTCCCATGAACCTCTGAAGCTTTGCTCTTGAGGTCAGAGGGAGTCAGAACCCCTCTGTGGCAGAACACACTGGATGTGCATAAGTGTCCATCTGGTATTCTCTATGTTCTGGCATCAGAACAATGGTATTTCAGCTGTGAAACTAAATAAAGAGCAGGACCCTAACAAATGATGAGCCAATGCTGAACTGGAGTTTAGGGAAACTGCTGAAAACTGGCACTTTTGACAATGGTAAGAGGGTTCCAAAGGGGTTGTATTTCCTCTCAATATATTGGCACTTCAATATCATGATGTCATTTTTTTCAGGGATGATTCATGAGCTTGAGCAAGCCACATGACCTGCAGCCAATCAATGATGAAATTGTGAGCTCCTCGTGTTGTACATGCCTTGATCCCATTTCCAGCTCTCTATCAGCTGATAAATTCATTATTACTGAGACTACTGCCAATCTATGAAACAAAGAGTGATTTTTGCCTAAAAATACCTCTAAATTATCAGAGAAAGATTTATTTTTGTTATAATTAGTTAGCAGTAGTTTAACTGTAGTTTCAGCCATGTGAAAGAGAGGAAATCCCATATTGCATTCATTTCCTTTCAGTGAAAAAGGGAGTCCTGCAGCACTGGTTTGACCAAGCCCCTATTTCTTATCCAGAATGGTTGCAAGAGCTCCTGTTTGACCTTAGGGTGGAGTGAATGATTCCCAGCCTTCGCCACAAACTTCCCCTTTTTGAAAAGAGGTGGAGTAGATTATATGCATTCTATACTATTTATGTTGTTATTTCTTCTACTTTGCTATGCCTGGGTTGCAGAATGATCTGGTGTCAGGTCAGTGTGTTTCTGAGGCAGTTCTGCTTAGTTTTATTTGTTAAGTATTGTTACCTGGATTTTCTTTTCTTTCCTTTTTTTTTTTTTTTTTTTACAGTTGCTCCACTGGGGGGTTCGGGGTGGAGGGGTGGGGTTTCGAAGGGATTGCTCTGTTGTTCTGTCTGTTACTTTTCACCTCATGTTGTACTTGCTTATTGTTCAATAAAGTTTATTAAATTTAAAAAAAACTATTGTTTCAGCCAGACAAGCACACCTGTAATGTGTGTGCCACTGCTGAGGACAGTTGAAGAGGAGTACAGAGTGTAGTATTTCCTTTCAGCTGAATGATTACTGCTGTTGCCTATGATGCCAGATATACAAATATTGACCCATGGGTCTGGCACTTAAATGTGTAAGTCTGTAATTCAGTTTACAGAACAGCCCTCCCCCCCCCTCATTATGCTTGGGGTCTTCGTTACTCTGATGTTTCGTTAGCCTGCAGGACTAGCCCCTTGGACACCTCCATGGGGAAAAGGGTGAGCCAATGTTGAATCTGTATTCAGTGAATGTTGAACTTCATGGGTCAACTTAGATCACTTTGACCTTTGGCCCTATTATTAGCAAATAACGTGCTAATCCTTCCTTGGTGGTGAGGGCTAGTTCTATGGATACCCCTTCCCCACCCCAGTCATTCTCTACCCTCTTTCCAGACATTTGTTTTATTAAAAAAAATTCAGCTACTGGCACTTTGCAAGATACTGACTGAGTATTTTTAAAATCTGAATAAAGGAGAAGGGATGGATGAAAGAAAATAGGATTGACTTGAGTAGGTAAGGGGTTGTGAATTAGTGTCTCTTAGCCTTATTGTTAGCCTGTTGGACCTCCATACCAAGGACCCAAAGTGTCTTTGGCTAAAGAGTGTCAAAACTGAACCTAGAGACAAAAGGGGTTTGAATCAAAGCCAAACAGAAGTTGCCACGTGTTACATTGATGCACCCTTAAGAGGAGGAACCTACAAGAGTGTGGACACCATCATCACTGACCTGTGCCTCATGACTCCTTCAGGGTCATCATCCAGATTTAGTGCTCGTGCACCTCATAAAGAGAGAAGTCCTTGTGAATGTGGGCTTCTCTGTCACAGGGCTACTGTATATGCAGTGACCTCTTTGTGAGGTTGATAGTTTCCTGTGCAAGATGGAAAGAGGTGTCTGACATACAGTAGCTCACTACCAATCCAGTGCAGTGGGTAGCAGGCGCTAGTTTGGGTATAGATACTCACTTCAGGATGGTGCCTTCTTCTCCTTGGGGTCCATGCGCACCTCCAAAGAGGGTAATCCTTATGATTGTGGATTTCTTTGTCATGGGGTTGTGATTTCTGGCCCTTTTGTGAGAGTGGAAGCAGGACTAGAGGTGGAAGAATTCCTTTAGCATCTGAGCAAGCAGCTAAAAGGCAGAGTCCTTGGGAGTCTGGACTTCTTTGCTACAGGGACATGCCCTGTGGCACCACATAATACTGGAAGTCTCTCATATGAGACAGGAAGAGGCCATTTACCTGTTCAGAAGATAGCCCTTATATTCTGAAACCGTGTGTTGTGTTTACATTTTTTAACTTATTTACAGTAGTTGCAAAATTAGAATATTCCTGTGCCTGGAGAAATGGTGACCTTAGGCCTTGGGCTCCAGAAGGTTCCTCATCAGGGGAAGGGGTTCATCTGCTCTATTGCCAAAGGCCAAATATAGTAAATAATTTAATAGTTAATAATTTCACTATGTGTTGAGGCTAAACAGTGGCACTGCACTCTTATTGGTCATAGCATACTTTGTGGCTGCATCCCTCACCCCCACTGAGTGGTACTTAAACTGTGTATGCCAAAGAGTTCATGTTGCAACATCATCCTTTCCTCTTCTTCTTCTGGTTGCTCCTCTCTTCTTTATAGGATCTGTGAGACCTTCTTCACTAAAGTAACTTGGGTCTTTAGGGGCATCATCATTGCAGCACCTCTAGGGTGGATATGGGTGTAACCCCCTCAAGAAAGTGCCTGTATATTCATGGTAACCTTAAAGTGTCCCACTCTATGAATGTCCATGTTTTTATGGACAAACAAGGTCGTCCATGGATATCCATGGTCATCCCTGCTCTGTCCATGACTTTTGTCCTTCCGTGGCTTGTCTAGGGTTACCACATTGGGACTGCAAAAAACTGGCCATCTGCTCCCTGCTTGCCCTCTGACCCCACCACTACCACAGCCAGTCCACCACCACCATCACCACACCATGGATATGGGTGCCAATTGTCAACTTATGAAATTTAGTTTTAAATGCCATATGGTGCACCTCGCAACACTAACCTCGCACTGAAGCATCTCCTCACTCTCTCTCCTTCCACTACTGTCACAGATCAAAGAGCCATGGGTGCCCAGCCAAATGAGTGCACTTGCATTGTTTCGGCATGGCACACAGGTGCAGAAGTGCATAAATGCATTCTCAGGCTCAGCATCTTCTTTGCTTTGTAGCAGCAGGCCGGTAATATGCTGCAGATCTATCCAAAATGCCTACATCAGTGACATAGGGGAAAAAACCTGCAGATTAAACTGTTTCACCAGCAAGTCCATAGAAAAACTGGCATGCTAGTTGAAAACTGGCCAGCTGACAACCCTAGTGTCCATACACAAGAATGAACCATGATTAATAGACTTGCACAAATGCCTAGAGAAATGACACAATCACCCTTGTATTGTTATGAATTATTTGTGCATTTTCTCTGGGTCCCTCTTGAAAACTGGCATTTTTCCTCTTACATTCTTACCATTATTAAATATAAAATATAATATATAAAAATTTGACTGGGTATTGCAGTTGCTGAATTATTACAGGCTTGTATATGAGGAGATTTTCTGTGTAGTTACTAACTTCAAAGATTAATGTGGTCACAGTTTGTAATCCCTAACAAGACCCAGTGGCTTAACTGCAGGTCTTCTACTTGGACCCTTCCAAAGCAAGCACAGTACTGCCCAGGGGTTCCGTCTTCCCTTTGTCCTAAATAACTACAGTGGAACCCATCAGGATGCAACACAATGGGGTGCTCAGAATCTGTTGATTCCACTCCATCTTGTATGTGTCAGATAACTGTGTCTGATTCCATGCCAACACTGCCTAATGTATCGGAGTCAGAATCAGAATCAGATTTGGAAGTTTGGATTCCTCATCTGACTTCACATCTAACAGTTAACAACCCCCCCACCCATCCAGTAAAATGCCTGTTGAGGGCCTGGAGAAAAGCCCTCTCCAACCCTAGATCTGGCTCTGCACATGTGGAGTCTTCTGCACATCCCCAGCCAGCAATGCATACCCTGTAGGGTCATGTTCTGACCTGAAATGTGCCACTATGCGTGCAGCAGAGTCAGGGGTGGACATGGGGTGGGTACATGCATATGCATGATTCACATCTGACTTTCCACACCTAGGACACAGTACAAATCATGGCCACTTTACATGAGGGTACCCAGGTGCTCTATGTATCAGGCTGAGGATATCCCAGAAGTTTAGCAACTGTCACATCACTATTCAGAAGGGGGAGGGGGGACTGACACTGCCTCCAACTTGGAGACTCCTCAGCCTGATACCTATGGCACCCTACAGATGGGGATGGGACCTGCTGATTGGACCACAGCAGCAAGCAAAGTAACTGAGCAAAGAAAGAGAACTTAAGATAAGGGAAGGGCGGGGAGACTAGAGTGAGAGAGGGCTTTTCTCCAGGCAACGAGGGTCTCCTCTCTGTGTTCCTTCTTAATTTTACAGGGTTGGGGGAGGTTGCAAAATTAAGGCTAGACATTACTTGGATGCAGAATGGAATCAGATTTGAACTGCGATTCCGCATTGGACCAGGTTTTTAGAATTCAGATATTCAGTCTTAAATACTGAAATTCCAAACACCAAAAAAATTCTTAGACTCTGATAAATCTGATTCCATTCTTTGGATTCCAAGCAAACCTACAATGTGGTATACAGAAGTCCTCCAAGAACTGCCTTATCTCTGAAGAAAAACAAAGGTTTTTGGTAAAAAACACTGTATGTAGTACAGTGCCACCAGCTCTCCACGCCAGCTTCCAGGGCTAAGGGGCACCAACAGACAGTGCTGATAAGGCTCTGGGAATTTCTGGGGAGAACCAAGGAGGACTTATGCTGAGGATGGATGGCCATTTCCTCTGGGTACCTCTTGTGTAAAGTAGCCTTATAAAATGGGCAAAGGATTTCAAGCAATCTGATTGGTTGTTAGCCATGCATTAGATGTCTCTAATGCACAGCTAAAACTAGAACCCCCATTTAGAATACACAGGCCCATTTTATAAGCGCAATAAGGCACTCCGGGGATGTGCATTAGACAGTTCTAATGCACAGCTAGGAGACTGGACACACTCGGCCTGTGGCCTCGTGCCTCACTACGTCCCCCTAGCCATGCATTAGAACTGTCTAATGCACACCCCATCATGTCTTATTGCTTACATGATCCACACCCTGTCTCAGGTGTGGAAGTCAGAAGTGAATTGTGCACATGCATGTCCCCCACCCCTTGCCCACAACAACCCCACTGCATGCATAGTGGGAGATGCTTTGGTGCCTGTGGATGAGCAGAAGCCTCCACATGTGCAGAGTCAGATCTCTGTGCACTCACAGCCAGCTACACACCCCTAAGCAGCTTCACAAGGTACCCTCTGCCTTTTATGGATCAGGCCTGCAGAGTGAAAAGGGATACATTTTTTTATCGACAGCTCTGTTCAAGGCAAGAACATGATGGGCCTCTGATTTATCTTCCCTTATTTTGCATGTTCCTCTGTATGTCTTTTTGCATGCTTATATGTTCATTTATATATTTCTATGAAAACCAGAGCAGTTGTCATAGCCGTAAGAGTGTCTCCTCCTGTGGTTTTAGGTAAGAGAACTGCAAGGGTGAGTGCAGATTCTGGCACCCAAGGACACAAGTTATGACACTCTAAACAGTGGAAAGTGTTCCTCTGGTGTCTATATAAATATTAGGGATGCACAGATACCAGATTTCTACTGGATATCGGATTTCGGATATTTCTCTTTGCCAACCGGATCGGGTCGGATATTGACATTAATATCAGTGGCAATGATTCGTTATGACTGCCCATGAATTTTAACTATTTTGGCCTTACTAGAGTAATAAAGAGCTTATTTTGTCACCCAGTGCTGTCTCCTATCTTTATTTATAATTTTTTTTCGCATGTCAGCAGGAAGGACTGTAAGGTAAGGGCTGTCAGCAATTTTATAATCCTTCCACATTGCATGCAGGACACTATCTGACCCGTTTTTTTTTTTAAAGCTATCCTGCCGGGTCGGATATCTCAGAAATGCCAACTATCTGGTCGGATCCGGATATCGGGTCGGAGATCTGTGCATCCCTTATAAATTTATCCTGGATCATCAAACCCATAATAAGAAAAAAGCTTAAAAAACAACTGCAGTATTCCTAAAAATAAACAAAACGAACACCTCCCATTCAAAAGTGGAACATTCCACATTGCCACCCTTTTATCTGAGGCACTCTAATGGTTATAACAGGTCTTCATATGCAGGCAAATGCCTAGTGCTGATTGGTTTAATCAGTGTGCCGCTGTCATATTCCTGCCCATCCTCCCCAGCCACTTCCCACCCTAAGGTAGTCGTTATGTTATAGGTGAACATCAGGAACAAAAATCAGTCTACTTTTTCACCCCCAAAATTTTTCATATTTGCTCTGCTCCAATCGCCCCTACTGGCTTGATCTACTTGGCCAGCTCCTACCAAAAAAAACGTACTCAGACCTGGCAAATCTGTCCTGTCAATCACGCTCCCTACTGGCTTGATCTACTTGGCACCTCCTAACCATTAGTTCTCTCACCTCACTACCTAGTGTAGCTGAGCCAGTAAAACATAATAAAGTTCTGCAGCTCTGTTCGGTCAGCTCCCCTAAATCTCTTGCCGAAACAACCCTAATCACTCATGACCTGGGAACCCCTACCAGGAGGCTGTTCTTATTAATAATATCTTTCACCACAGGAATCTGCCTTAGTTACACTATAACTTGTATCAACTGGCTTTGTATGCGCCTCTCGTTCCCCCTGCTTTGGCACCACCCCTATACCCCACACACTGTTTCCCCTCCTCCCTGCCCAACTTGTTTTTAGGAGCACACAGTTATTTTACTTAATTTGCTTCCAGGCTAAATGTTTCCTCTCTTACTACTTTCTCACAAACCCTCTGCCACCACTTCCTGTCTCCCCTTTCCTCTCCTCAACCACTCAAAATGTCCCTAGTCCCTCTTTACATTGGTCTGCTCTCCCTGTTACCTATACTGCCACCCCACTCACTCCCCCCTCTCCAAATTTTCTCTTCTTTACTCCCCTATCCTCTTCTTACTCACCCTCAACCCTCTAACCCACCTTCCCCACTCCATCCCTTTTCTCAGCCTGTCATTCACCCTGAGGTGTTGAGCTCCCCCATCCTCAACCTATAAGCCATCTGTCACATCTGTAGCCCATATGCTCCCTTCCATCACCCCTCCTCTACACCATGCTGTCTAGGATGAAAAAATACTCCCTTCTCCCATTACTATTATTTTTACTGCTTCTCTCGGGTGACATAGAACTTAACCCTGGTCCGTCCTCCCAGTCCTCACCCCCAGATCTTCCAAAATCTTAAAATCTTCCACTGCAATGCCAGGAGTCTTCTTCTCAAACTAGAGCCCTAAAAGTCTACACAACCCAA
Organism: Neoceratodus forsteri; assembly: GCA_016271365.2. NCBI lineage: Eukaryota > Metazoa > Chordata > Ceratodontiformes > Ceratodontidae > Neoceratodus > Neoceratodus forsteri. Next base: position 13,267,615 of record CM028133.1, read on the forward strand.
CACATCCCTGATATATTAAGCATATCCGAAATCTGGCTGTCCTCCAAAGTCTCTGACTCACACCTTGCTCTCCCAGACTACAACCTCTTCTGCCAGAACAGGGGCAAACATGGCAGTGGGGTAGCCCTTTATCTTCATAAATCCCTCTCTTGCACCATCTCCCTCAGTGAAGTCCACCTCTCCTCTTGTGAGCTAATTATAGCTAAGTTGGACATTCCTGCCACTTGGCACGGGGTCATAATGTCGCAAGACATTATGGGCCAGATTTTCAAAGGCATTAGACTGACGCAAGGTGCTTGCATCGAACAGGTCTGACACAAGAGGCACCTTGCTCCAAGGGCTGCGCCAAGTGCTATTTTCAAAGGCAGCCTGCATCACCCAGCAGGCTGCCTGCACCAAAGTGTGCCAGCACCTGCCTTGCGCCATGAAAGTGGCTGCTGCATGGCGCTAGGGGGCTTGCAGCAGACCCAGACTGCCACAGCCCTCAGATCCGGAATTTCAAAGACCTCCCCAGGAACTAAGTGCCAAGTACCCTTAGACCAGCGAAGGGCTGGTCTAACAGTACTTAGACAGCTCCTGGGAGGGTTGTCTGGTATCTGCCACTGTGTGGCCTGCCCAATCCAGCCATGATGGGTGCTCCCTGGAGATCCAGTGGCCCCCCCACCCTGACTGTCCATGTGCTGGATGTAATCCCCCTGGTGCCCCGGTGCCCCCCCCCCACTTGGCACATAGTGCCCACAACCTGCACCCCCCCCATCCATACCCCCAGTTGGGGACTGGCACAGCCCTCCCACCCCACCATGGCTGGCTGCTGAATTAACTGTCAGTGTACGTACTATATACAGTACATGCACTGACAGTGCATTCAGCAGCTGGCTGTGGAGGGGTGAGAAGGGCTGTGCCAGTCGCCATATCAGGGGGGCCGGGGGAGGCATGGTGGTGTGAGGGGGGGCTCTAGCCTGCATCATGTCCCCATCTGTGGGTGCCGCAGACACCCTGCTGCTGTTGTGGCATTCCAGGTGAGTGTGCCATCCATTTGGCATAGCCCCACCTTTGCTACATGCTGCTGGACTTTGACACCGGGACCCAGTGGAATAGAAATTCAGGTGCAGAGTCCCAGATGCAACTGCACTCGGCACAAGCTGCCATTGTCGCAGCTTGCGCAAGGCTTTGAAAATCCGGCCCAATGTCTCATGGCAAAATCACGCTGCCAATACAGCGGGATTTCTCCCATGAGGCATAAGTCTTTTTCTGTGGGGGTTTGCCCCAACCCCCACTCAAAGACTTTAAACCTGAGGGGGTTTAACTCAGTGAGCACACAAAAGTGTGAAAAATTAAAGATTCTGGGACCGAATCAAACCCAGTCCCAGACGAGCACCTGGTTCCTGCTGCTGTGGCTCAGTCCTGTGAGCCACGGCAGCTGCTCGGCAGAACTACTCCCAGCAGAGGGGTCATATCCTCTGCCTGAGAGCAATGGTGCAATACCATGTACAGCAGCATAATGTGGGTATTGCACCAGTAGCAGTTATGGACTACGCTAGCCGCTTAGCCATAATGTCGACGCTATTAGGCGTGCAACATTATGACCCGGTAGGCTGACACTCTACCCTTATATATAGGGGTTATATAGGCCTCTCCTAGACTCTCACCAGCCTTCCTGGATACCCGCGTCTCCTCCATTGCATCACATGCTACCTCTGGCAAACTGATCCTACTCAGGGATTTTAATTTAAACTGGCTCGCCCCATTCTCCAAACTCACTGTACATAACACTGAACTACTAAACCTCACACAGCTCATAAATGAGCCAACCCACCTAAACCCCCTCTCCCCTAACCATTCCCTATTGAATTGGGTGCTCTCCTCCCACCCCCACTGCATTATTGCCAAAGACACCCTCCCAGACATTTTCAGTGACCACTGCATTACCTACTGCATCAGGAAGATGAGTCCCTCCCTTTCTATCCCTAAGTACATATTGCTTCATTCCTTCAGGGCACTTGATACTAACGCCCTCCTACGAGACCTCTTCTCCACTGAATGGTCCCCCCCTTTCCTCCACAAATGACATTGACTCTGCCCTCAACACCTTTATATCTAAGCTCACCAGAGCCTGGAATGCTCATGCACCCCTAAGGAAGGCGAGAGTCAAATGTATCCACCACCCCTGGGTCAACGCCAACCTAACTGCCCAGTGCAAAATAAGCGATCAAGCATGGGCCACCTAAAAGTCTTCCCTGACCCAGGCTGACCTTCAGGTGTATAGATCTCACAGAAATAAATGTACAAAGGCAGTCCATTCAGCTAACGCAGACTACTTCAAGGATCTACGCCATTCAAATCAGGACTCCACCTCTAATTTCTGCAAGACCATCCACTCTCTTATTGCCCCCCCAGTCCACCACCCCCATCCTCTAAATTGATGGTTCCCTTGTCTCTGACCCTACGTCAGTAGCTGATGCACTAAACAAGTTCTTTACCATGTATGCTCTACCTGACTCCAACTCAGCTACTGCCCACTCCCACCATACTGCTCCACAGTCTCAAAGTGGTTACCACTTCCCCCTATCTCCCAACAAGAGGCTTACCATGCACTGCAGCCCCTAAACACTGCCAAAACTAGTCCAGATGGCATTGACCCCAAGCTCCATCAGATCTCTGCCCCTGCCATTGTCCTGCCATTTACACATCTGCTAAACTTCTCCCTCTCCTCAGGCACTGTCCCTTCAGCCTGGAAACTGGCTAAGGTCCTGCCTCTCCATAAAGGAGGTGAATCTTCCTGCTCCAGAAACTACCGTCCCATCTCCCTCCTCCCCTCCCTTGCCAAACTTCAGGAGTCCTTAGTCCTTACTAGGATTACTGACTTCCTCACTGACTCCAGCACTCTCTCACCGGTCCAAGCCAGTTTTAGGAAGCATCATTCCACCACCTCCTCCTCCCCGCTACATATCACAGATTCTATTCTCTCAGGCATGGACCTGGGTCACATTACTGTAGCGATCTTCATTGATCTAGCAAAAACATGTGACTCAGTGTCCCAGTCCCTCCTGTTAAACAAGCACCACTCTGTCAACCTTGCAGCACCTACAGTAAGTTGGTTCAGCTCCTACCTCATGAACAGGTGTCATTCAGTTCTGGTGGGCTCCACCCAATCAACTCTCCTCCCTATCCTCACTGGGGTCCCAGAGGGCTCCATCTTGGGCCCCATATTGTTCTCCCTATTCACTAACAACCTCCCCTCAGTCTGCTTGCATGCACACATCCACATGTATGCTGATGACATGATCATCTACTTCTCCAGCCCCTCTACCCCCAACGTTGAGGCCCCCCCTTCAGTGGGACTTTAATAATGTATTAAACTGATTCCAGGCAAACCAACTGAAGGTAAGTACAAAAAAAATGTTCTCTATGACCTTTAGTTCAAGACACAAGCTCTCTACAATCTCGTCCACTCCTGTTTTTACCACCCCTGACGTCTCTCCCCTTGAAGCTGTCACTGCCTATAAATACTTGAGGGTCTGGCTAGATAACAAGTTGGATTTTTCTACACGTATTGACTCCCTGCACTTAAAACTCCATCCAAAACTTAGGGTCATGTACCGCAACAAAGACTGCCTCCCTCCCCATGTGCATCAGGAATTAGTCACCAAAACAATTCTCCCTGTGCTCAACTACGCAAATATTGTATATGACACTGCACCAGCATCATCCCTCACCAAACTAGACTCCCTTCTAAATGCTTTCTGCTGTTCTGCCACAAATCCTCCCCCCTTCTGGACCCACCACTGCTCCGTCTACTCTTCCCTGTCCTTCCTGCCCCTCTCGCTCGGCCGACTGGCCCACTTCCTCTCTTTCATGTTCAGGTCTGGTTTGGGAAACTTCCCTCCTACCTCACCTCACTTGTCTCCCCAGCCAGACCCTCCTCCTACCCTCTCTGCACAAGGGCAGCCTGTTCCTTCTCCCTCCCCCATCCTCACGCCTTATCTGGCCAATCTGCTTTCTCATTCCGTCCACCATCTCCTGTCCCTCTGGAACAATCTCGCTCAGAGCTGCCCACAAGCCACTTCACTCCCAGTTTTCAAACGCATGCTTAAAGCTACTCCTACCCCTCCATGCTTCTGCCCTTAGTTGCCCCCTAGACCTGTTTCTGACAAACCATGCTCTGACCTTATGCTATCTCAAACGTTACACGAATGTTTATAAATCCTGGTGTTTGTTTTGTTAGTCTTAAAATTGCTGCTAAATTGTTTCTATGATACCCAATGTCAGATTTTTCTCTGCAATGCTTTAATTTGTTCTGCTATTCAAATTGTTCAATTTTTTCTTTGTATTGTCTCTAATTTACCCTTCTGCCACGGGTCACACCAAGAAATAAGCCTTAGTTCAATGTGCCTTTTCCAGTAAACAAAGTTTAAATAAATAAAACATGTTCATAAGTATGCTTGTATGCATGTCCAGTTGTTCAACTACCATATGTTCATGCGTCTGTTCCTAGCTTTACAAGTTCGTATTCATGTTGGTATGATTATACTGGAGACGGTTCAGGCTACCATACGGACATTTGTAGGATAATAACCAATAACTACAGTAGGTGAAAATTTGTACACATTGTAGACAAAAATATACTGTATCCCCCATCTGAAAGTGTCACAAAAATCTTTGGAAATTTCTATTCTGCCACAAAGTGAAACTACGCAGACATTTGGAGGGCACTTTTTATGTTGCTCCCACTTTGATTAATTCATTTTCAGGAAAACTGTGCCCTTTATGTGTATGTCAACTGTTTTTTCAGGAGGACACAGTAAAGGAAAGGGCATGTGTAAAAATGAAACTGGGAAAAGAACAGAACCCAACCATTTCATAAAAGCTAGGAAAGTGTACTTTTTTCTTTTGTGGTTTAGTCATAAATATCACTCCCTAGACAAATGCTAGGTGGAGATCTGAAAAGCTGTTTTAATATGATTACTATGGACTGGCCCAGTGGCGCTGAGGGTTGAGGCACTGGACACCACACCTTGTGCCATGCCGGGTACCCAGGTTCGGGAGCAAGCTAGGGTGCTGGTGGTCTGCAGAGGATGGTTTGGATTGAGTGCCTGCAGGGCTGCTCTTCTCTCCCGGTGGGAGGGTTCTAGAGATGTCCAGTTCCCCGGTGGCTCCTGGTGAAGACTAGGGGTGCTGCAGAGTGCTGGACTGCACGCAGACAGCATGGACCGACGTAGGCAGGGTTTGGATTGAGCACCCACAGGGCTGCTCTCCTCTCCTGGTGGGAGGGTTCTAGGGATGTCTGGTGCCCCAGTGGCTCCTGGTGAAGACCAGGGGTGCTGCAGAGCACTGGATTGCACGCAGACAGCATGGACCGATGTAGGCAGGGCTGCTGTGTGCCGTAAGGTTGGGATGTGCACCATGCATGGGGGGGGGAGGGACCATACAAGGGGAAAAAGACCCTCCAACCAGATAGGCGTTGGCTTCTCCAGTGCCGCCATCACATGCCCAATGCTGGTCCCCCGCCACTGCCCCTTCAATCTCCGCAGGGCTGTAGCCCCCCATGTCCCGGGAAATCATACCGAATTTGAAGATGGTGGGGAGCAGGTGGTAGAGTGGTATAGGTGAGAGAGGTAGCCTGAGAGAGTTCCAATCTGGAAGGGGAGAAAGAGAATTGACAAATAAAAAAAAAATATATGATTACTATGTGAGAATGAAAGCTCAAAAAATATTTTTGTTAGAGGCTAATTTATGTCCACCAAAAATATACTCGTATTGTGAGCTCTGCTTTGAAAAAAATGTAAAACTGTTTTCCTTTCTTACAGTAAAAATGCAAGTAATTATCCACCCAGAGCGTTACTTGGCAGATTAATATCCAAGCTTGGTTAAAGGGGTGGTCATTTCTTGTCTGAAAATGCTTAGTTATCAGCCATTGCTGCTTATTCAATTTTGATCTAAGTCCAACATTTGAAATGAAATTTCTAAAAGAAGAAAAATCTGGAAAATCAACAGCCATCCCACCCAACCCCCAAATTTCAACAATTTGTAAAATACATAAGGCCTTCAAAAGCTGGCCAAATGCTGCAGCTAAACCCTTCACTGCCAAAGCTACAGTAAATCGTGTGAAAAGGAAAATACCAGTATTTTCTGAAATACTCCCACATTCTACAGGCAAAAAGATCAAACTGACCAAAGCATTAGTCATTAGTTGCTATTGGCAGTGCCTGTTTGCACACAACCTGTCCAACTAAATAAATATGTTAAAATAACTGCCTTGAGCAAGCTGCAAATGTATTCCTCTACGAATGTGTGTGTCCAATGGACCTTTAGCTCCACTTACTGGTTGCAAAGTAAATGCTAGCAGTGTGGAAGACACCTTATACATACACTGTACAGTAGCTCTGGATTCAGCGGTGTCTGATTAAAATCAAATACTCCATCAGAGCATTCTAGTGTGTGGGATTTATAGAGTTACTTATTAATAAGGCACAGCAGTACTACCTAACAAGATGGGTCTGGCTGTCTAATGGTTTTGTGTGCCTAACACTGAGTTGCTGCACTTGTTTTTGCAGTTCATTTGTCCAGTTGAGATGCAGCATCTTGCTTGTGGTGGGAGTTATGTTTTCATAAAATATTACAACTCTGAGGACAGACACAGGAAAAAGTTATGAGGTTTGCTCAAGGTCACACAGTTACTCAGTAATTCTTGAGGGGTCAGAATCTGAGCCTGTTGGTTCCCATCCCTGTGATCTAATCAGCAGACCTCAGTACTGTACACCCTGCTGATCTTTCTCTGAGAGAATTCTTGTATGGGGCTGGGGGGAAATGTGAAATACCTTGCCTGAATCATTTGCTGTTTCCATGGAGGCGCCAAGGAAATTCTGCCTTTCATTAAGATGCCTGACAATTCTCTCTACTGGATGTTTTGACTTAAAAAGAGAGGGGAGAAATGCTGTGAGTAAATAGCTCTGGTGGGATTTGAACCTTAATCAACTGCTTTTCAAGTCTGGGCTCTTAGCCAGCCTGGTGGTGCTGAGGGCTGAGGTGCTGGACACCTTACCTCACGCTATGCTGGTGACCCGTGTTCATGAACAAGCATAGACCACCAGGGGTTGGCAGAGTTGGAGAAGGATTGAGTGTCCAAAGGACTGCTCTCCTCCGGGAGGGGGGTCCTCAGTGATTGGCACATGGCTGGATCCTAGTGGAGACTGGCGGGCAGTGCGCTGACACTACAGAAAGAGGGGCGGGAAGGGGCAGACTCCAGAAAGAGTGCATGCGGATGTGTGTGTGCTCTTCCCACTAGTGTCATTGCATGCCCCTCCCTGCAGGGGAGAATCACCACCAGGAAAAATTGCCAGCAGCATGAAGGCTGCCCCGATGGCACTGCCATAATCCCGCACAAGTCAGCACCCTCCTGAGTCCACCCTCCTTGTCTCCGCAGTGGTGGGGTAGGTACCCCTTGGGATGCGGCCAGAGGGGGTAGTGATGGGGAGGTCTGAGCTCTGTCCGCAACTGGGGCAGTAGCCGTGATGGTTGACTGGAGTGGGGAGAGGAACCAATGGCACAACCTCCCCCCAGTTGAGGAAAGTAAAAGAAATAAACTAAAAAAAAAAGTCTGGGCTCTTACAGCTAGGTCACACTGTCTGTCCCCCTTGTTGTTTCTGGCTCATTTATGTCCAGTACAAAAAAAAGCAAATCATGAGCCTGACTTTGTGGCACTAGTTACTGCTGCAACACATGATGAAGGAGACACCCCAGTTTGAAATTCAAACCCAATTTCTCTTCCCATCATGTTGAAGACCTGAATCACTTGAGCTTTGGGGTGGAGGGGTGTGGCTTCTGCTCATCATAAAAGCCCATCTTTTTATTTATTTATTCAATCTTGGATTACAATACCTTTGAGCAGGGAACCACTCTTTTACAAAGCTTCCAGGTCATAAGGGTGGGAATACATACAGTACATACAGTGGGAGTTTAAGATAACACATTATAAACAGAAGATGAGAGCTTTCAAATGCAATGCGATGAGGTAACAGAAAGGATTTTATAATGCACAAAATTAAACAAGTCAGAAGAGCAGCCTAGACTAGCATTGTCAAGTCAAAAATGGGGTACTCTCATGCCAGATGGGAGAAGGTAAAGAAGCGAGGGGGTAAGGTGGGGGGGGGGAGTGGAGGGGTCATGGTGCCCAAGGCTGCAGCTATGAATTTTGGGGCCCTGGACAAGTTACTTGAAATGGGCCTCTGTTTCCCAACCAGCTAATGCCAGGGGTAATGTCAGCTCCTCAGGTGGGCCCCTCCTAAACTCAGGGCCCCAGACAACATCCCCACTTTCCCCCCAATTACTGCGGCCCTGATGGTGCCTAGGTGAGGGGAGGAGAAAGGGGAAAGGAGAAGTGCATAGATCATGAGGGGCAGCAGGAACTCCAGGGGAGAGTAGGACCCTAGTGGTAGGAGTGGGAAAGGCAAAAAATCTGGTGGATAACAGTCCATAGTCAGGAGTCAGGGGGACAGGGAGCATTTAACTGGTGCAGTCACAGCAACTTTTCTTCAGCAAGTGTTGCCTTAGCTGGATTTTGAAAGGACCCAGTCTTGGTGTGATGGCAAGACCAGAGCCGAGGTTGCTGAGCCAAAGCGGAGCCCAGTATGAGTATGAGCACTGTCCTTGGGAAGTTCTACACCTGGGTACAATGAGAAGCTGATGCTCAGAGTTTCTGGTATGATGCAAGCCTTGGAAATAGCTTAATAGTTTTGAGACTTCCGGTGGTTCAAGGCCAAGAAGTGTTTTTTTGGCTAGTAGGCAAGTTTGATAGTATATGCGATTATTAAGTTGTAGCCACCCAGCTTGCTCATAAAGATCACAGGTGTGCGTTAGTCAGAAGGAACCGGTGAGCAGTCTACAGGCCTTGTTTAGTCCAACAGCTATCCTACATAGGGAGGTAGGAGCTGCAGAGCTGTAGATAACCAGTCCATAGTCAATAATAGAAACAATTGAGCTATGAATTACAGTTCTTAGTGCTTCCAGAGTCAGGCTTCCCTTGTGCCTATGTAGGAGCCCAATTCTTATACTAACTGTTTTGGCCACACTCTCTATGTGCTTTGTGTAGGAGAGAGAGCAGTCCAGCGTTATCCCGAGGTATTTAAAGTGTTCAACTTGTTCAAGTGGCAATCCAGCACCGTTACTGATATTAAGAGGTTGAAATGTGTGCTTGCTTCTGGCTCCACTAAAAAGCATCACCTTTGTCTCTTTGTAGTTTAGCACCAGTTTGTGCACTCCGAACCAGTTCTTGACTAGTTCAAAAGCAAGCTGTAGCTGAGTTTTGAGGCTTGCAGTGTCCTGATGGGAAGTGTAGATGACAGCATCGTCTGTGTAGAGGAATATCCGTTGATTACAGGATCGGGGTAGATCATTTAAGAAGATGCTAAAGAGAAGGGGTCCTAGTATTGACCCCTTGGGTACCCCACACTGAACTGGTAGGTGCTCAGATGTGGTGGTTCCAATCTTTACCTGCTGGGAGTGATCAGCCAGGTAGCTTTTGAACCAGTTTGTGGCACACTTAGAGAGGCCTACTGAGGAGAGTTGTTGTAGTAGTAGAGGGTGACTGACCGCATTGAATGCCTTAGTTAGGTCAATAAAGGCTACGCCTATGAGGTTATCTTGGTCAAGTGTGTTCTGTATGCAACCAGTGAATTCCAATAGAGCAGTGGTGGCACTGTGCCCTTGTCTAAATCCATGCTGTTCCAGGCACTGGATACTGTATTGATCAAGGTAGTCCACCAGCTGATCTTCGACTATGCACTCCAGCGCTTTTGACAGGGGAGGAAGGATAGAAATAGGCCTATAGTTTGCATGCAGTGCCTTGTCACCACTCTTATGCACAGGAGTTACCAAGGCTGACTTCCAAGCTTGGGGGAATTGAGCCAGTTGCAGGGATAAGTTCAGTAGCTTAGTAGGGGGAACTAGAATCTCTTCAAGTGTAAGGGAGACAAATTTAAGATCGAGGGTGTCGTCACTTTTCCTTGATTTCCCAAGTACTTTGCGAATGTACTTTTGTGCTTGATTGCGGGTGACTTCCTTGAAATAGAAAGTGTGGAGGGGGTGATTGACTGGGCTCTGATGGGACAGGATTCCTCGAAAAAATGTGGGAGAACACTACTCAAGTCCATAAACGCTTTGTTAAACATATTGGCAACAGTCAGTGGATCAAGCGTTGGAGCACCGTTAATGTTGAGCATGCGCGGTGCCTCTTTTTTGTCTTTCCCAGTAACATCCTTTAAGTTGTTCCTACAGTTCTTGTTATTGCCCCACGAGTTTTGTAATGCTTCCCTAAAGTAGTTGTTTTTTGCGGAGTGGATGGCACGGGTGCAGTCATTCCATAGCCTTCTATAATCCTGGAGGTCAGATTGCTTGCCTGAGTTTTTTGCCATGAGCCATGAGTTGCCCCTGTTGTTTATGCAGCCGATTAGTTCAGGTGTAATCCAAGGGCTGCTTCTTCCTCTGATCTTTGTCTTCTGTACCGGAGCATGGCAGTCACAGGCAGCATTGAATTGGTTGATGAAGTGCTCAATTGCTATGTCTATATCTTCCACCTTATCAAGAAGATATCTTCGCAGAAGTGTTTGGGCTGTCTTGAAAGCCAGCATGATGACCTGAGAATACCAGCTTTGTTGCCTGATAGGTTAGTGCAGGAGCTGTTAGGCCCACAGTCTGCTCCTTTTTTTTGAACCTATCAGCTCTGCATTGGACACTGGATTATCTGTGGATGTAGCCTTTCTGGATTACTTGAAGGCATTTGATACAGTATCACATAGGGTCCTAATAGAACACATGATTAGCCTAAAACTTCATCCAAACATAATCAAGTGAGTAAATTCCTGGCTGACAAACAGGAAACAATGTGTAGCAATTAGGGGGCATAAGTCACATTGGACATCAGTGACAAGTGACGTGCCTCAGGGTTCCTTTTTGGGTCCAATACCATTCAACATTCTTGTAACATCTGTGCAGCCACTAAATAACATCTGGCTCTGCAAATATGCAGATGGTAGCAATATGAGAGGTATTATTACAGGCCAAGAAAGTGCACACTTTCAAAATACTCTAACCCATTTTGAAAAATTGGGTAAAGAATAACAAAATGTACTTTAATATACAGTAGCTAAATGCAAGATTATGTATTTTGGAATGAATAATCCAAGTTATGATTACACATTTGGTAACATAGAAACATAGAATTTGACAGCAGATAGGGACCGTTTGGCCCACCCAGTCTGCCTATTTCCCTACCTAATGGATAAGCTGCAGATCCTGGTTAACCAACAGCCTACTTTTTCCTACCCCCACCCACTAGAATTGCCTTATTACTGTCCCATGCATTCTTGAAATCCACCACCGTTCTTGACTCCACAACCTCCTCAGGAAGGCTGTTCCATCCATCTACAATCCTCTCTGTGAAAAAATACTTCCTCACATTACCTCTGAGCCGTCGCCCCTCTATCTTCAAATTGTGCCCCTTGTTCTTGCACACCTCTTTTTCTGAAAGACGTTACTCTCTTGGACTTTGTTGATTCCACTGAGGCACTTGAAAGTTTCTATCATGTCTCCCCTCTCCCTCCTTCCCTCGAGGCTATACATATTAAGCTCCTTAAGTCTCTCTTCATATGTCTTCTGGTGCAGACACTGCACCATCTTAGTTGCCCTCCTCTGGACCACCTCCATCCTGTCTATGTCTTTGTGGAGATTGGGTCTCCAGAACTGCAAGCAGTATTCCAGATGGGGTCTCACCAGCTGTCTATACAGAGGATAACAACTTCCTGTTTTCTACTGGTGATGTCTCTCCTATGCATCCCAGTATCCCCCCAACCCTCCTTACTGCCCTCTCACATTGCTTGCCTACCTTTAGGTCATCAGATATGACTACCCCAGGTCCCTTTCCATTTTTGTTGTTGTTAGTATCTCATCCCCCATTGTGTACTCTTCCACTGGGTTTTTGTTTCCCAGGTGCACTACTTTGCACTTCTTAGCATTGAATCTAAGCTGCCATACATTTGTCCATTCCTCCAGCCCTGCCAAGTCCTTTCTCATCCTTTCCACCCCACCTTGTGTATCAACTCTGTTGCAGATCTTTGTGTCATCTGCAAAGAGACATACTTTTCCTTCCAGTCCCTCTGCAATGTCGCTTATTAAGACATTAAAGAGGACCGGTCCTAGTACTGAACCCTCATTCACAATTCGGGACTGTGTAGTACAGTATGGTCTGCATGCCCATTGGCCCACGCAGTGGGACCAATAGGAGTACAGCCTACTGTACGCTGTCAGTTGGCGGGCAGCTGGGCGGCTCGCAGGTGGATGCTGCCGCCCACCGCTGACCGGGGGCAGGGTGGCAGGGGACGAGGGCGGGTGGGGACAGGGGTACCACTGGACCACCAGAGTGTCCGTAGTTCATTCTGCCTGTGATCGGGTGCTGGGGGTCTCCACTGCACCACCAGGGATTTGTAACCTATGCCTGCGATCAGGCACTGGGGACCGGTCCACTGGACCACCAGGGAGATATGTAACTTATGCCCGCAATCAGGCGAAGGGGAATGGTCCACTAGACCACCAGGAATCATTTGAACATATGCCCATGATCGGGCAATGGATAGTGGTCCACTGGACCACCAGGGTTTATTCGAACATATGCCTGTGATCTGGCGAGGGGGGAGGCACAATGCCCCCTGGACAGGGGGCTCATGGACTATGTCCTGGGTGGTTGGGTGGCCACCTGCAGCAGGCAGCTGCCATGTTGTGCCTTGCAATATGGCAGCTCACCTGTGGGTGGCCAGGACTTGCTCCTGGTTTCGCCGGGCACAACTTTGTGCCCCCCTATATGGCACAAGGCAGGTATGCACCAGCATATCGCCGCACATCCCAGGCTGAATATGATTGTGATGCCGATATGCATGGGCATGTCCCCGCACTTGCACCGCTTACATATTAGTGTGCCCCGTGCATCGGGGTTGTGCAGCGCAACCTGCCCTTTGAATATTGCAATCGAGCACATTGGTGGTTGCACATGATAACCCTGTTGCGCCATATACGCAACTCCTTTGAATATCCTACCCTGGGTCTATATTCTGTGCATTACAGAAGATTAAGAAGGGATCTATGCCTAACTTATGCTGCAGTACAAAATGATGTCACATTGGAAACCATTGGTCTAGTCAAAAACAGTACAATTAACACTACTAGACCCCATCACCCAAAATTAAAAGGGGAAAATTATAAGACTACAAAACACAGTCAATGGTACACCCAAAGAGTCGTGTCACACTGGAATTCATTACCTAAAGGTGTTGTTGAAAGTGAAACAATAACTATTTTTAAGAAAAGACTGGACCTGCATATGGGAGACAAAACATTTGATTTCCACCAGTAACAAGGTGGCGAGTTCACAAAAGGCCCTCAAGTCTCCTGAACTCGTTAACACACTATGAAACTAAGAAACAGTGGTAGCAGAGTTGTTGAGACTTCCTGAGGGGGAAATCCCAGCCATGATGGCTCTGTGAAAGTCCTAGATATCCTGCAACTTAATTATAGGTAAAGGTCCCAGATTATCAGTAACTGATTATAAGGAGGAGAATGTCAGGCAGAAAGACTGGGGAGAGAACAAAGAAAACAGAGAATTATAATTTAAATTACTCTGGTGGCTACTGTGAATCCATGTGATGCACATTGAACATGTTCTTTGGGCAAAAAAAGACACAGAGTAGGATTTTTAAAATATTCCTGACAGACAACTCAATTGTTTTGTATAAACTTCAGTTTGTACCTTCGGACAACTTACAGACTCATTTTCAGCTTGCTGTTTGGGTCACTAAACTGCTCAATCGTGGTTGCAAATTTTAGATGTGGTGTAGTCATATGTAATTCTTCCTGGGATCTGGGGGATTATTGTGGACTCCAGTCTGATGCTTGAACACCATGTGTTGGCTGTGTTCCGCAATGGGTTTTTTTTTCAACTCAGAAATACCTTCCAGATAATACCCTATTTGATGCAAAAGGTTGGCCACCAACCTGATACGTGTATTCGTGACCTTGAGACTTGATTACTGTAATGCCCTTTACCTAGATCTATCATGGAGCTTGGTGTACAACATACAACTGGTGCAGAATGCCACAGCCAGGCTGATGTCCCGATCCTCATACACACAACACATAATGCCTGTGCTGCGGCAGCTACACTGGCTCCCAAAAAGGTGGTGCATCCCCTTTAAGATGGTATTATTAACATATTAGGCCATGGGCTGATGCGCTAGTGCAACAATAAAACTACTGCATGCGATGCTGATGACTTGGGTTTGGGAATGAGCCCAGGACATTGAAGCAACAGCTGGGGGAAGTTGGATGAGCATCCAAAGGGAATGCTCTTCACCTCGGGAGAGGGAGGGTTGGGGATCTGCCACAGTATCGCCACCTAGGTGACCATAGGTAGTGGTGCAGCCAGGAGACAAAGCTCAGGGAAGCAGACACTGGTGTTCTGAGTGTTTGCATGACTGCGTGCGTTGCACACTCCACTGATGTCAAGGAGTCTGGGGAAGAATATCAAGTACAAGAAGTCAGGGGGCCCTTTAAATCATCATACATCAGACACGTGTAGTGATTCTTTCTTTTCTATTCATTATTCTGTTCCCCTACGTTTTGATCTGCACACAGAGCTTGTTCATGGGGTATTTTCCTGTATATTCTTTTTTACATAATCTGTTGATACATAATTTTTTAAATGCTTAATGCAATTCCATACTTTTTCATTTATTCATAAGTTACAAACTTTTAAGTTCAGTACATCTTATCACTGTTTTGTATATTATCTTTGCCTCTTTTTTTCTATAATACCAGTTTTCATGAAGCTTACCGCTTAGTTTCATTCAGGTGTCTTTCTTATCCTAAAAAATGATACGAAAGATATTTGTAGTATTTCTCCTTGTGGTGACACACATTCTTTTACGCACTTCGTTTATCTACTGCCAAAAAGGCTTGTATCCCACTTTTATAGAGTTTGGCTAAGTATCTTAATTTCCTTATTCAGGCTGCTTACTTTAGGAAGTTTGTCTTTTTGTCTGTAGAGACATAATTGTTAGGATTTCTTAGTTCTCTGCTTAGTTTATGAAATTTTAATTTTTTTTAACATCATTCTTTGATTGAAAGTTTATTTCTTACCTCACAAAGGTGTGCCTTCTGTTTACTGCATATGCAATGCAATGGCCGCCGCACTCGGAGCTGTAAATGCCCATTCCTCTTACCTATTTTGCATACTTCCACGCTAAATGCCATATGGACGTCACTATGAGTCTACAAGATAAAGCGGATAGTTGCTATGCAACTGTACACTTTCTCTCGTGTGAGAGAACAGATTTTTTGCAAAACAGGCATGTTGTGCTTAAAAGAATTGCCTCTGACCTATGTGGTCCTGGTTTGTTTTTCTTCCCAGTAAGTATCGAGGGAGAAGGGACTTATGTGGCAACAACAATGAGAAATGTCTCAAGAGATTCTTAAGGGTACAATGAACTGCAGGGGAATGAGGGACATGTTGTCACTCTACATGTTTTCTAGAAATACTGCAGGGGTTACAAAGTCTGACCTCCTTAATGATTCATATATACTCTATGCTGTTTATTTTAGAAATTTATTATATGTGTTTTCCAGGTCTCATTAACCATAGGGGTCACTAAATTGGACCTTCTTATTGCTGTGTAGAAATACATTTTTCTTGATATTTTTTTCCTCATAGTTTTTGGCCATTCAAACATTATGTAAATAATTACTGTGTTTGCGATTTCATTATATCCATCCTATTACATACAGCATATCATACATTTATTATGTGGCTATTTGTTTATGAAAGGCTCCTACTCTAGCTGTGAACTGACTGACACAGGACATATGCTGTTACATACTGTATATCTTTCAGGCATTCATATAAGAGACATCACTGTTTTTAGCTTTAGAATAATATGGTATATGCTGATATTTTTAACTTGCTGAAGTTTTTAAACACAAACATTCCAATTTGTCTCTATATTAATTCCAATCTCAAGTTCAAGTGTTCTCATGTAAAATATCCATTTCATTTCTGTCTGTAATAGCAAGTCTTTATAGCTCCCTCCTCTTTCTGGCATAGTCACTTTCTCCAAACCCCAAAATCATAGGGACACTCCATTCCGTCCTGCTGTTGCAAAGTGCATTGCTATTGGTGAAGTTGTGTCTATTCGATGTATGTCTCCCTTATGCTCTTGTATTCAGGTTTTTAACATTCTTCCTGTTTGTCCTACGTCCAATTTATTGCAAGGGCATTGGATTACATAGAGACTCCCTCACTGGTGCAATTTATGTGTTGTTTTATGTTGAATGCGTGTCCTGTATGTAGGCATATAAAGGTTTGTTCTTTAAAGGTATGGCTACATATGGAACATCTGCCACATGGTACCATCCCTGGTGCCAAAGGACCCAATAGTAATTGATCCTGTTTGTTCTTGGGGAGCTTAAACTGTGACTGTACTAATTAATCTTTCAGGTTTTTGACCTTCGTAGCTGCTATTATAGGCTTAGATTGTAGCTCTGGTATCCTTGGATTATCTGACTGGACTAAGTGCCAGTGTTTATTGATGATATCTGTCATCTTGTGGTTGTACTTGGTCGTCAGTACTACGTGTTTTAGACTTTCTTGCTTTCCTCTAGGTTTAAGTAAATCTGTTTTTTTTCATGTATTTTTTCTTTAGCTTTGTTCAGTGTTCCTTCCTTATATCCACGTTCTCTAAACCTAGCTATCATTATTTTTGTTTCCTTGTTGATGTCAGGAACTGTACTACAGTTTCTTTTCATTCTTGTGAGTTGTGAAAACAGTATACTATTTTTCAATTTTGATCCATGAAAACTGCTGCCATGTAAGACCATGTTCCTCTCAGTTTCTTTTCTATACAGTGAAGTCTCTATCCTACCATTTTCTTTTGTTATCATCAGATCCAAGTTTGCTATTTGTTTCTTGTCATAATATAATATGAATTTTACGTTTTCGTCTTTCTGGTTTAATTCCTCATAACATTTTTTGAGTTTGTTTTCTGTGCCTTCCCATGTCATAAATATGTCGTCTATATACCTAAGCTACATGAAGCTTTTCTGGGGTAAACATCCAGGTTGTCATATATGTGTTTGTTTTTGAAATCATTCATGTAAGCGTTGGCATAGGCCAGAGCCATGGTGGATCCCAATTTTGGCAGTTGATAAACAAAGTGCATAACAGAATGTGTGTTACCACAAGGAGAAATACTACAAAAATCTTTTGTATAATTTTTTAGGATAAGAAAGACACTTGAATGAAATTAAGTTGTAAGCCTCATGAAATCTGGTATTATAGAAAAAAGAGACAACGATCATATACAAAACAGTGGTAAGATGCACCAAACTTAAAATTTGTAACTTATAAACAAAATGAAAAAGTATGGAATTGTGTCCATTGAAACGTGGGGTAACAGAATAATGAATAAAAAAGAAGGAATCACTACACTAGTCTGATGTATGATGATTTAAAGGGCCCCCTGACTTCTTGTACTTGATATTACTAATATCCTTGCACCTCTGAGAGGGGCTGAAGATAGAAGGGTAAAAAAAAGGAAACTTAATGAAAAAAAACATTACCCACCTTGCACAAGTTATCTTGTGTTTTGTTTTCTAGTCTGGGGAAGAAAACAGGAAACATCCCTTGACTGAAGTAGGATAACACCTGCTTCCAACCTCAGGACCCTACCCTTGACTGAGGTGCTCTTCCAACATCACACTGTAACTCCACTGGGGGTTGGGGTTCCTCCCAGTAGTCCCATCCTGGGGGCTAAATCAGAGAGGAATACAGAAGAGGTAAGTCCCAGAAAAAGTGGGTGGTAGGCTGGGTGCAAGGCAGAACCAATGGGGGCAGGTCAGGTTCAGAAGCGGAAAAGTACAGTAATTAACATACAAGCCCATATTTGGATTGAGCCAGGCTGCTTTACTTCCAATAGCATTATATGAAGTCCGGACCATCTGTTGTTTAACTTGACCCAAAATGGCCACCCTGGACAGAATGAGATTTTTTTAAAGATCTCTTAGCCTGGTATGTACATGATTGCTAGCGCTGCTTCACTGCGGGTTTCTTTCTGGCAGTCCTGAGAGCGTGGCTGAAACCATCTTGTGACAGGGAGTTCTTGGTGGTGGCTCTTCTCATTTAGAACTCCTAACCACGCCATCATAGGAGTGCTCCCTCAGTTAAGGCATTTAAAAAGGAGATGAAAGGTTATAATTTTGTGCACATGTCTGATTTGGACAGCTAACACAGTTTTTCATCTCAGTATTTTAAAGGATAGTTACTCTTATTTTTTTTATTTTATATGTGTGTTATGGGTCATGTGTGCTGTTAAGAACCATGCTGCACACAGGTCAAAGGTAAGATGGCAAATACCTTATTAACAGTAAGTTCCTCTGGGTAGTTCCATCCAGAAGTCATATAATAAACTAGATAGGATGGCTTAGCCAGAACACCACCTATCACTGCATCTCCCTTTTTGGGATAGATACAAATTTCTACATAAGTTCAAACAGTCATAAAAACAACTTAATATTGCACTTTAACTTTTTTAATTATGTTTAAATGTTTCTGTTAATGATACCATTGGCTATCAATGAATGTCAGGACTGACTGCCTGAACACTTCCAGCTAAGTGGGAGGATTGTTCTTCCTCCAGGTCACTTATCATGAAATTATTGTAACACATTCAGTCCTTTTTGTTTACAAGTCCAGTCTCTGAGTTTGGACCAACATCTGTACCAACTGGGTCACTACACTTCATCTCATGGCTACAGTTCTGAGACTGGTACATATGGCTTTTGGCAAACTTTGCTGAGGTCTCTGTAATGGTACAGGATTTTCTGGTGGCACTGGCTGTACCTCTTTTGGCAGATCTTCTGGTGGATTCTCTGGTGGAACCCATAGAGGTAGTGATGGTCCATCTTCTTCCAGTCCTTTGCCTGCTCCCTCCCAAGAGAAAATGCAAATGAAGTGGTGCCTGTTGCACCTCATCTGTCCCAGTGGACTCTGCAGAAGATAGGAACAAGGTGAAGCTATTTTGTAACCTGTGCTGAAACCATCATGTTCTGAATCCAGACTCCTTTTCCAAGCTGAAGCTATGGTAAAGCACAAACTCTGTGCCTTGAGTCATAGGCTTGTTTGCACTTGAAATTTTAAAACTACTTATGGCCTTGGATTTCCTTTGGTCAGGAAGTTTTGGATTCAAACGAGATGGCAAAGGGGCATGGCTTGGACGCTGAGGAAGATGGCCACTGGAGCTTGTAGCTCGTTCTCCAGCTGAGCAAATGCAGGCAAGAACATGTGCATCCAGAGACAATTCTTCCCTAAAATGCCCCACAATGTCCCTGCAGCTCCCCTGGTCTGCCTGGTGAGGAAATCTTTGTGACCGGGATGCGGTCCATAGTCTGACAGCACTGGTCCCCTATGCGACTCAACCAGGATCGGAATAGGCCTACAACCTCCCAGCTGAACAAGATGACAGAGAGGGCTCGGCAGGGCTTCAGGAAGTGTTCACACTCCAGGATCTGTACACTGTCTGCTCCATGCAAGGCTATTCTACCTTGGGCCACATCAAAGGAATAAGCCCTGACTGGATCCCACCTACCTATGGCTTCCTCCACATAGCAACCAGGGGGCCTGATGGTTATGGCACTGGAGCCCTCCGCTCATCCATCTGAGGTCAGCAGCTCACTCCTCCACATAACGACCCTGCTTGAGACATTGTTATCCAGGGTTGACTCTATCTCATCCACATTAACAGGCACTGTTGCTGAGGTACGTGTCCTCAATGACAAAATGAACGTTGTGGAGCAGAATACTGAGAGACTGGAAGGAAACCAAGTCAAAATTCTGCAACGGCTCCAGGAGTATGAAAACAGATAGCTACTCTCTGGTGCAGGGCTGAGGACCCAGAAAACTGTGGAAGGTGAAATAACATCAGAATCATTGGTATACCAGAAGGGGTAGAAGGCTCTAACACTGAGTGTTTCCTGAATGAGGAAATTCCTAAAATGCTGGGGGAAAGATGGCATGGCCCGATCGATGTTGAAAGAGCCCACTGGATCCCTGGAGGTCCTCAGCCGGTGAACGCATTACCTCGACTGATAATTGCTTATCTCCTTAAATATTCTACCAAGGAGAGAGTGTTAAGAGCAGCCAGACACCTGAGAGAAATTATCTGGTGAGGCGTTACAGTCTCATTCTTCAGGGACTTTTCAGCTGAGGTGGCAGCTTGTCCGAAGACCTCCACTCCAATCAAAAAACTCTTGGCTCAATATAACTTCAAATATGGCTTTCACCAATTAGCCTACCTGTTTGTATGCAAGGAAGGGAAGGAAATAGTGTCTGAGACCCCTTGGGAAGTGGAGATGTGGATATCTAAGCATTGGCCATGCTTGCCCCTGAAGACTCCATCTCCCAGAAAGCTTTGGCACCCATAGCAAAGAGAACTGAACAGAGGGAACCAAATGCATAGGAACAGCTCACTGAGGGACCAACATTTTAGTCAGACTGTCCCTCAGTTAAGTAGATGCTCCAGGCAATCCGGCCCTCCACGAGCTTTGGCACTAAATAAGGATGATTCTGAAGCATATCACTGGGGACTCCGCACCTCTTCCCCCCCCAGACTGCAACGGGCAACCCACACACCCAGGATAAGGCACCAATCCCACAGCGATTTGGACCCAGCTATCGGTGGACCTGATGCAGCAGCCCTGGCTAAACAAACCAACTCCTCCTGTCCAGCTGGACTCTGCAGAAATCCTGGACGAGGCATTAATGGAAGTTGCTCTGGACTCTTGGGCGGATTCCTCTCCAGAACTGGATGAGCTCCTCACTTCTACCGCACTCCCAGTGAAACTGGGACTAATGACTTTTTCAGAAGCCTTAGCGACAGATCTGGATGGCGTAGCCGCCTTGAATAAAGTTGTAACTCCACCGAACTGATTACTATAAGTGTTCTCTGTACTGGTCCCTTCTCCTGGGAACCTCTGCCACCCCCTCCCCATTATATCCTATAGATGCACTTGTTGCACCAGATGGGGGTCAGGCAGTGTAAATGGAGATCGGGTACCTCTTAAGCCCTGATGTTCAGTAATTACATTAGTGCTAGTACTAAAGGGGACTACCCGATATGGGTGCACTTACTACCCCTGAACATATGGATTTTATGCCTCTAGTACAATTAAACATCCCCATGGAAGGCTTTCCATGGATGAAGGGAGTGCACTTAATGGGACATACTTCAGCTGAGGTACCAATAGGGGGCACTTATGCCTCCTCCAATGCTCATCACAAACTTTCTGGGCTGAAATTGGATCCCCAG
Organism: Neoceratodus forsteri; assembly: GCA_016271365.2. Lineage (NCBI taxonomy): Eukaryota > Metazoa > Chordata > Ceratodontiformes > Ceratodontidae > Neoceratodus > Neoceratodus forsteri. The sequence continues at coordinate 13,289,013 of CM028133.1, forward strand.
ACATTTATGACTGTAGCCCCCCCCCTTTTTATTATTGATTAAACTGAATGCCCCACCTCACTGTTAATTTTGTTTTGAGGTGGTGTAACTAGCACACGACTGTCCTGGCGAGGCTGGGGACAGAGTCCAATTAAGTCATTTGGCTTAATTCCTCCTCCCTTGTTTGGGTATTTGGCTAGCACGGCAGGGTACTTCTCATTTGTGGCGATGGACTAGCACCATCGTGTGTACACCAAATCTCACTAGCTTATTGCTTGCACATTTTCATAGGGTTCCTGTTAAAGGTTGCTATTAACAAGTTAATAATTATTTTGTTCTACCCATATATAAGTGGGCATAATTGTTACTTGTTCAAGTCTTGACTATTCTGAATTTCCTACAGTTACCTGTGCTTGTGTTCTTCTCTTTCCTCAACAATAGGTCAGATTCACTGTGCTGCCCTCTAGCATACTCATCTTGTCTCCTTCTGTTGATCAAACCTACTTCAGGTATCCCGTCTGCTATTACCATCCTATCTCTCCTGTGACTCGAGGGTGAGTACCTATCCTTTTAAAATCTCAAATATAGTGGAGCCATATCTCAATATGGGGATTACACTTATATCTTGGAATGTGAAGGGGCTGAATCACCCCACCAAAAGGGCAGTGGTTCTTAAACACTTACACTCCTTGCAGGCAGATATAACGCTTCTCCAAGAGATGTATCTTACTGCAAGAACTGTAACATGACTCAAAAAATCATTGGTAGGAACAGTAGCTGCCAGTTCTGCAGTGAACAAAGCAAAAGGGGTCGCCATTCTTGTTAGGAAAACTTGCCCCTGGACGGTGGACAAAGCTGTCACTGACACCCAAGACCACTAGCTAGCAGTCAGGTTCTCATATCCGGGTGGACATGCAATTCTGGCCATTGTTTAAGGCCACAATACGGATCTGCCTGAGCTATTCCTTGATCTGAACCAAGCCACAGAATCGCTTGCAGTTGGACATCATAACATTCCCATTATGATAGGGGGAGACTTTAATATCACCCCTGACATATTCTTGGACAAGTCCACACCTACCCCGAAAACACCTCCCAAGGCAGTGGGCATACTGCAGGAAATGATGAGGGAATGGGGAATGGTGGATATCTGGTGGAGGGACCACCCCACAGGGAGAGATTACTTTTTTTTCTCAACTGCCCACACAACCTATAGTTGCATAGACTTCTGGCTTGCTAATGTGGTCACAGCTCAGGGCATAGTGTCCTCTAAAAGAAATAATATCCTGATCTTGGACCATGCCCCACTATCCTGCACATACACACCTGCTGGACAAGAAGGTACGGGCACCAGATGGTGCTGTAATCCCTTACTGATTAAAGATCCTTCTTTTCAAAGTATGGTCAAGGATGTGTCTCAGGATTATTTTGCCAACAATAAGCCAGATGACACCTCCGAGGCCATGGTTTGGGACGCCTTCAAAGCAGTCCTCAGAGGGTGTATCATTTCCTTCATGGCCCACAGGAATAGGGAGAGAAGGGCGGAGCTTGCTAGGCTGCATGCTGAATTGGCAACCAAGGAGGCCAGCTTCAAGGCATCCACAGCTAGGAGTCCAGATGGGGAGAAGCTTCATGAGATAGTCAGTTTAAAATACCACATCAACATAATGCTTCACCAGCAGGCAGAGTGGCTTATGGCCAGGGCCAAGCACGCTTACTGGGACAGTGGGGACAAAGGTGGGAAGCTGCTAGCCTATCAGTTGAAAAAACAAGAAGCCGCCTCATGCATCCATGCCCTTAGAAACGCTAAGGAGCAGGTGGTTACCAATCCCAAACAAATAAATGACTATGAGGGAATTCTACCAGCAGCTGTACCAATCACCATCACATACGTCCCAGACACAGAATCGAATAGGCGGCCTTTTAAGGGATTTCTGCTCTGCAGCACGCATTCCTCAGCTCTCAGAAGCAATGCAGGATGCACTGGACAAGCCCTTTACCCAGCCTGAATTGAACTTGCCACTCTCCCAGCTAGCCAAGGGCAAGTTTCCAGGGCCTGATGGCATGACCACTGAACTTTATCACTTAATCAGCTCAGAGGTTAGCGCCCCACTGCTTGCAGCCTTACAAGAGGCTCATGAAACTGGCACCCTTCCACCAACTATGTGAGAGGCGCTAATTTCCCTTATTCCTAAGAAATCTGAAGACCCGTTGAATTGCGCAAACTCCTGTCCTATATCATTAGTTTCTGTGGATACCAAGATTGTGGCTAAAAATATTGCTAATCGAATGCTAGAAGTCATACCCTCTCTAGTTCATCCATCTTGGGCTGAGTTTACCAAGGGTAGGGCAGTGGTGGACAACATCCATTTCGTACTGAACCTTAAGTGGTTGGTCACCCACTCCCCTAAACCTATGGCGGCTATAGCCATTGATTTCGTGAAAGCATTCGATTCAGTGGAATGGCCTTATCTACATGAAGTTCTCAAACGTTATGATTTTCGTCCCTACTTTTGACAGCGGATTCACATCCTGTACAATAAACCCATGGCTAAAATTCTCACTAATAAAGACATTTCCTCATCATTCTTTCTGCAGCGTGGCACTTGACAAGGGTGCCCTTTGTCCCCACTACTATTCTTGTTTGCATTTGACCCCCTTACTCGGGTCCTTCAGGTCAATCAGGCAATTGAAAGTATCCAGGTAGGAGACTACTCATATCTCACATGTTCATACGCAGATGACTTACTCCTTACACTTACCCACCCACGTGAATCTCTCTGTCCGGTTTTCGATACCCTACAGTCCTTTGCCTATATATCTGGCCTACAAGTTAATCAGAAGAAAACCTGTGTCACCCCACTGAATGCAGCATGTACCAAAGACTGCTTACAGGGACTGGGACTTTCCTGGGCTCCTAGTAATCTATCTTATCTGGATATTCACATACCATTTCACTGGATGCAGATTGAATCCAGAAACTTCACACCCCTGCTAAATCAGCTGATGCTTGAAACAGCTCACTGGAAATGACTCAACCTCTCCCTTTTAGGAAAAGTCGCTGCAATTCGAATGTTACTATTGCCTAGGGTATCATACTTACTGAATAACTTGTGGATAGCCCTATCTGACAAAGTCTTTCACCCACTGGATAAATTAATTTCATCTTTTCTGTGAGAAGGGAAAAAACCAAGGTGGGGCACTTTTAAGTTACGGACCCATTGGTCTCAAGGGAGCTTGGGCCTTCCTTGGTTCCAAGGCTACCACTGGTCCTTTATAGCAGCTCAGGCTGTCAAATGGTTCGCACCCACTGCCTCTCCACCAGTATCATGGGTACAACTAGAAGGGCAACTTCTGTGGCATACCCCTCTCAGCGTGCTCATAACTAATGCCACCATCCCCTGGCTCCAGCTCTCACTAGTCATGGCTGAGACCAGGAAAACATGGTTCCGCATCATGAAGGTGACCAAGACTAAAAGCCAGAGTGCGTTTCTTCCTTTTAGATACCTGGAAGTATGGAACAATCAACTCCTAAGGGTGGATGACAAACCCCTCCTCTGGCCCTCGTGGGAGAAGAAAGGGATAAATTATGTCCAAGACCTCTATTTACCAAACACCACCACACTCATGTCTTTCGAACAACTCAAAGCCCATTACTCACTGCAATCCCAAGACTTTTGGAAATTCCTGCAGCTTTGTAATGCGATGCAGTCCTTAGATAAGACCCACAGGATAGAGTCCAGGTGGTGCTGGTTGTCCTCTCTACACCTTAAACCTTCATCTCGAGACCTGGCCAGCAGATTTTATACAATTATGCGTGAGGCCCAACCTGATCACACGGTTACCTGCAGAAAGACGTGGAGCAAAGATCTGGGGCTTTTAATTGCACCAGACACTTGGTCCCACTGTTTGCATTTAGCACATTCCATGTACAAAGTCTAACAGCCAATTGATTCAACTAAAGATCCTTCTTTCTTGGTACCGTACTCCGGCTATTCTCCATAAATGGGGGATACTCTCTCAAGCACAATGCTGGAGATGCGGGCATAGCCTGGCTAACACTCTTCATCTTCTGTGGCACTGCCCAATCCTAGTTCCCTTTTGGTCCACTGTAGCCATGGACTGCTCTGGAGTACTGAGGCAGCCCACTGACCTCTCTAACCCCATGCTGCTATTGGGGGATCGGGCACCTCTGGAACATCTTAAATTACAGCATCAAAACTGGGTACTAGTGGTCTTGCTAGAGGCCAATCGGCCCCTCTTGATTCACTGGAGACAGTCTCTGCCACCCTCTATATCTCTGTGGCACTCAGCTGTAGCTAGGCTAGCTATCTTCGCGAGACTCACTTATGCTAATAGAGGAGGGCTTCCCTCTTACTTCAGCAAATGGGAAGCCTATCTTAATTCAGCACTATGCCAGGCTGTACTCCCCCAACCTAGGGACCCCCCTACATAAGCTGTAATATTAAGGACACCTTTCCCTTGGCCACTATAGAATGATTGATTAAGGGTCTAGCCCAGTACACATATAACTGTGACCCCATGGCTTCCACTATAGTGAGGCTCAACTTCTCTTCCCCCCTTTTTTCTTTTCTCTTTCTCTCGCTGTTACTTTATACTTTAGTGGTCAGTTTCTGCCCCATAGGGGTAGGCAGATGAGAGGCTACTGGTATTTTTGATATCAGGATATGTAGTACTAGGAAATGGTGATTTTCTGACCTGAATGGTTTATGCCAGTTATACAAGTGGATAGAAGAACACTGTTTAGATAATCTAGATACCTTCTAGTATTGAAATTAGACAGCTGTAACACCTTGGTGCTCATATGTGACTGAACAGATTGTTAATGTACCGTAAGACATCTTTGGACTGTATGTTTTTGAATTTTCTATATTGTGTCTTCAAAGAATGGAAGACTAAAAAATGGAAAATAATAAAAATATTCTCTGATAAAAAAAAGAGATGGCAAAACATGCATGGCCTTTCTCAGTTTTTGTGCCATGTGCTGGAATGCAACTGTTGGCAACTGATGTGGCTTGAATGGCAAGTAAACATTGAATGGATCTTTATCTTCCATGAGAAGTGTCTTTATTGATTGAACTGCTGTTTTGGCTACTCCATTGCCTTGGACTGCTATTGAGATGTACAAAGTCATAGCCTTGCAAAATGTGAAAAGTTAAACAACTGAATTATGAACCACTGTTTGTTTTTGGTTTTTTCATCTTTTTGGACGCTGCCCACGCTGGAACCCTCAGTCCAGTCATGATCCCCTACCACCTCATCCGCACATGAGCCGCACGCCTGATACCTCCTGGCTTCCCCCAGGGCAGGGATGTGGCATCTGGCCCATAGTGCCATGAATGACAGGATAGGTCGGGAGTCAGCCTGGGGGTGATGAAGACGGCGGGGAAGATGTCATCAAGGTGACAAGTGGCAGTGTTTCTTCCCACTGTAAGGGGGGCAGGAACATGCAATTATGACCTGCACCTGTCCTGCCCCTGAACATACGGGGGCTGGTCGCTTGTGGTACCCCCGGCCTCCGCCAGGGGTCCGTCATGCACTGGACACACTCCCTACCCTCTCCTCAGAGGAGAATAGCAGTCTACAGGATGCTCCATCCTTCTCCTCCTGGCTGGCCCTCCAACACCCCGGGTCCATTCCTAAACCCAGGTCACCGGCATTGCAAGCAGAAATCCAACCGCTGCACCAACAGGCCAGCTAATTATGGACCATTGTTGATACTAGCATCTTGGGAACTCCATGGTGAGTGCAAATTGCTTTCAAGAGTCCAATAACATGGCATGCCATTGCAAAATTCAGATGAACAACTTCAGTGTACCAGTAGTCTACAAATGTAAGGAAGTTTTGACTTTTCAGGTCAGTAGCAACTTTTTGCCATGGTCTGTTCAGAAATTTAGATAGAATCAATGGTTCTACTGGACTGCTGAGGAGTTTGGTAAAGACTTCACACTTGTTCATGGGGCTTGTTAGTTTTGAACCAAGCCCCAGTCACCACACAGTCTGCTCTGCTCTCCTGCAACATTTTTCCATTTTCTGGTGCTTTTCATGGAGTAGTTTCAGGATAGCATACCATAGACATTGAGGAACCACTATTCTGGTTCCTTTCAAAGTAAGCCATCTTGATCTGTCAAGGCACATCATTCATTCCAGAATGGTTTAAAAGGGATCTACAACCACAGGTCAACAGTTTCAATGTCGACTGCTGTTACAGTGACACCGTTGTGACGACTGCATTTGCAGTCAGCATAACAGTGGTCACCGTCTTCTGTGTGTTCTTCAGGGGGCTTCGTCCCCAATCCCCCCATTTAAAATAATCAACTCTGAGTCGGATTTGATTCAGGTAGGGGTTCAAGACCCCCCAAAGCAGTGCCGGGGTCCAGCATTGACACTACAGCGACCTGGCACTGTTGTTGCTGTAGTGTCAATCACTGTAGAAATGTTACGGTAGGGGATGTATACCATTTAAAAGTGTTCAAATCTCAGTGGCCAACCGTTTGGGCAAAATTTCATGACTTGTTGACATACATGATCTTACTGCAGTTGTATGATTTACTAAGGTTGGAGCCTGATACTGGAAGGGGTCTTGCATTTGAGAGATAGAGATCTGTATCTTCCATAGAGGTTTGCATCTCCTTTCTGTAAGTTGTCTTATGAGAAATGTTTGAGACAAGATATTAGCCATAAGAAAAGCCTTACCCAAAACATGAACAAAAGTGTAGGCATAACTCATCAACTTCATGTGGAACATCTGTTTGACTGGAGGAAGGACAGCAAGGCTTCTGGTGCCCAATAAACATCCAAAAGAAAATTAAGTGTACTCCCGCAAGGTAACAACTAGAATATTTGCATGCCACAGTACAGCGAATGTCTCTTTTCAATTTGTGCATACTGCTGTTCTGTTGGTGTCAGTCTTCATGAGGTATAGCTGACAGGTTTCCAGTGGTTTTCATGCTTTTGTCTAAGGAACCCTTCTAGTTCGAATGATGATGCATCTGCTGCAAATTTTGTTTCATTTTTGGGACTGAACAAGGTTAAGGTAGGCAATGCCATAAGTTTCACTTTGAAAGCTGTAATCTCTTGTGCTTGAGCTGTTTCACAAACTGGTTGACCATTCCCAAAAAGGATCATACTTCAGATGCATTTATCAGACTTGTTATTCTCTGTATGGCTACCAACATTTCTGGGTCAGGCTTTGTGTGAGATTGTATGTCCAAGCAACTGAAGTTTTGATTTTCCAGTCTCACATTTCTTGAGAGTCAATGTGAGCCCTGCATTCTGGACCTTTCTTAAGACTACATAGACTCTGTGGTCATGCTCCACTCTTATGCAACCAAAGTCAAGGATATCATCATTGTGGCACCACCCCCCCCCCCAAAATCTTCTAGGACTCGATACATTCTGCATTAGAAGTGCTTAGGAATGGGCAAGCTTCCAGAGGAAAATCTCCCAAAGCAATAGCATCTAAATGGCACAGTGAAGGTGATCAGTTTCTCTGGATCCACGACAGGAGTCTGACAGAAATTCTATTGAACACCCCGTCAGCGACACCAGCAGGTTGACCGCATTCTGCAGTTGGCTGCCGGTTCGCTATTGCTGTCTTTGTTTTCTTCAGGGGCATCGCCCCCAAACCCCCCACGTGGGGGGCTGCACCCCCGCACCCTCCCCACTTAAGGATTCTCAACTCCAGTCGGAGCTGATTGGGGGGGTACAGGACCCCTGACAAACAGCGTCCGGTTCCAGCTGGTCTCCCACTGTGGCTAGGCACTGTAGTCACTGTGGGGGACCTCGCTGGTGAAATGTCGCTGCGAGGGGGGTAAACGAGTTTCTCTGATTCCTTTGACGGATGTATCTACCAAAATCCTGCATTGCTATTAAGCTTGTTGAACATAACTGCTTCTCCTGGCATCCCCAGCATCTGTTCCACTGGGGGAAGAATGATTTTCTCCCATCTGACTGAATCATTCAGCTTAGTTAGGTCAACACAGATCCTTACAGTGCCATTTGGCTTCAAGACGACTTACATGCCAGCATACCAATCTGTGAGTCCCTTGCTCTTGGTGATCACTCCCAGATTTCCCATTCTGAAAAGTTCATCTTGAATCATGGGTATCAGTAGAAACTGGATCCTTTTGGGTGTTGTCAGTGACTGCGGTATGGCTCCTGGTGTAAGCTGAATGTAGTGCTCTTCTCTGAGTTCTCCTAAGCAACTGAATAATGTTTAGAACTCCTCATGCCACCTGCCTTGTTCAGCACTATCTAGTCTGGCAGGAAGATGATGCTTCTTGTTTGTTTTTCTGCCTCGCTATGGGGTGTAGAGGTTCTTTGCTACATAAATGTCCTTTTGACTTGCATTTCTACCTCTAGTTACAGTGCCAATAAACACTCCAAACACATCCAGGGTGTATCTTCCTAGTTCATCAGCACTTTACCTGTGGCCCTGTGACAGGATATGATACCAGATGTATTTATTCCTTTTTTGTTTGTTTAAATATTTTGCAGTTACAGGTTCTGTTTGGTATGAACACAATATGGCTGCCAAGTTACATGTACAGGCAGCTAAGGCAAGTTGGTCTTTTACTGCAGAGGTGCTGACATTCTCATGGAAGGTTAGCAGTAATGACTTACAGGATGAGCAGGGAGGAAGCAATTAAGCCGTAATCCCAGTGGGGAATCCTTCCTGGATATGTGCCCATGTTAGGCAATGGACCCAGGTGCATGTCGTAAAACTTCTAGAGATAGCAAGGAAGGGCTAAAAAAGATGAGGTCTCTCATACACAAACGCACACACACACACTAACATGGGTGGGTATACTGGGGGGAACTGTCACTCAAGGAACAGGTCACTCTGCCACAGCTCTGAGCACATAAATATGGGGAGCTGGAGCACCCAGCTCTCTCTCTCTCTCTCTCTCTCTGACACTCAACATCTGAAGAAAAGGAAACCCTGCCAAAGGGAGCTAGCTTGGTAAGGAAGCACAGTTTAGGGTGAATATCTTCTGTAGCAAGCAGCAGGTAAAGAGATTTTTGGTGAAGAAAGTTCGGATTTTTCTAACCATCAACTGTCTGTTTAACATACTTTATTTTAGATTCTTAGTAAATGTGTAAACCTTTTGTCTTACTGTAACTATATTCTGTTTGTGAATACCTGTAGTTTCTTCTAGTAAAGAATATATTTTTGTTAGAACTAGTGACTACCTCATTATTGACAAGGTAATTTTTATTATTTCTGCTGAACCCTGTTTGCAGTCCATCTCTGAATTGCACTCTGCCAAAAGTTATTGTGTTGACCTTCCTTATCCCGAGGATGGCAAAAGTGGTTTTCTGGTATAACCAGGTGGTGACAGAGAATTAGAAGTCCCCAACAAAACTTCCCTGTATGCTGGAATGGCCAAAGGAGCAGTTTTTGCCACAGGCCCACAAAGTTATACGATGTTTGCTCCGCAGTTTCTTGTAAAGGGTTTTTTGGCATGGCTGTGACATTTGTACCCATGTCTATCCTGAATTCTGTTGGCATCTTGTTGATGTCTTTTTCCAGGCAGTTCCTTGGACCTGAACAGATTGCAAAATGGCACACTCTGTATCCTACTCTGGCACTTTTTGTACTTCATGCATCATTGCTTTTGATCCACATACACTCCTGTAGTGGTGCCTCTTGCAGTATGCATGGCAGGTGACATCAACTGCTGGACACTGAGCTCTTGAGTGTGATGACATGTCCCACCACCTTCCATATGACTTCTGCATATCTTTTTCCTTGTGGGCTTTCCTTCTTCACTGCTGATCCAACATCACTTTTTGAGTTGGATTGAATTTCCTTGGACACCTCTGGGCACAGAAACATGTACCCTACATGGCATCAGCATATATATATATATATATATATATATTTCTTTGTTCTGCCCTTCAGCCTGCTCCTGGATGGAGATTGGACTGTAATTTCCTATGGCCTCACTCTGTTGGGCTATTATGATGACCTCTCTAAAGACAGTTTGTTATTGAGCTGCAGGCATTCAGCCAATCTGCTGTCTTGCCATGACAATGTGAACCCAGATCAGTTCATTTTATAGGTTTCCATAGTTATAGTATTCTGGTAGGGTGTGAATGCTGTAATGAAATCAACAACAGATTCCTCTGTGGTACTGGGTCAATATGTCGCACCTGGAATAGTGCAGCAATGACCGCACAAGCATGTAGAGCAACATGGGTATAATAGCAAAAGGGAAATACCACTACCCCATCACTCTGCACGTAATTCAGGAGCTGCTAAGTAGCCATGTGCTGGGAGCCTGTTTGAGCCACTCCCATGATGGAGTGACTAAGGGCACCAGTTCACAATGTAATCAGGAGACCTGGGACCATGGTTTGGTTCCCCACAGGTCTCCCCTGCTACTACTTTTTTGGTGTTTTTTTTTAATAAAACAAACTTACCCCCCTCCTGAGTTTCTCCCCATCCCTGAAGTTCCCCCCCCCCACAGAGTTATTAAAGTTCTGAGGGGTGTGGGGGCAAAGCCCCTCCATACATAGGGGTTGCTGGGGATGAAGCCCTACAAAAAAAATAATGTCCCATTGTTGTCAATGGGCATGCTGTTCCTGACAAGTCAGTGTTTTGCCCGAATCTGTCTGTGTTCAGCGCTGTTTGGCTACAGCATTTTTGGCTGTGCTGTTTTTGCATGCAGCATAATGACCCTGTGCCTTCCCCTGCTTCTACCTGTGTATAGTACATTAAATGTGAACATTTCATAGCTAATATTTCTGAGACCTGTGAAATATGCATTAAGTGTTCCTGGGTTATGTTGTTGTTTTCCATTCTGTGTCCATCAATGTCATCCCCCCCTGAGGACGTCATCTGCCTTATTCCCATGCAGAATATCAGGGTGTTCACCTTATTCTCTAATGATTACTGAATTACATCAAGTTTTTTTCAGTCCCTGATTATGGCACCCTGAAAGCTTCTTTAATTTGATTTATATTTTATTTATAATCATATTAATGTAATCTTATTTTAATCATTTTACTGCCTGTTTTATTGTATTTCTCTGTAAGGCACCCAGAGCCTCTGGGATTGGGTGCCGTAGAAATACAATTTGCTCTGCCTTGCCTTACTGCTGACTTCACTAGTCTACGTGCTTGAAAAAAACATTCAAATTATCTGAGCCACTTTATAAAGTCATCGGATTGGTGAAATCAAATGGTTCAGGTGGATAGATCAACAAGTTGCTGCAGTTGCCATTGCTTAGTCATAAAACTACACTGGGTAAAGTCACTCTAAGCTATATTGCACACTTTAACCAAATTGGTCACTGCCTCTTTATATGTGCAGTTCCACTTTAAGCTGTATTGCACACTTTAACAAAACTGGCCATTGTCCCCTTAAATGTGGAAGTCCACTTGAAGCTGTATTGAGCACTTTAACAAAATTGGACACTGTCTCTTTAAATTTGCAACACCCCAGAGACATTCATTTTGTAGGCCTGCTGTAACATAGCTTTCCACATTTCCAATTTCACTTTCTCTACCCTCTATCTGCTGCAAGAGAAGTTACTTTCCTTTTTTTTTTCCTTTTAAACAGCCTGCCTCTGCTGCACCTCCAGGTTTGGACTGACTTCTGGGAAAAAAAGAAGGGAGAAGACAAGATAGATGTACTGCATTCTCCCAATGGCAGCTATAAAGAAAAGTTTGTTTATTTAGTTTCTGTTGATTGAGAAGAGAGGGCTAAATCAATGTCAGTGTCAATGGCTCAGCAGGTAGCACACTCACCTCTGAGGCAGGGAGATCAGTAGGCTGTGGGTTCTATCCCCACACCAGGCACTTGGGTTAATATCCCAATACTGACACTGTAGTGCAGCAAGAGGGGGGTGCTGCACTCCTGAAGTGCTGTCTTTCGGATGAGACGTTAAACAGAGGTCCTATCTGTCTGTTCTGGTGGTAGTTCAGGTGGATGTTAAAGATCCCATGGCACTTGGGGGAATTTCCCCGGTGCAATGGCCAAATATCCTCCATTCATGAAAAATACCACCAACAGCTTAATCTGGTTCAAGGTCAGTTGGCATTCATCTGTAGCCCTCTCCCCTGGGTAGTGCCTGAAAATAGGCAGGATTTGTCTAGTGCACTTACCCGGTCAACAAAATAAATAAATTCTGCCTGTTTTCAGTCTTGTCCGGGGGGGGGGAATACAGATGCAAACTAACATACTGAATCAGGTTGGAAGCTCCACCATATACTTGATCAGGCGCCAGATTCCCAACTTTCTCTAGCCTTGATTTCTTTAGATGCTGAGAAGGCTTTCGATAGGGTCTCTCACCCATTTTTATTTGTTACAATGGAGAGGATGGGTTTCCCGAAGAGCCTTCTCAGAGGTATTAAAAATTGTTATGTGGCCCCCACAGCTAGAGTGTTGTGTAATGGGTATCTTTCACAGGAGCTTAGGTTGGAAAATGGGACTAGACAAGGGTGCCCCTTGTCCCCAATATTGTTTAATGTATATCTGAAACCACTCCTGAGGACAATTAACAATGATGCCAGCATCAAAGGGCTTATGATTGCAGGGCGGGACTTAAAATTTTCGGTCTTTGACGATGATATTTTGCTGCATTTGCAAGACCCAGCCTCAAGTTTTAAGAGGACAGTTGAAATTATTGAACAATATTCTAGGGTCTCGAATTATAAGTTAAACTTGAGCAAGACACAAATTCTCCCCTTGACACTACATGTCAATAGGGTAGATTTTGAACCTTTACAGGTACATTGAGTCCCAGACAAGCTCAAATATTTGGGTATACAGATTACAGCTAAGGTGGAAGATGATGCAGCAACAAATATGGATGGGATCCTGATGGCAAGTAAAGGGGACGTACTTAGATGGACTAAGCTACCCTTGAACTTTACAGCTAGGCTGGGTTTAATTAAAATGAACATTTTACCCAGGTTACTATACCCAATGCATTTAGCCCCATATCACATTCCCAAAAGCTGGTTTGTTAAAATTAGGAAACTGCTATTGGATTTCTTATGGAATTCCAGGCCTCCTCGGAGAAAGCATAGCGTCCTGTGCCTACCATTTAATAGGGAAGGGATTAAGTTGCCTGATCTTCATTTATATGATACAGCAGGGCAATTAGGCCTTATGAGTCGGTGGGTTAGGCATGTAGAGGGAGAATCATTTATCCCGATTTGGCTGTGCATCAAGAAGCAACTTTGTCAGGGCCTGTGCCTATCTCCAGAGGTGTTTCTTTTCACTAATCCAGTGAAATATCTGAAACAAGCGTCACTGAGTCCAATTGTTAAATCAGCTATGGCCTGGTAGTTATTCATTACCCCTAGTCATAGGTGGGATCAAGGGAAGACTCTAGAACAACCACTGTTGGGTAACCCTAACTTTTTAATTGGGGGAATGATCCTTACTTGCCGTTGGGCAGCTCAGCTCCTGGGCCTCCAACTAAGGATGTGAAACGTGAGGTATTTTCACGAGTAAATGTGATGCAATGCCATTTTTAAAAGGTTACAGTTTACCAAAATGTTGGAGGGGTTTTGGAGAGGATTAGGAAGTCCACAGGAACACTCTTTCACATGGGACAATCTTAAGGAGGTGGATCCTACTTCTCACTATTTATCCAAAGTCTATAAAGTGCTCTTGGACTATGTCAGCCCGAATTCTTCTATCAAGATCCCTTACTGGGATAGAACATTGTCCTCCCAGAGTCTTGACTGGGAAATTTATCTGGAGGTCTCCTAAGTATATATCTGTACCCAAGTATAGGATTATGCAATATTTTATTATTTCCAATATGTACTTTACCCCTGTGAAACTATGTTATAGTCGCCTTGGTCAGACAGACCAGTGTTTTAGATGTTGAGAGGGTCCTGTGGATATCCTACATGTGCTGTGGGAATGCAGTAAGATAGTGCCCCTATGGGATGAAATTAGACAGCAAATGGACCCTGTATTGGATTATTCGGATTTATAACACCAGAAATATGCATTTTAGGCGATATGTCGCAGGTATTGGGGATTACACCTAAGTACCATGTATCTTTGATGGCTACAATAGTTAAAGCTGCTATATTGAAACATTGGAAAGATGATTATATTTATACTTACAAGCGGTGGGTGAGGGACCTGATCGGGGCCCTGGGAAGAATAAAGAGGTATTTGCTTAGCAAGGGTGGGAAGGGGCTATATTATAAAAGATGATCGACATTGGAGGCAATTTACTCCCTGAAGGTGTGTAATATCCAAACACAGGCCTGTCTGTCAGATTGTGATTAGTGTAAGATTTTTCTTTTTGGGAAATGCATAGCTTGATTTAGTTTCAGCTGTTTTAAATGGATTTATGTCACTAGTCACACTTGTCTGTGGGTTGTGTTGATACTGGTAAAAAGGTAATAAAATATAGGATTGGTATACTTAGGGACTGAGATGGGTAGGACTCTCTTTCCAAGGGACACGGCAAGGGGCTACCTGCTGGAGGCAATGTTGCCCAGGTTAGGGCCCAGTTGTTCTATTATTGGGGGGAGGTAATGCTTTGGTATCAGGGGATCTTTCCTTTGTTTTCTCTTCCTCGATGCTGAGGAATAAGACTAGCGGTTGAATGGATCTTACTGACTGGAATGCTATAAGAAATGGTTATAAGTACAGGGGTTGGCCCTACTTGCTGTGTATGTAAATAGTTGGGGTTGTACATAGTTGCACAATCAGTTTTTTGGATTGTGACTCCCGGCTGTGTATGGGATACATGTCTTGTATATCTCATATTATACAATAAGTCAATAAAAACCTGTTTAAAAAAAAAAGAATCGGGTTGAGCTGCTGATTGTATTTCTAGTGAATGGGGGAAATTCATCCAGAACACCAAAGAATTCCCCTACTCTTTTTGAGAAGTGCCATGGGATGTTTAATGTTTATCTGAGTCACCAACAGAACAGGCAGATAGGACCTTGGTTTAATATCTCATCAAAACGATGGGACCTCAGGAGTGAAGCACCCCACTCACACTGTACTACAGTGTCAGTATTTGAATTTTAGCCCAGATTCCTGGTGTGGGGCTAGAAACCACTACTTTCCAATTGTCTAGCCTCAGAGGTGAACGTGAAACCTGCTGAGCAACTGATGAAGTAATGGGGCAGCCTTACCAGCTGTGCTGTGTTTCTGCTCCTGCTCGTGCTTTTACTCTCTCTAGTGCAGTTTTTGCTGCTGTGCTGCTTCTTGTGCTAGAGGTAGGCTGGTGCTCTGGGTCTCAGGTAGCCTCTCTGTCAGTGACTCAGCTCTTACTCTCAAACATGCTACACCCATGCATACAGACTCTATCCTTTTTATTCTCCATAGAAAGTAATAAAACCCACTGAAACACGATCCTGCAGGCATTTACTGACCCTCAGACAACAAACTTTTCAATGGAGGGCTCTGGATTTCAGATGGGAGCTGATTCTGCTCACTTCTAACACTATATCATGTGTGCTGTTAAGAACCATGCTGCACATAGGTTGAAGGTAAAATGGCACCCACTTTATTAACAGGAAGTTGTTCTGCATAGTTTCTTCCAAGGGACCCAGAGTAAACTAGATAGGTTGGCTAGCCACAGCAGCACCTCAAGATAGTTTTGGCATATAAAAGCAAAGCCTGACTTATTGACAGGAAAATTATAAATCTGCAGCACTTTTGAATACACAGCTAATTAGCATATGCCTATTGGGTCTATCATATGTATTCACATAAAATCTTGAACAGCATGATTAATAAGTGTACTGTATGATTATACTGTATGGCTTAGTTTTATATATTTCTTGAGATTTGTGAAACTAAACAAGCACAGTGTGGATTTTTAGACTCTGAATTAGTAATTGGGAATTAAATAATATACTTATAGCATGCTTTAAGTGAATTTGCCTTTATGTTGGGGTTAAAACAAATTAGCAAATTTATTGAACATTGCTTTTAGAATCATATGTGATCTAGATTTATTCTATATTTTCTTTAGATTATAATAAATCATAGCTTTAAAATATAAAACTATGCTCTTAAGTGAGAAAATTTGTATTAATAGAATATGCTTTTTATTGATTTATATATGATAATAGTTTGGGACGAATAGTAAATTATAGCTATTGTGTTACTTTTTAGGCAAATAGTGGTAGTAATATAGGATGTATTGGTATAAATCTGTTTCTGTTTTATACAATTGTTCTAAAATGAAACTGTTTCAGCAAAGCTATTTTCTTTCCCTGTTATCAGTAGTAATATTACCATGTGTGCTACAGCTGACAGGGAAAAAGAAATCAACCAGACACACACTGAGGATTTGGGCCATGCAGTGGAAATCATTTGTTACAAGATCTGGAGGGGTTATAGTAAAATTGAAAAAATAAGTTATTTCTCACCGATTAGATATATAGTAAAGGCCTCCAAGTTTATATTGAAGCAAATAAATTATGTGACTACCCACAGGTGTTCACTATGCATGGCGTTAATCCTCAGTGGAGATGTTGAGTTTAATTGAGGTCCCATTGAAAAAAATGATCATATAAAAATGATACAATGCAAGAAGTTGAAAAAAACAAACAAAATTGATCTGTTTAGACATTGGATAAATCTGGAATTCCCTGAAATCATTGCTCTCACCCAGTGGTACAGAAAGTTAGAAAAATTCACTCCACGAAGAATTTTGTGAAGTTTTCAAAATTCATAAAATTAGTCTACAAAGTGAATGTCTGCTTCATGTTAATGGAGAAATTAGCAAATTGCAAAAAATGCCAACTTTGCCAAATTTACCAATGAATTACGGTTCTAAGGTGAAATTAGCCATGGGATAGCAGGTCACATGGTGTTGGCATAAGCTGGTTTGACATGCATAGGCTGAATTCAGTGCTGTGTGAGGTAGACAGAGTTGGAGTTAGCTGTGCTCTGGAGTTGTGTGCCAAACAACCTTATCAAAGTGTTTAAAATATGGATTTTATTACCCCAAATCAGCACATTCAGTGTTTACTGTGCCTTCTGCTTCTAGATCAGCAAGTATTTTTGGATTTGTTGTGATTTACCTAGGTTAAAGTAATATTTTCATTTTCTGTATTGTTTGTAATGTGCAGTAAGGTAGGAAGTTTATCTGCAGCAACCTCCAGCAATAACAAACTCTAGTCAGAGCCACTACAGCTGCTAATACCTTAACTTGATAAGGGTATTTCATGGGCTTAAATGTAAAGATGAATTGCTGTAGTCAGCGTTGTAAATTTCATTTTTGGTAAAGTTAGATATTTAACTGGTTGATCCTGTGTTTATCATATATTTAAAATGCAAGCAACAAGTGCATCTTGTACTATGTGGGGAAGGAAAGGGAGCTCCACTCCAAGACCTTCAAGTAATTGTAGAAGAAATGGTGCAGAGAGGAAAGGTATGGCTACAATGGGGACTGAAGGCCAACCTAGAAGGATAAGAGCCTATACCGAGGTGATGGCCAGTTTCCATTAAGGAGGAAACCATAATATTCAGTGGGCAGTGGAAATGTTACTTTGAAGGATATTTAAAGTAGCCAAGGGGACTGACAGAAAAAATGGAGGAGGCAGAAAGTGGGTCACCACAGGCTGAGATAGTGAGTAGGGAGATCCCAAGAGGAGAGAGTCACACCAGAATGCAAGATATTCAAGAAAGCAAGGGTTAGCAAAGGAGGAAGGGGGAAAGGAGCAGTCAAAGAAGAAAGGTGAGGAAGGAGGAACAATTGGAAGAAGGAAAAGGCAACAAGAAGAGAGCCGAGGGATATCAAAAGAGTGCAAGGTCTGCAACAGAAGCCCTATGAGAGGAAACTGAAAGAGTGCAATATGTACACCCTGGAAGAGAGGAGGGAGAGTTGGGATATGATGGAATCCTTTAAATATCTCATGGGGGTTAATAAGGTACAGGAGGTATGTTTCAGAGAAAAAGATGCTGTAGAACAAGGGGCCATGATATGAAGCTGGAAGAAAGTAGATTCTGGAGAGATGTGAGGAAGTAATTCTTCACAGAAAGGGAGGTGGACTCCTGGAACAGCTTTCCATGGGAGGCAGTGGGGGATGAAACCAGTGGTGGGTTTCAAAAGTGCCTTGCATGGGCACACAGGAACCCTTGGAGGGAGGAAGGAAGGGAATGGAAGAGACAGTGCTATAGATGAAGTTGGGTCTGCAGCAAAACTGATAATTAAAAATGGTCAGACTAGATGGGCCCAGAAGTCATTATGTGCCACCAGTTTCTATGTTTCTGTATATGTTAGGTTATGTGACTCAAATGGATACAGTGTAAAAACATGAATATGCACAATACCAATATTGTGTGGCACAGATAATTCATGCTGTACTATGCTACACGGACATGATAATCAAATGGGTAATAAGAAAAAATTACTCACCTTAGTAATTGCTTTTCTTCTCATGGAGTCTTGCTATATTATAACAATAGCAGTCAGCCACTGCAGCTGAACTGCCCCGGAGAGGAAGGAGTTAACTCCAGAAGATCTGGAGTTCTACAGCGCGAGGGCACTGTGCCCAAAGCTCTATCTGGCAGTTTCAAATGAAACTGTCAGATCTTTATGAAGCTAACATCAAAGGACGGAAAGTCTGTGTGGAAAAAACTACACTAGCCCATGGCTACCTACTAGTAGTAATAACAACAATATAAAGAACAAAGAAACACTCAGAGCCATAATAACAAAAATTGATGGTATTATGGTTCATTTTACCACCCTTGACAAGCACATATGAACCCCCCCTTCCCCCAAAGACTCAAGTCCAGGAAGGGGCAATATAAATAACCTAAATGAAACAATCTAGATCCCTAACCCAAAGGAAAAGAGGGTAAGGGAAAAACTACAATGGCATGACACAGTGCTTGTACCAATTCGCCACCCCTACCCAAATAGAAGTTCTGAGAGGGGTAGGAGGGAGGGTGGTTATAATATAGCAAGACTCCATGAGAAGAAAAGCAATTACTAAGGTGAGTAATTTTTTCTTCAAACACCATGAAGTCTTGCTATATTATAACAATAGCAGATTACACAGCAGTACCTCCATGGAGGAGGGTCAGAACCTACTTAGGAAATAGGCTCTGAAGCACAGCTGTGCCAAACCGAGCATCTCTCTGGACTGGACATCCAGGGAATAATGCTTGGTAAAGGTGTGAACTGTCTTCCAGGTAGCAGCTTGACAAATCTCCAGAATGGGGATGTCTCTAGCAGCCACTAGAGACGCAGCTGCACCCCTGGTGGGCCTCAATCCTGAGGGGGTACTCTACCAGTTTCTGATAACAGAATTGGATACAAGAAACAATCCACCTTGCAATTGTTCTCTTAGTGGCAGGTTTCCCTTTGCCAACCTCGCCATAGGTAAGAAAGAGTTGGAGGGATTCAAACTTATGACCTCTGGTGCACTCTAAATAGTAGCTTAAGGCTCTTTTGACATCCAAGCTGTGCAGTCTCCTCTCACCTGAGGAAGAATGCTCAGTGAAAAATACTGGGAGAGAGATAGATTGATTCAGGTGAAAATCAGAAACCACCTTAGGCAAAAACTTTCTATTAGTCCTAAGGACTACTTATCTCTGTGGAAAAGAGATAAATCTTCTTCCACTGACAGGGCCTGTAGCTCACTTATGCATCTGGCAGAGGTGATAGCTACTAGGAAAATGGTTTTCCGTTAAATACTTGAGCTCTGCAGAAGACAGAGGCTCAAAGGGGGTTGCATTAACTGAGCAATGCAAATATTCAGGTCCCAGGCGGAGCTGGTTCCCAAAAGGAGGGTTAGTATGAAGTAACCCTTTAAAAACTTGGAGAACACCGGTGAGAAGAAAGGGAGGCAGGCTTCCCTGCTGACACAAAAGCAGAGACAGCTGCCAGATGAACCTTCAGGGTAGCTGGTCTAAGGCCTAGGGAATTCAGATGGACCAAATAGTCCAGTAGAATGGGAAGATCAGCAGATTCTGGGATAATCTGCCTCTCAGAGCACCAGATGGAAAACCTCTTCCACTTAGAATTATAAGTGGCCTCTAGTGGAAGGCTTCCTGAAGCCTTTAAATATCCATGACACCTTGAGAAAGGTGTAAGTCAGCAATTCTAGCCCTCAAGAGCCAAGCCTTGAGGTGGAGGGATTTGAGGTCCGGATACACACTCTCCCTGTGCACAGGCCAGTAAGTCGTGGACTCTGGGCAGGCTCAGGGCAGGTGGACTGCCAAGGACAGGAGCAGAGGGTACCAGGGCTGTCTGGCCCAATCTGGGGCAATCAGAATCACTCTGCAAGGTTGAGATCTGATTTTACTAGTACCCTGAAAAGGAGAGGAAAGGGGGAAAGGCATACAGGAACTTCCTTTCCAGTCCAACAGAAAGCGCCCAGAGGGACTGAGCCCAGAACTGGAGGCCTGCAACAGAAAAGAGGAAGTTGGTGGTTGTCTGGGGCTGTGAAAAGATCTATCTGAGGAGTGCCCCATCTGGCAAAAGACAGACCCCAGCACTTGTGGATTCAGAGCCCATCTGTGATGGCCCTGAGAAATTCTGCTGAGGGCGTCCGCCAGGACATTGTCCTTCCCTGGGAGATGAACCGCTATCAGGGAGGTGTTCAAGGAGTAAGCCAGAGACCACAACTTCATTGCTTCAGTGCACAAGGCTGAAGACCGAGTGCCCCCTTGCTTGTTGATGTACCACATTGTGGTGGTATTGTCTGTCCTGACTTGAACCACTTTGTTCTGGACAGAATCTGAAAACACCCGAAGAGCTAAAAAGACAGCTCTGAGTTCCAAAAGATTGATGTGGAGCAGAGACTCCTGAGGAGACCATACCCCTGAGTGGCAAGGTCGCCCAGGTGAGCCCCCCACCCTAACAGGGAGGCATCCGCAGAGGGTGAGGGAGTGAGAAATGGAATGAAGGAACCCCTGTCTTAAATTGCTCTGGACCTGCCACCAGTGGAGGGCTAGGATCAGAGTTTGAGTAACTGGGACCAACTTGGTAAGGGGTCCTTCCTTTGAGACCAATAGGCCCTCAAATGGAACTGAATGTCCCTCATCTGGAATCTTGCTCCCTGCATGACAGCTGTGGAAGCAGCCATGTGCCCGAGGAGTTGCAGAAAATGCCTTGCTGCGAGAGACCCGCAGGGTAAAGGAGGATGCCAGGGCGATGAGTCTGTCCACCCTTTCCGAGGGAAGAAAAGCCTGGCTAACCTTGTGTTCAATTCTGTGCCTATGAAAGTTAGGACCTGAACTGGTTCCAGAACTGACTTTGGTAAGTTTAGCAGGAATCCCAGGGAAGTGAGAAGCTGCTGGTGACTTGCAAGTGGGATTTCACCTGACCTGGAGACTGACCCACAATGAGCCAGTCGTCCAGGTAGGGAAACACAGCAACCCCTTGCCTTCTTAAGTGAGCCACTACTACAGCGAGACATTTTGTGAATACCCTTGGCACAGAGGTAAGGCCGAAGGGCATTGCCCTGAACTGGTAGTGGCCTGAGGGCAGTTTGAACCTGAGGTACTTTCGGTGATAAGGCCTGATCAGAACATGAAAATAGGCATCCTTGAGGTCCAGGGAAGCTAGCCAGTCCTCTGGCCTTAGGGAAGGCAATATCATTGCCAGAGTCAACATTTTGAACTTTGGTTTCAACAGATGCTTGTTCAAGTATCTTAAATCTAGAATGGGCCGTCATTCTCCTGTCTTTTTTGGGGTAAGAAAGTATCTTGAATAAAGCCGCTTGCCCTGATGGCAAGGAGGAACCCTTTCCACTGCTTTGCAGTCCAGCGAGCAGAAACCTTTGCTTCAAAGCAAGGGCTTCTGAAGGATTTGCAGGTAAATGCCTGGCTCTCATCTTTGGAAAGTGTTTGAAGCTGAGAACAGACCCTGGCCTATTACCTCCAGAACCCATCTGTCCGTAGTTAGGGACAGCCAGTTCCGGCTGAAATAGGCCAACCTGCCCCCCACTGGTACAGGAGAATCGGCCCTGGACACCCCATCAGGGTGCCTGCTTAGCAGCAGCCTTAGGCTGAGGGGAGGGGGACGGTCTACTTGTGCCACGTCTACCCCTGCCTCTGAAGAAACCCCTCTGCGAGACAGCAGAGGAGGCTTGAAATTGGTAAAAAGGCCTGGAAAAGGGCCTGCCCCTACCTCTGGGAGCATGCCTTTGTGGCATGGCATGCTTCTCCTTAGCCTGGGCACTTTTGTAGGTAGTTCTGTAT
This sequence comes from Neoceratodus forsteri, assembly GCA_016271365.2. Taxonomy (NCBI): domain Eukaryota; kingdom Metazoa; phylum Chordata; order Ceratodontiformes; family Ceratodontidae; genus Neoceratodus; species Neoceratodus forsteri. The sequence continues at coordinate 13,311,178 of CM028133.1, forward strand.
TCATCCATCTTTTTCATATAGTTTTCTGTTTGCTCCCCAAAAAGAGAATTTCCCACTACAGGAAAATCCATAGCCTTTGACTGGGTATCTTGGGACAGATTAGTGCATCTGAGCCATGCCAACCTACGGAAGCTACAGAAGTGGCCATGACCCTAGAAGAAACATCATTAACATCAACAGCAGTATGAAATTGAACTTTAGAGGCTTCAATGCCATCAGCAGCCACCTGTTCCAACTCACTCAGCCAGCTGGGCCATGGGCCTGCTTGGCTAACTACTGCAATACTGTGTCCCACCTAGATTTCTGATATCTAGCTACATAAGCCATATAATTTGCCTGCCTGAGTCCCAAAGAAGCTGCCATATACTGTTTCTTCGCCATGGCATCAATCTTCCTGGAATCCTTATCAGAAGGATGTGAGGCCAGAGGAATATTAGCCTAGTCACAGGCTGCAGCTTGTACCACACCTACATGACTACACTGCTCAGTAAGGAAGTCTGTATCCGAGCCTGACAAAGTATACCTTCTGTCCATTTTTTTATCTACAGGAGGGACAGAATGAGGATTTTTTAAAATCTTTGTTGTTTGCTTCCTAAATGACTTATGCAAAGGAATAGACAACCTCCTAGACTCTGGAATATCCATCATTTCCACATAATCAGGCTCCTCTTGCTCATCCACAGCCTCCTCTAAAGGAAGCTGGAGGGTTTCTGCAACCTTTTTGTAAAAAATAAAGAAAGAAGGGGACTCAGACAGAATAGGAGGAGATTCTAAAGGTCTGTCTGGAGAAATGTCCGGTTCAATGGGCACGTCCAGACCCCCCAGCCACACATATATTGATCAAATTCCTCCTCCCTCCTGTGGTTCATAAAATCCTCAACTTCAAAATCCTGAACCACTGGGACTGAACAAACCAACCTTTACCAGCTGTTGGTGGTTCTACAGATCCCTGAGACAGTGACTGGACAATCTGAATGGCTTTAGCTATCTCTGCAGCAGTTGGAACACAATTTTGGACTCCAGACCTACTGATTTCCTTGTCTTTTACTTGGGACTGGTTCCTCTGAACCAGCCTTCCTTTGCCTGAGGAAGTCTCGCCTGGTCAGAGGGCACTCCTCTAGTCCAGTGGGTACTGGACCGGGCTGGCCATCCAGGTCAGCGGACTTTTGGCCTCTGTTCCCTGAGCCGGCCCAATCTCTTCTCCAGGGTGGCTGCAGGAAATTTTACACACCTGGCAGTCTGACAGGAGGTGGTCAACCCCAGACAATAAACACAAGTGGTGTGTGGGTCAGCCTTGGCAAGGGTGTCCCACAGACATCACAGTGTTGAAACCCAGTGGGCCCGGTTTTTCTTTTGGGTTTCTCAGACATAATGCCAGCCTAACCAAAACTTGCCCTTTTGATGGCAGTGCCAGGCAAGACACCCTTATCGGTTCCTAACCGTGTCACGGGTATTTGAAAAAAAGTTATAATTCTGTTTTTTTTTAGAACCAATAAGAACCGGGAACCGCACTCTAAAACCCACTGTACACTTTTGAAATGCAGACAAAAACCAACCGATCGGTTCAAAACCGAACCGATAATTAATTTTCCACACAGACTTAAATTTTAGTACTTACGGTTACCACATAGAGCTTTAAAACCGAAATGCGGTAAAAATAATAACTTTTGGCGGTTCAAATGAACCGAAAAATACTCGCTTGAACCGAGAATGAACCGAGCTGAAGGCTGATCTCCGGAGGCGACTGTTCAGTGAAGCCGAATAAAAAGAATCAGACAGTTTCAGTTGAAACTGCCAGATAGAGCTTTGGGCACAGCGCCCTCGCGCTGTAGAACTCCAGATCTTCTGGAGTTAACTCCTTCCTCTCCGGGGCAGTTCAGCTGCAGTGGCTGACTGCTATTGTTATAATATAGCAAGACTTCATGGTGTTTGAATGTATGCATTTAGCAATCTAGAAAAAATCAAGGGGAACACGTGAAGGAATATACAATTCATACAGTGGTGACACCATGATAGGTACATACTGTATGAAGTTACTTTATTATGATGGTACCCAGCTGTATACCAATGCTGAGTAAGCTACAACATGGGATTTGTATTTAATTTTGTTTTATTTTTAATAATCCAGACAATGTCTACACAGTAATAATAGATAGGTATGTATGCTCTTTACAATTTGCAACCTTGTGATTTTTTTGGGGGGGTTGTTTGTTTATTTTTGGGAAATCACTTGTATTGTGACTGCAATTCTGTTCAAACAATTAACTTTTGGTTTGGAGAACAGAAGGGGGTGGAAGAGACAGTGCTGTTGCTTAAGTTGTGTCTGCATCAAAAGTAATCATAATTAAAAACGGGCAGACTAGATGGGCCCAGCAGTCATTATCTGCCATCAGTTTCTCTGTTTCTATGTATGACAGGTTATGTGATTCAAATGGATATAGTATCAAATTATTAATATGCACAGCGTTGACACTGTAAAGTGTGTGCCACACATAATTCATGTTGTTTTATGCTACACAGACACAATAATCAAATGGGTAATTGAGGATAAATGAGTTGAGACAGCTACAGTAGGTGTTGCTAGCTCAATGACAGCTGATCACATGCATTTTCCTGTGGACAGAGTGCAAAGGGGTGCCCAGATACCAGCCTGCCATGTACAGTCTGACATCATGCACAACACTGTAAGTATAAAAAACTGATAACAGACATTTTTTCCTATTTCAAAAAATATGCGAAATTTATTACTAGGAATTCTGAGACAACAGGAGATGGTGTACGTCCATATACAGTTGTCTCATAATCATGTAAAATGGTCATTTAGTTATCGCCCATCCATATATGAGTCTAGTTTTCTCTAGGTTCCTTATACCTACAAAGGGCTGTGACAAGGAGTAAGAACTAATATAAATTGCTATCGTCCAACTCCAAAGCAAAAAAGAATATGATATAGGGAGGGGTACAAAATATTTCACTTACACAACCAGCAAATGGTCAGGTGCTGCTTGAGATAAGGGAACAGAACATAACATGCCAGCTGAGTAAATGCTAGGATCTGAAAATGAGCCACTGGCTGAAATGCACACTGTGTTTTAGCCACCTTTGAACAATATGGGATTTAATTTTTTGTTTTGTTTTGTTTTTAATAACCCAGTCATTGTGTTCACAATAATGACACATAGCCAGTGAAGCTGTTTACAATTTGAGACCTTGTCTGTTTTTTACCACTTTATTCATTTTTGGGAAATCACTTGTAACCTGGCTACAATTTTGTTCAGCCAATTAACTTTTGGTTTACCTATACATGTCTTCTACAAGAGAGTACTGTATGTATTAATGCCAGTGCACAATGTTGCCCTTAGGACAGGTTGTGAAGTGCATTTGAACAGATGCACAAATTGTGACACTGCACTGTATGTCAAGTAAGAATGGTGTCTCTTGATTGTGAGCATTTGTCCCTGATTTCAATGGGCAGTGTCCTTCATTTTGGTCCTGGCAGGGAGAGAGGTATGGATTCTGGGGCAGCCAGATGTTGCAGTTGACACTGCTATGATTTCTTTGCAATACCCATGATGCCCCTTGCAACCCCTGTAAACCCTTAAAACATCAGTTACCTAGCATTTACCCCCCATTAATATAAAGCCATAAGAGTTCCAATGCTACTAACAATTAGATAGGTCCTGAAAGGGTTAACATAAACCAGGTCTTCAGAGAAGATAAATCATTGTCCCTCCCCCAACACACACACACATTTGGGAGTGATAATGTAATTTGAAACTTCTCTGTAGTTATTTCCTCTAAAAGCTTGCCGAGTCCTCTGTTGGAAATTATGTCAGTAAATTATTTAGGTTCCAAAGACTAGCAAATCACATTTCAATAAGTAAAATTAACAAGCCAGCAAGTGAACATACTAAATCCTGTGTTAAAACAGGTCAAATAGACTTCTGATGTTTTCTTTTTCAAAGATGCTGGGATGCATCGCTAGGGGGATCACCTCCAGAAGGAGGGAAGTGATACTCCCTCTGTATAACTGCTTGGTGAGACCACACCTTGAGTACTGCATGCAGTTTTGGAGGCCACACTTAAAGAGGGACATTACCCTCCTGGAGAGGGTCCAGAGGAGGATAACCAAAATGATTTGGGGCTTGGGGGACAGGACCTATGAGGAGAGGCTCAAAGAGCTAAATATGTACACATTGGAAGAGAGAAGGGACCAGGGGGATATGATAGAGGTCTTCAGGTACATGAAGAGGGTAAATAGGGGAGGAACAGTCAGGGTGCTTGAAGGAAGGAGGAGGGCAACTAGAGGGCATGGGTGGAAGCTGGAGAGGAAGATTCAGGGAGAAAGGAGGAGGTGCTACTTCACTGAGAGGGTGGTGGAGCCATGGAATGCGCTGCCTAAGGGGCTGGTGGAGGCAGAGACGGTGGAGGAGTTCAAGAGGGGGTGGGACAGGTACAGGGGAAGGGTTCTGGAAGCAAAATCCAATGCAGCAAGAATATCCAGAACTGGGAAGGGAGAAGACAGAGAAGGTGAGGGGGGCAGCAAGGTCAGCACCCAGGGTGGGGGCTGACCAAATGAGCAGACACGAAAGACCATTAGGCCCATTCTGCTGGCATTTTAGTATGTTAGTAAATACCAGGTACATCTCTGGCTACAAAATAGAGCGATCTCTCCCTTCCCCTCTCTCTCTCTCTCTCTCTCTCTGTAGTTGGCTTGACACTAGTGTGCAGAAGAAAGTTTCTAATTGCACTGTTGCAGACAGTTAAATTGCTTCAAAGAAGTGATGTAAATAACTTGCCTTTGTGCCTACTCCGAGACACTAGCTGTCAAGTCACTTAAAGCAGGCATGATGAGAGAGACAAACAAGCTGAAAATATTGTGCTGGAAGCTGGAACTGGTAGACTGAACAAAGAGAGGGGAGTATTTCATTTAACTGACGTGATGATTTGGAGTTGTGGAAGGATTCACTGAAAACTCCTAATTTGTGCTTCAGTATTCCATTTTTCCAGCTACAGCAAGATGGCTGCAGGCTTCACCTACTGCAGCCATAAAAAGGCAGGCTTACCTTATAGACTAGGCAATGTTTAGGACTAGTGCTGTTCTAGTCAGTGTTCTGGGTGATATTTTCCCTGTTTTCTGCACTTTGTAACTTTCTTTCTTTAGAACAGTTAGGTTTGTTTTACTGAGGTATTTTTGTCACTGTAGTTTAACTATATTGATTTAATTTTTGTTGCATCTTGTGTGTGTCTCCTAGTTCCTTAACTCCCTGCTGTGTACTGTTTTTATTAAAAAACAAAAAAGAAAAAATATTTCTGGTGTTGTTATTGTTTACTGTCTGTGCAAAGTCTTGTATCCCCCAGTCCCTTAAATCCCTGTTATGTATTGTTTTGATAAGAAAACAAAAGAAAAGAAAAAATATTTTTGGTGTAGTTGTTTCTGCGTAAAGTCTTATAAAGTTTTGTCTAGTCCTGCATGTATCCCCCTAGTCTCTTAATTCTTAAATCTGTGTTGTTTATTGTTTTTGTTAAAAAAGAAAACAACGGTAGTGTTTCTGTTGTTTCCTGTTGGTCTAGGTGACTAAAAAGATGTAAACTGTTGTGTTGTTTTGTTCTTAAACCTACACGAAAATGCCCATAAACAGATGCTCTGCTAAAGGAGTTTCTGGCAATGATGCTGCTGCTAAGAAGAGCTTAGTGTCTGTGACTCCAAAGGGTATAGTAACCAACTGTGATGATGCAGGTTCATCAGGGTCCAGTACTGCTGGTAGTACCAGTCGGCAAAGAGTAGTTGGCTGCAATAGGGGCATCACTGTGGCCAAATCTTTATCCACAAAATCTATGGCATCAATGCTGGTGAGTGCTGGTGTTGGCAGTGCAGGCAGTGCAGGCACGGACAAAAGGAGCACTGCAAGAACCCAAAAAAAGTGTTCTTCTGGTAATGTGGTTGAGGATGAGGAGGTGGTTTATGTCCCCAAAAGTGTTGTAGAAGAGCCTGTGCCTGAGTAGCAGTGTGATATAGCAGATCTGAGTGTCTCTTCATGCAGGGCCAGGGAATCAGATGCTGATGAGAAGGAAATGCAGGGTGATGAAACTGAGGATAAGGAGGCGGACATATCTCAGGAGGTTTGCATCATAGGTGGAGATGGGGATGATAATATGGATCTTCTATGGGAACCACACAAAAAAGAAAAGTAAGGGCCAGGAATCAGTAAAGGTCCCCCCCCCCCCCATCCAGTTATCCAACTGTTGGCTCTGTTGAGCCAGTAGTAATAACAGAGGATGAGTCAATGGTTACAGCATAGCAGAAATCATGAGTCAATGGTTAAGCATAGCAGAAATCATGAGTCAATGGTTAAGCATAGCAGAAATCATGCCTTCAAACACCTATTTCTAGCCCTCCAATAATAACCCAGTACCTGGCCCACTGCTATCATGTGAAAACAAGGGGTACAAAATCCCAAGTTTAGGATTTTACATTCTGTACTCAAAAGATGAAACAGTGGCCGACTGCTATGCCAAGCACGTGTGATGTGGGAAAAATGGTAGACACCTCAGCACTGCCGAGCAACACACACACACTTCAAGTTCAAGCACCAGGCATGCTGGACTCAACACCAGAAGAAAGCTTTTGCAGAGGGATCTTCTCCCTTATTGACCTAATTGAGCAAGGCATCCCAAAGTTGCACAGATACAGAAGCAAAGTGAGATTATGAAGTAACTGCAGAGGATTACAACAGACATGAGGAGGAAGACTTGGTGGGATTTTTTAGTTGTGAGCAGAGAAGCAGTGGTGGTGTGAGTATTAGCAGCCAGAGTCAATGAAGCACATCAACCCCTGTCCCTAAAACATCCAGAATCATGTCATTCATTGAGCATCTGTAGCCCACCCCTGAGTCCAAAGCTACTCCATCATCCATGCTGCCAGTGTGCAGAGCCCAGCTGTTTGATGTCTCCATCAAACCCCAAAAGGTGAAGCCTACACTGCAGAGCATATTTGACTGTCACACCAACTCTCACCAAATCATGCTGTTGCACATGAATTTAATGCAACAACTGCAGAAAAGCTGGCAACTGATCTGTTGCCATTCTCTTTTGTGGAGAATACAGGGTTTTGCAGGTTGATGGCGTGTGCTTGTCCAAAATGAAAGATCCCGTCATGCACGTATTTCTCCATCTGTGCTATTCAGGAACTGTATAGGACTGTGACATGCCCTGCAGCATTCCACATCACCATACATCCAACTTAGTATGGATATGTGGACCAGTGGCCAAACAGCTAGTAGCTCTTATCTAAGTATTTCAACCTACTGGGTACAGGTACCTGGGATAGTATTTGATGCTGAGATGGGAAAAAAAACTGTATGAAGCCGCACTGTGCTGGTGGCAACGTTCCTGATATTTGCCAGGTGGTAAACATGAAACAGGACTGGGTAGTTTAAAACAGTTAAAAATCCTGTATCTTGTCTCAGGAATGAAATAAAATAAAAAACAACATGTGGACCTTAATATTTTGGGCAAACAAATATTGTTGTTTTAGAAAACTATATACTGTAGTCAATAAACTATATACTGTTTTTAATGCAGTGTTGCATGGTTTACAAGTTCTCACACTGTTTATCTAGTTATTCATTTGCATGGGTTAAGTCCATGTTCACAATTTACTTTACATAGTTGCTTTTGTATTTATTTCTCTGCTGTTTACAGTTGTAACATGTTGTTTTTGACTTTATGTATTTTTAAGTGTACTCCTCTTTCCCTTCCCCCCAGGACGCATCTGGAAATGAGCTCTTGTTAGTTCAGTATGTCTTTCCTGGTGAAACTTTTAAATAAACAAATACATAAAAAGAACACATGCTGCTGCTTTAAATGTGTTTTCCTTGCGCCTCCCTCTCACTTTAGACACCACTGCACAAACCACAGGGTAAGAACATGTATTCCAGCACCACCACTTGCTGTAGCACCGTTGTACCAGTACATGGCATGGCCATCACTAATTTGATGCTAAGTAAGTGACGCAATTTTTTTTTTAATCTTATCTTTTTCCTTTCACAGGTGAACAGTGGCACAGCGGACATGCCAAGTCATGCTAAATCATCTCTCTTTCTTTCTTCACATGTGACAGTTTCTCATCCATCTTGTGTCTGGGGAACCTTCATTCCATCGCAGGGCTATTTCATCACCTACATGACGGTAGGTATCCTTTTATGAAAGTTATCTTCTGTTCTAATTTTTCAGATTATGTTTTCCTTTCACAGGTCTACTGCAGTACAGTACAAAGCATACTACAGTGTCTAAATAATTTATATTTTGTTTTCACATCAGGTCTGACAGTGACACATCATGCCAGCAAGAGGAACACCATCTCCTTCTGCAGCAAGCATGCCATTGCCACCTGTTAATTTCTGCCAGCTTGCGTTGACATGCTCAGCCTTGCCAGGTAATGCTGCTCAAGTCTCATCCTCTAGCACTGTACATTGTGTACACTCACCATCTCCTCTGCTGTGCATCATCATGCAAAACATTCCTCCAACTGACTCTGCTGCCTCACTGTGCAAGTTCCTATTTATTGTACATATGTGAAATACCTGAAATGAGAGAAATAGGAGAAGACAACAGTTATCATGTTTCCTGCCCTAAGGTAATGCACCTATGATTTTAGAAAAAAAGAAAAAAATACCTACCTTCCCATGCTATGCAAGTGTCAGAAATTTAAAAAAAATGGGTGAAACTCATGCAGCAGCAGCACTGAATCACCATGATAAATAACTGCAAAGAGAGAGAAACAATGACAAACGATGTTGAGAAAGACAATGGTATCACCATCTCACACCCACAAAACCCCAAAAAATAAAACAAAATACTTACCTTTGCTGGTATGTCTGTATCTACAGCCACAACAACTATCAAGCAGCAGCAGCATCAAAGTATTTTTGACTTGTGGGAGCACTTGTCATTTCTGGGCATCAGAAGGATTTTACAGACAAGACAACAATGAGCTTTTCTTTCTCAGTCACTTGTCTCCTGCATTCTATGAACAGCAGCAGCATGTAGCAGTGCCAAAGCATTCTGGACTTGTGTGCAAATGTTTCTCATTTCTGGGCATCAGGAGAATTTTACAGGACAAGACAACAATGAGATTTTCTTTCTCAGCCTGTTTATGTACTATAATGTGCCAGTGTGATGTGGCAGCCTGCCTAATTTTTTAAAACACTCGAGAACATTTCAGGGAGAAAAGAAGTTACATAAATTGTGATTTTGGCACACTTCACAATTGAGTAGCACAGCAGTGTTGGGACACTCTACCACACATAGCATAGTACCATGTAATGGTACCTATAATACACTGACAAATTTATTCTGATTGTTGAGAAAAATTAAGAGATAGGCAGATAGAGATGTGAAAGTTAAACAAGACATATAGGTAGGAATTTAGATTTAGAAAATATACATTTTTAAGACAATAGAAAAGGAACAAGATGCTTTTGATAAAGGATTGTGTCCAAAACGCATCAAGCATGCAGTTTTATGTGCGTTTTGGAATAAAAATCTTTCTTATGGAACTTCTTTGGAGCCTGTGTGATGTCTACAATGGTTGGTGAGTGCCCATGTCCTACATGTGAGAAAAGTAACAAAACAGTTAAGCTGTGTATTGGTGCAGCAACATTAAAAGTAATTTTTAAACCCCGAGGAAGCAGTGACAAGATGCTGATATCACTTCCCCTTGGGAACACCTTAAACAGCCACCTCAGTGAGTGCTGGTGATTTTAGACACTTTGTACCACATGTAGCTGATGTAAGGGAGTAATACACCATTGCATCACCATTCTGTAGTTTGTACACCTCTTAGGTATAGAGGCCATGCTTGTATGCAACTGAATGAAATTGTAGTTGGAGCATAACTGGTAACCTGTGATCTCCCACTGAAAGACAGGGGAGAAGGACGACTGCTGCCAGAGGTTTCTCAGGTCTGTTTTGGCCCTTAGCACAGAACTAGTGCTTCTACATAGCCTTTTTAAAGACTGTGTATTGGTGCAGCAACATTAAAAGTAATTTTTAAACCCTGAGGGAGCAGTGAAGAGACATTGACATCACTTCCACTGGGGAACACTGTAAAAAGCTACCTCAGTGAGCAGAGGTGAGAGCTTGCAGAGGCAATGCTGGCAGAGGCAAGCTGTGTCTGTGTCAGCTGAGGCAGCAGAGGTAGTAGGACATGATCCTAACTTTGACAAGGTCTCAATTCTTTTTCAGGTATTACATTTGATTCTTACAATTTGTGAAGGCAGAAGCAGGCAAAATCCTGGATCTTCTGACTAGACAAGGGGGTGTATGCAAATGTACTTAAATAATAATAAGTTTATTTGTATGGTGCCTTTCAGCATACCAAGGCGCTGAAAACATTAAAACCACAACATCATTATGTAACATGTTTACTGTAGACTATATAACAAATGGTAAGTGTAATAAATGCTACCGTGTAATGGAGATGGAAAATGAAATAAAGACCCTAAAAGCTGAATTACTCAATGCAATTGAAATAAATAAAATTGCCACATTGGTCAACAGAATTGATGATGAGGTGCACAATAACAATGTAAAGACAAAAGATAAAAGAAAAAGAGAGAGATTGTCCTAGTAATTCAAGTAGTGGAAACAGTTCTTCCCCAGAAATTCCAGCTGCAAAAAAGGCTTGTGACATAACCAAAAAGGGGTGGAGCAATGTTACTAAACATAATCCCCCAAAAATGTAAAAGGTCAAACCAAAATGGTTGCCCATCCACCACCAACAGATTCTCCATTTTGGACACAGATATAAGTAATGATTGCATTATCACCAACCCGACACAAACCAACAGCCCATCAGAGTTTAAAATGGTAATTGGTGACTACATAATTAAATATACACATGAATATGTCTGTAGAAATGATAAAAATAACACTATGGTAACTTGTCTCCCACGAACTAAAATAGTGGATGTGGAAAAATGTTTAGAAAATATGCTCATCCCACAAAATAGCTCTATATTATTACATGTGGGAACAAATGACGTGAGCAGAAGCCACGAAAAGGATGTTTGTACAGACCTAGTAGCCCTGGGCAAAAAACTAAAAACACAGAGCCATAAGGTTGCCATTTCAGGCATATTACCAATAGCAAAGGCTCATGTAGAAAAAAACAAAACAATAATAAAAATTAACTGCAGACTTAAAAACTGGTGCAGTACAAATGAAATAAACTACATCGACAACTAGAATGATTTTTCCTACAAAAATGAAATGTGCGCCAAAGATGGTCTACATTTAAACAAACTAGGAGCTAAACTACGGGGGGGGGGTAAACTTTGAATAACAGTTTACCGATATGAAATTAAACTGGTAAATAGGGGGGAACACATAATCAAGGCAAGGCTTAAAATGATATACTGATACATAAAAATGTAAACTCCACTTCTGTTGAAAATATCAGTGTTATTCTACTGAATACTAGATGTCTAAATAACAAAACTGATGAACTAAAAGCTCAGATTGACCTTCAAAGGTCACATATTGTTGCCATAAGAAAAACATGGGGTGATGATAAATCTGCATGAGAGCAAAATTAATATATAGGTGTATTTGGAGTTTTAGAAAGGGAGGAGGTGTTGCTCTTCTAGTGGATGAGAACCTTGTGTCACTAGAAATAAAAGACAAAATAAAAACTCATCAGCTGCCCACTGAATCACTGTGGATTAGCATTAAAGTTAAGCACATGAACCCATTAACCACCGAGATTTGTTATTGTCCCCCAGATTGTCCTACTTAAATCTATAATGCTATAATCAGTGAGATAGAAAATGCTGGGGAACTAGGGGACATTATAGTTACAGGTGATTTTAATTTAGGTGAACTAGATTGACAGAAGAAATCACCACCTAGTGCAAAAGGGAAACAAACTATTATTACTCTGTGAAAGGATGCATATGATGCAACATGTGAAGACTGGTACAAGAGGTAATAAGATCTTGGATTTAGTTATGGGTACAGAAAACTTAAACATAAAGAATTGTAGAAGTAGTACACCACTTAGTAACAGTGACCATAATATGGTCTTTTTTTTATTTTTATTTTTTTACTAATTAGAGACACCATATGAACTAGTAGTAAAACAACTATATATCTATATAGTAAAGCAAATAGTGGGGCTATGTTGAAATTTGTTTAAAAATAAACTTGTCAAATACCTTAAAAAATGAATCAGCTCAAGAAATGTGGGATATGATTAACAATTCCATCACTGACATCTGTAAACAATGTATACCAACTACACTTAAGCATAATAACCAAAAAGAAGCCCTAAGTGGTTAGAGCATAAAATAAAAAAAAATGCTAAAGAAGAAGGATAAGGCTGATAAAAACTACCTGCAGAATAAATCGACCAGCAGATAGCAGGCATATTTGTCTGCTCAAAACAAATGTAAAAAAGAAGTCAGGAGGGTAAAAAATTATGAAGCTAAACTAGCAGCAGAAGCAAAGAAAGATAATAGTAAGAGTTTTTACTCATATCACGTCATTAAAAAAAGTATCTAATAAAGTTGGTCCAATCCTTAGTAATGGGACACTATTAACTGATAATATCGATATGGCCAAATCTTTAAATACATACTTTAGTAATATATATCCCTAGCAATAAAATAATGATTGCACACTGTGATAAAGAAGCTACACCTATTACATTTGACATTCAAGAGTTAAATAAGAAATTAATGCAACGAAAGGGTAAGACAACATTAGGCCCAGGTGGCATAAGCGGCCATATGCTATACTTATTAGCAGATGTCTTAAATCTTCCATTGAAATTATTACTTGAAAGTTCTTTAGAAGAAGGGTGTGTACCTCAAGGTTGGAGAAGTGCACGTGTTGTGCCTATACAGTACATAAGAAAGAATCTAAACAAGAATGTGTAACTTACAGACCTATTAGCCTTACTTCAGCAATGTGTAAAATCCTGGAAGGCTTACTTAAAGACAAATTGACTCCATTACTGACTTCACTTGACGCAGAACACCGTGGGTTCATGAATAAACAGCTGCCCCATTACCAACTTAGCATGTTTTTTATGAAAGGATAAGTGAGTCACTAGATAAAAATGTACCAAATGATGTCATATTTCTTGATTTAAGTAAGGCTATTGACCTGCTCTTGCATGTAACCTTAATAGAAAAAATTCAAAATCATAATATCCACAAATCAATAACCAAGTGGATATGTAGATGGTTACAAAACAGAACCCAAAAGGTTATCATTGAGGGAAGTATGTTCGACATAAGTATAGTTACAAGTGGTGTAGCGGAGGGGTCGGTATTGGGACTAGCCTATTTCAGCTTTTTATCTCTGATATTACCAAAGACCTACTAAGTCACTCAGTTAAATATGCAGACAACATAACAATTGGTGGCCCATGCAAATCAGATGAAGAACAAGATATACAAAGTGATTTAGATAAGATCTCAGCATGGGTGTCTAACAGGGGTATGAAGTTAAACCAAGATAAGTGCAAAGTTACAGTATGCATTTGGGTAAATCCAACCCCAGATTTAAATACATGTTAAATGGTACAATCCTAAATTTTACTGAGAGTGAGAAGGATTTGGGCATCCACATATCAGATAATCTTATTAACATGCAGCACTTAAACTCTGCAATCAGTAAAACTAACAAAATTACATGGGCAATTAAGCGTAACAAAATAAAAAAAAAACAGAGGTATTAATGCCCTTATACCGAGCTTATGTTAGGCCCCATTTAGAGTATGCAGCCCAATTAGGGTGCCCATACAAAAACAGGACTGTCAACTTCTAGAGAGGGTACAGAGAAGATATATAAAAAATATACATAACCTAAAAGATAAAACCTATGAGGGAAGAATCACAATATTAAGTTTTATGCCATTAGAAGTTAGAAGGTTAAGAGGGGATCTACTACTCATGTACAACATAGTAAATGACCCATATTTACTAAGCGAGCTAGGGATGCAGTTTAAAAATAAAAAAGGAAACAGTAGAGGCCATCCACTACAAATCATGGGTAGACGTTTTAAGCATCTAAACAGAAAATATTTTTACTCATGTAGAATAGTTCACCCATGGAACTGTCTGCCACTGGAAGTGGTGATTAGCAAGTCCAAAGATGTATTTAAAGGAAGACCGGACAAACTTCTATTGTCTGACAATAATCTAAAATACTGTACTAACTAAAGAATAGAAGCATTTATGGACTTATTTTGCCTTCTAGCTTCCTATCTCACCCGGTGTGAAACCATGTATAAATAATACACTGATTGTTAAGACAGAAATTGTTTTGCTATTTTTAAACTTTTCTTGTTTGTTTCTTGTTTGGAGCACTACAAAATTTGGGAAGACAATAAAGAGAAAGAGGATAGGACAGATCTTTTTGGTATTTTTTTTACTTTATTTTTTTGTGTTGGTATTTTAGTTTTTTAAGGGGAACACAAGAGTATAAAACTTGGAAAAAACAACTATAAGTGAATAGGACAGATTTAAACGGGAACAGGAAAAAGAATAAATTAAAAAACAGATCAATTCATACAGCCCACCCACACCACCACTCCAGAGCTGCTCCATAACCACCACCAGCTTCTCCTGGTTGTCAAGAATAACTATAATGTCCAGTTAGACCTCAATAAGCTGACAACAGAGGTCAGACACTTCCTCCTTCACTGAGGACAGCTCTGCTGCTGTTGCTGGTGGTGGTGGTGCAGATGATTCAGCTGCTTCCAGAGGATGATAAAGAGGAGGAGGAACTAGCACGGTGGAATATGATTCTTCTTCTGCCTGATGCTGCCCTACCATGGCATGGAAGTGCTGACGCCATACAAGAATACCAGACCAGCTACTACCAACTGCCTCAATGGATGGGCCACCATCTCCACCCCCACATATTCCTTCCCCCTCAAAGTCTGACCTCCCCTTCCACCTAGAAGTGTAACAAGAAGTGGGTCCTCTGCCCGCATGTCAAGGTGTCTATCTTCCTTTCCCCAGTGGACCCACTTTCTACGAAGATTGCAATTGACCACTTTCTGGTTATGTGGGTCACTTGTATAAAAGGATCACACAGGCAATGACCTTGAATAGGGGTAGCATTGGTAGGGTGCTGCTGCTGGACCATTAGGCTCCTCTGCAGGGGGGAGATTGCAATGGTGCAATCACATGGGGGCACAGGGGGTTCCTCCAGTGTTTCTTAACCCTCAGTCTGGCATTGCTGTTGCTGCTTCTCATGCTCCAGGACTGGTATGGGGGAGCACCTCTCCTGTCCTCCTGCCTATCAGGTGGTGAAGCTGCTACTGCTGCTATTTCTCTTGGATCAGTAGGTGTGTTTGGGGCTGGTGGGGTGCTTCCCAAGGAACTGTGCCTGATTCAGGCAGATGGTGCTGCACCTGCCACAGGTCCAGACACCATGGTGGCCAGGTGCACCAACTCCATGCTCCATCAGGGGAAAGGTGAGGCATTTCATTAAAAAACAAATTCTAGTCAGAGCCAATATGGCTGCAGAATGATTTTAGTGAATGTTCATGATATCAGAAAATAGTACAGTGTTTTGTTGCTAAAGATCCAATGCACATATTTCATAAAAAGCTTGAATTCACTAGAATTCAAGTCCATGTGTTATGATTAGTGTTTCCTGAAAATGTCATGCTACTTTGTTTTGTGGTTTTCTTTAAATCATCATCTGTTAATGTGCTCTGCAGTAACTGAAAACAGTGAAGAAACAGTGAAAATGTTTCTGTCCCGATCAGTGAGCAATGATATCATTTTTGTCTAGCCTGCTGCTTCAGCAATTAAGTCCCTGACTGACTGAAGAAGCTGTTGCAGTTCCCAGTCAGAGCAGTCTGTAGAGCTAATTGTTTTCACTCAAAGTTTGTTACTAACCCATCTGGTTTGTGTTTAGATAGATTAGCTTAAAATGTATCATTTTGTTCTCAGAAAGATCATTTGGGGTTCAGTGCTGAACTGAAGTGGTATAAATGAATGTCTGTGAGAAATTACCTTGTCTATATCACAGCTGTCAGTTCTTTGTCATCAAAACTCTGCATTATATTCTAGCTGTATAACACAGGGTTGTTTGATGGATATACTATAAATCTAAATGTTGTTAATTCATAGAAGCAGTGTGTCTTTGATGTAGCCTCCATAAATAGGTTCATGTGAGAACAATTTTGTTTTTATGTCAGATTGACAAACAAGTGTCTGCCACACTCTGCTTTCTCAGGAAAATGTACCGTATGAACTCTTAAAATTCAGTTCTTTGAGAGGTTTTGTGTGTTTGCTTAAGCTCCACTTGTAATAAAAGTTCAGTTGGGTTCTGAAGCACTGAAAGCAGTTGCTGTAGTTCATTTGTTTGTTTTTAATGTTAATCATATGTATGGTAGCAATACTGTGTGCTTACCGTTAGTTAGTGGAAACTAAAATGAGTAATTTGTACAAGCTTAGAGTTTTATTTTCTAGACAATTCATAATTTCTGATGGCTTCTCCAGTAGTTGCTGAGTTGGAGGAGTGCTGTACCAGGAATTGAGGAGCAGTGGTGGTGGTGACTGGGCCAATTCTCACAAAGCCTCCTGTGCTACACAAAACAGCATGTTTGCACAAAACTTGTGTTGTGTTCATTTGTGATCAGACTAGAGACTTGCTAGTTGATAAAGATCTTGGATTGTGGCATCGCTGAGAGGATTGATTGATCCGCAAGGCATGGACTTGCTGGAAAAGCACAAAACAGTGAAGCCTGAGCCTGCAAAAGAAGACAGGCCCCTGGGGTTGGTGGCAGTGAGAGAGCCCTAGTCTCAGTCTATTTTATTTATCCTATTACAATTTTTTCTTACCAGAGATGGGTTATATCTGCAAATTTCATTCCGCAAAATATTTTGTGAAATTTGCACATTTTGTGAAATATTTCATGGGTGCAAAATGCAAAATTCCACCAGTAAAATGCAGAAATTCGCTGGCAAAATGCAGAATTTTGCCTACGAATGGTGGAATTTCACCACTCACAGGGGAAATTCACTGTTTGTGGGTGAAATTCTGCATTTCACCAGCAAAATTCTGCATTTTGCACCCACAAAATATTTCACAGAGTGCCTGAATTTTTCAAAATATTTCACATGGCGAAATTCATGATTTCACTGGATCTTTGCCAGGGAAATTAAATTTTGCTGCATTGCTATTCCTTACCTATCTGGGTTTGTTAGGCCTCTCCAGCAGTGGCAGTACTGAAGAGGGCTGTGACATTTGGCATTTGCAGGACATAAACTCTGGTGAGAGCTGCTTCTTTTTTTGACTGGATCACTATTTATCTGCGACTATTATCTGGACATTTGTTTGCTCTTGGATTAAATATACATTTCCTATTACAGAACTGTTCTATTTTGCACTGGACTCGGTTAGCTGTAAGGGTGTGTGGTGGTCTTTGTGTAAAGACTATTTATGTATAGGTATGTATTAATTTGGAAGGTATGATGAATTAGTGTAGAGAGTGACTAGTGTGTGGGTTCAGTGGGTTGTAGTTGATGAGTCACCTGAAGGTTGCAGGAGTGGGGTGTGAGCGTGGTTACTTGTTGGGCAGTGTGGTTTTATGGTCACTGGGATGTGTTTAGGGTAGCAGGCCCCAAAGCTTGGCTGTTTCCTGACCCACCTCCATGATTTGCATCCTTTCCAAGACCCCCACTGCCAGATGTTGTACATTGTTGGTGCGGGGAGGTGGAAATTGCAAGAATGTATACAGATGGAATGGCTGGTTTGGGGAGAGCTGATAGGAGTGTATGTTTTGGACAGTAAGGACCAGGAGATGCCCTGAGGCAAAACTGGATTTAGAGAGAGGCCAGATGTGTTTAATTCCCATACCCAGGAATCCCACTGGATCAAGTGTGCACATAGCTGAGAAATCTGCTGCCTCTACTCCTCATCTTCATGCAGTGCCATACAATGCCAGATCAATGAGGGAATAAAAATGATGTCATAGTGGATTTTACTTCATATTATTAACTCAATCAGGTTTACATCACGGGGAACTGGATTGCCAATTATGTTGGACCCATATTAATGTCAGACATCCCAGCCAGATCCTCCATGTGGCACAATAAGAACTTCCTGCAGAAAATCACAGATTTCATCACTGACAGGGTGTTGGAGTCACAAGATGGCTTATTCTGGGCAACTGTAATGCCTGGGTCAATGACGAACTCTTGCATCTTGGTCAAGATCTTCTCCTGGTGATGGAGTCTAATCCAAGTATTAACCAGGCCTGACCCTACTTAGCTTACAAGGTCAGATGAGATCAGGCATGTTCAGGGTCATATAGCCATAGCACCTGGTGATGGAATCCCTGGGCCTTGCACAAATACTACTTCTTCTGTGACCCATCCACATGGCCATACATTGAACTTGGTATTTTCACTGGGGCTCAAAGTAAGGGGTCTTAAGAGTTATCCAGATGGTTGGATCACTATACCATCAAGTTCTCTTTATAGGCTCCCCTTATAATCCATTGCCTTTGGAGATGGTCCAGTACCACCTGCTAAGACAGTTATGGCTGGAAAGATTCCTGGTGGTACTGGACATCTTGGGTGCGGTGACAGCATGTGCCACAGGATTAGAGGATGCTGTGCTGGCCTATAACAGGGCTGTTGTAGGGGCCTTCAATTGCATGGCATCTACCCATATATGCCCTCTTCTTTCAGGCCATGGTTAACCATGGTACAACAGTGACCTAAGGGAGATGAAGGCAAGGGGGCAGAGGTTGGAGCATTGTTGGAAGAGATCCATGGCCCAGGAGGACTGACTTGCTATAAGTGCTCACTATGGTGAATACCAAAGGGCAATCACGGATAAGAAAACAGGCTTTCTGTCTAGGGAGACTGTAGCTTGGAAGACTCAACCAGCTCAACTCTTTGGGATTGTGGACAGGTTACTTCACCCTACCTGTCTGGAGCCCATGACAGCTTTTTCACCTGCTAAATGGGAGAAGTGTGCTGGACTCTTCTTGGACAGGGTTGTCCTCCATTCAGGCTGCGATCTCCCCAGGTGGGTTGTGGCAAGCTAGCAGGGCTGAGCCTGCACGTCACAGATGCATTCAACTATCATGGGGAGAGCTCAGACCAGCAACAATAGAAGAGGTGATTGAGGTCATTTCTGAGCTGTTACCAACATTTTGCAAACTGGATCCAAGCAAGACTAGGCTGCTGGTGAGCTGTGTTGGGCAGCTGGGCACAATATATTCACTTGGATTTTTTGGTGTTCCTTGTTGGAGGGGGTTGTCCCAGCTGTATTAAAAGATGCACTGGTGAGACCCCTTCTGAAAAAGCCATCTTTGCACCTAGACATTCTGGCGAATTATGAACCAGTCTCTAACCTGCTCTTTTTAAGCAAGGTTATTGAGAAGGTGGCTGTGTGGCAGCTTGAGAAGCACCTCATAGCCTTTGATATTTATCAGCCTCTCCAGTCCAGATTTAGATCCAAGCATAGCATGGAGACCACACAGGTCAGGGTGCACTGCACTGCACAATGACCTTCTCAGTGCGAGGGATAGATGAGAGTGACATATCTTTTTAGTCAAGCCTTTGAGGAATAAGTTCCTCTACAGTCTGTGCCATCCCTGTGGAATTTTAACTGTTCTTAACTGAGGTGCTGTGTTATTTGCAAGTATTATTTCATTTATAAGTTTATCCTACTCTTGCACGTTATGTAGAATTATACTTGCACTTTATGTAAGGCACCCTGGGCCACCGAGGAAAGGCACCAATACAAATAAAATTACTACTGCTGACCCATCAGTGGATATTGTGCATCGTGAATGCTGCACTCCACTGGCCCAATACAAGCACACTCACTAACTCACTGTCCCATGCTTAGACCACCATTCAGTAGAGCGGGATCCATCTCAGATGGCTCCGGGAGGGGGTGTGCAGTGGGTGTCTATCATTAGTGTATCTGCAGGTGGTTGCATATCCAGGATGTGTATAATGAAAACAACAAAAGGAATCACTCTAAATAAATAAATTGAAGAAAGTAACTTATGAATCACACCATCCAGTGTGAAAATAGAAACCGTACCCACAGCACAAACCCCAGCACTTCGCATCCTAAGCATGACGCTTTGTCAGGGAATGGTTTCTATTTTCACACTGGATGGCGTGATTTGTAAGTTACTTTCTTTGATTGATTTATTTAGAGAGCTGCCTTTTGTTGTTTTCATTGTCTGCCTTATATTGGCTTAGCACCTGCTTGCTCCGTTAACATGCTGCTCAACTGTGTTCCCCTCAGGATGTGCATAAACCAGCCCTACCCACCACATATCATGGTGTGTAGGGCTGGGATACCATAGTGCCTAGGGCCCTCTATGCTTAACGACCTCCAGGTGACAACATTTGGTGCCAAGTTACTCTTTTTTACTGCTACAAACATCCCTACAGAAAATACAGTTGCTATAACTGTTATATCTATGAATAGCAATCTGCAAATGACAGCCCCATCTAGAGGTGGCATGAGATGCTACAGCAATATTCCCATAGTTTTGTGAATGGTAACAGCAGCAGCTTCTGGTACTAAAAAGCTAATAGTAATGAAACTGTGAATATTGTATCGTAATGTCATTAACCACTATATTCCCTTCAGAACTAAAAACTTCCTGTCACCTTTCTCCCAAAAAAGTACTCTCTTGACCCTGCAGGTCTCTCCATTACAATCCCATCTTCCCTTTGTCTAATAAGTCCTTGCAAAGGTGGCCTTCTCTCTCTCCTCTCGTCCCTACTTTCTGAAATACCCCAGCTGAGAAATATCTATGTCCTTCTGGAGACCTTTCAGTATGGTTCCCCTGGTTACACCATGGAAAATGCACGTTAGTCTTGTTTGTAATCTCATTTAATATGGCAAAGGTGATACTTCCCTTCCTTATTGGTCTGGATTTCAAAGTGACTTTTGAGAATGTTGCTGACTCTATCCTCTGTGAGCACTTCAAACATTCTTTAAATATATCTGATTCCCTCATTGTCTGGACTCCACTTCTATTCATTGGACTGCTCAAATGTCTCTGGTTCCAACATTTCTGTGCCCCATTCTATATGGCGCTCCTCAGGGCTTTATTCTAAGCCAGGAGGCAGTTTAGTCTGGTGGCAAGAGCAGCTACTTGGGAACCAGGAGCTCACCAGTTCAAAGCCAATGAGAGCAAATACTCACACTGGACAGGTCATGCACTCAAGCCTACTCGGCTTCAGAAATGAATAAAAGCAGCTGGAAATAAAATATTGTATCTCAAGGGTTTCTCCCCTATTGTCTTTCTTTCTGGCAGATTACAGTATGTCTCCTTGTTACTTCAAGAACAGTATCTGTTTTATTTTCAAGGAGTGCAATGTGTATATAAAAGTGTGTATAAATATAAAAATGTAATTCTAATTTGTGTGGTTCCAGGTTGTGTGTTGAGAAAAGATGAGGGCCGTTGGGATCCCCAGGAACCTAGTTGTCCAGTTAACATATCTGAGAGTGCTGTGGAATAGTATTCCTAGTGGAACTGGGCTCAAATCCCAGCTAGAACACTTATTTGAGTATCACTTTTATATAGTGGACTCTTAGCTCTTTATCTCCTTTGACCCTTTCCTCAACCTCTTCCTGTGTCCCTTCTCTCCTTATCATTTTGTATGAAAGATTCTATAGAAAAGAGCACTGGAGAAACTTAGACACATAGGGCCTCGATTTTCAGAGCCTCGAGAATGATGTAAGCCCCTGGGGTACCGATTGTTTGGCACATGGGGCTTGCGGCATCCTCACAGCCAGCGATCAGGATTTTCAATCCCAAGAGCCTCATGCCTCAAGTTAGACCAGCTTTTCCCTGGTCTAACTTGCGCCACGTGGGGCACCCTTTTTACAGAGCGTGAGCCAAATATTTTGGCACCAGCTGCCGTAAAGTGTGGAAACTGTTGCAACTGTGTCTGAGATACTAAAATTGGTTGCAATTGCATCAAAGAAGTTTGGCTCAGCTGCACCAAACAATGGGTGTGACGCAAGCCCTGTGTCCACCTTTAAAAATCAGGCCCTTAGAAAGTTGGTGACAGAAAAATACCAATGGTTTATGCAGTCTGGCCAAGATCCCTACTGAGAAATTACCCACTTGTTGTTAGTTAGGATCAGGCCAAGTACCAATCTGAAGCTTAGCGACACTCACCCTCTGCCCCACTACCCCTCCCTAGCCTTCATCCTCACCAACTGCCTTAAATCTGTCCCACCCTAGTTTGAATCCAGTACAGTCCCTGCACTGACCACCTTCCTAGGCAAGCAATTCCACCTGTCCGCCAGTCTCTCAGTGAAGACATACTTCCTCACATCCCTCCTGAATCTTCACCCAGATAGCCTAAATTTGTGTCCCCCTGTCACTGAGTCCTCACACAACCTAAATAACTCACGGCGATTCACTTTGCTGATTCACTTTAGAAATGTAAATGGAAATGATGGTGTTTTAAGCTTGTGACATTATGTCTTCTTTCAATAAAGATGAGTTTAAAAAAAAAATGTAAACTATAATCATATCCCCCAACCCTTTTCCCTTCTGTATTCTTGTGAGTACATGTTCAGGCTACTCAGTATCTCCTCATAAAGTTCCCCTGCTGCCTCTGTATCATCTTAGATGCCCTCCTTCGGACCGACTCCAGATGGTCCATATCCTTTTTCAGGTGATGACTACAGAGCTGCACACAGTTCTTCAGTTGCAACCTCACCAGGAACATACAGAGAGATAGGATCACTTCCTTCCTCCTGCTGGTAAAACCACTGTCTATGCACTGCAACATCCTGCTGGCATTGCCGTACTGGGCTGTAGGTTATAAGCTATTGCTAATTATAACACCCAGATCCCTTTCCTCTGAGATCAGGTCCACCCTTATTGTCCCTCCCCACTGTAGTCTGTTTTACAATAAGATACATCTCACCTATGTGCATCACCTTGTACGTCTTAGCAATAAACTTTACCTGCCAGATCCTTGACCATTTATCCAAGCTTTACAAGTCACCTTTGATGCCCCTTACCACTTCACCTCTGTTTACCTTGCCACAAAGTTTTGTGTCATCTGCAAGGAGACACATTTTCTCCTGAATACCTTTCCAATGTAAACAATAAACATATAAAAGAGTACCTGTCTCAGGATGATCTCTGAGGTGCCCCCCCCCCCCGGTCACCTGTCTAACCTTGGAATACTTTCTGTTTAACATCACCTTTTTTGCCTTCCCCATAGTAAGTTATTTATCCACTTGGTAAATCACCAACCAGTAAGTCCTCTGCCTTTTGTGTAGCACGAGAACAATGGCCTTGCTGAAATCTACACATATGATGTCCTCTACATGGCTATTATCCATTGCCTGAGACACAGAGTTTAAAAAAGACGATAAGGTTAGTCTGAGATGACATTCTCTTCACAGAGCTGTTTTGCCTCTTGTTTTGGAGCCATTTTGATTCTAAGAAACCTTCCTGCTCCTTTACTATACATTGTATTGTATTGTATTGTATTGTATTGTATTGTATTGTACTGTATTGTATTGTATTGAATCATATCGTATTGTACTATATTTTATTGTATTGCACTATACTGGACAGGACTGTACTGCATTGCATTGCATTGTATTACATTTTATTGTATTGTATTGTATTGTATTGTATCGTATTGTACTGTACTGTCTTGTAATGCATTGTATTGTATCATATTGTACTGTACTGTATTGTATTGTATCATATTGTACTGTACTGTATTGTATTGAATCGTATTGTACTGTACTATATTTTATTGCATTGTACTATACTGGACTGGACTGCATTGCATTGCACTGTATTGTATTGCATTGTATTTTATTGTATTGTATTGTATTGTAGAAGTTTGTAGAAGTTTAAAGGGACACTGTCAACCCCCTTTCAACTCAAAGTGTCTCTTGTTGAAAAAAACATTTTATGACTGGTCACATTGTGTAGAGATTGCTGATGTAGCTGGTAGTTTGATTCCAATTTTTTAAAAACTGAAAAACAGACTGTCCACCAATACAAAAACGTGTTTGTTTACAGTCCTTGATCGACTCCCACTGGAGCTTTTCTGGACTTGAGAACACCCCCAACACAGCCTTGCCAACATTATGCAGTGGGAGGAGAGGAAACTATTTTATTATGAGTGGTTGTATTGTCTGAGTGTGTGGCTAATGTTCAAGAAGTATGCAATTAGAGTAGATCAAGGATTTTAATCTAAAAACAGGTTGGATATAACTACAG
Source organism: Neoceratodus forsteri (assembly GCA_016271365.2). NCBI lineage: Eukaryota > Metazoa > Chordata > Ceratodontiformes > Ceratodontidae > Neoceratodus > Neoceratodus forsteri. The sequence continues at coordinate 13,335,461 of CM028133.1, forward strand.
CTTAGCATGCATTTCAGTTCCACTAAGAAAGGAAGTGGATGCACCAACCAGATCTATAAATTTTAGAGAAGGTAAGTAATCAGGAAATGTGCGTTTTCAACTAGAAATAACGTAATGCAAACAGGTTTGACAGTGTCCCTTTAACTGAGATATGAGGTAATATTTCTACACTGCAAGGGTGGTAGACACCTGGAACAGACTGCCAGCAGAAGTGGTGGAGGCAAAAACAGTTGGTGGCTTTAAACATGCATGGACTAAACATAAAGAATATTGGTAAATGGGCAGGGAGGAGGGAGAGTCATCAGAGACCAGTTAGGGTCTGTGGAGACAGACTAAGCAGGGAACATCTGGGCAGATTGGATAACCAAGTGGTCCTTTTCTGCCAATGAATTCTAGATTATTATGTCTTGCACTATATGAATTGCACTGCAGTTTATTGTATTGCATGGCATATGATATATTATATTGCATTGTACTGTACTGTTCATATTTGATTGTATTATAATGAATTGTATTGTACTGTACATATTGTGTTGTACTGTACATATTGTATTATATTGTGCCATCTGTATTGTGTTGTACAGTACTGCACTGAACTGCATTGTACTGTACTGCATTGCACATATTGTACATTTTGTATTGTACTATAATTACTGGTGATCCCATTTTACATATGGTTGCAGTGCTAGTTTCTAATGCCGTAATAACCAGGCTTCCCAGTTTTCTGACTGAGTGACAGCAAAGTGCTGTCTTGCGAATCCCTTTGTAACCAGCCAGTTAACCAGTTATGTGGTTGTAACACTATCAAGAAAAAACAGGCACAGAAGGATTAACAAAAAAGGGGTACCTTCAAATAAAATGTGATCCAAAGTGAGGACTTTAAATGCTCTAACGATCTGTTGCTACGCTACGAGATCTGAACTTTGTTAACTTGGACCACAGCAGTGGTTACCCTCACCTGCTTGATCTCAGAAACTGGTGCTCACTTCTGCTGCACTGCATGGTTTAGCAGTGCACCACACTTAGAACAGATGCCTCTGATTAGTGGGGTTGCAGGAGGCATTGTCACTCCCAAGATGGTGTCCTCTACTCTCTCCCATTGCCACAATCCAATCTCTTAGTACTTCCAGGGGACCGGGGCTCACCTCTTCATAATTCCTGCTTCTTAAGGACACTCCTGCAGACTTTACTTGAGATGGGGGGGGCATGTGGGGACAAGGAGACATACAGTACAAGGAGACCTTTCATCTATGAAGGCAAACTTGCTCCTAGTGGCAATGTGGCCCACAGCTATTTAAGGGAAGAGAATATTGTTTAACCAGGAGTAGCACACTAAGCTGAGGCATGTTTCCAGATGAGACCTGGGAGTACAAGGAAGTTAATTGACCTGATCAGTATGCACCTAGGCGGCTGTGGGATTCAAACTCAAGGCTTTAGATCTGTGGCTCAGAGTCTTAACCCAGTGTGCTATACTGCCTCCTATGTCTCAGGCAGCCTGTACACCATGCTTTCCGCCAGTACTGCATGTTTCAGACCCCTAAAGAGAGAAGCTGTCAAGGATACTGGGACTGGGTGATGTAATTAACACACTGATAGTCAAACACCAGGGAGCCTAGTCTAATGTAACACACTGAGCTATGAATCAGCGGCAACTCGAGTCTGGCAAAATTATAATAGGGAAAAAGAATGTTTTTTAGCCCAACCCACCAACCTTTCCTCTCCACTAGTACTAATTTCATCTACAGGGGCATTTGACCAGTCCTGTGTGCTACTACATTAATGTTAATGGCCTGTCATGCCAGAGGTGGTAAACAACAAATGACACGGACATCAGTAGCGAAGCAAGCTAATTTCTAATATGTTATATGCTTAATAGCTGATTTTAAGCACCCTTTTATTTCTATTTTTGGAACAGACTACCCACTGCCATCATGGAATAACATGCTGGCTATCTCAAACCTCCTCCCCTGACCCCTCGCCATATTCCAGTCCTGACATCCAGCAAAGTAACTCCCACCACTCCCTGGCTGGTTCCCTTCCCTGTAGCAGCAGCATCCACCCGGCCCAACCACCAGCCATTACCAGCTGACCTGCCCGCCACCCTGATTAAGTTGACCCTCACCTGACACCACTCCACATTGCACATGCTCAACCTCCCAGTCCTCTGGATGACAGACACTTACTCCAAGTCCCTGTCCAAAGCCAGCCAGGCCCCTACTGTGGGCTCTCCCTCATCCTTAGAATCAACAATCAAGTCCTACCCCCCCCAGCTGCTAATGCTGAAGTGTACGGACTGTAGAGCTCAGAGAAAGAGCCTTTGCTTTGCAGCAGGACTGCAGTGCAGCAGACAGAGGGAGAAAGCAAGAAAGGACCCCCCAAACAGAAAAAACGCACATGCCACCTGCTCTGAGTCAACTGCTCACCCCAAACTCAATCTCCCAGTCCTCCGGATGACAGATACCTACTCCGAGTCCCAGGCCAAAGTCAGCCAGGCACCTACTGTGGACTCTCCCTTGTCCTTAGAATCAAGTCCTAAACTCTCCCTCCTCAGCAGCTGAAGTGTATGGACTATGGAGCTTGGAGGAGGAGCCTTTGCTTTGCATCAGAAGTGCAGCAGACAGAGGGAGAAAGCCAGAAAGGACCCCCCAACAGAAAAAATGCCCCTGCCAACAGCTCTGAGTCAACTGATCACCCCACACTGTACCTCCCAGTCTTCCAGATGACAGACACCTACTCCGAGTCCCAGGCCAAAGCCAGGCCAGCCATGCCCCTACTGTGGCTGGGCCCTCCCTCATCCCTGGAATTAATCAAGTCCTAACCCCCCCCCCAGCTGCTGAAGTGTATGGATGGTGGAGCTCAGAAGAGGAACCTTTGCTTTACACTTGCAGTGCAGCAGAAAGAGGAAGAAAGCAAGAAAGGGCCCCCCCAACAGAAAAAAGGTGCCTGCCACCTGCTCTGAGAGTCAACTGCTCGCCCCACACTCAACCTCCCAGTCCTCCTCCGGATGATTACCACCTACTCAGAGTCCCAGGCCAAAGTCAGCCGAGCCCCTACTGTGGGCCCTCCCTCTCTCCTTGTTGGAAATGATCAAGTCCTAAACTCTCCCTCCCCTCAGCTGCTGACCTGAAGTGTATGGACTGCGGAGCTCGGAGAGGAGCCTTTGCTTTGCAGTGCAGCAGACAGATGGAGACAGCAAGAAAGGACCCCCACAGAAAAAAGGCACTTGCCACCCGCTCTGACTCGGAGTCGACTGCCAGTGTTACTGCTCATCCCAGCCCACACCACTTACTTTACATTACTTCAATTCTCCGACTCCTTGTTCTGCTGATCTTGGGACCTTTGCACCTTGAGAACTCCAGAACTGATCTGACAGTCACTGCGCAGGGAATGCTGTCACTAGGGGTGGCAGATAAAAAAAACACAATCTCTGCACTTCACAAGTCATGGTGCAGATGAGGGGATGATGGACAGATGGATCAGTTTTTAATTTTAACTCACAGACGAGATGATGGCACTCATGGCGGCATGCCATGCACATAGCAGCAATCCCGCTCTCTCTGACTACTGAATGATGTCTGTCCTTCATCATCGTCATCCCCTCCCTCATGCATGTGCAGTAGCTCCAGTGCCACCAGGAACACTGGGACACTGAGTTTTCAGCCAGCAACATAAAAATACTTGGCTTGGCTCGTGGCTCGCAAGTCATAAATAGATGCGAGTCAAGCCGAGCCAGGTCTCTGACTCAACCACCTTTATGATTTAGGGGTTATCATTTCAGACGACTTGAGGGTAAGCAAACAACCTTAGTGGCTACCCCTTTAGAAAACCAGAGTGGTTTTCTTTTCTTTTTAGTTTTGCTCACCCTTCTTACGCAGTAGTTTGCAGTATTTAGTATAGCCCTTTTGAGTTGTATCCAGTAGTCTTCGACATCTATCCCCCGAGTAATGTTAGCCAGGCTCAGCTTAAGACTTTGCTTCATTTTTGTGGTCTGCTTGTCTAAAGTCCATGACTTTTGTTTTGGAGTGCTTTGTGTCTGTTTTTGTCTTGACCTGGAACTGCACCATACAGTGGTCACTGGTCCCCAGGTGGCTCCCAACCTCTTCCTCTGTGATATTGTCCCCATTTATTAGTAGCAGGTGAAGGACTGCTTCCCCCCTTGTTTTGTCCTTTACAAGCTGTTTCAGGCCTGATATGGGCAGGGCCTCTAGACATTCCTTGCACCTCAGCATTCCAATTGCTCATCTCACAGCCTTCTCACATTGTTTGGTAACCTTTAAGTCATCAGATATGATTACTCCTAGATCCCATTCCTGTTTGGTGGCCATAAGTACCTCCCCCCCAACATGTACTCCTCCTCTGCATTTCTATGTCCCAAGTGAATGATCTCGCGCTTTTTTTGCACTGAATTTTAGCTGCCACACCCTTGGCCACTCCTCGAGCCTGCTTAGGTCCTTTCTCATTTTCTCCACCCCTCCTGGAGTGTCCACCCTGTTGCAGATATTCGTGTCATCTGCAAAGAGACATACCTTCCCTTCCAACCCTTCTGAAGTGTCACTTATGAAGCCATTAAAGAGAACTGGTCCCAGCACTGATCCCTGTGGGACCCCGCTGGTCACCCCCTCTCTTCAGATTAGATACTATTAACCACCACCCTCTGTGTCCCATTGCTCAGCCAGTTTCTGACCCAGTTTACCACCCTGGGACCCACCCCCAGGCTGGTCAGTTTGTTTACCAGCCTCCTATGTGGGACAGTGTCAAAGGCCTTGCTGAAATCCAGGTAAGCCACGTCCACCGCCCCTTCCTGATCAACTTCCTGAGTCACCCAGTCAAATAAATCTATCAAATTAGTTTGACAAGACCCTCCTGCTGTGAATCCATGCTGCCTTGGATCCTGTGATCCGCAGGATTAAAGACGTATCACAAACCTTTCTTTTAGTAGTGATTCCATTAGTTCCCCCACCACCAAGGTCAGGCTGACTGGCCTGTAACAGCCTGCCTCTTCCCTACTCCCACTTTAGTGGGAGGGCCTCTTATGGTTATATGAGTGTTGTCTCGCATGTTCTTAGAAAGTGAGAACTGTGAACCAAAGGTGAGCAGTTCTCATGTCATAAGAACGCAAGAGGCAGCACTCTTACAGCCATAAGAGGACCGCCAAGATCGCCAATAAACTTATTATAGATCAGTAAGTTAGTATGCCAGTAGCATCAGCATGTAAACAGAAAAATAGACTGTTTTTTATGCTGTCTGTATGAGCATGGTAGGTTCGGAACCTTTGAGTTGCGCACATGCGCATTTAACCTTCGAGGCAGTGTGTGCGCCTCTTGCTCAGTTTAGAATTAAGATCTTACTGCAGGGCCCCTTCTCTGACTTCTACTACTGTTTACCTCCACACAGCAGTAAAAAAATTGAATCTGAATGGTGTCCTTTCTTCAAAACGGCATTCAGCAGCATTACCATTCCTCTGTTCGTACACAAACATGTCTTGCTCTACATCAACTCCATCTTTTCTCCTTACATTACAGCTTATTACATTACACCCTACCAGAAACCCTCAATCGTGTAGGAAACTATGAGTCACCCTATATATATATATATATATATATATATATATATATATATATATATATATATATAGTCACCTGAGCATTTTTCAGTGTTTGTGTTGGGAGAATGGGAGGAAGTGGAGCCACAAGAGTGCATTTGTGATCACAGTTATTTTTTTTTTCCTGGCACAGTTATTTTTCATTTAGTTATCAACAATTGTCCCTGTCGTAGGTGGGTGAGCGGAGCAAGCGGAGCACTTCTGTGATCATAGTAAGTGTTTTCTTCCTATTGCCTTTATGAGGTTTTTTCTCTTAAGTGCACATCTATAATCTGCCCCCACCGCCACCACATACAGAGATAATAAAAATGATGGTCTCCCTGGAATACCGATCACACAAGGTGAATTGGGAGCACGCTTGCCGCTCATGTTGCTACAGCTACAGAAAGTCGCTGTTTGAATGGACTTTATATTCAGAATCACTACAGCATGAGTCTGACACTGAAAACTGGCTATAAGAGTGCTTCACACGATCCTTAATTAAGAGTTTTGATTGACTGACACAGCTCTATGGATTTATAATACTGCATCAATATTCACCGCAGAATAAAGTCTGAAATGCATTAAAGTCTTGTAAAGGCATGGCACGCTATTTTATAAAAATTTAGATTTAGAAGATAACACATTTATAAATGAACATTAGGTATTAACTTCAAACATGCAGTGAACATACCCCATGTAAGTTGTTTACTGTACAAAGACTTCCATGGAAATCAGAATCTGTAGGTACTGTAGTGAGCTAAGCTATACAGGAATAAACCAGAAGTAACTCCGTAATAACTGCCATATACTTGAAGAGTTGTAATTGCATTTAAGTGCTTGCCACTAGGGATGGGCAAAGCAGCTCTGCTGTACTTCAGAACCCCACAAGACCAGGCTGACTCAGCTCTGACTGGGAAAACCGAGCCTTTCATGGCTCGATCCGAATCACCGAGTTGGCCCAGTTCAGAAGTGTGGTCCTGTCCAGGAATAATATTCTCACCACCAGTACTACAAGGAAAAGGCAGGGCAGGGTGCAGAAATAAAAAAAAAAAAAAAACCATTTTCCCCCCAATCTCTAACAAATATGTCCGAGTCCCTGGACCATCAGATGACCAACAAAGGCAAACACTTGTGATCCTGAGGCACTGAAGGAAGCCAAACAATGATTGTCTCTGTTCTGTGACTGACTCATGTTCTAGCCAATTCTGTGTGTCAGTCACCACAGGACATCCCTAGGAAATAGTGTATCAAGTGCATTTGGGGCTTTACATTGAAAGGAGACAGTCGTGTGTGTGTGTGTGTGTGCAGAGAGATCCCCCCAAAAAAATGGCAAAAATGAAACAAAATATTTTTCATTTTGTTAGAGAGGGAGAGAGGGAGATTAGAGAAACCAACTAATTCAAAAGCAGTCAACAGCACAGTGCAGACGTTGTGGCAGAGTACTCTGTAAAAAAGCAACATTTTTCTTCTTCTTCTTTAGAAGGAGAGAGTAGAGAGACCAACCAATTCAACAGCAGACTGCAAAGCAGACAACAGCAGAGTGCAGACATTGCAGACTCCACAGTAAAATTGGAAAAAACCTGTTTTTCATTAGTGAGAGAGAGAGAGAGAGAGAGAGTAGAGAGAGACTAACAAATTCAACTGCAGACAACAGCAGAGTGCAGAAAACAATAAAAAAAATATTAAGGGGAGCAGCAGAGTCAGACAGGACAGGAGGACTCTTTCTGAAGGTCACAGTGCTTCAATAATAACATACACATTTTGAAGGTGGATGTCACCCATGACTCAGACTCTGTTTTGCCCATCTCAGTGCCTGAACTACTGCTAGGTCATAGTGCCATACAGATTGTGAAAGGGGGGTCACTTCTCAGACTCTGTGTTGTCATAATTGAATGATGGCTCTGTCATCAAGCAAGACTACAACTCCATAGCCCTCTCGTCTGCCCTTGCCGCTCAAATCCGCACTACTCTGTGTCTTTGAAGGTGCTTTGGCAGCTCTGTACTTACTCAGGTAAGGACAGGACAAAGGCTCTAACCCAGCCGGTACTAAATAATCCCAACATCCAAATTGCCTAGCATCCAATTCCGTTTAATTTTTGCCCACAGCTCCATGATGCTACATTAGCCTCTCTCATTGCGGAGGGTAACTTTCTCTCACATACAGCCTTGCTGGCTCACCTCTCCTTATCTCGTTTTAATCATTTTAAATATTTACAGCTTAAGAGAGCCATTTCCACTTATCTGGGCCCAGGACCATGGTTCCCGCAGGATCACCAAAATATCCAACCTTTTCTGTTTCTTGCAGAACAGCCCCATTCTGTCTCTAAGTTTCATGTTTGTTTTTTTTTCAAACAGTGAACCCAGTGAGTCCTTTAGAGATTTGCTCTTATTGAGAACAAGCCTTGGAACTTCAATTTGCTTCCCAAGCTTGGCAGCCCATATGGTGGAATTTGTATAAATATATAAAGCAAGATCGATATCATTTGGTTCAATTGTGCATATTGCACAATCTGCATTATACACCACAATGGCTGTTTAAGATGGGCAAAACTGCTTCTCCAGTGTGGTCTCACTGAAGGTCATCTTAAGCTTATATTGTGGGACTGGGTTAAAGTGATTCCCTCCAGGATTACTATTAAGCATTCCCTAGATCCATTTTTAGGTCTTGAAATTTTTTTTACATTGGGCATTTGCCTGGTTGGTGCATATCCCTCTAGACTTTTTGGCCCACGAAAGGCTCATATTGAGCTAATATCTATTACGGCTAAACTCATAATCCTACGTCATTGGATGGATGATGCCACCCCTTCATACAAGGAATGGTACCAAGAGATTTTGCACGCATGGATGATAGAGAAACAAACAGCCTCTTTGCAGAACCAAGTAGAGAATTTCCGCAACAGATGGGAATCACTTTATGCATTACTTACAAATGTAGCGAGATCTTCATTTGTATTTGCTGTGGACACTGTCCTAAATTCTTTCTTTTTTTGCCCTTTATTCTTTAGCCATATCTTTTCTTCTACTGATGGGTTCTAAGTTCTCTCTTTTCTTTCAATTTTGCTAAGTGGGTAGCACTTCGGGGGAGCTTTTTTTTTTTTTGGCTCTTTATAATATTGGTTATGTTTGTAATTGTATTTTGTGTACATTCCTTGTTGTATTGTTGTTGTTTTTGTTTGTTTGTATTTTGCTATAAAACTTAAAACATACTAAATAAAAAAAAAAGACTGTGTTGCCCAGCTCTGTGCCTGAACTAATACTAGATCATATTGCCATACTGTAGACTCTGTGTTGCCCATCTATGTGCCTGAACTACTTATAGGTCATACTGCTGTAGTGTGGACTCCGTGTTGCCATCTCTGTGCCTTAACTAATACTAGGTCATATTGCCGTACTGTAGACGCCGTTGCCCATCTCTGTGCCTGAACTACTATTATGTCATATTGCCATACTGTAAATACCGTTGCCCATCTCTGTGCCTGAACTAATACTATGTCATATTGTCGTACTTTAGACACTGTTGCCCATCTCTGTGCCTGAACTACTTATAGGTCATACGGCTATACTGTAAACTCTGTGTTGCCCATCTCTGTGTCTGAATTAACACTAAGTCATATTGCCATACTGTGGACACCGTTGCCCATCTCTGTGCCTGAACTACTTATAGCTCATAATGCTGTAGTGTAGACTCTGTATTGCCCATCGCTGTGCCTGAACTAATACTAGGTCACATTGCTGTACTGTAGACACTATTGCCCATCTCTGTACCTGAACCAATACTAGGTCATATTGCCATACTGTAGACACCGTTGCCCGTCTCTGTGCCTGAACTAATACTAGGTCATATTGCCATACTGTAGACACCGTTGCCCATCTTTGTACCTGAACTACTTATAGCTCATACTGCTGTAGTGTAGACTCCATGTTGCCCATCTCTGTACCTGAACTAATACTAGGTCACATTGCCATACTGTAGACACTATTGCCCATCTCTGTGCCTGAACCAATACTAGGTCATATTGCCATACTGTAGACACCATTGCCCATCTCTGTGACTGAACTACTTATAGGTCATACTGCTGTAGTGTAGACTCCATGTTGTGCATCTCTGTGCCTGAACTAATACTAGGTCATATTGCCATACTGTAGACACCGTTGCCCATCTCTGTGACTGAATTACTTATAGGTCACACTGCTGTAGTGTAGACTCTGTGTTGCCCATCTCTGTGACTTAACTTATAGGTCATACTGCCGTACGGTAAACAAATTCAGGGAAAAAAGGGAAATTCACTGCTGAAGATATCATTAATACAATTGATGAAAATGAAGCAACACAACCAGAAAAAGAAAAGGAAAGAATGTTGGTGAATCCCCGGATCAAAGTTGTGCAGCACTGTTGGCATTGCAAGAAAAATCAGATAAAAGTAAAACACAAAAACAGGTAGCCAAAACGCTTAGATCTAGAAAGTCAATGATTAAGGAAAAGGCTCGCTTTAGTACCACTAGACATGGCACTCCACGATGTGCCACTCATGCATATCGGGCTAAAGCAGTGCCTCTGATGAAGAGCAGGTTGTAAATGTACAAGATCATGATCAGAATGCATCACAGTTATGCTCTTACAAAGGTGATGAATCAGAATGTGATACTGATGAAATAGAAGATGCCACCCGGGTTCCCCAACTCAAAAAGGAAAAAACACATCCAGCAAGCACCACCAGTAGCCACAGCAAGTAGTGGAAAAACAATCTATAATCATGGTAGTTCTTCTGGGGACAGGCATAGTGTGCATGAATCAGGGTCAGAAACAACTGTCAAAATTGATGCAGTTTCTGGCATGACAACAATACGTTCCACCTCAGAGCTATTTTCACTGTAGTCCCAAATATGAATGTGTTGCTGTCTGCACCTTTTGTCATTGGGAAGTTAGCAGGGGGGAAGGTGAGGGATGAGCTTGGGACAACACCACTAAAAAGGCATTTGCAAAGAGCACATCCAACCATTCGACTGGGCAGCAGTCCTGAGCAAGGAACAAATATCTGTGATGAAAATAATCCTACAGACAACAGTGAGGGTGAAGAGACTGAGAGACAGGGCAGAAAAAAAAATGTTCAACTTCCCTGACAGAAGTATTTGGACAAGCTACAGCTTCACCACTGCAATCCCATGGTTTTTGCGCCCCTGAACAAATTAAACAGCAGACCAGTATTGCGATGCTAAAACAAAAAACTGCCTACAGTAGATCACATCAAGTCAAGTTTAAAATAAATGAGTTAATAGCTGAGTTTATTGCCAAGGACCTGCAACCATTTTCTATGGTGGAGAAAGATGGTTTTAGAGCCCTTTTAAGATATTTTGCTCCATGTTATAACATATGAAGCTGTAAATATGTTGTGACTGTGTCTGTTCCCAAAATGTATGAATGTATGCAAAGTAAAATAAAACTGTCTCTTCAAAAGCGTGAATGTGGTTCTGTGAACATCACAATAGATATGTGGATGAGTTCTCAAACCACTAATTATATGTACATCACATCAGATTGGGTGTCACGATCATCCTCAAATACCACCATAGGCAGTGGTGTACAGGAAGACAAAGAACGGCAGCTCTTTGCATTAGCATGTTTGATAAGCATCACACCACTGACAATATTCTGGAAGAGTTGAGTGACAAAATTTCTGAGTGGCAAGAGCCCCTGGGACTCACTACTGAATCTGTGGTTTCAGACAATGGCACCAATATTGTTAGTGTATTGAAACATGGTGGTTTTACTCACATTCTGTGGTCCGTACACTCATTAAATCTTTTAGTATGAGCTTTCCTTTTCTGTTACAACAGTATAGCAGCACTAGTGGGAGCTGCAAAGAAAATATGTGGCCTTTTTAGCCACTTTGTAAAATCACATGGTATCTTGGCTGCATATACCGTCGAAACAGTGACTCCCGAATGACACAGAGTAAAAACAGCTCCAGATTATGCTGAATGACAAAATCGGTGAACTCACCGTACCCTCCCAAGGCCCGCCCCCCGGAGTTGGTATATTTAGTAAGAGGAGCACAGCCACCCACAAGGGGGGGTGCGGGGGAGAGCCCCCCCTCCAGAACACAGAGTTTCATGATTTTGGCATTTGCCATAATTTGGTGCTGTTTTGAGTCTGCATCATTCGGGAGTCGCTGTTATGCCATGGAACCTCTTGGCTGACCTCCAGAAAAAAATGACTTGCCAATACAGCAACTACAACAAGATGTTCTGACAAGCTGGAACTCAACATTTTACATGTGGGAGAGACTTCTAACACAAAAGAAGAAGGCAGTCCACGAATATACCATGCAGCACAGCATGGCAGATGGTGTGCTGAATTCATTCCAGTGGGGCCTCGTGGACCATCTTATATTGCTCCTGACTCCCTTAGAGGAAGCAATTCAACAGATTAGCAAAGAGAATGCTACTCTAAGCCCGGTTATTCCCATCATAAATTTATTGAAGAAGGAACTCAAGAGGCTGCTTAGAGGTTTTGACCAAAAAGGAGACAAATCTGGTGTATCCCTTATGGACCGACTGATACAGCAATTCCAAAATTGAAGAAGACTTCACAATACCACGACAGACAAGCATTTCCTTCTTTCGACTCTTCTTGACCCTTGGTTTAAGTTGCAATAGCTGCCTCCTTCAGAACTCAGTGACTTTTATCTCAAATACAAAAACATTCTGATTTCAGAAATTGCACAGGAAAAGGACGGAACTGTATTTGACAATACAAGTGAATCACATGATGCAGATGTTGCATCTGATGATGTGAGATCTAGTGGTGCTGACAGTTTTAATTACCACTTAGTGCCACCTTGTAATCTTTCATCAACATTGGGTAGTTCTGCACAAAGTCCTGTTTCACAGCTCTTGGCAAAGGCATGTCATTCTGAAAAGTACACAGATGACTCACACTTTTTGGTCAAAACTCATGGAAACTGATAATTCAGATGTGTATGTCGTGGAGTTGCCTTCTTTGTCATTGTCTGATATTGTGGATGCCTATTTACGAGAACCACTCATTAATATTACTGATGACCCTGTTGAGTACTGGCTGGAAAAGAAAAACATCTGGCCTGCACTCTCTGCCTTTGCTATTAAGCATCTTAATTGCCCTCCCACTAGTGTTTACTTTGAGTGTATATTTAGCATGGCTGGAAATGTAGTCTCTGATGGCCGCACAAGGCTTACTCCTGAAAATGTACAGTGCCGTACCTTCAGGAACATAAAAGCGACGATGACGAGCAGTTGCAACAGGTGTCTCTAGTAATGGTGCTTCCCTAGTGGTGTTTGAAGATGATGGTGATGATATTATTTAATTTAATGATTTATTTCTTTGAATTCAGAGGACAAAGGTCAGCAACCATGACAGAAAGATCAAGCAAAAAAAATTCCTTCTTCTGAGGTCATGGTGTACATGACATCATAAGTATTGCTGTATGTGTTTTTCACATTCAGTTTGGGAACCGAGGTGGAGTGTAATTTGTTTATTCAACTATTTTAAAATACGAACAGGGCACAAGCAGTGAATTACTGGACATCTGGGGTGGAGGGTGGGACCAAGGGGGCAACACAAAGGAAAAATACCTATGTGCACACACAGCCCCATGAGTGCCAGCCCAAGCATTGCTTGGGTCCCGTATTGTGTGGATCCCCGCCCGCTTGATAACTGGGGAGCCGAAACCGGGCTGGGGACTGGTAGGTGGTCTTCATGGCAGGAGTAGGTGGCAGTCAGGGCCAAACAGCTCTATAAAAAATAAATAAATAAATAAAAACTGATTGCAATTATTAGCTATGGAAGCTTGTAGGATATATTCAAAAACGGCAATGCCGGGTGTGGGGGGAAGGGAGGTCAACCACATAAGTTACAAAACAACAAGTGATAAAAATATTTGGCCAATCAGGCGGGAATGTGTGGGGTGGTTTGGGGTCCATGAAGAATGCTATAATACCAAGTAAGCAAGCAAAATAATTACAAATAAAAATACTAACATCTCAAGTCAAAAGGGCAGAAGGGATAACTGAGGCCCCATCACATATCCTGCTCATGCTGCCTGTCTCTCACCAAAACGCATGCCAGACTCAGTGAAGGTCTACACTCTGCTATTGTTTTTCTACTGTTGAATTTGTTGGTCTCTGTCTCTCACACATTCTGATTAATGTTTGGCACACTACCTCCTTTCAATGCGAAGCCCCAAATGACCTCTGGCCACTCCTCTTTTTCAGATCCCCTCTCATTTTTCCCACCCCCTCTAAAGTGTCTACCCTGTTGTAGATTTTAGTGTCAGCCACAAACAGGCAGACCTTTCCAGCTAGCCCCTCTGCAATGTTGCTAATAATGACATTAAAGAGGACCAGTCCAAGGACAGATCCCTGTGGTACCCCACTGGTCACGGTCTCTTCATCTGATTGAACTCTGTTTATCACCACCCTCTGTCTCCTATCCCTTAGCCAATTTCATACCCAGTTTACCACCTTTGGTCCCACTCCTAGGCTACCCAGCTTGCTTACTAATCTCATATATGGAATGGTGTTGAAGACTTTGCTGAAATCTAGGTAGCCCACATCCAGCGTTCCTCCCTGACCCAATTCCCTGGACACCCAGTTAATTAAATCTATTAATTCATTTGACAATACCCCCATGAATCTGTGCTGTCTCAGGTCCTGTCAGCACTGGATTCAAGCTATTCTACTATACTTTCCTTCAGTAGTGATTCCAATAGTTTCCCCACCACCAAAGTTAGGTCGACTGGCCTGTAGTTGTCAGCCTCCTCCCTACTACCACTTTTGTGAAGTGGGACTGCATCTGTCCTCCTCCAGTTCCCCGGAACCACTCCCGTCTCCAGTAAGAGCTTGAACAGGACTGTCAGAGTTCCAGCCAGCACTTCCCTGGGTTCCCTGAACTCCATCTGGCCCCATTGCCTTATCTACTTTCAGATTTGTAAGTTCCATCAGAACTCTCTCATCTGTAAATGGACTAGTGTCCACCTCCCTTCCTTCAGTGCTCCTGTCCTTCATCTGTGGCCCCTTGCCTTCTCATTCTTCTGTGAACACTGAACAAAAGTATTTGGTGAAGATGTCTGCTTTCTCTTGGTCCCCCTCCATTCAACACCCCCTTCCTTTCTTAGACTTACAATCCCTCCACTGATCTTTCTCTTTTCACTTACATACCTTAAAATGTCTTGTCTCCTTTCCCAACTTCCTGGGCTATTTTCTCCCCTATTTGTGCTTTTGTGCTCCTAACTGATTTCCCTGCTTCCCTCTTTTTCTCCAGATACAGCTTCCTATCTTCCTCTTTCTGTGTCGTCTTATATCTCCTATGCCAGGTTGGACACCCTATGCAATGTCTTCTGCTGGTTTACCTCAGATCTACCCACCCTCCCTAATCCACCACTGCTCTCCGTACTCTTCGCTCTCCATGCTCCCTCTCCCCCTGCATCATCAGCTACATAGCACATCCTTCACTGCCAAATATTAGTTCAACTTATTCCCAACTTATCTATCCTCCCTCCTCTCCCTAATCTGTGCATCTGGCTGCCTGCTTCACTCCAGGGACTCTCGCACCTTCTCCCTCCCCCAAGTGCACTCATGTGCTGCTCATGCGGCTTTTTCTTATCGCCTCCCCTCCCTCTGGAACTAGCTCCCAGCCTTCCTCCAGTTTTCTTCCTTCTTCTCCTCCTTTAAATGCCAGCTCAAACTTTCTACCCAACCTTCTTGTTTTTGTAAGCCTTCCTCGTCTCCCCCCTGATATTCCCAATGCATCCCTTCCTTTCCCTCCATCTTCTTCTCCCTGATTTCTCCTTCAACCTCAAAGCCTCTCTTCTTCTCCTTCATGTCTGGCCCTCCGCCACTCCCCTCCATTCATTCTTTGCCTCCCATGTTCCACTGGGCACTATTACCGCAGTTCATTGGTTTGCTAGCTGCTGTCTCTGCTGAAGCTATGTATTTGTTTACACATTATGCTTACAATGTCTGTAACTTACGAGCTTTGTACATTTCTTGTATTTGTCTCCCCTCTACCCCCGAGTCACACCTGGAATGAGCCTCAGCTCGGTGTGCCTTTCCCCACTACCAAAAATTTTAAATAAATAAATAAAAATCTCCTGAATGCTGGTTTTTTACCCTTACATTCCCAGCCACCTCCTTAGAGCACAATAGCAGTCTTTGTTTTCTTTTGCCTTTGCGTACTAGCCTGACACAGAGGTCTGTTGCTCTTTCTATGGCCCCCTTTTAGTTTCATCAAAAATTCCTTCACTCCATCCAAGTTCCCCCACCTCCTGCCAGGGCAGCCCTGAGGCATTACCCCATCTTTGTAAAATTGGCCCTTCTGAAGTCCAGGACCCTCATCCTTGTGTGGTTTGATTCTTCCCCAGTACTTATATTGAACCACACAGTACAGTGATCACTGGTCCCCAGATGGCCACCCACCATGATGTCTGCAGTACTGTCCCTGTTAGTTAGTGCAAGGGTCAGTATTGCCCCACCCCCATGAGTGGGCTCTCATGCCAGTGCGAATAGTGGCTCCATTCTCTGTCTCTGGGGTGACCCATGGTCCCTATGCCCCTTCCTGTATTCCCTGTACCTCTGTTGCTTTTATACTGTCTCTCATATAAAGAGCAACTCCTCCAATTTTTTTTCTTTTTGAACCCTGTCCTTCCTGAACAGAGTATAGCCTGGTATGGCTATATCCCAGTCATGGTTCTCTGTGCACCAGGACTCTGTAATGGTGACAATGTCCAGGACCCCTCTCCCATAATGGCCTCTAAGTCCAGAATATTATTTCCCAGACTTCAAGTGTTGGCACACATGGCCTTCCATCTTCTAGTGTCACCCTGCTCACCAGCTCCCCATTTTCACCTTTTGCCTTCTGTCCTTACTGCCTGTGTTCTCATTTCCATCTCTCTCACTTCATTACTACTAATTTGTTTTTCTTTCTATTAGATACCCTTGGGGATTTGTCTCCCTTAAAGTTCTCCCTGCTGCCTACTTCAGTTTGTGTGAGGGACAGTTTTTGTCTCCCTGCTTCCTTCTGCCGCCCCCCTTGGCTAGTTTAAATGCTTGCCAATGTAACATTTAAACCATTCACTGAAGACTGAAGTCCCATTCCCGGATGGATACAGGCCTTCTTCCCTGTACATGCCTTTATCCCTCCAGGTGTGATCTCAGTCACCAACATAGCCAAACCCCCTCCTCCCTGCACCATTCCCTCAACCACTGGTTGAAGCTCCTGGTATGGAGTGCCCTATCCTCCCCCTTGTCGTAGACAGGCAGCACCTCAGAAAAGATCACTGAGCTTGCCAACTGCCTAAGACTCCTCCCCCACTCCCTGAACTCCCCCTGTACTATCCCTTCCCCATCCCAAGCCAGGTCATATGTCCCCAGGTAGACAATGACATACAGCTCTCCCTCCCATCATCCTGCCCTAGTGATCCTCAGTATCCTCTTTCCATCCCTTCAAACCATGGCACCAGATAGCCACCTAACCTCTCTCTCTTCCCATCCCCCTCCCTTCCTGTCCCTAAATCTATCCCTTTCATGATGGAGTCTCCCACCAGCAGTTGCCTCCTTCTCCTCTGGGGACCTCTGCCACCCTCCTTGGGGCTTCCACTATGGAGGACCCCCCACATCCTTCCTGGTCACTACCTCGGGTGCCTCAATGGGATGGTCCTGCCCCACCAGAGTGGCATAGGAGTTGTGCAGTGCTAATGGATGGGGTATGTGCCTCTGTCCCACCACCCCCCTCACCCTCTCTGAGCCCACCATAGTCCAGGTACTCCTCATTACAGGCAACCCTTGAGGTAGCAATGTCAGAATTCATGGTCCCTGGGTGGGGGAGGAGGTTCCCCGAATCCTAGCCAACTTGGCCTGGAGTCTAGCAACTTCCCTTCTCAGCCCAGAGAGGTGCACACAGATTGGGCAGCACCACAGTCTCCAGAAGGTCTCCCTGAAAACTGCCGCCCCACAACCACTGCACTGCATCACTCCCAGCATACTTACCTTCTACTCTGCCTATTTTTGTTTTGTCTTCTGAAACCCTTTTGTTCTCTTTACCTATATAGGGTGTTTCACCTACTATCAAATTTCTGTTTACCCCCTACTCGCCTCACTCCCTTGCACTGAGTGTACTAGATCAGGAGTTAAACAGAAATCTTACCACAGTTGCCAAGTAGAACCTCCAGTCCTCCACTTCTTGTGGATACTTGTTCTCCTCCTTCACTTATCCACTGCTGAGGTGCAGAGTGTCCAGCTGCTGGCTACCTCGCTGGGCTGACTATGGTGGGCAGACTCTAATGTCCTATTGGTGTAGGTCCTTCACGTGGGGGGCCAGTAGATAGATAGGCCCTTAGGTCTATTTAGGTCTATTCTGGCTTCCAGGACACCCATGCAGTGCCCAGGATTGACTGCAGCGCTGGTTTGTAGGCGCAGCTTGCATCCTTATTGCCTCCCTCTTAGAAACCTTTGTGAAGCTTCTCGTTCCTCTGTTTAATCTGTTCCCATTGTCCTGGTGCTGGCGTCTCTTTAGTCGAGCAGGCTTGTTGGCATCAGAGCCCCTTTTCCCACCACAATCACCACTCCTGTTGTTACTGGAATGGTCCTTGTGGCTGGGCTATTTAAATGCCCTACCAGCTTCCAGGAGACCCAGACAGTGTCGGGGAGCCTTTGTGGAGCTTCTAGCTCTTCTGTTTAATGTGTTCCCATTGTCCTGGTGCTGGTGCCTCCTCAGTCAAGTGGGCTTGGGGGCTTCAGAGTCCCTTTACCACTGCCATCGCTGCTCCTGTTGTTGGAATTTCCTAGGACAGACCATTGCAAACCTCTGAGGTGCTCTCTGCAAATGTCACCATTCTCTACGACTGACCCTGTGACCCATCTGCTTAATGACTTCTTCCCTACATGTTCACAATTGGCTTTACGAATGTGCGTGAAGTCTTATGACCCCATATGAGCATGGCTTAACGTGGCAGATAGTGGAACTGTCACTTATTGCTCATCATGGTCACTTAGCGGCAGTCCCTTGTGACTTTGTATAAGCCCCATGCTGTGTCTTTCAGTTCATTTCTCTCACTGTTTCCAACCAAAACTGCATTGCTATACAAAAATAAGCAATGACAGAGCAGTTCATGCCCAAGCCAAGGACAAGAAAACGTTCTTTGCTTCTTGATAGAACCCAAACAGATTTGAAAAGGCTCTTGTGTGTGGCTTCTTTTTGAACCAAGTAGTTTACATTAATTTATGTATTTCATTTTTGTTTACCTAGTATGTTCACTAGACATACAATGCCTATTTCAGACACAACAGGGAAAGTACTGGACTACAATGATGAGAAGCATTTACAATAATACATCAATCAAAAAGCAAAAAAAAGTACAATGGAAACAGCAAAGTGCATATAGAATAACTCTTCCCAATTTGTAGTGTGAAGAACAAGTTGGTTCACACAGCTAGTGCACGCCGTGACATCATTTGGCATGAGAGAGATGCTCAGGTATCGAAATGATGCCGCAGCACACACAAGGCATGTGAACCGCAGAAGTTATTCATACTTTGGTGTTTTTTTTAATTTTTATAGTACAAAAGTTAGCATGGTTTCAATCACTTGCATTTGTTATTTGTTGTCACTCAGTTTTTTTTGTTAATTATTGGAGGCAATGTTGGTGAATGAGGGATTTTTAGAATCGAAGATGCTGGTTCACCGAGCTCACAGTTCAAATTAGCACGGACGGGATTGCAGCTGAGCTTGCACTCAGGGTTCAAACTGTTAACTTCTTAAAAAGCGGTTTGTAACATATGTTAAGAACAATTTTATCGAGTTAAGGAAACAAATATGCTAACTGTGTCTTATGATAATACAAGTCTTTACGATTACAGACAAATCAGTCCTAACAGACTAAGTATTGGAGGCCACATAGTAGAGTGTAATAGCTCAAAAATAAATATTTAAATACTTAAATAACAATTACATTGTATTTGAGCATTTAAATTTAAAACTGCTACACTTGTTTTTAAGGGGATGTTTTTTGGTTCTTTTTTTTTTTTAAATCACATTTATTCGTTTTCAGTAGACCAAACAGACAAACACACACACATTACACATACCTGGTCATGCCAGGGACACAACCCAAAACTGGCTGTGTAAACTATGTACAACCCCTATGTACAAACACACTGGGGAGCCGCCCCACATTGTGGCCAAATTCCAGAATCAATAGTGCTTTAATATAATACATTGTCCAGTGTTAGAAACACCCATCCCCTCACTAACTCAATCCTCCCTTATATGTCCACTTGCAAGTGTGTTGTATCCTCACCGGCCCCCATGGCGCCCTGAATCTTCCCCGGACGGCTTCCAGTGTGTCCCCGGAAAGAGAGAGAGAGTCCCCATCCCCTTGAGCCCCTGCAGACCACAACCATTCCCCTTTTATCTTAGTAGTAGACCCGGTATGACCCAGTTTTAACCATCTAGGAAGCTTTGAGTCCAGATATTACCCAGAATATTGGGGAAAATAAAAGAAGAAAAAACATGGTACAAAAGGCACAAAACAATATAGACATTAAACACTCCAGCATATATCCCTTTATTAATCATTATCAGACAGACAGACCTGAGTTCCAGTGCTTGTGACCTGCTGGGAATAAATCGCATCTAATATTGCCCATCTTTTAGCGTATAGCGCCTGTCTCCCCTCAGAGAATAGGTGTCTCTTTATCTTGGCCAATACCCCCAGCAATTCTCTCACCCATTGTTCATATGCACAGACCTGATCGTCCTTCCAGTGCTTTTACTAAGAACGCCTTGACTACCGACACCATTAAAGAAAGGTGGAATTTGGGTGCAGTCCCTATAATCTGAGAAAAGTCACCCAAAACACATACTTCTGGAGTTATAAAGCTGTGTAGTCTAGCATTGGATCCATGCCCCTGTTTAATCTCCTCCATAGGGGAGAAATTTGCTGCAGCCCCACATTACATGTAACAGGTCACCCACTTCTTTCTCACACCTGAAACACAGATCTGTCTGTCTCAACCCTCTACCATATAGCTTTACAGGGTATAGTATATGTTGTGAACCACAAAATCTGCATGTTTCTATATTTGGAATCACATTGTATTTAGTGGCCTTCCAAATAGTTTCCCACCTAAGATTTTTAGGAGCCATCACCTTGTCCCAGTAAGGGATTTGAGTAGAAGTATTTGGGCCCAGGAAGTCCAAGAGAAGTTTATAAACTTGTGAGAGTGGGCTAGCTTTCCGGAAGGCTTCCCTTAAATTCCCCCACGAGAGGAAGTTATCTGAAAAGTCCCCCAACCCCTTCCGGAACCCTACTAACATTTGTTTAAGCTGTAACCTTTGAAAAAAGGACAAACCCTCACATTGTGGTGGTAGAACTATTTTATCTCCCTGCTGCATATCGTTCAAGCTTAAACCACCCAAATAATTAGACCACCGGTGTCCAAGTACCCGACCCCCTATAACCAAGTTGGGGTTACCCAGTATGGGCTGGTCTCTGGACCTCATTTGACAGCACTTTTGTACTGGAGTGAGAAAGGACCACCAGGCCTCCAGGGTTTTCCTAATTGGACTCCCATACCCCTCCCTGAATAAACCTTTTTTGGGCCTGGCATATAGCATCGATTCGGGGGTACAGCCGGAGCTCAGTAACGATTGCTTCTCGATTTGCAACCATGCAGGTATATAATTTCCCCCCCTCAGTGCTTCCTGCCCATTGAGCCATCAGGCCTAACTGGCCTGCCACATAATAAGCATGGAGGTCAGGTAACCTAACGCACCCCTCCTCATATGGCAGTCGCAAGACATACTTTATCCTGGCTGGTTTGTTATTCCATAAGAATCCTGAAATTAGCCTCCTGATTAAACTAAACCACTTGACAGGGATGTTATATGGAGCTAAATATACCGGGTATATCATTCTTGGTAGGACATTCATCTTAATACGGCCCAGACGCGTCGTAAAGTTCAGAGGTAGCTTGTTCCACCTTGTGATGTCCCCTTTAACCACAGATATGATCCCCCCCCCAAATTGGCATCAACCCCGGACTTCTGGTTTGCTGTAATCCAAATTCCAAGATACTTCAATTTGTCAGTGTTCCACTGTACTCCCAAGGATGAGAAATCTGCCTTAAATACATGTGGAGTCAAGGGTAGGATTTGTGTTTTGGTAAGATTTAACTTGTAGTTAGAGACCTTAGAGAAATGGTCTATTGAGTCTCTTACACTCTCAAAGCTGGATACTGGGTCTTGTAAATGAAGAAGTATATCGTCCGCAAAAACTGAAAGTTTTAGCTCCATTCCCCCAATCCTGATCCCCTAGACCTTAACATTCCTATTTATAGATCTTAACAGGGGTTCTAGATAGATGTTGAACAGTATCAACGAGAGAGGACATCCTTGGTGAGTCCCATTATTAAGTTGAAATTCCCTCGAGATATAACCATTACATAGTATCCTAGCCGTTGGAGCAGCGTATAGATTCCTAATACCTCTAAGGAGACCCCCAAGGAACCCCATTTTTTCCACTGTAGCAAAGAGAAATGGATGTGAGACCCGGTCAAATGCTTTTTCAGCATCTAGGGAAATCAGGGCCAAGGGTAGCCGAGAGTCTGGGGCAAAATTTAGAATATGATGAATTTTCCTGAGCGTCCGCCTCTCCCGGCATAAAAGCCTACTTGCTCCGGCTAATTAAACTAGGAGCAATAATCAAAATCCTATTTGCCAAGATTTTGGTAAGAATCTTAATATCTTGGTTTATTAACGCTATAGGCCTATAGTTACCTAGTACGTCCCTGGGCTTGTCTGGCTTGGGTATTAAAGTCACATACGCCTGATAGAGCGGTGAATGGTGAATTCCTTCCCTCATTATAGTGAGGAAAAATTAATGAAGTATAGGGAGTATGGTCTGAATATGGGTTTGATAAAATTTAGCAGTGAGACCATCAGGCCCTGGTGATTTACCTAGAGGAAGAGACCGCACCACCTCAACAATCTCAGATGTTCTAATTGGGGCTTCCAGTTCCTTAGCTTGGGCAGAATCCAGAATAGGTAACTGGATTCCTTCTAAATAACGATTAGCCTCTTTCTCCCCCACCAAGTCTCTAGCTTGGTAGATTTCTGCGAAAAATGATGCAAATGCCTCAGTCATTTCTTGCGGATCTGTGACCAGCTTCCCTTCATGCTTAACTGATATAATTGTCCTGCTTGCCTCCCACTCTTTAATTCTGGCTGCTAAAAGGCGCCCTGGGACGTCACCCTGCAATAGGAATTTGGCATTAATCTTATTTAACCAGAACTCTGTTTTCCCATAAACAATTTCTGACAATTCCCTTCTCAGACTTTTAAGTTCCGCGTCCATTTCCCCTGAGGACCCTTCAAGCTGTGACAATGAGTTTATCACCCCAACCAGGAATTCCTCTTTGGCCCTTCTAAGCGACTTGTCCCTTGCCGCTAGGGCCCTAGCTGCCTCTGCATATAAAACCTTACAGGTAGGCCAAGCTAATCTTTTATCCTTCAGTGTGGGGAGCTGGGACCTAATGATTTCCTGTAAAGCCCCCTCTAGTTCGTCCCTTCTCGTATCCTCTGTTAAAAGCCAATCATGAAGCCTCCACCTGTAAGGTCTAGGTGGCGTGGGTCTTGGTTCCCACTGCATCTGGATGAGAGAGTGGTCTGAGAGGGTCCTACCCTCAGTCAGCACTTCTCTAATCTCTGCGAGAGCCTCTCTATTAACCAAAAATCAATTCTAGTGTGACTTTTGTGTGCTGCTGAATAAAATGTCATGCTAAGGCCCCTATTTGAAAGATTCTTAACTGGATCAACTAAAGCTGCTGTCTCCAAAAACTTAGCCAGGGCTAACTGGGCCTTGGTCTTCGGCCCGCTATGTGGAGGTATCCTGTCCTCCTTGTTATCAAAATATATATTCCAATCACCAGCCAGGATGAGTGAGTGTGAGGGAAGGGTAGCTATATCCCCTTCTATTGAGGCAAAAAATTCGGGATCGGGAGGAGTTGGCCCATAAATGGATGCAACCGAGACTGCCTTACCAAGCAAATTGCCCGACAAATAGATCCCCCTACAGTCTTGCCTGATTAACACTTGGGTCACTTCATATGGGCAGGATTTCTTGATTAAATCTAACCCCAGAGGCCCTGTCCCTCCACTCCATATACCTGTCCCACCATCGCTTCCTGAGACCATCCAACTCATCAGTCAATAAATGTGTCTCTTGTAGTGCTACAATGTGCGCCCCTCATTGCTCAATGTACCGTAGAATGATCATTCTCTTACGTCGACCCCTGAGTCCTTTTACATTCCAAGAAATTATTTTAAGGCATGCTATCAGTAACATCAACATTTTTAAAATGAACCCAGATATTGTGCCTCTCTAAGGTCTGCATTCCTATTGTTCCCATACTTGGACTCTCTCTCTTTCCAACCCTGTCCCCCCCCTTTGTCCCCCGGTCCTTAGACCGACCAACCATCTGATGTTGAGTAATGGATGAACCCGTTCCCTTGCCTCCCCTCGGTCCCAGCCACTGGCATCAAACCCCAGAATCTGGCCCTTGGATCCCCCAGAGACGTGAACGTAAAGGCCCCATCTTCTCTGCAGTCCATCGCCCCCTTATATTTCCCATAAGTAAAAAGAGAAAGTAAACAAAGAGGAAATTAAGGGAGTCCCCCTCAAAGCCCTCCTTGGTAAATTAAATCTCGAGCCAACATTGCTCCACTTTAGATTCCCTTACACCCCGGAGTGATATCCCTCCGTTTACTAGTTCTGATTAAGTCCAAATCCCTTAGGCCACTCCCCTTCTCCATCCTTCCCCAAAGCTGGCACGAGCCCGCTTTATAACTAATAACACCCATTAGCAAGTAAAACCCTAGCTAATTGACCCTTTTGTAATTAACAAAATCCTCTTCACCCTCTTCTAACAACTTTCTCCAGTGTTCCAGGGTCTGGAAGGTATTCTTAGGTCTGGTAACACAGATAATATGATTAATGAACCCCTTCCCCATGACCACTAATTAATACACTAAAGTCTTGTGGTTTGACATTTTGTGACCCATCGCAGGTCCTAAAAACCCAGTCCAGGCTAGTCCCTTGAGCGTCCAGATTTTAACCAAAAGCAGTAGAGCCACCGCCTTAAAAGTATAAACACCCTTGTTTTCTTCCATCACAGCCCTCAAAGAGCTCAGCTTCCTTTGTCCATAAACAGTCATGTTGGGGTTTAAATAAATCTGGGAGCTCAGCCCGTAGCCCACTCAGCGTCCCCTTCGCCGTGAGGAATTTCTTTCTCCAGCCTGGAGACGCACCACCAAGATAGCAGGAAATTGAAGCCGGAATTTTATCCCTGCAAGATAAAGCTTCTTCTTAATATCGGCATACTCCTTCTGCTTTTCTCTAATCGCTGGCGTTTGGTCTTGAAAAAACCATAGTGAAGCACCATTCCATTGCAGAGGCTTCTTTTGTCTGGCAGCAAGCAGCACATGAGATTTTTCTTTATAATTAAGAAATCGCATGATTATGACTCGGGGCCTTGCCCCTGGCGGTGGCATCTCCCGTAGTGCCCGGTGGGCTCTTTCCAAATTATACCCCTCCCCAAACGGTGTAGGGCCTAACAATTTTAACAGGAGCTCCTGCATAAAGGAAACACAGTCGGGGCCTTCAGCCCTCTCTGGTAGCCCCTACCAGAATCAAGTTGTTTCTGCGATTTCTTGATTCCTGGTCTTCCACCTCTCTTCCAATTTCTTCAGCTTTTCCAGATCATCCCCACCTCCTGGTCGAGCACAGAAACCTTCCTCTCTTGCGAGGAGATCCGGGCTTCAGCATCGCCTATTCTTTGTGCCAAAGACTGTAGCACCGGTTTAACCTCAGAAAAGTCCAACACCAGTCCTTGCAAAAGTGCCTTGATTTCCTGAATGTCATCTGCATTTGTGCCCAAGCCCCCTTCTTTCACTGATTCCTCGCCCTGCTCAAGTATAGTGAGCGACTGGGACTTAGGCCGCTTAGTGGCTGGAGCACGCCCCACCAGGGGCTCTACTAGGTCAGCTTCCATCTTCTGGCAAAGGCACGGCCTGAGCTTGCCAATGCACCCCTGTTAATTGTAGACTCACCAGTCTTGAGAAGATCGCGACCCTATATCGTCTGGCCAGGAAGTATCCCCACGTCATCTCCGGAGCTCTTAACAGCTAAATTAAATGTTTTTTGCCAGTCCTGGAGTAAAAAAACTTAAGCTTTATGCTGCGAGTCCTTGGAGACACTCGGGACACGTCTTACCCGATCAGCTCATCACGTGACTCCCCCGTTTTTTGGTTCTAAAGTACAGAGCTGTCCCAGTACTAGAGGGTTCTAGGCAAGGGCATGAGCAAGTCTGCGGCAGCCCTGTTTTGATTCTGACTCTTTGCCAAAATGTAACATTCTGTTTTAGTCTGATTTACTTTGATATGTCAAAAATATGAACATTTTCCAGGCAGGGCTAGCATCATGTTAGTGGCAGATGTGGACTGAATCAAATGACAGAATCAGATTGTCCCTATCCCCCCAAAGATTTTTTATGGCATTTCATTTCAAATTAGTTATTTTAAGTTTTTCAACAAATATTCTCACTTTTAACTGTGAAAAAAAGCCCCAAAATACAGCAGCCAGTTCTGCCCATCTCTAACTGAACCAAGAGTTTATTTTCTCCTGAGGTGGGGTATGTGTTTTAGAACAGCAGTGAAGGTTACGGTGAACAATTTTGACTAATACCTTTTTATGCCATTGTACAGTGCCCTTGAGCATCATCTTACAAGATGCCCTCTGTTTTGTATGAGTTATCAATTTTCTGACATTTGAAATATTTAAAAGGAGTACAAAAATCACACACACCTCCATAATGCAAAGCAGCATACGATGTATATCCAAATTACCATGAAATATTAGACTGGTGTGGCTTTAAGCAGAAATGCATGGTGCCTGCCAGCCCGCTGGCACAGAGGCAGGTTGCCTACCTGTGACGCTGGCAACCCGGGTTCGGGAACAGACCTGACATGTCGGAGGGCTGGCCAGAGGAGAAGGACTGAGCATCCAACAGCTGCTCTTCTTCTCCAGAGGAGAGGGGGTAGAGTGTTTGGTGCAACAGTGACACATAGCAGAGGCTGGGTGTACCGAGCATGCTGACACCAGCAGCTCAGGAAGGGGCAGGGAAGACACTGGTCATCATTGCACATCCCCACCCCCACACACTGGGGAAAAATGCTGCCAGCCACCCTAGATGAAGCCCACCCTCAGCTTCAATCAGCTCCCAGGCTATCCCTTTGAACTATCCCATCATCTGCAGCACTATAGGGGCTGGTGTCACAACCCCATCCTGGGGGGTAAGTCAGGGGAGTATCAAAGAGGCACAGCCAATATGGGAGTGGAAGTGGGGGTCTGTGACCGGGCAGAGGTACCAGGTGGTTGGTGGTGGAAAAAGTACAATAAATAAAAAAAAAACAAAATGCACGGTGCAAAAGGGCCTCTTACACAATCTGAAAAGGCCGAAAACAGAAGACACAGACACTTGTTTAATCCTTCTCAGGATTCATCAGTGTGCCTCATTTGTATCTCACCCCACAGGAAAAATGAACCAGCCCGTATGTGGTCTAGTGGGTTTGGGTCATGGTGGGTCCAAAAATAAGACAACAAACTAAAAAGACAAAGACATTCTGCACAAAATCATTGAGGCATGTGTTACCTCAAAAGGGGCATTGGCAACAAAGCCTGGTTTCACAGAAATAAAAAAAAATCACATGCACACACCCATAATGCAAAGCATAATGGGATGTATGTTCAAATCACCATGAACATTTTGACTGATTCTGCTTTAAGCAGAAATGCATGGTGCCAAAGGGCCTCTCACACAATCCGCAAAGGCTGAAAACAGAAGGCACAGACATTTGTTTCATCTTACTCTGGACTCATCAATGTGCCTCATATGTATCTCACCCCGAAGACAAAATGAACTAGCCCTTATGTGATCTTACTGGCTAAGGTTACGGTGGGCCCAAAACAGAAGGCAAGCTAAAAAGACAAAGAACGTCACCACAAAAGCACTGAGGCAAGGGTTACCCGGAAAGGGTATTGACAACAAATCTAGGTTTCAAAAATATACAGAATCACAAATACTCCCATAATGCAAAGCATCATGAAATTGAAATGCAAATCACAATAAAAATTTAGACTGGTTCTGCTTTAAGTTGAAATGCTTGGTGCTAAAGAGTCTCTCAGAAAAAATGTTTTTTTTTTTTTAATATGGCTATCCCCAGGTTTTCCCTGTTATACTTGTTTGATTTCGAACAGCCATTATGGAATGTCCCTTTTCTTATGAACCTCTGGGGAAGGGTGCCCCAAATAAATAAAATCTACTACTGTTATTACTACTACTTATAACTAAGGTAAACTAGCATGCAACAGACACTGCTCATTTAGCATAAGGGATGATGAACACTCCAACAGGTGGAACTAATGATTAAAGGAACACTGTCGACCCCCTTTGGCCTCAAAGTGTCCCTAGTTTAAAAAGCACATGTTATGATTGTTCTCATTCTGTAGAGACTGCTGATGTAGCTGGTTGTGTGATTCAGACTCCTTTTAAAAAGTAAAAGAACTGAGTGTCAACCATACTGGTGTTACCACACCAAAACACGTTTGTTTACTTTACTTGACCAACTACAACTGCACCTTTCCTGGACTCAGAAACACCCCCAACACTATTTAGCTACTCATTATGCAGTAAGAGTAGATGAGACTATTGTATCACGAGTGGTTGCACAGTTTGAGGGTGTTTCTAATGTTCAGAAAGTATGCAGTAAGCTTAGGTAAACAATTTGGAGCAAAACAAGGCTGTGTGTAACTATACATTTCCATGCATTTCAGCTCTAATAAGCAAGGAGGCAGATTAAACAACCAGCAACATCAATGAATTTTAGAGAAGGTAAGCAACCATAAAATGTGGGATTTTACCTAGAAATAATATGATGCAAAAAAGGTTGACAATGTCCCTTTAAAGTCAGGGGATAACCATATTAACAAGAGCACTTCTTTCATTTCATTACTTCAAATGTCAGAGTAATAAAGCAGACTCAAAACGGAATGAGGGGCATCTTCCTAGATGGGAGAACAAGGAAACTCTAAAATAGATATAAAGGTGTACAGTACAGTATATCACACTTTTCACTGTGACATGTACTGCCGTTTTAAATCTTATTACAGATATATTAACTGAAATAAATTTAGGAGCACAGTGAAATGTTCAAATAAATAATTTCCCAATACAGTCCCAGGTAGCTGCGTGCCAGTTGCACAGCACACAGGGAATTGAAATCCCATCAGGGAAACTCATCTTGTCAAATCAAAGCTGAGGCAGCTAGAAGTAATTAAATAAATGAATTCATCTTTGTGAAACACTTAGCAACACCGAACATCAATAAGGACAGATTGTTAACGATTTTGTAACATTGCACAGAAATTATAGCCACGTGAAGTTATTAATGATTAGACTGACAGATATAGTTTAGACTACGCACAATTGATGCTGTATAAAATATTAGGAACCATCCACAGTATGCAAATGAAATGTCAGAAAATCACTTCAGAAGGTAATTTTTTATTGATACAAGCTTAACTGATTTCCCTCCACTCCTTAACAGCATTTAAGTGAAATTGTAATCCTTAATGGAATGAAAGCATTAGGGTTCTCATTTTGTTCATTCAGTTTTAATTTGGAGATACACTAATCTATGCCAGCTTTGAAACCGAGAATCTAACAAAATATATTCCTCCCCAAAAGTCCTACTAGCTCTAGCATGAGGAATAACATGCGTGACCTGTACACATGCTAGTCACTTTCCACATATAGACTATTCTTTTTTTATTAAGCTTTTTGCCTCACCCTCCACCCATCTATAGCTGCTTCCCTCTGCCTCAGTGGTATAGACTCAAGTTGAGATCCTCCCCACTAAGAGGCAACCTCTCAGTCTCCCACAGGAATTGACAGCATGGGACACAAGAGGACTGGAAAGGAACTGTCATTGATGCAGCCTTTTCTCCTTCAATCTCTGTCCTCCCCATGTGCTCAGAGGTGTCACAGATAAGATACTGGGACCATATAGTTTGCATCCAAGGTTGCTTAAGGGGCTGGGTTCAGAGCTGGCTGAGCTGTTCAGGTGCTCATTGGAATCTTGTGTGGTGCTGAAGATTGGAGATCTGCGGTAAGGATCCACTCCAAAAGGTGAGGGGACAGGAAGGCCTTGGTAACATCAGTTTTACTCTATTATAGGTAAACTGATGAAGACCCTGGGCAAAGAAAGCCTGCTCACCTACTTAGAGGCAAATGGGCTACAGGACAACAAGCAGCATGGAGTAAGGCAGTAAGACCATATCAGTCCAAACTAGTAGTATTTTCTTGGCTGGGTCACAGCGGCAGTTGTTAGGGGCAGGCATTAGATTTAGCCTACTTTGATTATAGCAATGTCTTTGACTTGGTGCCACACAGGAGTCTGCTGAAGAAGCTGGAAGACATGGGAGTGGGGAAGTTATTGGTCGGGTTAGATGTTAAGAGAGCTGGTTGAGGGGGACAAAATATAGTAGTGAAAGGGATCAAGTCAGAGGACTGGGAGGGCTATGAGCAGGGTGCCACAGAGGTCAGTCCTATGACCAGTCATGTTCAATACATTCATTAGAGACATGGGGAGAGTATCCACTACAAAATGTAGCTCTCTGGAGTTGAAGAAGAGAAGAGGTGGTGGGGCGAAGACAGTGAGGAGCTTCAGGAATGCATGGGATAGGCACATGGGCATACAAAGTAGTGAAAAGGGAGGAGGGAGGGACACCGGCATCCAGACAGGGTCTGGGGTGCAGTAATAGGCAGGGAAAAATAAGGCAGACTAGATGGCCCTATCAGTCCTCTTTGGTCAACAAATTGCACAGTATGCTTCTATGATACAAACGTGTGCAGCAGAGTAGAAATGAGGAGGGGGGTGAGGGAATTAAGGAAGGTCTGGAGAGGCTGAAGAGGGGGTCAAAAATATGGCAAATAAGATACAATGCCAAAAAGTGCAAAAGTGAAAAAGAATCCATATAGGAGTTAGGTTGTTAACAAGAAATGAGGAAAAGGACATGGGACTCCTCATTAGTGACTCTCCAAAAATAGCCGACCAGAGGGAAAAAGCATACAGCAAGGCAACAAGGATGGTGGAATGCATTGTGAGGGGATTCAGTAGTAGGCAGAAGGAGGTGATGCTGCCCTTGTACAGGTCACTGATGAGGTCTCACTGGGAGTACTATGTGCAGTTCTGGTGTCCGCACCTCAAAAAGGTGAAAGATAAACTAGAGTCTGGCCAATGAAGGGTCAACAAGTTGATCCATAGCCAACAGTGACAATCCTATGAGGAACAGCTGGAGGCTTGTAACGTGTACTCATTGGAGGCCAAAAGGGAGATGGATGATGTAATAGAGATATACAAGTTCCTCAGGGTAATTAATAGCATGAACTGTGAATACCTATTCAATAGGGACAGTAGTGCAGTCACTATAGTACACAAATGGAGACCAGTCAGTGGAAACTTCAGGAGGGATGTGAGGAAGTTCTACTTCATGGTGGAGCCATGGAATAGAGTACCATCAGAAGTGGTGGAGGCAGGGACCAGGGCTAGCCAGTCAGATAGCCCTCCAGCTGCAGTGGATGTGTTACACTAGCCACACACACTTCAGTGTGAGCTTGTCCACTGAGAATGGCACAAGTAGTAGGAACCATGAGGAGGGCACAGGGCAGGAGGGGTGTCATTGGTGGTCCTATGCAGCCTGAGCCAAACAGGCAGCCTAACATCACTAACAATGACAGGTTTTAAGGTGACTTGGACGAGGTCTATAGTCATGCCATTGTGTTCACGTGAGCATGAGTAACTGCAAGACCCATTGCCTTGTCAGTGGGTTAGGAGTACTTTCGCTATTAGGTGCTGATATTAGTTAGAATGTATCAGATATTTTTTTATGCAAGTTACCCCCCCAACCATGCTTGAAAATATGCAGGAGTTAGGTAATACACTGAAAGCACTCCCTCTTTTTCTTCTCAGAAGGATAAATGTTTTACGAATGACTGTACTACCTAAATGTTTATACCTGTGTCAGTTTCTCTCTTTACCTGTACCCCTTACATTTATAAACAGCTGAGAGCATGTATATCATGTTGGTTGGGGCAAAAACAAACACTTTGTATTAAACTGAAATGGCTAACTCTGATGCCTGGTAAAGGAGGTATCAGAGTTCCTAATTTTGAAACATATTATTGGACAGCTCAGGCAGGACTGGGAAGATGGCAAGACCCCCAGGTGTGAGTAAAGGGGATTCTGTTTGAAATGGTTGAATCTGGAAGTGACAGACTTAATTATTTATTAGATGGGGCTACCAAACAGAATCTCTATAGCTCTAGGGAATCTAATTATACAACATTTACTGAGTGTGTCACACTGTCCATAAAAAGATGATGCAGATCTCGATACTCATTATCAGCTGGGCGGCCATTTTGTATCTGGTTAAGCAATGGATGGGTTGGACCTCATACAGAGCTGTTGAAAGTTATAAGTTAAAATATTATTCTTACCCTCCTCTGGGACTACCCCCTTTATTGGGATTCTTGCAGGATCCCTGTTTCTACATTTAGTGGGAACAAGATGTACAACTGCTGGATCATTTGTATAAAGGAGTATTATTATAATTTAAAAACCTGAGGCTCAAATATGACTTGCTACAAAAGCATTTGTTAAAATACGTGCAAATGAAACATTTTCTGGGTACCAGGTTACGTTCATAGTACCAGCTGTAGGAGCCATTGTGGTTGCACTTGCCTAGGATGGGGCAGAAGACTCCAAAGGTCTAATAACCAGGACTCATGCATTTATTTACGTATTTGTTAACTGAGTAGGCGCACTGATCCAATGGACCATTTTCAGGCACGACTCGGGCCATTTAGATGACTCAAGGATAAATACATGTACAAAAACGAGAAAATACAGTACAGGAAAATACCGAGCAAGGGTTACAAATATAGTATAGTGCAAACAACAGTAACGTTGTTGTACTGCACATTTCATCAGATGTAAACAAAAATACAAAGCCCAGTTATGGTAGCTAAGCATAGCTAGTCGACGATTTCAAAGACCGTGTTAACCTTTGTAGGATAATGTACAACAGTATGCACATAACTTAGGGTGACTGATTTGCAGTTGACCTCAGTGATCTTGTGAGATTGTTGCAGTGGCACAGTGGGTGGTTACCCAGGGGCACAGATACAAGTGGCACCAACCATTAAGGCCACTTTGTAGTGGAGTTTAAATAAGAGGTGAGAATCTAGAGATTGAAGTGAGGAGGGCGCACTGTTCCACAGTTTAGAGGCAGCTGAGGTGAATGATTTGCTACGCAGGCAGGTGGTGATCTAAGGAGCATCCAACAGAGGGCTGGAGGAGTTTCAGAGGCTGCAGGGGCAGTTTTTTGGTTTGAGCAGGGGGAAAAGGGGTGATAGGTCCCCACCTCTGGTGGCATTGTCTGTGGTGCAGTTGAGGAAGTAGTCACCATGGGCCTGGGTGGGGGAGCCAGCCAAGAGACTGGTATAGAGAACAATAATGGGTAGAGAAGCGTGCCATCAGTACAAATCTACAGATATTGTTGTATGTGGTATTTAGCCTAGCGAGTTGATGGGTGGAGGTTTGCGTATAGATGGGGGCACAGTAATCCACTAGAGGAACGAGAGTGCCCTGGGCTATGGCAAGACAGGCCTCCAGAGTCAGGTAGTGTTCTAGTCGGTATCCCACCGCCAATTTTTGGTTGATGTGCCAGATGGTGTTACCAATGTGTTCAGTGAAGGTCAACGTGGTACCCAGGGTAATGCCCAGGTATTTAAAGGAGGATACTGTTATAAACTACTATTTCACACACTTATCAATTATAAGAGACTATTTTAGATGAAAACGGCAGGATTCAAGGGGGACTGCTATACCGGGGGATGATCGGGCAAGTTTGCCCAGAAGACATGTGGAGATTTCCTATTCAGAGCAAATTTAAACTTACTAGTACTTTACACTGTATCAAGCATATTACACATCTGCCAGACTGGCTACATTATCTGCTTTCATGATGGTAAACGTCCTACATGTAAGATGGATTCATCCCATTTGCCACATATGATGTACTCAGAACCACATTTGACTCCTTTTGGGGAAGGACTAGAAAATAGACTGGCATTTTCTCAGTCATGAGTAAACTTAGCCCTGAAGGGGTCTCGCTTGGTGACTTAGAAGACAGTGATGAAGAACTGTACAAGTAGGGCAATGTGGACCTTTTCATGTGGGCATTATTTGTGCTGAATTGGGAATACTTGCATTTGAAAAACCTGATTGCACCATTCATGGAAGTTTGGGTATGAGCATTACCTGATTGTGCACTCATGGTAAAGCTGGTGTATAGAGCATGGGGGAGCACTGGGGCTTACAAGAGCATTTGGTTGCCTTTATAAACTGTTTACAAAAGAATCCCTAGGATGATTGAATTCACTATGGTTCTTGCACTTACCAGATCTATTAAGGTACTGTATATCGATTAACCCCTCAAGATAAGTAAGGTAATTAATTGTGTAATATTAAATATGTTTTTAATTCTCCTCTGTAAAAAAGTAATCTAAAGATCTGGGGCCCAGTATTCAAAAGTTTGCACCGGTGCTAACCAGTGTTTCCCCATGCAAACCAGGTTTTGCACTGGAGCCCAATCTTCAAATGGGTCGGTTGTGCCAGCAAACAGGTTAGCTCCCGCACAAACCGCAATGTGTGGGGGTAGGCAAATGGGGGAGTGGGGACAGGAATACCGTCACAAGTTGATATTCAGCAGATTTGTACTGCAAGAAGGGTTTGGTGCAGTCCTTTTGCACAGCACAAATACCAGTGAATAAACCCCCCTCTTACGGCATGCAAACCTAGCAGCTGCCAGAGGCAATGCAGCCAACTAGCTGGTTGACCACTGGGGGAGCACACTCACCCCTGTGGTCCATGGTATCCACTCCAATTGCCAGCCCATAGTTAAAAGCAAAACTCCCTGGTGTTAGTCCCCACTCTTTCCAAACAATCAGCCTGTAGTAAAACTTACAACCCTCCCTGGTGTCCAGTGGCCCCCCAACATGGCACCAATCACCCACCACCTAGTCACCTTACCAGTACCCTCTGTGCCACGGGTGTACATATGGCTACTGACACAGCCCTCCTCACACCTCCTCTGCCAGCCACCATATGTCCGGGCAGGAAGCATGCATCCTATTTCTAGGACAGGGTGATGCACCATCTCCTATAAATAAGATACATGCTCCCTACCTGGACATACAGCAGCCAACCAAGGAGGTGTGAGGAGGGCTGCACCATCACTGTATGCATATCCACAGCACTGAGGATACTAGTAAGGTGACTTGGGGGGTGGGTGTTTGCTGCCATTGGGGGGAGAGCAGTAGACACCAGGGACTATGGAATTGTGACCAGCAGCACCATGGATCAGTGCCCAGGAGGGATCACTGGATGCCAGAGAGGGTTGCAAGTTTTACTATGGGCTGGTGATTGGAAGGAGCAGGGCCACTAGCACCAGAGAGGATTTTTTTTCTACTACAGGCTTGCAATCAGAGGGAGGGGGACCACTAGCACTAGTGAAGATTTCTACTTACTACTGGCTGGTGATCCAAGAGGGGGAACCACTAGCACCAGGAGTTGTTTTTTTTTACTATGGGCTGGCGATGGGGGGGGGGGACCACTAACACCAGGGAGTTTTTTTTTTTATTATGGGCTGGCAATCAGAGGGAGGGGGACCCACTAGCACCATGGAGGATTTTTTATTTCCTATGGTCTGGCAATCAGGGAAGGACCAGTAGCACCAGAGAGGATTTATTTTACTACGGGTTGATGATCAGAGGGAGGGGGAACCACTAAGCACCAGAGATATCTACAAATGTCTTGGACTGGGGAAAGGGAAGTGCGGTACCATGGTAATCTGCCTCCACTACCCATGCAAATGGGACCATAATGGGCATTCAAATGGCCCCTCAGCATCCTCGGACCACTAGACAATTGCAAAGCACAGTACAAACCTTTGTGCTCCACTTTGCACTTTTCTGAATATTGGGCCCCTGATGTCTGTATTTTATTTTTAACTGTCTGCTTCTGCATAGTTTTTCTAGTTGCTTTTATTTATTTGGCATTTTGTCTTGTGTACCATGGTTATTGCATTGTGCAAAATCTTTAATAAAATATATTTGAATAAAAGAAGGAAATTGGAGATAAGATGAATGAGTTTTGTAGGTCCATCCTGCATCCATTTGCTTATATTTTTTAACTCCAGGTATGTGTCTGTCTAGAAATGCTGAACCATCTTTCATTTCGTCTAACATTTCCAACCATTTTGACGAAATTGCATCCTAGATCAGATGCAAACCTATGCATTCTCCGGCCTCAAAGGGGTTGCAATGTGTACTTGCTTTCACAAGAAATCAGCACTATTATTCACCTTTTCTTTCACTGTCCTTGCCCCTTTCCATGATCCTCTGCTTTCTTCTCCACTATGTCCTGCCACACTTCCCATATCCTTCCCTCCCCTTCACATAGGATGGGATAAACATAGGGTATATTAGAAAGGAGGCAGGGAGGGAGAGTGTAACAGCAGACCAGACAGGGTCTCAGGAAGTGAAATAGGTAACGAGAACTTGGGCAGACTGAGTGGGCTAAGCAGTCTTTTTCTGCTGACAAATTCTATGATTCTAGATGATATTGTGCACATAAAAACCATAAGTCAATCCAATCTGCCCTGTTACCGCTACCTAGAATTACCCAATTCCCATTAATTACTGTGTTATAATGTATAGTAGAACACTGTTAGCCTTAGGAAATCATTATTTCCTAAGGTTGTTAACCTATCGATGTGATGTAGAAATGTTGTTAACCTATCGATGCTACGTCACATCGATGGGTTAACAACGGGTAGTTGGTCTGCGCATGTCGCCTTTTTTATACTGGAACCGTTGAACGCAGCATTTAGGAAGGACTGGAATGGTCATGCTCTGTGACTATATTTCAAAAGTAAGCAGCCATTTTCCTTTTATGTGGGACCATACACTATAAAATAATGTATGGTCCCTCTATAAACAACCAGTCATGATTAACTGTCTCGAGGTTCTGTTAGTAAACCTCTCGAGCTTCACTCTCGAGGTTTACACGGTCACCCTGGCAACCTCTCGACAGTTAACAAACCGGTTACCGATAGAGGACCATACATTATCCTCTATGTCTTTCACTTAATCATTCTCCTGTTTTCGTAGTATTGGTCTTGTTGTAACTTCGGTATACCATCACAACTCTTCCTATTATTCAACTCTTTTTTCACTGTCCCTGACCCTTTCCATGACCCTCTGTCTTCTTCTCCACTATGTCCACAGTCAGAAGAGATGCAAGTCACAAGTGGGGTACCTCAAGGATCAGTCGTGGGGCCAGTCCTCTTCAACATCTTCATTAGTGACCTTGCAGATGGACTAGAGGGTAAGGCTTGTCTGTTTGCAGATGACACCAAGATCTGCAACAGAGTAGATGATCCAGATGAGGTGGGCAGAATGAGAAGAGATCTGGATAAACTAGCAAAATGGTCAGAAGAGTGGCAACTGGGATTTAATGCAAAGAAGTGCAAGATCATGCACGTAGGGAAGAGAAACCCTGAAGCCACCTATAGGCTGGGAGGGGAGTTGCTAGCAGTCACAAAGGAAGAAAGAGACTTGGGCATCATCATCACTGATGACCTGAAATCATCAAACAGACCTCTAAAGCAGTAGGTAAGGCTAGGGGTGTTAGGGTGTATTAGTAGGGTATCACAAGTCGTAGAGGGGAGGTAATAATCCTCTTTACAAGACACTGGTTAGGCCCATCTGGAGTGCTGCATAGTATTCGAGGCCACACCTTCACAAGGACATTAACCAAATTGAGGCAGTCCAGAGAAGGCAACCAAAATGGTGCAGGGACTGCATCAGAAGACATATGAGGACAGATTAACAGAGCTCAATATGTATACCCTTGAGCAAAGGAGGGAGAGAGGTGATATGATCGAGGCATTCAAACACCTTAGGGCATTAACAAGGTGAAAAGAGTCTAACATGTTTAAATATAAGAAAATAGCAGAACAAGAGGACACAGCATGAGATTAGAGGGAGGCCAATTAAGGGGGAATGTGAGGAAATTCTTTTTCACAGAAAGGGTGGTGGATGCATGGAATGGCCTACCTCAAGAAGTGGTGGCTATGAATACAGTGTAGGGCTTCAAACAGGCACGGGATAGGCATAAGGGAGCAATGCAAATGAGTATGAATAGATAGGCCACTGACAGTGCAAAGGCCGATGGCACATTTATAAGGTAGAAAAAGAAATGGGCAGACTGGATGGGCCTTGCGGTCCTTATCTGCTGTCAACTTCTATGTTTCTATGTCCTGCCACTTTTCCCATACCCTTCCCTCGCCGTCACATAACCTCTTCTTTCCATTGCATCAATTTTTCTCTACTATTGGCCAGTCTTCCTACTAATTGTCCTTCAACCATCTGTGGGTTGTTTCAATTACTGTCGAATGAAGTATTGAGCTAGATTTTGCATCTCATTTACAAAGAGATCCTGAGGGTAAAACAGCAGAATGTATAATAAGAAAGTTTGAAAAGTAGTCATTTTGTGCAGATTTCCAATTTGCACTTGCTTGTAGGGATGCCGTAGAGTGGTGCCACCCTGTAGCATGGCTTTTGTTATTTTCTTAACATGTCTGCATTTAGTTCCCAAAACAAGATAATCACATGTGGGGTGCACTGTGGTATATATGACTGATAGGCTGGTATCAGTCTTAACTGTGAGAGGGCTTTTTGGGGTGTGCCCCTCCATTACTTATCTCAGCTTCACAATACTAAATCTCTACCCTAATTCCACCCACTCTCCACCTTTACCACCCAATCGCCACCTGTATCCTCCTTTTCCCTTAGAAGTCCTTGCCCAATCACAAGGCTGGAAAAGCAAATTGAAAGTGTGTTTCCTTGTGCATCTTGTAGTTCCTATAAGCAACATTTAATGTGCTGTTTGTTCCGCATACTGTACTGTATGTGCTGTTTGTTCCACATGTTGTGCTGTATGTTCCACATACTGTACTGTATCATGTGCTGTATGTTCCACATACTGTACTGTATCATGTGCTGTTTGTTGCACATGCTGTGCTGCATGTGTTTTTGTTCCACATGCTGTGCTGTAAGTGTTGTTTGTTCCACGTGCTGTACTGTATGTGCTGTTTGTTCCACATGCTGTACTGTACTCTATGTGCTGTTTGTTCCATATGCTGTACAGTATGTGCATTTTGTTCCACATGCTGTACTGTATGTGCATTTTGTTCCACATGCTGTACTGTATGTGCTGTTTGTTCCACATGCTGTACTGTATGTGCTGTTTGTTCCACATGCCATACTGTTTGTTCCACATGCTGTACTGTACTGTATGTGCTGTTTGTTCCACATGCAGCACAGTATGTGCTGTTTGTTCCACATGCTGTACTGTATGTGCTGTTTGTTACACAAGCTGTACAGTATGTGCTGTTTGTTCCACATGCTGTACTGTACTGTATGTGCTGTTTGTTCCACATGCTGTACTGTATGTGCTGTTTGTTCCACATGCTGTACTGTACTGTATGTGCTGTTTGTTCCACATGCAGCACAGTTTGTGCTGTTTGTTCCACATGCTGTACTGTATGTGCTGTTTGTTCCACATGCAGCACAGTTTGTGCTGTTTGTTCCACATGCTGTACTGTATGTGCTGTTTGTTACACAAGCTGTACAGTATGTGCTGTTTGTTCCACATGCTGTACAGTATGTGCCGTTTGTTCCACATGCTGTACTGTATGTGCTGTTTGTTCCACATGCAGTACTGTACAGTATGTGCTGTTTGTTCCACATGCAGTACTGTATGTGCTACTTTTCAGTACATTTTCAGGGAATGGCAGAGATGTTGCAAAACAGTCAGAGCTTTTTTCTGTCTGTGTAATACCTTAAAGTAAGGTGCCCCAGTAAGGTGACCCCAGTCCAGGTGCCCCTAGCAGGTTAGCTTGACAAGGTGGAGGTAAATGTAGTGGCAGGGGCCCCATAAAAGTAAACTGCTTGCCTATAGTTTTAAAAAGCATTTCTGTTTTCCTTTTTCAGCCTAGTAAAGGGGCTTGAGCCTGTACCACATATAAAATCCAGCTCGCACTGTGCAGCTAGTTGACCCCTGGTCATTAGGCACTCAGCATCCTGAACACTGGGAAGGGTTCTGTTGGTGGGTAGTAATGGGCATTAGCATAGAAGGGGCCAGCAAGAGTGAGGGAGAAGCAATCAGGTGCACTCTCAGATGCTCCAAAGGAAAGAAGAGAAAGGAAAGTCGTGGCCCATGGGAGAGAGTGGATGCAGGGATAACATTTAAAAAGTACCAGCAGTCCTGTTCTCATCCCTCCATCAGTGGTGGTCCCAAACGTATTGCAGCTGTCCCATAGTGTAGGCAGGTTCCCAGTAGCAGCAGCTGGCCGGCCGCTGTGTGGGATCTGTTTACCCCTGTTTTTTTATTTTCTTTAAGCTAAAAAAAAGAGTAAAGGTTGTTCTGGTTCCTCGGCAGTGGCATTCCCAAGTGGGGCCGCATCATTGGAAGGAGCGTCGGGGTAGAGCAGACCAGCAAGAACTCAGGAGAGCAGCACTTCCCCTGCCTGCAGCCAGCAGCCTAAGAACCCCACCTACTGTACTCTAATTACTCCTGCCCGGGTTGGGGTGGTGCGTCGGTGGCAGCACCGTAGGGCAGATGCTGTCTGTCAGAATAGAATTATAAAAAAAAAAAAAAAGAGAGAACTTTGTTTGAACATGCCGCACAGTTCAGCAAGGAGATGGCTGGGACTATTTGGGACTAGGGTAAGACCCCAGTAGTAAGAGACGCCCCGAGGGTGGATTTTTTTCTAATTTATTTAAATTAAGCTCCAGCAAGGAAGCAGAGGGGATGGTAGGCATAGGCAAACTGAGTGGCTCCTGGAGGTGGAGCAAAGGGCAGGCAGGCCCTGCACAAAATAGTAAAAAGGCCTCAGTCAGGAGCAGAAGCAGAGAAAACTCACACTTTTTTTTTTAAATTTTTTTATTTATTTGTTTAACCAGGTATAGCACACTAAGCTGAAAGCTTTTTTACAGGAGCGACCTGGGAGCAAAAGGAGGTTAAGTGACTTGCTCAGGGTCACACAGTATGCAAGTGGAAGCTGTGGGATTCAAACCCAGGTCTGGTCTGCTGGATGTCACCAAATTTGCAGCTCAGAGCCTTAGACCACTGCGCTATACTGCCTCCAAAGTCCAAAGACTTTGAGATAAGTTAGCCCAGATGGGCTATATAAGCAAGGGCTAGCAAGCTCAAAATTGGTTTCCATTTTTTTATTATAAATAATCATCAAGTGGGTCAGGTAGGGGGCAAGTCAAGCCCCAGCACACAGAAAGGCTAGCACCCAGGGTGACAAGTGTGGGCTAGTAGCCAGGTGTCCACCAATAGCTAAGCCAGGGGCTAGTGTTTAAAAGGTTAGAAATTTAATTATCTTAGTGTACTGTGTATTGGCTCGAGCGAGGAGCAAGGGGAAGGGAGTGAACCAGCCAGTAGCCACCCCAGCAGCATAGTTGCCTCAG
The DNA here is from genome assembly GCA_016271365.2 of Neoceratodus forsteri. Lineage (NCBI taxonomy): Eukaryota > Metazoa > Chordata > Ceratodontiformes > Ceratodontidae > Neoceratodus > Neoceratodus forsteri. The sequence continues at coordinate 13,376,802 of CM028133.1, forward strand.
CCCTAGCCAAGGGCTAGTAACCCGCAATTTAAAGTGTATAACTGACCCGTAGCCCCTAGCAAATGAGAGACAGTTAGCATAGGACCCCCTAGCACACAGACTAGTCAGACTACCCTCTGCCAACAGAGTGAAACTACTGTGAGTAGCCCAAGCAAATTCCTGTGGGAAGAAAGACATAGCCCAGGGTCCAGCTAGCTATCTACAACACTTACGTAGGTTTTCCCTACTGCAACTGTCATTCAAAGTGACTGTCATGAACATTTCAAAGTAATATTGCCAAACTGAATGTAAACTGTTGTAAAGGGCAAAAACTGTCATTGGTCAGAGACTGTAAAGGGACAAAGCCCAAAGCTAATACATGCTCCAAGACTGTGTAATTGCCCCGCATCCTCACATTTGCCCAACTTGCCCTGAGTTTGCCCTGCTTACTCTGAAGACTGTTGGATTACCCCAAAATTACATGCTGCAAACTGACCTGAATATTATTGAACTGCCCTGCATTCTACTAGATTACCCTGCCTGTTGCTGTTCATCCTTTCTAATAGTTGCTTGATGTAAAAACTGTCGTACCAGCAACCATCAAGAGAAAGACAGTTTTTGTAAAGACTTAGTGATATTTTTAACTAACTGCATGCTCAAAAATTCTCCTGCATGACCTAGAGACTGTGTCAGCCATCTGCATCTTGACAATTTGGGGATGGTTGTCAGTGTATGAATTGCATAGACAGCAAAGGAACTCCCTATCACTTGCTTTCTACAGAAAATTCAGACCAACCCCTCCCAAACAGTGAGTTAAGTAGTGCAGGGAACCACACAGGTTCACATATAGGGATCTGTCACCAGTGGATTGGGGTTGTTGTTGCAGGTCTTCAGTTTCCGGAGATTACTCAGCAGAGGTGTTCCAATTCTTCAGTTTGTCAAATCTTCAGTGCTTCAAATCTTTACCGGGTCTGTGGTGACAGCCCAGAGGTGTTAAAAGTTCTTCAGTTCGACAAATCTTCAGGGCTTCAAATCTATCCTGGGTCAGTGGTGACAGTCCAGAGGTGGTCCAGTTCTTCAGTTCAACAAATCTTCAGCTCTTCAAGCCTTTCCCAGGGTCAGTGGTCACAGCACAGAATATCTTCAGTTTGCAGCAATCCTTTGGAATAGAAATGTCCTGCTCTTTTCTGGAGTCCACTGTCACAGCCCAGAGCTTCTCTGTGGAATACAAGTGTGTTTAGTTTGCTTATATCACTGGGTTTTGTCAACACCCAGTGGCCAAGTTCTTTGTCTCATCTACTTTACAAGCTAGCAAACGGAAAGCACATGCACAGAAGTTTCTTGCTCTGCATTCCTTTACAGCAGCTATCTATGGCACCCAACAATTCTAAATGTGCTCTGGGATTGACAATTGTGCAAATCATTTAAATGTTACAGTTACAGAGGTCTTGTAATAGAGCTCAGTCCAATTCTGTAGTAATAATCATTTCAGTAAATATAGTATTAGTAGTGCTTTTAAGTAGCTCAGCAGTGTTAATATCAGTGCCTGAAAGTGAGAGTAATTGTTTGTTGTATGCCATCTCTACAGTGACAACTTTACAGTGATGTCATCGATGTTGACAACATCAACACATCACTGTAAAGTCTGCTCAAGACCCCAGCACTCTTTCCCGGGGTCATGCACCCCTTCCCCAAATCAGCTCCGACTCAGAGTTCATTATATCAAGTTGTGGGTGTGCAGGGGGCACAGCCCCCCACAAAAAAACCCCTGTGTCTCCCATGGCACAATGCTGACCACAATTGTGGTTAGAAACATAGAAACATAGACTTTGATGGCAGAAAAGGACCACTTGGCCCACCCAGTCTGCCCATTTCCCTACCTACTGGATAAGCTGCAGATTCTAGTTAACCAACAGCCTGCTTCCTGCAACCCTGCACTATAATTGCTTTGTGTCTGTCCCAAGCATGTTTGAATTCCACTGTTTTAGACCCAGCGACCTCCTCAGGAAGGCTGTTCCATGTATCCACCACTCTCTCCATGAAAAGAATTTCCTCACATTACCCTGAGCCGTCCCCCTCTATCTTTAAACTGCTGCCCTTGTTCTTACACATCTCTTTTCTGAAAGATGCTACCCTCCTGGACTTTGTTGATTCCTTGAGGTACTTGAACGTTTCTATCATGTCCCCTGTCCTCCTTTCATCAAGGGTATACATATTAAGCTCTCTCAGTCTCTCTTTATATGGTTTCTGATGTAGACCCTGCACCATTTTAGTTGCCCTCTCTGGACTGCTTCCATCCTGTCTATGTCCTTGCGTAGATGGGGTCTCCAAAACTGCACACAAGTACTCCAGATGGGGTCTCACCAACTGTCTGTATAGAGGATAATCACTTCCCTTTTCTGCTGTGATGCCTCCTATGCATCCCAGTATCCCCTAGCTCTCCTTACTGACTTCTCACATTGCTTACCCACCTTTAGGTCATCTGTAATGACTACTCCCAGGTCCCTTTCCATTTTGTTGTTGTTAGTACCTCCCCTGCTATTGTGTCACTCTTCTCCTGGTTTTGTTTCCCAGGTGTATTACTTTTACTTCTTTGCATTGAATCTAAGTTGCCATATGTCTGACCATTCCTCCAACCTTGCCAAGTCCCTTCTCATCTTTCTACCCCTCTTGTTTATCAACTCTGTTACAGATCTTTGTGTCATCTGCAAAGAGGCATACCTTTCCCTCCAGACCCTCTGCAATGTCACTTATAAAGATGTTAAAGAGGATTGGACCCAGTACTGAGCCCTGAGGTACTCCACTAGTAACCCCCCTTTCTTCAGAATGTGTTCCATTCACTATTACCTTCTGTGTCCTGTTGTGCAGCCAGTTCGCTACCCAGGCTACCACTGGGACCCACTCCCAGGCTGGCTAACTTGATTATTAATCTTTTGTGCGGGACTGTGTCAAATGCCTTGCTAAAGTCTAGGTAGGCCATATTCACAGCCCCTCCCTGGTCTATTACTTTGGTCACCCAGTCAAAGAAATCAATTAGATTAGTCTGACATGACCTTCCTGCTGTAAATCCATGTTGCTTTGGATCCTGTGCCCCGCTGGCCTCTAGGTGCTCAACAATTCTTTCTTTCAGAAGTGATTCCATCATTTTCCCTACCACCGAGGTCAAACTTACAGGTCTGTAGTTTCCTGCTTCTGCCTTGCTCCCACATTTGTAAAACGGAATCACATCTGCCCTCCTCCAGTCCTCAGGTACCACCGCATCCTGCCATGATTTGTTAAAAAGTGTGGTCAGTGGTGTCACTAGGTCCCCCCTTAGTTCTTTTAGGATTCTGGGGTGAATCCCGTCAGGCCCCATTGCTTTGTCCTCCTTGAGTTTTACGAGTTCTTTCAGGACTCTTTCTTCTGGGAATGGACTGGTATCAACCCCCCTGCCCAGAGTGCTTCTATTGTCTGGTTTAGGTAACTGCTCCTCATCTTCTTTTGTGAATACTGAACAAAAGTATTCATTCAGTATCTCTGCCTTTTCGCTATCTCCCTCTGCCCACCTCCCCTCTCCTTTATTAATCTTCACTATCCCTCCCTTAACCTTTCTATGCTCCCTAATGTACCTATAAAAGGTTTTATCCCCCTTTTTGACCGAGTTGGCTATTTTTTCCTCGGTTTGTGCCTTTGCCATTCTGACCGCCTTTCCTACTTCTTTCTGCTTTAATTGATACAGTTCCCTGTCGTGCTCCCTCTGTGATTCCTTATACTTTTTGAACGCAGCCTTTTTCTCCTTAACCTTTCTTGCCACCTCTTTTGAGAACCATAGTGGTTTTTTACTCCGCTTTGTTTTCTTTATTTGTTTTACACAAAGACTTGTTGCCTCTATGATGGCAGTTTTGATTTTTCTCCATTGTTCTTCCACCCCTCCTATTTGGCCATTTGATAGTGCATTCTTTAGGTGTTCACCCATTTTGCCAAAGTCAGCCCTTCTAAAGTCCAGTATCCTTGTTTTTGTATGGCTTATCCATGGTTGTGCTCATTGTAGGCCGCAGTTGCAGTGGTTCTTGTTCCCCAGATGTCTACTGACTTCTAAATTTGTGATCCTCTCTCCATTTGAGAGTACCAGGTCTAGTATTGCTCCTCCCGGTGGGTTCCAGCAATAGCTGTCTAAGGTCTGACCCTGCAGGGCATCGAGAATGACCCTTCTCTTGGATGTGGCTGCAGTACATGTCCTCCAGTTAACATCTGGCATATTCAGGTCCCCCATCAACAGTATCTCCCCTTTTTCAGACATTTTGAGAATGTCCTCTATCATTTTCTTGTCCATTTCCTCCCCTTGAGACGGGGGTCTGTATACAACCCCTGTGCAGATTGCGATGCCATTCCCCATCTCCAAAGTAACCCAGAGTGCCTCTTGTCCTCCCCGTTTACTCTTTAGTTCTGTAGCTTTGATCTCTTCCCTTATGTATAGCGCTACTCCACCTCCTCTTTTGCCTTCCCTGTCCCTTCTGTAGATTGTGTCACCTTGTATGTTGACATCCCATTCATGGTTCTCAGTGTACCATGTTTCTGTGACTGCCACAATATCCAGATTGTTCATCTTCCATCAAAGCTACTAGCTCAGAAAGTTTGTTTCCCAGACTACGGGCATTAGTAGTCATTGCCCTCCATTTAATGTTGGCTTGATCCTTTTTCCCCCCATCCCTGCTCCCATTGCTCTTATCTATTTTACCATTTACCCCCATCCTGCCCTATGTTGAGCTCTGTACCTCAGTGTTTACCCTACTACCTGCCCTGTTTTGTGGGGGGAGGCTCGACTTTTCCTGCCTTTTATCAGTACCTTCCCCCTTATCTAGTTTAAAAGCTTGCCAAGGAAGCATTTAAACCTGTCACCTAGGAGCTTGGTCCCCTTTGTGGACAAATGCAGACCATCATACCAGTATAGACTTTATCTCTCCAGGTGGACCCCCAGTCCCCAATGAAGCCAAAGCCTTGTGCTCTGCACTAGTTTTGCAACCATTCATTAAACTGCATGGTGTGCAGTACCCTAGCCTCATTCCTGCCATGGACTGGTGGCACCTCTGAGAAGGTTACTGTGCTTGCTACCCATCTGAGGCCCCTCCCCAACTCCACAAATTCATTCTGCACTGCACTGATCCATGTTTAGCTAGGTCATTTGTCCCAAGGTGGACAATGATATCTAGTTCTCTCTCCTGTGATGCTGCTTCTACAATTGTGAGGATTCTGCTTGTCCCTCAAGCCATGGCACCAGGCAGGCAGCTTACTTCCTTCTCTCCTTCCCCAGTTCTACCCCCTAACAATTGGGTCCCCTATCAGTAGCTGTTTCCTTCCCTGTGGTGTCCCTTGCCACACTTTTGTGGGTCTCCTTGTGGATGTCCTCAGCATTCTTCTGGGTCTCCACTGAGGTGCCATCATAGAGGAACCTCTGCCAGAATGGCATCTGATTTGTGTAGAGGTACAACTGGGGAGCCGCCTCTGGTCCGCCACCGCACTCTCCCAGAGACCCACTGTGGTCCTACTGCTCTTCATACTCCGAAACCTCTGACTCAGTGGTTGTGGCAGTGGTGCTCTTTGGGAGGGAGGCCTCCTAGTCCTTGCTAGTTCAGCCTGGAGGTGGGCAACCTCTCTCAGAGCTGACAGTTGCCTACAAATAGGACAGCAACGCAGTTTCCAGAATGTTTCCTGGAAAACTGCTGCCCCACAGCCAGTGCATTGCACCACTCCCCACATGTCCCGCTCCCTTATTCTATACAATATGTAATTATATATGTATTATTATTTGTTTTGTGTAACTACTCTTTATGCACGTTGCAGGGTTATTAGAATATGATATTTCTGCCCCAAGACTTATTGAGGAAGTGATGTCAGAACTGTGGCTATAGGAAATGCCATGCCTGGGGGTGGGGTGGGGAAGGGTGGGTGGGTAGTGCACAGCCACTGGTGACTATTAGAAACAATCAGATACACAACTGCTCCACCACCTGGTGAGTACTGTCCTTTATAGTAATACAACTAACACCACAATTTACTAGACCACGGCTCCAACACAAACCAAAACCACTCTACTGAGTCCAGGGATAAAAATGAACTCACCCTCAGCCAGCAGGACACTTAAAATGTTACAAAATATCCTTCAAAATGCTAGTCTCAACCCCGCACTCAAGCAAATTCAGTTGTATCTCACTCTGGTTATAAAATTACTACCCTTTTAAAGGAATCCTGCAATTCTCTGCTTAATGCCAATAAGGAAAAATACAAATAAAACTTTTTGTAGAAAGTGTATCTCCCTTCTTACCCAGTGCTCTGCAGTATTATGCTTTAATCAGGTTTCCAGGTCCTAAATGGAGTTGCAGTTTGTTCTTTGCAGTAAGTTTGAGCTTCCAACAGACACTTTAAAGTCAGTGTGACTCTGGTTGACATAGGGGTGTCTGGGAAACGTCACGTTGGCATAGAATTGTCAATGCAGCATCGTAGATCCATTGTTTATCATCCTTTTCTCCTGTTCTGAATTCTGTGGTTCAATTTCTTAATAAACTGATCCTTTTCATAAGTTGTGTCTCTTGCCTCTCCATTTTGGTGAGATTACATTGTGTAGCCAAATAGTCAAAGAACTGCCTTACCATCCAGTTGGCTTAGACAGACTCATCTCTCCAAACCAAAAGACTGCCTCTGCTTATAATAAGAGTCTCCAGCCAGCTTGCTGGCACAACAGTAGTGCTACCATTTGCGATGCTGGTGACCCGGGTTCAGTAGCAAGCCCGGATCATCAGAGGGCCAGCTGGAGGAAGAGGAATTGAGCGCCCAATGGGCCACTCACCTTCTCTGGGAGGGGTGGACTGTTTCTCCTCACTGCTATACCGCAACCACCTGGGTGACCATGGGTGGTGCCGGTGCAGCTGAGGGAACAGAGCTTGAGGGAGGGTGGGCGTTACCTGAGAACCAGAGTGGGAGGTGCATCTCTGTGTGCCTCCATCTCATTGGTCCTCCTTGTGTGCTGACATCTGCAGGGGGCGCGGGTACCGGAACAAGGAGGAAATAGCCCCACATTTGTGCCAGGAGACAGGCCTCATGTCAGTGATCAGGGACCAAGAGATGCAGGCTCCAGGTGTCCACTCCCCCTGAGTCTCAGAGGAAGGTAGGAAAGAGACCCCTCTGCCCCGACCGGGGAGTTATTCGGAATGACAGGTACTACTTGGGAGTGGGGCACTCATGGGAGCTCAGTGTGCCCCTGTGGTTTCCCTGATGTAGATGAGTGGTGCATTGAGGACCCCGAGGAAAGGGGTAGACATGGGAAGTAGGAGGTAAAAACAGAAATACAAGAAAAGAAAAAGAAAAAGAAGAGACTCCGGCTCACTTCGTCTGAAACTGCTATGTCAACATCCACCAGCTGGCAGGAAGTGCTCAATCCTGCTGGCAATATTTCCTGCCTAATTACTACACTAAACCAGCAGCAGGTGCCCTTACTTACAAAACAAACTGCCAGTTCTGTGGTGTGCCCTTACTTACAAAACAAACTGCCAGTTCTGTGGTGTGCCCTTACTTACAAAACAAACTGCCAGTTCTGTGGTGTGCCCTGAACTGCAAAACAAATGGCGAATTCTGTGTTGTGCCCTGAACTGCACAACAAACTGCTAATTTTATGGTGTGCCCTGAATTGCAAAATGAACTGCCAATCGTGTGTGAGGCCCTAATTGCAAAACAAACAGTCAGTCCTGTGTTGTGTCTAGTGCAAAACAAAATGTCAATCCTGTGCTGTGCCTATTGCAAAAGGAACTGCCTGACCTGTGTTGTACTTTATATACTCAGGAACTGTTTAAAACTATACCTTTTGGACTACAGTTTGGGGTGAGCAACCCAGCTAGAGTTAGGAGATAGTCAGGACAGGCCCCTCCCACTACTCATCTTTGCTGCTTCCCTACCCTATAAAGGAAGTTAAGGAAGTCTAGAAGCTACCCCGTCTCAACAGTTAAGGACTCCAGTGCATAGTAGGTGGGATTTTTCTTGTTACAGGAACAATGAAAGTGGCAAGGCAAGAAGTGACAAAAGCAGCGAGGCTAGGAGTGATGAAAGTGGCAAGACTCAGAGCAATGAAAGCACCAAGACTCGGAGTAATGAAAGCTGAAGAAACTCAGATTACAAATCCTTGTGCGGGGAGCGTGGCTTGGATGCTGAGGAAGATGGCCGCTTAAACCTCTAGCTCACTCCCCAGATAACTCAATCCAACCAAATATGCCAACATCCAGAGACATCTTATCCCCCTGAAACATGAACAAGCATCTCTCTAACCTCTATTTATCCAGTTAGCGTGGATTTTATTGCACTCAGCATTCAGTAAATCGCTTTTTGTGCCAGTCCTTACGCGACCCGGATAAACTCAGAACAGGCCTTGTAACCTCGAATGGGCCTAGCGGGCCTCCTGCTACAACAATGCCATGGTGGGTCCCCTTTCCTTTTTCTACTGAGAGCTGCGGTCTCTCCAGCATACGAGGTGTCTGCCTACCTTCCCTGCGCACACTATCTGAAGACAGACATGCCCTACCTACCACATGGCCTCCTCTAAGCACGCTCCGGCTAGTCTAACTGAACCAACTATGGAGCCTTCTTCTCCCACAACAGATGTGGGCAGTCCTCTTCAACACATTACAGCCTTGTTAGAAACACTGCTATTAAGGGTCAACTCCATCTCAACTACACTGGCAGGCACTGTTGCTGAAGTGCAGGTTCTCAATGATAAAGTGAATGTATTAGAGCAAAAAACGGAGGATATGGAATCCAGCCAGGCCACTATCTTGCAATATCTCCAAGAGCATGATAACAAGCTAGTTACACTCTGGAGAAGAGCCGAGGACCAAGACAACCGTGGGAGGCACAGCAATATTAGGATCCTCGGTATTCCCAAGGGATCTTAAGGTCAAAACACAGAGCGTTTCTTAAATGAAGAAATTCCTATGATGTTAGGGGACAGATGGCATGGCCCAATAGAAGTGGAAAGGGCACATCGGATTCCAGGTGGCTTTCAATCTACCAACTCAGAACCTCGACCAATTATAGCCTACATACTTAAGTATTAAACTAAGGAAAAAGTTTTAAGGGCAGCTCGGGACAGAGGAGAAATTGTATGGTGTGGGGCCAAGATATCCTTTTTCAGAGACTTCTCTGCTGAAGTGGCAGCTCATAGGAAAGAATTTATCCCCATTAAAAAGTTTATGGCACAACATGGATTCAAGTATGGATTTCGTAACCTAGCCTACCTTCATGTTTCTCACAAAGGAAGAGACATAACTACTGAAACACCACGAGAGATCAAGGTATGGATCTCTAAGTATTGGCCTCGGCTGCCCCTAAGAACTGCATCTCCCAGGAAGCTTTGGAACCCAGGGTAGCATGAGCATGACAGGGGGAACCACTCTTCTGGTGGCAGCTCCCAGCAGGACCACAACATTGGCCGGACGGTCCCACAGTCAATTGTACCCCCCAGGCCTCATCATCCTATGGCATCTACTGGTCCTGTAAACAACTGCCTGTATGCTCAGCAGCAGCCAGTTTTCACTGCCTCCCTTCCTAGGTAACAACGGGGCTCAGGCCAAATGACTCGGGTATGCCAACACTCCCACAGTGACCCTGATTCCGCCTCTGAGGGTCCTGAAATTGCACCACCTGCTAAACAAACTAAAGACGAACTCTCCCCAGGAAACCAGCCTGCAAGTGAAGATATCCCGGATGATCTCATTTTGGAAGTGGCAGACATTAATTCAGGGGCAGACTTTCCTTCAGAAGGGGATGACCACCAAGACCTTGCAGCATTACCGATCAAACCTGGGCTCGTGACGTTTGCTGAAGTGGTCTCCAGAGACTTCCAGTATCCAAGCACTTCTCCAGCCCCTAGCAGAGAGCCTGACCCACCGGACTGAGTCATCTATGCATCTCTGTAGCTCTTACTTTCACATCACTTAGTTCCCTTCCCCTAGTATCCCTAATTAAGTTCACAGAAGCCCAGTATGGTGCAGATAATGGGGGAGGGACCTGTTACCCATCGATGCTGCATTGGGGCATCTTTGTACAATTCCCCTGGGATACTAAAGGAAACACTGTTCAAGCAACTAGGGGGTCTATTTGGGGCTGCACGTTGAACACGGGTTACTGCACCTACGCAAGTATATGGCCCATCCTATCTGGGCAAGCCAACTTACTCTGCCCCTCTCAGACCTCACCTTATTGATCTAGGGTGGGCCATTGAACCCGGTGGATTCTTGTCTCCCTTTTAGTGGGCACCACTTTTAATCCTGCAACTCACTAGCAGTATATACTGTGCCTGATCTGTGGGTCAAGCTTTGCCTCTGTCTCTGTTTTGGGGCAGTGGTTCATCTCCCCCCAGACCTTTCTCGCCTCCCCCCTTTTACATCCCCTCATTTCCTCCTAGCCCCCTCCCCTCTCTCTCCTTTTTCTCCTCACTGTTCCTTCCTCTCCTTTTATCCTTGGTGTCTCTGGTTGCTCCACCCTGATCTTTTTAGGGTGGGAAATTTACTTAATGAATGTTATGTTATAGCTGGGGACAGAGTCCTGAGACATTTGTCGGGTAAACTCCTAATCTCCCCATTTTAGGTATCTGACAAGCATGGTTGTGCGACTCCCTTCCTCATGGTAGGGAATCAGTACCTTCATGCATACCCCACATTACCTTTAGCTACTGTAGTTGCTTAATTAATCTTTTACTGTTTTTGCTTAGCTTATTGTTAACAGCTTTATAAAATACACTGTTTGGTTCACTTTCCAGTGGATGCACTTTTGAACTTGCAAATACTGATATATATTACTGTATCGATTGTTATTTGGTACATGTCACCTGTCTGCTCCCTTTTATTACTAGGTCACTCTTGCTACCTTTCTCTCTGGCTACCTCACCTTGCTCTCCCTCCTCAACTGACTTTCTTACCTATACCCCAAGCAACTTATCCACTCATAGCTACCTGTTCTTACTGGATTTTTGGGGTGAGTACCTGGACCGTTTTTGACTTTAGACATAAAGATGCAGCACCCTAGGGCGAGGGTCAAACTCATATCATGGAATGTAAAAGGCTTAAACCACCCGACCAAATGCTCGATGGTCCTTAAACACTTACACTCTTTGCAGGCAAACACTACACTTATCCAAGAGACACATCTCACTGCAAGAACTGTACTGTGGCTCAAAAAGTAATGGGTGGGGTCAGTAATAGCCAGCTTGGCAACAAACAAGTCTAAAGGGTTAGCCATCCTAGTTCGGAAATCATGTCCCTGGACAGAGGACAAAGTAGTCTCCGACACTCAAGGCCGCTGGACAGCAGCTAGATTTTCCTACCCGGGGGGCATGTTGTGCTTGCCAGTGTCTATGGGCCAAATAATGATACCCCGGAACTCTTCTTGGACCTTAACCAAGCCTTTGAATCGCTTACTGTAGGATACCCAAATATACCCATTATGGTCGGTGGGGATTTGAACTTAACCCTAGACATCTTTCTGGAAAAATCCAAACCCACACCCCAAAGCAGTGTCTACACTGCAAGATGTGATGAAGGAATGAGGAATGGTTGATGTAGGGTGGAGAGACCACCCCTCAGGGAGGGATTACTCCTTTTTCCCCATAGTGCACACAACCTATAGTCAAACAGACTTCTGGCTGGCTAACTCTCCTGCTGCCCAGGACATTGTTGCATCTAAAATAGACAACATTCTTGTCTCCGATCACACCCCCATTTCTTGCACCTACGAGCCCTCGGGACAAAGAGGCTCAGGTACTAGATGGCGTTGTAATCTGTTGTTAATGTGGGATCCCCTATTTCAGGCTATGGTAAAGAATGCAGCTCAGGATTACTTCACTAATAATAGTACCACGGATACTTCTGCCGCTATAGTGTGGGAAGCATTTAAGGCTGTGCTGCAGGGACACATAATAGCATTTGTAGCTCAAAGAAATAAGGCTAGAAAGGCTGATCTGACCCGCCTTCAGGCTGAACTGTCAACCTTAGAGGCTAAATTTAAGGTCTTTATGGCTGGATGTCCTGACCCGATGGCTCTCCAAGAAATAGCTGATTTAAAATACCGCATAAACACAATGCTCCAGCAACAAGTGGAGTGACTGATGGCTAGGGCCAAACACACCTATTGGGAAAGTGGAGACAAAAGAGGTAAACTGCTGGCCTTTCAGTTAAAAAAGCAGCAAACTGCCTCCCATATCCATGCCCTCAGGAACTCTAAGGGAGAAGTAGTCACCAGCCCCACACAGATCAATGAATGCATGAAACGATTTTATCAGCAATTATACCAATCACACTCTTCCCTGGAGCAAAGTCAACTGGAGTGCTAGCTGAAAGAATTTTGCTCCACAGCTAAAATTCCCCAACTGGTGGAACCCATGAAGGTCACATTGGACAAACCCTTTACTGAGACCGAGCTGCAGTCTGCACTGTTTCAGCATGACTACAGAGCTGTGCCAGCTCATGTGCTCCGAAATTAGTACCCCATTACTATCAGTCCTTCAGGTGGCCCATGACACTGGTGTTCTCCCACCTACTATGAGAGAGGCTCTGATCACCCTCCCAAAAAAATCAGATGATCCACTTAATTGTGCCAGCTTTTATCCTATCTCCCTTGTATCTGTGGACAATAAGATTGCAGCTAAGATACTTGCCAACCGAATGATGGAAGTGCCCCCTTCCATAGTACATCCGTCACAGGTCAAGTTTACTAAAGGCAGAGCTGCAGCTGATAACAACAGATTGGTCCTCAATCTTAAATGGCTAGCCCTGCATTCCTCCACCTCCATGTCTGCTATGGTGGTGGACATGTCGAAAGCCTTTGATTCAGTTGAATTGCCATATCTACATGCAGTACTCACACTATACGGGTTTGGCCCATATTTTAGAGAATGGATGTGAGTACTATATAATGAGCCCTTGGTCAGAATCCTAACAAATAAAGACATCTCCTCACCCTTCTCTCTAAAACTTGGTACTCAGCAAGGGTGTCCGCTTTCCCCTCTACTATTTCTGGTGGCACTGGACCCTCTTACTTGGAAATTACAGGCCACTAAGGAGGTCAAGGGTATATAGGTGGGGGAATACTCATACCTGACTGCCTCCTATGCAGACGACCTTCTACTCACACTTGCTGATCCATGGGATTCCCTCCAACCAGTTTTGAAGATACTGGAAGTATTTGCAAAATTCTCTGGGCTTAAAATTAATCAAAGAAAAACTAAAGTCACCCCCTGAATGTGGCCTGCTCCAAAGACTGTCTACTAGCTTGGGGCTGTCATGGGCCCCCTAACAACTTGTCCCATCTGGGTATACATATACCCTTTGACTGGAAACAGATTGAATTCAGTAATGTCTCCCTCCTTACTACTCAATTTTCAATTGAGATATCCCGCTGGCATCAACTTCACCCCTCTCTCCCGGGTAAAGTTGCTGCTATTCAAATGCTTCTCTTACTTAGAGTAGTGTATCTCCTTAACAACTTACCCATTGCCTTGTCAAACAAGGTATTTTACCCATTAGACAAGCTAATCTCTCATTTTCTTTGGGAAGGTAAAGCCGTGTTGGAGCATTAAAGGAAAACTCCATGTTAAAATCAGAAAAAGATATGTAGTAGTCTTTTTTCCTGTGTTCTAACCAGTTCCCAGTGTTTTCTTTTCCTCTAGCTGTGAGAGATGTTTTTTTCTAACTTTCCCTAACTGTTTTATTGCCCTTGGAGGTTGCCATTCTGGTTTCTTTTATGGCCTCTAGTCTTCCCAGAGTGCCCTTTGGTGGTGATGCCTAATTGCCCCTGCAGGAAGCCAGTGTCTTGTTACAGGGTCTGTCACAGCTCAGCCACAGGGAAAATACTTCTTCCAAAGGAGACACACTACTAGATGATTTTGGGTGAGTGTAATCATTATTATTTGTTCATATCAGTACCTTGCCCTGCTATGTTCTGCTGTGTGTGTGTGTGTGTTTGAATCATGTCACTGTTTACTCTGTTCGTCTCAGTCACTTTCAGTTTTTGCACCAGTACTAAGTAGTAAAATTGAACATCACCTTATAGGTTGTAACATAGCAGGACGAGGTACTAATATCAAAAAATAATAATGATTACACTCACCCAAAATCTAGCAGTGTAACTTCTCTGAAAGAAGTATTGTCTTTGTGGCTGAGCTGTGACAGACCCTGCTAAATCTAAGAGCATAGCTACATCACTGTCACATGAGCCAAGGTGCATCGTAGGAGAAAGAAAGCCAATAAACCTATGTGTGATGGCAATCCCCAGGGGTCGTAAAACTTCCATACAGCTAGCAGGCTAATTTAGGAAAAACTCCTAATAGCAGACAGAGGGAAAGACACACTAGGATTTAATATACATATCAAAACATTCTACATAACATGGTTTTGCACATTCTGGGTGGACTTCTCCTTTAACAAACTATGAGCCCATTGGTCTAAGGGGGGCCTTGGACTTCCCTCACTGCTAGGCTACTGCTGGTCCTTCCTTTCAGCTCAGGCCATGAGGTGGTTTGTCCCTACTCCCTCTCCACCTGCATTATGGGTACAACTAGAGGCCCAACTTTTACAAGGGACCCCCCTTAATTTGCTTCTGACCAACATCCCTTTGCCTCCTAACAAGTTCACACCAGTCATGGCTGAAACTAAGAGAGCATGGTTTTGTCTCGTGACTGCAGCCAAGACTAGGAAGCAGATGCGCTCACTGCCTTTCTGGTACCTTACCCTATGGCATAATCGACTCCTGATGATGGGCAACAAACCATTCCACTGGCCCTCATGGGACAAGAAAAGGATTCATATAGTCCAAGATCTGTACCTGCCTAACTCCACCATGCTCATGTCATCTGAGCAGCTTAAAACTTGCTACTCGCTCCAGCCCCATGACTTTTGGAAATACCTACAATATCCGCAGGTCCCTTAGTGGGTCCTACGCAATCGACCTGAAATGGCATTGGTTATCTACATTACATTCCAAGCCCTCCTCCTGGGGTCTAGTCGGCAAGTTCTACAACACCTGGCGAGAGGCACAACCTGATTATATAGAAACCTATAGGACAGCATGGAGCCAAGACTTAAAATGCTCCATTACACCACAAACTTGGTCTCGCTGCCTACATCAGGCTCACGCCACCTATAAGGATGCCAAGAGTCAGCTACTCCAACTCAAGATTCTCCTTCGCTGGTATCGTACTCCTGCTGCCCTTCACAAGTGGGGTATTCTCCAAAATCCAGACTGTTGGAGATGCTGAGGCAGCCCAGCCACTATTTTGCACCTCCTGTGGCAATGTCCCGTACTGGTCCCCTTCTGGTCCATGGTTGCAATGGACTGTTCTGGGGTACTGGGGCAACCTATAAACCTCAACAATCCTATGCTTCTCTTGGGAGACACTAACCCCTTAAAGCATCTTGAGCCACAGCTCAAGAATTGGACCTTGACAGGCCTGTTGGAAGTCAAACGACTCTTACTGATGACTTGGTGGCAACCCTTCCCCCCGCTATCTCCCTCTGGCATTCTGCCCTAGCAAGGCTGGCTACCTTCGAAAGACTCACCTATACTAGTAAATGACAGCTCTCACTGTACCATCGCAAATTGGAAGCACACCTTAATTCATCGCTTTGTAAAGCACCACTACCCCCTCCCAGCAACCCCCCCCATCTAGATGGCCTACAAGTGAGGCCTACAGCTGACTGACATGACTGTTAAGTTATGGACGTGGGTGCCTATAGTCCTCCCATGTATGACAGAGCTCTCCCTTTTCATCTTCTATCCACATCCTTCTCTTTTCTGTCTATCACTCCCTGGCACCCATAGGCCATGCTATAAGGTGTCAAAGAAATTACCTGACTCTACCGTCCATCTGGTCACATTTCTCTTACTCCGTCTCCTATGCCAAGAAACCTAGAATAGTGAATGCCTGACCTTAAACCTGCTATGCTAAAATTAATAGACAAATATGAGTGTATAACATCAAATCCCTTATATGTGAATGTACCAGTATGTGTAACTCCTTCTCAGATCCATATACAGTACATTTTCCTGTTTTTTTTGGAAAAATCATAAAATGTATGTATACTGCACCATATGTGGAAAATAGTCAACACATAACAATAAAAACTATTATATGATAAAAAAAAAAAATTCTTGTGCATTCAGTGCAGCCCTGGTCAGTGGTCTACCTTGACCAACCTACCAACACCCAGAGGGTCCGCTGAAAGGAATCAGTTGTTCTTCATTGATCTGTAGTCTGCCATGACCTATCTACCGATACAGAAGTCTTGGAGTGCATTCGGCCTGGTAGTCTGTTGCAGCCTTTCCCAAGCTTTTAAGTTCTTCACACCAGGGGAACAAGTAGCATCCTCTGTTGGTCCCCTCTTTTGAAAGTAATGTTTTCTTGTTTCACTTGGAGGTGTTTTTTCTTTGATCCACTCTGATGCATTTGTCCTCTGAAATCCCCTTGTTGCATGTACCTTGTTGCTTGTAGTTTACCTGCAGGTTATCCTTCACAGCTACGGCAAAGGTTAACCTATTATCTTGGTTTACCTCTGGCCAGGGTTATAGAGCTTTAGAATTGTTTACAATTGTTACTGAGCTTCAGAATCATTACAGTTACCTTACAGCTTTAGAATCTTTGCAGTTTCATAGAGTCTGACATCCTTGAAATCATTTAAAGTATAGTAATTTCATGGTGTTTCAGAATTCAGGTTCTTAACGACAGTCTTTGCAGTAGCCCAGCTTATGTGTATTCTGTCATGACTCTTGCACTTCAACCTCTGGATGGGGTGATAACATACACTTCTAAGAGGCGTTAAGTGCACTCAGTGCAGGCGAGAGTACTGTAGGCTCTGGGCACTGCAGAAGATTTAACAGCTGCCACCTTTGTGAAACAGATTAAGCTGTTTGATGCTACTTGTTTTATGAAAACTGACTGGGACATCTCTGCTGAAAGAATTGCTAATTGTTTCAGAAAAGGAGAATTTGTACCCTGTACTCTGAACAGTGGTGCCACACCACACTCTGAAGAGCCAGAATCTCCCTGTGCACAGGATTACCCCCCCCCCCCAAACAAAGGCTTTACCTCTGAGGAATGTGATGAATTGTGCCATACAGCAGAGAACAAGGAGCAATCAAGGTCGACGATATCGCCGAAGCACAGGCTGGTCATAAAAGTGAGGATGTTCCACAGAGCACTATGGATGCAAAAGGCGAGAATAATGCACCCTCCCCCCCATATCATCCCTGCAGATATCCATCAGGAATTGCTTACCTTCAGAATAGCAGTAGTGCAGCATGCATAGATCACTCTATACTGGGACAACATGAAAAGGACAACACTGATGTGGGAGTGGTACACGAAGAGGACAGCCAAGTAAGTCAGCATATGAGACTTCTTCACTAAATAAACCACAGAACCGATTTTCAAGTCTTCTTGTAAGAAACATTTAATAAAGTTGGTTTTTTTTTGATAGTTTGTTAAGTCAGCACCAAGCATTAAACATACACAACCTGACCCCCCCAACATACAGAAGCACAGCATCACCAAATCTGAATCACTCCAAAACTGAAAACACCCCACACATGAAAACAGCACAGACCTGAAAGTACAACACAACCCACCCTCTCCTCTGCACAATAAACCATGATACACATTATATGAGCTATGTGATATATAGGAGGTCTGTAATTACACGCCATAACACAGTACTGTATTTCAATAAAACGGACACCTTCTATAATGGGCAATCAAAGGAATGTCAAATAAGTCTGTTATAAGCAGTGCCTACCACACTAATATTCCCCTATGTCTGTTCCATGCACACTTGGAACCCCTACTGTTTTTGCTTCCACTGGCAATCTGTTCCAGGCATCTACAACTCTTTCAGTAAAGTAGTACTTCATCACATCCCTCTTAAACTTCTCTGCCTTCAGTTTCATTTCATACCCCCTGACCCTGGAGCTCTTTCTCATTTGAGATTCCCCTTCTGCACCCTGTTTGCCCCTGTGAGATATTTACCATGTCCCCTTTTGCTCTCCTCTCTTCCAGACTGTACATGTTGAGATCCCTCAGTCGCTCCTACTAGGACTTTTGATGCAACCCCTGAACCATTTTAGTTTCCCTTCTCTGGACTGCCTCCACCCTGTCTATGTCCTTTCTGAGGTGCAGCTTCCAGAACTGGGCACAATACTTCAGATGGGGTCTCACCAGCGGTCAGTATAGTGGAAACACCACCTCCCTCCTCTTGTTGGATACACCTCTCCCAAAGCATCCCAGTGACCCTACCCACTGCTTTGTCACACTGCCCAGCTACTTTGAGATAATCAAATATGAAAACTCCAAGGTCCTGTTCCTGTTCCTGCTTAATAACTGTTAGCACCTCCCCCATCCTATATTCAGCTTCTGGGCTCCTATGCCCTAGGTGCATGAGTGTGCACTTTTTGGCATTGAACCCTAACTGCCATGCTCTTGACCACTCTTTGAGTTTCCCGCAATCCTGATGCATTTTCTCCACCCACTTCTGAGTGTCCACCCTATTACAGATTTTGTTGTGATCTGCAAAAAGGCATACCTTCCCTTGCACATCTTCTGCAATGTCAGTTTTGAAGACATTGAAGAGAACTGGTGAGGGGCAATTCACATATATTCACCACTCAAATTTGGCCAATTCAGTGGGGGAATAACTACATCACACAGTATATATCCTCAATTATAAAATGGGTCTAAACAATTCTGCATCCTGATTGGCTGAGAGGTGCCTCTGGCCATGTCCTTATCACAGCATATTTTGCCAACTGGCAGCTCTTCAGCGAGTCAAGATGCAGCACCTCTGAAAATCCATGCATGCCAGAAGACTTTACCAAAAATGTTTACGCTGCTGTGCTGAAGATCTGTCGTCACTGGTCATTACCCCCCCCCCCCATGGCATACTCTTTCCCTTCATTCAGTGAAACTGCACCCCAAAAAAAGGAATCTTGAAATAATAATGAAACCTTCTCACTTAAAAAGTTTCTGACATGTCGCTTATGCACGTCTCTCCGATGGACTGCTATTCCGGCTCTTTTCCCCGCTGTGTTTCTTCGCTGCCACTCGCTACAGTCTCCATATCACAACTGTTCCCTGCATTCTCCGACCACACTGTATGGCACAACATTTAAAAAAATCCACTGTGCTCTAAATCCGATGCTGCCTCCACTAACTCTACTCCTCTGATGTTCACAAACTTCACCAACAGTAATCCGGAATTTGCGTGCTGCCAGAATGCTAACTCGGGGCTTCGCATTGAAGGCTATGTCGAGACGCGCAGATCAGTGTTGTAAAACATACCACCACACACAATCAAGCAAGCACCTAGCTCCAACTTAATAGAAATAATAATAAAAAAAAAGTGTCTGTTAGGGAACAAATATAGTTCACAGAACACGGGGACAAAACCGTAAAATAGGAAACCGTACGCCAGCAACCACAAAGTCACACGCTCGCTCATACTCGAACAGGAGCTAGCTATGACTTCAAAACAAATACTAAACAAAAGACAATGAATGATAACACTGTGTGTTAGTCACAGACAGATTTCACAGAACAGTAAAACACACATACAAACTCCAACACCCTCTTGTAGCTGCATGTCATATCTACACAACAGAGGGACTATTTTTCTATATTTGACATATGTAACAGTTTTACCATACTTTAAAAAAAATATATATTTTTATTCAGTGTATTTGTTGTAGGTTGAGGGACCCATTTTATAAGCACAATAACACACTCCGAGGTGTGGGTTACGTGCTGATAAGAGCACGCCCAGGGGCATAAGGCACTCGGCACAAGCGCCTCGTGCCTTAGTACACCCCTGGGCATGCTCTTATCAGCACGTAACCCACACCTCATTGTGTGTTATTGCATGCATATAGCATGTAGATCAAAACAACATTTTCTGAGATCTATAGTCGGACTGTATTTGGTGATCCCCAAATGTAACTTAGATATTGGAAGGAGTATAGTATTCTATGTGGGTTCAATGGCTTGGAACAGTATCACATATACATTGAGATCCATGACAGGGAAGGATAGGTGGAATGAAATAAAAGCATTGTTGCATAGAACATCAGAAGCAAATAAAGTGTGTTGTATAAAAGTATAATATTGTTTAGGTTACTGTTGTTATAGCAATTTTGTATACAATGTATAAATCAGTTGCAATTTATGTTTGTTGTTGTTAGCTTTTGTTTTGTATTATCTATTTTCCTCTTTTCCCATATCTCCTCTGTCAGCCTCTCCTTCGGGTCATCAATGGTCTTGGTTTCCTCTCACTGCTCGCTTGTATCCCCACCTATTGCCACCATCCATCCTTACCTCAGATGGCAGCCACCCTCGGGGTAACCTGGTGTAACCCTTCACCAGATGGGTTCTCCTTCTCTGAGGAGAAAGGTGCCAGTAGGGGCCGGCCAGTGCAACTACTTGGCCCCTCGGGTGCTGCTGAGGTGGTCTTTCTGGGGGCCTAAGGCACTCATGGTGGTGGAGGGACCAGATGAACATCATCCAGTCAAGCAGAGGAGAAATTTCCCATTTTCTCTCCAGGAACACAGCACGCCATGAATGTCTAGGCATATGCCAACGTCCACCACGCCCCCAGGTTTATTGGTCAGCACACTGCTATACCTCCAGTCTCCACCAGGGCTCATCCGATGCCAGACCACATCCCCACCTTCCCCCCCTGGAGAAAACAAGCATTTTTCAGACATTCAAGCTTTCTCCCCCCCCAGCTGGACCTCCAGCGACCCCAGTCCATTTCCAAACCTAGGTCGCTGGTGTCACAAGTGGGAATCCAACTGCTGCACCGATGAGCCAGCCAGTTGTTGTTCAATTTTAATGTGGAACAGTATTGTATATTGCTGTGGGAACTCATTGTAAATGAGTTTTGGCTCAGTTGAGTAACTCCCTGTTCATAAAATTATGAATAAAACATTTAAACAACAAACAAGTGAATTTGCTGAAATTCATTAATTATTTTGCAGAGCTAATATCGGTAACTTCGCACACCTCTAGTCATAACTCTTCTCCACAAACAATTTGATACAAAGTTATGCGTATTCAGAACAAAAACATTAGCAAATGATGGTAAGCAACAATTGCAGCTAGTTTTGTTTTTATACATACAATATATATTTGCTCTTTTACACGGTAATTCAGTTTTTATCTGATCATTTTGTAAACTCAGTTATTTTGCAGCTCATATAACAACCACAATGAAAATTTTAGAACACTAATCAGCCTTTGCAAATTGGTAATAATTAAGTTAAAACTGGACTTACTATAACTAAGTACTAACTTTGAAAACTGAACATTGGGGCAGTTTGCTCCTATGTCCAAATTTGTGAACAATTGAAAATTGCATCCAGACAATCTCCCCCTTCCCCAAAACCTAATATCTACATATTGGGGCACTTTTCAGGTTTAGTGCCTCTCATGATGCTATTATTGCACACCAGAGTTTGAACATTTTTTTTTCTTGTTTGCTACTTAAAAGATTAGTTTTAGGGCTGGCCCAGTGGCACTGAGGGCAGAGGCACTGGTCGCAGCATCTCGCATCACACTGATGACAAGAGTTCGGGAGCGAGCACGGGTCACCAGGGGCTGGCAGAGGAGGAGAGGGATTGAGCATCCGATGGACTGCTTTCCCTCTCTGGGGAGGAGGGTACATGACAGTCAGTGCCCAACTGCCCTCTGGCAGAGGCAGGGAGTGGAGAGGCATGCCATACTCAGGGGAGGAGTCAGGGGCAGATGCCAGGATGGGGGCGCATGCGGACACGTACGCGCTCATGCCCGCCAGCATCATTGCACACCCACCGACTCAGGGAATTGGAGAAACAGGAAAAAGTGGCACCTCCCATGGCTTGTTGGCTGTCCGTGAGTGTTTGTTGGGACACTGGCACCCGAGCTGGATCCATACTGGGTTGGAAGTTAGGGGGCTCTCTGCCACCCCACTGCAGGGGGTAAGCCACAGGGGCTATAGGGTGCCAGCGGTCCCGGAAGAGACAGACGGTGGCTGGATCCCTGGTGACAAGGATGTGAAAGACCAATGGGGGTGCCTTGAGGTGGCCACAGGAGGATAAATAACTAACAAAAAAAAAAAGATTAGTTTTATACAGCCCTCCACTCCCTCCTGATGTCTGCAGAGTTGTGCTGTCAGGTAGAAGTGATATCAGCTGGGAAAATAGCTAACAGTGAAATTGAGTCCCAGTGCTGCACAATGGAGTAAAGAATCGACAACTCTCTTTTTTTTCCCAAGCATTGTAATTAAGTCTTTTGAGCTTCACAATTTAATGCGGTCATCCACCCAAATGCTGTGAAGCTAGCACATTTGGAAAAATGGAGAAATTCATAACTTGCTGAAAACTGTGCCAAAAGAATGGGATTACCAATGAAAGAATAGCTTATTAACAACACACACACACACACGTACACACACACACACATACCATAGTAACAGACTACACTACCGCTAGATCTTTCTTAAGATTCTGAACCAAACTACTTAGAAGGTATTTTATCAAATGTCACAATCCAGTAAGTTCATTTGTACTGAATAAAAAAAAAAACAACCACAATGCAGGTCGTGTTAGAAACATAGAAGCATGCAATGCATGTCGCATTAGCATTATTTGCATATAATAAGTCACACAACACAACCTTTCAAACAGAACTTTGTGTTGCATGTACACTGAAAGGTGGTTTCCCACAACAAATCCCAGGCCCCCAGTTATGCTCCACCTCATGGGGTTCATTAATTTTATGCTAGTGGGTCACTAAGTGCTGTATAAATGTCAAGTATGTATTGTATTAAATGAGATTAAATGTCAATTATATGCAGTGCTTGCATAATGAAGTATAGTTTTCTTACGAGTCCAAAAAAAAAACCGATGCACTCAGGAGATGTTTGGGAGAACAAAGGAGCATGACACCAGAAATTCAATCCAAGGTGTTCAATCCCAGATGATTTACAGCATTGTCGCTGCCTGCTCATGATGCAGTGTCACAGAGCAGTTTTACGCTCCCAAGTGGATGCATAAAGCAAAATTTCCCAAGGAGGAAATGCACACCACCACTGACAAGGTGCTCTGATGCTTCACTCTAGTGGGCGTTTATCAGGGGTCAGTTTCCAGATACAACCACTCCATTACATATACCTGCCACCTTAGGTACACAAGTGACAGTTATTCACATGGGTTGCCACAGCACTCCCCTGAAATCATGTCCAGATACAGAAAAATGAAGAAATCAACCAATTGCTGAGAAAAGGGGAATCCCTGTAGAGTAGGGGCCTGCTTACCAGCTGGGACAATGTAATAACTAAGAGACTCTTAGAAGGGCTGTGTCCTAAAACTTCTTCGGATAGAAACTTTTAAGTACCTCAGTGGAATCAACAAAGTCCAAGAGGATAGCATCTTTCAGCAAAAGAAATGTGCAAGAACAAGGGGACACAATTTGAAGACAGAGGGAGGACAGCTCAGGGGCAATGTGAGGAAGTATTTTTTCACAGAAAGGGTGGTGGATGCATGGAATCACCTTCCTGAGGAGGCTGTGGGGTCTAAAACTGTGGTAGAATTCAAGAATGCATGGGACAGAAATAAGGCAATTCTTGTGGGGGTAGGAAGAAATAGGCAGTTGGTAAACTAGGATCTGCAGCTTATCCAGTGGGTAGGGAAATGGGCAGACTAGGTGGGCCAAGCGGTCCTTATCTACCATCAAAGTCTATATTTGTGTGTCTGTGTTTCTTTTATTTATATTTTTGTAATGACTAAGAGACTTTTAGAAGGGCCCTGTTCTAAGACTTCTTTTTTGAAATATTGTTATTATTTTCCATGAGCAAATAAAAACAGCAACAACAGTATATCAAAATCATGAAGCAGCTTGCAACATTGGTACAATATAATACTTTGATACATAAATAAGGCAAACATCATGATAAAATAGAAGAATATTTTACCAAAATTGAAAAATATAAAACAAAAAAAAGAACTGTACCCAAACCAAGGACTGATATAAAACATGCTGGCCCAGATATTCAAACTGCGCCAGTCTGAGGCGTAAGCCCCTGCGCTGCTCAAAATAGTTGCGCAGGGGTGTGGCCGGAGTGATATTCAAAGGACTTGCGCTGTTGAGCAACTCCTTTGAATATCACCCCCGAGCCACAGCACTTGCGCATGGCGCAGTGGAACTTGCGCTACCGCAAGTTGCCAGAGTTGAGCATTAAACTTGCGGTGGCGCAAGTACCATTGCGCCATGCGCAAATTTCCGATATTCAAAAGGTGACATGCAAATGGGGCCATAATTTATGCAAGGTGCAGGGGGGGCCATTTGCATCTATTTATGGCCCCATTTGCATGCCATTTGCATGTAGGTGCGCCGATCCGAGGACTTGCTCCTGGCCACCCTGCCAGGCAGCAGCCGTCGAGGGACTGATACCTAATGCAGCCCGATCGCGGGCATCACAGTTACATGAACACCCCACACATCTCCCACAGCCCGATCGCGGGCAGGCACGACATATGCCCCCCCACACACATTTCCCACAGCCCAATCGCGGGCAGAACACGTACATGTCCTTCCCCACACACACATCTCCCACAGCCCGATCGCGGGCAGAACCTATAACCCCCAGTGCCCGATCGCGGGCAGAACCTATATAGCCCCCCAGTGCCCGATCGCGGGCAGAATGTAACCCTCCCCAACTCAGAATAACTCCTGGTGGTCCAGTGGACCGTAAAGCCCGATCGCGGGCAGAATGTCACAACACAACCCCCAAACAGCTCCCTGGTGTCTAGTGTCCCCCCACCCACCGAAGCCCCTCCACCCGCTCCCCCGCGGCGCGTGACGCATCCACCGCCTGCCGAGTTATCCAGGACAGAGCATTGTGGTGGTTGAACCCATTTGTGGAACTCTTTTCCTTTCCACATCCATTCTGCCAGTACTGTGAAGGTCATTAAGGCCCTAAATCCCATCTTTTGAGTTAACTTACTGCCTAATTTAATTTTATTAATTTTATCAAATTTAATGAACTCTGGCTAGCTGGAATATTTTTGCTCCCAAAAGCTATTTATTATTTGATTAATATTTATTCATATTCTTGTTTGCTTCTACTGAATTTTTTTTGTTTGTTTTCTTGAAATTTGTTCTCTCGGTGCAGTGCCCTATGCCCCAGGTAAAGGGCACATAAACATAAAATAGCCTTGCCTTAACCAAATGCCAGTTAGTGCCAAGGGTTACAAAGAGGTGGTACCCACAGCATCCTAGGGCACTGGTACCAAAAGAGAGACCTAAGGGGCTTCTGCTCACTCCTCACACTCCCACCATTTAGTGGCAGAGGCGGGTGCTGATGTCTGGTTTTGGTGGGGTGGTAACCAGAGCAATGTGTGTGGCTGAAAACCACAAAGCACATTTATTTCCATGTTGTGCAGGAGTCAGTGATGAACAGCAGCTCCTTTTGGGTCCTGCTATTTCCTCCTGAGCTGCTGTCCATGGACATCAAGTCCAGCATCCAGAGGAGTCCAAAAGAAGGAGGTAGCACATTGTGTCCAGTTCAGGGCACTCAGGTAATCCCAACACATTTTGGGCTGTTTAACAAAAAGCTTTGGGATGTGCAGAATGACAGGTAGTTTGTTTGGACCCTGGAGTCTGCCAGTAGCAACTCTCCAACCTATGGGGCTCATACTAGAGGAGACATCAACTCTATTGGACCCCTGACAAGGCTGGGTGAGGTCCATCCTAGGAATGTGAAATTGAGGGGGTTCAATGGCAGAGGTAATATGATGGGGTGCTGCACACATGGTATGCCTGGGTAGGAACATAACAGTAAATATAAAAAGGTTTCAGCCATTTTGCAGTACATCTTTTGAGAATAGGGTTTTCTAAACATATTTCATTCTAAGAACAGGTTTGCTGCTTTCCTTGTAGATACCAGTTGAAGGTTTTTGCAGATGACACAAAGATCTGCCACAGAGTTGATAACAAGGAGGCGTGGAATGGATGAAAAGGGACTTGGCAAGGTTGGAGGAATGGTCAGAAGTTTGGCAGCTAGATTCAATACAAAGAAGTGCAAAATAATGCACCTGGGAAACAAGAACCCAGGGAAGAATACACAATGGGTGGGAGGTGGTAACAACAACAAAAAAGGAAAGGGACCTGGGGGTAATCATATCAGATGACCTTAAGGTTAGCAATCGTGAGAAGGCAGTAGGGAGGGCTGAGGGTATACTGGTATGTATAGGGAGAGGCATCATCAGCAGAAAACAGGAAGTTGTTATCACTCTGTACAGACAGTTGGTGAGACCCCATCTGGAGTACTGTGTCCAGTTCTGGAGACCCCATCTCCGCAAGGACATAGACAGGATAGAGGCAGTCCAGAGGAGGGCAACTAAATGGTACAGGGTCTGCAAGAGAAGCTTGTATGAGGAGAGACTAAAGGAGCTTAATATGTATACCCTTGAGGAAAGAAGGGAGAGGAGGGACATGATAGAAACTTAAGTACCTCAGTGGAATCAACAAAGTCCAAGAGGGTAGCATCTTTCAGAAAAGAGACTTGCAAGAACAAGGGTCACAATTTAAAGATAGAAGGAGGGTGGTTCGGGGCAATGTGAGGAAGTATTATTTGACAGAGAGGGTAGTGGATGCATGGAACAGCCTTCCTGAGGAGGTTGTGGGGTCTAAAACTATGGAAGAATTCAAGAATGCATGTGACAGACACAAGGCAATTCTGTGGGGTAGGAAGAAATAGGCTGTTGGTTAACTAGATCCGCGGCTCATCCTGTAGGTAGGAAAATAGGCAGACTAGATGGGCCTAGCGTGTCCTTATCTGCCGTCAAAGTCTATGTTTCTATGTTTCTAAGGTACTTATTTCAGCATTAGGTTATTCAGTCCTATCTGAGCAATGTTAACAGAAAGAAACAGTTCTGTTTCTCAAATGCATTACATACTGAATATTACTCTTGGTTGGAAAAACTAGAATTAATTTTCAAATGTCTCCTGTAAGCAGCTTAACAAAGTATCATATTATTCACAAGTTGACGTGCAAAGCTTCACTGTGTCTTCACTTGAGAAATCATTTAAATTACAAGAGCTTCCTTCCAAAGAGTGATAGATTGCTTTATCCAGGTTCATACAATTGCAAAATTGATGACAAGTTTTTTTTTTATCAATTGCAGCCCTTCTATTCTCTTATGCTTGTGTTAGAGAATCTGAACGTGAGACAACAATGATTTATATGATAGTCTTCTTCCTGAAACGACTGGCAAGCATAATTTCACTAAGATACCATTTTCGTGTGTGTGTGGGGGAGCAACATCAAACATTTCTTGCCCTCAGAATTTCAAACCATTATACGAATTGAATACATATCACTGTGATCTGCAGTATATGATGGGTGAAACCCTTTCAACATGCTTATTGTAGCGTGTGCGTTACATTACTCTTGTACTTGTGCACTTTATCCAAAGAACTACAGCTTGGTATATTGTTGGCCTGGTATCTCCATAAGAAGGTTTGTAGCTGTGTGACTGTTTGGAGAACTGCAGTAATTTTATGGTTTGATGTAGTTTGTTGAACCTGCGTATATACTGTACTGTACAAAGGTATTCCAGTACAGTCTTTCAAGGCCACATATACTGTAGAGCATTTCTTAAGGTGGTATCCACATCCATAAAAATATGTTACTCACAAAGGCAGAACCCTTTCTTTAATGATGAGGGAATGTTTGTTTAAGGAATAAGCTTCTTGCATATTAACGTATGTAGCCTCGTTAAAAAGATAACCTTAATACAAACCTGGGTAAATCATACCTCTCCTGACATACTTGTGATTTCCGAAACTTGGCTTAGACCCAGCACCACTGATAGAGAAGTAAACATACCCAACTATGCCTTGTTCAGAGCTGATAGGCATGCCAGAGGAGGAGGGTAGCTATCTATGTTAAAGACAAATTTTCTGCCTCCTGCTTATCCTCGCATCTGTCACCAGCTAATTCAATGCCTAATTCTCAAGTGGAAATTACACAGACTACTGCACTCTGTGTAATAGGATGCTACAGACCACCATCTGCTGGCCTACAGCTTGTGTCATATCTAAGTGACAAGTTGGGACAGGGGCTGCCAGAAACTATTATTTTAGGAGACCTCAACTTTGACTGGCTGTCTAACACAGCTGCCCTGCATCCTTCCTGTGATGAACATGGACTGGCAACTTATTACTGAACCAACACGCCCAAACGTGAAGAACCCCAGTAAAAGTACACTTTTGGATGTGCTAATGGTGAGCAAACCTCATCTCTTCTCCCACGCTGATGTCTTCTTCTCAGACGCCAGTGACCATTGTTTTATTGCGGGAGTAAGAGCCACCAACAACCCAGCATCCATCAGCAAGTTCTCTATGAAGAGGTCCAGGCGCAACTTCAATGAACATGCCTACCTAAACGAGCTTAAGTACTCCCCTGAGTGGCAAGATTTCTACCTGGCCAAAACGATTACGTCAGCTTACAATATCTTCCACAACATTCTATCAAGGGCCCTTAATAAGTATGCTCCCCTGATTAAAGTTCGAACTAGGACCAAAACCTGTAAATGGTTCACCCCTCAGATCAAGTCCTTGCTTCTAGAAAGAGATAAGCTCTGGGAAAAAGCGCAGACTGAACACTGCAGAGGATTGGAACCAGTTCAGGAGACTATGAAATTTATGTACCAAAACAATCAGAGAATCGAAGGCCACCTTCTTCAAATCCGAACTCGACTCTACCACAAAGAGCCCAATCAAGCTCTGGAACACAATCAATGATCTGCTAGGCTACTCCCAGGAAATTCACTCCCACCAAGATTACCTCTGGCAACTTGACTATAACCGAAAAGATGGATATACTTGACGCATTCAATAACCACTTTGCTACTGCAGGCATGGCATTTGATAACTCCCTGCAAACATGCGCGCCGCTCCCAAGACTGCCAGCCAACTGCCTGGAAACTCCGATAAGCCTTTCTCACTTCAACCTGCCACACTGAAAGAGGTAGAGGACCTCTTGCTTCAGTTGGATACTAGAAAAAGTGCTGGGGCCGACTTCCTTGACCCTTACTTCCTAAAATTGCCTACTCATGTATCTGCAATACCCATCACCCACCTTTTAACTTATCCCTGTCTCAGGGCACCTTACCACCTATATGGAAGACAGCACATGTCATACCACTGTTCAAATCAGGTGACCATGGCGATCTCAATAACTACAGGCAATTTCCCTCCTTCCGGTCCTGTCCAAGCTCCTAGAAAAATTGTAAATGCACAGCTGAGGACTCACCTTGAGTCTGGGAACTGCTAAATCCTATGCAGTCCGGATTCAGAGCTAAACATAGCACTATCTCAGCCCTCACCAAAGTTACTAACGACTGGCAGCGTAATCTTGAGAGCAAAAACTTTATTTGTGCTGTTTTCTTGATCTAAGCAAGGCTTTCGACACCGTCGACCATAGTCTGCTCCTCTCGCCCTTCAAACCATAGGTGTGGACCCTTCCTCTGCGTTGGTTCACTGACTATCTTACAGGCGCCTTCAACAAGTTAAAGCCGAAGGAGGCCTGTCCCCATAAAACTCTGCAAAGAGGGTACCTCAGGTTCTATATTAGGGCCCTTACTTTTGCAATCTACATTAATAACATCGACTACTGTATAAAAGAAGCCAACATCCATCTGTTTGCAGATGATACAGTTCTCACGTGAGTCGCCAACACCTGAAGCTGCCTGCAATGACCTACAGTCAGAATTCAACCTTTTGCAAAGCCAACTCCTCCAAAAAGCTACTGCTTAATGCCAAAAAACTAAAGCGATGGTCCTCTCTCTTTTATCCGTACAGCTAACCCTGTGTCCAGTGGGACAGTTCCCAAATTACCACAGTTCTAGGTGAAAACTAGAATTTGTTACAAAATTCAAGTATCTGGGAGTTTGATAGACCAAAGACTCTCCTTCATTGAACATATCGAGGACTTGCTAAAACGACTTCAGCAAAGGCTTGGACTGTTTTTAGAATCGGCCAATTTCTCACCAGAGATGCCAAGAAACAACTGGTCCAATCCATTTTCCTATCATTGGTTGATTCGCTGACTTCCTCTACAGCCAATGCCCCAACTCTTACATGGCTAAACTGGACACACTCTACCATCGAGCACTGAGGTTTATAACGGACTCCCTTCACACACATCACTGCACCATATATGCGGCAGTGGATGGACATCACTAAAGTTCAGGCGCCACAGAAACTTCGGCTCTCTGGACCTATAGAGCCATCTCTAATAAGCTGCCTTACTATATCTCCTGCTGTCTTCCCCTGAGATAATTGGGAATATGCGTTAAGAAGTTACTCAGCTATTACACTCTATAGTACCAAGTAAAATCCGCTTCGGCAGGGCAGCCATAAGCTCGTACTACCTACCTTATGGAACGATCTTATAAAACCTCAAATTAAGCACTCTAATCGGTATAAATGCCTTCAAGATGCTTTATTTCTGTACAATCAGAGAAGTATGTAACTGCTTCACCCACTCAGACCCAGTACCGGTGTCTGCACTGGTATATAGCCACACCTAGACCCAATTTTAAGTACTGACCCCCCAGCTTGCTCCCTCACCAGCCCAATTGTTCTCTCTATCCCCTGTCTTATCAACACTAGGCCCATCCATCCCCTTATTCTTCCTTTTTCCCAACCTCGATAGGAGCTCACTACCTGGGTTGTGACATCCTACCATGTCTGCACTTTTATAGCATTCAATCCCGGGGCTCACATACTCCTTTTCTCCATCCACCTTCTCTACATCCAGCTTTACCAACTCCTTTCTGTGCACCGTGCCCTCCTAGCCTTTCTCCCCCACTCCCTCTCTTCCCCTACCTTCACCTCTACCTGGTGTATATTTTTATTTTTTCTTCCGTTACTTCCTCCTGCAACCTTAGATAACCTGCTTTATCTTCCTATAGACACTTCTATGTATGTAAATACCGTGTAATCTGTACAATATCTGTATAATTCTATGTACATATGAACTTCTTTTTCTTCCTCTCTGTAAAGAGTATTATCTGTATTGCCTTGTAAATACCTGTGTTGACCTGTATATACAATTGTTCATGCTCCACCCAGGTCCATCTTGCAAATGAGCTTCTGCTCAACGATGAACGCCTGGTTAAATAAAGACCTGATTGATTGATTGATTGAATTGTTTTACAAACAACTGGCATTACAAGCAAAGTTATCTGAGAAATTGATGTGCTCTATTCTTTTTGTCATTTTTGAACCACTGAAAAGGATGTTGTCAGCAATTAGCACACCTGATTTCTAAGATCTCAAACCTTCAGCACTATGATACAAAAATATCTCTATGCCCTTTGCTCATAAATAAATGTTCATGAAAGCAGACATTCATACTTGCAGTCAAATATAATACTATGTAATACATGGTTAGCACTTTTTAGCATAGGAACTCTGGCGAAAGAAAATCTCATAACAGTACTGTTCTGAGGATTGTAAATAGAGAATAATGCCGGTGCAGATGTGTGTTATGAGGATTTTCACACACTCAAGTTGTGTGATAATCCATGAACCCCAAGAGCGAAGCTGGAGGGGTTTATGAGATCATCACACCGAGGGTGTGTGAAAAATCTTCATAAGACAAACCTTGCGCAGGTATTACATTTTACAATAACTGGTGCAAGGTTTGAACAGAGACAAAAACTGCAAGTTGTATTTGTGTAAGCAAGTGTGTCTCTGAGCTGCAATCGTAGTCACACAAATACAGTGTGTTTTCTTTTCACTTCAGTGAACTATATGCGTGAGAAGCAAAATGCCATAACAACTCTCTATCGAGTTATTATGGAATTTAGTGGGTTATTCTGGCATTTTATCAGGACTGGATATCCAGTCATTATGGGGGGGGGGTCACTAGTTATTATTTCATAATACCATTGCTCTGACATCAAATCAATGATATTATGACTTAGAATTGTGACAAGAGGAGCGCATAGTACACATTTTTAAAATGGGCTTGAAAGAAATGCCATTGCGATGGTGAGACTGCATGAAGGGCATGTCGTACTTAAGTGTAGTGACAGAGAGAGGCACTGTTGCTGTGGAGCCAAGACCTCATTGCCACAGAGCCAGCACATCATCATGGGGAGCATAGTGAGACTGACAGCCCAAGTGATGTGAGTGACGCACATTGCCATGGTGGTTTTTAAAATTGTGGCTTAAATTGTGTGCCAGCCTATGTTCTGAGTGTCAGGTTAGTGAGTGACAAGTATAGGCATCCTTGCCATGGAACTTCCCTGTCAAGGTTTATGATGTCATGGAATCCCTCAATGGTGTTACAGCACCATAATAGATACAGCTCCGTATGTTATTCTATTTGTAATATATGGGTGTCATTTTTTCCCACAGTGAATCAATAACATCAAAAACTCAAAATACCAACACTCTGACATCAGAAAGTTATAATACTATCATTCTGACATCAGATCAGTGGTATTATGAGAGAGAATGTTTGGAGAGTTCCATATACCATGTAAAATAACAGATAGTAAACCAGCAGTAACTAGGCTTGTAATTTCATTTTAGGATTTTGGTGACTTCATAAACTCCTTGAGCTTTGCTGTCATGGTTTATGATGCCACCAGAATCCCTTGATGGAATTGCAGCCTTGTTGCTAATTATGTCCTATCTAGTATTCTATTTGTTGGTTGTTAAGCAAGCAAAAATAATATACAATCGGATAAAGATAATGTGAAATAATAGAAAGCATCAAATAACTAAAATGTACAATAAATGATACAGCATCATGTTTAATGGCAGTGCAGCAGCTTTTTTTCAGACTAAAAACAGAATCAGTTTTAGATTTAATAACGCTGAACACAGCCGGCCCGGTGGCACTGAGAGTTGAGGCAATGGACGCCACACCTCGCGTTACACCGGCGACTCGAGTTTGGGAGTGAGCTCGGGCACTGGGGGTTGGCAGGGGTAGGCAGAGGATTGAGAGCTGCTTGGCTTCTCTCCTCCCTGGGGGGAGGGCTTGGGATCGCCCGGCATGCCAGCAGCTCCCAGTGGAGACCAGGGGTGCTGCAGCATGCAGGGCAGCACGTACTCAGCGTGCCCGATGCTTGGCAGGGTTGCTGTGAGCCATTGCATTAGGACATGCACCATGCATTGGAGGGGGAGCAAGCACCAGAACATGGAAAAGCCTGGTCTGTGGGGTAGATGATGGCACCTGCCCCCATGTTTATGGCCGGGTCCATCCTGCATGGCCTTCCAGGTTCCTCCACCTGGGACCTCACCCACAGCCAGAGACTGACTGTAAAGAGTGCCCAAAGAGGAGGGGTGGCCCCACCCCGGAAGGATTAAACTGGGGGTGCCAACAGTGGGATGAAGAGGAGAAGAGAGGAGGCACAGGTTGGAGGACTTCAGGTAGGGCAGGGACAGGCAGGATGCTTGAGAGAGGACCCACAGACCGTGACCAGAGGGAAAAATAATTGAAAATAAATTAAATAAATAAAAATGCGGAACACAACACCATTCAATATTTCAAACAGAAATATGTTAAACCACTTTTACGCACTTGTTTATAAAACCTAAAGATAAAGGCAAACCCAGTGGTGTAGAGGGCTAAGGCACAGAGTGCCTTACTGCATGCCATGCCGGCAATCGATGTTTGGGAATGAGTGTGGGTTGTCGGGAGTCTGACATGGTGTGAGAGCATCAAGCTTCCATGGGACTGTCCTCTGCCCTCCCAGGGAGGAGTGGCAAAATGTCTCAGCCTACGACTGCCACTGGATGGAAACCCAGTGGTAGTGCAAACTATGATCTGCTCAAAGAGTGGGTCCAAGGTTCTTCATGGCATAAGCACCTCCACGTGTGAGTTCTGACATGTTGCCATGGCACTGGATGAAAAAACAAGGAAAATTGGTCAGGTGGACTTCATTAAGCCCTGCCCACTCCCTTGTGACCCGAACTGTCGCCCGATGGCTGGTTCAAATGTGGATTATTCACTGGAGGAAGGACAGCCCTCCTTCTCCTGGCCCCATCATGGAGGGGGTACCATTGGGGTCTTGAGACCCAGTAAAATTGGGGGAGGGAGGGGTTGGTTGCAGGAAGTGGAGATAGGGCTGAAAGCCTGCTTGCCCACCCTGTGAGACAAAAAGCATTATAGAAAAGGAAAAAAAACTGATGACTGAGTCGTGAAGAATTCTCAAATTTCCACAGAATGCAATTCTGTGGGAAGTTTGAAAACATCTGCCTTATTCTGCAGAATTCCATTGGTTGCAGTATTACAACATTTCAAGAGCAGAATGCCTTTCATAGATTAGTAATCCACAGTTTACATAAACTATGAATCCTTTTTCCACATTCTGTAGAATATCATTATACAGCTTATGTAATCACAGAAAGCTATTCCTTGCTTTACATAGAAATGCTTTTTGGAATTCTGCAGTTTTAAATAGAAATTCAGGAAAGCATTTGGGAAGAGGAAGTGCAATTCTGCACTAATTCCAGTGGCAGAATTTCACATTCCATATAGCTATACTGATGACTTAAAGCAAGGATTCTATATGATACCTACATGTCCAGCCTCCTCCTTATCAGTCCAGTGCCAAGCAGTTCTCAATGTAGCAGATTCCAGAGTGAGGGCCACAGCAAGAGCATGCCATACTTGGTGTCAGCTTGGGTGTTAGCAGTGGACACAGCAGGCTGCCCAAGTTTCCCTACTGAATCACAGCACTGGGAGAATGCTGCTATGGCTAAGATATATGCATTAGTAGTAAGTAGAGAGAATGTGAAGTTTCCCTTCACTGGTGAAGATGAGGCAAAGTCATGAACTCTGCTTTGCAAAAATACCTTGCAAAGTGACCCCCTTTCAGCAAATCTGGGGTGTAGTGCACTTCAAGAACCTATGACAGCTGCTTCACCAGTAAAGTCAGCATTTCTTCACAAAGGGTGAATGCTTCTACAGGTAAAGAGGGCTAATCACTGGTTACATTGCAGCAGGACAGGGTCAAGATCCTGATAGTTATGCAATGAGGAATTAAGGAGGTGGGAGACTCAGGAAGGTGGGTTGGGGATACACAATCCTACAGAACATTAGGTCAGGGGTGAGGTAGGAATCTCAGGGCAGACAAGATGGTCCATTGGTCTTTATCTACTGGCATTATCTATGTTTTTTAGTATAAGATGTAACCATGTGACAGCATGTGGTCATAATTGCTTGGAATAGTAGGATGGGTCTCCTTTGTGCTGTGAAGTAAATCATCCAGAAACTGTTAGAAACCTTGGAGCGAGCTATGTTTTTGATAGTTTGTGTTTAGGGTGCTACTAGGTGTAATTGGAAGTGAGATGGAAGTGAAATGGATTTGAAAAGAAAAGCATTTTAAGCACAAACAATTGTGCAGGTACACAGGGTAAGAGACGGCAACATTCCCCAACATTCAGTGTCTCTCCGATTGGACGAGGACCTTCTAGAGGCAGCCGCTATTGGCTGCATGATCTGTAGCTCCTGTCCCTATTGGCTGAAGCTGAATACCAGCTTTTTTAACTGCCAGGGACCAACAGTAGTGTAATTATAGTAATTGTGAGGGGGATTTTCTGCCCCCCCAACCCCATCCGCCTCCTTTATTAAATACACCTTCTTCCCTCTCACCGACTGCTAGATACCTTTCTATTGGCACAATAACGGACTGTAAAGTTCCCTCCTAGTGGCACAATAACGAACTGCTGGACCTTAATTGCTGCTTGAACAATTCAGTCAGGGATCCTCTTCTGGTACAGTCTCTTGCCTAAATTCTAGGTACCTTTCTACTGGCACAATAACAGACTACAAAGTTCCCTTCTATTGGCACAATAATGAACTGCTGGAGCCTAATAGGTGCTTGAACAAGGCAGTCGGGATCCTCTTTTGGTACAGTCGCTTGCCTAATTTTCATAGTAGATGATCCTAATATCTCTTTTCTTTCTCTTCATCTTTTTTGCCATCATGCGGGGTGTTAGCTCTACTCTCTGCCACCTACTTGGCCCGCTCACACTACTACTTATCTCTGGCACCATCCCCACGCAGTACTAGCACATACTGGGGCCACAGTACCTTCTATTCTCACTTTAACATGGGCTGTAATCTTACTCTACGGTACTGTGCTCATCTCAAACCAATTCCTCCCACTTCAACCAGCATGTTTTATGCAACACCCGCTTCTCTTCTCTGCCCGGGTGCTCCTTTTTGCCTTCTTGGGGGGTGTCCGACACCAACCTATTGCATCCTCAATGCCACCTTCTTGCACTTACAGGAAGGGTCATACAAAGACCTTCAAAATGACCCTGATTGCTATCAAAACTATTCTAATGCTCCTCCTAATCTGCTCTGGTGACATTCAACTTAACCCGGGCCCACCCTCTACTATTCCCTCTCCCTCAGATTTAACAAACCTAAAAGGGCTAAAAATTCTGCACATAAATGTCTGTAGTCTCATAAGAAAGCTGGACCTTATCCAAACATGGATAAACCACACCACTCCTGATGTATTGGCTACCTCTGAGTCATGGCTTAAACCCTCAACCAAGGACACTGAAATAAACATACCTTCCTACAAAGTTTATAGAATGGACAGACGAACCAGAGGGGGTGGAGTTGCTATTTATGTACAGGATAAGTACTATACTTCCATCATCAGCTCTATCTCTGAGCCTAAAGAATATGAAAGTCTATCAATTAAATTGCAACTGTCACCCTCCCAACCCATTCAAATCATTGCATGTTACAGACCCCATCTGTCATGTATAGATAGATAGATACATACATACATACATAGATCTATGAGCTTCTCAGTAATGGTGGGGTCATTAATCTTAATGAGCAGTTCATGAATATTAAAGAGCAGGCCATTGATATTCATACATAGCACATTACTATTCTTGAACAGCCTTTTCTGACCAATATGTTACAAGTGCCTGTTGCACAGTTTCTAGGCATACCTGTAATATAGCCAATTTTTCATATTTTCACTTCAGATTTTCAAAATTGCCATTTTTTCACAAGTCCTCATGTACAGTACAGCTGTTATTTCTCACATCCTGCCTAAAATGTGTTTTGCACCTCTGCCGCAAAACGGCACGTCGCAGGGAAAATCAGCTTTCGAGATGGATTAACAAAATCACATTGCCAGTGTTCATGAGAGGATTTCCCAGAAAGCTCATGTTGAAAATTTGATTAATGAATTCCCCAAAAATGCGACGTTCCAAGCGTGCATTCTGGAGATTCTACGTGCACTCGTGACCTTGCCAATTTGTCATATTTTCCCTCCTGGTTCATCCTTTTCCTGGCCACCCCGTGAGTAGTGTACAGCTGTTATTTTTCACATCCTACCCAAAACATGATTTTGCATATGTGGTGCACAATGGCACATTCGCTGTGTGAACTCACCTTTCAGAACAGATTAACAAAATGACAGTGACAAAGTTCATGAGGTGGGATGCAAAAATGGCATGTTGAAAACTGGGTCGAAAAGATCCTAAAAGTGCCTGAATTACATGCGTCTGTTCAATTGTGGCACCCGCTGTGCCTTTCGGTGCCCATATCTGAAAAACGATGTGAGATATAAATATAGATATCATGTGTTGCATCTCGTGTGGATGTCTTGCTGTCATGATTACAACGACAGTTGAATTTTTTTTCCTATGCAGCTATGCTTCCCAAGGTATTGGCAAATTAGAGTTAGAAGGGTTCCTTGCCCTATGGGGCTGCTGTAGGGCTCTGTAGCTACGTGTAAGTGAGAGCAAAAGGCCCAGAGGTCCCCTGCTCCCACAGACACATCATTATGCACAAATGGGCAGCTTAGTGGGAGCACTGGGACCTCCACCAACACATGCTATTTAACAGTTACATTACACTTTTTCAAAATCTCAGGAAATTCATTGCAAAAACTCTGTTTAATGCATCAGTTAGGGTTAAAGTGAAGGTGGGAAATGAGATTAGAGTTGAGCCCTAACCCCTCACTTCTCACTCCCCAATCCTGTGGGGTAGTCGGCAGTTAGGGGCTCAGCTCTAACATCTCATTTCCCTACTCCTGCCAATCATGTATTATAGATATATATAGATATATCTATATATCTATCTCTCTCTCTCTCTATATATATATATATATATATATATATATATATATATATATATATATATATATATGTAGATATAGATATATAGATATGTGTATATATATATATATATATATATATATATATATATTACATCTATTAGCTGCTCATTAATGGTGGGGTCATTAATCTTAATGAGCAGTTCAGGAATATTAGAGAGTAGGCCATTGATATTCAGAAGTAGCTCATTATTATGCTTGAACAGCTTTTTCTGAGCTATGTATTCAGTTGCAGAGCAATCTTTGCGTTCTTTAATGAAATGATAATCCCACAGTTCAGAACTGGATGTCCTAAATAGCCCATATTGAAAATTCGGTGTAATAAATGCAAACAGTGGCAGTGTTACAAGCGCCTGTTGCACAGTTTCTACGCATACTCGTAATATTTCTAATTTTTCATATTTTCACTCCAGATTTTCACAATTGAAATTTTTTCACAAGTCCTCATGTACAGTATAGCTACCATTTCTCACATCCTGCCTAAAATGTGTTTTGCTCCTCTGCCGAAAAACAGCACATCGCTGAGCGAAATCAGCTTTCGAGATAGGTTAACAAAACACTGCCAGTATTCATGGGAGAATTTCCCAGAAATCTCAAGGTGAAAATTTGATTAATGAATTCCCCAAATGTGTGACATTCCAAGCATGAGTTCTGGATATTTTACGTGCGCTGGTTACCTTGCCAATTTGTCATATTTTCCCTCCTGGTTTTCAACATTATCCTTCTCGAGGCCTCCCCATGAATAGTGTACAGCTGTCATTTTTCATATCCTACCCAAAACATGATTTTGCACATGTGGTGCATAATGGCATATTCGATGTGCAAACTCATCGTTCGGAACAGATTAACAAAATGACAGTGACATTGTTCATGAGGTGGGGTGCCCAAAATGGCATGTTGAAAATTGGGTGGAAAAAATAAAAAAAAATGCACGAATTATGTGCGACCATTGAATTGTGGCACCCGCGTTGCCTTTTGATGCCTGTATCTCAAAAACAATGTCAGATATAGATATCATCTGTTGCATCTCGTGTGGTCATCTTGCTGTCATGATTACAGTGACACTTGATTTTTTTCCAAGCAGCTACGGTTCCTGAGATATTGGCAAATTAGTGTTAGAAGGGTTCCTCGCCCTATGGGGCTGCTATATGGCTCTGTAGCTATGTGTGAGTGACAGAAAAGGGCCCAGAGGGAATGTGCTCCCATAGATGCATATCATTATACAAAAATGGGCAGCTTGGTGGGAGCTCTGAGTTCTCCACCAACACATGCTATTTACGTTACATTACATTTTTTCAAAATTCATGAAATTAATTGCAAAAAACTATGTTTAATGCATCAGTTATGGTTAATGTGACAAAAGTGGGAAATGAGATGTTAGGGTTGAGCCCCTAACACCCTACCACCCCACTCTCCGATCCTCCACACACCGACAGATGCCAGGATGTCCTAAGGGGTTGTGAGGCATAACTATTTCCCATTCTCCTTTACTGAAGCGTCTCAACCTGTTTACACATGGAATGGGGTTGTAGTTGCTCCTCGCAAGCCCATTGAACACCTCTTAGTCTGTCGGTGTGTGAGAGATTGGGGTGGTGAGGTATTTGGGGGTTAGGGGCTCAACTCTAACATCTCATTTCTCTACTCATGCCCCTCAAGTGTCATAGATAGACAGACAGACAGATAGATAGATAGATAGATAGATAGATGGATGGATAGATACATACGTACATACATATATCAAAGGGCTGCTCATTAATGGTGGGGTCATTAATCTTAATGAGTAGTTCATGAATATTAAAGAGCAGTCCATAAATATTCATAAGTAGCTCATTACTATTCTTGAACAACTTTTTCTGAGCTATGTATTA
This sequence comes from Neoceratodus forsteri, assembly GCA_016271365.2. Lineage (NCBI taxonomy): Eukaryota > Metazoa > Chordata > Ceratodontiformes > Ceratodontidae > Neoceratodus > Neoceratodus forsteri. The sequence goes on from CM028133.1 coordinate 13,416,863, forward strand.
TGTCGCTGAGCAATCTTTGGTGTTCTTTAATGAAAGGATAGTTCCTCAGTTCATGAGGGGAGGTCCTAAATAGCCCATATTGACAATTTGGTGCAATAAATGCAAATAATGGCAGTCTTACAAGTGCCTGTTGCACGGTTTCTACGCATACTCATAACTTTGCCAATTTTTCATATTTTCACTCCAGATTTTCAACATTGCGATTTTTTGCACAAGTCCTCATGTACAGCACAGCTGTCATTTCTCACATCCTGCCTAAAATGTGTTTTTGCATCTCTGCTGCAGAACAGTGCATTGCTGGGTGACATCAGCTCTCGAGATGGATTAACAAAATCATACTGCCAGTGTTCTTGAGAGGATTTCCCAGAAAGTTCATGTTGAAAATTTGATGAATGAATTCCCAAAAAATGTTGCGTTCCAAGCTTCCATTGTGGAGATTCTACACGCTCCCGTGATTCTTGCTAATTTAACACATTTTCCCTCCTAGTCTTCAACATTATCCTTTTCCAGGCCTCCCATGAATAGTGTACAGTTGTCATTTTCACATCATATCCAAACCATTGAATTTGGCACCCACGGTACCTTTTGATGCCCATATCTCAAAAACGATGTGAGATTAGATATCCGTTGCATCTCATGTGGTCGATTTGCTGTCAAGATTACGACACTTGTTTTTTCTCAAGCAGCTATGGTTCCTGAGATATTGGCTAATTTGTGTTAGAAGGGTTTCTCACCCTATGGGGCTGCTGTATGGCTCTGTAGCTATGTGTGAGTGTGAGCGAAGGGCCCAGAGGGACCATGCCCCTACAGATGCATATCATTATGTATAAATGGGCAGCTTGTTGGGAGGGCTGTGCCCTCCACCAACACATGCTATTTAATAGTTACATTACATTTTTTCAAAATCTCAGGAAATTCATTGCAAAAAACTTTGTTTAATGCATCAGTTAGGGTCAAAGTGGCAAAAGTGGAAAATGAGAAGTTCGGGTTGAGCCCCTAAAACCCCACCACCCCACTCCCGATCCTCCACAGACCGACAGATGCCAGGATGTCCCAAGGGGTTGTGAGGCAAAGCTGTCTCCAATTCTCCTTTACTGAAGCATCTCAACCTGTTTACACATGGAATTGTGTGGCAGTTGGGCCTCGCAACCCCATGGAACACCCTTCGGTCTGTCGGTGTGTGAAAGATCAGGGTGGTGAGGTAGCCAGGAGTTAGGGGCTCAACCCTAGCATCTCATTTCACTACTCCTGCCCATCACATATCATATATCACACATATACATATATGTATATATACACATATATATATATATATATAGATATAACTACATCAGTGAGCTGCTCATTAATGGTGGTGTCATTAATCTTAATGAGCAGTTCATTATTATTAAAGAGCAGGCTACTGATATTCATAAGTAGCTCATTACTATTCTTGAACAGCTTTTTATAAGCTATATGTTAAGTCACAGAGCTGTAACAGAACAGGACGGGCGAGAGTTGTAAAGGCATACAGGCAGTAGGAAAGTAAGTGTAAAAATACATAGAGGGAGGAGACAGTAAGCATGCAAAGCAACAGGAGAGGGAACACAAAATAAGTCAAGATGGGAGTGGTGCAGTGCAATGGCTGTGGGACAACAGTGTTCTGGGAGACATTCTAGAGGCTGTGATGCTGCCCTGTTTGAAGGCACCTCTCTGGTCTGAAGGAGGAGGTTGATCATCTCCAGGCTGACCTGGCTAGGATTTGTGAAACCCCTTCCCCCTCCCAGGGACCACCAGGGCCACCACCATTACCTCAGAGGTTGCCAAGAAAGTGGAGTGGTTGGACCAAGGTGGGCTCAGGGAGGGAGAGGGCAGTGGAACAGATGTGCATCCTCCAGTTGTACCTCTCCACAATTCAAATGCTGTTCTGGCAAAGAATGGTTCCTCTATGGAGGCACCTGCAGTGGAGACCAAGGAGGATGCTAGGAACCTCCACAAAGGAGAATCACAGGAGGGTGGCACGAGACCCCACAGGGGAAGGAAACAACTTCTGGGTGGGGACTTGATCATTAGGGGGTAGAAGTGGGGGATGAAAGAGATCGGGAGGTAAGGTGCCTGCCTGGTGCCACGGCTTGGAAAGACAGGAAGTGAATCCTCAGGATCACGGGAGCAGCTGCATGAGGGAGGGAGCTGGATGTCATTGTCCAGCTAGAGACAAGTCATCTGGCTGTTAATGGGATAAGAGTGGTGCAAGAGGAGTTTGTGGAGTTGGGGAGGGGCCTTAGACAAGCAGCATGTACGGTAACCTACTCGGAGGTGCTGCCTGTCTATGTCATGGATGATGCTAGGATATTCCGCACCATGGGATTTAATGAATGGTTGAAAGATTGGTGTGGAGCTCAGGGTTTTGGCTTCATTGGGGACTGGGGAGCCACCTGTAAGGATGCAAGCTTATACTGGTGCAATGGTCTGCATCTGTCAAGGAGGGGAGCCAGGATCCTAGGTGACAGGTTTAAATGCTTCATTGGCAAGCATTTAAACTAGCAAGGGGGGGGCACTGAAAAGGAGCAGGGAAGTACAGTTTTCCCCCACAAAACACAATAATTAGAGAGGTAAACAATAAGGTAGAGAAGTCAGTAGGGAGCAGGACTGGGATAAATGCAGAAAAAGGCAGTAAGGGCAGGGATGGGGCTAAAAGGGGTAAGGCCATAAAAAATACATGGAAAGTGATGAGTACCAGTGCCCACAGTCTGTGCAACAAGCTTCCTAAACTAGTGGCCTTGATGTAAGAGGGATGCCTGGATATTGTGGCAGTCACTGAAACATGGTACACAGAGAACTGCAACTGGGATGTCAACATACCAGGATACACAGTCTGCAGGAGGGACAGGGTGGGTAAAGGAGGAGTAGGAGTAGCTCTCTATATAAGAGAAGGGGATTAAAGCAACAGAACTAAAGAGTAAACAGGACATTGATGAGTCACTATGGGTCACCCTAGAGACAGGAAATAGCACCATAATCCGCATGTGGGTTTTGTACAGACCCCCATCTCAGGGGGAGGAAATGGACAAGGAAATGATAGATGGCATCCTTAAAATGGCAGAAAAAGAGGAGATATTGTTGATGGGGGACCTGAATATGCCAGATGTTAACTGGAGTACCTCTGCTGCAGGGTCATCCAAGAATAGGGTCATTCTTGATGCCCTACAGGGGACATGCCTCAGACAGCTAGTGTTGAAACCCACTCAGAAGGGAGCAATCTTAGACTTGGTACTCTCAAATGGGGAAGGAGAAAGGATCTCAGATTTAGAAATTGGTAGCCATCTGGGAACAAGTGACCACCAAAGAGTTTGGCTCACAATAAACACAGCCATAGAGTCAAGCCATACAAAAACAAGAGTATTGGACTTTAGGAAGGCTGACTTTGGGAAAATGAGAGACTGCCTCAGAAAAGCACTAGCAAATGGGCAAGAAGGAGGGGTGGAGGGACAATGGGGAATAATCAAAACAGCCATCACAGAGGCAACAAGCCTTTGTGTGAAGCAAATCAACAAAAGAAAATGAAGAAAAAAAACACTATGGTTCTCAAAAGAGGTGGCAGGTATGGTTAAGGTGAAAAGGATAGCATTCAGGAAATATAAGGAAACACAGAAGGAAAAGAACAGAGAACTGTATCAGTTAAAGCAGAAGGAGGCAGGGAAGGCAGTCAGAATAGCAAAGGCACAAACTGAGGAAAAGATAGCCAACTCTGTTAAGAAGGGGGATAAAACCTTTTATAGGTACACTAGGGAGAGAAGAAAGATCAAGGGAGGGATACAGAGACTTAATAAAGGGGAAGGAATATGGGCAGAGGGTGACAGTGAAAAAGCAGGGATACTGAACAAATATTTCTGCTCAGTATCCACAGCAGAAGAGGAGGAGGAGGTACCTAAACCAAACAAGGGAGAAACACTGAATAGATGTGTTGATAACAGTCCATTCACAGAAGAAAGGGTTTTGAAAGAACTCTTGAAACTAAAGATGGACAAAGCAATGGGGCCTGATGGGATTCACCCAAGAATTCTAAAAGAACTAAGGGTAGAACTAGTAACACCACTGACTACTCTCATTAACAAATCATGGGAGGATGGGGTGGTCCCTGAGGACTGGAGGAGGGCAAATGTGATTCCACTTCACAAAAGTGGGAGCAGGGCAGAGGCAGGAAACTACAGACCAGTTAGTTTGACTTCAGTGGTAGGGAAAATGATGGAATCACTTCTGAAGGTAAGAATTGTTGAGTACCTAGAGGCCAGTGGGGCACAGGAACCAAGACGGCATGGTTTCACAGCAGGAAGGTCATAGTAACATAGAAACAGAGAATTTGAAGGCAGATAAGGACCGCTTGGCCCACCCAGTCTGCTAATTTCCCTACCTACTGGATAAGCTGCAGATCCTAGTTAACCAGCAGCCTACTTCTTCCTACCCCCCCCCTAGAATGGCCTTATGACTGTCCCATGCATGCTTGAATTCCACCACTGATTTTGACTCCACAACCTCCTCCGGAAGGCCATTCCATGCATCCACAACCCTCTCTGTGAAAAAATACTTCCTTAAATTACGTCTGAGCCGCCCCCCCTTTATCTTCAAATTGTGCCCTCTTGTTCTTGCACACGACTTTTTTTGAAAGATGCTACACTCTTGGACTTTGTTGATTCCCTTGAGGTACTTGAATGTTTCTGTCATGTCCCCCCTCTCTCTCCTTTCCTCGAGGCTATACATATTAAGCTCCTTTCGTCTCTCTTCATATGTCTTCCGGTGCAGACCCTGCACCATTTTAGTTGCCCTCCTCTGGACAGCTTCCATTCTGTCTATGTCTTTGCAGAGATTGGGTCTCCAGAACTGCACACAGTACTCCAGATGGGATCTCACCAGCTGTCTGTAAAGAGGGATAATAACTTCCTGTTTTCTACTGGTGATGCCTCTCCCTATGCATCCCAGTATCCCCCCAGCCCTCCTTGCTGCCCTCTCACATTGCTTGCCCACCTTTAGGTCATCTGATATGACTACCCCCAGGTCCCTTTCCATTTTTGTTGTTGTTGTTAGTATCTCACCCCCCATTGTGTACTCTTCCCCTGGGTTTTTGTTTCCCAGGTGCATTACCTTGCACTTCTTAGCACTGAATCTAAGCTGCCATACATTTGACCATTCCTCTAACCTTGCCAAGTCCCTTCTCATTCTTTCCACCCCACCTTGTGCATCAACTCTGTTGCAGATCTTTGTGTCATCTGCAAAGAGACATACTTTTCCTTCCAGTCCCTCTGCAATGTCACTTATAAAGACATTGAAGAGGACCGATCCTATTACTGAACCCTGTGGTACCCCACTAGTAACCCTCCTTTCTTCTGAGTGGACTCCATTTACTATTACTCTCTGTGTCCTATTCTCCAGCCAATTCTCTTACCCAGGCTGTCATCTTGGGATCCACCCCAGGCTGGCTAACTTGTATATTAATCTTTGTGTGGGACTGTGTCAAATGCCTTGCCAAAGTCTAGGTAGGCCATGTCCACAGCCCCTCCCTGATCTACTACTTTGGTCACCCAGTCAAAGAAATCTATTAGATTCATCTGACATGACCTTCCCCTGTGAACTCATGCTGCCTTGGATCCTGTGCTCCACTGACCTCTAGGTACTCAACTATTCTTTCCTTCAGAAGTGATTCCATCATTTTCCTATCACTGAGGTTAAACTAACAGGTCTGTAGTTTCCAGCTTCTGCCTTGCTCCCACTTTTGTGAAGGGAATCACATCTGCCCTCCTCCAGTCCTCGGGTACCACCCCATCCTCCCATGATTTGTTAAAAGGGTAGTCAGTGGTGTCACTAGTTCTACCCTTAGTTCTTTTAGAATTCTGGGATGAATCCCATCAGGCCCCATTGCTTTGTTCACCTTCAGTTTTAAGAGTTCTTTCGAGAACCTATTCTTCTGTAAATGGGCTGATATCAACTTCTGTATCCAGAGTGTTTCTACTGTTTGTTTTAGGTACCTCCCTCTTCATTTGTAAATACTGAGCAAAAATATTTGCTTAGTATCCCTGCCTTTCACAGTCTCCCTCTGCCCACCCTCCTCCCTTTATTAAGCCTCACTATCCCTCCCTTGGTCTTCCTTCACTCCCTGATGTACCTATAAAAGGTTTTATCCTCTTCCTAACTGAGTTGGCTATCTTTTCCTTGGTTTAGGCCTTTGCTGTTCTGACTGCCTTCCCAGCCTCCTTTTGCTTTAACTGATACAGTTCTCTGTCCTGCTCCTTCTGTGATTCCTTGTAGTCATGTTAGATGAACCTAATAAATTTCTTTGACCAAAGTAGTAGACCAGGGAGGGGCTGTGGATATGGCCTACCTAGATTTTACAAGGCATTTGACAGCCTCACACAAAAGATTAATAGACAAGTTAGCCAGCCTTGGAGTGAGTCCCAAGGTGGTAGCCTGGATAAAAAACTGGCTGGATAACAGGACGCAAAGGGTAATAGTAAACGGAGTACACAGTGAAGAAAGGAAGGTAACTAGCAGGGTACCGCAGGGTTCGGTACTGGGACCGGTCCTCTTTAATGTCTTTATAAGTGACATTGGAGAGCACCTGGAAGGAAAGGTATGTCTCTTTGCAGATGACACAAAGATCTGCAACAGGGTTGATACACAAGGTGGAGTGCAAAGAATGAAAAGGGACTTGTCAAGGTTAGAGGAATGGTCAAATATGTGGCAGCTTAGATTCAATGCTAAGAAGTGCAAGGTAATGCATCTGGGAAACAAAAACCCAGGGGAAGAGTACGCAGTGGGGGGAGAGTTAATAACAGCAACAAAAATCAAAAGAGACCTAGGAGTAATTATATCAGATGACCTATAAGTGGGCAAGCAATGTGAGAAGGCAGTAAGGAGGGCTGGGGGGGACACTGGGATGCATAGCGAGAGGCATCAACAGTAGGAAACAGAAAGTTGTTATCCCTCTGTACAGACAGTTAGTGAGACCCCATCTGGAGTACTGTGTGGAATTCTGGAGACCCTGTCTCCACAAAGATATAGACAGAGTGGAGGTTGTTCAGAGGAGGGCAACCAAAATGTTGCAGGGTCTGTACCAGAAGACATACGAGGAGAGACTAAAGCAGCTTAATATGCACACACTTGAGGAAAGGAGGGGGGGACATGATAGAAACTTTCAAGCATCTCAAGGGACTTAAAGTACAAGAGGATAGTATATTTCAGAAAAAGAGGTGTGCAAGAACAAGGAGAGCACAATTTGAAGATAGAGGGGGGATGGCTCAGAGGTAATGTTAGAAAGTATTTTTTCACAGAGAGGGTTGTGGATGCATGGAACAGCCTTTCTGAGGAGGCTGTGCAGTCAGGAACAGTGGGAGAATTCAAGAATGCATGGGACAGGCATAAGGCAATTCTAGTAGGAGGTACGAGGATGTAAGCTGTTGATCAACTAGAATCTGCAGATAATCCATCAGGTAGGGAAATGGGCAGACTAGGTGGGAAAAGCTGTCCTTATCTGCCATCAAATTCTATGTTTCTATGTTTCTTTTGTGTTCTTTAATGAAATGACAGTCCCACTATCAAAGAAGGGAGGTCCCAAAAAGCCCATATTGAAAATTTGTGCAATAAATGCAACAGTGGCAGCAACATAAGCACCTGTTACAAGTAGTTTCATGCATACCATAACTCTGACAATTTTCATATTTTCAACACAGATTTTCAACATTGCCACTTTTTCACAAGTCCTCATGAACAGTACAGCTGTCATTTCTCATATCCTGCCTAAAATGTGTTTTTGCACCTCTGCCGCAGAACGGCCGTCACTGGGCTAAATCAGCTTTCTAGATGGATTAACAAAATCACACTGCCAGTGTTCATGAGATGATTTCCCAGAAAGCTCATGTTGAAAATGTGATTAATGAATTCCCCAAAAATGCTACGTTCCAAGGGTGCATTGTGGAGATTCTACGCGCACTCGTGACTTTGCCAATTTGTCATATTTTCCCTCCTGGTTTTCAACATTATCCTTTTCCAAGCCTCCCCATGAATAGTGTACAGCTGTCATTTTTCACATCCTATCCAAAACATGATTTTGCAGATGTGGCACACAATGGCGCATTCGCTGTGCGAACTCACTTTTCGGAACAGATTAACAAAATGACAGTGACATTGTTCATGAGGTGGGGTGCCCAAAATGGCATCTCGAAAACTGGGTGGAAAAACTCCTAAAAATGCCCGAATTACGTGCATCCATTGAATTGCGGTGCCCATGTCTCAAAAACAATGTGACATATAGATATCTGTTGTCCTGCTGTCATGATTACAACGACAGTTGAATTTTTTTACCAGCAGCTACGGTTCCCGAGATATTGGCAAATTGGTGTTAGAAGGGTTCTTTGCCCTATGGGGCTACTGTATGCCTCTGTAGCTATGTGTAAGTGAGAGCGAATGGCCTAGAGGTCCCGTGCTCCCACAGACACATATCATTATACACAAATGGGCAGCTTGGTGGAAGAGCTTGGCCCTCCACCAACACATGCTATTTAATAGTTACATTACACTTTTTCAAAATCTCAGGAAATTCATTGCAAAAAACTTTGTTTAATGCATCAGTTAGGGTCAAAGTGACAAAAGTGGCAAATGAGATGTTGGGGTTGAGCTCCTAACTCTACCCCAATACCTTACTCTCCAATCCTCCACAGACCGACAGATGCCAGGATATCCTAAGGGGTCATGAGGCATAACTGTGCTCCATTCTCCTTTACTGAAGCATCTCAACCTGTTTACACATGGAAGGGAGTTGGAGTTTGGCCTCGCAACCCCATGGAACTCCTCTCAGTCTGTCGGTGTGTGAAAGATCGGGGTGGTGAGGTAGTCGGTGGTTAGAGGCTCAACCCTAACATCTCATTTCACTACTCCTGCCCATCACGTATCATATATATATATATATATATATATATCTATATATGTATATATATATATAGATAGAGAGAGAGAGAGAGAGAGAGAGAAAGATGGATATATACTGGGATAGATAGATAGATAGATAGATAGATAGATAGATAGATAGATACATACATACATACATACATACATACATACATACATACATACATCTATGAGCTGTTCAATAATGGTGGGGTCATTAATCTTAATGAGCAGTTCATGAATATTAAAGAGCAGGCCATTGATATTCATAAGTAGCTCATTACTATTCTTGAACAGCTTTTTATGACCTATATATTAAGTCGCAGAGCAATCTTTGGTGTCCTTTAATGAAATGACAGTCACACAGTTCATGAGGTGAGGTCCCAAAAAGCCCATATTGAACATTTGGTGCAATAAATTCAAACAATGGCAGCGTTACAAACGCCTGTTGTGCAGTTTCTACGCATACTCGTAACTTTGCCAATTTTTCATATTTTCACCACAGATTTTCAACATTGTGATTTTTTCACAAGTCCTCATGTATAGTACAGCTGTCATTTCTCACATCCTGCCTAAAATGTGTTTTTGCACCTCTGCCGCAGAACGGTGTGTCACTGGGCGTAATCAGCTTTCAAGATGGATTAACAAAATCGCACTGCCAGTGTTCATGAGAGGATTTCCCAGAAAGCTCAGGTTGAAAATTTGATTAATGAATTCCCCCAAAAATGTCACATTTTGAGCGTGCATTTGGAGATTCTACGCACGCTCGTCACTTTTCCAATTTGTCATATTTTCCCTCCTAGTTTTCAACATTATCCTTTCCCAGGACTCCCCATGAATAGTGTTCAGCTGGCATTTTTCACATCCTACCCAAAACATGATTTTGTACATGTGGCGCACAATGGCACATTCGCTGTGCAAACTCACCTTTCAGAAAAGAATAAGAAAATTACAGTGACATTATTCATGAGGTGGGGTGTCCAAAATGGCATGTTGAAAATTGGGTGGAAAAAATCCTAAAAATGTCCAAATTATGTTCATCCATTGAATTGTGGCACCTGCTGTTCTTTTTGGTGTCCATATCTCAAAAACGATATGAGATATAGATATAGATATCATCTGTTGCATCTCATGCGGATGTCTTGCTGTCATGATTACAACACTTGAATTTTTTTTTCTAGCAGCTACGCTTCCCGAGATATTGGCAAATGAGTGTTACAAGGGTTCCTTGCTCTGTGGGGCTGCTGTATGGCTTTGTAACTATATGTAAGTGAGAGTGAAGGTCCCAGAGGGCCTGTGCTCCCACAGATGCATATCATTATGCACAAATGGGCAGTTTGGTGGGAGCACTGGGTTTTCCACCAACACATGCTATTTAATAGTTACATTACACTTTTTCAAAATCTCAGGAAATTCATTGCAAAAAACTTTGTTTAATGCATCAGTTAGGGTTAAAATGACAAAAGTGGGAAATTAGATGTTAGGGTTGAGCCCCTAACCCCACCACCCCACTCAACAATCCTCCACAGACTGACGGATGTCAGGATGTCCCAAAGGGACATGAGGCATAACTATCTCTCATTCTCCATTACTGAAGCATGTCAACCTGTTTGCACATGGAATGGGGTTGGAGTTGGGCCTTGCAACCCATGGAACACCTCTCCATCTGTCAGTGTGTGAAAGATCGGGGTGGTGGGGTAGTCGGGTGTCATAGTTTCTATGGATACTCGTAACTTTGCCAATTTTTCAGATTTTCACTTCAGATTTTCAACATTACCTTTTTTTCACGAGTCCTCATGTTCAGTACAGCTGTCAGTCCTCACATCCTGCTTAAAATGTGTTTTTGCACCTCTGCCACAGAACGGCATGTCGCTGGGTGAAATCAGCTTACGAGATGGCTTAACAAAATTACACTGCCGGTGTTCATGAGAGGATTTCCCAGAAAGCTCATGTTGAAAATTTGATTAATGAATTCCCCAAAAATGCCACTCTCCGAGCATGCGTTGCGGAGATTCTACGTGTGCTCGTGACTATTTTCCCTCCTGGTTTTTAACGTTATCCTTTTCCAGCCTCCCCATGAATAGTGTACAGCTGTCATTTTTCACATCCTACCCAAAACATGATTTTGCACATGTGGCATGCAAGGCACATTTGCTGTGTGAACTCACCTTTCGGAACAGATTAACAAAATGACAGTGACATTGTTCATGAGGCGGGTGCTCAAAATGACATTAAAATTGCGGAAGTCCTGAAATGCCCAAATTATGTGCATCTATTGAATTGTATATTCCACAATTGAGACTGTGCCCGTATCTCAAAAATGATGTGAGATAAATATATCATCTGTTGCATCTTGCTTGAATGTCTTGCTGTCATGATTAAAACGTCACTTGAATTTTTTTCCTAGCAGCTACGGTTCCCGAGATATTGGCAAGTTAATGTTACAAGGGTTCCTTGCCCTATGGGGCTGCTGTATGGCTCTGTAGCTGTGTGTAAGTGAGAGCAAAGGGCCCAGAGGGCCCGTGCTCCCACTGACACAAATTGTTATGCACAAATGGGCAGCTTGGTGGCAGCGCTGGGCACTCCACCAACACATGCTATTTAATAGTTACATTATACATTTTTAAAATCTCAGGAAATTCATTGCAAAAAACTTTGTTTAATGCATCAGTTAGGGTTAATGTGACAAAAGTGGGAAATGAGATGTTAGGGTTGAGTCCCTAACCACCCACCAGCCCACTCCCCAATCCTCCACAGACCAACAGATGCCAGGATATCCCAAGGGGTTGTGAGGCATAACTATCTCCCATTCTCCTTTACTGAAGCATATCAACCTCTTTACACATGGAATGGGGTTGGAGCTGGGCCTCACAACCCCATGGAACACCTCTCAGTCTGTCGGTGTGTGAAAGATCAGGGTGGTGGGGTAGTTGGGGGTTAGGGGCTCAACCCTAACATCTCATTTCCCTACTCCTGCCCATCATGTATCATATAGCTAGGCAGATAGATAGATAGATAGATAGATAGATAGACAGACAGACAGACAGACAGACAGACAGACAGACAGACAGACAGACAGACAGATACGTCTATGAGCTGCTCATTAATGGTGGGGTCATTAATCTTAATGAGCAGTTCATCAGTATTAAAGCACAGGCCATTGATATTCATAAGTAGCTCATTACTATTCTTGAACAGCTCAACCCTAACATCTCTTTTACCCACTCCTGCCCATCATTTATCATATATATATATATATATATATATATACAGTATATATATATACATACATACAGTGGAGCCTGCTTATAAGAACACCCTATTTGCCAATGAAAATTGTTCTTATAAGTGGGCTGTTCTTATAGACGGACTACCATTATAGCGATAAAATCACGTGCAATTTTCGATTCCTGCAACAAGATGTAGTGATGCTGTTAGAAATAAACACGCAATACAGTACTGGAATACTGATATAAAACTTTATTTGCTAACATAATCAGTTATCTTTAGCTGTCTGGCATTTTTTAGAGTTAATTCATCTAGATATGAGTCTAGAGCATAAAAAGATGCCAGATCGGCTGACGGTTTACTCAAAATGTACTGCCGTATCTGTGCCATGCAAGATTTAATATCAATATTTGCAGATGTATCAAGGACGTCCACATCTGTTGAGTCCTCATCATCTGATGGCTCTTCTTCCATTGTGAGGATGTCATGAGTTATTTCCGTCTCGGTGATTGAGCCTGTAGTGTCGATCCCATCGTCGCACCGAACATAGGTGTCAAATTCCTTCTGAGTGAGCCCTGGTGCATCCACTGTCTCTTCAGCACTAGTCTCTTGCTCTGTAGGTGCCACAGGAGTACACACAGTAAACTCTGCTTTTAAAAAACAATTCCAGACTGTTTCTTGTTTCACCTTCTTCCAGGCTGCATCGATCATCTGTATGCAGTCGAGGATGTTAATTTCACGAGCAAGATCACTCGCCCTGGTTGCCCTACCTCCATCAATTGCCACCAACAGTTTTTCAACCACTTTCTTATGATAGTGCTGCTTTAGATTTTTAATGACACCTTGGTCTATCGGTTGGATAAGTGCTGTTGTGTTAGGAGGCAAAAAAACAAAACGAATTGTGAGTCAGAGTTAGACTGGGGGGGCACTATAGTTATCAAGGATTAGACAGATTTTTCGTTTCCCTCTCCTCATTCTGGCATTAAGGCGAGTTGCCCACTCAGTAAAAATCTTCCCAGTCACCCAGGCATTTGAATTCGCTTCATATTCAACTGGTAAGGAAATGACATCTATCCCTCTAAAACATCGTGGCTTTTTGGATTTGCCAATTAAGAGCAGTAGTAATTTCTCATCCCCAGTCATGTTGGCGCAGACTAAAGCAGAGATTCTTTCTTTACTTTTCTTGCCCTCAGCTGCAGTATCCGTGCAGAAAGCTAGAGTCCCATCAGGAACAGCACGGAAACAGATTCCCGTTTCATCTGCATTAAAAATGTCACTTTCCAGAAAATCATTTAGAATCATTGGCAGCACAGTGTCTTTCCAGGACAATGCTCCTTCTGTATCAGCATCTTGTTTTTCGCCATGGCATCTTTTGAACTGTATCTCATGGCGTTCTTTCCATCACCAGAGCCATTTGTTTGCGGCTGTGAAGCTGAGACCCATTCCATTGGCTAGTTGTAGTGCCTTACTTAGCAGAATAGGACCACTGATAGGTGCATCTACTGTGCGACAAGCTCTGAACCACCTAAGCAAAGCATTTTCAACTAGCTCAATTTGTTTCAGTCACTGACAGCTATCAGATCAGGCACAGAGGCTGAAAATGTATGTTCTTTTAACTGGGCTGAATGTTACTATAAGCGGGCTATCACTGCATAGGAATACATGGGGGAAAATCGGGACATCAGAGTAATGTTCTTATAACCAGGATGTTCCACTAACCAATGTTCTTATAAGTGGGCTCCACTGTATATCTATATCTATATCTATATCTATATCTATATCTATATCTATATCTATATCTATAGTCGCATATCGGGACTGTGTTGAACAGCATGGTCTGCACGCCCATTGGCCCATGTTGTGGACCAATGGGCATACAGCCGTACTGTATATTGTCAGTCGACAGGTGGCTTGTGGGCAGGGAGCTGCCACCTGCCACTGACTGGGGAGCGGGTGGCAGGTCTGAGTGGGTGGGTGGGGGGGGTACCTGACCACCAGGGATTTTTAAATTGACAAAGTCTGTGATCGGCTTGGGAGGGTCCACTGGACCACCAGGGAATGGATTTATTTTATTGAGCCCACAATCAGGTGAGGGGGTAGGTGCACTGGACCACCATGGAGTTTTAATTTGACAAAGCCCACGATCGGGCTTGGGAGCGGGTCCACTGGACCACCAGGGAGTTTTAATTTGACAAAGCACGTGATCAGGCTTGGAAGCAGGTCCACTGGACCACCATGGATTTTACATTATTATAAAGCCTGTGATTGGGTGTTGGGGTGCATTGCTGCTGAGGGGCAGGGGGCGTCAGTCCCCGATGGCTGCAGCCTGGCAGAGTGCCAGTGCAAGTCACTGGGGATCAGTGCACCTGCATGCAAATGGGGCCATAATGACAAGCAAATGGCCCGTTTGCATATACATACATAATGTCCCCATTTGCAGTCCACCACTGAATATAGTTCCTACACCTAAGCGCTAACCCTTTTCCAATGCTGGTACATCCCCCTGCTCCTCTTGCCACTTGTGCTTGCACAGTGCCACTGCGCCATGTGCAATGTGCGTGGCCACAGTGTCATATTCAACGGTGCTGAGTCATGGCGCACTACCATTGAGTATCTCCCAGACCACGCCCTGGCACATCCCAGTTGCACTGCGCCTAGGCTTGCACCCCTGCCTGGTGCAGTCTTAATATCCAGCCCAGTGAATACAAAGAATGTATGCATTATAATGGGCCTCAGAGCATAAAACGAGGACTTGGAATACTAAATTGCTTATATCTCAGGAACCGCACGACGTAGAAAAAAAATTTAAATTTAGTATTAATTATGACTTTTCTGGCTAGTTTTCCACTTAGCTGCCATTTTGGGCAGGGGCTAAGCACTTTTCTGATGAAAAGTCTGTATCTCACACCGTTTCCGAGATACAGGCCCTGAAAGGCACAGCGGACGCCGTAATGTTATCCTATGGGAAAAAGTGTTAACTTTGGAGTGCTGTAACTTTTCAGCCCTGTAATATTTTTCCACCAAACCACCAAAAGGCACATCTGTGTGACGTTGCTTTTTTCCCTCCAAATTTCAGTCCAAAAGACCAAACTGTTATTTTGCAGCAGGGTGGCAAATAATTCCTATTACTTTGACCATAGTGTCGCAAAGTAGTGTAGCAAATCATGACACTTTCGCATAAAAAATCATGAAAGTGTCGCAAGTGCAACACTACAGTACTTTGCAACACTACAGTTCACAAAAATTTGAAAAACATATTTCTGGGGTGTTTAACTTCGAAAAAGACATGACTAGCATCCCCAGGGCTCAACTAGGTGAATACAAAAAGAATTGTGTCCCTAGAGGGTCCCAAATTTAAATGCCAAGCATTTCTGTGACCAGTAAGTGAAAAAAAAATGGCTGACTCACAACACTACAGGGGTCATTTGCGACACTAAAAAGCTGCATTTGTGACACTGTCAAATTTTTTGTTAACTTTTCTCATTGACTATAATTGGAAACTTGTTTTTTTTTAATAACTTTTGAACTGTTTAATATTATTTCACAAAATCTTCAAAAGGCACAGCAGGGACCCCGGCCACATGTTCCCTGAAGTTTTCCGACTGGTCGCACAAACTGTATAATCTGTAGATGCGAGCAAAGAATATGCAAAAAAGCATAAATGCGCTACAGAATGATGCTTAATAACTCTGCAACCATATATCTGACCATGGCAAAGCTTGGCAGATCCAGAGATCTATGATACCGCTCAATGCCTGCCAAATTTCAGGCAAATCCATCAAACAGTGGCAAAGTTATTAAGCTGCAAAATTTCACACTTTAACCTTAAGTGGAGTACTCAACCCTAACTATAGCTGCACTACTGTGCAGCTATAATATATATCAATAGGGGATACATGATGGGCATGAGTGGAATATGAAAAATATTTTCACTCCTGCAGAGTGAGCCTGGATATTTCACGAGTGCCAATGGCATGAGTGGAATATACAGTGCTCACGATGCAGGAGTGAAAATATTTTTCAAATTCCGTGATGTGCCCATCATGTGTCCTATTTACACAACGGGGCACTGTTGCAAAATGTACGGTTTGCATGGGATTAGCGTGGGTTTAGCGTGGCTTTGTGTGGGTTTCGGGATGTAATAAACGGTATTTATCTTAACTCTGCTGACATCATCAGGATTTATTTCACTGCAGTGAAAATAACATGATTTATTTCACTGGAATATGTTTCACCCCCATTGTATAAATATATATATATATATTTATTCATTTTTTTACTATCTGGGGTACCTTTTATTTTCCACTTGATTGAGAAGATTTTCTACCTGACAGTGCAAAGTGTGACGTGTGGAGCAGCACTCTGTATGGAGCCTGACATATCAAGATCTCTTCCTCATCATACTTCATCAGCATTTTGATCTCGCTGACTGTGACATCACAGTTGATTAAGAAGAGTCAATCACCTACATCCAGATCACACACTTGTGATGTCACAGTGAGGGAGGTTACAATGCTGATTAGGCATAGAGAGGAATAGAATTACAAATGCCAGCTGCCAGATAAGGCATTTCTCTTCACATCAACCCTAATACTATCAGATAGACATCCCCATATTTAAAAGGGAGGGGATGTGCAGTGCATCTAGATGCACCACCCAAAACGTTGCGCTGCCGCAACACAATGGGATATTCAAACAAGATACCTGATCCCAACAGATTGTGCATCTTGTATGAATATTCCAACTTGGGTGGGCGGCACAGGGGGGATGGCTGCCAATATGCCCAGTGCATCTAGTGTTTGGTCTGACTACCGCCAATGGGGGATGCACTGGTTCATCCCAGATGCACCAGGCCACAAAGGTAATATTCAGCCAGTAAATGTAAATGAGCTCATTGGGCATGCATGTAGCAAATGGGCCTCATGTATGTCCATTATGGGCTCATCTGCATACCTGCGCCCGGCAGGATGTGCTGGGCCAGCCTGTTCCCCCCGACCAATCCTCAGCCATGCAAAATAAATGTATTACCCCCTTTTCCATAGTGTAGGGTACACCCTTCCTGCCTGATCCCCAACTGTGTCAAAATATATGCATTACCCCCTTTTCCATAGTGTAGGGTACCACCCTCCCTGCACGATCCCCTACCCAGTATCATAAGCAGCCCAAAACCCCTTTTCTGTAGTGTTGTGTCCCCCACTCTGGTACCTCATCCCTGGTTTGATCAATAATCCCACTCCATATCCTTTCCATTGTGTATGGTTCCCCCTCCCCATATCTGATCCAGGATCCCCGTTCAAATAAGAATCACTCACCATATATTTTCCAGAGTGTAGCTGCCCCCCACCTCAATAGGCATGACCCCCTCCCTGCACTCCCCTGCACCACCCAAGCCTTTGACTGGCACAGCTCTCCATACCCTGCCATGGCCGGCCACTCACTGATCCGATCACGAACTCGTACTGTGACAGCCAATGGGCTCATACTATGTAAAGTGTGAGTTAATGATCAGATCAGATCAGTTGGCAGATTGCAGTGGTAGGGTGTGGAGGGCTGTGCCAGTCACCAGCATGGGTGGTACAGAGGGGGTGCGGGGAGGGGTCATGCCTACCAGGGTGGGGGTTGTGGTGCATTACACTATTGAAAATATATGGGGGTGATTCTTATTTGAACAAGGATTCTGGATTGAATATGGGGTGGAGGACCTTACTCTATTGAAAAGACACGGGTTGGGATTATTGATCAAATGGGGATTGGGGTACTGGGCTGGGGGACACTACACTATGGAAAAGGGATCTTGGGCTGCCTATGATACTTGGTCGGGGATCGGGCAGGGAGGGGGGGACCCACACTATGGAACATAGGGTAATATATTTATTTTGACACAGTCAGGAATCGGGCAGGGAAGGGGTAACCTATGCTATGGAACAGGGGGTAATACATTTATTTTGACATGGTCAGGGATTGGGCAGTGAGGGGGGTACCCTACACTATGAAACAGTTGGTTTACTATTATTTCTTGGGCATCGGAGAATGGGGCTGGGGGTGCCACTGGGCTATGGGGGCTAGCAGGCTGCTGCCCTGTGTGCACTACTGCAGCCTGCCTGTGGGTGGCAGAAGTTAGGCATGCTTTTCCATGCCTAACTTTGTGCTCATCTCCCTGCACTTGGGTGGCCCATCTGTTCTGAATATCCCATTTTATGACATTCATGGGCACGCCGCCTCAACTTGGGCTGCATATATTATCTTTAGGCTATTGCCCATCTCAATTTGGGCAGCCCATCTCCCTTCCTTAAATATGGGGTTTTGGAGCAACTTTTGAGATAAGCGGCTCATCTCCTTTTTTTTTTTTTGGAAATTCAATGTACTTTATTAATTTTTAGGATTATTACATAAAGAACAAACACCAAAAATAAACAATCAACATATGAACACTTAACATCTATTACCAAACTCTATACAAAGTCCTTTACCCCCCAACCACCACCCCAACCCCCTCAAAGGCATACAACAAGAGTTACAGTCCATATGGGGTGAATATCTGGTTAAAGGGCACAGGTACATCAAGAGGTTAATAATAATAATAAAAAGGAGGAAAATAAAGAGAGGAGTGAAGTTGTACAATAAAACCCAAAATACTTGGTCACCCCAGGCACCATATGGCATAGGGAAGGGACCCCATAAGGGTTCCGCTACCATTAACAAATAAATTAGCCTGCCCATATTGCAGCGAATCACGCACATTTCTTTGGGAGAGCCAAACTCCATTGACCCATTCAAGGGAGGGGAGAGGTCAAATATAAAGTATGTAATTTACCCCATTTCTTGTTGTATACCTACAGGTGACCATGAAGGCTAGCAGTCATCTTTTCGAGCCATAAATTAAGTTACAGCTCATTAAGCCATTCAGAATAGGAGATTTCTGATTGATCCTTCCAGTGACAGAGAATAACTTTTTTCACTGAAAGAGAAATCATGGCTAGTCAATATCTCTGTTCTTTAACTGGAACCCTAGAGCAATCCCCAATTAGACAGATCTCGGGGGTAAAGTAGTTGTATCTCCATTTTTTTCAGAGCTGCACTGCCCATCTCTTTTGAAAATGTGAGCCAGAAAGCTTTCAAATGAGCACACGGTAAGGAAAAACTCTTAAAAGTTAAGTAAGAAGTTACTACTTTTAAAAACAGTTTCTGTCTGCTATTTTTGGTGCCACAGCTCTGTAATCTCTTATGATCTTAAAACATTCATATGTAGGAGCTTTGGTTAAATGTTATTTTAAGTGTCAGTTTCAATGTAACTAATCACTAATTATATGCAACAGGGTAACTACCCTGTAGTTACATATTTGTTGCAATGCAGTTACAGTATAGTTACATTGTAACTGCAGTATACTGTAGTTAACTGACAAAACTGTAACTTCTTTGCATACTGTATGTTTTTACTGATGTCATTATGCATTCTGAAAACACATGCTTTGGGAATTATATACAGCAAGAAGAAACACAGACATTCTCAAAATATAATAACAAATATTAATTTTGTTTAATAAAAATAATATACAGAATATAAAACAAATTAATGTAGGTAAATATTTTTTATGTGGCGTTGTAAGTTGTTTATATAGTAATTCTGAGGTTTTGTTTGTTCCCAAAGCATTCCAGATCATTTACCCAAACTCATCCTTTTTACCCTGAAACCCACAATAATTTGACCATTTTGGAAAGCAGACACTTTGAGGTGTCATCATTATGTCAATCAACATAAAAACACATTGATGTGAAAGAAAGGGTATTATTTGTCTCAAAGAGTCAGTAAAACAGTCCGACATTCTTTTTTTCTCTCCTGTATACAATCTGCCATACTTTTGACAGATGATTTAGTCCACATTTCCTACTTGAGATGAAAGTGAAGTGTTCACAAATAAGAAATCTAGATTTGAATCCATCAATGTCTGGTTCAATAGTTGTTCAATATCTTTCTGCATATTTTGAAACAGACTTTTTATCTACTTAATTTGTGCACCATGGTTTCAAACTTTTTCATCAACTTCTATAGTATCTACCACCGCCAACCACTGCAAATAGACAGGAGCATTGTATAACATCTCATCCAAAGAACAGCACCTACACCCCTTCCAGCACTGCACTGTGATGTTTGCATTGAATATGAACACAAGCCTCTGGTGTGAGGCTTAACTCATAAACCTCTGGTCCAGAGGCGAGAGTGTTACCACTGACCCTCACTAACGCTCAGTAATATTTCATGATGCAAACTTCTTCAGGCATAGTCATCTCTGTTGGGATGGTAAGAAATAGGAAGAAGCAATGAGAAAGATGATGAGCACACAATAACTTACAAAATGTGGCACCAAAATGCACATCTTCAAAACAGTCATTAAAAGTATAAAAATTCCCCAACCCACTGCCTCACCCCAGGTATTGTCTCTTGCCCACAGCATGGTGACAGAGCACACTTTTCAAAGCATCAGCCTCTGGAAATGTTTTTCAGTAATGAAAGTTTGATAAAAATCTAGACTGCAGAGTGATCTCTGGTGACCCCCTCCCCCTCCCAACAATACTGAACTCTGAACATAATAATGAAAGTATGAAGGAGTGGCCATGTGGCTTTGAAATAAAAGGAGTCTAAATGACTTTAATGCCCACAGATAATAAGCTGGATAGTAGAATATGCTTTAATGTGCTCACTAATGCACCTTCAGTGAGACACCATGAATATTCTGTTAATCGTACATTGGCAACTGCATTTATAACTGTGTCAAGGCTGATGAAGATTTGATCTGAACATGGCTTTCATTCCAACCTGCAGGAGCTGTCAAGCAAACCATTTAGTTGACTGTGACTAATTTTAATAGACTCTCATCTTATATGAAATATACATATCAGACAGAGCTGGACATTTGTAGAGCTGATGAAAGTCTGGAGGCACAAGGCTTTCTGTGGATATTAAACCCCTGGTTCTGTCCTTGGCTTTATCATATATTATAACAATAGAGGCTCTTTCCTCCTCTCCCGCCCTAGTTTCTCTGCCTCTCCATGTGACATTCCTTCAAAGGCAAACTCTGCATGCTGTATCTTTGACTGTACATTCAAAGGCCAAGAAAATTCCTACAAGTTTTAGCTGGTTGGCAGAAGTTTGCAGGACTTCAAGAATCATGATTCGTCTTACAGTTCCTTATGGCACACTGTGTGCCATATGCCGAAAAAGACTTAAGAAAATCTACAAACAGGTAAAAATGTGTTTATATCTAAATGGAGTGGTGTGTCTTTAGAGGGCTCCTGACACCACTGGAAAAACTTAGAAAACTAAGTTTTAGACATAATTCAGTTTATACTGCACATATTTTCTGTAATTTGTCCTGCTTTTTTTTGTTAGTGAGGACAGTTGCATGCAAATGGATCACTGTCCCCTAGCCATTATCTGCTCCAGTTGGTTGTCTACACTTCACAGAATTATCTCCTGTTTATGGCATTGTAATTACCTCCACAGCAACAGATATTGATGTCATAAACATAAATATGATGCCAGGTGTAGACAAGCAGCCAAAGCAGAAAGAGCATGGATACTATTTTAATGCAACTGTCCTCAGTAATAAAGAAATATGAGTGCGAATTATGGGAGAAAAATTAAATATATGCAGAATTGTGTCTAAATATAACATTTTCAAAGTTCTCCTTTCTTTGACGGGGACTCATTAAGGGAAGCCTTATGTTATAGAGAGGGTGAGGCAATTTGTCTAAATGTTGAAGCAGCAGTGCAGGCTACACTGAACATTTTGTACCTCTACCCTACTACCTACATGATATCTTGCAGGTGAAATTATCCCAGCATGTCGAAAGTTGTATTTATTTATGGCTAGTTTATTAATTTTGTGCACTAGAGTAGATGAGATTCATGACAAACATAGGGGGCTGCTATGAGACTGGCAGATATACAGTTACATATGGTTCTGCTGAAGATGCTCAGGAGGTTAAAATCAGGAAAGTGTATGCTTACAGGAAAATGCATTCATTCAGTACAAGCAGACTAGTATTTAAAATCGAGTCTCCTTTTTTTTTTTTCAATAAATTGATGATACTGTTTGTCCCCTGCTCTCAGAGGGGGAGAGCCATTCGAGTGCAGACCTGTGAACTTGGAAACCTGGGATTAAGTCCCACAACCACCACTTATTAATGGTGTGACTCTGAGCAAGTCAGTTAACCTCCCAGCGCTTAACCTCTCTACAATCTCTTTCTATTTTATGTCTGTTTCTTTGGATCTCTGTATGTTGAAAGCAGCAGACACATGCTCTCCCTCCCTCTCACAGCTTGTAAAGCACTTTGGGAAGCAGTCTGTATGAAAGACCCAATATGAAACCAAATCCTTCCATCCTTCCCCAGGGGATGATACTAAAGGAGTTAATATATTACAATGTTTAACATGGGACACTGTACCAACCTTACAGTTTATGCCCAATGGTGCCCACGCAAGTGAATGTACACAGGCAAATCCCTCCGGCTATTAAAATAAAGAATTCAGGAACATGTTCATTCCATATGTAATCAAATAATTGATAAGCTAATTGGGCGGCATTTTGCAACTATACACAGTTCTAGCCCTGATTCTTTGAAGTTTATGGGTCTCAAACATGTGGGGCTTTTAAAAAGAGGTGGTAATAGGAAAAACATGTTACTATAAAGAGAAAACTTCTGGATTTTCACCATGCAAACTGTAAAACCTCTGGGCCTAAACGATAGGTGGGACTTAAAACCACATCTTGAATTATTTATTTATTTATTTGTTTATTTATTGTATTTAATTTTGGCAACTGGGTAGGCCCACTGAGATCAGGGGTCCCTTTTTCAGGGGCAACTTGAGAATTAGAAAGATATTTGTTGCATGTTACTAACTAAGAAAACATTTTTTATAAACGTGATAAAAATGAGATAGATACTGTATATATGTAAATATAAGGTGTCTCATCTGCTGTTTGCTTTCTTTTTGCAGATGTTCTTCTTATTTTCTTCCTCTGCCTGGGAGTCCGGACCCTGTTGAACCATGTATGTTTATGCCAAGCCCCTTTCCCCATACCTCTTCCCCTGTTCCTTCCCTTCTATACCCATGTGCTTCTTTGTTATATGTACAGCTCCACTACTATAATGATTTGACAATGTCACTATAGGTAATTTCCTAATAAATGAATAGAAATTTCTAAAAAAAAAAAAAAAATCAAAATTCAGCAATTTGGACCTTGGGTAATTTTTTCCTCACACCCTTTTTTGTTAAAATTGCTGTTAGTTTAAATTGCCAGCTAGGTCCATTTCTGACCTTAAAGATATGTAGTTTTGGATATTGTTTAAGGTAGTGCTAATTAGCAGCTCTCTTCATATGTACCAAGCATGCATCATGTAGAATTATTATAAGGCTTTGTATCCTAGTAGTGCAGATACACAGCGCTGGGGTGTACCTGGGAATGCTGAGGCAGAATCACATTACAGTCAAAGCAAATTGTAACTTGAGTGCCTCAGCATCACCTCAGCATCACCTCAGTAGTGATCAACTTTTGTATGGCTACCACTCTAGTTTATGCTTCCCTTTTTTCATCATGTTTTTTTCACCATGTTTAATACCTTTTTTTAGAAACTATAAAGTTACAAGCATGTTTTGTTTAAATTAAGTTGTTTTAAAAGTATGATGTCACAAATGCTTTCATTTAATGTTAATGAGCATGGGTATAAAAGTAGACATGTATCTCAGTATGCCATGATCCCTAACAATGAGACTAGATCTCAACGCACCAGGGCAAAAGGTAACCAGCCTGTCTGGTCCTGTTCTTTCACCGTGAGTAATTTCTCTGCAAAATAAAGCTACTGTGATTGAACTTATTTGACCAATTTTGACTTCATTTGTTTCTGAGTGTGTTTCCCTTTTACTTTATGGGTATGCACACAGCTCCACCTGTATGTCAGACTGGATCAACAGGTCAATAGCTGTAGGCTATGTTTGTACACAACAGCAGAGACTATTGTTCCCCAGGGGATTAGCACCACAGGAATATGTGGTAGTGCTGCATGCGATGGCCATATTGTTGTCACTGCTATTGTGCATAGCAGATGCTATGGTGCCATAGTGGCTAGTATTGTGAGGTAACTAGCAATGCCTATGGTGTGTCAGGCATCAATGACTGTTGCTTGCCGCACAGTGGCAGACCCAGCTGGCAGTTGTGTTCTGACACTGGACAGCACTGTTATACTGTCCTGTCACCCACATATGCTGTGCCAATGGCAAGGGGTTCACGCAGTAACATAATTATGGCTGGCTGTTTGAGATGAGCTCTGTACAGGTGTGTGGTACATGCCCTGGGGGGGCACACACATACTATCATACAGGTACAGGGCATTCCCATCACTGGAACACGTGCATTGTGTGGATGACCCCAACCAAGTGGTGGCAACTACTATGTTGTGCATCCTGACCAGCTGTACACCCTCACCTTCACCCTCCCTCCATCCCCTTAGTGCTGCGTGTGTGTCCTAAATTGTGTAGGAATACCCCTATGAGGAGACTGGTGGTGTGTGCTGCATGGACGCACTGATAAGGTGTCCACTGGGTGCTAGGGCACCCTCAAATGCCTGAAAGAGTTGGGACCGGTGCCAGATGACAGAGACATGGGTGTTGCCATCTGTGTGCAGCATGTCTCTTCCATGGCATATGGAGTAGCACAGGGTGACCATCCACCATCACTGCCTCCTCACTGGCTGCAGTCATCACGTGCACCATGATGCTGTTGTTGCTTATGGCCATGTTGCCTACTGCTGCTCTGTCCATGCCCCCATCCTTGTTTTGCTCAGAGTTAGGACTACCTTTTTTGGGTGGTAATTTGTGCCATGCTATGTGTCACGCAAAGTCACGCAAACAAACTTTGTGTGATGCTAATGTTCTGAATATAGCATAGTGTCTGTATTCACGTACATGCCCCCTTTCTTTGCCCAGTGCATATTTTATAATTCTGCTCAGCTCTAATCCAGTTTGCCCATGCTATTTGGTCTTTTGAATATAAGGGACCCATGCAAACATGGGGTAACCCTGGCACAAACGGTTTGTGTCCAGCACAAAGTTTTCAATATTTGGCCCCAGAATTCTTTATATGTTCACTTGCTGGCTTGTTAATTTTATTTATTATTGAAATGTGATTTGCTAGTCTTTGGAACCTAAATAATTTACTGACATAATTTTCAAAAGCGCAGCAAGCGTTTAGAGGAAATTCCAGAGAAGTTTCAAATTGCTTTATCACTTCCAAATGTGTGTGGGGGGGCAATGTTTTTTCTTCTCTGAAGGGCTGATTTATGTTAACCCTTTCAGGATCTAACTGTTAAGGGAATTGAAACTATCATGGCTTTGTATTTGTAGGAGGGGTAAATGCTAGGCAACTAATGTTTAAGGTTTTCCAAAGGTTGCAAGGGGAATCATAGGTGACTGCACAGAAATCATAGCGGTGTCAACTTCAGCACCTGGCTACCCACAATGCATACCTCTCACCCTTCCAGGACCAAAATGAGGGACACTGCCAGTAAAATTAAGGACAAATGCTCACAATGAGAGACACTATTCTTACTTGACATACAGTGCAGTGTCACAATTTTTATATCTATCCAAATGCACTCCACAACCTGTCCTAAGGGCAATATTGTGCACTGGCATTAATACACACAGTACTCTCTTGTAAAAGGCATGCATTGGTAAACCAAAAGTTAACTGGCTGAACATAATTGGAGCCATGTTACAAGTGATTTCCCAAAAATGAATAAAGTGGTCAAAAAAAAACAAGGTCTTAAATTGTGAGCATCATCATTGTCTGTGTGTTATTACTGTGTAGGCAATGTCTGAGTTATTAAAAAAATAAAACAAAAATAAATAAAATCCCATATTGTAGTTTTTTCAGCATTGGTATACAGCTGGATACCATCATAATACAGTAACTTCATACAGTATGTACCTATCATGGTGTCACCACTCTATGAGTAGTATACTGCTTCACACATGTTCCCCTTGATTTTTTCTCCCTTGCTCAATTCACATATCATTATATAGGCAATAACAGCAGAAAAAGACCGATGGTCCATCTAGTCTATCTAGACTACCCTATCTACCTCAGGATCTACTGTCCATACAGAGCACACCCTGCTCCCCTCCTTAATGCTGTTCACATGAGCAACCACCAAGCCTTTCATTCCATCCCAGCCATGCCTGAAACCATTTGTGGTCTTGGTGCCCACCACCTCTGCTGGCAGACAGTTCTACATCTTCACCACCCTTTCCATAAAATAGAATTTCCTCACATCTCTCTTAAACCTTTACCCCTCCAGTTTCAACTCATGACCTCAGATTCTTGTTTGTTAAAACGTGTTTGTTTACAGTCCTTGATCAACTCCCACTGCATCTTTCCTGGACTTGGGACCCCCTCCCAAATAAAACATCATTATGCAGTGGGAGGGGAAGAGTGAATATGTCATCATGAGTGGCTGCATTGTTTGGGGTGTTCCTAAGGTTCAGGAAGTATGCTGTAAGAGCAGGTCAAGGATTTGAAACAAAACAACTCTGGGTATAGTAACACCATTAGCATGCATTCAGTTCTACTATGAAAGGAGCAGATAAAACAACCAGCAAAATTAATGGATTTTAGAAAAGGTAAGCAATTAGAAAATATGGGTTTCAACTAGAAATAATATGATGCAAAAGGGGCTTTCAGTGACCCCTTTAAAATAAAAATGAAGGAAAAAAATAGTGGTCCCATTCTTTATCCATTTTGGTCATTAATAGGGGTCAATTTTGATTCTTTCTGGCACTGGATGTGCATGAAGAATCACCACCATCATCAATGACTACTGTAAAATCAATGTGGCTAACATTTCTAGGCTCCCTTTCACCACTGTGGCTAAGACATTTTGATGAATGTAACTGAATGTGGCTGTCTATCGCACCACACCACACCACAGCAGCTTGCGACTGTCATATCCATCAGTATGTTTGGCCAGTTGGTCCTATACAGCACAGCATTATTTTGTTTGTTTTTGTCTTCACAGAAATCATGAGAAAAGCCTGCTAGGGAGTACAGGTTCACTCACTGCCCCTTGATAACATGATATCTGTCTGTCCACTTCTGGCACCAAACAGTGGAGAACCCCAGAATGTTTGGATCACAGAGACAGGAAAGCAGCATCAGACCATGTTTGTAGAGTGGCTAATTCAGTTCAAAAGTGGCTAAAATACTGGGTGCTTTTTAGCCAGTGGCTAATTTTTAGAACCTAGCATTTACTCAGCTGGCATGAAGCAACACTGGACCATTTGCAGGATGTGTAAGGGAAATATTTTGTACCCCTCCTCACATCATATTCTTTAAAACATTGAAGTTGGACAATAGAAATTTCTATTAGTTCTTACTCCTTATCACAGCCCTTTGTGGGTGGGAATAAGGAACCTAGAGAAAATGAGACACATATATTCATGGGGGATAACTAAAAGACCATTTTACACAATTATGAGATAACTATATATGAACATACAATATCTCCTATTGTCTCAGAATTCCTAATAATAACTCCCAAGTATTACAGAAAACAGCGTTGGAAACAGGAAAACAATAAGCTCTAATCAGTTTTTTATACCTACAGTGTTGTGTAGAGGCATGTTATCAGACTATACATGGCTGGCAGGTATCCGGGCATCCTTCTGCACTGTGCCCACAGGAAAATACATGTGACCAGCTGTCACTGAGCTTGCAACACCTAGATGTCTCAACTCTTCTATCCTCTATGACCCATTTGATCATTGTGTCTGCATAACATAGTACAACATGAATTATGTATGCCACAAAGTTTACAGTATCAATGTGCATATTAATAATTTCACACTGTAGCCATTTGAATCACATAACCTGTCATACATAGAAACATGGAAACTGATGGCAGATAATTACTGCTGGACCTATCTAGTCTGCCCATTTTTAATTCTGTTCACTTTTGTTGCAGACCTAACTTGATCTATAGCACTGTCTCTTCCACATCCTACCATCCTCCAAACCAAAAGTTAATTGGTTAAGTAGAATTGCAGTGACAATACAAGGGATTTTTCCAAAAATAAATTAACAAAAAAAAACAAGGTTGCAAATTGTAAAGAATATCCATAGCTGTCTTTCATTACTGCGTAGACAATGTCTGGATTAATAAAAATAATACAAACATAAACAAAATCCCATATTGTAGCTTACTCAACATTGGTATACAGCTGGGTAACATCATAATACAGTAAATTCATACAGTATGTACCTGTCATGGTGTCATGACTCTATGAGTAGTTATATATTCCTTCACACATGTCCCCCTTGATTTTTTTCTCTCTTGCTCAATGCATGTATTATTACTGATTTGAGTATCATGTCTGTGTAACATAGTACAACATTAATTGTTTGTACCACACAGTGTATAGTATCAACATTGTGCATATTAATCATTTTACACTGTAAGACAAAGAAGGCAACTGCTAGATTTCAACTACTCTACTACTGGGACTAAAGAACTAGAACTCTAGTACTGGGACCTTCAATTAGGGTTAAAAACAAACAAAAAAAGAAACAAAAAGACAAGAGTTAGTGTGCTTGTCTGAGTTGGGGGAAAGGAACTGTTATCTGTGCTGTTAGCTAGGTGAAGAGGACAGCTATAAATTAGAGGGGTGGCTTAGGCAGCAGGATGCCAGGTGTCTGCATTTAAAACTTCCCTAGTTAGCTTTTGGCAGAGAGAAGCAAGAGAAAGGAGGCAGCTGCTAGAATTCTACTAATGAGACTATATGGCCCTTCCTGCACCCCCCCCAGCCAGTTCCACTGTTATAGGTACTGGATTTGACTGACAACAGGAACTTCATATTTGGAAGCAGGAAGGGAGTGATCACAGAGACTCAAAAGACTCACCATCCTAGAAGGAAAAAGGAAAAAAATAGCTCTCCCTCACCCCCTAGCTGCTGGAGGTCTGTCTCTGAGCAAGTAAGAAGGAGACTACTGAGGAATACAGGAACTTCTTGTCCAAGAATGGGAAAGGCAGGAGCTGTAAGGGCATGGAGGCAGTAGGAAAGTCTGGAGAGAAAAAAGAAAAGAAAAAAGTAAAACAGAGAGAGCAAAGAGTAAGCATACAAAACATGGACAAGGAAATGATAGAAGGCATCTTTAGGATGGCAGAAAAAAGGGAGATATTATTGATGGGGGACCTGGATATGCCAGATTTTAACTGGAGCACCTTTGCTACAGCCACATCAAAGAGCAGGGTAATTCTACATGCCCTACATGGGGCATGCCTCAGACAGATAGTGTTTGAACCCACTCAAGAGGAAGCAATCTTAGACTTGGTACTTTCAAATGGGGACAGAGAGAGGATCTCAGATTAGAAGTGGGTCACCATCTGTGAACAAGTGACCACCAAAAAGTGTGGTTCATGATAAACACAGCCATTGAGTCAAGCCAACAAAAGTGAGGGTACTGGACTTTAGGAGGGCTGACTTTGGCAAAATGGGAGAGTGCCTCAGAAAAGCACTAGCAAATGGGCAAGAAGGAGGGGTGGAGGAACAATGGGGAAACATCAAAACTGCCATCACAGAGGCAACAAGCCTTTGTGTGAAGCAAATAAACAAATCAAAATGAAGGAAAAAAACACTATGGTTCTCAAAAGAGGTGGTGGGGAAGGTTAGGGAGAAAAAGACAGCATTCAGGAAGTATAAGGAAACACAAAAGGAGCAGGGCATAGAACTGTACCAGTTAAAGTAGAAGGAAGTGGGAAAGGCAATCAGAATGGCAAAGGCCCAAACTGAGGGAAAGATAGCCAACTCGGTTAAGAAGGAGGATAAAACCGTATATAGGTACATCAGGGAGTGAAGAAAGAGCAAGGGAGGGATAGTGAGGCTTAATAAAGGGGAAGGTGGGTGGGCAGAGGGTGACAGTGAAAAAGCAGAGATACTGAATGAATACTTCTGATCAGTATTCACAAAAGAAGAGGAGGGGGAGGTACCTAATCGAATCACTAGAAGCACTCTGGATAGGGGGGTCAATATCAGTCCATTCACTGAACAAAGGGTTCTGAAAGAACTCCTAAAACTGAAGGTGGACAAAGCAATGGGGTCCTGACAGGATTCACCCCAGAATTCTAAAAGAACTAAGGGGAGAACTAGTGACACTCCTGACTATCCTTTTTAATAAATCATGGGGGGATGCTATGGTACCTGAGGACTGGAAGAGGGCAGATGTGATTCCGCTTCACAAAAGTGGGAGCAAAGCAGAGGCAGGAAACTACAGACCTGTTAGTTTGACCTCAGTGGTAGGGAAATGATGGAATCATTTCTGAAAGAAAGAATTGTTGAGTACTTAGAGGCCAGCAGGGCACAGGACCCAAGGCAGCATGGATTCACAGTGGGAATGTCATGTCAGATGAATCTAATAGATTTCTTTGACTGGGTAGACAAAGCAGTAGACCAGGGAGGGGCTGTGGACATGGCCTACATAGACTTTAGCAAGACATTTGATACAGCCCCACATGAAAGATTAATAAACAAAATTAGCCAGCCTGGGCAAAAAACTGGCTGTACAACATGACACAGAGAGTAATAGTAAATGGAGGCCACGTCAAAGAAAGGAGGGTTACTAGCAGGGTACCACAGGGTTCAGTACTGAGACCGGTCCTTTTTAATGTCTTTATATGTGACATTGCAGATGGACTGAAAGGAAAGGTATGCCTCTTTGCAAATGACACAAAGATCTGCAACAGGGTTGATACATGGGGGGGGTGGAAAGGATGAGAAGTGACTTGGCAAGTTTGAAGAAATGGTCAAAAGTATGACAGCTTAGATTCAGTGCAAAGAAGTAATGCACCTGGGAAACAAAAACCCAGGGGATGAGTACACAGTGTGGGGGGGAGGTACTAACAACAACAAACATGGAAAGAGACCTGGGGGTAATCATATCAGATGACTAAAGGTAAGCAAGCAATGTGAGAAGGCAGTAAGGAAGACTAGGGGATACTAGGATGTATAGGAAGAGGTGTCACCAGTAAAAAACAGAAAGTTGTTATCCCTCTATACAGACAGTTAGTGAGACCCCATCTGGAGTACTGTGTGCAGTTCTGGAGACCCCATCTCTGCAAGGGCATAGACAGGATGGAGGAAGTCCAGAGGAGGGCACCTAAAATGGTGCAGGGTCTGTACCAGAAGCCAAACTAAGACAGACTAAAGGATCTTAATATGTATACCCTCCAAGAAAGGAGGGAGAAGGAGGACAAGATAGAAACTTTCAAGTACCTCAAGGGAATCAACAAAGTGCAAGAGGGTAACATCTTTCAGAAAAAGAGATGTGCAAGAACAAGGGGGGCACAATTTGAAGATGGAGGACAGCTCAGGAGCAACGTGAAGAAGCATTTTTTCATGGAGAGGGTGGTGGACACATGGAACGGCCTTCCTAAGGAGGTCATGGGGTCAAAAACAGTGGGGGAATTCAAGAATGCATGGGGCAGACATAAGGAAATTCTGGTGCAGGGCGGGAAGAAGATTGTTGGTTAACTAGGACCTGCAACTTATCCAATAGGTAGGCAAATGGGCAGACTGGGTGGGCCAAGCAGTCCTTATCTGCCATCAATGTCTATGTTTCTATATTTCTGTGTATCCATTTGAATCACATAACCTGTCATACATAGAAACTGATGGCAGATAATGACCGCTGGGCCCATCTAGTCTGCCTGTTTTTAATTATTATCAGTTTTGCTGGAGATCCAACTTGATCTACAGCACTTTCTCTTCCATCCCCTTTCTTCCTCCAAGGGTTTCTTTATGCCTACCTGAGGCATTTTTGCAACTCATCACTGATTTCACCCCCATTGTCTCCCATGGAAGGCTGTTCTAGGAATCCACCACCCCTTTCTGTGTAGAGGTTCTTCCTCACATGTCTCCTAACTCAACCTCCTTCCAGCTTCATATCATGACTTCTTTTACAGCACATTTTTCCTCTGAAACATACCTCTTTTTTGTACTTTATTAACCCTCATGAGGTATTTAACGGCTCCATCATATCCCTCCTCTACTCCTGCAGGGTGTACATATTGAACTCTTTTGGTTTCCTCTCATAGGGCTTCTGATGCACACCTTTCACCATTTTGACATCCCTCAGGTTTCTTCTTTTTAACTTTCTCCTTTTCCAATTGTTTCTCTTTCCTCACCTTTCTTTTTTGACTGCTCCTTCTCCCCTTTTTCCTTTGTTAAACCCCTGTTTGTGATCTTCCTGTTCTCTATCTCAGCCTGTGGTGCCCACTTTCTGTCTCCCCCATTGTGTCCATCACCCCCTCAGCTACTTTAAATGTCCATCAAAGTAACATTTAAACCATGCACCGAGGACTATGGTTCCCTCCTTAATGGAAGCTGGCCATCACCTCAGTATAGGCTCTTACAGTAGTAGCCACAGACATTACCAGCTATTTCCAGATATCTTGTGAAATTTCTAAAGAGTTTCTCTACTGCTTCTACTGTGGTAATGCAGAAAGCATGAGATTTCTCCAGAAATATCACAGAAATTTTGGGAAATAGCTGCCAATGTCTGTGGCAGCTACTCCTTCCAGGTTGACTCTCCATCCCCATTGTAGCCATATCTCTCTCCTCTCTGCACCATTTCATCTAGCATAACATGAAGGCCTCCGTGTACAGCTCTCTCTCCTTCCCCATATAGTACAAGACACCCTCACTGCTCACATTTTAAACACATGGGAAACACAGGATCAACCAGATAAATGCTCTAACTTTACTGAAAATGGAATTTATACACAAAGCTGACTACAGCAATTCATCTTTACATTTAAGCCCATGAAACACTTTTATCAACTTAATGCCTTAGCAGCCATAGTGGCTCTGACCAGATTTTGTTTCTAATGTATTTGAACAATGTAGTTATGCTGTGAGGCAGTTTTAATGTTGTCTTCCTTTTACACATGTTTATATTGTGTTTTCTTGGAGTATGCCTGCTGATTGCTATATATATTCAGCCTGGATAGTTCACAGAAGAAGTAATAGCTTATTTTCAGTGGGGTTCTACATCTACACATTATTGTGCTGCATTGTGTAAAATCAGAACATGTTGAAAACAATATTATACATTGAGACTAGGTTACCCTGGATAAATACATTGTAAAAATGGGTAAAATTATGACCCCACAGAAACAATATATTGCATCTAATCTGGGATATCCTGAGCAAATATAGTGCAAAAATGTATAAAATAAAGATCCCTATGAAAATGAGATGTAGCATCTCCCCTGTGTCATCCAGGATACAAAATATAGGATAGGAAATATTTAAAAGACATCTATAATTATTGCTATACTATCATTATGTAAATCATGTAGTCGAGCCATGGTGGTTGTGGGGAAGAGGCTTTGTTGATGGATATGTTATTTTAATCATTAAACAGCTAAATGTAAATATATAATAATTACATTTACCATAGCAGCAAATTTCACATTGTATACTGAACTTCACTGTGTTACATAGAACCAAGACTGACATAAACACACAGTTTCTTTATTGTTTTATAACATGTCAGACTGTAGTATTTATTTCAAATGGTGTGGCCATGAGGATGGTGTGTACAGTATGTGTGTGTTTGAGTGAAAGGGGTTAAAGAAAGAGCTGTCTTCTGATACAGTAAACTATGCTGGATATAGTGCCAGAGGCTGTAATATGTACTTAGATTTGAAACCAGAAAAGTTGCTATTTACAGGGGTAAAAGTTACAGGATCTGTTTACCAGCCATACTGTAGCGCAATATAAATATTTTTTTTCCACTAAAGCATAGTAAAAGGAATCACAAAAGATACTGTTCTTTACTTGTCTAAAAAAACAGCTGTCTTCTGCTATACTAAAATGCATTCTAAATACTGCTGAAAGCAGTAACAAGTTTAAAATCATTGGTTGTGCTATGCACTTAAATTTGAAACCAGAAAAGGTGGCTTTTTTAGGGCTAAAAGTTTCATGATGTGTTTGCTAGCTAAAGCACAATATAATTTTTTTTTTTCCAAAAGCACAGTAAAAGTAGTAACAAAAGATAACAGTTCTTTACTTGTCTTAGCGGTTAAAGAAACAGATGTATTGTGCTATAGTAAACTATATCTGAGCCACTGCTAATAAGAGAGTGTCTTAAAAGTTTAAAAAAACAGTGTAAATCTTTTTACAAGATTCGATACTGGGAAAGGGTGACTAAGCTGACATGTTTATGAGTTATGAATTTTTCTTGAAAGAAAATGCTACCCACATTGAAGTTTAGCACACAAAATAGTGCATTGCAACACTGTTCGGCTCAATGAACACAGCAGAGCAGAGTGATAACACAAAACCTTCAATTTTATTTAGTTCGTAAGGAATCTTGAGAGCTCCCTTTTTGTACTGTAATAGTAACATGTCTACAGGGCTCCACCCACTGTAGCTGTAAGAAGGTATGCTGACAAGATATACCCAAGAATCACTGAGAACCTAATGGAACAGTGGGGGAGAGGGATCACTTGCAGTAATCTTTAATGTGTTGGCCTATGCAGGTGTACAGTAGCTCAAAAGGGCTGTAAAAAAGCAAATGTATGAATCTTCAAAAAGGTGGAACATTATACCAGGGCAATTACAGATTGGTCAACCTGACATAAAACTCTTAGAATCCACTATTAAAGACAGAATAATAATGATGGTAATAATAAAATTAAAATGGAGCATCCAATTAAGGCTAAGGTTCTCATCCCTCTCAGCATGGCTTTAAGAGGAGCAGATCCTGTCAGAAACAACCTGATTATCTTCTTTGAGGTGGATGCCAGAGATGTGGACAAGGGCAAGGCAATAGATGTAGTCCAAATCCAGAATTAGCAGCTCAACTCATGCATATTCACAAACTTTAGAATTCCTTTTCTCATTGGGATGCAACTGGTTATGGCACACATAAGTTAAAACAAGAGACCCAGTGTACCCACTCCACCCCCCCCACTTACACAAACACACACACACTTACACAAACACACACACACACACACACACACAATGGCAAATCATTAAATAATTTCAAGTGCTTCTGCCTTAAATGGATACTCACTATTTCATCCAACAAGGGAATGTTTTTTTTTTCATGTTCAGTTCAGGGCTCTGAGTGAAATATCAGCTCAGCCACTAGTCATCAAGGTGGACCTACCATCAGCTGAGGTCCTGTTCTAAAATACAACTACCAGAGCTGACTCCTTTTTAAAAAATCGTGCACTTCCTGATTGGCTAACTTTAAATAATGTGCAGTCCCCAGCCAATGTACTGGTGATTGGGGGAGATCCAGCTAATGGAGAGAGACATACGTCTCCTAAATGTAAACAAATCCAGAATTAGCAGCTCAGACCATGCATATTCATAAACTTTTAAATTGCTTTTCTCATAAGGAGCAACTGGTTATGGTACAAATAAGTTAAAACAAGAGACACAGTGCACATTTTATGATTGTTTATCTTCTCTAAAATTAATTGATACTGTTGGTTGTTCTATCTGCTCATTTCTTAGTAGAACTGAAGTGCATGCTAATGGTGTGATTACACCCAACCTTGTTTTGTTTCAAATTCTTGATCTACTCTTACTGCATTTTCCCAAAAAACTAGGAATACCCCCAAATAATGATAGTCTCCGCTCCTCCACTGCATCATAAGTGACTAGACTGTGTTTGGGTTGTTCTCAAGTCCTGAAAAGATGCAGTAGGAGTGGACAAAGAACTGAAAAAAAATAATTTGTGGAAACACTAGTATGAATGACAGTCTGGTTTTCACTTTTAAAAAGAAAAAAGAAATCAGAGTCAAACTACCAGCTACCTCAACAATCTGCAGAGAATGTGACCAGTCATAACATGTTTCTTTTAAACTAGAGACATTTTGAGGCCTTGGAGGTTAACAGTGTCCATTTAACTGGCTTGGAGCAGGACAGGAAGCAAGTGGTTGTAGCGGACCAGCTTTAGTCCAAGTGTAGAGGAACACTCAGCAGCATCCCAAAGGGACTGGTGCTGAAACACAAATATTCAGCAATTTCATATCTGTCTCCAACCTAGAATCTCCAGTAAATTGCTTAAGTATGCAAAGAAAACTAAGGTAGCAATGGTGGTGGACACCACTGTAGATGGTGACATGCATCATGAGAACCTGAACAAGCTGGGCAGTGGTTCAGACTCCTAAAGTCTCCACGTAGTCAAAAGCAAGGCGCTACACTTGGGAAGGAAAAGCAAGCACTGGACCTACAAAGTACTGTACATGTGCCACCTTTTGCTGCAGTTGAGTAGGAAAAGGACCTGGGGGTCATAATAGACAGTGGGCATGTGACTGTGATGAAAAGGACCAGCCCCTGCATGATATGCAACACATGCATGATATGCAGCAGATACATGGTATGCAACGCATGCATGATATGCAGCATGTGACCATGATCAAAAGGACCAGCCATGGCAGTATCTTAGAGTGCATTAAGGGAGGGTTGAACAGCAGAGTAATGGAAGTAATCTGGTCACCTTAAAGGGTCCTGGTCAGGTCCCACCTGTACTACTACATGCAGTTCTGGTCCCCTTAATGGGTAAAAGGATATTAAGGCAGGCAAAAGAGGGCAACCAAAATGATTAAGGGCATGGGGGACAAGAAGCTATAAAGAGAGCCTGAAGGCCCACAACATCTTCAACTTAGAGAAAGGAGGCTGAGAGAGGACATGATCCCAGTCATTTGCATACTCAAGGGTATTGACAAGTTTGAACAGATGGAGATGATGTTTGATGCAGTATCAAAATGCTGTTAAGCTCAGAGTTGCAAAATGTAAGGGTAACATATGAGGCACTTCCTCTAGAGGATACTGAGCCAATGTAAAAGCATATCAGTTGAGACAATGGATGTGAAGACACTATCGGTCTTCAATGCATGCTGGTTCAAATTTCTGCTTAGAAGGGAATCTCAAAGTATTCTGGGTAGTAGAGTGGCTACAGAATCCCTTGGGGTTACATGATGGACCTAAAGTCTCATTTGTCCATAAATCACTGTTATTATGCAACTATAAATACCATGGTATGGAAATTTCTAGGATAGTGGAGATGAGGACCATGTTTTCAAAGGGACAAATTGCGCACATGCAGACAAACAAGTCATGCAAGGCAGTGTTTCCTTGCATAGCCATATTTTCTGCATGAGCTCAATTTAAAAAGGTTGTCTTTTACAACCTTTTCAACAATTACTCAACTTACACATATTTGTTGCTGAGCTGCAGAAAAATGCTACACCTAGTATTAGTAGCATTTTACCAAAGCTGCAGCAAATCCAGAAATGCCACTCTTGCTGTATAAAAAAACTGAAAACAGCATTTTTGCAGGTGCAAGAGTTTTTCTCTGCCCCAGAGATTTGTACATGGGACTTAGTCCCTAGGTCATGTCAGGTCCTTTGAAAATCAGACATGAGGAAACCAAAGAGGACATCAGCTACAGGGGGAGACAGAGAGCCTATGAAGAAAAAGAGCTAAATCATAGGGAACTGAGAAGGGAGTCACCCTCCAACAACTTAAGTAAACCAAGAAATGGATCCTATTCTTCTGAGTAGGCAGCTAGACAGAAGAACTGAAGGCTGGAAAGAGGAGAGGCATGGCACACAAAAAAAAGTTTAGTGGTCAGAAGGAATAGCCAACCCCCTCAGTGAAGAAGTGAAGAAGTTTATCTCTTTTGCCTTCTAACTCCCCTTTCAATAGACAGCAATCCTACTAGCAAAGTCTATCAGTCAGATAAAGTCACCACACTGCTAGTGGAAGGAATTCTTTCACCCTACCCCACAAAGCCTGTTTGTAGGTCACTCACAGAGAAGTGAGGAGGAGTTAATGACTCAGCAAGTTCAGTGCTTAGCCCACAGTCAATCTGACTCAAGAGAAAAGAAGCCAGTCATATTATACACACACACACACCCTCCACCACCACAAGAATGGAACAACCGGTCTAGATTGCACATGGTTGGGATAAACAACCCTGCTACTGGTGAAGAGAAGTTCAGTGCTCTTTTCTTGTCTCTCCCTCCCTCAAGGCACATAATACAGCAGTGTGGTAGCTTCCAATGTGTCAGTCAGA
The DNA here is from genome assembly GCA_016271365.2 of Neoceratodus forsteri. Lineage (NCBI taxonomy): Eukaryota > Metazoa > Chordata > Ceratodontiformes > Ceratodontidae > Neoceratodus > Neoceratodus forsteri. The sequence continues at coordinate 13,455,157 of CM028133.1, forward strand.
CAGTATGCAATACTACTCACTCATGAAAATGTTCTGTAGTGCAACTGTGAGCCACCCCATTAGGCTGCATAGAGGCAGCATGTTGAAGAAAACAGGCTAGCAGCTGTAAAGGCTCTCTTCCTCACTCATCCAGAAGTGTTATAAAACAATAAATTCTGGTCTATTACTTCTATATTTCACCATGTTAACATTTCACCTCTGCTAGCAATGCAATCCCCCAAGAGCACTGCCATGCTTGGTTGTGAACTCCCCTTACTGACTACTGTAAATAAAGAACGAAACACTCAGTGCACTTCTGTGATGCTTACTGAACTCTTGCATCAAATACAGAGAGAAAGAGCAGCTAGAAAGTGTAACAATTGGAAGTGCAATTCTACCACTGACGAAGACAGCTCTCATTTCCCCTGGCAGTAGCATTTATTTTTCCCCTGAATGCATGCACAGCAAACATTTTCTTAGGAGAGTGGCTTTTGAGGGGTATGACACTGTCAGTTCAATGCAGAATGGCCTGCAAGGGGCTCATCAGTGTCACACCAATCATTAGCAAGGCTGATCATGACACTGTTCTGGCTTGCTGGGTGGAAACATTGTGTATTTCAAAGGAAAGAGCTGATCCAATTATAGGTTGTCTCTTTCCTTTGATCTGCACCACCCAGCAAGCACAGCAGATCTGTCATGATCAGCCTACTATAGTTAAATTACACCCTGTGAAAAGGAACCATCCATTGATGTCTGTTGCTGCCCCTGCCCTTACTGTCACCCCACCTGACCCTCGTACTCAGCACCTACCCCCACCATAAACATAACACTAAAGACCACACTGGGGTTCCCAACCCCACAGTGTCACCACCTGAAATAAAGAAACCATCTCTCGTTGTTTTATGTATCTATATATCCTGTAAAAAGAAAACATTCATTGATGTCTGTTTCGGCTGCCACCTTTGCTGTCCACCCACCTGACCCTCACACTCAGCACACACACACTCTTTCCAACCAAACATAACACAGACTTTGGGAGTGCCCAGTCCTTCAGTGTCACCATCTGAAATAAAAAAAAAGCCCCTCATCATTTTTTTTGTCCCACTCTATACCAGCATCCACCCCCCCCCACAAACATAACACGGACAGTGGGGGTGAATAATCCCCCAGAGTCACCACTTGAAATAAAGAAAACTGTCCCTCATCATTTTTGTCCCACTATTCATGCTGTAGCAAAGAAAACCATCCACCCATGTCTGTTGCTGTGTCTGCTATTTGTCACCCACCCAACCCTCCCACTCAACAACCACAACCCCACACCCCCTCAAGCTCTTACTTACCTACCAGGGGTTCAATGCCATATTCCTCTCTGGACAACAGACATCTCTTTACTCTTCAACACTGGACCACAAACTGAGGACATCAGCAATGAGGTAAATATATTTCAATGGGGTTTTAAACTTAGTGGCATAACTTGGTAATTTTCCAATATTTTTGCCCAAATTTTCAAAATTTTTTTTTTTGGGACCCCACCTCATGAACAATGGCAGAGAAATTAGACAAATCTGTCCCAAAAGTTGATTTTTTGGTTGCTGCACAAAATTATCTTTTGGGCAGGAGTTACAATTTTCTCCACCCTTGTTCAAGAGGTGAGTCATAGGAATAGCTATGTTAAAAATTTGGGATAAAATATTAAAAACAACAAAGGTATGAGCCTACAGTACATTGAAATTTATGAACACAGACTCATAATTGTGGTAATTTTAATATTCTGACCCCACATTTTCAACATGGCCAGTTCTTCACAACACCTCATGATATGACAGCTGCCATTTTCAAATTCTGGCCAAAATGTGTTTTCACACTTGTGGTGTGAAATCATCTTTGGCAGGATTTGAACAGTTTCTCCACCCTTATTCATGATGTGGGGTCGTAAGGTTCATACTAAGGTAGAAATAGGAACAAGAAGGCGTGTGTTCCTTTCTTATTGATAATACCTCAATGATGCACCATTTAGTATGTGTCTGTCAAGTCTGGATTTGAACTCAGTTCGGCTCTGGGCAATAATTATGTTAAGGGGGAGATTGTTCGATAAATTTACAATTCAAACTGTGTAAAAATGTTGCCTAGCAGTGGTTCTAAAATGAGATCCTTGAATTTGTAAGGGATGTCCCCTGGTCTCTTTATCAGTGTTTTTAAAATTAATGCCAAGTCCACACATTAACTCAGGATACTGTAATATATCATACAACAGGAGTAAATCTCCACAGTCCCTATGCATTTCTAAAGACATTAATTTAAGGAATTAAGCCTGTTATCATATGACACTTCACTAAAGCCCTCTATCATCTTTGTAAACCTGCTTTACACTCGCTCTAATCTGTTTCTTTAATCGACTTTATAGGGGTTCCAGATCTGGGAGGAGTATTCCAGATGAGGCGGACATATGATCTGTACAGCAGAATCATAACATTACTTGATCTAGATGTAATATTTTTCTTAATAGAACATGGCAATCTATTGGCTGTACTAATGGCCTTGGTGACATGTTGTGTTGAACTCAAGCTGCTTATGATACAGATACACCCAGGTACTTCTCACAGTCTATATTATCTAGCTTGTGGTCTTCTATATAATAGTCATATTTGTTGCTAGATCTACCAAAGTGCATTACTTTACACTTGTTTATATTTAGTAGCATGTCTCATTCATTGGTCCAAAAGACTATTTTGTCGAGTTCTTTTGTAATCTCACAGAATCTTCCATCGTGAGCATGGAGCACATAGTTTTGTGTCATAAGCATATTTCAAGGTTTACACTCAAGTTGTGATGTCAGGTCTGAGATAAAGATATTGAAAAGCACAGGGCCCAAAACTAAGCCCTGCGGGACTCCACTGTGAATGGGGCTCTCACCTGAAACATACCCATTAATTGTTACACATTGTCATCTATTAGAGAGAGACACCTGGCTACCCAACTGACCAGAGTTGTCTCAATTTTGAGTTTTACAATTTTCTCTAGTATGGCCCAATGTGGGGTCAGGTCGAAGGCCTTTGAGAAGTCTAAATAGATTAGATCACATGGAATATTATGATCAAGATATTTACTAATCTGCTTATAAAAAGTTAAATTAGTTGTGCAACTTCTCCCTTTAACAAAACCATGTTGTACTGAATCATATCCCAATATTGAAGAGATAATTTTATCTTTGATAATACTCTCCATTAGTTTCCCGATAACACAAGTGAGACTAATAGGACGATAGTTATGCATAAGCTCACTGTCTCCCTTTTTAAAGATCGGAACTACATGAGTAAGCTTCCAGTCATTGGGAACTTCAGATTTAGGGAGAGATAGTTCAAAAAGTATTTTAAGTGATAGTGATAGGTGTTTAGCCATTAACTGAAGAATACCTGCGGATATTTTGTCTGGACCAAGGCAGGATTCTTTTCTAAGGTTATTAATTTCATCCAGAATTTCAGTTTCTGAGATTTGTATGTTTGATTCAGATGATGATGATCTACCCTTAACAATTGTCTTTTTGCCCACTTGATAGACTTTGCAAAAATAATTATTAAATGCCTCAGCCATCTGTTTGTTTTTGGTTATTGTATTAGTGCCTATCTTGATAGGTCCTACCTCATTTGGGGTTTTCAAGGAGTTAATGATGAATAAGTCAGTGGTTCAGTAGGTAGCTTTGCCTCTGAGGCCAGGAGATCAGAGGCTGTGGGTTCATTTCCCACATCTGGCACTTGGGTTAATATCCCAATACTGACACTTAGTGCAGCATGAGAGGGTGCTGCACTTCTGAGGTGCCGTCTTTCAGATGAGATGTTAAACCAAGGTCCCATCAGCCTGGATTGGTGGTAGTTCAGGTGGATGTTAAAGATCCCATGACACTTATTGAAAAGAGTAGGGGAATTACCCCGGTGTCCTGGCCAAAGTTTCCCTCATTTACTAAAAGTACCACCAACAGCTTAATCTGGTTCAGGTCAGTTGGCATTCATCTGTATCCCCCTTCCCTGGGTCATGCCTGAAAACAGGCAGGATTTGTCTAGTGCACTTACCCAGTCAACAAAAACTAACTAACTAACAAGCACTGCTAGTTCCATATGTTAAATATTTTTTGTATGGTCTAGCCTTTTTTTATTAGCTGTTTAATATTACGGTTAACAAGACTCAAAGAAAAGCCGCTCTTCCAGCTGGGTGTATACATGAAATAAACTGAAACAAACTCAAAAATCCTGCACTACCCACTACAAAAGAACCAACAAGTGTAGTAAAATCCACAGCATTTATTTATGGCAAAATAAATAAAAGGCAATAATGGAGTACAAACCTCGCAAAAGTGCAAAAGGCACCACACTCGGGCAGCACGGGCAGAGCCCCCTCAATAACTTCAACCGGTTTTGCCCAAATGTTTCCTCAGGAAGTTATTGAGGAGGTTCTGCCCGTGCTGCTGAGCGTGGTGCCATTAGCACTTTTGTGAGGTTTGTACTCCATTATTGCCTTTTACTTATTTTGTCATAAATAAATGCTGTGGATTTTACTATGCTTGTTGGTTCTTTTGTGGTGGCTGGTGCAGGAGTTTTGAGTTTGTGTTAATATTACGGTTAAGCCATCTGGGACGTTTATAGGATCTGCTTTTTTTGACCTGTGGAATGTTATTCTTTGCAACCGTCAGAATGGTATTTTTTGATAGTTAGCCAAGCTCCGTCAGCCGATGCATTCTTCAGTACGACATCTCAAGGGCTCTTATCTAGGTCATTATTTATCCCTGCATTATCTGCTTTGTTAAGAAGAAATATTGTGGTACAACTTTTTTGAGGTATGTGAGTATATTTTACAGTGAACCATATTGTTTTATGATCACTATTGGCTACTGGAGAATCAGTAGAGCAATTTATGAAAGATATGCTGAAGAGGCTAACATAAGGTCTAAGATCTCCTTCCCCCAGTTGGTTCTTTGACATATTGCTCTAAGTTTAACTCAGCACAGTTGTCTAGAAGCAAGGTGCCAGGGCTAGATCTTGGAATGTCATCAACACAGTTGATACCAGGAATATTAAAGTCCCCCTAGTAATACAATTTGGCCTCTATCCCCTGCTCTTATAATCTCAGCCATTATTTGTTGTGTTATGATAATGGGAGGTATAAACATCCAAATATGACTGGCTTATTGTTGATACCCTGAACTTGCACCCAAATGGATCCGTATGTGTTATCAGACTTAATCCCGGATGTAATGTCATTGCTGATTAGGGTGTTCTTAATATAGAATGCTACCCCTCCACCTTTCCTATTTGTTCTGATGTTCTCATCTAAATTGCACCCATTAATATTTCTTCCCCAGGAATCCCCATCATCCTGGGTCCAGGTTTCACAGACGGCTATTATGTCAGCAGCTTTGGAATCTAGTATAGCCACCGAATCATCCATTTTGTTTTTTATACTTCTTGAATTGAATTAAAGGACAATTAATTCAACTTTAGTCTGTTTGTTAATGTGAGAGCTTTTGTATGTCCTGACTGTTGACACACCCTCCCCCCAGTCTCTAGTTTAAACAGACCATTTCCAGAGCACGGTTGATGTTTGCAGCTAGTCGTCTAGCACCTTTCCTGTTAAGATGAAGTCCATCCTTTGCAAAAAATTCTTTCCTGCAGTCAAATGTATGCCAATTATATTTTATTTGAATATCTCTGTCCCTTCACAAATTTCCAAGTCGTACATTTATCCTCTGGATAGTAGGATTTTTTTCCCTGTCAGCCCTGGGAACTGGAAGGATATTTGACATGAGAACTTTGTGACCCTCATTCTTTCGTGAGAGGCTAATGTAATTAAACCATTACAAATGTATTTTTCATGTATTTTGCCCACATCATTAGTGCTTACATGCAGTGTAATGACTGAGTGTTCTGGAATATTAACTGTTGGCACACACCTTGCTATGTCCACAATTCTAGCCCCTGGGTAGCATGATACCATAATCTGCTCCTTCTTATTTCCACATATATAGGTGCCGCTATATTTAATAAATGGGTCTCTGAAGACAAATTTGAATGAGTCGTCCCTGACTAAGGTATCCCAAGTATGTACATTACTACAACCAACAGTAGTTTCAGAAGTAACTAGGAAGTCACCCCTGATAAGAGGGGTAGCTGAATTAGCATTGGTATCGGTTTTATCACCTAGATCCTCCTCCTCTAGGGCCTCAAATCTGTTATTTGTCTTAACTGTGAATGTCGGTTTTAATTTTGTTCTTTTCCCAACAGTAATCTTGTCCCTTACTGAAGGTCCATTTTCTATATGAGAATCTTTATGTTTTTTGGATTTTGAGCCTATTGTAGTGAAAGGTCAGGGCTTGCAGGCAGAACACATGTTCTTTTGTATTATTAGTTAACATTTCACTTTCATGATCAACTTTGGTAACAAATACCTGTATTTTGATTGCATCTTTAAGTTCTTTGACCTCAGAGCATAGGGCAACATTTTCAGCCTGAATGGAGCCCAGAAGATCACATTTGGTACAAATATAGTCAGACATATTGAAGCTGAGGTCAGTATTCTGACTTAGCATCAGGCAGACAGAGCACAGCACAAGGTTCTTTTGAGTCAAAGGGTGTTTATTATACTGTAATGTATGTCAGGAAGTCATGCTTCTGCCATTGTAGACAGTAATAAGTAATAACATGGACTAAAGTATCAAACTTAACTCAGAGCTAGACTCAGATCACTTGCCCACAACGTGTTAATTGCCAATCCTACAAAGGTCCTTTATGCACACCTTGAAATCACAGAAAACAAACGGCTGAGCAAAAACTGTGTACCCCTTTATAGAGTCAGTAGAACAATCTACACTGTGACTTGCTAGGGACAACTGGAGCATTGAGTTTTATACCAGGAAGTTGACATTTAGAATCAAACATACAGACTGCTGCTCATTGAGTGTAAAGCTGACAGTACTAGCACCACGATCTAATATCTAGGTTCTTGTTCCTCTCCCATGCGTCGCATGCTCACCCTGCTCTAGCTTTCCCCACTCACAACAGGGTGAGAATTTAACTGCAAACTGACCCTAGAGTGCCTCCAGAGGTCAGACCACCCACCCAGTCCTGCTTCCAACCATACTTATATAAAAGTATTTAAAATAGTTATGAAGCACCAAAAGGGAAGCTAGCCTACAGGGTATTAAACTTCAAAGCCTAGACATACAAATCTAAATCAGCTTAAAGCGGTAGTTAATAGGAAAAGCCCCAAACTACACTTCCCTCCTACTTCCTATTGCAGGGCTCTGTTACCATGAAGCGACACTGTTGCATACATTTAGCAGTAGCACAATATCACAGTAGCACAATCATATACAATCTAAAACTTTTAAAAAGTAGAGAGCTGTTGGAGCCTGTCTCATGACGTGAGTCATCTCACAGGTCAGCAGCAATTCATTGCAGTAAACAGAACAAGGCAATGGGGTGAGAATTTAACTGCAAACTGACCCAGAAGTGCCTTCAGAGGTCAGACTGCCCACCCAGTCCTGCTTTCAACCACACTTATATAAAAGTATTTAAAAATAGTTATGGAGCACCAAAAAGGGAAGCTAGCTTACAGAGTACTAAACTTCAAAGCTTAGACATACAAATCTAAATCAGCTTAAGGAGTGGTAGTTCATAGGAAAAGCGATCCGAACTACACTTCCCTCCTATTCCCTATTGCAGGGCTCTGGTTACTGTGGTGACACTATTGCATACACGCTAGCAGTAGCACAATAGCGCAGTAGTGCAATCATATACAATCTAAAAGTTTAGAAAGTAGAGTGCTGTTAGAGCCTGTCTCATGACATGAGTCATCTCGCAGGTCAGCAGCAGTTTGTTGCAGTAGAAGACTATGTTGAAAATTTGGGGTGAAAATATGTATACTTTACTTAACCAACAGTAAGAAAAATGATGGCAGATAAAGTTTCAAAATTCATCCAGTCTGCCCCCAAAACCCTACTCTACCTTATTGGCCTGTTCCCAATGAAGTAATTACTTTATGTTCCCCAGCCCCTCTAAAATCTCAACCAACCACATCCATACACTCAACCCAACCCCACCTCAGGGACTACCAGTCCCCTGAATTTATCTCAGCCTTCCTTGAAGCACACAATAAACCTTACCTCCACCACCTCCCTTAGTAATTCATTCCATTTTTATTGCTGTGGGTGGAGCCTTCAGCCATCTTGCTGTCTGTAGCTGGAAAAATTGAGTATTGTGGAACACATTTTTGGAGTTTTCAATGTATCCTTCCACATCTACAAATTACTATGCCAATTGAAATAACATACTCCTTCTTTCTGTTTAAAATGTTGGAGACATAACTCCAAGCTGCTTATCAGATGGCCCTCAGGAAACCAAAACAGCTTGTTAAATATTGGTTGCCTATTAAACTGGAGATTTGTTTACCCCCTTTTCAAAATGCAACAACTTGCACATTTAAATACTTAGTATTTAAACATTTTCTTGCTACTGGCTTCAGTTGGGCAGGTATTGCCTTTCAAGAAAGATTCATACCTCATTAAAGTCACTCTTTCCCAGCAATGAATCTAAAAAGAGTTAGACAGTTTTTTTAACCTCTTAAGACACTATCTGATAAGCACTGTCTCAGACATATGCCAGGTCTACTGTGAACTATCCAGGCTAAATATACAGCTATCAACAGGCATTTTTTACTATGCTTTTTGGGAAAAAAATATATTGAGCTACAGCAAAAACACACACACACACACACACACACACACACACACACACACACACACTGTACAAACCATCCTCATGGCCACAACATTCTAAATAAATATTGCAATCAAATATGTTATAAAACAATAAGGAAACTGTTTTTATGTCAGTGAACACAGTAAAGTTCAGTTTACAGTATATTTCCTTTAAATATGCTCATCCTATATTTTGTATCCTGGATAGCGCAGGGGAGATGCTACATCTTATTGTCATACGGATCTTCATATACACATTTTAGCACTGTATTTACTCAATATGTCCCTGATTAGATACAATATATTGTTTTCCATGGGGTCATGATTTTACCATTTTTATAATGTATTTGTTCAGGGTAGCCTAGTCCAGATGTAAAATTGTTTTCAGTGTGTTCTGACTTTATGCAGTGCAGCATAATATTGTGCAGATGTACAGCCCCACTGAAAATAAGATGCCATGTCTTCTGTGAACTATCCAGACTAAATATATAGCAATCAGCAGGCATATTCTAGGGAAACATATTGTAAGACCACATTGAAACTCCCTCTCAGCAGATCTGCATTGTGTAAATTCATTAGAAATAATGGGTAAAAGCATCCCAAATGCTCTCCACAGCCATTTTGGCTCTGACCAGAGCTAGTTGTGTTCGCCGTGCATGCCAGCACAAGTCAAAAATGTTGCTATATACAGTGTTTTGAGAGGTGTGTCACGGTGGTCAAATGCAGGAGACTCTACAAGGGGCTTGACCAGTAATCAACAATCCTGATCATGACACTGTTCAGGCATGAAAGGGCATGGACTTCAAAACAATGTGCTGACAGACACATTCATAAATCAGCTCTTTTAGCAAGCACAGCTGATCTCATCATGTGCTCCAAGCCTGCCTACTCCCTTCCTTCTCAACATCACAGCAATGGAAACTTGAGCAGCTTGTTAAATATTGTTTGCCTATTAAACTGGAGATTAGTTTACCCCCTTGAAAATGCACTTGCACGTTTTAATACATAGCATTTAAACATGTTCTTGTTACTAGTTTCAGTTGGGCTGGTATTCTCTTTCAAGAAAGATTCACACCTCATAAATGTCTCCCTTTCCCAGCAAGGAATTTCCTAAAAAGATTTACACTGTACTTTTAACCCTTTTAAGACACTGTTTGATAAACACTGTCTCAGACATAGTTTATTATAGCAGAAGACATCTGTAAATAACTTTTATCTTTTTTTACTAGTTTTACTATGCATTTTGAAAAAAATACTTATATTGGGCTTTAGATGGCTAACACATTATAAAACTTTTAGCCCTGAAAACAGATTCCTTTTCCGATTTCAAATCTAAGTGCATAGCACAACCAGCAGTATCTACAGTAGAATGCATGTTAGTATAGCAGAAGACAGCTGCTACTTTACCCCTAAGACAAGTAAAGAATGGTATCATCTGTTACTCCTTTTACTATGCTTTCTGGAAAAAAATATTTATATTGAACTACAGCAACACTCACACACATACACACCATCCTCAAGGCCACAACATTCAAAATAAACACTGCAATCTAATATGTTATAAAACAATAAAGAAACTGTTTATTTATGTCAGTCTTGGTTATGTGGAGCACAGTGAAGTTCAGTTTACACTAGATTTCCTTGAAATATTTCTTATCCTATGTTTTGCATCTTGGATACCACAGGGGAGATGCTGCATCTCATTCTCATCTCATCTCATTCAGATAGAGATCTTCATTTTACACATTTTGTACTGTATTTACTCAAGATATTTCAGATTAGATGCAATATCTTGTTTTCAGTGGGGTCATGATTTTACCATTTTTATAATGTATTTATTCAGGGTAGCCTAGTCCAGATGTAAAATATTGCGTTCAGCATGTTCTGATTTTACGTAATGCAGCATAATAATGTGTAGCTGTAGAGCCCCACTGAAAATAAGATACCATGTCTTCTGTGAACTATCCAGGCTAAATAAATAGCAATCAGTAGGCATATTCTAGAACAACATATTGTAAAAATGTGTAAAAGGAAGACCACATTGAACTGCCTCTCAGTATATTTGTATTGTGCAAATCTATTAGAAATAATGAGTAAAGGCATGACCACACTGTAAGGGATATTTTACAGGATAAGCCAGTTGAGATTCGATATATCATATATCGAACCTCAACTAATATATCCTGTAAAAATTTAATATTTAAAATGGTTTAAAGGCTTTACCCAAATCAAATAAATATATTTTCCTCATAGGTATCCCCATATGCCCTGCACCATTGCTTGAAGTAAGCCCTCCGCTGCTCCGCCTCGACCTTGTCTGTGTTTTTTCTCAGACAGGGCCTCAAGAACTGGATGTAGTAGTCCAGGTGCAATGTCATGAGTGTCTTATACAGGGGTAAGATGACCTTCCTCTTTATACTCCTGATAACCTCTCCCTGTGCATCCAAGCATCAGGCTAGCCTATCCAGCTGCCTTATCACACTGCCTAGTTTCTCTTAGGTCCTGCAAGATGATGACTCCCATGTCCTTTTCCTGCTTTGTGGTTGTCAGTACCTCCCCACATAGTTTGTACCTTGCCCTGGGTTGTTGTGCCCTATCTGCATGACCCTCCACTTCTTTGCATTGAATCCCAGCTGCAATTCTTCAGACCATTTCTCCAGTTTTTTTTATTGCGTTTATGCCCCTGTTTTTTCCCTGTGCACCTGTGGAGGCACGCGCATGCTGTAGTTCTGCAGCACCCTAACTCTGCTTGCCACCTGCCTGCCTGTGCTACCCTCAGGCCTCTACCTGGGGGCAGCTGGACTGTGGGGGGTTACAGGGTTCCTCCCCCAGAGAGGAGAGCTGTCTTGTGGCTGCTTAATCCTGCTCCCACCCTCCCTCCCCTAGCCAACCTTGTTGACCCAGGCTCGCTCCTGAACCCAGGCTGCCGGCATAGCATAAGGTGTGGCATCCGGTGACTCAACCCTCAGTGCCACTGGGTCAGCTCTCCAGTTTTTTAAGGTTTTCCATCATTCTTTCAACACCCCTTGGCAATTCCACCCTATTGCATACCTTTGTATCCTCTACAAAGAGAAATGCCTTCCCCTCCAGTCCCTCTGCAATGTCCCCAACAAAAACATTGAAGAGGACTGACCCCAACATCAACCCATGCGGCACTCTGCTTGTCACCTCTCCCTCTCCAGAGTACTCTCTGTTTATTACAACCCTCTGACTTCTGCCATTCAGCCAGTTCTCCACCCACAGAGCTATTTTAGGATCCACCCCTTGGCTGTGCAGTTTGTTAATCAGCTTTCTATGGGGGACAGTGTCAAAGGCTTTTCTGAAGTCCAGATAGGCCATATCTACCACACCTCCCTGGTTCTGCCTTAGTTACCCAGTCATGCGGTAGATTAGTACAATGACAATGCAAAACACAGTGCTTATACAAAATACAGTAAAAATTAGGCTTAGATGTATAAGTAAATGTCATATAAAATTCGGCCTGGAAATCCATGCTCAGATCCCTCCTCTTACTGCTCCTCCTTATATCCGGTAATATCCACCCTAATCCTGGCCTACTTGCAACCTCAACACCTAACCATACCCCCAATAGTGGGCTTTGCATTGCCAGCCTCAATGTCTGTAGTCTGCTAAAAAATTGGGACTCATACCAGGGATGGATCCTCCAACACCAGCCCGATGTCATTGCCTTAAATGAAACCTGGCTCTCTCCCTTGATCCCTGACTCTACGGTAGCCTTGTCTGGTTTCAACCTCTTCCAGGCTGATCGACAGGGGAAATGTGGAAGGGGTTGTGCCATCTACATAAAGGACACAATACACTGTCAGCCACTTCCCTCCCTCGCTGGTCCCTGTGCCGCAGACCTTCACTCTCAAACTCACCATGGGTCCTCCAAACCCCCTTCTCATCCGGCAGTCTACATTTCCCCAGAGACCAGAAAGTGGCCTTTCACTCAATCCTGTCATATCTTGCCTCCTCCCCAGCAAAATGAACAAATTATACTAGGGGACTTCAACACCAACTGGCTGGCTAAGTCCGCCTCACCACTTATAGATGCAGTTACAGCCCAAGACCTCACTCAAGTAGCCACCTCTCCCACATGGCTGGACCCCGCACTGGAGCCTCCTTCCTGCTGAACCTGGTCTTCGCCAACTGCCCCCATAAAATCACTAACACCATGGTGCTACCAAATACGATCAGCGACCACTCCCCAGTTCTCTGCACATGGTCCTGCAAAATGGCCAAGACCCCTCCCCAAGGTGATTGTCCTTTGCAAACTGGGCCCAGGTAAACTTGCTCTCCTACGATCCCATCTCAGGTCACTGGACTGGTCCTTCTTAACTAATACCCTCGACCCGAACGTAGCCATTGACCTATTCATTTGCACTTTCAACACCATCTGTGACAAATTTGCCCCACTTTCAAAAAGGATGGCTAAAGGCAACCCTGCCTCCTGGATCTCTGACCAGCTACATGCCTTGATGCGTACACATGACTCTCTCTGGCACCTCTCAAACGAGACTGGCCATCCCTCCGACAGGCAGAAGTATAGAGAGGCCTGGAACAACTGTAAGTGGGCACTAAGCAGAGCCAAGGCCAAGCACTATAAAGCAGTCCTCACCAGCACATGGGGCTCTGGGTGGAAATTCTGGAATAATGTCAAGGAAATCGAAGGGAAAAACCATAACCCCCTCCCAACCAGATAGCGGTGGATGGGCACCTGACTTCTGACCCCTCCACTATAGCCTCGGCCTTCAGCAAGCTTTCACTAACCTCAGCGACCTTCTCCCCCTAACTTCTTCGACCCCCAGCCTGCCCCCCCTCAGAATAACCCTCCCTTCCACCTGCGGTGTATCACCCCTAAGGCTGCTGAACCGTACCTCAGAAACACTCTAAGCCACGCTCACTATAGTAGTGACTCCCTGGATCTGAGGCTTCTCCAGCTCACGCTCCAAGACATACTCTACCCACTCACCTATATACTGAACCTTTCCCTCTGCCAAGGCAAATTCCCCATCAGATGGAAATCTGCCTCCATTACCCCTATATTCAAAAGTGGGGACCGTACTGACACCAATAACTACCAGCCCATATCTATCCTCCCCCCATCCAAAGCTCTTGAGTGCATTGTCTATGACCAGCTCACTGACCACCTTAACAAACATGATCTTCTCTGTAAACACAGCATGGCTTCACAAGGGCACAGTACTACTACTGCCCTCCTGGAATTCACTGGCACATCCACTGTGCATTAGACAAAGGCCATACCACTGGTGCTGTTTTTGTCGACCTCTCTAAGGCATTCAACACCATCAATCACTCCCTCTTGCTAGTCACACTCTTTAACATTGGCCTTTCCCAGGATGCCCTTCACTGGTTCACTGACTACTTAGCTGATAGGTGCCAACAGGTCAAAATCGGTACTACACTATCCAATAGTCTCCCAATTCTCTCAGGGGGTCCCCCAGGGGTCTATCCTTGGCCCTCTTCTTTTCAGTCTTTACCTTAACTTCCTCCCTAGCTCCAGCTCTAGCTCTAGCAGTCTCCTGCATATGCGTATGATGCTGTCCTTTATGCATCTAGCCATGACCCTCTACAACTCCACCACTCCATCCAGTCCTCTTTTAATGAAGCCGAACAGTGGTTCACTGCCCATCGCCTCATACTGAACTAGAAAAAGACCAAATTCATGATCTTCTCCCACCCCCAAGGACTAAGCAGAAACTTTGCCCTCAGATCCTAACTGTTGACCTAACCCCACTCGAGCAAGTGACCTCCTTCAAATATCTAGGAATCACCCTGGACCCAGCCCTCATTTTCCACCAGCACATACACCATCTGTCCATGGCCCTCAGTGTCTGCCTAGGACTCCTAAACCATGTCAAACATTGCCTGACCCAAGACACCCTCCGACTTGCAGTTGCGTCCTCCATCCTCTCCCTCCTTGATTATGGTATACTCATTTATAGCGCTGCCACCACCACGACCCTAAATAGGCTACGTCTCTCCCTCAACAAAACCTGTCAACTTGTCCTGGGCTGCGACCGCCTCACACACACCTGCTCACTATATAACTCCACAAACTGGCTTAACCTTGACAACAGGATCAAATTGCACACCTGTCTTATGGCCAAAAAAATCACCCTGGGTCTCTCCCCTCCAGGTCTCGCCACCCTAATCTATCCGTCTACAACCCCAAAAGTAACTTGCAGCTTCAGCAAGCAACATCTCTTAGTTCCCCGATGATGTACCTCCCAATATCAAAGGTCTTTCAGCTTCAAAGCCCCACCTGGATGAATGACCTACCCAACTTCATCGCAACCCAAAACTCTATTGGCCTCTTCAAAACCCACCTAAAGTCACCTCCAGTCCTCAAACTGCTGTGACTGCTACTGACCCTGTCACAAGTATCCTCCCTCCTGACAACAGTCTATGGCTGGCTACCCACCCTTTTCTATTGCCTTCCTTTTCTCTCTTTCCTTCCTACTAGATGCTCATCTATGCCTCCATAAGTCTACTGGGACTTAACTATGAGCCTTATCTCTGTTTGGTTCAATATAAACAACGTGTAACCTTAACTCTGTACTGTTCAATATATGTGATGTGGAACCTTTGTAAATGAGTCTCTGACTCAAAGGTACTCTCTGATCTCTGTATAAATAAATAAATATATAAAATAATGGCTCCACCAAGCCACAGCAATGGAAATGTTGCCACAATCCTTCACATTGATGCAATCCTGCTGACACCACTGACGCATCCCAACAATGACCTGCAACATTATGGTAGTCAGCACTAAATGTACTTAAACTGTTAAAGTTTTGAGGAATTGAAGCACTTTATTGCATTGCTGTCTTATGTAAGAAATGAAACACTGGCATTTTGCGTATTTGAAGTGCTTTCTTGTTATTTAAAATATGCATAAGACTACCTAACCACCCATTGATTTGATCACCAAAACCTTACACTAATAAATGACCTGCAATACACCGCCACTGACCACCACATTTACCATAACTGTATCAATATGGGGGGGCAGTGCCCACCATGTGGGGGCTGTGCCACCGCATCCCCCTACTTTAAATATCTAACTCCACATCACACAGACAGTGGAGTTAGGTGCTTACCCCCTGTCGATGAAAAATCTCCCTGTTGATACAAAGTCAGTCGATGTTGGGGTTTCAATGTCGGGGAATCGATGTCGAAACTTCGATGTTCAAACTGTACACCCCATATAAGGCAGTGTATGTGTGTTAGTGTGTGTGTGTGTGTGTTTGGGGGTAATGTTCTACATGTGCAGACAGTGCACGGCTGTGTTATACTGTAATATATATGCATATATGTGTATTGGTATTAGTCAGCGTATGTCTATCACAACAATTAGAAAGAGCAGTTAGGTGGCTCTTTGGTTAGTGCAAAAAGTGCTAGTCTACATTTCCATGCTATCTAGATCAGTTTCAGCCTTCTGCATATCATTGCTGATTTTACTGAGGTGTCTAGTGGCAACTCCCCCTCTGATGTCCCTCAGAGCCTGAAAAGAAGAAAACAGTCCCTTGATGTCTTCTCCTTTAATCTGTAAACATGTGTGTAGATGGTGCACTGCTATGTTATACTCACTGGAATATGTGTATCGTGCATATGTATTAGTCAGTGAGTCGCATCATAGCAATTAGAAAGTGAAGTTAAGTAGCTCAGTGGTTAGTGCAAAATTGCTAGTCTACATTCCCTCACTATCTTGATCAGTTTCAGCCTTATGCATGTCATTTCTGATTTAAATGAGAGTCTGTTGCTGCTCTGTCATAACTGTTCCCCACTCAGCCCATCCCAAGCCCAGCCCATATTAGTCTTCTGGCATGGGGATCTGCTCCTACACCTAGTACTACATCAATACCAGTGGTGAACATCTGGCATTGACAAATGCTTGTTCTAATACCCTCTAGTTAATACTGCATGTGTGAGTTATTGCGTCAGAAAAGAAGAATAAGTGTATACAAGGGGTTACAAATGAAAAGCAGACTAGAACCCTTCTGCTTCCACTGACTTTGTGAATAAGTCTTAAAGATTCTGGCCTGCATTGAGTCTAATATTTTATAACAAAATAAAGTCAGTGCACAGGCTACAAATAGAAATTCTCTGGCCAAAATAAAATTGCCTGCACACACTGTGGGACTGGAAAAAATATTCTTTATTTTGAGGATCACCAAATGCAGAGGTGAGGCCTGGGTTAACTGCAACCCTATTGGACTTGGTTTTAAAGATTAATGGGCATGACTACCTAATCATAAAGGTAGTGAGATCTTGGACATCATGGGGGTATCACCAGCGTCATTGGCTCACTATGTGCTCAACAGTTAATCACTTAATCTTCCTCTTTTCCACCCAACTAGAATGATTATGTTTATGTTGATGAAATAAAAGAATTCTTCTCCATTACGCTATCCTGGGAAAGTAAACTGTGCAGAATATAATTTCTTTTAATAAGCTCGAAGATAAACTTCCACACTGGAACTCTAGCAGACACTAAAAGGTTTTATCAAGCTGCCATAAGGCCTGCCTGCTGAAAAAGTGAGAACTGTAATGATCATTTATAACTACAATGATCCATCACTCTTAATGGAATCCCCCATTAAATGTCCTCTCCCTTGCTATTAGCCTTGTATTTTAAAGCCTAATCATTTACAAGTATTTTCCTGGGTATATGTGAGTGCCAGGCAGTCAGGGAAGTTGTAATAAATCAGATAGATGGCTTTGTAAATTGCTAGGATGTTCTTCCAACCGTACAGTGCCAGCAAACCATTGTCTGACCCTTAGGTCATCTTGTCTACCTACTTCATGGAAAACCACTGGAAAGTTGTATTTTTTTTTCTCCTGGTAACACTTTCACAATGAGCTATATTAATGTGCATGTAACTAAAGACATGGGATACCTTTCGATTTCATATTGAATCTCAATAAAGAAATGCATTAGTGCTTATGAGTTACAAATGAATATGCATGTTTATTCATGATTAGGATCTGGTAACAGCATTGCCCTGGTCAAGGATAGATGAATAATTATATAACACATTATATAAGAAAAAGGGGAGTTGCTGTATTGATTCTTCTACAAAAAGGTCAACAAAATGGGTGGTTTGATAACTTTTATTGGAGCAACAAATAATTTTCACAAAATGTTTGAGTTTTCAAACTACACAGAGTCCTTCATCAGAAATGTTTCCAATGAAGGACTCCGTGCAGTCTGAAAGCTCAAACATTTAGTAAAAATGATCTGTTGGTCTAATGGAAAGGTGTCAAACCACCCATTTTATAACACATTATAATAGTTATCTACTGTACCTGTTGGACAGATGCCAGTTATTGACATACAAGATGCCCTCTCCCCCTTCCCATAACTTCAGAAGTCCTCCAGAGTTCCACTCAGTGCCTTATCCTGTTCCTCAGTTTCCTCGGTGATTTTCCCTCAGTATGTGTCTCCATGCATATCCATATGTAACAGACAACACTGTACATATTTGACTCGGGAGCCTCAGCCCCCATGCTGGGACTAGCACTGCAATACAACTTTTATAACATGCAGCATTGGTTCTGCAACAACCAACTCTTGCTT
The DNA here is from genome assembly GCA_016271365.2 of Neoceratodus forsteri. NCBI lineage: Eukaryota > Metazoa > Chordata > Ceratodontiformes > Ceratodontidae > Neoceratodus > Neoceratodus forsteri. Next base: position 13,473,489 of record CM028133.1, read on the forward strand.
AAAGGGAAATGTCAACCTGTAATTGGGTCACACCTCAGTGTGAGTAGGACAAATTAACAGTTTCATAAAGTGTTTTTCTTTACTTACAGTCTTTTTACTAATCTAGATTTTATCTGGTTAATCCTGCCATCCTCCCACCAGCATTCTGACCCAATGTTCCCCTAGTGGCATACCCACAACCCTCCCATGTCTGTCCAGAGAATGATGTATGAGCTGGGAAGCAGCCACAGGAGTGTACATACAGGTCCTGTATAGTCAGAACTATTAATAGCTCTGGTTTGCATTATATGTCCCAGTGCTATACCATGACTAGGCATAGACTGGCAGTTGACTGACTGGCTGAATACATAGAACTTCTATGCAAGCTCCTGCAGCTGCTCCCCAGCTCATATGTCATCCTCAGGACAGCCGCAGGAGGTTTTGGGTGCACTGCTAGAGGAGCCTCAGCTCAAAATGCCATTGAGGTGGATGGTAGGATCAACCAGATAAAGTCTAAATTAATAAACGGACTGTAAATGAAACAAATTATAACATTTTGTGAAAATGCTAATCAGGCCTTGCCTCACAATGAGGTGTGGCCTGATTACAGGTGGACATTTCCCTTTAAAACCAAAAAGTCTCCATGACATCTGGCAGTAAAAAGTGACCGGCCAGGCCTCTCACAACCCTTGAGTCTTTTAGAAAGTGGGTCAGCATTTTGGAACTGACTATATTTTTATTACAATTGCCTAGTGTTGATGTTCAACTTGCTGAAATAAAAACTGTGGCTACTACTGCCTTGCGTGCCTCACTACCTCTTTTTAGACATTTACAGCTTTCATCAGTAACTGTTTATACGTAAGCATTATGTAATCCAAGCTGTGAGTTTCCTTTTCATTTTTTTCCTATACTACTAAACTAACTAGGATGATTCAGTGAACAATTATTCAACTCTATGATGCTTTGTAATGCAGCAAAAGAAAAGATATGTCCTTAGTTCATGAAATACAAATATAAATATAAATATGCATCATTCATAGTAACATCATAATATTAGTAACATAGTAGGTTATGGTAAGAAGGAACTCTAGGGCTCATCATGTCTGCTTGTGCCCCTACGTAATAAGCTAGGTATGAATAAGCATTGCATAAAATGTACTTATTTAAAGGTGTTCCCTACCCTCTCTACTACTCAGGGAACCACTGTGGTATCCCTGGTAAAAAAAAATTCCAGTCTCACTTTAAAGCCCTGTACTTTCCTCATGTCCACTGTCTCTGCTGGTATGCTGTTTAATAGCTTTGCCACCCACAGGAAGAAGAAATACTTCCTTAAGTCATCCTTAATTTTCAAGTGCATGTTCCAATGCTCAACTGAAGGATACAGAATTCCTGTTTGATAGTGCCAATTCGCCGAGTATGAAGAAGACTGAGCTCACATTAGAGAAATGAAGGAATGCAGGTGTAGGATCGCAACACAGCAAAATAGGATCTGGAGCTAATTGGAAGGGAGTCTTCCTTAATGCCTGGAATCTGGGTAATAAAATCAGTGTGCTCCAGGCATTGGTGGCAGCCACCGAGGTGGACCTCATAGTCATCATAGAATCTTGGGCCACAGAGGATAATGATTGGGACTTGTCAGTTCCAGGTTACGCAATGTTTAGGCAGGACAGAGGGAAATGCAAAGGGGCACATAGCCACGTATGCCAGGGAAGACATAAAAGCTGTGGAGGATGGACACATCAGGGAAGCAAATGGAAAACAAAATAACTTTGGGTTCATGTCACTGCACCCTCCAGCAAGAAAATATGGGTGCAGGTGATCTATAAACCACCAGAACAAGAACAACAAATAGAAATAGGCAGATCTGGAAAGAGTTGGCATGGGGAGTGAGTAAGGAAATAGTAGTGGTGGTGGTGGTGGGTGATCTGAACATGCAAGATATTGACTGGGATATTTCAGTCGCCAAGTGCATAAGAAGCCAGGTCCAGTTAGATACATTGAAGGACTGCCTGCTGGTGCAGCTGGTTGAGAAACCCACTAGACAGGAGGCCATTCCTGATTTGGTGCCCACCAATGCAGGGGTGGTGAGTGGAGTAAAGGTAGAGGAGCCACCAGAATCCAGTGACCATAATTCAATTTGGTTCAGGCCAATCCTCGGTACCAGAATACCCCTAGCAAAATCTAAAGTTCTAGATTTCAGAAGAGCAGACTTCAACTAGATGAAAAAGTTGGTCTGAGACAGACTGACCAGGGTGGACAGCATTGAAGGTGTAGGGAAAAGATTGGGGCAATTAAGTGGACCATTCACCAGGCAACAAAGTCATCCTGGAGAATTGTTACAAAATGAAACAAGTGCAAGTGACCAATATGGTTCTCAGAAAGAGTGAGAGAAGCAGAAAGGGCCAAGAAACGGCTTTCACCAGGTAAAAGGCAAAGTGGGAGAAAGAAGAATGGGAACAGTGCCAAATAAGAACTAGAAAATATTATTGTTACGTTATTGGTCCTTGTAAAAAAAGATCCAGAAAAAGATGGTTTGATACCTTTATTGGACCAACATAGGCGTTACAAAAGGAAACAGGTGTTTAAGCTTTCTGACTACACACAGTCCTTCATCAGGAGCTAATGCCAGTGGTTTTGGAAGAGTACATTCTATTAAAGACCAGATTATACATAAAAAACAGACAGAAAGGTTGTAAAGAATCCCATGGGCCTAAAAATTGCATTTAAAAGTCAACTTAAAACCATACAGAGAACACAGGCTGACTGCTATCAAGGAACGCCATTTCAAGGTCAAATGTCACAGAACTGATTACTCCCTTCTAATTTGAACTCATCAAATATACTTGAGATTTATTTTAAAATATGCATGATTGTGTTTGTGTATACAATACATAAGGAACTGAATCCCATTGTCCTAAACTTGCATTTAAAAATCAACCTAAAAAGGGTAAGAAAAATAGGTAGAGTTCTATTCAATGGAAACAACATTACCAAGTCATGGGGGATGTAGACACTCAATGCTTTGCACATGAGTACATGCTTAATCATGGGATACAGCCATGCATTGGTAGGTCTCTTAAATACACATAAAGTGATCAGTGTAAAAATTTGAAAATGTGCAAAACCAGGCAAAGTTCAGCAAAGTTTGAAAAGGAGCATTAGGCCTAGCTCCAATATTCCGAGTACTGGAACTCATAGATATTAGATGACTATATCCTCATAAAATGATATCCCAATACATTCAATTTCATGTTTTGATAAACAAGATGCATCACAGTTGTACAGATCAGATTTAGGAATTCATGGGCAATCCAAGGAAAGTCACTAGCAAGCTGCATGAAATAATTATTCAATCCCAGATTTCAAAGATGTGGTGTGTATTTATTTATTTATTTATTAGAGCATCAGTTTACAGGCCTTTGAGTCATAGACTCATTTACAAAACACCTAATCAAGAGACAAACATCACAACAAACAAAACAGTACAGTACATAACACTTAGATTAAAAAAGCAACCAGTGTTACAGGCATTCACTGGTGGTACATGCTTGGTAATAGGTAGATCACAGTAGTCATAATATAGGTACATGAGTACCACAGCAGGTAGCAACCAGAGATATTTTATTACATTAGTCAGCAGATGTTTCATGAGACCCTAGGTATATATAGCAAAAGTAGACAGGGCAGATCCAGCCTAGGGGTGAAGGTAAGGGGCAGGTGGGGGATTATATGCAGTTGCAGCAGCGAGTGCTTATCAGATGGCTTCTGAGGGAGACCTTGAAAGGACCAAGCTTAGTGGAGTCAGCTATATTGGCTGGGAAGGAATTGAACCAGGAGGGAGCCCGATAGCAAAAGGATCTCTGGGCCATAGAGGTCCTTTCCCTGGGGACAATAAGGGAGGTTTTGACAGTGCTGTGGGTGGAGACTGAGGGGGAGGCATGCTGCAGGGAGGTGGCGACCCCAAGGGTGGGAGAGCCCTAGCAGCATCTTTTTTACAAGAAGACAGGTTTGGAAGCGGAGTCGTTCTTCAAGGTTGAGCAAGTTGGTGGTGGAGTACAGCAGGCACGTATGGGTGCACCTAGGGCTCCAGCATTAGCCTGCAAGCCTTGTTTATAGAGAGCTGGATTCTTGCAAAGCGCAGTGTTGTTGGCTGCAACATAGATGGGCAGCCCATAGTCGATTAGCAACAGGACAGAGGAGGTGATTGCCAATCTAAGGGCCTCTTGTTGGCAGCAGCTCTATGGGGTTTAACAGTCCAATCCTGACATTGGTGGTGGCAGAAAGGGCATTGATATGGGAATGGAAGGAGAGTGCTGAATCAAAGGTAATGCCCAGATACTTGTAGGAGGAAACCTGCTCAATGAGGTTTAGTGTACTAGGCAGTATCACGAGAGAGACACCACTGGCTTTGCTTTGGTGATGTGAGAAGAGCATAGCTTTGGTCTTTTTTAGGTTCAGGACTAGCCTTTGTGATGCGAACCAATGATCAGTTCTATTAAAAGCTTGTTGGAGGGTGGTCTGGAGTCTATCCAGGATCCATATTTCAGGTAAATGCCCATGTTTATAAACAGTCAAGAAATTCATGTAAATTGATATAAAATCACATTCCTGCAATGAAAAGGTCTGGAAGACACAAATATCTCCTGTCTAGAAAGGGTGCCAGCTCATTGCACTTGTTTAGACCAGGCCAATTTAGTAGAATCCAAAAGAATTACCTAGAGCAAGAGATTATCTAACTCTCCTTCCTGTGCCAACATCTTGTTTATCTAAACATGAAATCAAATGTATTGGAATAACATTTTCTAAGGATGTATTTTTCTAATATTTATGAGCCCAAGTACGTGGATTGTTGGAGTTGGACCTATGGTCCCTTTTTAAACTTTACTGAACTTTGCACCTGTCACTTCTTGTGTATGTATGAGATCTAACAGAGCGTAGCAGTATCCTATGATTAAGTGTTGCACCTGCACAAAATGTTGGGTGCCTAGACCCCCAGTGCCTCAGTAATATTGTTTGCTGCAGTTATTTTTAATAAAATAATATTTTGCACATTCAGCATGGAAGTCAGCTTCAGATTTATTTGTTCAGCGGTAAGGCTGTTTATTGTCTAGTTTTTTGTTTTGCCAACCAGGAGGGATCACTGAATACCAAAGAATAGAACTGTCAAATACCAACAGGGCAGGGATTGGGTGAGGATAGGGCACCAGTGGACATCAGGGAATAATTTATCTATGCAAATAGAGACCAGGTAAAGTGGGTGGGGGGGCACCACTGAAAAGTAGGGAATAATTTAGCTATGCATATGGGGATCCAGTGATGGAGGGGGCACCACTGAACACCAGATATTATTTATCTATGCAAACAGAGATTAGGTATGGGAGGGGGCACCACAGGATACGGAGGAATAATATCTACACCAACAGGATTGGGTGAGGGAAGGGGAACTTTTTTTTATTTCTGAAACAGGAACCCATGTTGTTGGTGAGGTGGTCTGCACAACAGTACACGTTGTTAATAGGGTTTTGCAGTTAATCTTTTTATTGCCATTTTTCATAACACAGAGCATGGCCACAAATGATGACTGATATGCACATTGATAATGAATGGTCTCAAACAGTGACATAGCAAACATGTATTCATAATGAAGGTCATGGCACTATCATTGTGTACATTTGGGCATTGCAAGCTCTCATAGCAATCTAGCATTGGGTTTCAAATGTGGAAAAGTGCAAAATATTGCACTTAGGAACAGATACCCAAGGGTGGAGTACAAAATGGGTGGAGTGGTATTGACGACCACTTAGCAGAAATGAGACCTGAGGGAAATAATTTTGGATGACCTAAAGGTGGCCAGGCAGTGAGACAAGGCAGTAGGGAGCGCGAGTTGGATACTGAGGTGCGTAGTAGAGAGGGGCATCACCAGCAGAAAGAGGGATGTGGTGTTGCCTCCATATAGATCACAAGCAAGACCCACCTAGAGTACTGTGTCCAGTTTTGGAGACCACCTTTCTGGAAGGACACAGAGTGGAGGCCCTCCAGAGGAGGGCAACTAAAATTATGCAGGATCTGTATCAAAAGCCTTATAAGGAGAGACTAAGGGACTTCAGTATGTATACCCTGGAACAGAGGAGGGAGAATATGATAGAGACCATTAAATATCTCACAGGAGTAAATAAGGCACAGATGGGAAGTATTTGTCAGAGGAAAAGGTGCTCAAGAATAAGGGGACATGCTATGAAGCTGGAGAGGAGTAGATTCAGGAGGTATGTGATGAAGTATTTCTTCACAGAAAGAGTGGTGGATTCCTGGACCAGCCTTCCAATGGAGGTAATGGGAGTGAAAACACTGGTGAGGTTCAAGAATGCATGGGATAAGCACAGGGGAATCACAGTGGAAAGGAAGGGGGGAGGACAAAGAGCTGTAGATCGGGCACAGTCTTCAGTAATAGTGTAGGAAGGGAGAAATGGACTGACTGGATGGGCCAAGCGGTCCTTATCTGCCATCCAATTCTATGTTTCTATGTTTCTAGTGGAGTGAATGGGATGCCTGTTTTGTACATTGTATAACTATTTGGTTACAAAGCCAGAATGTTCTCAGCTCACACAAGTACCCCATCCCCCCAAAATTGTCAGTTTCTTGGGTGGAATGTGTCTGCCTGCTCTGCTCAGTTTTATTTTACTAAAGTCAGAGGTTAAGGCATTCCATTTTCAGTTGCCTCCAGGTGCCTTGCTTTACCTCTCAGGCTGTAATCTACAGCAGCACTCCTTTCCATCAGTCCTATCCATTGCTTACTCACCTAATGTATTAGCTAGGCTGGCGACACGTGCTCTTGCTTTCTCTACACTACTGCTCCTGCACTCAAGAGCGTGTTCACAAAACCTCCAGCAGCACATTCTTGAGCGAGTCACCTCTCACTCATGGGACACTCAAGCACAGCTGCCAGCTCATCAAATTGTATGCCTGCATTATGTTACTGACAGCAGTAACAACAAACAGGAATCAAGATCATCCATTCAGTAAGATCTTAGAGAATATTATTAAAGACCATACCATGGATTCCCTCTGTCAAAATGGGTAATCTGATCCTCTCCAACATGGATTCACTAAATCAAGATCCTGCCAATGAATCTTTTGACTTTTATGAAAAATCACAGGCGAGGTTGATCGGGGTAATTATGGGACCTTTGTGTTTCTGGACTTCACCAAAGCTTTCGACAAATTACCCCATGAAGAGCTTGTTGATACTCAAAGAGCATTTAAAATAAAAAACAACATTGTAAATTGGATTGCTAAGTGGTTGGAGGGAAGAAAACAAAGAGTCATCATCAACGGAGAATATTCCAACTGGGCTCCATTATAAGTGGGTCCCCAGGGGTCTGTGTTGGGCCCATGCCTTTTAATATGTATGTCTCATCCTCACCATTGGTAACCCCAACATTTGATGCTAAAATTTGTGGATGACTGTCATATAGGTACTGTGGTAAATAATACATTTGGCAGTTTTGCCCTTCAGTTAGTCGTAGATAATATATTAGCTTAGTCCAGCAAAAACAAGCTTCTTCTGAACATTTCCAAATGTAAAATTATGCACCTGGGAATACAAAATAAATATCATAAATATAAATTGGGGAATGATACCCTACTCATAACAAATCAAGAGAAAGACTTGGGAATAACTGTCAGCCCTGACCTAAAATTCAGATCACACTGCAGAACCCAAATTAATAAAGCTAATCATATCCTAAATTGTATTTTTAGACACATACTGTAGCTAGTCAAACCAGTGATGTGTTGCTCCCCTTGTACATAGCTTTGGTAAGGCCACACCTTGAATACTGTGCCCAGAAGTGGTCTCCATATTACAGTGAGGCGATCACAAGGGTTGAGAGAGTCCAATGAAGATTCACCAAAGCCATTTTAGGGATGGGTGACAAGCCATATGAGGTTAGGCTGAGACTCCTGAACATGTATACCTTACAGTATAGAAGATTGAGAGGAGACATGTGTCTCACCTATAGAGCACTAAGTGACCCCACCCTTAGTAATGATCTTGGAATAGCTATTAGTGATTGTAGAGTTAGTAATAGAAGACATTCCAAACATTTACATCTAGGCAAATGGAAAACTCTGAGAAGAAAGAACTAGTTCAGTCAGAGGACTGTCCCCATATGGAATCAACTCCTGGAAGAGGTTGTAAATAGCCCAAATATCGACTCCTTTAAGCATAATTTGGATTTGGTAATGGAAGACAAAGTTAAATTTTGCCTAAATTGATTTTCTCTGGCAAGCATTACAGATGGAATGTCTTCATTGACTTGTAACACCTATGATACCTGTGATGCCTATGATTCATTTTGCAGCTCATGTCCTGGCCCCCAGTGCATTTCAAAGGAGAGCTGCAAAACATGTTCTGACTATGATCACAACAGAAACTGATCTGCTAGGCATACCAGGCCAAAAAAGGGCATGAAAACAGATGCTCTAACAGAATTCACTGGAGCACATCCCCGCACTCTTCAAACTAAAACAGCTTTGTGCAGGGGCAGCACTGAGCTCATTAAGCAGAGACAGCTCCAGGAAGGGATCAGGAACAGTTGGCCTGTCCCTTCAGAACTAAAAGTATGGTCTGTTCCCCTACCAGAAAACAACATGGCTCAATACCATAACAGTCCACAACTTGCAGTATTGGTTCCAGAAAATGATCACTTTAGCCTGTTTCCTGATGTGTTGTCCCTTCTTCTATCATAGAAAGTAACTTACAAATTCTGAAAAGGGCTATTTAAGTCCTAGTAGAATAATCTACAAGACAGAAGTGGTTTAGCACACAGAAATTAATGCACTCTGAGTACTTACTGTATCTTCTGTTTGATTTTCAGAGTTGGGTCATAACTGTAAAGTTTAAGCATGGGGGTATGATGAAAGGCAAAGATGATAGGCAATGGTCTTAGTGGGAGGACAAACCCAAGTGCATCACTGTTTTCCATTTCCTAGGGACATATGACAAGTGCACTGTGTAATAGATGCAGTGATACAAAAAAAGTAGATTCTACCACCCTCCAAAGCCTGCAGTTTTACCAGCACTTTGTCAATTGTGAGGCAGTATCAACAATCACATAGGGATATGCCAAATACTTGTATCAAAAGGTGGTGGCCCTATGCACTAATTAGTGCTAGTTAATTGCCAAAAGGCCACGTAGCCCAGCCTGGCACCCACACCTGTGGACAGGTGTGCACCAGCTGCTATTCACGAAAGGCTGCCACCTGTCCGCGGCTCCACTCTCATGAGTGTAGGTCCACATAGGGTGGACAGGGGTGGATTTGTGGACCCAGCTGGGCATAATAAGATCCAAAGAAGTCCTGGAATGGATTCCTTGAGCCTGATGGCAAGGTTCAGGTGCGTGAACAGTGAACACAGTCACCAGGACCCATGTGGTATGGCCCCTTGGCCAGCGGACTCTCTGCCCAAGCCCATGTGGCATCCTGGGACCCCATGCACTGTAAGTCCCCATCTCCATTATGGCACAATAGCCCCCAAACCTGGACCCCAGCAAACTCATTGGTGGCCAGTGGCCTCCCTTCCCCATAGAACCAATATTCTCCCAACCCCTATACCTGTCTGTCAGTGCCACAGGCATGCACAGCCAGCTGGTTCAGCCCTCCTTGTCTGTCTAGTGGTTTAGCAGCACACAGCGTCACTTCCTGGTCATGTTTCAACTGGTGGTGGTGTCTGTGGGGGTGTGCAGTGGTTACAGCAGGATACCAGCTGCCATAACCTGTGCCCATGTCCGCACCTGTGTGGCCAGCACTATGCAGTTTAGTGTATACTCGTAGTGCTGGCACACCCCAGAATGCCGCCAGCATGTTGCAGTTCATGGCTGGGGGATCACACACATGCCCTCAGCCCCATACAAGAATGCTGCACTGGGTACATGGGACCCACTCCATGGTATTTGGGCATATTGATGCTAATGTGCCCAGTTTATGTGGTGCATTGGCATCATGTATAGGGGCCAGTAAGAGCATGTCTCACATACAGCTTTCACAGTAATTTTTTCTTTTAATTTGTAATGTTATATTTATAAAAACATGAAATTGCACGTTTCCCAAGTCTAAGTTGACTGTATACTCCTTTGAATCTCTTCTTATAAAATTATATCCATCATTCAGAATGCTATTTGTATTCCATGTTAAACTGAGAATGAACAGGAACATCTATAATATAGGACTAGTCCTAAAGATGTTTTATACCAGCTTGTCCTGAATAAAAATAAAGATGTTTACTACTACTACTACTACATTTTGATTTAAAGTCCATGACTAGTGTTCCTCAGTGCATTATTTATATTTTTATTTATTTAATTCAGAATGCACTTTTAATTTCAAGTTCATAAATAGTGTTCCTCGTGCATCAAAACTGATGGTAGGCCTCACATAGCAACAAGCTGAGAGTTCAAAAGATGTTCACTAACGAGTAGCAGCATATCATTCAATGCAGATGAATGTGATAGCTTATAAAGTGCTACGTGCAAATAATAATACCAAAAAAGTTCAGTCAGAGATAAATTGCCAGACAATTATTTAAAAAATATCCATGGGCTGGCCCGTCGGTGCAGCGGTAGCGCTACCTCTCGTGACGCTGGTGACCCGGGTTCGGAAACAAGCCTGGGGAGCTGGAGGGCCAGCTGGGGGGAGAAGGCTGAGCATCTGTAGACTGCTTGCCTTCTCCAGTGAGGGAAGGGGGACAAGGTTTGGTGCTTGACTGACCCCAGGTGGAGGCCTGAGCTACAGCAAGTGCAGGCCAATCCAGGAAGGGTTGGGCATGCTAGACGTCGGCATAGCTCTGCCTTGACATCTGGGTGCATGGCACACCCAGAAAAACAGGGAAAAACACCTCCATCGCTCTGGGTAGATGGGCGCCAACTTTAAACCTCAATGGTCCCTGCCTGCTCCCGCGGTGTCCCCAGCGAAGTGACGTTAGTTCGGGGTGCTTGGGCCCCATGTCATCCCCGCCTGGGGGGAAAATCCAAGGCTATATGGAGGGACCGCTATGGGACTCCAGGCATGGAAGGAACTGAGGCAGATGCCAGGCGCTCCCGAAGAAGCGGAGCATAGGGGGCAGGGGAAGGCAGAAAAAATAGCAAGTACAAAAAAAAAAAGATCCATGGAAGACAACATGAAATTAATTGTTCCACTGGGAAGCCCTCAAATTTCATTCAGAAAACATAATGTATAGTGACAGACATGTTCACTTAATCTTTAGACTAGCCATGCAGTGGACCTCCAGTCTCCATAGTATTTAGTAGCCATAAATTGGGACTTATTGTCTCCATTTCACGTCTCCAAGGGGAGGACCTGCTCCTAAGTACCCCGCCACGACCACTGCTGGCAGTCAAATTCACTGATTGCTCTATCCCGTGCTTGCACACAGTATTTCAATCCCCCTTATTTTATCCACTTATAAATAATCAGCCTTTTAGTCTTTATTTTGCTACATATGTCCATCTTTAAATTTTAATGCAGTAGCCAGGTACATTTTGTTGCTCTGTTCTACCGCTGGACAGGCAGGATATTTAGAAATGCTCACATCATTTGCATTGCAATATCCATAAACCAACTGTTTTGTGACAAAAGAGTTCACTTATCTTAAAGCTGACTGTCAACTCCATGTACTAAATGTCATCGCCTCGTACTAAAGAGTAGAAGTGCAATTCCCAATAAAAATGTCCAAAATAATCCAAGTGAAAGAAACCGCAGTGAAGTTCAGCACCAGCAGAGGCGGCCGTGTTTGCAAAGAGTGCAATGAACAGTGGTGGCATTTCAGGTCAACCCATTCATCAGATCAATGGCTATTCCACATTAGCCCCATTTAAACTTGTTTAAGTGTGACATGCACAAAGAAATAAATGTGGGAGTTAGTATTTTAAGACCATCATTCAAATGCTCTTGTGTTTAGAATGAAGTGGACACTGAGGCAAAAAGCAGACATATGTATCTATTTCCAGAGCTAGCTCAATGAAATGACATTTGTAAACCTTCAAAAATACTTCTTGTGTACCTATACAGCTTTGAAATCATTATCAAATAATAGCCTTCAAACAGAAGGTGATAAGGGAGGAAAAGAGGAAGGGGGGAGGCCAGTAGGGAAGAAATCACCAATAATAGTGGATGACAGTTGCAGAAACAGATGCATGGGCTGTACTAAATCTAATATTGTATAAGCTAGAAGATGAAGTTAGTAATATATTCAGAAATTGATAAATATTTTAAACATAGCTAGATGTTTTAACCACATACTTGTACTAGAGACTATCACTATACGATCTGTTTATATTAACATACCATTCAGAACCTCCCTACAATAAAAGGAAAAACATACAGTATATGAATCGAAATTCAAGGGACTATCTATACCCAGCCAAAATAAACAACTCATATGGGTTCACATATTATAACATATGAATAATGTAACAAGGCTATTGAGTATCCAGATAGGGACCAACAGGTAAATCTCCATTGAGTCCAATCAGAGTAGAAGAGACCGTTTTTGTATAACCAGATGAGATAAACAATATATATGGCTTCATATTTTGTGACATGAGGTTATTGAAAAATGCAAATAAAGTGCCCAGATAAGGACCCAAAGTTAAGTCTTTATTGAGTCCATTGGAAGAAAGTGTTTTCAAAGTAAAGATCCAGTAACTCCCCTTACATCTGAGGAGGGAAGGCACCCCCCGTCCCACGATAACTTTCTCAGTTCCAAAGCATTGCATATTCTTGGCTACTCCATGCTTTGTTTCCTGTAAATGTTTGGCCATAGCATAATTAGTGTTTCCTTTCCTTATCGTAGTTACTGTAGGTGTTCACCAGTCCTCATTTTTAACATCATTTTTGTCTGTCCAACATATGTTGCTCCACATGGGCATTTAAGCATGTATGCTACTACCATTGTTGAACAGTTGTATAGCTTCTCTCTCCTTACATGTCCGATTGTCATGAGAAGACCATTGGGGTTTTTTGTGCCCTTTTTCACAGTTCTATCCATTTCCAAATCCATTGCGTTCATGAAAGTTTGGGGAGTATCACTAGGTGGTATTGAGAGAATAAAGTTAGATTTCTTTATTTTTAGAGTTACTGGTTCTCTACTGTTTGGCTCACCATGCTCCCTCTTTTCATCTTGTATAGTTGGCCTTGTAGCAAAAACTCTGTAAATCTTAGTTGTCTGTAGAATCTATATTTTTCAACTTTGAGATTAAACAAATTCACCTTAATTTTGGAACAAAGCTTAAGCCTTTGTCAATAGCTTATAGTTGTGGTTATGAGAGTGATACGCTTGTAAGGTTAATGACTGCCTGTTCTTGTGTCTGTTTGGCCATCTGAGTTCCTGTGGGTAATGTTGGTTGTACCACTGGTTCATACTGCAACTGCCTCTTTCTCTTCCCCTATTCCTCTTCTTAACCACCTCTTCTTTGTCCTTCCCTTTGTTATAAAAAAGTCAGGGTAGAGTTGGATGTACATTAGGGTTGCCACCTTTGAATGAGGTGAAAATGGGACAATAAACCACACCTCAAATGCCACCCCTAGCCCCACTCCTTTTTATGACCAATAATAATTCAAATCCTCAAGTTATATATCTTTCAAATGGTTATATTCAGTCTCTGCCTACAGTGTCCAGTGTCACTTTTTTTGTCATGCACCCTTCGATGCCTCCTATCATGGCTATAAAAAATTGTTTACAATTTACTTATCCAGTGGGGTCTTGCTGCTACTCATTTCCTGCATGGATTGGAGCACAAAGAGGCTAAGAGATTTGCCCAGTGTCACACAGTAAATATTTTCTCTAGCAAGGTTTGAACCTGCAGTCTCCTGGTCTCCAAGTCAGTTCTCTAACCACTACACCACAGGCATGTTACAGTGCATGAGCTTTGAGACCACTAAGATCCTAGCATCACATGCCTCGGATTATTGTCCCAAAAGCTTGCATGCTATGTACAGTCTCTATTATATTGATCCAATAAACTGTGTCATGCTTCTCAAGCACAGTGTATATATACAGCAGATTATCAAGGACCACCACTGCTACAAACATTCTATCAATATTTCACTACATATGAGGTTTATTCAATTGTTCCTCAACTGTAATGACTAACTGTAACCACCAAGAGGATATGAAATCAGGAATTTAAAGCAGTTTCTGTATGCAATTAAAGTTTTGGTTGCCATTTGAATAGAATACCATCTCCTTCCCCATGAACAATACAGGCATTTTACTTGAGTGCTATACGTACAATAAAAAAAAGATCCCATTCAGCAATGTTGATAACGTGCTCTTAAAACTCAGGAAGTATTTGCATATTTTTGATAGCCTTATTGTATAGTCCACTACCCTATTGCTAGGACCCTATCAAATATGAGCTGGTAGGCAGCTCACTATTTTTTCCCATTCAAATGCTTTTATGCATTGAATAAATATATTTTTAAAGATACCTCCAGATTGTCTGAAAAGTACAATAGGTTGCAGCATACCATACTTCTTGAGCATTCCAAACTGTGTAGGGAGGTCCCCTCTTTTATCTACACCCCCATCCCCTGCCACACACATTACAAGCTCCGCTATCATCTACATCTGACCACTTCAGTTTCATTGCTCCTGTTGTAAGGGTATGTACAGGTCATCATTCGTGGGGCAGGGGGATGTCCTAGTTTAGAGTATTGAAATAACTTTAGGTAATAAAACAGGCAAAACTCTCCTCTCAGACTCAGAAGGCCACAGTGTGCATGGAGGAGGGTGACATCAGTCACAGAAAATATTGCTGTTTTCTCAGACTCAGCTGTGTGATTCAGGAATGAGATCTGAGTTGACAGCCCGAGCTGTAAAGAGTTAAGTAAGTGCAGCTCCCGACCAGCATTTTTCCTGCTGTTTGCTTATCTGCCTCTGCAAAAGTGCAACATTTGATATTCCACTGATACTTGGTATAGGTGATGGTATGGGGTGCAGAAAATTGAACTTTTCTGCACAAAACAGGACAGGTGATAACCATAGATGTACTAGGTCTTTGAGAGTCATAAACAATCCTAAATCCCCCTGTTTTTTCCACTTCTGACCCTGTGCCTGAATCCACAAATGACAAATCAGTTGGTACCTCCTTGATAACTCTTTTACTTGTTCACTCTTCACCGGAAGCATTTGGTATACCTGTTTATTTGCATAATCCATGTCATCTCTATTATATTTGTGTATTTTCTATTTTTTTTTATTTCCTCTCTGTAATCCCCTAACATTTTTTCCATTTACTTTTCAAATCATTGAGTTCTCCTGGGGAGAAAATTCTATAGGTATTTCCTTCCAATGTTCTAATGTCGTCCTGAATTTTCATAATTTCTTGTTTATGTTTTATGGCTGTGTGCAGAGCCTACAGCCATTTTGCATTTGCTTGCTTGAAAATGGCTGACCGTGGCACACTTCTGTTGGGCTTTTGGAAGTACCCTTCTGAAAGTCCTACAGAGCTGGGAATGCTCCATAACAGTCAGCTGCTATGGAGTAAGAGCCGCACTGTTTCGGGTGTTACTTCCATATTCCGTGTCAAGAACTGTGCATGTTACCATAGTGTGCATGCGCAGTTCAGCTGGCACTGCCATTTTGGGAATGGCAGAATGCCATTTACTGCAACTGCACATGCACGAATGCTGCGCGTGTGCAGTTGCATCACTGCCACCATCTTGGAGATGGCACTCGAAGGCACTCGCTCTCCATAGCTTTGGAAGCTTGCCACAGCCGTATCGGGCCTGGCTAGAGTTTGTTTAATAAGCAAAAGGATCCAGTAAAATTAACATTTATTTGTCACTTTTTCCCATTCTGACATAAATGCATTATCCTCCAAACCATATGCAGGACACTTCTGAATACATAAGCTTCTTGATATCTTTCTGTCTTGCCAGTACTTTGTTAAAGCTACTGCATGCATATTATATCAAATGTCTTTCTTCTTTAATATAGCAATTTATTTTAAATAATTATACTTTATTTGTCCACTGTTATTACTATAAACATCCTGATATCCTTCTATTGGTCGTGTTATCTTTCTTTCTTCTTCTTCCAAAATAGATAGACAATCTGGGTGGTCAGCTGAGCATGCCATTTTTTTTACAATTTATGAGAATTTATTCAGCTCTATCCACTCAATCCTGGAGCAAAATGGAAAGCCTGCTTCCATCAAAGCAGGTAAACAAGTAACTAGATACAGAACATTTGTGTTTCCCAGCTCCCAGGGACATATGACAAGTGCACTATGTAATAGATGGATCTATACAAAGTAAAGTAGGTTCTACCACCCTCCAAAAGCCTGTGGTTTTACCAGCACCTTTACCCTTACACAAGCGCAGGCCCAATGAAATCTATGATACCCAAATTGCAACACTACTTCTGTCTGCAGATCTGCCTCTGAGGCCTGTGCTTCTGCACTTGCAGGCATAAGACATACACACTGACTTCTGTCTGCAGAAACTGAGCCCTGTGGGGCCTGCACTTCTGCTGCTACAGATAAAAATGCATGATATTCAAACTGCAGCACTACTTCCCTCTGCAGAAGCATGGGCCCCTGTAGTGCTAGCTCTCTGCAGCTGCAGGTGTATGACATTGACACTGACTTCTGCTACTGCATATAGAAACTATGATACCAAATTGCAACACCACTTCTGTCTGCAGAAATGTAAGCCTCTGTGGGGCCACCCCACACACACACACACACACACACACACACACTTCTGACTGCCTCTGTGGGGCTTGTACTTATGCAGCCACAAATAAATATCCACTCAAGGTAGCACATCAGTGCTGCTATATTTGTGTAATGTGGAAACAGTTGTATGTTGTTTGTCATACCTGATGATGGCTGTCTGTGGTTGCTTGTGTTTTCTTGCCCTTTGCTCCATGGTTGAGAGAGGAGTTAGGGTTGGAAACCCTATCGCTACACATACATTTGTGGCATTAGCTGAACCCTAACTGGTGCATTAACACACTTTTTTTGTAATGAAAATATATACTGTATATATGGATATCTCAATTACCTTTTTTATAATGAAGCTTGTTTTTCTGACTGCCTATATAGCCACCTACTGATTTGAATGTTGGCCAAATATAATTTCATCTAGAGTTTTGCTACCATTTTGGTGGTCATGTGAAGCACTGTGTGTTGGTATAAGTTTTTCATGGCTCTACGATACCGGTTCAACAAACATTTTCTAGACCAACGTTACAGCAATGGATTTATGTTGACCGCAATTGTGGTTGGCATAAATCCATCCAAGAATACTTTGTTTTCTTCGGACGGCTTTGCCCCTCAAACCCCCATGTGGGGATATCTGCTTCCCGCACCCTCATACTTAATATAATCAACTCTGAGTCAGAGCTGATACAGGGTGGGGGTACAAGACCCCAAGAAAACAGTGCTGGGGTCCCACAGTGACAGGACAGCAACCTGCCGCTGTATCGCTATACTGTCGTTCATGGTAAAGATGCCGATGTTCGACTGGCATATCATTTTTTGTGAATCCTGTTTCGGTAATGCTTATGCTAAGAAATGGGCACTAGGAGTTGTGCTTGTGCTATACCCCATTACTATTATGTTTATTTTTCTTTAAGAAC
The DNA here is from genome assembly GCA_016271365.2 of Neoceratodus forsteri. NCBI lineage: Eukaryota > Metazoa > Chordata > Ceratodontiformes > Ceratodontidae > Neoceratodus > Neoceratodus forsteri. The sequence goes on from CM028133.1 coordinate 13,491,109, forward strand.
TACAGTAGCTGCACTTTGAAATATACACACCATATGATCAAGACTGTTGACTTATGTCATGGGATGCAGCCTGCTGAAGGACTTACTGTATCTAAATTGGCTGGAAGCATTTTTTTTTTATTTTCAGTACTTAGCTTTTAGGGCACAGCTAAACATAATTCCATCCAGGTCTCCAGTATTTAAACTCTAAAGGAAGCAACTCATTGATAATGTCTTTCAGGTTCAGACTAGTCCAAACTATGAATGGGTGAGGGGTCTGTGACTGGGTTCTGATTTTGGCCAATAACACTGAGAACCATCTAAGTCAGTCCACCTTGGAAGGGATGTGGATCTGAGCTGGGCCACTTGTTAGAGTGTAGGAAACTTCTTTAGGCTCTTAATGACTCCACTCTAATTTAGATCAGGAGTGGCTCAGATTTCTGAAAATTTGACTGGGGCAATCTAAGTCAATATGAGATACCTGATCAGTGTAGGGGAGGGATATCTAAACTGGTTTGCCCGTCCCTACTGTGATTCCCTGTATCAGTTTTCTACAGGTTGTGAAACCTTCTTTAAAGACCTCAAAAAGTTATGTGACGTTCAGACTCCTGGAACACTCAAAAATCCTGGCTTTGAAGCATTATAACTGTTGCTTTAATGCTGCATTCTCATCTTTCATCTATGCTCCATTTGCAAACTCAGCAGCCTTGCTGCTTTATCCCTATCTTCTGCTCAACAAGAAAGAGGCATCATTAATAGATGCATACCAATCTGAACAAGTTGATTTAGACCTAGCTTGATGGCTGCAGGCAAAAGATTTCCTTCAAGGCATGACCTGACATTTTAATCGAGTCTGTACTTTTTTTCAGACATGATCACTGTGCTAACCTTCTTATCATCTTCAGCCAGACTTGCACTGCTAACTGTGTCTGCATACTTTTCTTTGCAGAAATGATGAGCAATGCCACCAGTGAGGTACAAGCCTTGCAGTCCAATACATTAGTACAGTACACCCTTTGACACTGCTGGATAGTGATTATTTGTTGGAATTCTTATAGTCCTTTTCCCAGCTATTAACATAGTGACTGAGTGCACCATGAGTTATTCAAAAGGCTTGGCAGCATACAACCTTGCGACCTTACTAGGAAGACATTCCAGAGAAAGCTTCCTACTAATGTGTGCATTATGGGGTGCATGTCAAGTCTGTTTCCTCTATTTGGGCAGACTCACCTCCATCTCTTGCTGAGAAGCAAACCTTGAGACCAAATGTCCCAGAAGGCAGCAGTTCGAGTTAGCTAACTGGAAATTCATATTAACTATTAGCTCAGAGGTTAGACTGAGCCTTTTTGACTCATACAATGTAGTCTCATCAATTACCACCAGAGGTCACTCTGTTGTCAGTATATTTTCAGTGCTGCAGGGCTTTGCTATGGTAGTTACAGTTCTCCCACCTAGATGGCTCTGCTTTTCACAGATTACTTTTTTCTTTATAGAGCTTTTTTCCCTTGACCTCAATCTCAAGGATATTCACTGGTCTCAGGGATATACGGTACAGTGTTCAGTCCTGGTGCTCCCCCCCCCCCCGGGTCTAGCTGCCACCTAAATGGCTCCAATGGCTTTCCGTCCATGAGCGGCAGCTCTGGGAAAGAGAGATGTTTTCTCCACTGAGGCAGTCCACCAGGTGGACAAGGATCCATGTTAGCAGTGCTTGGATCTAGTGAGCCAAGCAACACTGGTATCATATACATGGTATGTGGGTTATTACTCTGTTTTTGTCCATTGTTGTTCCTCCTCCCCTGGCATGAGAGAAGCCTCCTGGTGACCTCAGTTGCATGCAGCAACATCCTATTAAGGGAGGGAGCTGTCCTGGCCCAGCGCTGCGGTTGCTGTAGCACCAAGTGCTTAAAGGGTCTCTTCCAACTGCTGCACCATAGGAAGTGACAGCTACTGTGGTCTGGACTGCCTCCTAACATTGTATCCTGAGCTTGGTTCTGAACTTGTGTCCTGCTACACAGCAGTCTTACGCACTGCAGCTGCCATCAGGGTGGCCACAGACTGCCTTTTTTACATATACAGTGCCATGCAGTTCTTCAACATTTTAAAATACCTTTAAAACATTTCTGTTTAGGTTTCTTTTCTGTAATTTGTTGACTGAAGAAGGCATGTATCCAAAGCTTATTTATACATGTGGCCCAGGGATGGTAAACAACAGTGGGGAATACAGCTGAAGCACAGTTTGGGGATACAGTAAAATCTGAGTACAGGAATATATAACAAATATAAACAGTGAATAAACTATGCAAAAATACAGCAAATGATATTGTATACATGTCTTGTACATTTAATGAATAAAGAAACTGGTTATAAAATAAAAGAGCAGAACTATTCTAATATACTGTATATATATATATATATATATATGTATATATATATATATATATATATATATATATATATATATATATATTATGGTAAAGGAACCCTTTTAAGGTTAAAGGGTCAAACTTTACACCGTAATAACTTTGCGACCGTTCAATGGATTTGCCTGAAATTTGGAACACACAATCAAGAACCATACACCTTGGGATCTGCCCAGTTCCGTACCAGTCAGATATATGACTGCAGAGTTGTTAAGCACGATCTGCGTGCACATTTATGCTATATGGTGAATTCTTTGCTCATGCCTACAGGTTGCATGGTTTGAGTGAGTGGTCCAAAAACTTCAGGGAACATGCGGCCAGGGTGCCTGATGTGCCTTTTGAAGATTTCACGAAAAATTATTGAATGGTTCAAAAGTTATGCAAAAAACAAGTTCCTATTATAAGTCAATGGGAAAGGTTAACAAAAAGTTCGACACTTTCGCAAATGCACTTTTTACTGTTGCAAATGGCCCTAGTACTTTCGCAAATCCACCATTTTGTTTTCAGTTGGTGATCAGAAAAATGCTTGGCATTTAAAATTGGGACCATATAGGGACACAGTTCTTTTTGTGTTCACCTAGTCAGAGCCTGAGGATGCTAGCCATGTCTTTATTTGGGGGTTAAACACCCAAGAAATATGTTTTTAAAAGTTTTGGAAAAAGTACTTTCGCAAAGTACTGTCGTGCTCACGGTACTTTTCGCAAATCTGTGCGAAAGCTTTTGCAAATCCAGTATTTTGTAACATTATGGCCAAAATGACAGGAGTTCTTTGTCACCTTGCTGCAAAAGAACAGTTGTGGTCTTTGGCCTGAAATTTGGAGGGAACGCAGCCAACATCTCACAGATGTGCCTTTTGGTGGTTTGGTGAAATAATATTGCATGCCTGCAAAGTTACGATACTCCGAAGTTGGCATTTTTCCCATAGACTAACATGGTGGCGTACGCTGTGCCTTTTGGGGCTCGTATCTCGAAAACAATGCGAGATACAGAAATCCTAGACAGGAAAATCATGATTTTTGTGAAATTTAAATATTTTTTCTACGTCATGCGGTTGCTGAGATATTAGCAATTAAGTACTTCCAATGCTTGTTTTCAGCTTCGATGCCCATTACAATGCATACATTCTTTGTACACACTGTGTTTCTCTATGCACCTGTTCGGCAAAAACAGAGTACGAACTTCCGTTACTGTTGCAGTTACTGTTTCAACTTGCATTTCTGTCCCCATTTGCGTTTATGTTCCCGTGTACGCCACTGTGTGCATTACCCTTTGTGTTTTCATTTGCACTTGCGTTTTCGTTACTGTTACCATTTGCATTTACACTACTGTTTCTCTTTGCATTTTTGTTTGAGTCACTGTGTGCATTGCCATTTCTGTTTCGGCAGTTCTTTCATTTGCGTTTCCATTTCTCTTTTGTTTCGTCTTCCTTCCTGTTACTGTTACCATTTGTATTTGCAATTCCTTTACTGTGCCCGTGCACATTCGGTTTGTGTTTCCATATGTGCTTGCATTTCCTTTTGCATTTCTGTTTGCTTTGGTGTTATTGTTGCTGTTACCGTTACATTTGCATTTACAATTGCGATACTGTGCCCGTGCGCGTTTCAGTTTGTGTTTCCGTACGCGCTTCTGTTCCCATTTCTGCTTCTGTTTCCTTTGGTGTTATTCTTCCTGTTATCTTTACCATTTGCATTTACAATTCCGGTACCATGCCTGTGCACGTTATGGTTTGCATTTACATGTGCACCTGCGTTCGCATTTCCTCTTCTGTTCCCCTTCATGTTCTTTTTGCTGTGACACTAACATTTCCATTTTAAATACCACTGCCATCACTGTTCACATTACTAGTTGCATTTTGTATGTGCTTCAATGTCCGTCTGCGTCACTGTTCGCTTCGGCGTCACTTTGAGCTTGCATTTCTATTAACATTGCCTTTACCATTTACATTTGCATTACCATGTGTGCCACTGTTGGCACTTCTGTTTGCGTTGTTGTTCCTGTTACTATGTCACAAGACATCATGTGGTGGGAGCGTGGGGCCCAAAGCACTCCTGCTGCCGCATTACATTCTCTATTTCTCATCATCATTCTAAAAAAGAAGGGAAATTAGAGGCAAAAAACTCAGTTTAATGCATCAGTTAGGGTTGTTCCACAGTGACAAAAATGAGGAAATTTGGTGTTAGGGTTGAAAACCCCCTTGGATCCCCACAGCCACCTCCCCAACCGGCATCATGGTGCACCATAGGGTCATCGGTCCTAACTCTCATCCCATTTTCCTACACCTCAGATTCTTTACACATGTGATGGGGTGTGAGTTAGGGCCAATGACCCCATGGTGCACCACGATGCCGGTTGGGGGGTGGGCTGTGGGGGTTCAAGTGATTTTCAACCCTAACACCAAATTTCCTTGCTTTTGTCACTGTGGAACAACCCTAACTGATGCATTAAACTGAGTTTGTTGCCTCTAATAAATATATATATATATATATATATATTTATATATATATATATACAGTATATATACAGAAAATGTATATACAAGGTGGTAATGTACAATGGATAAGCGATTAACTGTTACTACTCTGGTTCCACGGCTTTCTCAATAAACTTTTTTCTTTTTTTTGGGGGGGGGGCTAGGTCTGTGCTATTTTTATCCTCATACTATGAACAGAAGTGACCTGAACACTTCTGTGGAAATCTTTCATTAAAGGACAAGATCTGGTCAGATCCACAATGACTGCTAATGCATTAATATGATAAGAGATTTATCTATTTATTTATTTATGCATGCATGCATTCCAAGGGTTTTACCAGGAAAGACATAGTGAGCTGGCAGCAGCTTATTTTCAGATGTGTCCTGGGGGAAGGGGGAAGGGGAAAGGGAAAAAGATAACAGATACAAAAATGCTTAATATAAAATACATATAAACGGAATAAGTATAGCAAAAAAACAGGACAATTATACCTATGAATAAAGTGACAAAAATAAGTTACTAAGCAGTAAGTTTTGGAACTGACCAAAGAACAATTAAGTTGTTATCAACTTAACAAAATAAAAACTAAAGGGAATGACTGATACTGTGGAAGAGATATAGGATTAATGTATGACATTATTTTATGTGTATTATTGTGATGTAAAAGTCTCACATTTACACTGTGATAGCAGGGTATTAAATAGCCGGTATTGCACTTTGCAATGCAAACTGGCTGCTGATGTGATCAATTTTTACTTTTGCATCACAAAGAAAAAAAATGTGATCTGTTCTGTGACTCTCCCTCACATCTCAGCCCCCACCACTTTCCCCACCCATGTCCCCACAGGCACTCTCCCACGAGTAATTAACTTTCTCCAATGGCCTGCAGGGTGTTGCTGATAGTACAGTATATAAACAGTCTCAGTGCCACAGCCCCAAATATCGGCATTCACTTCCAGTAGTGCTTTGCAGTATCAGGAGCGATTGTCAGCATTCAGGCCATGGTGGTGAGACTTTTAGCAAACTGCTGGTGACACCCTGCAGATCACTGGAAAACAGTTAACTACTTGTGGGTGTCTATGTAGACATGGGTGGGAAGGGTGGTGGTACTAAGATGGGTGTTACAATGTTTGTTTTTCAGTGGGGTCCAGCTTTACACAATTTTACAGTGGATTTAGCAGTTAGTCCAGCTTTACACAATTTTACAGTGGATTTAGTAGTTAGCAGTGAGCACAGCTAAAATCCAAAATCTGATTTTTGCTGGGGTCCTGATTTTATACAATTTTACAATGTAGTTACCCAAAAAAGGTCAGTTAATGTGCAGTATCTCACTTTCACTGAGGTCCTGATTGTGCCTATTGTTACAGTGTATATTCCTAAAAGTGACCAGCTGAGATGCAGTATCTTGTTTTCAGAGGGATCTTGCTTATGGCAAATGCAGGTAGTCATTTACACAATTTCTTATTTCAGTAGAAGATGGGAATTTACAATATCAGCATGGGAACACAGAACTGATGAGCTGCTGACACCATGGAGAGCATCCTAATGTTATTTACAGTTTATTTACCCAGCACAGCTCAAATGAGTTGCAACATCTCAGTTTCAGTGGAATCTGCATCTACCTGCCGTGTAGAGTACAATAGCCCCAATACAGAACTCTGAAGTACAGTCAGCAACAGTGTTGTTAGCACTGACACATTGACCACAAATACTGTACAATCACAATGCAAAAATGAATAAATTATTTCAAAAGTCAAACGTCGGTTTATGATTCTGGTTACATTAACACGGTACTTTATAATAATAATAACATTTATTTAGTTAAGCGCCTTTCAAGTTTTCAAGGCGCTGTACCTAATACATAGAAACACCAGCATAATCAATGCATACAATAAAACAACACAGCAAATATTACAAGATTAAAATAACCAATTACAGTATGACAGGAAATACCTTATCCCATAAGAAAGACTTTAGGGCCCTTTTAAAACCTTCCACCGTCGTACTCTCTTGGAGCTGTTTAACAGGCTGTTTGGTCAGTTTGCCATTTAAAACCAGAGAAACTCATAATTTCTGCATCAGAGGGTACCAGTTAACAGTGTTGCCACCGAGGGATGCTCTTCATGCTTACTTTTTGTTTGCATCCATGATATGAAGTAAAACTTATGTGCAAGCAGGGTTTCAAATAACAGAGAGTCAAGCCTTTCTATAGCAGACTACAGTAGACTGTAGAACATACAGTATCAGTAAACAGATCAGTGTTTACTGATATTGCATGTTCTGTAGTCTACTGTAGTCTGCTATAGAAAGGCTTGACTCCCTCTAATCAGAAATTCTGCTTACGCATATGTTTTATTTTATGTCAGTCTAGTTTTTTTAATATCAGGGACAAAAGTCAGACAAAAGCTGACAGTGTCCCTTTAAAGCAGAGGTGTCCAACCTCTTTGGGGTCGTGAGTCACATTTAAATTTCAGAGTAAAATGTGAGCCACAACAACATGTTGCCCTTACCATACCCATATTTAACCATACTTAGCCATATTTAAGAGTTAAAATAATAACACAGTTATAGTAAATAGTCAATAATCATATTTTATTAAGTTACAGTATTTTTAATAAATAGTTGTAATGTTAAAATAATTTTTCAGAGCACCTCTGGAGCTTTAGATTTGCTTGCAGGCTTAGTCAAAGTAGCTTGTTGAGCACTCAGGCACTTTTCAACTCCTGTACTTTGACTTTTCTCAAATGTAAAGACTGTGACGGCACTTGACACGTGGATTGGCAAACCCTCGAGAGCCACATCAAAATGCTTTGAGAGCAACATGTGGCTCATGGGCTACAGGTTTGCTAGCCTGCTTTAAAAGCCTGTAACTCCTAAGGTGTGAAGGTGGGGGTGATACATTATAGGCATTGCCTCAGTGAGAGAGAGAGAGAGATTTCTGCAGCACTGATGCATCTGGTGTGTGTGTGGGGGAGAAAGACAGCATCTCATTTGCATAATTGTAAATGTACACTGTGACTGCATGCCAATCACATCACTCACCTTATTCATCTGATGTAGTGACATGAAAAGACATTGTTTTTCAATCAGAAGGCATAATATCCAGGAGAAAACAGAAAGCTACTACAGCTCTAGTTGCATCAGTGTGGTGCCTTTTACCTGTGTATCATTGCAGGAAAATACTCTGCAACACAGTCCTGGCACAGGAGCTGTCACTGGAGTGTGTGTGTGTTTGTGTAACCAAGCTACCACACGTAGGCTGCAGAGTTTTTTTGCTTTTTAGGAGAATCGGTAGCAATAGCAGTAGTAATCTCTTTTCTGAGGGAAAGAAAGAAAAGTGTGTGGGGCTGTGGCAAGAATCAGGCTTTAAAGACACAGACCCTGTAATGCTGAATCAAGTTGAAGCTCTGAGACCAATGCTGAAATATGAGAGAAGGAGAGTGGAATGGACAGAGTGTTGCTGAGCAGGTCTATTACTGGAGGAGAGGAGAGAACAGAATGCTGTGGAAAGAAAACCAGCTTCCACTGTTTATGGAAGTCAGCTGTTCAGTATGTTACTTAGCAGCACACTGCTGGGCTGTACATGAGATTGTAATAAAACTGGCAAACCTGTAACAGGAGTGAGTTTTAACTCGCAGCTTTCCACTGTTAGTGGGAGTCCTGTGTTCAGAAATGGAGTGCAGAGCAAGAAAATAGTGCCTCAGAGGAGGGAGGGAGAGTGAAAGAGACAACACTGTGTTGAAATGAAAGGACCAAATATTCTTCAACTCTATTGTGCAAGGACACAGTCTAGGTATCTGGTCACATACTTCCACTGCCACTTCTTCTATTATGAGATAGCAATATGTCCCCATGACGCTGGCCATGCAGCCATAAAAAATGCCTTTCTCATAACTCTGTAGTGGTATCCAGTGATGATAATGACTGTAAAGGAGTGACTGTCAAAACAGCAACTCATTTACAGGACTATCCTGTTAGGCTACCCTGTAAGTAGTGACCGCATAATGTAGGGGAGGATGACCAGAAGGGAGGAGGATAGGGAGGAAGAGGTTTGTCTGGGGTAGTGTGCCTACTGCAGCCGAGCTTGCCATGTGGTGTGGTGGTGAGGGTGGCTAGCTCTGGTGCAGCAGGTACTGGGTTCTGGGCGGGTGGGGAGAAAATGTTGCCCTGGAGTTGGTAATCCTTAATCAGGGGTGCGGGGAACACTTTATTTACTTGATGGATGTCTGTTGCCAGCATGTGTATATCACCAATCTGCCTTTGGCGCTATACACTCGCCATAACAGTGATCACTATTTTGCAATTGCTGTTATGACATGGAATCCTTTGTAGCACAAACCTGTGGTAGGCTTGATGTAAACTTTCAGATACTGTAGGTTACTGTGGACTCATGGCTGTGTTCAGCTAGCAGCATGTTCACAAAATACTGTATGACATTCATGAAAATGCATGAACCCACTTGAACTTGGCAGGTTTTGAGGTCATAGAGCAGAAGTAGATTTTGTGGAAGTACTGTAAAGCATGGAACATTCAAACTGATCTCAGAGAATTGCAGCTGCCACTAAAAAAACTTTAGTGAAACACAGACAAATGTGGCAGGCATTGTAAAAGAATGATTGTTTTGCATTCAAAGAATAGCATGTAGGACCCTGCCTCCCAATAAATAAAAATAAAATGCTAACAAAATATTGTCCTGCTACTGCAACCAAACTGACCTCCTTCTTCCTCACCCCTATCCAGCTGCACAAACCCCACCCCAGTTGTTCCCAGTCATTTAACTTAGCGGAAATATCAGGTTCTCCTCCTTTCATAACTTCAGTGAAGACAAACATATGGTCAAGGGTTCTGAATGTCAAAGAGGCACAAACATCCAAGAATAGCAGGTTTGGAATAGGTGAAAATGACCAATCAAATTCTGGACGTGCCCTGAGTAATAGTTTAACTTCAGGGTAACCCAAAGAGATGGTGAGCAGAAACAAGAAAATTCTGTGGATGAAACAGACAACAGGTATTCTTTTAACGGAATTATAGAGGCAAAAAGCAAAACAGTTAAAAAAAATGATAGCTGAGAGAACTGATGTGTGATATTTCTACAGCATATTTCCACTTTGCAATACTCATGAATCATGGAAAAATATTAATTTAAATTGTGCAGTTTGCAAGACTGTGAAAAAGGCAAAGTGACAACTATATGGAGATAAATATGTAGCTTTATGAGACAAACAGCCCCCAAATATGGAGTCTGTGGACTCCCTCCCCCGTATACAAGTTCATAAACTGTGAGGTTGTTAACTATGTATCTCTAGCTGAATTCTAGGAGCTAGGCAGTATTATTGGGGAAGGCTGAGACAGGGACAGAAAATAGAAAAATAATGCTAAAGGTTTATTCAATATGCCAGTTCACCAATACTCCAAATGCTTAAGAATATCAAACTGAAGACAAAAAGAGTAAGAGTCTGGATGGATAACCCCTGCAGATTTTGAACAGTGTTAGATGGCAGTACATTATTGTGCTTTTATTAGTCTAAGTAAATTAAAGTTCCTGTATTTAGTTTATTATGCAGTATGTGTGGGATTGTGCATGCTATTACAGGCAGCAGACTCTCAGAAGTAAAATCACCAGGCTGAGTGCTCTGGAACGCATGCTAAAAATACCCACAAGATGTGTCCATATAAGTTGAGGGGAGGCATTTCCCCCATCTTCAATATTGTTGATGACTACACAAGAAAAAGTAGCTACAGCACACATCTGGTTGTCACTGCATGTAGCACTTATAGACCTATATTAAGAGGATGACGGACTAGGTTTGAAAAGATATGGAAAGGGCAGTGAAAAGTCAATGGACTGTGCAGGACATGCTGTTCACTAGGAAAGCAGTCCAACAGAAACAGTGATGGACTAAAGTGCTGATGCTAACAGAGGCAATTGTGTCAGCAAATTTCTTTTACATGCCCTGGATCATCCACCCGTGAAAGAATACTTGGAGGACAAGCTAAAGCACATTGAGATATCCCTGGAGCTCCACAACTGAGAAATGTTTCACTGGATGACCTTTTTGTGTTGAATTGCTTACGGACGGATTGAGGAGTGAGTTGCATGCATGCACTTCACTTTCTGGTGTGTAAAATGAAACAACAGATGTGGACTGCCACAGTACGTACAACTTCTTGCTGTGCCCAATTAAAGGTGTGACAACAACTCTGAGACTTCACACCCAGGTGTCTACTCTACAGGACTGCATTATCTTGGGGACTGGAAAATGAATAGTGGAAGTCATTGACAAGGTTTAATGTACAAAACAAAAACATATCAGTGGCATCTGTGCCAGACAGTACCATCAAATTGTCTAAAATGTTTAAGACATATAATTAGCCTTTACTGCCTGAGTTTTTCTGCGCATCTATTGGGTGCACTTCTAGACACCGTGTTGCAGAAAAAGACCTAAAGGAGCTGGGAAAGTACAGCATGGAGCTACAAAGATGATTAGGGTGACTAGCAAGCAACTTGCATAAGGAAAAGGGCAGCACCTGCAGTTGTTCTCCCTAGAAAAAGAAGTTGGAGGGGTATGACTGGGTTATTCAAAATCATGAAAGGATAAACACAAATAAACCAGAGCAAACTGTTCAGCAAAATTCATAGTAGAAGAACCAGGGGCATGAGTTCAAGTTAAGAGGTGGGAGGAGACAGGAGGGAGGTAAAGAAGCATTGTTTTCACCCTGAGAGTGATATGATTGTAAAACAGATTACTAGAACAGGTGATGAGTGCAGATAGTGTTCAGAGATTCAAGGGCACTCGTCACAACAGAGCCTCCATGAACAGTGCTGTCAGAACAAGCACGTCCATACAGCTCTTCACAACAGTGGCAGGAACAAATGGCGAGGTAAAGAGCACCACTGATAGCAACTACATTGCTACCAGTCCAAAATCAGATTTTAGCAGGGGCTTTGGTCCCCTCGCCGGTAACTAAAATAATCAACTCAAAGTCAGAGCTGGATTACAGGAGGAAAAAGTATCCGAGACCAGTATTAGAACCATAGTCTAGCAGTAGCTAAGCAGATGTAAGTAGGATAATACCACTCAGGCTACAGGATGCAGCTAACTAGGCAGGGCCAGAGGTATACTCAAGAACACAGATACCAAAATGGATATTAGGCACAGTTAACCTCGGGGAGTGGGAGGAAGTTGCTTAAAGCAGGGGAAGGACTTGGGGAAGTCAACAACATAAGAGTAGGGAATACAAAGGAGACATTAATATCAGGGAAGGAGGGAATGCAAGCATCAAGGTCAGGAACAGTTGCAGCAGTGGGTGGAGTCCTGCAGAAGGTCTTTCAGAGAGGAGAAGGATAAGGCTGAGCAAATGAACAGGGAGAAGGAGGACCTGATTTTTGGAAAACAGTAAGAGAAGGCAACTTGGCCTTTGGAAGTTTTCCTGTGGGGAAGGGAGAGGGAATCAATGTTCTGGCATACCTTTCAACTGTCACACATTAAGAGGTACATTGTCACTCATTTTATCTCTCAGAAACCCTCTATCTCACATTGACAAGGTGACATTCCACACTGACCACTGAGACTTTAAAGCAGAAATTTATAATAATATAAGATGCTACATTATCAGAAAAAAAATTATAAACAGGAGTTCATTTATTTCCGCAGTGTTCTGAGCTTACAATGTCATGTTTGATGATGTGTCACACATTTTATCCAGTTGTCTCACACCTTGTCACACATTTGGGTGATGAAAGGTTGAGAGGTATGTGTTCTGGAGGAGGTATGAATAAGACAGGGGGATGAAAGGAGGGTATAGAGGTTGGGGAGAGTAATTCAAACCAGTATTTGGAGGTGAAGGCGGCACAGTGAATGAGGCACCTGGTTTCGAGGGAAGGAAGGGAGGAGTAGAGAGAGTAACGCTGTGTGCCAGAGGGACAGTCCAAGGCAAAGCAGCAGAAAGATTGGTAGAGTGGGTTAAGTCTGGCAAGAGGGACTTTAGAGTGGCACTGTAGACAATGTCACCATAGCCAAAGATGGGAAGGATCCTCTTTGTGACTATGTCCCTCTGGGCACTGAGAGGATATTTACTTTGTTTCTACACAGCTAACCCAGTAAGGTGAAACTTGTGATGGATGGTATCATTGTGCTCTGAGAAGTCGAGGTGCTGGTCCAGCTACAACCCAAGGCACTTAAATATGGGCATATCATCAAGCATGGTACCATCAAGAGCATGGAAAGAAGGGAAGGGAGGGAGTCTGGTAAGCCTCTCAGAGGAGCCAAAGTTCATGGAGACAATTTTCTTGGTGATGAGGGACAAAAGGCTTGTATGGAACCAATGCTGCACACTGTCAAAGTCCTGTTATAGATGGGCAGTCAGGTCAGCTGCAGAGGCACAGACGTAAACAGCACAGTGTCATCTGCATACATATGGATGGATTCAGAGGAATGGGCAGAGAGGAAATCATTTAGGAAAACAGAGAAGCGTAAGGGGCCCAGGGCAGACCCTTTCGGATGCCAGAGCACATATGAAGTGGAGGGGATAGGGTGTCACCAATACAGACAGCTTGTGATCTGCCCTCAAGGTAGGAGCAGAACCAGCAGGCTGAGGAGTCAGAGAGCCCTGCTGTCTTAAGTTTGTCCAGGAGAAGGGTGTGTGAGTTAGCATCGAAAGCTCTGGCCAGTTCAGCAATGATAAGGGAGGTAATTTGGCCCTGGTCCACTCTGGATAGAATGGAGTTAGTGAGCTGGTGGAAGAAGGTGGGTATGGAGTGGGATATCCTGAATCCAGACTGGAAAGGTTTGAAAAAGGAGGAGTTATCAAGGAAGGGGGTGAGTTGTAAGAGGACTGGGTATTCCTGGAGCCTAGCCAGGTGTGGGGAGGAGGGAGGGAGATAGGACAAAAGTTTCTAGGAGTGGTGGGATCACCCCCTTTTGGGAGGGGAATGACAGTAGCCTGCTCCCAGGCATCACTGACAGAGGTGAAGGAGAAAGAGAGGTTAAGGGTGTGTGAAATACAAGTAGGTTATGGCTGGTGTACAGAAGTACCTAGGTTTAGAAACAAGACTATCAGGGTTCATATTAGGGATGTGCAGGTCAGAGTTTCAGGTTCTCCCAGGTCAGGTTGGGCAAATCAGGACCAGAATCAAAACCAGACCAAAAATGTAATATGTAATAATAATTAGTGGTGCAATCAATAGAACAGCAGAAGAGTACCATCACATAGCAGGTCTGGGGTTTGCTACACTGAAAAGGCTGGTGTGAACCAGTGGCATCATTCCTTCCTCCATCTGTTCCATGCCATCCACCCTCCTCCACTGGTGCAGTCTCACACAGATGTAATATTGGCCTTGCCAGAGTAATGCATGTTTGTCCTGTAAGGAATGAATGAAATACGTGCATAGATATAAGCAGGACTGTCTTTATGTAACTTTTTTCAAAATCAGTGAAGGGCCTCTACCACTGCTACTATGTGGTATATCTGTTCAGTGACAGATACAATGGATGACAAAGCAATGGGCCTCTGATGGATTCACCCAGAATTCTAAATGAACTAAGGGAGAACGAGTGACACCACTGACTACCCTTTAACAAATCATGGGAGGATGGTGTGGTACCTAGAACTGGAGGAGGGCAGATGTAATTCCCTTCACAAAAGTGGAGCAAAGCAGAGGCAGGAAGCTACAGACCTGTTAGTTTGACCTCAGTGGTAGGGTAAATGATGGAATCACTTGAAAGAAAGAATTGTTGAGTACTTAGAGGCCTGCAGGCACAGGACCCAAGGCAGCATGGATTCACAGCAGGAAGGTCATGTCAGATTAATCTAATCAATTTCTTTGACTGGGTGACCAAAGTAGTAGACCAGGGAAGAGCTGTGGACATGGCCTACCTAGACTTTAGCAAGGCATTTGACACAGTCACTCACAAAAGATTAATAAACAAATTAGACAGCCTGGGAGTGGGTCCCAGGGTTGTAGCCTGGGTAAAAAATTGGCTGGACAACAGGACACAGAGGGTAATAGTAAAAGGAGACCACTCTGAAGAAAGGGGGGTTACTAGCGGGGCACTGCAGAGTTCAGTACTGGGTCCGTCCTTTTTAATGTCTTTATAAGTAACATTGCAGAGGGACTGGAAGGAAAAGTATGACTCTTTGCAGATGACACAAAGATCTGCAACAGGGTTGATACACAAGGGGTGGAAAGGGTGAGAAGGGACTTGCAAGGTTGGAGGAATGGTCAAAAGTATGGCAGCTCAGATTCAATGCAAAGAAGTGGAAAGTAATGCACCTGGGAAACAAAAACCCAGGGGAAGAGTACACAATGGGGGGGGGGTAGTACTAACAACAACAAAAATGGAAAGGGACCTGGGAGTAGTCATATCAGAAGACCCAAGGGTAAGCAAGCAATGTGAGAAGGCAGTAAGGAAGGCTGGAGGGATACTGGGATGCACAGGAAGAGGCATCACCAATAGAAAAGAGGAAGTTGTTATCCCTCTGTACAGACAGTTGGTGAGACCCCATCTGGACTACTGCTGGCAGTTCTGGAGACCCCATCTCTGCAAGAACATAGACAGGATGGAGGCAGTCCAGAGGAGGCCAACTAAAATGGTTCAAAATCTGCACCAGAAGCCATATGAAGAGAGACTAAAGGAGCTTAATATGTATACCCTCGAGGAAAGGAGGGAGAGGGGGAACATGATAGAAACTTTCAAGTACTTTAAGGCAATCAACAAAGTCCAGCAGGGTAGCATCTCTCAGAAAGAAAGATGTGCAAGAACAAGGGAGCACAATTTGAAGATAGAGGAGAGACGGCTCAAGGGCAAAGTGAGGAAGAATTTTTTCATGGAGAGGGTGGCGGATGCATGGAACAGCCTTCGTGAGGAGGTTGTAGGGTCATAAAAAACAGTGGAGGAATTCAAGAATGCAATGAACAGACATAAGGCAATTCTGGTGAGGGTAGGAAGAAGTAGGCTGTTAGTTAATTAGGATCTGTAAGTATCCAATAGGCAGGGAAATGGGCAGACTGGGTGGCTAAGCTGGTCCTTATCTGTCGTCAACGTCTATGTTTTCTATGTAATGGGAAGAGTGACAGTGCAGTGGTCTGGGGGATGTAGTGGCAGGATTAGAATTATGAGGAAGACAATTGGAAAAGGAGACACACGGAGACAGTTTAGAACAGGAAGAGTAGCAGCAGTCTGGGGTGTCGTGGGCAGCAGCCAGCAACAGAATTATGAGACAAATGCAAAGATGAGTCACATAGGGAACAATTAATGACAGGACATATGACAGTGGTTTGGAACATGCAGTGGCAGCAACAAAATTATGAAAGAAGTGAGAAGAGCAGCCACATAGAGACAAATTACAACAGGAAGACTAACAGTGGTCTGGGGCGTGCAGTGGCAGCGACACACTTTATGTTGGAAATTATCGAGTCATAGAGAATTTAACTGTAATTAATATACTTGTGGCATGAATAGAAAAAGAAACAGAAAACTTACTTACACTCACACCAGCTGCAGATCTACTGCACTGAAAAGGCTGGTGTGAATGAACCAGTGGCTTAATTTCTTCCACCATCTGTTCCATCCCCCCCACCGGTACAATCTCACAGAGGCATAACACTATGGCCTAGTCTGTGCAACAGATGTTTGACCTATATGGGAGGAATGAAAGACATGCAACAATAGATACAAGCAGAACTTTCTTTCCAAATCAGTGAAGGAAATGGTATATAACTGCTGCCAGTATGTGTGATTAAAACACATTTCAGTGACAGCGACAGTGGCAATAACAATAAAGGAACATGTTAGTGTTTTGTTGGGTCAAAAACTAAGATTTCTTTTATTTAGAGATAGTGGCACACAATGTACAGAGATGTGGCAATTTTTTTAATTCGCTGGCAAAGTTGGTGTGAATCTGCCCGATTCGCATTCTGGAAAAATCTGCAAACTGTGCAGCTGAACCAGCCAACTTCACCATTCTTTGTTGTTTTGTTTTTTTACTTAAAAACAACTTCCCCCACCCACTGTGCTGTGAAACCACCCCTCCCCCCACCCATGAACATAAAAGAAATCAAAATACCACCCCACAGGCACCTTCAAACACCGGCAAATATCTCCCTTGCTGCTGTGCTGTGCCACTAGTAAAATAATAGAATCCCTTCCTCCACCCATGTGCAAATACACTTTCCCACCTCCCCCAACCAAGTCCCTGGTGTTTCAGTTTTATTCTGGTCCCCACAACCTCCCACTGCTCTACCCCCCTTCCCCTATGAGCACCTACAAAATAGAGGCTGTCTGCCAATAAAGAAAACAGTTTCCCTGGTGCAGAGCATCTGCTCTGCTTGTGCCGAATATCCACTTCTGTCTCATAAAATGGCATGAATCAGTGAATGCTAATGTCTTTGCTCCTAGTAAAACTTGATTGATTGAATTTTCAACCAGGAGCCAAGGCACCATTCATCAATTAAAATGATTATTTAGAGAGGGAGTTGAGAGTCAGCAGTGAACAGAGCAGATACTCTTCACTGGGGGACCATTTCCTTTATTTGCAGGTAGCCTATATTTGTGGATGCCTGTGAGTGAAGGAGGGAGATAGGAGACCAGGCGGGGGTTAGGTTGAATTGGGACTGGAAATAAAACTGAAATACTAGGAATGTAGGTGGGGGTATTGAGGGGAGTATTTGGCTCAGGCAGATGAGGGAAGGGATTCTATTATTTTACTGACAGTGACATAGCAGCAAGGTGTTTGCTGGGGTGAAGAGGATGCCACTGGCAGGGTGTTTGAGGGAATTGGTAGCACCAGTAGATTTACCCCTGTTATTCACCAGTGAATTGGCCGTTCACCAGCTGAAATTTGGCAATCTGCCTGGTGACTAACATGACAAACTGCAGTCCCCAGCCCTATAAATCTACCAAAATTTACATATTCTTCATGGAGTAAATTTCAGCAACTTTGCACATCATGAGCAATGTAGTGCCACTGCCTAGCCTATGTGAAGAACTCAGGAGCAGCAGACAGTAGCAGCAGAAGACAGCAGTTGCAGCAACAGACAGTAGCAGCAGCAGCAACAGACGGTAGAAGCAGCAGGAACAGACAGTAACAGCATCAACAGCAGCAGCAGACAGTAACAGCATCAACAGGAGCAGCAGACAGCAGCAGCAGCAGACAGTAGCAGACAGTAGCAATAAGGCTTTTCAAGGAAAGTGAACGTTAGCATCCATGGAGCATTTTCTCATAATGTACTTTTCCAACCAGGAGAAAGTTGGGTAGCATGAAGAAGTTTAGTCATCTATCCTTTTAATATCAGACTCTTTTTCACCATGCTATACATAGTGCATGTCATAACTGTAGTTCAGTGTGGGCAAGCTGACTTTCAAAGATGCCAGTCGTTCAACACATTTAGGAAGAAGTGTGGATCTGACTGGAGATATAGTCACCAGTGGTGTGGAATATCCTTTCTGAAGATACACTGATGGGAAGACAAGCAAGATAACAGGCAGCAACTTGAACAAGAGGTTGCAAACCCACGAAAAAGGTGACTCAAATTGAGCGACTCAGTTATGAGTGACTCAGTTTGAACACCAGTTATGTGAACTACGCTGTTTGCTAATTAGAATATTCTCCACCTGGCAGTATTGGACTGATGTGTGGAGCAGCACTCTGTTTGGAGACTAAAAAGAGTCAGCTATGTTCCTCCCACTACGTCATCAGAAATATGAGGCACCACAACCCTTGTAGCCTAAGCAGTGACTTTCACAAGCTACCAATCAAAATACAGAAACTTGTGACATCACTAGTAACCAAGAAGAGCCTATTCCTGCTGGTTCATGTGAAGAGAATAATCTGGCAGTGATAAAATGATTCTGCTTGGTAACTAGTGATGTCACAGTCATCGTGGTTTTAGAGTTGATGATGATGACGAAGGAAAAGAATTTAGTTTTTTTAACCTCCAGACAGAGTTCTGCTCCACACATCACCAGGTGGAAAATCTTCTAATCAGCAACAGAAAAGAAAAATACTTCAGATATAAGAAGTGATTGCTGACTACATCTGAAAGTTACAATTAATTCCAGGCAGTACTCTAGCTCTTTAATCAGTTCCAAACTGGTTCTGCTGAGCTGGGTAACAGCTATGGACTGAACACAGACTCGGACTCCTTCATTAGTGTTGCTGTCTTTGGAAGGGGCAAAATTGGGACACTAAACCACACCTCAAACTTCACCACTAGTCCAACCCATTTTCATAACTGATCATGCACTGCTTCTCCTCCAAAGCCAATTGTTATGTCAGTGAAGACTTTACTGGATCAGTAAAAGACAACACTTAAAGCAGCAGTTCAACAAATGTGTTAACATACTGTACCCATTAAATGTTCTTTTCTAGGTTCCTCCTAGTTATTAATTTATCTGTTTAGTCAGTTATTTATTGAAATAATTTACCAGGTAAACATATAGAGATAAAGGAAATCTCATTTACAGATATGATTTGAGTGAGACAAGGGAAATACTATAAACAGTGTGCAGTGATATATACAATAAACAAATTGTTTGTTTCCTATAATGTGTACTTCAAATTTTCTGGATCCAGTTCCTTTTCATGATCATAATATTATTTTATTTTATTTATTTGAATTTTGGTAACTGGGTAAGCCTGCTGAGCTAGAATGTCCCTTTTCAGGGCAACCTGGGGGTAAAAGGGAGGTACAGAGTAACAACACATATTAGCAACAGGTAAGTGCACAATAGTCCTTTTACAATATTCTGTAGTATACAATACATATAAATGATACAAGATGCAAGTAAAGTAGTTGTAATATTATACAGAAATGTGAAGCCAAAAGAAATGATCATTCTGGAGGAAAAAATTTAATACATTTCTAAATGCCTAAATTCTGTTAGAGACAGAAAAGTTTATTAGCAAATGAAAGTGGAAGATAACAGAATCTTTACTGTTACAAAACATGTGGTCAGACTTTGACCAGCTTGCTGCTGTGTTGTCTTTAGAAGCAGAGTGGATGAGAGTAGGTTAAGTATCTGCTAATGGTCTTAATGGCCATACCTTACCCATCCCAGGTTGATTGTTTTTACAGAGAAAGGGCTGTATTGACAACAGAACTTGGTGGTAACCTGGACAAGCAACTGAAACAATGAATGATATGCAAAATGTGTTTCAAAAGTATGTGAGCACTCAAAATGGTTCAAAAACCTGATATATCACCAAGAAAAACTGGATTACCAGATAGTGATCCTGAAAATTGGATTACCAGATAGTGATCCTGAAAACTGGATTCTGTAACAAAACTTGACAGGCAGCAATCCTATCCTTCACCCTAGAGGTAGCCCAAGCAATCTCAGGTCTACTCCAGGAGGGGAACAGACTGGTGCTGGGGGAAGACTTCAACAAAGTCTGGGATCCAGTACTTGACAGAGTACACTGTCATAACCTATCCCTCCAAAAGTCCAGAAAATCTCTCTTCACACTTGCAAAAGAGTTCCAGCTGACAGATCACTGGTGTAGCCTCCACCAATGGGCAGAGAGACTTACTTACCACTCTTCACTCACAGCAACAGCAGTCGATTGACTTCTTCTTATCCCAGCTACAAATGCAATAAGGTGCAACACAGCCCCATTGGGCCAATCATGATATCTAATCATGTGTGTAATGCTAGGGATAGGTCCCTCACCCTAAGGCTCACAGAGATGGAAAATGGACACCCACCTGCTAAACCAAAATGACTTCAAGGAATGGCTCATGAAAGAGATCTGCTCATCTTTTGAAATCAATGATAGCCGTAAATCTCTAAAGCCATATTGTGGGACACCATTAAAGCATACTTAAGAGGCAGAATAACCAGCTTCACCTCACCTGTCAAGAAACATCAGTTATAAGAACTTGGGGAAAAAGGAACAGGCCCTCAAGGACAAGGAGAAGCATTATAACTCCTTACCTGATTGTGACTCAAAAATCTATTGGGAAATTCTGCAGTTAAAGTACCAAATAAAAACTCTAACATTGTCAGCAGCCCCAAAAGCAATAATGAGAACTTCTCATAAGTATTGGGAGTCTAGAAAAGCAGCATACAGACTCCTAGCTTACTGTACCAAAGTGAAACAACCAGCTAAACTTATTCGTAGTCTCCACTTTGTCTCAGGGGTTGTCACAAATAACCCAGATGAAATAAACAGGGCTTTTATGGATGCCTATGGGGATCTACTATATATTCCTCCAGGTGATGCCCCCTCACCTAATGGAATTCCTGAAGATTACACAGCTATCTCACCTCTCGAATGATCAGGGAGCCAATATTGAGGCTCCTGTGACTTTGCAGGGAGTGCACTCGTAGATTAATTTGCTCCCCAAACAGAAAACCCAAGGACCAGATGGCCTCCGAGGGGAATTTTACCAAACATTCTTCTCAGAAATAGGAGATGACCTCATGGCCATCCTCTTCTTCTTACAACAACGGGGAGCTACTGCCTACAATGTCAGAAGTCTAATAGTCCTTCTCCCAAAGCCAGGCAAAGATACCCACCTGGTGCCCATTGCCATCCAATTTCACTGATTAATGTGATGCCAAAATCTTGTCAAAATGGGGCACTCGTTGCAGAAAACCATCCTCTCCTATAGCATCCCAACAAACTGGATTCATTAAAGGGCAGATGGCAATGGATAACCTGCATGCTGCACTTGATGTTATATGGGCAGCCTCTAAAGGGAAGCACCCAGCCTCACTGGTTAATATGGATGCCAAGAAAGTTTTCAACTCTGTCGAATGGGGCTTCCTTATCCAGGAAATGCAGGCTATGGGCATAGGATGGTCATTTATCCAACATGTGTGTGCCTCTTTTCAGGAAGATAAGAGAGATATCTCACTGACCATATGAGAGATATCACTTTTATCTTCACAGTTGGGTATATCACAATGGATATCTTGGCCAGTTGGGTATGTCACAAAAGGTTTGGAACTCATTTAGAATGTTCGGCCTCAGTAACAGTACTAACCGTATTCAAATGCAAATAACTTTAAAACGAAAAATGATAGCATTGTACTGTGAGCACAAAAGTTGTTCAGCATAAAAGATCTAAAAATGAGTGATGTTTCATTTATAGCAACCTTTATTTTTTTATAATTGACAAATAAACAGCAGAAAATGTATTTTGTTTCACTTTTCAACAAACAAATGCAAATAACTTTAAAATGAAAAATGATAGCATGGTACTGTGAGCACAAAATGTGTTCAGCACAAAAAGATCTACAAAATGAGTGGTGTTTCATTTACAGATACCTTTTAGTTTTTTTATAATTAGCAAAAAGCAGCACAAAATCCAATGTTTTCCACTTTTTGCAACAGACAAATGTAAATAACTTTAAAATTGAAAATAGAGAGACTCACAATTGTTGTATAAATTGAATATGACATGGGTGGCAGTGAGATAGTAGAAAGATCTCCACACGTTGTCATTGAGCTCTAGATATCCCACTTGTGGTTTTGACACTCATGGGTATCAAGAGTTCAATGGCAGCTTGTGAAGATAGTTCCTATCTCACTCTCACCCATGTCATATCCTATATTTATCAAGTGTGTGCTGCTCCTATACAATGACCTGACTGCACAGATTCTTATGAACTTCTTCATTTCTGCACAGTTTCAGATAAGTAGAAGAACACGGCATGGCCTCTCACTCCTCCTATTCCTGACGGCGATGAAGCCTCCTCAGGAAAATCTAGCAGGCCAAGGAATTACAGATCTTCCAGTGTAGCCCCAAACAACTGAAAAACTTGTCAATTCAGATGACTTACTGGTGGTAATCATGCACCCAAAGACATCCTTACTAGTCACATTATCCATTCTGAATTACTTCAGCATGTTTTCAGGACTAAGGGTAAATTAATGTAAAACTGAGGTTCTTCTACTCAATAAGCTGACTACAGAGGACTCCATTAGGCATTTGGGCATTAATGGAAGTCAACGCAAGCACCGATATCCCTACCTATTGACCATAGTACCTTGGTGGATATAAACCTTAACCCCATTATCATTCTCCTGGATGCAAACTCTGCAGATGGAATAAGCTAAAGCCGACATTTAGTAGCAAGACTACAGCTTATAAAATGATGCTCTTCCCCAAATCTTATTTTTCCTAAATAGTCTTCCAGTCCCCATTTGATGAAAAACTACAAAAATTTGAAAATTATTCTTATTCTTGTTGAGGGAGGAACCCAGCCCAGGTTCAACCTGCAGAAGCTAAGATCTCTAGGAAAACAAGAAGGGTGGGACCTACCATGGTGGCAGCAGGTATATGCCACAATTCACAGTGGTCGGTCCCCACCTCAGGAAACCACTCAGTCTGGAATGAGTTAAAACAGGGGACAGAGGAAGGCCCACCCTGGGCAGGAAGGAAGAGGGCACAAGGAGGATCCCCTCCACTGGGCCTCTCATCACTTTGGCTCTTTACAAGGTAGACCTGGTTCACACTGGTTCTCATCACTTCAGCTCTTTACAAGGTAGACCTGGTTCACACTGGTTAAACACTGCAATTGGGACAACTGCCATTTAGGGAAATGTGAACCACTTAGGCACAACCCCACATTACTACTGAGGGTAGACCCAGCAGGTGGGATGACTGGGCCGCCAAGGGAATCCGGACACTCAGACACATGAAGCAGCATGCTCCAGAACACTAGACTCATTTCAGAACTTCATGCAAAGATATGGCTTACCTCACTTGTATGTCAGGCACTATCTGAAGATATGTGACATGCTGGTCATCTGTAATCCTAAACCAACCCTGGACCTGATAGCTGATTATCCAGCAAATCTCTCTTGCTGGTGGCAACCACCACCAGACTCAGGAGTTTCCTGTTAGACCTCCACTGCCCCAACTAAAATCTCAACATCTTGCATAGACAGCTGAGTTACAAGTTCCAATCCCTGATGACTACTGGTCTCTAATGATTACTAGCACTCATTCTAAATTTGGAGACATGCGCCTACCAGCTGTTACAGAAAAAAAAATCATACATGGCTGGTATTGTATCCCAGAGGTTCTCCAGAAAATGGGACCTATGTCCACCGACAGGTGCTGGAGATGCCATGCCCACATAGGGCACCTTATCCATATTCTCTGGACATGTCCTGTCCTCCAATGTTTTTGGACACAGGCATTTGCAATTTGCCAAATGAACATATGACAGCAGGTTCCACAGGTCCCCCACTTCTGGATTCTGGGGGTCCTCTTACAGACAGTCCTATACAGGTAGGGGGTAAGTTATGGCTGAGATCAGCTGCACTAGGAGCAAAACTACAGATCCTCCTTAAATGGAGAACCCAACCCCCAACCCCCTACTTTCAGACTGGATGCCCACCTTGTCCAAACTGACAGAGTATGAGCATCTTACACACCTGGCCAACTGCAATAGCCAGAGATTCCACAGAATTTGTGATCCATTCCGCAATATGGACAAATGTCAAGGCTGATCTGGCTTTAGGCATTATTAAGTTCAAGAGGATAATAACACAAAGTTTGCTATAACTGTCATTATAAGTTCTAATATCCTAGTTCTGGTGTTTTAATGCCAAACTTAAGAAACCTTATGTAATATGTTTAACCCACCAATGGTCTTGGGGACATTGTGACCCCATATGCAAAGAAAAATTAATATAAAAATGAATGGCAAAACAGTTCTTTCACTATGTATTCTCAAAATATGACGATGTCCACCTTTCTACACTGATTTATCATCAAAATTGTAGTGGATTTTGTATAGCAGAAACAAATAACTAAAAGGGTCTTGGTGTCATTTTGACCCCAGATTACATATACAGCAATTGCTTCATCAGTTTTTTTTATTGTAACATGTTTATATTTTTTTTTAATATTTTTACACTTTTCATGTTCACATTTTAAAATAAAGTCATTTTAAAAAACATTCTAGTGTGTTTTTCTTTTGAAGTATGACATATGTGGAGTCATTTTGACCCCAAGACCTTTATTGTTAAGTGAATTATGGAACCTTAGGAGGGCTAAAAATGTACCTGTTCTATAAGACTGTGTTATATTTTAGACAAAACATACTGTACACAGCAACAAGATAAGTAGATAGAATATGATGTAATAGGTATATTCCTTAAATGTTTACAACAAAAAGTCTTTGCATGTCACAAATGTTTTGTTAACCTGATCTATTGTTTTTTTTTTCTTGCATTGATCCCATGTTGACTTGTGAATCTTTTAATATAAGATAAAAAGCATTTTCTAAAAAATAAAACAGCCAAGTGCTGACCAACTGGTCTTGACAATTTTTTTTTCTGTTAGGGAAAATAGCCAATGCTTAAACTGCAACTAGTCCCTTGGGAAACTATCAGAAAGCAGCACACAGATGGACGTGACAGCAGGTAGACAGGCATGCTAGGTGGCAACAAGGAGAGGCATACTACACTGACCGACTGCCTACAATTTTTTTTTTTTTAAAAAAAAAATAGTCAAGTGCTTAAATGCAAGTAACTAACCCTTTGGGCAACTGTGACAGCAGCAGACAAGTGGATGTGACACCAGGCAGCCAGGCACATTAAGTGGCAACAGAGATGTACTGCACTGGCCAACTGGTCCTACAATTTTTTTGAAGCTAGATGAGCCAACTGCTTAAATACAACTAGCCCCTCAGGCAACTGTGTATGCAACAAAGCAGTAGACAAGTAGAAGTGACAGCAGACAGCCAGACATGTCTAGGCAGCAACAAACAGAGACATACTACACTGACCAGCTGATCCTACAATTTTTTTTTTTTTGGAAAAATTGCCAATTGCTATATGAAACTAACTAGTCCTTTGGGCAACTGTGACAAAAGAAGCAGACAAGAGGATGTGATAGCAGGCAGCCCGGCGAGCAAGGTGGCAATAAGCAGAGGTGTACTAAACTGACCAACTGGTCTACCTATGTTTTTAAAGAAAACAGCCAACTGCTTAAATGCAACTAGCCACTTGGGCTACTGTGAGTGTGACAGAACAGTAGACAAGTGGATGTAACAGCAGACAGACAGGTATGCTATATGGCAACACACAGAGGCATACTGCACTGACCGACTGGTCCTACAATTTTTTTTTTTAAAGAAAAATAGCCAAGTGCTTAAATGCAATTAACTAACCCTTTGGGCAACTGTGACAGACCAGTAGATAAGTGAACGTAACAACAGGCAGCCTGGCATGCTAGGTGGCTACAAGCAGAAGTATACTACTGACTGACTGGACCTACAATTTTGTTTTTTGAGGAAAAATTGGCAACTGCTTAAAATGCAGCTAGCCCTTTGGCCAAGTGTGAAAGAGCAGGACACATATTTTATTGCAGGTATTTTTTTCAGCGTAGTTGCCATTGTCCTCAACTGCCCTGGACTGCCTCCTGTCAGGTACTGCTACTGCCTCAGTTTCCATCTCTCTGTTTTTTTTTAAGACATTTTTTTCTTTTAGGTATTTTTTCAATGCTGTTTAGCTCTAAACCTCTCCTGTCCAATGCACACAGCCACCCTGAACTGCCTCCTGTCAGGCCCTGCTATTGCTTCAGTCTCGCTCTCTCTCTCTCTCATTTTTTTTAAGATATAAAGTTTTTTAATTATTTATTTCAGTGCAATTTAGTGTTAGTCCTCCAGCCTCTGACCAGGCCCTGCCACTGCTCCAGTCTCCATCTCTCTTTCTCTCTCTGATCTTTTTTTTAAGATGTTATTTTCTTTCAGGTATTTTTGCCCAATGCACACAGCTGCCCAGGGCTGCCTTCTGCCAAGCCTTGCTATTATCTCAGTCTCAGTTTCTGTCTCTCTCAGATTTTTTCAAAGATATTATTTTCTTTAAAGTATTTATTCCAGTGCAGTTTAGCTGTAGTCCCTGCCTTAGGCAGGACCCATGTGGCTGCTACTCCAGTCTTCATCTCGTTCTCTGATATTTTTTAAAGATATTATTTTCTTTCAGGTATTTTTTTGCAGTGAAGTTCAGCTCTAGTACCCCTCCTGCATTGCCAGTGCCCTCTGACAATGCAGCCTGCACTGCTAGCTAGGCCCTGCCACTGCTCCCCTCTCTGTCAATCTATTAGATAGATAGATAGATAGATAGATAGATAGATAGATAGATAGATAGATAGATAGATAGATACTGTCTGTAGATAGATGGATAGATAGATAGATACTGTTTGTAGATAGGGACAAATAGATAGATAGATGGATAGATAGACTAGATAGATAGATACTGTTTGTAGATAGATAGGAACAAATAAATAGATAGATAGATAGATAGATAGATAGATAGATAGATAGATAGATAGATACTGTTTGTAGATAAATTAATTAAAACTGAGGTTCTTCTACTCAATAAGCTGACTACAGAGGACTCCAGTAGGCATTTGGGCATTAAGTGGAAGTCAACGATAGCACTGATATCCCTACCTATTGACCATAGTACCTTGGTGGATATAAACCTTAACCCCATTATCATTCTCCTGGATGCAAACTTCTGCAGATGGAATAAGCTAAAGCCGACATTTAGTGGCAAGACTACAGCTTATAAAATGATGCTCTTCCCCAAATCTTATTTTTCCTAAATAGTCTTCCAGTCCCCATTTGATGTGAAAAACTACAAAATTTGAAAATTATTCTTATTCTTGTTGAGGGAGGGAACCCAGCCCAGGTTCAACCTGCAGAAGCTAAGATCTCTAGGAAAACAAGAAGTCAGTCAGACAGACAGACAGACTAGATAGATTTTTTTTTAATTCCAGGTATTTTTTGTTTACGTGCATACAGTAGTCCCCCTCTGTCCCTGCTCCCAAGGCCCAGTCCATCCCATTGCCTGCCCGACAGGCTGTGCTGCTACTGCCCCTCTCTCTCTGTCTCTGACCAGTGTCAGTGGCTCAGTAGGTAGCACACTCGCCTCCGAGGCTGGGAGATCAGAGGGCTGTGGGTTAAGTTCCCACATCTGGCACTTGGGTTATTATCCCAGTACTGACACTGTAGTGCAGCATGAGAGGGGTGCTGCACTTCTGAGGTGCCGTCTTTCAGATGAGACGTTAAACCGAGGTCTCATCTGCCTGGATTGGTGGTAGTTCAGGTGGATGTTAAAGATCCCAGGGCACTTATCGAAAAGAGTAGGGGAATTTCCCCGGTGTCCTGGCCAAATTTCCCTCATTCACTAAAAATACCACCAACAGCTTAATCTGGTTCAATTTCAGTTGTTTATTATCTGTATTCCCCTTCCCCGATAGCCCCTGAAAAAGGGACTTTCTAGGCCCAGTGGGCTTACCGGGTCAACAAAATCCAACAAACAACAAACAAACAAACATTTTTTTTTTAGTCTAAGTATTCAGTATCCAAAGGTTATCCACCAGAATGCTGTTGTCTGACTCCAAAAAATGTCCTCACACAGCTCCCTGTCCCACCTAATCCACTGCCAACTACGCTGCACCAAGCCAAGCAGACCAACATTCACAGGTGCCTCTCTCACTGTGCAAGTGCTGTTCCTGCAGCAGTATGATTACAATCCCCCAAACCAACCCTCAAATGCACCCAGCCAATCTTATTCCCATATCTCCTGAGTGGCCGCAGAGGTAGCCCATGAGAGTAGCACCACACAAAAGGTGTCAAGTGATTTGCTGAGTTTTAGGCACCCCCACAGCTCCTGTCTACTGTTAATCCAATCAGTCAGCCTACAGGCTGTTAGCAACAGTGTCACTCACCGCTGTGCCACCTGGTGCCTCCTCCTCCAACCAGCTCTGCCTGTGGTCCCACCCACATCTATCTCCCCCCATCCTCCAAAGCAGCCATATCCCACACTTCAAGAGTCCTCCTTTCTGCTCCTTCTGATCGACTGAGTGTGATGCAGAATATGTATCACAATGTGATGCCAGTCGGTCTGAGGGAGGATGCTACAGGGATCTAGTACCTTCTGCTTCTGCCAACCCTGGAGGAGCCAAATAAGCAAATACATGCATTTCAGCTAATTATCCAATTAGCAGAGGTGGCAGGTCAGAAATGGATTGGACTGTCTGTGTCCCAATTCTGGTCCACTACATCAAGCCAGGCAATACCCACCCTATCCAAATCTCTGGCTCATCCCACTGCACATCTCTAGTTCATACCCTTTTGAGAGTTTGAGTAAGGAGACCCTTAAGAGTGGTGAAGTAAGTGGTAGTACAGAAGGAGAAGGAGTGTAAGAAGTGAGGGGTAGGGTGGGTGGGAGTACGGGAGAGGCAGGATGGGGAAGAGAGACAGGGACCAGGTGGTGAAAAGGAGTTGAAGACAGCAGAAACTGCATCTGGGTCAGTGATGTGGGACTGCCAACCTTGAGGACGGAGGGCAGGACTAGGTAGGAGGGAGAGAAGTGAGGGATGACTTTCAGAACATGGAGGTTGATTAAGGTTGTTCAGGACTATGGATGAGAAGTAATCAGATTTTGCTAACCTGGTGGCTTTGGAGCAAGCATTGCAAAGAGTTCAATAATTTACAGGGTGGCTGGGAACCAGTGGTCCTATAGGACCACCAGACTTGGTCACTAGCTCAAGATAGGCCAGCAGCTCAGCAGTGATCCAGGAAGGTGAAAGCCTCAAACCCTGTTTTTTTTTTGGGGGTGGTGTAGTCCCATATAGTCATGCATTTATTATGGAAGGAGTGGAGGGCTAAGTTGACATACAGTAAGTTGCTGAAGAGATGGTGGACCAGTCAGTGACCAACAGATCTGCTTAGAGGGAGGTTAAGACCAGCAACCTGAAGGACCATAGAAGGAACATTTTAAGAGGAACTTTGGGGGGGATGGATTTTATGCACACAGCAGATCATATGATGGTCACTGAGTGCATCAAGAAAGATGCGTGCATCCCCGGTGCAGTGGTACTGATAGGAGAGTACTGAGTTCAACAGAGTGTGGTTCAAGGATTTATGATTAAGATCAGTGGGGTCTAAAATTAGTTGGGATAGCTGAAGGGATTTAATGTTCTGACTTACTTTTTTCACTGAGGAGGGGAGCCAATTAGTATTAACATCTCCAAGTATCAGCAATTCACCAAAGGAGGAGGGGGAGCAGATGGAGGAGAGGCATTCAGTGACCGAAGCAGAGGGAGACCAGGGCAGCAGTACACTCCTGCAATGAAGAGAGGGACTGTGTGGGGGAGGGAGAGTTTGAGAAGGAGCAGCTTATGGGCAGCAGGGGCAGAGACTGATAGCACAGGTACAAATTGTATGCCAGAGGAGAGATAGATTGCAAACTCTCTGCCTCTCTCATGGTAATCCTGCCTGACTATGGAGCAACCTGGAGTAACACTGTAGTTTTTTTTAAAATAGTATTTACCAACTAGGAATAGGCATGAGCAGTGCTGTTATTCATATCTGAATATGAATAGTGCATAATTCAGTGTATTCAGGAAATACGATTCATTATTCCCATGCATGTATTGTATATATATTTTAGTTGCATTTAATCCAACTAGCTAGTGCTTGTGAAAGCAGGCTGACAGATATAGCTTTTAGGACCTTGTGTAGCTGCTCTGTTCTACCTAGTAAAACCTTTTATTCATGACTCAGTGTTTTTCCTGTCCCAGAACTTTCACGATTGCTGGTAGGATGACAGCTAAAAACATACAGCTCCCCTTGTGCCTCCCTCATATGTTGCCTTTGCTGTTGGTTGCCTGAGGGAGGGAAAAGAAGCCTTTATTTATTTATTAAAGCTCCCTTTATGGAGCAAACATTTACAGTATATCATAAAAGAAAACTGTTGACAGGAGCATAATTACTTTTTTCCCTAGTTCCCTCCCAAGAATGCTGTCAGGTGTGCACAGAACAGCTATAACTCAGGAAGGCCCCCGAACCAGGGCATTCCCTTCTTGACCCTCCCTTGTGGCTGACTCACTGTAATGAGAGTCAGCAATTTGGTTAGGGTAGTTTACTGTCTCGCTTTAGCACCAAGGAGTGTGGGGTGAGTGACACATCTCTCCCAGCTACCCAATGCCTTTCTTAATATGGGCAAGAAAGAAGGGAAAAAAATGCAGTCAGTCAGACTGAGGAGCAGGCATATTAAATCAAACAGCATTAAATTAAAAAAAACACTTTTGTCTCCTTCCTGCAGTGAAGACAAGGAGAGAGAACACTATTGCACCATTTATTTAATTTCCTAGCAGAAAAAAACATTTTAAAAATGTTTTCCAGCCCTCAGCACAGGATATGGCAGGCAAAGGTGCCACAGACCAAGGGTCTGTTTTTGATGTGGGAGGGTATTCACCATTAATGGTAATGTACAGAAAATAGGAGAGGAGGGTAAAGAAGAAGAACAAAAACAACAGTAAAAAACAAGAAAAGGAGACAGAAGACAACGTAAGTTTTGGGGTGACGATCCATGAGAGGCCTGCTCTTAGGTGTGAACAGAAATGGAAGCTGTTGCTAAAAACTTTGTTCAAAGATGGGAAAGCATTGGACAAGATCAATAGAAATAGATGAAAGTACAGTAAGTTTTTATGTAACTAATCCAAACCGAAATGGGAGGCCTTGATGAAGCAGTTTCACTTTTTACTAATTTCCTCTCTTATTTGGATAGGGGCCCATGAACCTACAACAACGGGGTATTTTGAAAGAGGAGATGCATGATCTGGTGACAGTCCTCAAAGAATATTTCCAGCTTGCCTTCTAACAACTGTGCTGTTCTGTAATTTTACAGAAGACAAAGGAAAGCTGCCATGTTTAGAAACACAGAACTTCGGTCACAATGGATTTGGGAAGTGTTGAGCTCAAAGGCATAAATCAGCACATACTGCACTCAGGAACAATGCTCGGATTGGCACTTTGCATGTAACAGCTTTTAGCAGTGCTTGTTATTATTACCAGTAATACATGCAAGTACTTGTGATGCAGATGCACATCAAAGTAATCCTTTTTATCATGGCTGCAGTAGGCAGATCCCTGTAGACATCTTGCTTCAAAAAGGCACTCAGCCTTACTTCAAAGCATTCTTTCCCACAAAAATGTGCGTTAAGGAGGCAGTATAGTGCAGTGGTTTAAGACTCCGAGCTGCAAACCTGGAGACCTGGGTTTGAATCCCACAGCTCCCACTTGCATACTGGGGTGACCCTAAGCAAGTCACTTAACTTCTTTGTGCTCCCCGGTTGCACCTGTAAACAAACTTTCAGCTTAGTGTATCTCTCCTGGTAAAACAAAGGTAAAAAAAAAAAAAAGAACATGTTGGACTTGCAGCATAGTCCCCTATGCCAGATAACAAAGTTCCTTCCCAAAAAACAAGAAAAAACAAAGTGCATTTACTTTGCAGTTGCAACACCTCTCCTACTTTGCTAGAGTCACATATCAATCATTAGTCCAGAATTCCTTTATATAACATCAAGTTCTGTCTGTAGGCAGTAAGGGTTAATGGTGCTGTGGTCAATCAGTCACTGCCATGTTGTTTCCTCCTAGCTTTCAAAATTCTCACACTCACACACACACACACACACACATACATACACACACACACACACACGCACACACACGCACACATACACACAGCCTGGTTGGGAGGTCAAGGAGATCAGAGGGAGACTGATACGCTCATGTGTTTTAGAAAAAACATTAACTTGCTAGACTTACTATTCTGCAATTTAAGCAACCACAATTATACTATACAGTTTATATCTGCACTGATACTAACCACAAAATGAGATTTTAAGAAAAGTAGCACAAGAAACAAATACAGTATATCACCTTTCTTACATATTTTTCACTACCATCAATAATATCATTTTGCAGCCATACTGACTCTTGCTAGAGTTTGTTCTAAAAGCAACAACTTGCTATAAATTTAGTGCAGCTGAAGTTTTCCCAAACAACACTGTCCTCTGACTGAGCCCTGAACATTTTCTTATTGTTTGTAATTCCCAACAACTGTGACACCCCAGACATATATGCACCTAACATGCACACTCCCGGTAGATGTTTCTTTGCAAAAATTGCATTTCAATGCAAGCTACTGTATTTGAGATTTTATTTATTTATTTAAGTCACTGGTAACCGGGTAAGTGCACTGATCCAGGGGATCATTTTCAGGCATGACCCAGGCCACACAGGAGGCAGTTACAGAGGTAGTGACAAGTTATACAATGCATACAAGCCATGTAGATATGCAGACATCATTGGTGGACAAAGTGGATATACAGACATCATGGGTGAACGAAGAAAGTGACACAGGAAAGTAAAATTGATGAGAGGCTAAAAACAATCAGTACATTATGATAAGCAACACTTATTATACAATTATTTACTAAGGACAAGTGGCCAGTGCAAATTAATGCATGATATAAAAAACATACAAGACAATAGCCAAGTGGGAGAGCCCAAGAAACAGGTCGTGAGGGATGAAAGACAGGAGTCCAAAGAAATGAGAGAGGGCAGGTTTTGGCCAAAGCAGCCCAAGAGGAAAAAGTCAGAAATGTGTGGTGGGGGGTGGAGGGTGTTATCCAAGTTAGCAACGGCGTGAGGCCTCATCAAGCAGCCAGGATTTGAGATGTGTCTTCAAAGTGGCACGGGAGTCCAGAGGGTGGATGGGCAGGGGGAGTCTGTTCCACAGGGTGGAAGCAGCTACAGATAACGCTCTGATACCCATAGTCGAGGAGACTTTTGGGATATCCGGGGGGGGCTGAGGATGCACACAGGCACCTCGAGGGAGTTCTGGTCTTGAGGAGAGACATATAAGGGGAGGTTTCGCCATGCCTGATGGCGCTGTCCAGAAGGCAGCCAAGCCTGTAATCAAATCTGCAGTGTAGTGGGAGCCAGCCAAGAGTCTGGTAAAGGTGGCAGTGGTGAGTGGAATATGGTGCCAGGAAAGTGAAATGACATGCTGTACATGGAGCAGAGGTGCACACACAAAGCTGAGAATGTGTGTGAGTAAACAGGAGAGCAGTAGTCAATCCAGGGTAGCAGGTTGCCTTGGGCAATGGCTAAATGGGCTTCTCTAGTCAGGAGTGACTTTATCCAATAAGCTGCACCAAGTTTCTGGTTAATACGGTGGATAACAGAGGAGATATGATTGGAAAAGGAGAGGGATGGGTCCAGGATAACTCCCAGATATTTGAAAATTAGCACATTTTCAAGTACAGTGTCATCCAGTGAGACTACTGAGAGGTTTAGATCCAAATAGCATAGATTTAGTTTTTTTAGCATTAACAATTAGGCAATGTGAGTGGAACTAGGTGTGCACCACAAAGTAGTTATCGGATAAAGCCCTGGATTTATTCTCAAGAATTTTGTCACTAGTGAAGAGGACAAGGTAATTTGCATAAAATAGGGCATCATAAGTGAGACAGTCAGAGGAGAGAGAGTTTATAAATAGGAGAATAAGAGTGGGCCCAGGATGGAGCCAGAAGTACACCGTAGTGACTGGTAAGGGCAGGGAGGTGGAAGATCCTATATATATCGACTGATATCTATCTGAATGGTAACTTTGGAACCACCGCATGGTCTCAGAAGAGCAGCCAAGGGTGCAGAGGGAGGAAAGCATCAGGGTGTGGTCGACTAGGTCAAAAGCTTTAAACCGGTCAACAAAGATCACCCGTTGCCCTTCTAAGGTCCACATTTCTAAGAATATGATTGGTAAACAGGGCAAGGGCAGATGTGGTGGAGTGATGTTTACAGAAGCTGTGTTGCTGTCTGGATAGTAGGTTGTGTGTGTCAATACAGTCAGACAGTTGTCAGTGGACAATCCTTTCCAGGAGTTTACTAAAGTGGGAGAGCAAGGATATAAGACTATAGTTATCTGGAGATAGCGAGTCACCAGTCTTAAAAATCGGGACCACCCTGGCATGCTTCCATGTGCTGGGCACTGAGGGAGTAGTCAATGCCAGGTTAAAGAGGTAGGTGAGTGGTTTTAAGATGGCAGGTGATATAAGTTTAAGCATAATAGGGAAAAGACCATTGCTACCCCAGCTAGGCACGCTCTTCAGCAGTTTGGCAGTGTCCCTGGGGGTGATGGTCTGGAAGTAGAAAGAGGGGAAGGGAGGAGTTTGAAGGGTATGGGTTGGGGGATGATCAGACAGACCAGTGGTCACCATGGGGTGGCAGCTTGCTAAGGAGGGCAGACAGGTCTGTGAATTTTTATTGTAGGCCTCGGCCAGAGCAACAGGGTCGGCCAGACATCCAGAGGGAGTGTCCAGGTGAATAATGGGGTTATGAGTGCGTGGGTTGAATGAAGAGCCAACCTCACCCTAGAATCGATGGGGGTCACCAAGACTGTCCCTTTGTTTGCCTTGAAAGTAGGCATGCTTTCTGGCAAGGGCTGACTGTTTACAAAGGTTTTGAAGCCACTGGTATTCATTCCATTGGGCAGGGGATGGGGCTTTTTTGTAGGCTGACCATAGCATATCCCATTCCCTCATGGCCAGAAGATCTTTGGTAACCCAGTGCTTACAGCCACCCCTAACCTGGTGAGTAGTTATGGGGAAATGTTGATTTTGTAAACAGAGAAGTGCGGCTGTGAAGAAACTCTCAGCCTTGGACACATCAGAGAGGGTGTAGAAGGCTGACCAGTTTATTGCTCGAACATCATGAAGGAGGCAGGGGATGTCTGGGTGACTGAAAGTATGGAAGGAGAGTAGTTTAGGGGGTGGGCACTTGATCTTAGAGGCCCAGACCATGTAGGTGGGGATCGCTAATGGCATTGGACAGACTGACTGATAGGAACACCCTGTCCTCTCTATTGGTGATTACCTAGTCAGGAAGTGTATGGTTTGGGATACTAGGGTTGTGCTTGGTGGGGATGGTGATAATTTGGACTAGGTTATAGAGCTTGAGTTGGTTAGAGTAATCAGGTTCCTGAGCAGTAAGCCAGTCCAGGTTGAAATCCCAAGGAGGATGTCCCTGGCAGGAGGCTTTCCATCCATTCAAGGTGGGCGGTGAGACCTGCTGGGTGTCCTGGAGGGGGTTGGCAGCAATCCACATACATCTTTTTGCTGTACCTATGGTCAGTTCCACTAGAAGCCACTCACTGGGTGAGCTAGGGTCAAGTGGAGACGGAATAGCAGAAAGGCTCACAGATGAAGATAGCCACCCCATCACCCTTTTCTTACCAGACCTGTCATGCCTCAGCAGGTAGAATCCTGGGAGATAGTAGGCAGCATCAATGAGATGGGGTTTAGCTACGTCACGAGATTCCGAGCACATGTGGCTTGTATAGGGTGACCCAGGGTTCAAGGTTGATGAATTTGGAGGAGAGGCTGCAGAGGTTGATGTGTGCAAACTTCAATCCAAAGGAGGAGTTCCATATAGAATTTAAATGATCAATGGCGGTACATGGGTGGCCAGGATTGGTCTCAGTGTCTCCTGCTAGTAGAAACAAAGAGAAGAGCAGGTGATATGCCATGGGCAAATGTTTTTATTTTATTTATTTGGAGTCTAGGATTACAAGTACCTTTGAGCCAAGGCTCTTTTACAAAGGTTCACCATCAGTTGAGGTACAACAAACATTACATAAGAGTTGAGTAACAATGCAGAAATGGTGCACAGATATTTTTAAGCAGCTGAAATACATTACATCGAGGAAAGTGAGTACCAGGGGCAGGGTAGCCAGAGATAACTGAGGCTTGGAATGGACACAAAAGAATGGTGCAGCCATGGGCATTTGTCAGGCCTCAAAAAGTGCTTGGAATGTGGAAGGGGATAGTAGTAGTAGAGAAAAGTGAGACGCTGAGATGGTAGGCATCCTGTTTGGAAAGAAATGCAAAAAAATCAAGGCCCATGGGGTGCCCACCCACCTGACGGTCGGATGGGGTGATGTCAAGGGGTGAAGGAGGGGTGAGACAGGATAGGAGCTTCTGTTCTATGGCAAATATGGAAGCACCAAGATCAACAAGGAGTAGGGTGCCTAGCAGCGAGGCTGCCAGCAGTAGTAGCATAGCCCAACTCATATTGGAGAGCAAGTTTAGTGACAGGTAACTAGATGATCAAAGTATCGGGGGGGTGGCTTTAAACAAGAGGGGATAGGAAAGGTAGGAGGAGTGAAAAAGTACACGGCCAAAGTGGCTGCTCCAGTGGTGTAGCGGATAGGGTGTAAGCCTCCGGAGTGGAGAGTCAGGAGTTCAAAGAGAGGGTGGGGAAAGAGAAAGCACACCTGAATGAGCAGGAGAGTAGTGTGTGTTCTTGCAGAGGATGCAGTTGTTAGAGCAAGGGAGAAGTACAAGTAGAGAAAAGGATGTAGGAAAATTGAAGGGACAGTATGCTGCAAAAGAAATAATGTCCCTCTAGTGGCAGATCTTTATAGTATGCTAATGGAAACTGGACAAAAAAAAGCAGTACAGCTCCAACATACAGTTCCAACAATACATTTCTAGTTTTATATTAAGAACCTTTCAAATTCAGGGGGAGATAATGCAGTTTTACATTAATAGCAGTTCAAAATCAGGGACAGAAAAGGCACAGAGAAGCAAGGCAGAGCAGTTACAATTAAAAAATCAAAAAGGGAAGTAGGGATAGAGTAAGCCCAGCCAAAAGCTTAATTCTAAAGGCAGGGAGCTACAGTCTTTAGTGGCTCAAAGTATCAACCAACAAGGGGCAGCGAGACCCAAGAGCTGTCCAATCAGGGCTTGGAAGGCAGTAGTGGATTAGCAGAGGTGAAGGCCGCTAGGTAAGCCATACCTGAGAGTGCAGCATTGGTCAGTAGGAGAGGGCACAGTGACTGAAGCAGAAGCCACATCCCAGATGTTGGATACACATCAGGGCCCAGTATTACATCTAGGAAAAGACAACCAAGCAGTAGTAGTGGCAGAATTTTCAAATTCCAGCAGTATAGAATTTTGCAGAATTATTCAAATTCCACTGAAATTCTGTCAAATTTCATCAGAAGTGGAACAGCAGGATTCTATAGTAAAAAATGTGGAATGGGTTTTCCGTGACATTTCTGTGGAATTCTATTCCACGGATCTCAATAGTTTCCGGGGAAATGGTTGCAGAATGATTTTCTGTGGAAAAATGCTGTTCTGCAGAATACAATTCTGCAGATCACAGCAGGCGGAAATCCGAAGAAGGACCAGGAAAATTTCAGTGGAAATTCCCCTGGCAGAATGCTCATTCCACTCTAATTCCACTGGCAGAATTCCATATTCTGCACAGCACTAAAGCAGATTACATACTATGAGGGTGTGTAGTCAGTAAAGTCAAGGAAGAAAGGGATATAAGTGTTTTGGGAACAATGTGATCTTAAGTGTACAGGCAATAATAAACAAGCCAGTATGAAACAAACAGTACTGAGCTGTATACAAAATAAATGTTACTAGTAGGCCCAAAACTGCCATATGACCTTGATACCAATCCCTAGCAAGATCATATCTTGGCTACTGCTCATAGTTTTGGTTGCCATATTCTGGGGTGATGTACACAACTCAGAGAGGGTACAAAC
Organism: Neoceratodus forsteri; assembly: GCA_016271365.2. NCBI lineage: Eukaryota > Metazoa > Chordata > Ceratodontiformes > Ceratodontidae > Neoceratodus > Neoceratodus forsteri. The sequence continues at coordinate 13,529,360 of CM028133.1, forward strand.
ATTAACCAAATCTATCACACTGAAATGTGAGATCCTGACTATAAGACCAGGTTAAAAACTTTACAACAACATAGCCCGGATAGGAGACTTACCAGAGTAGATCTCATTCTGTTACATCAGATATTAAAAAGATTGAATATTACATACCAAGATGGGGTTTGAGTTCAAGGCAAGTGAGCACATCATGGGAGGTCATAATAACTAGCAGTTGGCAGAGAGCTATTACAAAACCAATAACAGTGGATTTTATTTTACACAAAGGGTAGTGAAGCCTTGGAACAAACTACCAAGTAATCATAGCCACAGATATAAACAAATTTAAAGAACTGCTAGTTGATTTTATGGATAGGTTGAACATTTTCAGCTACAGTCACTGAGTAGTGGGGAGGTAGACATAATGGCTTGGATTCACAAAGGGCCAAGAATGACACATGGTACTCACACACCAAAAATTTGACACACATTGCGACTTGCATCAAAGTTTGTGTCGAGTCCTATTCCGTAATGTACCTTGTGTCAAAGCTGGGGCCATGTTGCCAAAGTAGCTTGCACCAGACTGGCGCCAAAATATTGGATGCACCATGTAGCAACGAGGCTTGCATCAAAAAAAATGCCTCAACATCCCCTTTTCAGATTCTGAAAGGTGGAAACTATTCAATTTGTGCAGAAGATAGCAAGTACCTGTTAGACCAAGGTGTGCTGCAGTGCAGGAGCACAAGAGTGACAGCACAATATGACTGATCCAGTGGCCCTCCTGGTATCAGGTTGGTCAGGCAAGGTGGCAGAGATGAGGCCGACAACAGGCTGGCAGGGTCCAGGAGAATGGCATGCCACAAAAAGTGCACAGAACCACCAAGAGACATGCAGCGTGAGTGTACCGGAGGAGGACATCATAGACTCTGACTGAGGAGCAGTGTATTTCACACTGCCACCCTGTGAGGCTGCCATAACAAAGCTGTGCCAGGAGCTGAGAGTGGATCTACAGAGTACTACACAAGAGGGCACCCAACTCCCATGGATGTCAAGGTAAATGCAGCACCGTGCTTCCTAGCAACAGGAAACTTTCAGACCCCGACTGGTGACACCGTGGTTCATATTTCAGGCCTCTGTGTCCAGGTGCCTCAACCACTTCTTGAGGCACTGCTATGCCTGGCACAGAAGTACATCAACTTCACAATGGATGCCCATCACCAGCAGGCAGTGAAGGTTTCTATACCACTGCATGATTTCCATAAGTACTTGATGCCATTGACTGTACTCATGTCACCATCAGAACACCTGCAGCAGAGGAGGCATATGTCAACAGAATAGGCTTCCATTCCATTCCATGAACGTGCAGATGGTTTACAACAGTCAGTGCTGCATTCTGGATGTAGTCAGTACCCTGGATCCTGCCATGATGCCTACGTCTTCTGCCACAGTATCCTTTGTGAAGCATCTGAATGGGGAGACATACATGGAGGTTGGCTGATAGGTAGGTGCATGTGCCACACACCAGTACAGTATGTGGTGCGGGGTCCATGTATAAGGGGTGTACACACACAGACCAACATGTGCAAATCACATACCAGTCAATGGAATGGCATGTCAGTCATGTGAGTATAGCATGCTACAACACAATGTGCATAGCACAGTAACACTGAAAAGTGGCCTGCATGCAATGTTTCAGGCCAAAATGTATGGAGGGTGTTGCCAGTGAGCAACAAGCACCATGCATGTCGTGTTGCAGGGGAGGGTGAGGCACATGGGCAACCATGGGTGTGTGTGAGATGGGTAAAGGGCCAGCAGTGGCAGGACTGCCAGTTTGCTGGCATGCCATGGTGCCACCAATCACCCAGCACACCCCCTCAAGGATAATGGGGTACACACAGTCCTCCAAGAGTAACTGATGTGTTCTAATTCCAGAGATGACAGTGGCTATCTACAGCTGCCATGGCTCAGGACACCACAAAGGCATCCACAGACAGGCTGAGATTGGGTACAATGAGGCACTCACCTCCATACAGTCGGTGATTAAAAGGACCTTTGGCCTCCTCGAAATGAGTTTCTGCTGCCTGGAGAGATGGGGGGGAGCACTGCAATACACCCCAACCATAGAATTTAAAATATTTCTGGCATGCTGTGTAGTGCACAACATTGCCATGATGCACCATATCACCATGCCAGAGGTAGACATCAAACAGGGTGAGGATGATGAGAGTGGAGAGGAAGAACACCATGATGGAAGACCCATGCAGGTGATAGCAAAGGCATGGACTGCACTGGCTGGCCACCATGCCAGGGCCCAATTGGTCAGCAGTAATTTGGGCTGAGCAGACCAGAGCACCACCAGGCAGCACACTCACAGGCAGACTGGAACTCACTACCAGCATCAACAGGTCAACTGTGGCCTCTTGCAGAGGATGATGACACTGCAGAAATGTCAGGGGTCATGTGCAGGAACCACACACAGCATACCCAAAAGATGTACACTGACATGGTCGTGGACCAGGTACACTGAAACTGGAGGTGTGACTGTCTGGTGCTGCCAACAGGCAAAGACAGCGCTGCAGCATTTATTGTGCCCATAGCCTGCCTGTGCTTCTAGGCAGCACACACAAACATCCAGGAGTCAGCTGACAAGGTGGATGACACCAACTGCAAGTGATGTGGCAGGGCCATATCATGCTTGGTCTGATGGTGGTTAACTGAACCAGTACCACTACAATGTGGCAAAAGAACCAGTGGGGCTGGTGCAAGGAGTAGTAAAGGCACCCAGCTCACTTGTGGCATCTGGGACACAGTGGTGGGCCTAATGGGTAGGTGAGGGGTTGACATATAGAAACATAGAATTTGACGGTAGATAAGGACCGCTTGGCCCACCTAGTCTGCCCATTTTCCTACATAACAGATAAGCTGCAGATCCTAGTTAACCAACAGCTTACTTCCTCCTACCCCTCACTAGGACTGCCTCATGTCAGTCCCATGCATTCTTGAATACCCCCACTGTTCCTGACTCCACAACCACTCCAGGGAGGCTATCCCATGCATCCACAGCCCTCTCCATGAAAAAATACTTCCTCAGATTACCGTTGAGCCATCCCCCCTCTATCTTCAAATTGTGCCCCTTTGTCCTTGCACATCTCTTTTTCTGAAAGATGCTACCCTCTTGGACTTTGTTGATTCCCTTGAGGTACTTGAACATTTCTATCATGTCCCCTCTCTCCCTTCTTTCCTCGAGGGTATACGTATTAAGCTCCTTTAGTCTTTCTTCGTATGTCTTCTGGTGCAGACCCTGCACCATTTTGGTTGCCCTCCTCTGGACAGCCTCCACTCTGTCTATGTCTTTGCGGAGATGGGACTTCCAGAACTGCACACAGTACTCCAGATGGGGTCTCACTAACTGTCTGTACAGAGGGATAACAACTTCCTGTTTTCTACTATTGATGCCTCTCCCTACGCATCCCAGTATCCTCGCAGCCTTCCTTATTGCCTTCTCACATTGCTTGCCCACCTTTAGGTCATCTGATATAATTACCCCCAGGTCCCTTTCCATTTTTACTGTTGTCAGTATCTCACCCCCCCACTGTGTACTCTTCCCCTGGGTTTTTGTTTCCCAGGTGCATTACCTTGCACTTCTTTGTATTGAATCTGAACTGCCATACATTTGACTATTCCTCCAACCTTGCCAAGTCCCTTCTCATCCTTTCCACTCCATCTTGTGTATCAACCCTGTTGCAGATCTTTGTGTCATCTGCAAAGAGACATACTTTTCCTTCCAGTCCCTCTGCAATGTCACTTATAAAGACATTAAAAAGGACCGGTCCCAGAACTGAACCCTGCGGTACCTCGCTAGTAACCCTCCTTTCTTCACTGTGGACTCCATTTACTACTACCCTTTGCATCCTGTTGTCTAGCCAATTTTTTATCCAGGCTACCATCTTGGGATCCACTCCAAGGCTGGCTAACTTGTGTATTAATCTTTTGTGTGGGACTGTATCAAATGCCTTGCTAAAATCTAGGTAGGCCATGTGCACACCCCCTTCCTGGTCTACTACTTTGGTCACCCAGTCAAAGAAATCCATTAGATTCGTCTGACATGACCTTCCCATCATGGATCCATGCTGCCTTGAGTCCTGTGCCCCACTGGCCTCTAGGTACTCAACAATTCTTTCCTTCAGAAGTGATTCCATCATTTTCCCTACCACTGAGGTCAAACTAACTGGTCTATAGTTTCCTGCCTCTGTCCTGCTCCCACTTTTGTGTAGAGGAATATGTGGGGTGGCCAAGCCATGGGGACTGCCACAGACCATCTGTTGCCTGTCTGCCAAGAGTGAGGAGTGCAATGGCTGTGGCAATACAGGGCCAGCAAGGCTCAATGCTCCAGTGGCCACATGGCCCAACCAAGTCCCCCATCCTGATGACTGGTTGCAGTGCCCCAAACAGTGCTGCCATCCCCACCTGGGGACATGCATTGAACATCAGAAGGGTGGCACCCAGGCATGACCACCCACTAACAAGCAGGCAGCAAGTCTCATCACAGAACAGTTCTACCTGTGGCATGTGTGCCATGTTGTATCATGGCCTTTGGCGGCATACAGATGTGGGTGTGCATGTGGCTGACAGCCAGACTATGACAAGCGGACCCACGACATAGCAGATTATGTCAAGGCCATGACAATGTGGTGACCGTTAACAACAGTGGTGCCATCGGCATAACTTGGTGCCGAGGCACAATGTGTACCCAATGCTAAGCTCATGCCCCTGCTGTGATGTATGTGCATGTAGGGGCTAGCAGTTTGCAGGTGGCTGCGTCCAGTGTAAGAGTACTGAGACACACAGCTGCCATGCCATCAGCATGCACTGATGTCTAGTGTGGTGCTGTCTTCTGGCACATTGGCTGCACTGGTGTACCATACACAGCCGGACGGTGTGCTGTGCCACAATGACACATGTACTACCACTGTCATAGCATGCTATGGCAGGAAAAATGGCATAACACATGCTGACACCCCATGTCAGGGCAACAGGCACTGTATGGTACGTGACAGTGTTGTGTGCACATCCCTGGCATGTCCGGGAACTAGGTGGCTGGGGCAGATGTGATGGGAAGGCATAAAGGTTGTTCTCCATGACAGGTAGACTGTCCAGCATTATTGCACCGTATACCTGGCGGTACCATGTGCCAGTTATGTACACAATGTGTGGGCTCACATAGACATACCACCAATACACCAGGCATTGTATGGGATGGGCTGTAGGGCCGCAACTGGTGGCGTGATGTCATGTCTCACAGGCTATGCCTGGGGCCTGAGTGTGACAGCGGATCCCAAACAGACCCCTGGTGTGTGACCAGTGCTGTACTGTACACCCAAATCCATGTGCAACAGAGCCACACAGTGATGATCAAACAGATGTCCCTGCTCAGTGAGGTACCCCAATCCTCCTGTGACGGTGGCAGCCCCACTTCATCCCTGGCTGTGGTGCACTTCACCGCACCTTGGTGGATGGTGGCATGGGGGTGATGAGGCACAGACCACTGCACAAGATGGGGCATGGTGGCCAATGTGACACCCGTGCCACAGTGAGGGATTAGGAGGCACGTTTGCAGTGGGACAGATGGGTTATGGCTGAAAGGCCTCTGATATTGGCCCTGTGTAAGTGGGTCTGCAGCTGTTACAGTGCAACATAACCCATGTCCAGAAACGTCAGTGGACCAGGGTTGCACAGGGTCACATGACATGGACAACATAGGACATTAACAAGAGGGACTTGATGGGACATGCTGCATTGTAGTAGGGCCCCACCCCGATGTTGCATATGGCCCAAATGCCATGGGTTGGCGCAGGTGGCTTGGTAATTGTCAGGTAATGTACCACAGGGTTCCTTATGTCCACCTGCATATGTAGTGGTGCAGTACACAAGGTCTACTGTAAAGTACTGTCTGGCCAGGGTGACCACAGGTCTGCCAACCAATGCCCACACCACACCCCCACAATCCCTGGGAGTGCTGCATGCCCCCCACATGGTGAAGTGTACCAGCAAGCATGCACACCGCCAACCACTGACCTCCTGAGCCTCACACAGATGGCCCTCACCTCCCTGGGCTGGTGTCCTGCAAGGGGAATGGTAACCCATGCACTGGAATACACATGAGCTGTCCACTACAGGCTAAGAAACGTAGGCCAGGGGGATGCATCATCTATGCCAACAGTAGTATGCAAGTGGCCACACTTGCATTCTGGCAGCCTCGCCACATCTGTGCACATGGATCATTTGGGTGACACATCCAGGGCCATGCTATGGACCCTTGGTGGGTGCACATGGTGACCTAGCCCCTGCACAGTGACCCCACTACCTGTGGAATGTTCCCTAGAGGCTCTGAACATAGTGCCCACATGTTCGCCCTGGTCACATCTGTGATACCCAACAGTGGCAGATGGATCTGGTCACAAGGGGCCCACCCCATTTCCTGCCACAGGCCCATGCCCCAAGGCAAGCATGCTACACCTCCACAATGGTGTGCCCTGTAGGTAGTACAGGCCACTCACACATGACATGGCGTGAAGCGGCAGGGACCATCACATACCACGGGGCTGACTGGCTCAAGGCAGGAGGTTGGTCTGGCTGTGCCACTGTCCCATGTCCCCCAGGCTGTGTTATATGATGCAAAGACCACAGCAACACAGCCTGTACCTACAGGTTACTAACCCCACCCATCACCAGGGGGGCCATGCACCAGCTATGCCCTAGCAGCTCATGAGTCCCCCAGTGGCAGGTGTACTATGCACACACCATTGCATGTCAGAGGCTCCTGCCCCACTCCTGGGCACTACTGGCACCCCATGCATTTGTCCAAATCTATGCCTAATCCACCTTGGCTGGTCACTGGTGGGCAACACTGCCTGCAACATGTCAGATTATGACCTCATCACACCACATGGGTCCGTTCAGTGTCACACTTATACATGGTGCACTGTATCATACCCCTATCCAGTGTGGTTAACAGACACCAGCAGCATGTGCCATGCTATCTCAAGACCCACAACACTGTCTTATACGGGTGCCCCTGCCACACAACCATGGCCCTGTCTGCAGGCCAATGCCAGTGACTACAACCTTCAGTTGTGTGGTTGTGGTGGCATCTATGCAGCTGCATGGCCTGTATCTGTACCCGTAGAATGACTGATGTGGGAAGACTGCTACATAGTGCTATGTAGTACAATGTCCACATTGCACACCTCTGATAGTGGCCCTCTTGTAGGTTCCATGCTGATTATGTGTACAGTACTCTCCATTGTTGTAGCAGCTGGTGAAGGTGCTGCACATAGGAGGCCAGAGATAAGCCCCCATCTTCATGCCTTGGAGTGGGCAATGAGGCATCAGAAGAGGCAAGAGGCCAGGGTGTATATGCAGAGGATCCAGCAGTGCCAGCAGGAGGCCCATGCACAGCCCACAGCTGCCCCTGCCACAACACAGCAGCACATGGATTTGGCTGATGCCACACTTATGGACAGTGGACCACAGCAGCACAGCAACGATGGGGCCCCAGCAACTTTGCAGGAGGTGCCAGAGGACATGACTATGGAGGAGGAGGTATTTGGCACAAGGGAGGCAGAGCATGATAGAGGAGCACAGCCCATGCAGCCCCAGCCACTGCAGGAGGTGGAGGTGGAGGACCTGGGAGATGCTGGTGCCAGTCCTGTTGTGGAGGGGGTGGAGCCCCCACAGTGTGAGAGTCTGTAGGCATACATTCAGGGGTTGTCTACACACCTGCATGCCATCCTGCATGATATTGGCCACATGCAGGGATCCCTTCATTTCTATGCTTACAACTTAGCCACCTTTGGAGTCTGATAATTGAAAATTTATATGCACACTTTCTTGAAAGAGTCATAGAAACTGCTACATAGAGAGGTAATTGTTTGTGTACACTAAGTTACAGGAGTTCAAACTTTTACAACATATTTATTTGTAAAATTCTGAGAAATTTTTCAAACTATTTGGATGTTTAGCACCACTGCTACTGCAGGTATACATTCAAGACTTGGCATACATACCAAAGTAATTATGTCCTGGAATCTAATTAAGCTGGGTAAATGTGGGTTAGTAGGTGCCAATTTATTATGAATACTTTAGAAATTACTAATTGGCAAAATCTGCTGAAAATTCATGGACACATAATAGGTAATGCCACTAGAATTCCACTTATGGAATTTAACTTTCACAAAGTACTAATCACCACAGAATAACCTTACCTGCACTAGCATCACGACCCAGCAATACCGCTCCAACACTCCTGTGACAGTGATGCCCAGCATCATGCTCCATCATGAATCACTTTACCTGCACTAGCATCATGGCCCTGCAATACCCCTCCAACACTCCTGTGACAGTGATGCCCAGCATCATGCTCCATCATGAATCACCTTACCTGCACTAGCATCATGGCCCTCCAATGCCCTCCAACACTCCTGTGACAGTGATGCCCAGCATCATGCTCCATCATGAATCCCCTTACCTGCACTAGCATCATGGCCCTGCAATGCCCCTCCAACACTCCTGTGACAGTGATGCCCAGCATCATGCTCCATCATGAATCCCCTTACCTGCACTAGCATCATGGCCCTGCAATGCCCCTCCAACACTCCTGTGACAGTGATGCCCAGCATCATGCTCCATCATGAATCACATTACCTGCATTAGCATCATGGCCCTGCAATGCCCCTCCAACACTCCTGTGACAGTGATGCCCAGCATCATTCTCCACCATGAATCCCCTTACATGCACTAGCATCATGGCCCTGCAATGCCCCTCCAACACTCCTGTGACAGTGATGCCCAGCATCATGCTCCATCATGAATCACCTTACCTGCACTAGCATCATGTCCCTGCAATGCCCTCCAACACTCCTGTGACAGTGATGCCCAGCATCATGCTCCATCATGAATCACCTTACCTGCACTAGCATCATGTCCCTGCAATACCTCCAACACTCCTGTGACAGTGACACCCAGCATCATGCTCCATCATGAATCCCTTACCTGCACTCAGCATCATGGCCCTGCAATACCCTCCAACACTCCTGTGACAGTGATGCTCAGCATCATGCTCCATCAGGACTAAAGCTATCCACATACTTGTGTCACAATGACTTAAGTCGCAACTAGTTGTAAGGCTTGCCATCACTTGGTGCCACTCTTTTTAAATAGTAATAATATACATTGTTATCTACAGGGTTGTTAAACAGACAACAGGTGGCCTTTACAGAAACAGCACTGCATGTGCATGTGCTTCCGCTAGTCATTAAGTCAGTGAGCTGTAGTGTTTATCTGGCATATTGCAAGAACTCAGGCTAGTGCGCCGTGACATCAATGTCTATTCTTCATGGTTTGTCACTCAAGATAGTGATCTGCCACTTGGCACTGCCATACTTTTACTATGGAGCCTCCTATGAATGCTACCCTATTGTCACTTTACACAGCCTTTACCTTCTTCTGCAATGGCAGCTCAAGTGTATGTGTGGGTAAAATGTTTGAATGTGGCTTCAACAAAAGTATCACAACATTCCACAACTTCACAAAAGCTCATTAGATTAAACTTTAATTATTAATGTTATTTTGGAATCTTTTGCTGCTTATAACTTGACCAACCACTGAGCAAGAGATAATAGAGCTGACACACACAGAATCTTTTTTTCCGTATTGATTTTTCTCCCATCCAGCAGCTCATCTCTCAGGGATATGCCCTGTTATAAGACAACTTAAGTGCTATTAACTTACAGATAATGATCCTTGAAGATCCCAGCTGTGAATTCCTTGCCTTAAAGTTAATAATTGGGAAACATACAACTCTGTTGCTACAATGTATCATCTCCTGATACTCATAAAATTGGTTTAGGATATTTTTAAAAATGTTATAAAAAGCTTAATTGAATTTTAGAAAATTAGCTTTCGGTGATTTCAACATTGATCGGAACACCAAAAACAATAAATATTATTGTGAGTCTACTGATGAGATGTCCTTAACACAGCTTATAAATGAACTGACCCACATTAAGTACACCACAGGTACTGATACAATTATTGACTGGCTGTGAGTTTTTTAATGAAGAGAAGGGAAAAATGTATAGATTCTATCAGACTCATTAAGTAATCATTCACCAATAAAATGCACTTGGTCCATTATGAAACAAAGAACACCCCCTATTAAAATGAGGGTAACAATTTTACAAAAGGGCAAAATTATCAATTTTAAAAATACATAGAGTCAAACAGATTGGTCTTTCATTGATTATTTTCCTGACATTGACCAGGCATTTGATTTTCTGTATGATGGAATTTACTAGAGTTGGTGACATTTTTGCCCCATATAAAAATATTAAAAAAAAATAGTAATTCTCACAGATTTGTAACCCCCAATTGTTGCAATTAGTGAGGGATAGAGATCATCAGTGGTACAAATCGAGAGAGACTGGAAACACTACATTCTTAGTGAGATTTAGAGAACTGAGAAATCAGTACAAAAAAAAAAGTCAGACTACTGAAATCTAAATACTTCTGTGACAGACAATGTTCTTTAGATGATGATATTTATTATTTTGGGAATAACATAAACAAACTTCTTAATATTAATTCTAAAACTACACCAAATGTGGTGAACCTAGATCGAATCCTATATAATGATCTTATGGGTATAGTCAATGGATTTAATCAATATTTTACAAGTGCAATTGAAAAGGTAGCATCTATTTTGACATCAATTGACTTTGTTTATCACAATCCAGTTTCCTAGGTAATAGTTCTACTACACCTCAGTTTGACTTTAAAACAATTAGTAAAACAACATGTTTAAAATATTTGTGGAAATTAAAAAAAAAAAAAAAACTTGTGTAGGTCCAGATGGTATAGATTTATAACTCTAAAATTGCTTTAGAGGAATTAGTTGTGCCGGTTACAAAATTATTGTACTTTTCCTTGATTTATGGAGTAGCTCCTTCATATTGGAAACATGCTTTTGTTACTCCAATATTCAAAAGTGGTGCTAGATTATTGACTTCCAATCATAGACCAGTTTCTGTTTTATCTCCACTGTCTAAGGCACTCAAAAGAAAAATACATGACCAAATTACAGATCATTTGGAAAAGTATAATTTACAGGCTATTGAGCAAAATGGTTTTAGAAAAACAAACATAGTACCATTACAGCTTTAGCCAAATTCACTAGTAATATACATGAGGCCTTGGATAGTGGTGATATAATCAGTTCTATATACATTGACTTATCAAAAGCTTTTGATTTGGTACAACACACTAAATTGATTGAGAGCCTGAAACAGCTTGTTTTTTTCCAGTTCAGTTATATCTTTGTTTAAAGATTGCTTAGCTAACCATGTGCAACAGGCTAAAATTCATAATCTCCTTTTAAAACCTTTACCTGTGACTTTAAGTGTTCCAGAAAGATCTTGCTTTTTAGTCTTTTTCTGAATGATTTATCCTGTGTCATAAAATATTCAAAGATCATGCTGTACGCAGATGATTTTTTCAGAATAAGGATTTAAATAATTTGTCCTCCATACTACAGTCTGATTTTTGTGCTGTACATAACAAGCTATGTTTCAATTCAAAAATGACGAAAGTTATGTTATTTCACTCTAGACAATATTCAGGTTCACTAAAGTCCCTTTCTATAAAAACATTGGATGGAATAACTCTGGATCAAGTCACCCATTACAAATACTTAGGTATGACTCTCAATAGCTGTCTCAGTTGCCATCAGCACATTGAAAACGTTGTAAAGTAAGTAAATCAACAATTGGTATATTGTACAAGAATAGGCAGAGCCCCTGGTGTCCTGCGGCAGAATTTTCTGATTTCTGTGGCAGGGCTCCTTGACTTCTGCAGCAGCATTTTCTGATTTCTGTGGCATGATTTATTCATTCCTCTGGCAGAATGCAGTCCTGTCATTGGCTAAATATGATGTGATGACATCATATGCTGAGCATAGAGGAGGGGCTTCAGGATAAAACGAGGTGGAAAAGAAAGCCTGACACTATGGAAAAATAGTATATTTATATGAAAATTCACTAAAAATAATGAATTCTGCAGCACTATATATATTCTGCAGCATGATGCAAATTCTGTGGCAAATTCTGCAACTGCAGAATTCCAGGGGCCTTGGGAATAGTTTTAATTTTTCATTGAAAGCAAAAAAAAAGCCTGTTGTCCAGGTATATTTTTTATCCATTGTAGACTATGGTTTAGTCATTTATTCTTCTGCCAGTAAATCTCTGTTACAATGAATTGCATTCTTACTCAACAAAGCATGTAAATTTGTATTTGACTCACCTTTAGTTTGTCATACTTGTCGTTTATACAGTATATCAAAGTGGTACACTTTGCAACAAAGAATTAATCAACAGCCGGGATGCTGGGCTTGGAAGATGGTAAATAGTCAGTACCAGGTAAATTAAAATTATTGATTGAAAGACCAACATTGACAAATGCTAAAACTAGAGCTAGAGATCACTTATATTTAAAGTTTCCTAAGTATTCAAAAAATGTTGGGCAAGCAGCTTTTTATTATAGAGTTAGTACTTAACGGAGCTCTTTACCCTTTCCCTACTAGGATATTAGCAAATTATAAATCTATTGTAACCGCTGTAAGAAATATTATCAGTATTATAGATACTTGCAATGGGCACTAATGTTGCTTTACTTTAAGTATGCAGTTAGTGATTCTTAGTTCTCTATACTTACTGTTTGTCTATGTAGTTAAATACTGTATACTTTCTGTTATTTGTACCATGACCATGGATGCCTGTGAAAGTGAGCATTTATTGTCCATAAGCTCTGTTTTTTAAATAAAAATGAAAAATGAAATATACCCTGATCAGGCAGAACCCAGCCATCAGTCAGTTGGCTACCAGGTTTTTCTCCACATTTTTCCCTCCCATCTCCTTTGCTGGGGACAGTGTCTCTGGCAGTCCTGCACAGCCACAGCTTCCCCTGTGGCAGGAACAAGCTCCCTGGCCCAGTCCTTGGGGAGTCTGTGTTAGTGGAACCCTCCACAGCTGAGATGGACTGCCAAGCAACAACTGTCTCGGCCATGGCCTGCCTCCCAACATGACTTCCCGGGCTCACTTCCGAACCTGGGTTATCAGCATGGGAGAACGATGCTCTGCTGTGGGACCATAGGGGTGACCTCAAAGCCTAATATTTAGGGTCACTGAACCTAACAAGATTTGTGAGATTCTGTTCTCCAGTGTTTTTTGACTTTATGTTTATTATTTTGTTTGTATACAAAAACACAGAACCTGCAGCCAGTAGGCAGACACATATTAATCTCATAGACAATACTAAAGATCATTGTTACAGCCAGGATAAGATATGTCCTTATCCAGTGTTGTATCACCTGGGGGGTATTGAAATTAAAATAAAAATTCCAAACATATATTAAAACATACAGCCATTACTGCCATGAGCAGGGATTACCTACAACAGATAAAAAAAGATAAGATCATTCATCCTTAGGCATACCCATGGGATTTAGGTAAATTCAGTAAAAATGACGTTGGGCATCAGAAATAAATAAAAATATATATATATATATATATACTTTTATTTCCGTACATAAGGGCCGTATTATTGATGTCCCACTTGCAGATGGTGGCTGCTATGAGCCAGCCAGATTACTAGCTCCATTTTGTCTTTGTCTTTGTTAATTTTTATTTATTGTTTTCCTAAACTGCTTTTGTTTCACATAATTTTTAGCTTTTAATTGATTCCTGAGTTAGACAGGGTCAAAGGAGGTGCTAGTTTGGTCTCTAGCATTATTTTCAGCCTGAGTCCATTTACTTGTTCTAGCTAATCCTCTCAGAGTTCTGGCGTGTTTATCACGCATTTGGTGCATTGTGGCAGTTTGCACCTTAAAATGCAGGATTTGTAACAGTCTAACCTCCTGGTTGTTCCCAGAGTCTGTTTTTGGCTTTTGTTGCTTGGCTTTCTGTGTTCTTGGTGCAGTGAGTGTGGCTATATCAGCATTGTGTGTATAGCCTGCCCCGTCTGGATTACTGTCAGTCCTGGGACATCTTGGTTGAGGGTTTTAATGGGAGACAGAGGACTGAAGATGATCAAGGTCCACTGGTCTGACTGCTGCTGATGATTATAGCTGGGCAAATCTCTGAATGAGGTATGAGTACTTTGCTAAGAGCTCCTGTTGGGTTCCTGCTTGGGGTGGGACAGGGTTACTTCAAGGTCCTGGAATTTTCCCTGGACCCTGCTACCGGTCCCCTGTTGAAGGACAGGGTTCAGGTGGTAAGGGACATAGACCGCCAGGCAGTCGGTGGATGGTGGGGTGTTCTGTGTCATTTCAGGGACACTCTGTGGGCTGTGTTGATTGCCCCCCTCTGACCTGAGTATTGATCTTGGAAGCTTCAGTTTTAGCAGTCTCGGAGCTGCGTCGGCTGGATTTTTGTTCTCCCATTGAAAACTGTATAAACTGTTTCCTTAAATGGATTATTGGCTGAAAGTATACTGACTGAGGGTTCCTCCTCCCCTTCTTCTTTGTGCCTTCCTTCTTGTGTAACCAAACGCTGAGAAGATTTGTTTGGACCCCTTGTGTCCGTGTTTTTTTAATTGAACTTCTGTTTTTGGAGGGAGGTTGTGAGAGAACCTTCTTAAAATTGGTTTACAACACCTTATAGATTTTATTTTGGCTGTTGACTGTTGGACATATATCCTTTGGCTGGTTGGGAGTGAAAGGCCCAGAATGCTCCTACACTTTTAATTTTTTTTATTTATTTTTTTAATTGTTTGATTTCTTTTTTGTTTTATTTTTTATTTATTTTATTTAACTCTAGTATTTAAGGGGAGGTTTTTATTTAGGGGTCTGTGAGAGTTGTATTTATTTATTGGGGTTTTGTTGTTTTAGTGCTAGCTGGCTTAGTTGGTGCCAGCTGATTATCAGGATGTGCTTGATGGAGGATCTCCTGTCAGGCGCTACTCCCCTCTGAGCTCTGGGACCTCCACCTTTTATCTGCCCCCATCTGCAAGTGTTTATGGCTGCTTTAGGGCTGTTGGAACAGTGGGGAGGACCAGGAGGGGTGGGGGACCAGGGAAGGGGGTGATCTGAAGTGGCCTGATTGGGGTAGTTGGAACCAGAAGATACCCTGGGGTGAAATGGAGCACTGAACAAGGTCCTCCTTGTCTAGTGCCCATGCCCAAGGGCTCCATGATTAGTGGGTTGGTACCTCGAACTGCTCTGGGTTTTCATCCGACCCTCATGGTGTTGTGCAATGCCAGATCTATTAAAAACAAGTCAGCTATTATAACTGATCTTGTTGGGTCATCTGATCTGGCCTGCATCACTGAGACCTGACTGGATGAAAATGCTGGTCCCAATTTGGAGTCAGTGGTTCCAGCCAATTTCTCGGTGATACACCATGCGAGGTCGGATAGCAGGGGTTGGGGTGTAGCAATTTATTTTACATCTGAACTGGGCCTTGTTGATGTGCTAGTCAAGGACACCAGATCCTTTGAGTGTACTGTAGCTGCAGGTGTGGGGTGCAAAATCATTCTCATTTACCATCCACCAGGAGGCAAGAATCAGTTTTTGCAGGAAGTCGCAGACTTCATCATCGATATGGTGCTGGAATCCCCCAGGTTGATGGTGCAGGGGGATTTCAATGCCTGGATTGATGATGAACTTTTGCAGTTTGGACACAACTTCCTCCGACTTATGAGTTCTTTGGGCTTCTCACAGGTAGTTTCCTCTGTGACACATAATCACGGTTACTCATTGAATTTGGTCTTTCTCCTGGGGTTGGATGCCTCCAACATGGGGGTGGAACCAGGTAGATGGTCCGACCATCACATCAAAAGGTTCAGTTTTCTGGCTCCCCCTTATAGGCCTGCCCCTGTGGAGATGTTCCGATACTGCCCATTACGGGGCCTGACCTTTGATGGCCTTCTGGTGGTGTTGGATCTATCGGGAATGCCAGCTGCAAGTGATGGTCCGGAAAACCTACTTCAGGCTTTTAATCAAGCAGTGGTGGGAGCTCTGGATAGCCTTGCTCCTTTCTGTGTTCACCTGCTTACTCTTCGCCCTCAGTCCCCATGGTTTGATGGGACTTTGAGGGAGCTGAAGCAGGCAGGTCAAAGGTTAGAGTATGCTTGGCGTAGGTCTGACTTGGATGCCGACAGGTTTAGACTGATGGAACATTATAGAGACTATCAGTCAACAATCTCTCATAAGAAGGCAGAGTTCCTGTCCAGGAGATTGCTGCAGCACAGAACTCACCTGCTCAGCTGTTTCAAACCGTAGACAGACTGTGCAATCCAGCCTGCCTACGAGTTCGGAAAGCCTTTTCGCAAGTGGAGTGCAACGAATTTACTCACTTCTTTGCCGATAAGGCAACATCAAGTCAGAGATTTGCTTAACATGCCCTGTGGGGGTTACTGGTGGTTGGAATGGGGTCATGACCTCTGTTTTGTTGGGTTGAGTTTGGACCGAATGGAGATCAAGAATATCATGCAGCTTCTCCAGGGTATGCTGCCAACTAGCTGTAGTTTAGGCCTGGGCCCTACTCGCCTTTTAAATGGGTGTGTGGATGTGATCGGCCCAATTCTTGCAGAGTTAATCTGGTGTCCATTGGAGTTAGGTGAGTTCCCCAGCTCCCTGAAGGAGGCTGTGGTTACCCCCTTCTCAAGAAACCATCTCAAGACCCAGATTCTCCTGCAAACTACAGACTGATCGTTAACCTTCCCTTTATAGGGAAAGTTATTGAGAAAGTTGTTGTACAACAGTTGGAGAACCATCTTACCATGCATACTATCTACAATCCTCTCCAGTCTAGTTTTAGTAAGAGACATAGTACTAGTCTGAGACTGCTCTGGTTCGGGTACTCAATGATCTCCTGATGGCCAGAGACCAGAAGCGCCATTCCATCTTCATCCTCCTGGATCTCTCTTCACCTTTTCACACCGTGGACCACAGGGTGCTTCTTGATCACCTGTGGGTCATCTGTGGCCTGTCTGGTACAGTTCTCAGATGGTTCCATTCTTTTCTCACTGGCAGGTTGCAGAGGGTAGTATCTATGATTTTTTCCTCTGATTCATTCTCCCTGCCATGTGGGGTCCCACAGGGTTCAGTGTTGTCCCCCATGTTTTTCGTGGTGTACATGCTACCATTAGAAGACATTGTAAGATGGTATGGGCTGTGTTTTCACTGTTATGCAGATGATACTCAGATGTATCTGCCTTTTGTTGCTGACTAGGATAGTGCACTTTCAGTCTTTTCCAACTGTCTCGCTGAAATCCAAGACTGGATGAACACCAGCTGGCTAAAGTTAAACTCTGACAAGACAGAGATGTTAGTGGTGGAACCGGGTTACCAGATAGAGGGGTTGGCTGCTGGGTGGCCTGGCGGCCTTTGGCTTGGGGGCTCCCAGCTGTTGACCTCTGAACAGGTGCGGAATCTGGTGGTGATACTTGATGATGGGCGGATACTTCATTCACAGGTGTCAGCTGTGGTCAAGTCCTCATTTTACCATCTGAGGAACATTGCTCGGATTAAGCACCTTGTTCCTTCTGGCATTCTTCCAACCCTGGTCCACGCTTTTGTGACCTTGCACCTTAACTACTGCAACTCCCTATATCTGGGGCTTCCTGGGGTTGATATCCGCCGCTTGCAGCTAGTGCAGAATGCTGCTGACAGGTTATTGTCTGGATCAACTCTATCCAGCCATATTTCTTCTGTCCTGCGCTTTCTACACTGGCTGCCAATTCAGTGGTGGATCACCTTTAAAGTTGGTTTACTGACTTTCAGAGCCCTACATGGTTTGGATCTGAGTTACCTACAAGAGCTTCTGAATCCCTACCTCCCCCTCCGACCACTCTGCACAACTGATAAGGGATTGCTGAACATTCCCAGGGTGTGTTTGAAAACCTCGGAAGCGCAGGCTTTTGCTGCCCCCACCCTGTGGAATTCTCTACCTCATCAGATACAAGAGAGCCAGACAGTGGAGAGTTTCAAAACTGCTTTAAAAACCCATCTTTTTTTTTTTTGTGCCTTACCTAACTTTTTATTTTATTTGATTGGGCATACTGTATGAGTATTTTATCAAGTTTTATATTTTTATTTGCTATATAATATTTTAAAGTTTGAAGTGTTTTGTACAGCACTTTGATATTAGTTGAAATGCGCTTAATAAATAAAATTATTATTATTATTATGGTAGAGGCAGTGCAGCATTATTGTCTCATGGTACTACCAGCAAGATCCTGGGGTTGAGGAGCTCCATTATGAAAATATCAGCTCCACTGAGGCTTTGACAGAATCTTATGAGTGATGAGGTACTCATACTCTTAATTTCTTATGGTGTGTGCGGGGGGGGGGGTCAGAATGGTGAAGCACCACTCTGTGCAGTGGTTGGGACTTCACCTCTCCCAATAGGACTCCTTTAAACTCCTCCCCTCCAGCTTCAAGGCATGTCCTTTGGGCCTGGTGCTTTTTCTAATTTGAAAGAGACTCCCCGCCTGCACCCCTCTTGCTCTCCTCTCTTCCAGGGTGTACATGTTGATATCCCTTAGTCTTTCCTCTTGAGACTTTTAATGCAACCCCTGCACCATATTAGTTGTCCTCCTTTGGAGCATCACCACTGTTCTATATTTTTCTGAGATACAGCCTCCAGAACCGTACACAATACCCTACAACTTCCTTCAGGACACTTTCCTCTGAAAATGGACTTGTGTTTTCCTCCTCCTCCCCTTGTGCTGCTGCCCTGGTGGTTTCCTCTCCCTCCACTGTGAAGTCTGAGCAGAAGTACCAGTTCATGATGTTAGGCAGGCCAGTGTACCCACCCAATTCCCATTAAAATGATTGTACTCCTCTAATCCTCTGTCTGGCCCACCCACTCAATGACCACCACCCCCCCAGCCCTTGTCTGCCCTGACTCACTAACAAAGTGCCATGGCTGGTACATTGTCAGATCTGCAGACGGTGACCACCATAGACCCTTCACACACACCACCTCGTCTGGCCACCATATGAATGACAATGAGAAAGATCAGGTGTACTGTAGAAATTTTTTCTACAGTATGCATGTGCTTACTCCCTGTCAGTCAAATGGAGGCCAGCCAAGGTGAGCTGTGGAGAGGCTGTGATGGTTGCCATATGCAGATCTGATGGTGTACCAACCATGACACATTATGAGTGGGTCAAGTGTGGGCAGGTCGGTGGTGGTGGTGGTGGGTGCTGAGTTGCTGGGCCAGGGAGGAGGTTGGGGGTACAGTCTTTAAAATGGGGATTGGGTGGGAAGGGGTACCTGAACTGCCAGGGGTGTTTCTATGCAGTTGGGAATTGGGTGGAGAGCAATGGACTACTAAAGCTTTTGAGAGTTTCTTGAGGATCTGGGGATAGACCACTAGACTACCATGAATTTTGACAGGATCTGGGGGTTTGGGAAGTTGCTAGACTATCTGGGATTTTGACAGTTTCTTGGGAATCAGAGATGGATAACTAGACTACCTGGGATTCTGACAGTTTCTTAAGGACTGGGGGCAACCACTAGACTAATGGAGATTTAACAGTTCCTCTGGGGATTGGAGGGCCACACAAGACTGCAGAGATTTTAATAGTTACTCTGGGATTGTGGGGCCACTAGACAATCAGGGATTTTTGACAGTTTCTCAGGGATTTGGGGCCCACTAGACTACCAAGGATTCTAAAAGTTTCACAGGGGTTTGTTTATACTGCAGTTTACACTGTGGCTTTAGGACAGCAGAAGGCTAATGCCCATGTTTACTGTCCCCACTGCTCAGTAGATGCAACTAGGAAAGTTGATCTCATTTAAGTGGGCATCCAACTTTGTTTTAAAACATGCAAAATTATCATCTTGTACAATCTCAGCTGGTAATTGATTCTACAGTCTTATTGTCCTCAGTAGAAAAGTGTCCTTTCACAGATTTGTTCCAGGAATGTTATCCATAAGTTGTCTATTGTGAGTTCTCAGATTATGTTGGTGTTCTTTATATTTCAAGCCCATTTCTGACAATAAGTCGTCATCCCCTAAGATTTTATGGAGACACAACAAGTCTCCCCTGAGTCTTGCGAGGCTCAGAGGCCAGAGGCCCAGTTCCCCAAGTCTAACATTGTATGACTTAGATCTAATACTTAGGATTAATTTGACGTGGGATCTATCAAACTGCTCTGTGCCCTTTGTTGATTCCTGGACTCCAAAACTGGGAGCAATAATCAAGGTGAGACCTGCTGTAGGACTTGTATAATGGTAATATTACTGGTTTGGATTTTTAAAAAATGAACCTCCTTATGCAGTTAGTTAGGTGGTTGACTTTTTTTGCCACTTGACCCGAGTCAAATTGAAGTGCCTACTACTTTTCATGTTGTTACTTACTAATACCCCCAGGTCTTTTACTGTTTCCACTACTAGGAGCTTCCTCCCATAAATAAAATACTCCTGTTGTGGATTATTTTTACCAGAGTGCATGACAACATGCTTTTCTAGACTGAACTGCATCATGTTCTCATCTGCCCAGTCAACAATATGCTTCTGTTCCTTCATCAAACTTGCTCTACTTGAACCACTATTTATCCTCCTCCCTCCCCCAACTAAATGTCGTCACAAATTTTATCAACTTATTACCACCTGGTATTTGGAAGTCATGGACAAAAAGATGAAACAGGAGTGGACCCAGTACTGGGGACTCCACTCATCACCTCACCAGGTGATAATGTCCCATGTATTCTTACCTTTTGCTTCTGACTAGTAAGCCATTTCTGTATCCATCTAACTAATGTGTGATTTATTCCCAAAGTCCAATAATTTATTTATAATACCGTAATGCAGTAAAGTGACGAACGCTTTTTGGGATTCAAAGAAAATGACATCCACTGCCTCATTGTGATCTATTTTTTATTAATCATCTCAAAAAAAACTAACAGGTTGGTATTACAGCTCCTTTTCTTGGTGAAACTATGCTGTCTAGGTCAGGAAGACTAGGAGACTATCAGTGATTTTGACAGTTTTTTGGGATCTGGGACCCACTGGACTAACAGGGATTTTGACAGTTTCTCAAGGACCAGCAGGGTGACCACAAGACTATCAGGATTTTAACCATTTCTCAGGGATCCAGTGAATCACAAGACTATTGGGTATTTGGCAGTTTCACAGGATGGGGATGAGGACCACTAGGCTATCAGAGATTCTGAAAGTTTTCAGAGATCTAGGTGGGCCACTAGACTACCAGAGATTCTGACAGTTTCACAGGTGTTGGGGAACCAATGGACTATCAAAATTTTGACCACATATCAGGAATCGGGGGGGGGGGCACTACACTACGCTATACTACACTATCAAGGATTTTGACAATTTCTCAGAAATTAGGGCCCAGGTCAGGTGATTGAGTGTGCATCACTGTGTACTTTGATAAATGTAAGGCTTTGCAAACAGTAAATACTGCTGCAACGGCAGCCTTTTACTATTTCCAGAATCAGAATATTCCACTGTGCCCTCTATTCTACAGCGTACCCTCATTCACATGTGTGCAATGGTATATTCAGCACAACTGCCCTATCAGCTGAGTGGTGTGTACTGGGGTAATTTGAATATGGCTCCATTAAAACATGCTATGCCCAGTTAGAGTGATGTCATTCATGGAACACTGTGCTGCCTTTTCAGAATGGGAGCTCTGTTCTTGAAATACGATTTGTATAATGCTATACCATAAAATGTAAAGTGAATTTAAATTGACATTTTTGTTAGCTCTGTGAGTTACAAGAATAACAATGCTGAGAGACATATTGCTTCAAAGCTGAACACAGAATATTTTTAATACAGGTTTGTCTGTTTTCTGCTGTCAGAGACAATGAGTTCCTCCTTCTATGTTATGTCCATACGTGTTGACTGTTAAAGTGACACTGACTTTATAGTCAGAGTTTCACTTCAATAAATAACATGAAAAACTGTAATTAGTGTAAATGTTTCTGTGCTGATTATATTCAGTTCCTGTATGTGTTCAGTATTAACACAATTCTTCTGATGGTACTGATAATTCATATTAATCCCAATCTAGTCGTAATTGTTAATAACACATGAGAAGAAGCTGGTAGGGTTGGGGAGAGTTAAGGAGGCTATAAGAATGTTTTATTTGAAGAGAATGAAGCTAGACCATGGAACAGTCTCTCCGAGGTGGTAGGCACACAAACCAAAAATGGTTTCAAGCACAGCTGGGAAACAGTTAAGGGCTTAGTAGCTGTAGGTCTTGGAGTATGATAAGGTGTTATTATGGACAGAGTTGATGGAACATTAGTCTTTTTCTGCCATCATTGTCTATGTTTCTATATTTCTAAGCAACTTTGGCCATATTCACGGTTGAGTCTGGGAGCAGACCTGAAGCAGGCTAATTCCAGTGGATAATTGCTACCCCACCCACTCCAACTGGCAATTTACTGTGGAGCTCAAACACAGTAGGATGAGTGGGACAAAATCCTTTCCACAGATGGAACCCATGGCAATACCCTTCAGACAAGAGGTATTTCTAAAGACAAAGAAAAGAAAGGTTTCTTTACCAGACACCTAACAATTGCCTGCCTAAAGGGAATATGTAGTGTCTGGGAAATACAGTTAGGAGGCTCTAGGGACTGAGTGCATTGCCAGCGACCCCTAGAGCAAAAAACAAAATAATTGTTTTAACATTTTTGCCAGTTTGTATCACAAAAAAACAGCAAACCACATTACCCTAAAAGTTACTGTAACAAGTCCAGAGATCCTGGTACAGAATGATTGCCTTGCAAATTTCAAGTTCTATGACAAGAGACAGCCAAGATACTACTGTATATGTGGGTAGCAAATTGGATTTTGTAAGAATGTGCCTTCTCAACCCTATTAACTGTACAGTGCCCCTAAAATGTATTGTAATGCAACTAATATTGTTCTACTGTCTCTCTCCCCCCCCCCCAGAGATTATGCTGCTCCTTTTTATTGGGCAAATTGATAATATTCCTTCAGTCATCAATCCAGTTAAGCAAGGCTTTTTTTCCAATCCTACAATTAAACATTTCATTAGGGTGTTTCATTTCATTTTAAACAGTGTTTTAGAAAACAAATTGTCCAATACATGCATCTTAGAAGATATAACCAGTTGCTCTTATGAAACATATATAACATCAAGACTTCCTGGAAGGGAAAAAAAAGCCATAGAAGTAATTTCTATTCACAAAATGTGGAGCAATGCAACTTCTGCTCTTGAGGAAAAAAAAACGTGTTACATATTTTACCTTTCAAGAACATCACGCCAAAAGAGAATAACTAGTTAACATTTCCACATTTTAAATATCAAAGGTATTGTATTAGTATGCTGAAGCACACTTCCCAGTTTGACTCACAGAAGAGACTTTTATTCATCCCAGATGTGTTTTAAGAAACATTTTTCAATGTACTGCACATCCAATGCTTTAGAAGGAGAGGTGGAGTATCTTTATTTTTTTACTGTTGATAATGTTTGACCAGAAAAGGCACACAGAGCTGTAACAGATTTTTTTTCCAGGTAGGAGGAGGGTTACATGGACCTGTTTTATTGATGGAAGCACTGTTGGCCAGGACACCAGGGAAAAGCTCTGAGTGTTAGGATAATTCCACTTCCACTTCTGTACTGGGCTGATGTAGATGTCAGTATACTATCCCTGCCTTATCAGCTCAAATAAGGTTAAGGGGCTGCAAATATAGCTCCTTTGAGGATTCATTGCCCAAAGATGTTGTAGTCTAATGATAGGTTGTATGGTTCCTCCACCTTGGGAATGAGTAAGTGATTAAGCACATGCTAGTACAGCACCTGAGAAACAGTATCAACCCACTGTAGTCCCTATTTATCCAATCCACCCAACTCCCACACAATGCAATCATTAGGCAAAATACACATCTTAGTGGTCTGTTAAGAATATGTTCAACACATAGATTCAAACAAATGAAGATGGAGTTTATTGAGGGTTAGATATAATGTGTAGTACCCCAAAGTTAGGGGATATATTTTTTTTCTCTCTCTCTCTCTCTCTCTCGTCCCCTCCCTCCTGGCCTTTGCCTGCAATCTTTCTGACCCCTCCCATTTCCCTTTCTTTTGTTTTGTGCCATTTGGAACTGAAAAAGGGGGGTCATGGGCAGGAGACCTCCTGCTGGGCTTGCACTGCCCAATCTCCTGGCTGATTTCCATGACCTCCCCTGCCCTAATAAAGGGCTAGGGAGTGGCTTGAGAGGGGAGTCAGTGGCTGAGTGTGGACGGTGGTGGATGTGGAGAGCATGGATGTAAAAGCATACCTGTGTGGCATCCGTGGCTCCTCCAGCATCGCTCTCCTCCAAGAGAAGTCAGATGGGCCCAGGCAGTAGCAGTAGTGGTTGGGTAGGAGCCACGGCTCATTGACGCAGACCCCCAGTCCTTGGCCATGGTGGTGGGAACAGTTTTTGTGAGGGACTGATATGGTGCAGCAGAAAGGTGGTGCGGGCGGAAAGTGCGTTCCAGGCCCTTCAGTTCTACTGTCAGCCACCAAACCAGCAGCACTAAAGCAGGGTGGGAGCACAGCTTCCTGGCCACTTTTTCCAACCCACTCAACAGCAATAAAGGTCCCAGCTATAGTGGTGAATGGGCTGAGTGCCTGATCTTTTGTTTAAAGTCACACCACGGGCACTGGGCAGGGGGAGGGGAAAGGAAAGATTAGAGGGCCGGAGCCCAAAAGGGTAGGAAGGGGCAGCAGGCAGAGTGCCTAGAGAAAAAAAACCTGAA
Organism: Neoceratodus forsteri; assembly: GCA_016271365.2. Lineage (NCBI taxonomy): Eukaryota > Metazoa > Chordata > Ceratodontiformes > Ceratodontidae > Neoceratodus > Neoceratodus forsteri. Next base: position 13,554,131 of record CM028133.1, read on the forward strand.
GGGCTAGCACCCTTGTAATTAGAAGGGAGAGGGCGCAGTGGTCTGCTTGGGTAAACTGCCAGCCCCAATGGGGGGGGATTAAGGAGCGATGGCCTGAGTACCCAAAAGTGAGGGGGGAAAAAAAAAAGAATTGGACCAGAGAAACTAAAAAGGCCAGAGCCCAGATTGGCAAGGGGGCTCCCAGAGTGAGCTAACAGCCCCATTGTTATGCTTTGGCACCAGTTGTGCTGAGGGGCTAGCTGTGAGGGTCCAGTGTCCAGGCTGTCAAGCATAGTAGGTAGTGGGCAGGTCTGGACAAGGCCCTGCATGAGTGCAGCAGCGCAGTCAAAATTCATGAGGAGGGTAGGATCGGGTCCGGGAGCCCCACAAGCCCAAGCATATGGGTGGCTGTTAATATTAATAAAGGGGTTGAGCTCCCCATAGGCAGCCTGACACAGGGAATCCTTAAAGCAGCAGCACCTCTGGGAAGGGAATGGGAATTGCCCTATGGTCTGAGCTGCCCACAAAGTTTGTGGATATATTTTAAGGCCCCTTGATCGGAGAAAGCTGTAGCCTACCTTGTACCCCCTAAAGACTGAACTGTATGCTTAAAAATTGGAACAGTTTGCTTGCCTCAGAACTGTGTGATAAAATTGCATCTTTGTGTACTCGACGTCCAGATTCACTTTTGTTGCTCGGACCAACTTCCTCAGAGCCTGACACTGACCCAGGGAGGTCCCCGGCCCATCTGCCATCTGCAGCAGAACCATCTCCAATGATGTCAGTCTGTGCTCGAAGTTCTGCCACAAGTGTTTCCGCTTCAGTACTGTGAGGATAAGTGGCAGAGAGCCGCTAGTGAGGTATCCAGTAGTGAGTCAGCTTTGGAGCTGCCCCGACTCAAGCTTGAGGGACCACAGTTAACATCGTGCAGGCCCTTCTGTTATTTTGCCAGCCATCCATAAGTGTGTGCATGCCCATGTCACTCCACAGAGGCAGCCCAAAAGATAATTCCATCAGCAGTCATCTCGTTGAGATGTCATCTGAGGCTAGGGACCTGTCAGTGGTCATTGCAGTGAATCGTCTAGAGAACCACCTGCCAACCAGAAGTCTTCAGCTTCTTACCTGGAGCCACAAAGGATCACCAAGTTCTTTGTTGACCAGCTAGCAGTGTTCCTCATTGTGTTCTGTTCTGTCAGAGAACAACCCATTATGGCCTGTTTGTAACAAGCGCTTGGTGGGGTCAATGCCCACCTGCTGACCAGCCGACACATAGGAAAGCCCAAGCTTGGTTCGTCAGTCATTTTGTCATCTCGGCCAGGTGCACACCGGACTTGGAGTAAAAGGAGGCTAAACCCCCCCCCCCCGGTTCTGGGTTCGACCAATTGTTGGTCCTGATCATGTTGTTTTATTGTTTATTGTGTTACCCTGTAGTGTGTTAGAAAACTGTCATCTTTTTTTTATCATCCCTGGTAAATAAACTTCTTGCATCTTGGTCACTGAGTAAGCTTCCTGCCTCTCCTTCCAGATTCATCTGGCCTGTCCTGAAAAATCATTAGGGAACCTTCCAGCACCCTACAAATGTCGTAGGGGAAGGAAAGAGTTAATGCAACAAACAAGAAGTGTCCATCTCACAGACCCTATTTGTTCATATCACAGACTTCCCCAACCAATACAGTGATGGGCCAATTGGACTGTTGGGCACCATTAGCTCAATACCCACTGGTACTAGTTATCTAATACCTCTAGTCTTAGGGAGCTTCTGGGGAAGCCTAGGTACCCAGGTGTTGGATCATGGCAGGACCAGTGACTGCATATATTCATCTAGTACTGGTGTCCTGTGAAACAATTTAACAACCCAAATTATAATCCTGGATGGATGGCTTAGTCCATCAAATAATAGTAGCCCCAAGCTGTGGCCGTATTTTAGCAACGGATTGAGTGCAACAGTCCTAGTACCCCATTCAGTACTTACATTTAACCTGAGACTGCCCTATTTTAATAAATTATCTGTCTCTCAATTTAGACTTTGACTCCAGCAGGTAGAGATCTGCTTTTCTCTTCACATCATAGCAGACTGAGGATATGCTGAAATCCTCAATGAACACAGTGGCAGACAGCCTCCTGATAGGCTAAATCCTTCTGTTGGTCTCCTAGGAGCGTCTGCCCATCAGTCACATGATGGCTAATTGGCTGCCTATGTCATATGTGAATTGATGATTCCTCCAGTGTCTCTAGAGCCCTCTTGGGTCTCTGGATAAGTCTTTAGAGTCTGATTTGCTGATTACTGTCTTCTGACCCCAGTGGCCATGCTTGCAATGGCTCAGAGGGGGAATAAGATGGCCACCAGTTTTGTATTCCCAGGAGTTATGGCCCCAACGTCTTATATTTTAAATAGGGATTCTGCCCTGAGACACGTATTTGAGCCTGCATAGTTTGCCAATGGTTGTGCTACTGTGTAGCTTGGTCAGGAACTTGGGGCATCAATCCAGAGAATCCACTGGCACCAATCACTTACTCACTCATTCCACTGGTTGCAGTAAAGCAGCCTCTGATATGTGGGAAGAGCAGCTCTTGTCATGGCATAGGAGGCATGGAAGAGTTTTCTCTCCTACCGCTCACACCTCTGGTCCCTGCATGCACAATCCAGGGTGTTAGGGCTGGAGAGAAGCAGCAGCCAGGCCACTGTTGCTAGCTGGGCTCTGTGAAGCATGAGGCAAGCCCCCCCACATGTTGGGGCAAATACATTTCCACCTCAACAGCCACCAAGGATGGGCACAAAAGACCTTGGTTTAACATCTTATCTGAAGGATGGCAACTCAAACAGTGCAGCACCCACAAATGCTGCACTACAATGTCAGTATTGGGTACTCCCCCAAGTTCTGGGTATGAGACTGGAGCTCATGACCTTCTGATCTTCACATTCATCTCTTGGGGGAAGACAGAGAGGAAACAGGCTGCATGTCATTCTCACATCTCACCAAGGATCAGCATTGGCAGTGCAGGTAGCTACTCAGCAATCCTAACAGCTACAGTAGAGGGTGTTGTCACTCTGCCCTCCCAACACATGGGGGAAGGGGCAAGAGGAATGGAAAAGGAGAAAAAGAGAAAAAAGGAAAAGGAAAATAGGTAGCTCAAAGGTCATGGAACAAGAGAGAGCATCAGACAGTGAATTAGTAGAGTTCAGTTCACATGTCATTAACTAACTAACAGGGGAACAGCAAGATGAATATAAAATGGTGCATTTTTTCTGGATTTTCTCTATAGAAACAGCCTATAAAAATGCAACACCTTACCAAAACTACATATTCATAACAAATGAAACATTTAACTAATTTGCTGCTTCTTTTTAGATTTGCTTGCAAAGCGTTTGAACATGTTGATATCAGTGTGCTGTGAAAGTGCTTTTTAAGGCATGCCCCTTCTCCACCAATCACAACTTTAGAATATCAGCTCACCTCTAATTCTGCCCAATCTGTGCCTTTCTCCCCCTTTGTCTTTGAAGACCTTGCCCAATCACATGGCTGGAAAATGCAAGCTGCAAGTGTCTTGTCTAACTCCTAATTCTCACTGCTTGAAACCTTACCCCCACTTCCCATTCCACATATGTGCTACTGTGTACATCTTTCATGTGTGGTGCAGTTTAGTGCTTTGTTTCTTAGAGAATGGAAGAGATGTTGCACAACTGTCCAGGAGCTCCAGGTCCAACCATGTGAGCCTGTAGCTCACTGGTTAGAGCACCGGGATGGTATTCCAGGGGCTTGAGTTCAGTTACTGTAGGTCACATTAATTCTTTCTCACTACAATTTGTGATTTGAATTGCTTAGCAGTGGCTAACACTGCACTAAAAACATCTAATTGTCATCTTGATTGTTTCTAGTTGCAGGTCATGCAACACCAGAGAATGGAAGTGTGTCTGGGAACCCCAGGTCTAACCATGTGAGCCTGTAGCTCAGTGGTTAGGAGCACTGAGATTGTATTCCGGGATCTGGATTCAGCTCCCAGAAAGTCACATTCTTTCTTTCTTACTACAATTTGTGATTTAAATTACTTAGCAGTGGCTAATACTGCACCACCATCTAATTGTCATCTTGATTGTTCCTAGTTGCAGGATATGCAATACCAGAAAAAGGAAGTGTGTCTGGGAACAGCAGGTCTAACAATGTGAGCCTGTAGCTCAGTGGTTATGGCACTGGGATGGTATTCTGGGGGCCTCAGTTCAATTCCCAGTAGGTCACATTGTTTTGCACTTGTATCATTTGCACACAAATGATGAAGTGCTTGCAACTCGAAGAATTAATGTATTCTCATATGTGGTAAACCATGTTCTAACACTTATTGACCACTTTGGATAAGGAGCTGTGTTACCATGCTTACCTGTGTTTTGAACACTAAACTTTCAGCATTTTGGTCATTACAGCATAACTAAACAAAGCTCAACAGATATACTCAGGGCTTGTAAACAATATGAATACATAGATAGTCTGTGCTGTGAGAGTGCCTTTGGGGGCCGTGTTCCCTCTCTCGCCTAGCACAGTTCTTGAATACTGAATCTTGTTTATATTTCCACTCTTAGATCAGTGACAGAAGAAAAGATCTGGGAATCACCATTATGAATGATCTGAAATTTAAGACCCATTGCATTAATGTGTAAAAAGCAAATGGGGTTTTAAACTGTATCCTAAAAATGTAGCCAGCAGAGACAAATAAGTCGTGGTCCCTATATAAAGATCATTGGTGAGGACCATACTTGAGTATAGAGTACAGGTATGGTAACCACTTCATAGGAATGAGATAGATAGGCTGGAGAGGATTCAGAAGAGAGCAACATGCTGTATGAGAGGTATGGAAAATAAGTATTATAACGCTAGGTGGGGGAATTAAACCTGTTTTCTCTGGAGTTTAGAAGGCCAAGAGGAGATCTGTGTCTGTTGTTTAAAGCACTGACAGATCAAGACCTTTAAGACCGTCTGGGATTGATATTCCATGATCAAACTTACTCCACCAGAGCAGATTCACTTCAGCTTAGTGGGAAAAACTGCAAAACATGGCGGCGTAAAAGATGGTTTAATCAAAGGGTGGTCTCAGTGTAGAACTCATTGCCTGAGGAAGTAGTATGTAGTACGTCATTGGAAAGTTTTAAAATTAAATTGGACAACTTACACAAATTTGGTGCATTATAAATTAGATGTGGCGAGCATAACGGACGTGAGTCTTTTTTTAGTTATATATATACCTATGTTACCTATGTCACCGATGTTACCCACTTTCTGCCTTTTTCCTTTAAAGCCTATACCCAGTCACAAAGCTGGAAAATGCAAAATGGTGGATTTTCTTGTGCAGTTCCTAAGACCTGCATGAACATTGTCACTGCTTTTAGTTCTGTGTCTGTGCTTCTATCCGATCTTTTCAATATACTCTGTGCTGAGAATAACACACTGACCAGCATTCTTGGCTACTTTACATTTGCCTCTCAGTACACTTTCTTCTTACACTCCTTCTTGATCTTTGCCATTCCCTCCCCCATGAAACACTTGATCTACTCTTTTCCTCATGCTCACTATCACTCCATGATCTCTGATCCCCCCACAACATTCCACCTTGATCCATATATGCTTGCCATTCTGCAGTAGTTACTCTCTACCCCACTCCACAGACTATCCTCCTCCCCAAAATGCCATCATTCACCATAATTCACATTACCTGCTGTTCACCACTTGCTCTCTCCCCTCCCACTCCATGATCTGTGCCATCCATGATGTTCCCCCATTCCCGCTAAGTCACATTATCCGCTGTTCACCACTTGCTCTATCCCTTCCTGATCTCTGCTTCCCCCACTCTTATATGTTCTGCCACGCCTGGTGCTTCATATTACCTGTTGCGTGCTATTTGCTCTGCATTCCTCCCCTCCCTGACTTCCCATTCCCCCAACATACTGTCATTCTTCGTATAAATGACACAATCTCAGCTTTATCCCTGTTCTATCCCATCTATGACCCCACTAAGGGCTCTGTGGCACTTGCTCTCACCCACCTCCCAGATCATTGCCACACACGATATATAACATAGAAACATAGAAATGTGATGACAGAAAAGGACCGCCTGACCCACCCAGTCTGCCCAAGGTGCCTACCTGAAGGCTAGGACTTCATCCGGTGCACTACTCCTTCATCCAGCACCCTACACTCATCCCTTTCACCACTGATACCAGACCCATGTGGCCATCCCATGCTCTTTTAAACCCCTTTATGGTGGTCTCCCCTACCACCTCCTCTGGAAGCCCATTCCATTTCTCCACCACCCTTTCTGTGAAAAAGTTCTTCCTGTTACCTGTCATATGGAGAATGACAGTATGGTGAGGGAGAGGTCAGGAAGGAGAAATACAGACCATATAGTACACAATGGGTAATACAAAGTACCAGGAATGACAAAATGTATGAGGCTGGGTGGGAGAGAAAAGGGTTACAGAGTGGCTAATGCAATATGGAGAATGGCAGAAATTGGGGAGCAGAGATCAGTGAGGGATAGATCAGCAGTGAGCAGTGGATAATGGGACTCATAATGGCAGGAGAAAACTGTAGTGGTGTGAATGTTAAACCCGGACAGGAGCAAGGACCCAGCCGACTGCTCAACAGTATGGTTAAGGCTCAGCTGTGGTTGTGTCAGGAGGAAGGGTAACAGAAACAGGCAGGGAGAAGTTGAAGTTTTAATTGGTGCCTGAGAGAGCCAGGTGATTGGGAGGGACGTAGGGAGGAGGGGAGTTGGTTCCAGAAAGAGGGAAGTCTATAGAAGAAGGCAGATTTCCCAGTAGAGGAGTAAGGATGAGGAGTGGAAAAAGTGCAATGGTCCCTGGAATGGAGGGAACAGGTAGCAGGGGGAGTTGTGAAATGAGAGAGGAGAGGTAAGAGGGAAGGGAACCAAACCAATATTTGGATATGAAGGAGGTACAGTGGGCCTGCTGGCAGAGGGAAGATGGATAAGGATGAATACAGTGAACAATTGTGGGTGCAGGGGGGGAGTTTGTAGCAAAATGGCAGAAGGAGTTGCACAGTGTCCAGCCTGGCAAGGGAAGTGGAAGAGGCAGTGCCATAGATGACATCTGTGTAGTTGAAGACAGAGAGCACCATTTTGGTAACAAGTTCCCTGCAGACGTGAGGAGATCAGCAGTGTTTGTTGTGATACAGGGCACCAAGCTTGGGATGGAGTTCTGAATGGATGGCACTGATATGGGCTTAGAAGTCAGTTTTACTGTCTAGCCACACTCCATGGTACTTGAAGAAATGAACTGCTTCAAGACCTGTGCCATCCTGAGTGGAGAAGATGGGGAGGGGGCAGTGATTCCGGACAGTTTCTTTCTGGTACCAAGGGTCATGGACACCATTCTTTCAGTGTTGACTCTGAGTTGGTTGGACTGCACCAGTGCAGAACATTGCTGAAGTCCCACTGGAGCAGGTCATCCATAACTGTGGTGTAGGGGCAGAAGGTGAAGATGACTGGGTCATCTGAATACATGTAGATATGTGAGTTGGCACAAGCATAGGGGAGGTTTATCCAGGAAAATTGAGAAAATTATGGGACACAGGATGGAACCCTGTGGGACCCCAGCCTATAGAGAAAGGGGAGGTTACATGGTGCTATCAACCAGTATATCATCAAATGGGTGACTACAAATGAGTGACTCAAATATTTTTATGCGCCCAACTGGATAGTGAGTGGGTGTAGAAAGTAATGGTAGGTGATAGCAACGTGAGAGGGTTGTAATAGTGAGAGCAAATGCTGGGAAAACTGTACTTCTGCTGGTGAAGTACAGCTATGAGGCCTACTACTGCTGAGCTGTCCACCTGGTGTGGTGGGTAGGGTCATGGACTGCTATAGCAATGATCCCGGGTTCGGGACTGCCAGTAGGTAAAATTTTTTTCTGAATGGTATTGGCTATTAGGACTTTTTTTCTTCACTGTATTCCCCGGACTGATGGTGCCCCAGCTGTGGTACTCCCTCCTGTGTATTCTCCTATTCCCCAGTGTCCACTCCCCATTATATATCCGTTCATTATATTAATTTGGGGGTGCAGGCTTCTACAAAGGACACCACGGAGGTGCTGGCCCCATTACATCTTAACTTGAATGTCCATCTGGTCACTGTATTGGTGGTCGATTATGGGTTAGGGGCTGATTTTCCTTTCAGTGAAATTTACTCGCTATTTTTAGTCACTGTAGAAAGATCGCCCTTATGACATGGAACTCCTTCAACCTGTACTATTTGTTGTCAGCCCTTTAGGTTGGAATGGAACCAAGCAACAGCAGGAGCTGAAATGCCAAAAGAACAGAGCTTGTCAAGGAGGAGTGATAGATACCAAACCAAAGGCTTTGGCAATATTGATGAAAACAGTGGTTGTAATGTACCCCTGATCCAACCCAATAAAGATGTCATCAGTGACATGCAGCAGGGAGGAGACAGTGGAATTGTGCTTCCAGAAACCAGACTGGAAGGGTGAGAGGGAGTTGGAGAATGCAAGAAAGTTGAGGAGTCTAGAGAGGGCCAGTTTCTCTTTCAGCTTAGAGAGGGAAGGGACGAGAGAGATGGGATGGAAGTTGCCAGGGGAGGAGGGGTCACCACCTTCATGAAGTGGAATAACTTTGTCCAACTTTGAGGACTGAGGAACAGCACTGAGGAGGAAGAAAAGTTTGAGTAGGTGAGTAAGGGAGATGTAACAGCAGGAGCTGAGATATGAAGGAGTTTAGGGTCCAGATCATCAGGACTGGACTTTGATTGGTTGAGGGAGGGAAGGGCAAGCAGGGTTTCTTGGATGGTGACTGGGGGAAGTAGAAACCTGGAGCAGGATAGGGTAGGTGAGAAGGACTGGAAGGAGAGGAGCTAGGAAGGGGAGAAGAAGGGAGGGCACAGGTTGTGAAGAAATCATTGAAGTGACCAGCAACAGGGGTAGGGTCAGACACAGGTGAACCATCTACCGTGAGGATTGGGAGCAGACTGGGCACAGGGGTCAAAAATAGAGTGGATAACTTTCCAGAATTTAGCTGGGGAGTTAAGGTTTTTTTTGGAGGTTGGCCTTGAAATAGTGCACTTTTATGGCCTGGACAGCCTTTGTACAGTTGTTCCTCAGAGCAATGTAAGAGATGAGATCAGGAGAAGAGTGGGATGATTTGTAGCTGGCACATACAAGGTCTCAGAAGTTGCACAGATCAATGATTTTGGTGGTAACCTTGGGATGGTGGGAAGTGTTTATTCTGAATTTCCTGTGCGTGGCATACTTGCCCCAGATGGAGGAGAATTTAGAGTGGAATAGTGCAAGGGCCGCCTCAATATCTGTGGCAGAGTGGATAGCTGACCAGTCAGTAGCAGCGAGGTCACTCAGTAGAGCATTGATGTTTAATAACCGTAAAGACATGGACAGATGTATTTGGGCAAGAAAGGGGGATACTGGATTTTTCTGACATAGAACATCATGCAGTGGTTACTAAATAAATCCTGCAAAATACCTGCTGCAACAATCCGCTGGGGGGTAGATGGTTAGAACCCAGTCCAAAAGGGTATGATTGTAGAGTGGGGATTGAGCTGGATAGGTTCTGAAATACCATGGCACAAATTCAGGGACTCAGTCCTGTGAATGGTAGATTTGGAGGATGGGGAAAGCCAATTTACATTAAAATCCCAAAGGAATATGAGTTCATCTGTGAAGGAATGACAGACGATGAAGAAAAGAGAATCAACCAGGGATGAATATGAGATCTGTAGAGAGGCATAAACAACCCCAATGAATACAGGTACAGAGAGGGAAATGAGAGTTTGACTAGAAGAAATTCATGGAAGGAGGGTATGGTCTCCATAATGGCCATAGTACATGAGAGGCTTTGGCAGATGTAGATGGCAATCCCTCCTCCATGCTTTCCCCTGTCCTGCCTGAAAAAACTTAATCAGGAAGGGATTGGCTAGAGTCAGGTGTCCTGGAGAAGAGTCAAAATGCAAACAAACAGAGGTCATCAGGAGAGTGTAACTGAAGCCAGATGGAGAGGAGGTCAAGTTCAGGTTAAATACAGTTTGCTCACTGCAAACAGTAAGCAAACTGTGATAAAATAAGCAGCCACAATACGGAGAGCATAGAACTTGTATGTGGACTATATGTAGCTAGGGTAAGGCTAAGGGTGCAGAATAATAGGCAACAAGTAAAGTGACAGTCTTCTTAGGTGGAGGATTGTTGGGTAGTCCAAAGTCCAGTGAATACCATGGAGTGAAGGGAGACATAGAAACATAGAATTTGACGGCAGATAAGGACCACTCTTGGCCCACCTAGTCTGCCCATTTTCCTACCTAACAGATAAGCTGCAGATCCTAGTTAACCAACAGCTTACTTCCTCCTACCCCACTAGGACTGCCTTATGTCTGTCCCATGCATTCTTGAATTCCCCCACTGTTCTTGACTCCACGACCTCCTCAGGGAGGCTGTTCCATGCATCCACAACCTCTCCGTGAAAGGGAGCTGAGGAAGGAGTCAGTGAAGCAGCAGGGCTGGCCAATGGCTGACTCCATGCTCACCCCCTGCTTGATATCTTCCCCAAACCACTACCATATATCTAGTCCCTCTCCAACCTCTGCCCCTACAACATGCCAGCATTTTCCCTATACATTAGCCACTCAGCATTTCTTGCTCTTCCCCCCTTCTCCCAATCTTTGTCCCATAAAATGATGCCATCCACTGTCACTTACATTAGCAGCAATGCTGTGCTGGCTCTCTGTTTTTCCCCTCCCCAGTATTTGCTCCCTCAAAAAATGACAGCATTGTTCCTGCACATTAGCTGCTCTGCAGCACTTACTCTCTCCCACCCTCAAATGTCTCACCACTTTTGGTACTTATACTACCCACTGTGTGCCATTCACTCTGTATTCCACCCTTCCCTGATCAACTCTCCAACATACTGCCATTATCTATGACACACTTTCCGACTCTATCCCTGTTCTACCTTATCTCAGAATCCAACAGTAGGCTGCCATTCTCCACATTTATCTGCCGCTCTGTAGCACCTGCTCTCTCCCCTTCCCAGTCTCTGCCCCTCAAAATGCCCCATTTCCCATCATTCACATTACCTATACTTTAGCAATTGTTCCCAAATTGCCACCATTCACTGTAGTTCACATTAGCTGCTCTGCTCCACTTGGTCTATATCAGTTCCTATGCTGAAGACCAAGACTGCTCAACAGCTGGGTGTGCTAATGGAGAAACAATTACAGTAGACTACCCACTGCAAAAAGAACACCACAGAGATTCATTATGGATCAAAAAACTATTATCATTAAGTAGCGTGCAGATCTCTTACCAACAAACAGGGGAAGCACCAGCAGGACCCCATCAGTTCCTACCAGTTTCACTCCAGCGTCATCGGGGAGTGTCCAACACACAGGTTAACTCCACTTTCAAATCACACTCGTAAAGAAATATCACCACTTTACATGCACAAGTGAATGCATATACAATAATAAAAAGTGAGTCCAAACATAATACAAAACACTTGGTGCTTAGAAGGACCAGATCACAATATATTAGCAAAGTGTATATGGGGATAATAAATATAATAGAGAAAACAGCTGCTATAATACAGTGCTTAGCTGTTCACATCTTATCATAATAATAATTATTAGTATCAAACCTCTTCTCACATGTTAAAGAACACATATTGTATGTTATTAGGTGGGAACAAAATCAAATGCCATATGTAACCAGAGTTGAAAAATAATATTTTGAAGTGCTAGTTTTGACCCAACTGCAAAACCAAAAATCAAAATTATAAACCAAAGATTAGCAATATAGTTAATAAGAATTTTCAAGCCTAGTTCACACCCAAATCATAACTGATATAGCAACACTTAAGTAATGCATGTAAAAAATTAAAAATAAATACATATATATATATATATAGATAGATAGATAGATAGATAGATAGATAGATAGATATACACATTGAGTACTCAAATAGTACAAAGATTTGTATGTAAAAGGTTGCACACAGCTATCCGATGTGTAAGAGATCATTGCCTAAGGCATAAACAATAATAATGCACCAGTATGGCATAAGTTCTTCATATTATCACTTAACATGGAAACATCAACATAACTCAAAGTGCCCCACTGAAGCATATCAAAATAAAGACAGAAAGCACAAGATTACTTCCTCAGAAGTGTTGAAAATCCTAACCCGTCATTCAAACCAGGTGATTACAATACACTCAGGGCTGGATATTCAAACTGCGCCATTCTGAGGCGCAAGCCCTTACGCTGCACAAAATAGTTGCGCAGGGGTGTGGCCGGGGTGATATTCAAAGGAGTTGCGCTATTGAGCAACTCCTTTGAATATCACCAACTCACAGCCACTGTGCATGGCGCAATGGAACTTGCACACATAAGTTGTCAGGTAGACATTCAACTTGCGGTGCTTCGTACCACGATAGCCACATCTTGCATCACAATATTCAAAGGTGACATGCAAATGGGGCCATAATTCATGCAAGGTGCGAGGGGCCATTTGCATCTGATTATAGTCCCATTTGCATGCCATTAGCATGTAGGTGTGCGATCCCGAGGACTTGCGCCTGGCGCCTGCCAGGCAGCAGCCCGTGGGGACCGGCGCCCCTGCAGCCCTGATTGCGGGCATGGTGTACTCCCTCCCCCACCAGCCCGATCACAGGCAGCAATGTGGCCCCCTCCCGAACATCTCCCTGGTGGTCGTGGACCGAAATGCCCGACATGGGCAAAAGTAAACTGAAACCCCTAACATCTCCCTGGTGGTCCAGTGGACCAAAATGCCCAATCGCAGACAGTAAGTAAATTGAAACCCCCAAACATCTCCCTGGTGGCTGTGTCCCCCACCCCACCCACCCATGAAGTCCCACCACCCGCTCCCCTGGCAGCGGCGGGCGGCAGCATCCCACCCGCCTTCGCCACCGCCGCCCAATCGACCGATTGTTCGGTAGGCTGCATGCCCATTGGTGCAGAGCAAGACCCAATGGGAGTGCAGCCCATACCGTATATGACAGTCCAGATTTGTGAATATCGCTGAATATCGGGCTGTGCAGTTTATGCATGGTTCCTCCACCTCCAGTTGAGCATGCATTCATTTGCATTGCGCTGTTGCTCAGCCTGTTTCTGTGGCGCAACCGCCTTCTGCCCAATATCGCAGAATGGTGCATTTCGGACTTGCGACAAGCAAGAACTCCTGCTGCGCATGACGCAACCTTGAACATCTGGCCCTCAGTGTAAATTCATAATGATTCTTTTGAGACAAAACAGCATCAGCATTCCCTCCTTTGTCCCACCCTGATCCTTTCTATTTCACAGAAAGAGAATGAATGTTCTCCACCAGCCCCACCCTCAAGAGACATGAGTATTGTGCATTGCATGTGTCCTGGGTTCAAATAGTGCTAAGGTGTTCCCCACTCTTCTGATAAAATGCCTGCAGAATGCAGAAGGAGGACCTCAGTCTTGGACTAGTTCATCCATAACCCATTTATGTTGGGAAACTGGAGGAGTAATTTAGCAGTGCACCAGCATTCGCTGTTCCATCTTCCTGCAGTATGAGCAAGTCATCCATAGATAATAGGTCTGACTTAGGATGAAGGAGACCCCTAGTTCAGTCAGAGCCTTCTGAGCCAGGGTGTAGGCCCTCCATTTGTTACAGTGCTCCAGTGAAAATTCTGGGAAGATACTGATCTGGTGCCCTTGCCATGAGATCATTCCCTTCTGCCTTGCCAGCTTCAGAATCCCCTATCAGTTTACCAGACAAAGCTAGTGAGGAATGTATTTGTCCTCTCATCTTTCTTTGGGATCAGAGTGAGATACCAATGCATCCTATTACTCCCGATGTTGGGTGGGCAGTCCAGTGTTAGCATGACATGTAGAGCTTATTGGAGAAATTGTATAGGGCTCCACCTTCACAACCCTCTGGGAAGCCAATAAAGTGAGATTATTCTATCTTCCTCAATTCTCCAAGTCTTCTACTTTGTCCCAGAGAAGACAGATAACCCTGTGTGTTGTCTTACGTAGGTTAATAGTCTTTCTGAGGTATCTTCTATGGAGCAATATGGTTCACAGCAATGTTCAGACAATCCCAATTTGTAGTATATCTGCAGTTGTATTCTGTGATGCCAGTTCCAGTTTATTCCTTTGTGTAACTAAGTGCTCAGACATATTTTTCATTTCATCTAATGTCACTGCAGTGGAGACGGGATCAGCAGTTGCCATCATGTGGATGTTGGTGAGTGAAGAAGACAGGCTATTTTGCACTCAAAGAAAACTCAACAGAGGAATGTCCGACCTGAAAAATGAAAAGACTGGAATGTTGCCAGTGATGAGCCCGAGGTACTGAGTGGATAAAGGTCTAGGTGAGGCTGGTGCTGTGGTGGATTGCTACAGATCTTGCCTAGGGGTAGCAGGGAGTAATCAAGTTTAGTGGCCATCTTGTGGGTGCTCGGCCATGTCCGCTTGCCATCTTTTTTATTTAACATAATCACCATGCAGCTACTACCATTTCTATTTCACTTCTCATAACTTTCATGTCCTGTATGTATGAATGTATAATCCCTTAAGTACACAGTAAGTATTTTGATCTAGGTCTACCAAATAAATACAGTACAAGATCCATTGTATATTATATTGATATTGTATAGTACATGAACTCCTCCACAAAGCATCACAGGGATCAGAGCACTGAATTTTGCAGGGAAAAAGACTGCTTAGCATGAGCAGACTGTTAAGAACAGTTTATTTCAGTAACACTGCCACAGGAATGTCATTCCTTGTTTTACTTTCTGAACCCACAGTCTCAGCATAGTCATTTTTTTACCCGATCTCATGATCATGGCAGGTGTCATTTTCAAATCCCCCTCTAAAATTTGTTTCATGGTTGTTCTGCAGAGTCACATTTCTAGTGGCATTTAATAAATGACACATGCCATGCTCCTGTGCTTGGGAACTGAAAATACTATCTTATAAATTCAGGGTCACAATTTAAGAAAACAGCAAAGTTATGTGTGAACCTCTTCATTTCCCAGTCATGACAATTTTGCTGTAGCACATGTTATTAATGCCTTTTATTTTCATTTTTTATTCATTTTACAAGTTTTGGCCAAAAAAGGCACACTAAGCTGAGGCTTGTTTCCAGGTGCATCCTGGGAGCATGGGAATGTTAAGTGATATGCTCATCATCACATTGTAAGCAAGTGGTGGCTGTGGGATTCAAACCCAGGTCTCTAGGTTTGTAGCTCATTGCTTCTAACCACAACACTGCATTGCCCCTCTAATGCCTAACCACTACACAGAAAATATAATCAAGCAAACATTTGCCATTGGTCAGTGCTTGTTTTCTTAGCTGCCTGTCAGTAGCCCCTTGTTGGACCTTCGCTATAAATCATATGTATACTGTGTGGTTGAGAGCATTGTATATCCAATTTCTCAGAAGTCTTGTGAGATGAAATGTGGGCTGGAAAATGGATCACCTGCTATCAGTAGCTCGAAATTTACCTGGAAACTGACACAGACAGGGTCAATTTGATAAAACAAATTAATGTCCATTGCCTGCTGTGTGCAGTCCACTTTGGCCTTTTTGAGATGGCTGTGACTGACATACTCCATTGTCGTCGCTGCTACAGGTACACCAAGTGCAACTAGCACTACTGACTAAATTGGTCTGCAGTGACTTATGACTTTCCACCTGCACCATATATTGTTACTGCCATCTCTTCTGAAATTGCTTTTTTTTTTGTGCTTGGAGAGGGAGAAAAGCATAACAAAACCTGAAAAGCCATTCTAAGTACCTTAAGAGGAAGTCTTCATTAGGATGTCTATGCTCTGTACAGTGATTTTTGACATTTTGTTGTAGCTGTTCCCAACTACTGCATAATGCAATCACACCAACAAAGTCTTAGTGACTGAAAGTCTCACATTTAAACCTAGGAAAGCACATCATGATGTGTCAGAAAATGACAGAAATTCTGGTGTAGGTCTGTAGGTGAAGGGTTTCCCATGCATTTTACATTTACAAATTCTCCTCACATTCTGCAAAAAGAGACTATGTTTTGTGCCTTCACAGCATGCACCATACAGGAATGGGGGGGGGGGGGCATAATTGAAACCCTAGATTTTATTTAAAAAGTCTGACATCTTCCTTGCTGTGATTAAGCAGTTTACCTTCCAATTACAGAATATAAAGTAACTCACTCCTTCAAAGGGACTGCATCCAGGTATGACATTACCATTTCTTCCCCACCCCTCTCCCACAGTTGCACCAATTTACTCCCACTCCAGCTCATGCATTGTTTGCAGCAGCATTCTAGAAACTTCCACTATAATCACGGCCCTTCACTTTCACTTCACAGGAGCAGTGGAGGTACAATGCAGTCTTTTTAGAGTATGCAGCTCACTTTGATAGTTTGTGACATGATACCTGCCACCATCACAGTAACTCCCACCTCCCAAGCAGTGGGATCACAGCACAAGACACATTTTCATGAGAAGTTTAACAAGTGGGCAAAGGGATGGTATCAGGAGGAAGTGTACCAATTTGTGTGAGACTGGGGGGGGGCTTCTGGGGCAAGAGGCTCTTAAAGGATGACAGCCTTCACCTAACAAGAGAGGGTTGCTAGGGTCCTGGGTCAGAAGTTTGGTGTCTGATAGTGGACATTTAAACTAAGGAGGGAACAGACTGAGATGAAGGAACCACAGAGGAAGGAGAACAAAAGAGGAATGTAGCTAGGACTCCCCCAAAAATTGTGGCTACAAGCAGTGGGATGAAGGCATCCTGACATGAGTACATAATAAAGTAAGAAACTGAATCAAGGAGTGGGGACACACAGAGCAAGCAAGGGGCAGGAAATGAAGGCGGGACAGGGAGAACAAAGGGAGAGGTACTATCAAGAAGGGAAGAGGTATTGACACATTGTGGAGGGCAGTCTGCCTAAATACCAGGAGCAAAGCTAATAAATAAATTTCATACATTTTTCTCTATCCCTTCCTTCCCTCCTTCAGTCGCCAACTAAAACTTCTCCCTCCTCCCTCTCGTTCCTGCCAACCCTCTTCCTGAACCCCTCCTTACCTCACATGACCCCATATCTTTGCACTGGTTTCAGCACCCCATTAGCCAGATTCTCTGCACTTTTCGAAGTTACCATATTTGCACTACTGCTTTTGACTCTGTATGCTATTTATATGGCACCCAGATCCAATGTTTTGGCAGTAATGTCTGTACAGCACTTGACCTGTGCACTTTACTGTCATCATTCTGGCAATTTCATTAACAGCCTTGTTTGTATTTCTTTGTAACTGTATCCTCCCCGCCCTTTCCCCTGTGTCACACCTGGAAACAAGCCCTGGTTAAGTCTGCCTATTCTAGTTACCTAAATAAGTGAATGCCAGAAACTAGGAAACAAAATTAGTGAGCTACAGGTGATGTTGACAGATGAGAGATTAGACCTTCTAGGCATCACAGAAGCATGTGCCACCGGGAATATTTACTGGGACTTGGCAACACCAGGATACAGCATATATAGATAAGACTGGGGTAAACAAGAGGGTAGTGGGACAGCCCTTTATGTCAAGGAAGGCATAAAGGCAGTAGAGAAGGTATTCATCCAGGGAGAGAAAGGGGAAACAGAATCAATGAGGGTGCAGCTCATGATCACATCTGGAAAGAAGTTGTGCTGGGGGTGGTCTACAGATGACTAGAGAGTGGGGACAAGGGAGAGGGGGAACTAGGGGCAGAAATTCTGAATGGGGCTGAAAAGGAGAAGATAGTTGTGGTGGGGAATGTCAATCTACCAGGCACAGACTGGGGCATCCCAGCAGCTTAGAACAGCAGAAGTCAGGCCCTGTGTAATACATTGCAGGACTGCCTGATGCAGTTGGTCTGGGAACCTGCAAGGCAAACTGCCATTCTTGATATGGTGCTCACCCACAGGAAATGGTAAGAGGCACGAGAATTGGGGAGCCACTGAAATCAGTGACCATAATACCATATGGTTTGAACTGGCTCTGGGTTCTAGTATACCCGTGTGAAAGGCTATAGTTCTGGATTTCAGAAGAGCAGCCTTTGAGCTGGCCCCCGCACAGCGCGGTAGCACTACCGCTCATGACGCCAGTGATCCTAGTTCAGTAGCAGGCTTGGGCCATTGGAGGGCTGGACAAAGGGAGGAGAACTGAGCATCCAAAGGACCTCTCTCTCTCCTCCTCTGGAGGGGAGGGATTGCAGAGCCCAGTGTATGCTTGGCCCCTAGTGGGAAGCTTGGGGAAGGTACCTAGGACTGGCACAGAACAAGCGGGGAGGGTGGGAAGATGCTAGGACATGGCATGCAGGTGCTCAGGTAATAAATCATGGCATCACTGCATGCCACACTCCTCAGAGAAGAAAATGGAAAATCCTCAGTGGTAGGATGTGCTTGCCCTTGCAGGCCCCATATCAGATGAGCTGGGCTCACCAGTCCAACTACTGTATCCAGTTCATGTCAGCAGCTTGGGGGACCCCCACTGACCCTGCCAGGGTGCAAGCCATGAGGGTACTGGCTGGTGATAAGTCCCAGCAGATGTTTGGGTGACAAGGCTGAGGGGGTCTAGGCTGAGGGAGGGCCATCCAAGACAAGGGGGGGGGAGAAGAAGAGAAGATTTTGACAAGATGAGGGCACTAATCAAGGATAAGCTGGGGGAGTGGACAAATTCAGGACAAGTGGAGGAGAGGTGGGGAGTAATTATTAAAGCCATTCTAGAGGCAATTATGGCATACCTGACAAGGGTTACCAAGAGAAACAGGTACAAGAGGCCATTCTGGTTCTTGAAGAGGATCAGGGAGGCAGTGAGGGCTAATAAAGGACCTTCACTAGATGCTAGGAGAAACAAGGAGAAGAGGAATGGAATTAATACCAGTTAAAGATGGGGGATGCTAAGAAGGTAGTCACAGATGTAAAAGCAGGCACATAACTACGTACTGTAGAGGGGTGGTCAAGCAGGAAACAGTTCTTTAGATACATTAGAGTAAAATGAAGATGAAAGGGGGAATTATTAGGCTGTCAGAGGGTAACAGAGGAGGAGGAGGAGGAAGAGCAGAAGGTAGCTGTATATAATGACTTCTTTTACTCACTGTTCATAGTGGAGGTTAATAGGCCCTTACCTGAAAGCGGTATAAAGTTGCTGCAAGAGGAATCCAGAAATTGCATGTACAGGTGGTAATTGCAAGAGAAAGGGTCAGAAAAGGGTTTGCAACCCTGAAAATAGATAAGGCTCTAGAGCCAGATAAGATGCACTTACGGGTTCTCAGGGAACTGCCAATGTAGCTAGCTGAAACCCTGCAGAGCTATTCAATAGCTCTTTACAGTCCGGGGTTGTTCCAAAATATTGCAGGGTAATGGATGTAGTTCCATTCCACAAGGGAGGAGATATGGAGAACTTGGAAACTACAGACCCATTAGTCTTACCTCCATAGCAGGTAAACTACCGAAGACACTAGTTAAACAGGACCTATACATAGGTGTCCTTTGTGATGTCCAAACTGGTCCAGCTGAAAACTATGTCCCTGTAGGTACTGGCATTGGAAAAGCTAAGACTCCCTTAAAGACAGTTGTTTCTGAGGAGCTTGGACAAGTACATGAACTCCTTACCACCACAGGTAGCCACAGTCATACAGTGACCTGCTTTAGGGCCTAGCAAGTGGTATGGCTTGATCTAAGCACACTACAGATGTTAAAATTGTAACAGTACAACCTCTATGTGAGGGATAAACTCATAGACTGTGTACCTGTAAAGATATATTGAATATCTCAACTGTAGAATGAATTTTCATGTTCTCATGAATGTTACCCAAGTTTGTATACCTCATATAAAGAAATGTTTGTATGCGTTCTATAAAACAAAATTAATAAAATATTACACACACACACACACACACACAAAAAGGACCTAGTGGACTACCTGTAGAGAAATGGACAATAGGATAATAAGTAGCATGGGTCTGTGGAAGAGAGGTCTTCTAAGACAAACCCGATAGTGTTCTTTCACTTGGTAACTAGGACAGTGGATAAGGGACAAATAATGGAGTTTCTCTACTTTGACTTCAGCAAGGCATTTGATTCTGTACTATACAGAAGGTTAATGAAGAAGTTAGAGGATCTGGGTGTGGTGAATGATCTAGTTGGATGACTGGGAAGCTGGCTGGGGGGAAGGGGGAGACAGCTGAAGGTGATGTCAATTGGAATAAAGTCAAGGGAGAGGAAGGAGACAATTGGGGTACCAAACAGTTTAGTCTTGGTTATGGTCCTTTTCATTATGTTCATCAGTAACACAGGAGAAGAAATACAGGGCAAGATGTATCTATTTGCAGATAAGACTAAGGTCTGTGGCAGAATAGACAGGAAGGGGTTAAGAAGTTGCAAAGGGACCTGCAAAGGTTAGAATGGTGGTCCAAAGTCTAACAGTTTACAATGAATGCCAAGAAGTGCAAAGTGATGCACACAGGGAATAAGAACCCCAGGAAGGAATACTGGATGGGAAGGGTTAAGTTGGACACTACCTCTGAGGAAAAGGACCTGGGAGTTATCATAAGTGACTCCCTAAAACAATCAAGCCAATGTAATAAGGCCTACAGCAAGGTAACAAAAATGCTGGCGTGTATTGAGAGGTAGTTTGACATCAGGATGGAAAGGAGTGATACTACCTTTCTGTAGGTCACTAGTGAGGCCACATCTTGAATACTGCATCCAAGTCTGGATTGTGGTAGAGGCATAGGTCAGGAAGCATCAGCAAAACAGGTGAAGCTGTACAATTTGCAAGTAGCACTTTATTATTCTTAATAACAATAAAATAAAAAAGTAAACTTGTACAGGATAACACTTTACAAAGGCAGTACAGACAATAAAAAGTCCCTCATCTTACAGTCTCTTTTTCCATCTAAATCTCAGTCTCTGTTTCTGTCTCTGTCTCTATCTCCCTCTTTCCTCTCTTTCTCTCTCTCACTTTCTCTAATTATCCAAAAAAAACATTGTTCTCTTTTTATAAGATGTTTTCCCTGGCAATTAAATTCTGCAACCTGTTCTCAGTAAGCCATATCTCCTGTTTTCATACAATATATCTTCTGTTCTCACACAATTAAAAAAAAGTTGTCATTGCCCTTCCTGTAACCAGCCTGAAGAGTACATCTAGACTTCTTAATAGGCGCCACCAATTAATACATTCTATCCAGAGCTAGCTTCCTGCTGACAGCTGTGTCAACAAGCCTATAAAGTTCAGCAGCTTTCTTTAGGTCATCCCCCTGTGTTCCAAACTGCTAACTTTTCTAGCAAACCCAAGTAGCTATCTGCATTCATTTCAACCATGTAATGTATACATTTGCAAATCAGGGTATTCCAGTTTCACATAAAGATTTATATATTTTAACCACAGAGAAACAAGGGGAGAAAGAAAGAACAGAAAAAGCAAATGAAGGAGGGGAGATAAAGGGGGAAATTGTGGGACCATTGGAGGGACCAATTCCTAGGTGCCACAAAGAAAATGTTATTGCACAATCAGGCAGGCAAGAGTCAAACAAGTGGCAGAATAGGAGAGGAGAAAATAGATTCTTGCTTTTAACTCACTCTGCATAAGAAACAGAACAGGGTCTTATCCCAACCCTGTCACATACCCCACTCTTTAACAGGGACTCTGTTTGCTTTAAACAGATTTCCAAAACATTTGCTTATTATTCTTTTAACATTACCTTATAACAGTTACAGTTCTTTGCATATGGAATACCCCTTTTTAATATATGGATCTGCATTTTAATGGGGCACAAAAGTATACAAAAAATTATTGGTAATATTATCACTCCCAAAGTGATAATACTATACTTCAAGAGTGATAATACTATCATTCAGGTCCTGTAATAGTATTGTTCGGTACCTAAATGATAGTATTATTACCGAATGACAACAGCGCATGCACTAGACTATCTCCCCCACGTCTCCCAAAATGTGCATTCTGATTGGCCACTTTTCCAGTGTGGGTAGGCAGAACAGTTTTAAAAACATGGTAGCCAGTCTCGCTAAGCGAGAGTTAGTCTCATGAGCACTTCACTTGAAAAATGAAAATATATCTGGTTGATCCTACATTCCAAGAACACAAAAAGGTAGGATCTGACCAGCAAACAAAACAGTTTTGGACAGCTAGTGGGGCTGACTGGGGAATGGGAGGGAGGGCAGGGGGTGCACAGGGAGCACAGGCTCGGAGACACTGTGAGTAGTCAGCCAGCTTGAGAGACTCCTTCGCTGCAGTAGCCAACAGCCCACAAAATGAACCCCAAAACTCCAACTTGGATCCACATATTAAAAAAAACAACAGATATGTCACTGGGCATTAATGGTGACATACCATCTCAGGGTTCTGGACATACAGGAACCTCTCAATGGCATTAGTCACTGGTAATACCCAGTGTCCTATTCATTATTCTCTTTTTTCATCACACCTATTACAGCAAACATTTCAGTTAAACACACACGTTTGTTCAGCCTTCTGAATTCTCAATTCCTGAACCATATCTTGACAGAAAATCAGCACTGACATTCTTTTTTTCCAGATTTGTGCATCACTTTGAATTTAAATGGTTGCACTGCCAGATACCACCATGTAATCCTTCATTTGATTAAGCCAACAGGGAGGACTGTGATCTGTTATAAGTACAAAGTCAGCTCCTAGCAAAATAATTCTAAGGGACTGCATTACCCACTGGGCACCAGGGCATTCTTTTTCAATAGTGGAGTACTTTGCCTCTCTGTCGTACATGTTCCTACTGATATACAGAATGGGATGTTCTTTCCCATCTATAATTTGACTGTAAGTAAGTAAGTAAACTTTTATTTCTAAATTGCCCATCCCCAGAGGCTTTAGGTGCTGAACAATAAAACACACAATATAAAAATGTCAAAAAGAATAAAATATAATGAGCAGGTAATAAAATATGACAAAATTAAATAGGACTGAATCTAAATTATGTAAATGAACCAGTGTCAACAGGGCTACTGTAAGGAAAAAGCCTCCTAAAGGTATTTATTTTATTTTTATTTCACAGAGAATTCTTTCGACAGAAGCCTATTTTCAAAGGGTTCAGAGTCAGAAACAACATTAATACATTAACTAATTAAGCCAAAAATGTACATTACATAATCATTGAAATACACTACAGCAAGTGGACACACAATTCAAGCAGTAGACAAAATTACAATGTTACCTTATTTATTTATTTAGCTTTTGTTGACGGGTAAGTGCAATAGACAAATCCTGCCTATTTTCAGGCACGACCCGGGGGAGGGGGATACAGATGAATGCCAACTGTCTTTGAACCAGATTAAGCTGTTGGTGGTATTTATAGTGAATGAGGGAAATTTGTCCAGGGCACCGGGGAAATTCCCCTACTCGGCTGCTGTTCTGCTGCCAGTAGGAGGACTGGTCATTTGCAAAATGGCCACTTGAAGAGGTTCCAGGATGGAGGAGGACGTCTACAGAGTAGGAGAGATAGCCTCGTCTCCTGCTCCTGTTGTGCTAGAGGCTGCAGCCGGGGTTAAGGCTGAATTTGTTCCAGATATTGAGCTCCAAAAAGAAGATATAAAATGGGAGCTTTCTGAGGAAAGTAACAAAATAAATGAAGATATATTGTCAGAAATGACATCTTCTGAAATTAAGGAGGACAAACTGGATGTGTACAAGCAGTTGAATGCTGAAGGAGAAATCCCTTCTTTACAGCAGCGAGGTTTGAACCCTGGAAATACGAAGTGCGTTTATGTGAGAACAATGGAGGAAACAACGCTGGCAGAAGAGGTAATGGAACAAGAAGAAGAAGAACATCGGTTGGGAATGTCTGTGTGTGGGCAACTGACCAATGAGAAGGAGTTATGGAGCAATGGCGCCAGAATTCAAGCAGGTACTGTGCTTACAGATAGAATGGAGAATTTGCCTTTTAAAAACACTGCCGCAGCTGAAATTAATGTTAAAAATGTTGAACTGCCTGCTGTAACACAGCTCCACTTCAGACAGAGGGACAGCATGATTTTTAATTCAGGAAACGGCTCGAGTCAAGTTCAGGTTAGAACTGCAAGAAGGTAGCGATCGAATGAGCGGAGCTTGGAAGCGCTAGCTGCAACGGAGTCGGAAGGATTTAAACAAACTTGATGCTGAACAAGACAGTGGTTCCAGTAATAAATGCAGTGTGTCCCCAAGCCTGTGCTTATTCAGGCAAATCAAGACAACAGAAAACCAAATGATGAAAAGAGCTGTAACACTTCTTCTATTGGATATAATGACTTTGCAGTTCCTTTAGATAAAACAACAGGTTTTGTGTTTAAAAATCTAAAGCAGGGTGAATCATTAGATGCTCAAAAGTAATTTATCAATCAGCTGAAGGAGCTCAAACAGGGTTACAGAATTTTTCTTTCCTGTGGGAAAAATAAAAAAGGAAATTCCCATAGTAAATTCAACAGGTTTGGATAAAAATCAGAAACCACTGAAAGTGAAGAGGGGCAAGTTTTATGGTCACAGATAAAAGCTTTTAGTGGGGCGGTTGGATCATGACTGACACAGGAGGGTGGAAGCCTGATCCTACATGGAGCCCCCAGTTAACTTTGTCACAGCATTCACCTGAATGGGCCCCTAAGGTGCAACAGCAGGATAAGGCATTCTTTGAGGGAGAGAATAAATCTGAGTGTATAATTTTAAGTCCTGATGGCAACCTGAGTGATTTGACTAAATCAACTAAGGATTCTCAGTTACAGGAGGCCTTAGAGAAGCCCTCTGTTGAAATGCAAGTACCCCCCCCAAATGCTTCAGCTAAAAAACCTTTAATGTCTGAACTTTTTTCAAATGCACAAAGAGAAGCAGCACCTAGAAGGAACGCAGTACGTTTAAGGTATAAAGGTGGTTTGGAAGTAAGACCTGTCAGACATTATGTGGGGAAAGTTTTATTAAAAGATTCTTTACATTTTTCTCCTAAGGATGTTTATGCCTTTATAAACATCTCGGGAGAAGACAATTATGACGTTAGTTTTAGGTCTCAGCATGCACTAGACCTTTTTTGGACAAGATATGGGCAAGTTAAATTTTCTCCAATATGGGCCCCCTTCATAGTTATACCATTATCTAAACCTTTGATTAAATTCGTGACTGTCATGTTTAGGAACGAAGGGGTTTGGGTAGAAGATATTACATTCTGGCTAAAGAAAAGGTGTGAGATTTTGAGTGAACCTGAGCCTATTTTAGACTCAGAACAGTTTTGGACAGGTGGATGGAAATATAAAGTTAAGTTAAGACAAAATGAAGCAGGGATAGAGCACATACCTAACTCCTTTTTGTTAGGGAAAGACAGAGGAGTTTGTTTTTATAGTGGGCAGCCTCGTGCTTGCTATAAGTGTGGAGCCAAAACACATCTTTCTAGCGTATGTGACCAACCCAGATGTGATAATTGTGGGGAGGTAGGGCATGTAACAATGTTTTGTGGTAATCAATCATGCTGTGATTTATGTGATGCAAAGGGCCACGTATTTAAATTTTGTCCTTGGGCTGCACATAATCTAATAAATAGCTCTGGTTCTGAGGTTTATATTCAGAAAGCACAGGAGGCTACTGTACAATCTTTCCCCTCACAGGAGGGATCCCCTACCATTCTCAGTATTCAAGCAAAACACTCTGAGGTTGAAAAAACAGTAGATGGGAGAAGAAATCCTGTCACAAATACTGCTACAACTGGGAAAAAAGTTCCACCTGAAAATAGGATAAGAATGCATGATGAAGATTCAAATAAGAGGATAGCTAGGAAGGATGAAATGGGCCCTCCTAATATTTTAAGTTTTCCTCCAGTTTGTTTTCAGATGAGAATATAGGAAAGCAGACAATGCTAAAAGTCAAATGAATCTTAGTAGCCATACCACAGAGAAGATCAACCAGAAATCTACATCCTAAACCTCCTCCCTCCCCCCCCAGACATTCACTTGGAGACTAGTAACACTTATGCGGCTCTTTTCACCTCATGGGGAAACATGGCGGGGGATGATTCAGATTCCCAAAAATCTTCCATTTCAACTAAGTCACAAATAATAGGCAACTACAAGGATTAAAAAAAAGGAAAAGAAAAAGAGAAAAAAATAAAGGGTGTTGAATATTTAAAAGGGTAATGAAGTTCTTCTGGGGTTCTTTGAATGCACATAGCCTATTGAATAAAGTAAAGAGACAGGCCTTGTTCAACTATATTCATGAGTTCCCCTTTTCAGTTTGTTTTTTACAGGAGACTTGGCTGTTCTCAATTGAACAGATGGCAGCATTTAAAAAAGAGTGGCTATGGGGCCCATCCTTTTGGTCTTTTGGAGAGGATGCTGCAGATGGTGTGGGGATTATATTTAACTCCTTTGCATTTCAGTTACATAACCTAATAGACCTGATACCTGGGAGAGTATTAATTTTGGATGGGAAGTGGCTAGGCTTATGGTTTCGCTTCATTAATATTTATAATCCGAAAACTAAATCAGGTAGAGTGAACTGCCTAAAGATGGTGCAGCCTTTTTTATTTACGACAGTCAGAGTGTTATGGGGAGGAGATTTTAATTGTATAGTCCCGACTCTCTCTCAAAAGAAGCACAATAGTAAGAAAATATATTGTGATTCTAACGCATTAAGCAAAATTTTCAGAGAGGCAGGTATGGTAAATTGTAACAATTCTTTAAATTGTGAAAACAGCTTTTCATTTAAAAAAGGGAAATCCTTTTCTCTGATTGACCACATGTTTGTCTCTCCAAATATACTAATAGAATCATTCAAAATATTCCCCTGTGAATTTTCAGACCATTTATTTTTGTTAAGTACTTTCCTTCTTTCTGACAAGCAAGAATCAAGGCAACTAAGATGGAAACTGAATAATTCCTTACTTGAACTGAATTACATTCAGATAGGAACAAGAAATTTGTTGAAGGCTAGATTATCGGTAGCTTTTTGTATCCAAATTTAAGTAAATGGTGGTTAGACACAAAATCTGATTTAAGAAACCTGTTCAAAAATAATGGAAAGAAAATTAAAAATGATAAATTTCTGCATTACTTAAGTTTGAGACAGCAACTACAAAGACTTTTAACCACAGCATATACATCAAGGTGGGATTTTTCAGATCAAATCTCCTTATTAAAAGAAAAAATGAGAGAATATCAATATGATAGAAGTAAAACCATGCAGGCCATATTGATTAATGGAGTGAAAAAATCACCTATAGGGGATCCCTTTGAGATGTGCAAAGAACTTAGAGACTCAATGGGATTGGAGGAGTTAAAAAGACTGATGGGAGTGTTGCGACCACAGTGGTGGAACTAAGGGAGGTTATTAGGGAGTATTTTAGCACATTAAATTCCAAGAGAAATGTTTCTAAAAAAGATATAGCGGACTACTTGAAACAGATATCTGTCTCATCAAAAAGGGCTAAAAAGACAGAAGAATGGGAAAATATTTCTCATGCAGAAATTCTGGAGTCCATTAGGACATTGAAATTAAATATTTCCCCAGGCTTGGATGGCCTTACAAATAATTTGTATAAAACCTTTCCAGAAGAATTTAGTCAATGTCTAGGTCTTCTGTTTCAATATTTTCTAGAAAAAAATATTATCTACCCCTCATTCACAGAAGGATTGTTAACTTACATATTTAAATCAGGCGACAAGCAAAACATGGCTAATTGGAGACCAATCACATTGTTAAATACTGATTACAAAATTTTTGCTAAAATGTTGAATGATAGGCTTAAAAAATATGCAGAAGAAGTAATTTCACCCTATCAATATTGTGGTTTGTCTAATAGAAGGATACAGTCTGCTCTTATGTTAATAAGAGATGTAATGGATCATCTCTCAGAGATGGGGTTAACAGGTTGTCTGGTAGCTGCAGATTTAGACAAAGCATTTGACAGAGTACATTTACCATTTCTTTTCATGACTCTGAGGCATTATGGGGTGCATTATAAACTGGTGAATTTAATTGAGAAATTATATAATAAAGGGCTGGTATTTCCCTTCGTGAAAGGCTGCAAGGCTGAAGGGTTTCATTTATCCACGGGAGTTCGACAGGGGTGCCCTCTTAGCCCCCTTTTATATACCTTTGTGATAGATCCCTTTTTGCAAACAGTGTTGGCCTCTCAAAAATGGAAGGGTATTCTCTATAATGAAAGTAGTCACTTCCAGTTAACTATTCAAGCTTATGCAGATGATTTAGTAATTTATTTGGAGGATAGTACATCTATTACAAATTTCATGGGAGCTTTTGAGGAGTTTGCTAAGGTTTCTAATGCAAAACTGAACATAAAACAAAAGGATTGATAATTGGGGTAAGTGGGATTACGGAATTATGGTTGGAAGGAATTCACATTTCTAGAAACCCGCTCAGAATCTTGGGGATTAACTTTGGATCTCAAAATCTACCCAGGGACAATTGGGAGAAGGTAACTAGGAATATTGAAAAAAAAGTGAATAGGTGGAAGCAATGGAGGTTGCCTAAATTAAAAAGAGTACAAATAATTAAACAATTTCTTCTTCCTATTATACAATTTGTAGCAATGATTTTTCCGTTACCAGTAGAATTTGAAACAAAGCTGTATAGTTTATTCTTTCAGATGCTTTGGGGCAATCCGTTTAAACCGGTCAAAAGAGGTTTTACATATTTAAAAAGAATCAGGAGGATTAGGAATGATAGACCCAGTTGTATATGCTCATGTTTTTTATGCAAACTCCATTAAAGAGGATTAAAATGGAATTAAGGGCTGAGAATTCGTGGAATTTAAAATCATGGGTAAATATTTTAAGAATTGGACTTCATTAGCTCCCAAACTTAATAGATATTTACATATTCCTGAGCATTTTAGGCCTACGGCTCAGAAATTATATAAATGGGAATTAAGAAGCAGACGGTATTAACATATAACACAAGGGTTTGTATCACTATTTAATGCTAAAATTATATCCACAAGAGCCGGACTTTAAAATTGCCCTTTAGTTCTTAATCCTATGATTTTGGCACAGTTAAACAATCCGAGGATGCCAAAGAATCAATGGGAAGTTCAGTGGTTAATATTTTATGGAAGACTGAATGTTAGAGGAAACGCCAAATATAAAGCCCTACAGGAAAGGTTATGTCCCTATTTTGAATGTATTAATAAGGAGGAATCTATGGAACATTTCTTTTAGAGTGTACTTATGCCTCAGGATTGTGGGATTATTTAGCTGAGCTATGGAAATTTAAGTGGATGCTGAATATGTCATATGAATTTCTAATCCTAGGGGTGAGTCCAATAGGTTCATTTGGATTACATAATGAGACATTGACTTTATTTTAGGTTGCCTAAAATATTATTTGTAAGCCAGAATACAGTGGGTTCTATATCAAAAGAAAATGTCATGTGTGTGTGTTAGTAGGTTAATAATAAAGGAGTTAGAGAAAATTTATGCTGTAGATGCTTTAAGAGTTTCACCAGGGACTTTAAGAAAATTGTGGATAGGTTTTTACATTTTATTAAGTATAAATGAAAGGAGAGAATTAGCATATAAAAATGGATTAAGACAACGATAAAGCGTGTGTAAAATTAAATTAAATAGAGGATAAATGTATTAATTATGTATATTAATGATTGTTTTCTGTGACCAAGTGTTGTTGTATATGTTTATTTTGCTAATAAAAACACCCCTACTCTTTTCGATAAGTGCCATGGGATCTTTAACATCCACCTGAACTACCACCAATCCAGGCAGATGGGACCTCGGTTTAACATCTCATCCGAAAGACGGCACCTCAGAAGTGCAGCACCCCTCTCATGCTGCAGTACAGTGTCAGTACTGGGATATTAACCCAAGTGCCAGATGTGGGAACTGAACCCACAGCTCTCTGATCTCCCGGCCTCAGAGGCGAGTGTGCTACCTACTGAGCCACTGACACTGCCTTATAACAGAGTAATAAATAATGAAGGCTGCAGTAAACAAAGTTTACTTTGTCATGTTGCAAGGCAATTCTTTTTTTTGTATTATTTATTTATACACCCCCTATCCCTTCAACTGGCCACTCCTTTGGGAAGCCCAGGATCCTGGCCACCACCCACGGTTCACCATCTGCTGCCCCCATTTCTGCCAGTTAACCCCCAGGTAATCCAATATAACCTCTGTCAGGTGGTGCCCCCGGGAGAAGTGCCCATAGGCATGGAATACATATCCGTGGCAGACGGAGACCAACTCCAGGGCTATCCTGGGCTACCATGGTGATGTGGTCCAGCAGCCATCATCTGGCCAGTTGGAGGGTTATTTCCTGGTTTTCTGGTTTCTCCACCCTGCAGTGTGCTGCAGCTGTGTCCTGGGAGGAGACATCTGGCAACGATGCCCCACCGATGGAGTCTAGGACATCTTGAACCTCCTCCCCACCAGGAGCTAGCAGAAGGGGACACCACTACCCATGCCCCCGGGAGGAAAGCATCCAAAGGACGCCTGAAACCTCCTCCCTTCCGGCCACTGCTCCAGACAACCAGGCTCGGGTGAACCTGAATCACCAGCGTCAAGCAAACCCTTTGCTCAACGCCACAGGCCAGTGTTAAAAGGCAATTAATTTGAAGCATTTACAATTATCAGTAAATAGGTAGAACTTTAGACCTCTCTTGAAGGCTTCCAGTGAGTTGGCCTCTCTCAGGGATCTTGGAAGTGAGTTCTACAGGGCTGTGCCAGATACCAAAAAACATGCTCACCAGATGATTTCAACCAGACCCTGGGAACCACTAGGAGGCCCTTCTCAGAGGAACAGAGAGACAGAGGAGTTGGTAGGAGACATTAGGTCATGAAGGTAGCTAGGCCCCAAGCCTTGTAGGATTTTGTAGGTCAGCAAGCTGACCCTGAACACAATCCACCACCTCAGTGGCAGTCTATGAAGACCACTTAAGATCTGTGTTATATAGTAGGACCTAGGAAGGCCCACCAACAACCTGGCCACCACGTTCTGCACTAGCTGCAGGTGACGCAGGGCACCTCCATTTAGCTCCAGGTACAGGCGTTGCAGTAATCAAGTCTGGATGTAATAAAGGTGTGTATCAGTGAGGACAGGTCATCAGGAGGATGAAAAATTTAATCCAGGTGATACTGTATTTCTCAAGTGGTAAACCCACATTGGACAATGGCAGACTTGGTGCATGCAACTGGTTCCTCTGAGGACCCTGAACATGGCACTGAAATGCAGACCTTTACTTGAACAATCCCTTGATACTGATATCACTTTCCTCACTGTGCAGATGCTCACAACAGAAGAGGGTCTCTTCCCACTTTTGAAGGTACTCTTGCAATACTGGTGAGCCCGCCCATAAGGGAGACTCCCATATAATTTTCCACACACCAGAACCATCCATAGCCATTCCTTTAGACAAAACCATCCCAGGTCATTCCTTTAGACCAATGTCCACACCATTCTCTGTGACGCTGAGTCAAACATAGGGTGACAGTGTTTAGTACCTCCTAAAATCAGTGGCCACTTGGCCCACAAGTAGACCTCCATCTTCCTTGGAATTCACAGACAACTTGCTTACTCAGGAACCCTCCAGGCATGTTCCTTAAAAATATGAGAAGGCAAACTACAGGCCTTGGGGGACAGGTAACTGGCAACACCCAGGCAGGCCCTTCCAATGCCTTGCAGCCCCATTCTTCTGCAAAGAGGCTGGAGCCCCCCTCCCTCTGGAGGGGCTTCCACCAAACTGAGCCCAGAACCAAAAGTCTCTTGGGTTTTGGTAGCTCTTGGCAGTTCATGATTGGCTGAAACACTTGTCTCATTAAAAGAATAATATGCAACAGGCTCTTTCGATGCCTGATTGGTCCTGCAAAAGGCTGCCAAGAATTTCCCCAGCTTTGTCCCCCATAACTCTCTGGCACAGCACCATATAGTCCTTGCCAAAATCCTGGACCTTCGATTGGCTGAAATAAGGTCACAGGCTACAAACATGGCTGCTGGCATGAACAGTTTACATGCAGTCCACATAGTGTCCCCACTTAACAGTCTTGGTGCAGCCAGAGTAACTATTTTTATTTAATAATAGCCTCACAGTCTGTTAGGGTCCCCTCTGCCCTGTTACAACATTACACCTTTAACATTTTACTTAGCTCC
The DNA here is from genome assembly GCA_016271365.2 of Neoceratodus forsteri. Taxonomy (NCBI): domain Eukaryota; kingdom Metazoa; phylum Chordata; order Ceratodontiformes; family Ceratodontidae; genus Neoceratodus; species Neoceratodus forsteri. Next base: position 13,586,262 of record CM028133.1, read on the forward strand.
CTGCCTGTCACTGCTGCTGAAATTCACTGCCCCAGGCAGCAGGCAGACTTCCTCATTCATATTCCTAATGCCTAATTAGTATTCAGGAGGCCGACGCTAAAGTGCGAATGGCACTCCTTTAACAAAACTCTTACGCCTCCTTCAGGTCTTTGGTCACCGATTAGCTTAACATGGGGACTGGGACCTCTCAAATGGCTTCTGTTTTACTGCTATGGTGGTACGAAAATGAATATGCACTACTGTACATGTGTGGGCCACCACTACCCATTTTAAACTGCAGGCAGCACGGCGGCTCCATGGTTTAGCTCTTTCAGCCCCAATAAACATAAAAACAGCACAGGGGCTTGATGGAGACTCAAAAAACAATTGAGGACTTGGGCGGGCAGAGGGCAGGACCCCATGGGGGTTACATTAGCTACTGCTTCTGTCTTTGAAATCTCTGGCTTTACTTCTTCATTTCCCAAAATATAATCCAAATATTTTGTTTCCTGCATGCTTAATGCACACTTGATGGGATTAACGGTCAGGCCTGCATCTTGATAGATTGGATAATTGCCCATAGGTGTTCTAGGTGGCTTAATCAGTCTGGACCATACACCACAACATCATCCAGGTAAGCAGCACAATACCAAGTGTGAGGGACTAGAATTACATCCATGTACTGCTAGAATGTAGTTGGTGCACCATGTAAACCAAACAACATTGTGGTGACCTGACAGAATCCAACTGGAGTGGAAAATGTAGTTTTGTCTCTGGATCCTTTAAATAGGAGAATTTGCCAGTAACCCTTGGTAAGATCAAGGGTACTGATGTACTAGACACTTCTCAATCTGTCCACCAAATCATCTATCCTGGGCACAGAATAGCTGTCAAATACAGACACTCGATTAAGTTTTCTAAAATCAAGGCAGATTCTTACACCCACTTTTTTTTATTTATAATCACCAACAGTGATGACCAAGCACTTCTCGATTTTTCAGTGATACGCAACACTTTTATTTATTTTATTTCCTTAACCACATCTGCTCTTAACTGCTCTGGTAATCTTTATGTCTCTTGTCTGACAGGGTGAGCTTTCCCTGTCACTATTATGTGCTCAACACATTTTGCTTGACCTGGCACTGTGGTAAAAGTACTTTTAAATGTTTTTACCAAGTTATGATTTTCTGTGGTTTGTTCTGTGAATAAGGAAACATTATTCATTCTTACAGCATCAGAAGTTCCAGTTGGCTATAAGCTATATTAATAATGGCCACTATGCACAATTGGGGCAGAGGTACATGGAAAATGGGTGTACTCTACCCACGCAGCTCAGCACCCCCAGACAGGTGAGCATATGCATGTATTCATGACTGGCACGCACCCATCTGTAGTCCCCCCTGCATACAGAACTCTGCAGGGCAGCAGGGGAGGAGTCGCGGTCCTGGGTGGGCATCCAATAAAATGCATGTTCCGGGTCACAAAGTGGATCCCTCTTGTAGTGAGGCATGGGTCCAGGATAGTACATGCCTACTGCACCCAAACCAGGGCAGCATGGGCTCTATGGCTCGTTCTCCCTCCAGCCCAGTCTGTGGCATCCAATGCCCTCCCGGTGCACTGATGGCCCTATGGTGGTAGGACCCCCCTTCAATGCAGCTGTGCCCCAACCCTCTTCAGGCCATGCCCCCAGTGGTGAGCAGTGTCCTGCACCACCACCACCACCCCTATCACCCATACCTGCTGGTTGGTGCCAAGCACTCACTCGATCAGCAGTCCAAGCCCCCCCAGTACTGCCCAGTGGGCCATGGCAGCACAGGGAGTCATTTCCATGTCCCAGCATGCCCAGTGGGTGGTGTTCATGGGGGCGTGCAGTCGGTTACAGCAGGGTCTACCCTGGCTTAACCTGCACCCTTCCCTGCACCCACGCGGCCAGCACTATGCACCTTAGTGAACAGCGCATAGTGCTGACACACCCCCAGCTCGCCCCTGGTATATTGCTCTCTGGCAGCTGGAGAATCAGGCATGTACCTGTCTTCTATACTGGTCATGAATGCCACAGGGAACCGCTCTGTGGCATTCAGATGTAGCAATGTCAATGCTCCCAGTTTACACAGCGCATCGGCATTGTGTATAGGGCCTGTTGTCTTCAGCAGTTTCTGGCAATACTAACAAAGCAACCTTTGAGGCTTTTTCATTGATAGGATTTTGCCCATCAGGGGTTTCAGTCTCATAGTTAACTCTACCGGTACCTCTAACCACTTTTAAGGCCCTTGCCACTGACAGTTTGTTTTCTGTAAGGGTAACAGTAACAAGACCTTTTTCACCTGGCTCAAAAACGTTTTTTTCACCCCATGATCATAATACACCATTTGCTGTTTTGGGCTTCTTCCTGATTGCTGTGGGCAATTTCAACATATTTTGCCAATTTGTTTCTTAGTGCACACATATAAGACGTACTAGATTCTTCCTGAGTGTGGTTATCTTCCATGTTTCTTTTGTTACATCTACTGGTCTTCTAGGTTGTCTGCCATACAATCTTTCAAAGGGCTAAGAACCTTCATGATGCTTGTGGCACTTCTCTGTAAGCATGAAACAGATAAGGTATGTATTGGTGCCAGTCTTTCCTTTCACATTTCACAAACCTTTTAACATGTATTTTAGAGTTTGATTAAAATACTCAACAAGACCGTCTGTCTGAGACTGTAAGAAGAAGTTCTTATAACAGTGATACTTAGTAGCTGGTACAGCTCCTTTGGCAATACAGCATGAAAATTATTACCCTGAACAGTAATAATCTCTTTAGGTATGCCCATCCTGCTGAAAATGTTGGCAAGCTTTGTTGCCACTATTGGGGCTGTGATAGTACGCATTGGATTTGCCTCTGGGTAATAAGTAGCATAGTCAAATACTACCAGAATGAATCAATTACCCTTTTTACTTTTGTCTAAGGGGCCAGCCACATCCATGACAATTCTCTCAAAGGACACATCTATCAAGGGTAGGAGCACCAGAGGCACCATGTCTCTTTTTAGCCACTGGGAATACTTTTTTACATTCAGCACAAGAACTACAATAGGCAGCATCATTATAATGAATTCCATGTCAGTAAAATCGGTACAGCAATCTGGCAATGGTGCAGCCCCTCCCTGAGTGACCAGCCATAAGATTATCATGTGCTATCAGTAAAAACTCGGTTCTATACTTCTCTGGTATGACCAATTTCTATCTGTTCCTGCATCTGAGAAATAACCCAAACTCTGCAGAGTAATCTATATATTTTAAAACATTATTTCACAGTGTTTTGTTTCACCCCAGCTGCTTAAAATAACTCTGGAAAGAAACATTGTTAGTTTGCTCAGAAACAAAATCACAATCAGTTATCAGTTTAGTTTCAGCATTTTCATATATCAACCCTCGTGTCCATCAGTCTTCTGTTGCCACAGTTTTTCAGGCATCTTTCTTTCTTGGACTTCTGGATCTTGAAGTTGGGCTCAAACAAGTCTGAATCAAAGTCATCAAAGGAAAAGAGTCCCCAACAACCAAGAGTCTCTTTGCCTGGGCTCTTGTTATCACAGCAGCTGATACAGCAGGGTTTTCCCCACCTCTGATTAACTTTACAAATCCTGAAATGTCATCTCCAATAATCAGAAGTATGGGTGCTTAAGTACTACTCCCACTTTAATTTGGTGTGAATGGTTCAGAGTCACTTGGATAGTAGGGTATTATCGAGTGTCCCCGTGGATGCAGATGACCCCAGTACCTGGTCCTTTTGCAGTCTTTTCTCAGGATGTCAGCATGCACCAGGGTCTGTCAGCTTCCTGAATCTATATGTCCCTTCACAGTCATATCCCCCACCTTGATGTCTGTTAAACAATTGTCCCAATTTCCTAATTCCAGATTTGCTCCAGTGTTACCCTACTTACTTTTATGCCAGTTTCTTACAATATGGCCTTTTTTTTACAGTTAAAGCAAATAAAGTCTTTGGATGCAATTTTGTTACCCCATCAGAGTTTTTATCTGATCAGGAGTTAAACTGGGAAAAAGATGGTCTTATCATTCCTTGGCTATTACTTCACTGCAGCGGTGCTTGTCTGGCCATTTGATAGTCCTGAGCCGAGGAAACAGCCTTTTCCCCACTTTCTGGTCAGTGTTATTTTATCCAAAGCTGTACATCTGTAGGAAGGATGTTGATGAACTGCTGCATTGCAATTATGTTGATGATCTGTGGGACTGTTTTGCCTGGCTGGGGCCATTTAATGAGGAGTTCTCTGAGTTGGGTGAAGGCTTCTTGAGGATTATTGTCCGAGTGGTAGTTCAGGGACTGGAATCTCTGCTTGTAGGTCTCTTCTGAGATGTCATATCTTTTAACGATTTCTCATTTCACAAGGTCATAGTTTTATGACTGTGCAGTGTCCATATTGAAGTAGGCAAGTTGGGCATTTCCTGTCGGATAAGGCACCAGTCTGATTGCCCATTGCTGTTTTGGCCATTGGCAGGCTCCAACAACCCTTTCAAAAGTTGTCAGGCATGTTTTGATACCATTCATGGGACACAGCTTTAGAAGTTTAATGTCTCTGGACTGGATGGGCCTTGCGGTCCTTATCTGCTGTCAACTTTTATGTTTCTATGTTGTTTGTGCTTTGTTGTTCTGCTGGAGCTGTATCAGATCCTCCAGTTTTGACAGCTTACAAGGCATCCAGCCATCACTGCTCCAGTTGCTGCATCTCTTCTTTTCTCTACTTCCTAGTCTTTATTCATTGAATACACCACAAGTTGAAGAAAGCAGACATGCTTTCAGGTTCTGCCCTGCCAGCTCCTCTTCATTCATCACTGATGCCGGCTGTACCATCTCAGTTTGGAGTTTTGTTACTGCTTCTAGTTTAGCTGCCATTCTTCTGGTAATCACTCCAGAGTTTACTTCTGCAGGATCCACATAGTTCATCTGTACTTCCCTGGCACCAGTCTGGCATGCATTCACAAAACTCCAGGCATAGAGTATGCATGGGGTAGATCTCATTCTCTGGCACCAGCTGTGGTCCAGACATAGCACAGGAAGCATAGGCAAAACAGAAGAAGTTGTAAACTCCACAGATAGTGTCATTATTAGTAACAATAAAAGAAAAAAATAAAGTTATATGGGATAACACTTCACAAAGGCAGTACAAAAAAAGGTCTTCATCTGAGAGTCTCTTTTCAGTTTAAGTCTCAGTTTCTCTCTCTAACTAGCCAAACAAAACATTGCACACTTTTTACAATCAAATTCTGCATGCTGTCCCTGTTAAGCTGTAGCTCCAGTTTTCACACAATATAACAAAACTTTGTCATTGTTCTTCTTGTGACCAGCCTGAAGAGTACATACAGACTTCTTAACAGGTACCACCAATTAATACATTCTGTCCAGAGCTGGTTCCCTGCTGATAATTCTGTGAACAAGCTTGTGAAGGTAAACAAGTCTCACGGTCAACTCACTGTGTTCCAAATTGTTAACTTTTCTAACAAACTCAAGCAGAAGTCTGCATTCATTTCAACAATATAATTATAAACATTTGTAAACTGGGGATCTCACTGATTCATACTGTATGTGTGCGTGCGCATGTGTGTGTGTATACACACATATATTTAACTACAAAGAAGCAAGGGGAGAAAGAAAGAAAGAAAGAAAGAAAGAAAGAAAGAAAGAAAGAAAGAAAGAAAGAAAGAAAGAAAGAAAGAAAGAAAGAAAGAAAGAAAGAAAGAAGGAAGGAAGGAAGGAAGGAAGGAAGGAAGGAAGGAAGGAAGGAAGGAAGGAAGAAAGGAAGGAAGAAATGGGGAAGGAAGGAATAGGAACAGAAAGGCAAGGGTGATAACAGGGGGAAACTGTAGAACCATCACAGTGACCAATTCCTAGGTGCCACAAGGAAATTTTGATTGTGCAGTCATACAGGCAACAGACAGAAAAGTGGCATAATAGGAGAGGAGAAAATAGAGTCTTGTTTTAACACTCTCTGCATAACAAATGGAATAAGGTCTTATCCCAAACCTATCACAAGACCCACCTAAGAAAAAGACAAAATAAACTAGAAATGGTGCAGCATAGGATATGCAACATGATTCAGGGCCAGCAAGGCACATCCTCTGAGGATTTGTTTAAGGTTCTGAATATCTACTTGCTAGAGTCCTGAAGAGAGAGAGGGCAATTTGATAAAGACCTGCAAGTTTCTGAAAAGAATGAACAAGGTAGATTGTGAAGAAATATTTGGTGGTGGTGGTATATGAAGAAAATGAGGACAGGGTGGAAGCTTGGTTGAGGGGAGATGCAAAGGACATGAGAAAGTTTATTTCACAGGACAAAATGGCTGTGGAGAAGCCTACCAGTTGGGGGTGATGGGTGCAGGAACCATTACTGATTTAAAGCATGGCTAGCAAATGGCACAGATGGTTGAGGTGCTGGAGCCCACACCTGCAGCTGTGGTATAAAAGCAGATCAGGGTTTCCGGGGGTTGGCCAGGGAGGGAGAAGATTAAGCATCTAGAGGATAGCTCTTCTCTTCTGGGGGGGGGCATGGTGCATGGTGCAAACCTGGCCCCTAGTGATGACTGGGGGTAAGGCAGCCAGTGAGCATCATTTTGGGCACAAGTGGGAGTGGTGACCACTGATGTCCTGTGCATGGGAGCATGCAGAGGGCCATCTTGAGTGGCACTGCATGCCCACTCCCCTAAGGGAGAAAAGTGGAGGGAAAATGCAGTCCCCAGTTCAGCTGGCCATCTCTGGCCACCTGGAAGCCCTACACCTGGTAAGCACCCGGGTCAAACAGATTGCAAGTCTCAGAGGAAAGTCGGGGTGATATGGCTTGGGTGGCTGGGGCATTTGGATGCTCCAGGGACAGTAACAGGTGAAAGAATTTATCTACAAAAAATGTATGGTTTCAAACACAGTTGGTACAGAGCCTTTAAAACTACAGACATTTCCCACAGTAAAATCAATAAATACTTAGACACATTGAAACAATTTGAGTCAAAATATCTCCCAACACCTCAGATTCTTTTACTTTTGGACTCTGTTACCACCACCAGACGTGCCACATGAAGATGCAGAACACATCGTTACAGAAATAGAAGCAGCTTGTGAAGATGGTGATGTTCTTATGGAACTGGGTCAGAAACATGCAGACAAGAAGAGCTACAATGGGACTTCAAACAGTGATTGCACCAGAATTTCTGTAAAAACTTTTAAAATTCAATACAGAATTCATTTCAGGAGAATTTCCCCTAATGAGTTCTGTATTAAACAGTACTAAATTCTTTACTGTGGAGTTTTATTCATTAATTTATGTTCAAGTTTCAAGTTCAAGTTTATTGCAGGAAAACTCCATTGAGCAAGCTCATTCACAAGGAGGTCCTGAGACTTGTATACAGACAAGACAAAATTACGTACATAAAATCATAGTACATAAAGTACTGTATACGGTACATGTGATGCACAGAGCTCAAATAAAACATAACAAGTTAATAATTATAAGCAGAACCTGGAGAAAACATTGTAAGCAGAAAAAGTACAACCAACAGGAGCAGGAGAATGCATAAGGAGGAGGGAGTGTTTGAGATTGGTGCGAGGGAGAGAAGGAAGAGGAGAGGGAGAGAATCATATGAGGAGGGAGAGGAGGAATGGTATGGAGGCTTGAAGAAAGCAAGGAAGGAGGGAAAGAAGGGCAAGGGAAGGGCAAGATAAGGAAGGGAAGGGAAGGAAGGGATCAGTGGAAGTAGGGACATAGAGGGAGCGGTGGGGAGTAAGATATTGATGAAAAGGTTGGAGTAAAGAAGGGGCTAGGAACAGCTGCAAGTATCTTTTAGTTTGGTCACAGCAAATGTTTTAACAGAATTGACAGAGACAATGCTAGAGAGTTTCAGTATAGACTGGAGCTGATTCCAGATAGTTGAAAGAGCATGTGATATGGCACGTTTGCCAAAGGTGGTAAGAGTCCTAGGCACATCAAGGAAGATAAAGTCAGACTTCCTAAAGGGATATGAACTGCAGGAGATGCAGATGAGAGATGTTAAGTAGCTTGGTAGTTTTTTCAGGGGAATTTTAAGAGTTTAGGTGCCAGCATGGACCAAACGTCTAGTGGTAAGTGACATCCAACCGACAGCTGCATACAGGTCACAATGGTGGGTTCAGTAAGGGGAGTTGGTAATGAACCACAGTGCACGATGGTAGAGGACGTCCAATTTGTATAGGTTTGAGGCTGAAGTAGAATTATAGATTAAGTCTCCATAGTCTAGTAAGGGGAGGAATGTGGCCTGAACAAGGCTGGTTCTAATCTCAAGAGGAAAGAGGGATCTGTTTCTAAAGAAAAAAACTAGTCTGGCTTTTAACCTACTGGTCAGGTTATCGAGATGGTCATTAAAGGTGTGGTGTACACCAGAGGATTTAGAGCACTCTATCTGCGCACAACCTTGGACTCCACGTAAATTATTACAACTCCATGGGGGCCAAATCTTTGAATAGTTTTCACATAATTCATTAAGGGAAGTCCCCCTGAACAGAATTCTGTATTGAATGTTACAAGTTTTTACAAAACTTGTGGCACAATCACCATTAGAAGTCCCATTGGTGCTGTTTTAGTCCACATGGTTTTGACCAAATATCTGTTCTTATTATGGGTGACCTAAAGTTTGGGGGTATTGATTGCGTAAACTGTATAGCAGCCTGTGCCTCTAGTGAGCAATTTCTGTCTGCAAATGAACTGTTATTACTAAAGCAATACATACTGAATCCGACAAGAGGAGACAACATATTGGATATTATGCTGGGTACCCCAAACTTGAATATATTGAATTGTAATATCGCCCCCCCAACACACTTTGCAAAAATGATCATTCTTCTGTGAGTTTCAATACTGCTTTATTGTTCTCCACATATAGTAATGATTCCTACTTTTATGATTACAGAAATGCAGATGTAAACACAATAAACAACCTATTACCCAAAATCAGTTGGGGTGTGTTGTTGGAGGATTATAAACCAGAAAACACGTGGTTAAAAATAAAGACAGTCATTCTAAGTGTAAGAAACAAGTGTATTCTAAAATTTAAAGAAAAAACAGCTAGCCAGAATAGAAACCCCAGATGGCTAGATAAAAAGATAATCAAATTGCTGAAGAACAGGCAAAAAGCTTTCCACGCATTCCAAAAATTTAAAACTCATTCCTACTGGAAGAAATACAAAGGGTTTGCTTAAGAAAAGCAAAATTACACTTAGAAACGCAAAGAAAAACATTGAATTCAAGTTAGTCTTAAGTGCCAAGAAAAAACAATGGTAATGCCTTTTACAGCTATATAAACTCTTGAAAGAGGACAGGATGTAAATTGGGGCCAATCATATGGGAAGAAACAACAATTAAAGCAGCAAATAAAATGGATATTTTCAACAATTTTTTCTGTAGTATGTACAGCAAGAAACATTCTGATAGCATCTCATTTGAGATAGACAGTACTGACTGCATAAACATAACACAAGATGAGATAAAAAAAAGAATTGGATAGAATAAGACCGGACTGATCACCAGATCCTGCTCAGATTAGTGGTGGCATGATTCTACTAATGAAAAAAATATTTAATACACCTTTTAAAACTGCTTTTTGAGAGAAGTATAAATACGGGTGATGTCCTAAATGATTGGAAGGTGGCCAGTGTCACTCCATTATTTAAAAAAGGAAACAGACAAAATATTGAGAATTATAGGCTCATCAGCCTTTCATAGATTCATAGAAATGTGATGGCAGAAAAGGACCTATTTGGCCCATCGAGTCTGGCCCTTACCCCTCACACCCAATTTGTCATCCTTGTCAAGGGACCACACCTTCCCCCTTATTGTCAACCCCTTGTCTATCCCACACCCTCTTGAATCCTCTACTGCATCAACCACCACCACCACCTCCTCCTCCTCAGGTAGTTTGTTCCAGGGTTCCTCTACCCTCTCTGTGAAGTAACACCTCTCACATTGCCCTTAAATTTTCCTTCCTCTAATCTTAGATTATGCCTCTAGTTTTAGCACCCGCTTTCCTTGTAAATAAGCTCCCTCTCTCACCTTATTAATCCCTTCATGTACTGAAAGGTTTCTATCATGTCACCTCTCTCCTTCTAGTCTCTAATGGGTACAGTTCCAATTCCTACACCTCTCCTCATAAGTCTTCTTATGCATACCAGTCACCATCTTGCTTGCCCTCTTCTGCACCCTTTCTATCCTACTAGCCTTTTCTATCCTTATCTAGCCTGACTTCAATCACATGTAAAATTCAAGAGGGTATTATTAAAAATAGATTACAATATTGCTTGGGAAACCTTGATGCAGATCAACAAGGGTTCATTAAAAGCAAATCCTGTTTGTCGAATCAGTTATGTTTTTATGAAAATATCAGCAGTCACTTAGACAATAAAAAATCTTGTCATATTTTATTTTGTTGATTTTTGTAAAGCTCTTAATTTGGTCCTACATGATACTATTATTAGGATGCTCTCACTTACAGGAGTTAAACAAGTACGGGTAAAATGGATAGCAAATTGGTTATCCAATAGATCATAGCATGCCATTATTAATGGATGCCCATCTAATGAGGAAAGAGTGATGAGTAGTGTTGGGCGATCTTAATTACTGAGTACAAAATCTACCAGCATTTGCTAGTGGGATGTTGCCAGTTTTGACCCCAGCAAAGGAGGTGGCTAGTGTCTGGGGAAGGGAGGTACTAGTGTGTGGGTCTTTGGAAGGTGGGCCAGCTGTAGTCAGGGCCTTTGGAGTGAGGAAGGTAGGGGGGCTGGTTTTAGGGCCCATGTAGGGAGAGTGTAGACGGAAGGGTGTATGCGTGTCCCTGGTGTCTGAGTAGGTGGTGTCCAGGAGGACCTTCCAGGGAAGGTGTGAAACAAGGGTATGGGTAATTCTCAAATAGCTTTGGAGGAAGGTGTGTGGGTTCTTGGAGTCAGGGGGCCAGGAGGGAGATGATATGCACAGAGTTTAGAAAGTGGGGTGTCTAGAGAGGGAGGGGTATTGAGACAGACTATGCTGAAAGGGGGTGTTGGCATGGCTGGAATGTGTCAGGAAGTGGAGGGAGGGGTTAGAGTCTGGGGTGATGGGGAACTGTAAAAGTGTTGGGGACTGTGGAGGGTGTACATTCAAACAGGTTACTGTCATGTGGGGCTGTTAGGGAAACATTCTAGTATCAGGTGCTGTGAAGGGAAAGTGCTAGTGTCAGAGAGGTCTGAGGAATGGGGCTAGTGTCTGGGTTACAGGAAGGAGGTGTGGCTAGTGTCTGAGCTGTAGGCTAGTTAACTACAGAGATTGGGGGCACGCAAAGTTCCATTTATTCTCAAAATAAATTGTTTTATTGATAAAGCACTTAAAATGTTTTCCCCGCTTTTTTTAAATTTATTTATCGAAGTGTATCTTTTTAACATGATTTGATACAACAAACTGTTCAGTGACATATACCCGGCTGGGTTTATATCAGCTGCATCTTGAAAAAGCGTAATTAAATACTCAATGAAGGTAGACATTTTAGCCAGTGAGTCTCTTTGTGTACAAATGCCAGTGACCCGAGGGTCAACTTGGTTCGTTCAGGTCAGTTAAACAATTTATAAACTTGTTAGTGGATTTAATATTGCCTTACAATGGTGTAGAGGTCAGAGATACTTGGGCTGATGTGTATATCGAGGTCTGACTAGACTATGCACTGTTAGAAGAGATGGGTTGGCATGAAAATGGGGGGAAAATAGCAACTAATAGGCCAGAATGGTATCCCAACTTCTGCAGGCCCTGCATCACCAAGAAGTACCATATTGCCACCAGCCACCTAGCAACATCACCCACCATCCCAGGGACTAAATTTGGACCTTCAGAACAGCCACAGGTTCCCTCCATGGGGGAGGCAGGAGGGGCAGGGTCATCATCCCCATCTCCCCCTTCCATAGACTCTCATCGACTGTGGTAAGCTCCCCTTCAAGACTCTCTACCAGTCTAGTATGGAGTCCTGGTGTTGGAGCAGGGGAGTATAACAGCTGGGGCCTGATATTCAAATGTTTACCCAGGCGCAGATTCTAGTTTGCTCATGCAAACTGGATTTTGCACCAATATCTTAAATTTAAAAGACTGATTAGTGTGGACAAACAGGGTTTGTACCAAGGAAACCAGGGAGGGACACAAGTAGAGATGGGAGAAATTAGAAAATTTTGTTCTCAGAAATATTTCTAAAATTAGTGCATTTTGCAAAATGTTTTGTGGGTGCAAAATTGAAATTCCATCGGCAAAATGTGAACTTTAGCCAGCAAAATGTGAAGTTTCACCAAATGTTAAATTTCACCTATGAAGCAAAAATTCAGGCAAAGTTTTGGTGAAATTTTGAATTCTGTGGCACAATTTCCCATTTTGCAGGCAAACTTTTGCACCTGCCGAAAACTTTTGCAGAATGGTGGAATTTTGCTAAATGTTTCACACAGCAAAACTGCCAATTTTGTGACAATTTTGCTGGCAAAATTTAATTTTGCAACATCTCTAGACACAAGACAAAATTATGCAGATTAAGGGTGGGGACCTGAATATTGGCGCAATCCAATAGTCACAATATTTACTTGGTGCATGGGTGCTTTGTATGGTCCCCTTCCATGGAGAAAATACTGCCAACCTAACCCTCATCTTAATCCAGCATAGCTCTATCAGTTGCCGGAGGTAGTGCTTCAGTGCCCCTCCATTTCAAGACAGTACTCCTTGGTGGCAAGTGGTGCCTCCTCGCTCCAAACCCAGACCTCTTAATGAAAGATATATCCCTTCCATCCAGTGGTCCCTTCCTCCCACCTGATCCCAGTCCTGTTACAGGAAGATATATCCCTGTTATCCAGTGGTGCCCCTCTCCCTCCGAACCCAGTCCCATTAATGGAGGATATATCCCTGGTGTCTAGCGGTCCCTCCCTCCACCCAATACCAGTCCTGATACAGAAATATATATCCCTGGCATTCAGTGGTCACTCCCCCCCAGCCAATCTCAGTCAGTGTAGGAAGATAGTTACCCTGGTGTCCTGTGATCCCTCCCCACACCTGATCCCTATCCTGGGAACAAGTCTCAGTTTTCCAATGATCCCCAACAGCCATACTGCCCCTGGCATGGCAGTAGCAAAGAAGTCCTGTCTCCCCAGCAAAGCCCCATTCTGAACCATGATCAGTGCCCCAACCATACCGGTTAGTAGCTGTGGCCCCCTCTCACCCACAGCACCTACACCCATCCTCCAGTCCCCTACCAGTCTGTTAGTGCTGAAATTCAATGATGGTGGTGACACAGCCCACCTTACACAACCGGCTGCCCAGCATCTATCTGTAGCAGGGAGCACGGCTGATTTATAGGGTACAGTGACATGCTTTGCCCTATTCATAGGCTGCACTCCCTGATACAGACAGATGGCAGGCGGCCATGGTTGTGCAACGTAGGCTATGCCACTCACCATTGTTGAATTATGGCACCGACAGACAGGGGGATTGGTGTCAGTGCTGAGGGTCAGAGGGGGGTCACTAGCCACTAACTGGGTATGAGTTGTGGGGCACTGCTCATGGTTCAAGATTGGGCTTAGTTGGGGGGCAGGACTGCTTTGCTCCTGCCATGCCAAGGACAGTGTGACTGTCAGGAGGGGGACATTGACACACTGGGTGGGAATGGTGTTATCAGGACAGGGACTGCATGTGGGGAGAGACCACTGGACACCAGGGAAATTGTTTTTCTACATGGACTGGGATTGGGTGGGGCAGGGACCACTGGACACCAGGATATATTTTTCTGGAATGGGACTGTGATAAGGTGGGGGGAGAGACCTCTGGATGCCAATTATATATCTTTCATTAGCAGGACTGGGTTTGGCTCTGCACTCTCATGTACCCATGAGTATAGAGACACAGTGCTTGCCTAGAGCCATTCCAGGTAACCCTTGTACTGCAAACGTTGCACTATCTCAGGAACTATAGGAACTTTAGAAAAAAATTATTCACTGTTATATTCATAGCCTGGCCACCTCCATGCATGCTTAGTACACCTAGCTGCATGTAGCAATAAATCTGTATCTCAAACCATTTTCAAAATATGGCTGCTGAAAGGCGCCACGGCTGCCACAATGTTATCCTACGGCAAAATTCTCAATTTTTGAGTGCTGTAACTACTGAACCAGTGTCTATTTCTTCACTGCACCAGGAGAGGGTACATCTGTTGTGCAAGGGCTTGCCACCCTGCAAATTTCAGTCCAAACATTCTAACCATTTTCATGCTATGAAGTGACAAAGAAGCTATTTTTGGGGCTTTTTACCCGCTTTCATTTTCAGATCATATATTTTTCCTCATAGGCTATAATGGAAACATTTAAAGTTTAATAACTTTTGAACAGATTAATATTTTTTCACCAAACCTTCAAAAGGCACATCTGTGAGGCAAAGGCTTTCTACCCTGAGAATTTCAGACCACAACCTAAAGCTGTTTCTGAGATACAGGTGGACAAAAAATGTCAAAAAACACAGATTATTCTTTTTCAACAATCTTTATCTCAGATAGCACACATCTGGAATGTGTAGTACGGTATGGGCTGCACATCCATTGGCTCATGCTGTGGACCAATGGGTGTACAGCCCTACCGACGATGTCAGTCTGGAGGCGGGCAGGGCGTGGCAGGCGGGTGGGTGCCGCCGCCCGCCACTGACCTGGGAGCGGGTGGGGATTAGTGGGCGAGTGGGAGGGAGTCCACTGGACCACCAGGTATAATATTGTTCTTATTTTTAATTCAGCCCGCGATCGGGGGGACAGATCCACTGGACCACCATGGATAATAGTTTTATTCTAGTTTTACTTCAGCCCTCGATCGGGCAGACAGGTCCACTGGACCACCAGGGATTTAGGATTTTTCTATCATTTACTGAAGCCCGCAATCAGGCAGCGGTCCACTGGACCACCAGGGATTTTGGATTAATCACTTTTTTTACTGATGCCCGCAATCGGGCATGGGGGGGCCACCACCACAGAGAAGAAGCCGGAGTTTCGGCATACCACGGGTCACAGCTGCCATGTTGCACCCTGCAATATGGCAGCTTACCTGTGGGTGGCCAGCCCTTGCCTTTTTTTGGCGTAACTTTGTTCTGGCACAGGTAGGGGTTGTGCATGCATGGTTCCACACATCCCGGGCTGAATATCGGGCTGTGCAGAGTATGCCCCCCCCCACCTGTGCCTGCATACATTACTGATGCACTCCGGCGCATCGGGATTTGTGCGGCACACTTTCTCCTTTTGAATATCACGCCGGAGCACATCGGTGGGTTGCACAGGGCACAACACTGTTGCGCCCTGCGCAACCCTTTTGAATATCTAGGCCATAATGTCCAGCCTCACTTAGACTACTGCTCACAATTTTGATTTCCATGAAAAAGAGGTGATATCTATCAAACTGAGAAAATACAAAGGAGAGCCACAAAGCTGGTCCAAGGCTTAGAATATCTAGATTACAGATGCAGACTACAAAGACTGAGTCTCTTGTCCCTGGAAATGAGGAGAATGAGGGGTGACTGATTATCCCTGTGGGATATTATAAATGACCCATACTTGTTCACAGAATTTAATCTTAAATACAAGCAAGATATCATTGATACCCGTGGCCATCATCTACAACTACATTACAGAAAACATAATACCATTAAAAGGGGATCATGGTTTACCTTTAGGGTGATAAAGGCATGGAACTCACTTCCCTTGGATATAATAGTTTGTTGGAGTAAAATTTCTTTTAAGTGTATGCTGGATAAATGGCTACTGGAAAAATAATATTTAGGATATTACTGGGTACTGGGATTGGAGCCCCATGGGCAGTTTTGCCCATAGCTCCTGACACTCCTCAGTATGAACCTTAGCATGGTACTGAGTAAAATGTTTAATACTTCTCCAGACAGCAGCAGCTGGGCAGGGGGACAGAGGCAAGGGCAACGTTCCTGAGTAGACAAAGGGTCCTGGGATAAGATAGGGTAAAACAGGGCAGACTGGATGGACCAATGACAGAAGCAGACTTGGTCTGTCAGAGGTAGTTTGAACTTCTGTTGCTGAGAAGTTTCTAGGGGCAGGAGGTAAGGATTTAGTTGCTGGTAAACCTTTAAACTCCTTTTGAGTCTGTTGCCTTTAGGGTAGTAGTGCTGACTTGTTTAATACAGTTGGCTGGCTATTCAAACTCGCCGGGCAGGGGTGCAAGCCAGGCACAGCGCAACTGGGCCGCGCCAGGGCATGGACTAGGCGATATTTAATGGTGCTGCACCATGGCACAGCATCGCTGAATATGGCACTGATGGCACACGCACGGCACATGGTACTGTAGCACTGCACCAGTGCAAGTGGCAGACGGAGCAGGGGTGCACCAGCACAAGTGCAGTTGTGCTAGGTGCAGCAACCATGATATTCAGAACTAGGCAATGAAATGAGGCCATTATGCATGCAAAGGTGCAAATGGGGCCATTGCATGTCATTATAGGCCCCATTTGCATGCAGTGCTTCGGTCGGTGACTTGCACCTGGCGCCCTACCAGGTTGCAGCCATCGGAGACCGATGCCTTGTGGTCCCACAGCAGTTCCCCCACTCCCGTACACCCAATCATGGACAGAGGTATTGAAATAACCCTGGTGGTCCAGTGGATACCCCCCCATTGCAGGCATAGGTATCATGAAAGTCCCTGGTGGTCCAGTGGATACCCTCCCATAGCCCGAATGCGGGCATATGTAATAAAAAAAACCTGGTGGTCCAAGGGAACACCCTCCAGTGAGTGATCATGGGCATAGGTTGAAATACTCCCTGGAGGTCCAGTGGAATCCCCCCCCATTGTCTGATCACGGGCAAATGTAAGACTATCATCCCTGGTGGTCCAGTGGAATCCCCCCATCGCCTGATCGCAGATGGATATAGCTGAATGAAGCCCTGGTGGTCCAGTGGACCCCCCTCCCACCCACCCACTGAGGCCCCACCACCCAGCACCCCCCAGTCAGTGGCAGGTGGCAGCACCCGCCCACATGCCTCCCGGCCACCCGCCTACTGACAGCGTACAGTACAGTCTGTAGTGTCTATTGGTCCACTGTGTGGACCAGTGGGCGATGCAGACCATATATACTACACATGCCAATATGTGAATGAATGCGTTCATTCACATGTCGAGCAGTGTAGTATAGTATGGTCTGCATGCCCATTGGTCCACACGGTGGACCACATAGGGAAACTTAGAAAGGAGATCAAGGGTCTACAGGAGGAAATAAAACAGGCAAGACAGACTGGAGGAGGTTATAGCCCAATACTGGAGGGAAGAAGGAGGGGAGAGAGAGGGAAATTTGAGCCAACAGTGGTGAGGAGAAAGCAGAAGAAGGAAGCAGAGACAGAGGGCCCAGGTCAAGAAGAGCGAGGTCCAGGAAACCAGGTCAGGGGACTAAAGACAAGCGGAAGGAGGAAATAGGGACTGGTGAGGGAGAGAAGTGGCAACAGTCATGAAGTCGAAAGGAGGGAACAGGTTACTATGAGGAGAGAGAAAGTGGTCAGTGGTGAAGGGTCTTCAGAAAATTGTTCTGCAGTACTTGAGGGGAAGGAGGAGGAGGGAGGTGATGAAATTGGAGGAGTAACTGGGAAATGCCCGAACCAAACTGGAGCAGGGGGAAGTTCTGCTGGGGGAATTACAACAGAGGCAGAAGGGGGAAATACTGTGCAGGAGGAAGAAGAGGAGCCAGGACTGAGAGATGGAGAGAAATGGATGCAAACAGGAAGTAAGATGGGTGGAATCTTAGTGCTGGGGGACTCAATACTAAGAGAAGTCAGGTGGGGTAGTAAAGGGGAGAGACAGTCACATTTGGATGGAGGCCATGCCAGGAATGACAGCAGAAAGGGTGGGACAATCTGTTCTTAAATATGCTAGAAGGGGTAGGGACAAGCCTCATTTGATTATACATCTGGGGACGACTGACCCGGCTGACAAGGTGATAGATACAGTCCAGAGGAGGTTTGAGGAACTTGGACAATTATGTGAGGGGGCAGGAAGATCAGTAACATTTTCAGAGATACTCCCAGTGTCCAAGGCAAGCACAACAAGAAAGCGGAGAATACAGAAATTTAATGGATGGCCAAGAACCTGGTGTCATGCTAAAGGGTATGGGCTGGTGGGGGGCTGGGAAGGAACCTGGGAGGACAGTAGTCTCTATGCCAAAGACAGACTACTCTTGAGCGAGGAGGGAAAGAAAGAGGATAGCAGAGTACATAAAGGAAGTTGGGAATTTAAACTAGGAGTGGGGGGGTGGCAAGTGGACAAGAGACATGCAGAGACCACAGGTTGGGAAGACACTTGAGCTTATCCCTCCCCAACAGTTACAAAGACAAAGGGCAAGTACTATTGGTGATGGTAAAGGAGGCAGGATGGGGGAAGGGACGGAAGATGGTCACCCTAAATGCTAGGAGCCTTGGAAGAAAAACTGCAGACCTACAGGCGCTCATGGCAGAGGGAGAGCTGGACATTGCAGTCATCACAGAAACATGGGCCTCCCAATACAATGACTGGGACCTGTCTGTACCAGGGTACAGGTTATTTCGTGGGGATAGGGTGATTTGGAAAGGGGTGGAGGTGGCACTATATGTGAGGGAAGGACTGAAGTGTGTAGGGGAGGAAGATAGCATGGAGTCACTTAGGATGCAATTCCAGGATTTCAAGAATAGGACTCTCAGTATGGGAGTGGTGTACAGGTATGGGAGTGGTGTACAGGCCACCTTCTCAGACAGATGAGTTAGACAGGGACCTAGCAGTACAGATCAGAAGGACCTGCACGAGGGGTAGTGTGGTGACTGTGGGGGACTTCAACATGCCAAGAGTGGACTGGAGTACCCCAACAACCAGCAATAGAAGGGAGCAGTTACTGCTGGATGCCTTCCAGGACAGCTTCCTGATGCAAATGGTCAGTGAACCAACTAGGTTAGGGAATACCATTGACCTTGTTCTGGCAAATGGGGAGTTTGTGAGGGAACTTAGGGTGGAAGAACCACTGTCAAGGAGTGACCACCACTCAGTATGGCTCACATTGGATATGGGCAAGGAAGGAGTGGAATCCGGCACAAGGGTGCTGGACTTCAGGAGAGCCGACTTTGGGAGGATGGGGAAGTGGTAAAAGGGTGCCTGGCCAAAATTCAACCTAGCATGGAGATTAACGAGGCGGGAGCTCATAAAGCTGGGGATAGTGAGGCAACCAGAACCTGCAGCAGGGCCCAGAGCAAGAAGGCTGGGCTAAGAAACCGAGCTGGGTGAACAAGGAGGTCATGAAAAAGGGAAGGAGGAAAAGAGCTGCCTTTAGGAGGTACACGAAAACAGGGATGGAGGAGGACAGGGAGGAGTACCTGAAGGAATCTAAGGAGGTGACATGGGCAGTAAGGGGAGTCAAGGTGTCTACGGAGCTTAGGCTTGCACAAGGCATTAAGAAGGGTGAGAAGGACTTCCTTAGGTACATCAGGGAGAAAAGGAACTGAAAGGACCACATAGTAAGGATTAGGAAGGAGGGAGGTTGGGTGAAGCAGGGAAGATAAGGCAGAAGAGCTAAATGAATACTTCTGCATGGTATTTACTAAGGAGAAGAGGGGAGTGATACCAAGGAGGGAGGAATGGCAGAAACAGGGGTGGGAGGGGTGACAGATGGGAAATCATGGAAGGCAGAGTTCTGGAGGGTTTGAGGGCACTGAGGGTGGACAGGCGCCAGGCCCAGATGGCATCCACCCCAGGTTACTGAAGGAGCTGGCAGAGGTCCTTAGGACCTTTGGCAGACCTATTTAATGCCTTACTACACTCAGGTTATGTACCTCAGGACTGAAGGATGGCTCATGTGATGCCCCTCCACAAGAGTGACCCCAAGGATGAACCAGGTAACTACAGACCAGTGAGTCTCACATCCATCATGGGTAAGCTGATGGAGACTATCCTGAAGGAGAGGTTGGTGGCCTCTTGGAGGCCAAAGTACTACAGGACAGCAGACAGCATGGCTTTATATGTGGCAGATCCTGCCAAACCAACCTGGTGGAGTTCTATGACTGGATAACAAGGCAATTGGACAGGAGTCATGCAGTGGATGTCCTGTATCTGGACTTCAGTAAGGCATTCAGCTCGGTGCCACATGGGAGGCTGGGAAGTAAGTTAGAAGGCACAGGGGTGGGTGCAAAGCTGGTGAGATGGGTAGGGAACTGGCTTCAAGGAAGGCAACAGAGGGTGGTGGCGGGCAGAGCTCTCTCATCCCCTAGTGTAGTGATGAGCAGTGTCCCACAGGGTTCGGTGTTGGGACCAGTGTTGTTTGGGATATTCATTGCAGACATATCATTGGACATCAAAAGCAAGATCAGACTGTTTGCTGACGACACCAAGATGGGAGCAGTGGTGGATGACCTAGGGGGATGGCAGCATTTCAGGATGATCTGGAAAAGCTGGAAACCTGGTCAGACACCTGGCAACTGAGTTTAATGCCAAAAAGTGCAAGGTGCTGCATTTTGGGGTGAAGAACCCAATGAGGAGTTACCAGCTGAGGGGAGTGCAGCTAGTCAAGACAGAAGAGGAGATGGATCTGGTGGTGTTCATTACAGGGTCAATGAACAACTCTGCACAATGTAGGAAGGCAGCTGCAAAGGCCAACAAAATGCTGGGTTGCATTGCAAGGGTGTCTCCTCGAGGAGAGGGAGGTGTTTCTGCCACTGTTTAGGTCATTAGACCACATCTGAGTACTGCGTGCAGTACTGGCACCCTATATCTGAACTAGGACATTAAGTTACTGGAGGGGTTTGCAGCACAGGGCAACAAAGATGATCAAGGGGCTGGGGGACTTGCCATATGAGAGGAGGCTCAGGGAGCTGAACATGTACTCGCTAGAGGAGAGGAGGGATGGGGGACATGATTGAAACCTTTAAGTACATGAAAGGAATAAACAAGACAGGTACAGAGGGGCTGTTCAAAGTAAGGGAGGGGCCGGACACCCAGGGCTATGATATGAGGCTGGAGAGAGGAAGGTTCAGGAAGGAGATGAAGAGACACTTTTTTACAGAGAGGGTGGTAGCTGGGTGGAATGCGTTACCGGCAGAAGTGGTATCCAGTAGAACAGTGGACTGCTTCAAAAGGGGCTGGGACAGGGCAAGGGGGAGGGTCAATGGAGAGGAAGGGTGGGAGGAGGTAAAGCTGCAAAATAAGGGTGCTAGCTGCACATTCGAGGCAGACTTGATAGACCTCTAGGCCTTTATCTGCTGGCAAATTTCGTGTATTCGTATGTTACGTAATGACCTTTTCTGCCAACATTTTCTATGTTTCTATGATCCTGCTGTCATCATGACCCATTGCTATCCACTGCAAGAGTGGTGGGACACAGGTGAAGTCCTGATGACACTCCAAGACACTTTGGCTGACATTTTCAAGGGGATGCATGTTGCAAAGTAGAGATGCACTGTCCATCACAAATCATGTGCTGATAATGTATACAGCACTAAGAAAGGGGCTTTCCCATGAATATGCCGCACATCCCCTACATTCAGCCAAAATGTGTAGGCATCTGCCGTGCATCTTGAAATGTGCTTACCCAAAGTAAGGCATGGAAAAGGCATGCCTAAATCAGCCAGCCACCCACAGGCAGGCTGTAGAACTGCAGCTTTCGGAGGTGCAACAAAACATGCTCCAAGCACCCACACTCAGCTGTCATGGCAGGATGGACATACCTAGAGCCACAGGTGCTGTGTCACCACTGGCACCATCCAGGGAGCAGCCCCCCAAACCACACCCTGGATGTAGACAGCCAGCAGCCACATGCCTGTGCTGTCAGGTGCCCCCCGGACATACCAGCAGAGTGGACAACCTCAATGCAGCAAATATACCGGGGGCCTTGGCCTGCACCCATGAGGCCTGCAGGGTACCACTTGACAGTGGCAAGTATCCAGGGTGCCATCTGGTGGACTGGTGGCAGCTTGGCACAGGCCAGGGACTGATCCGTGGCACAAACCCACAGTGGCACACGACAGATGCACACAAGTGGGACCCACCCACTCAGGTACCTGGTCACCCTCTTCACGCTGCCGTTCCTTGCAGTCACCACCATGTTCCTCTCATATGGGAGGTGTGGGGCACTGCAGGTGACTGTACACTGTATATGGAGCTGGTACATCACGTGCATGTGGTATACTGATCAGACTGTGTCACCCTGTGCCCTCCCTTGTTACGAACATATGAACATTTGAAACTTGCCAGCAGAAACAGGCCTCACAGTCTATCAAGCCTGTTTGAATGCACAGCTAGCACCCCTATACTGTAGCTGCCCCACCTCCATCCCCCCATCCTCGGAAACTACTCAGCATTGTTTACCCAGCCCCCCTTGCCCTGTCTCATGCTCTTTTGAAACTGCCCACCGTCGCATGTCCCGGTGGGCCCCTGTGGCCACTGTTCAGGTTGGCCCTTGTACCCCTGTATGACCCTGTACATGGCTATGGGTAATAGCACTGTACCCAGGCCAATGCAGTCCACCCACCCAAACACAAACAGTCCATCACACCTGCCTTATAGGCTGCAGTACCTCCTGTTCACCTTTGCGGAGAAGTGGGGCAGCCCTGCAAAGCTGGATCTGAACATGCCCAGGGTATGCAAATGGCCAGAATATATTCCAGTAATGAGCTTTGCATGTGGGAGGTGGGCTTGGAATGTGCAATGAGGTCATTTGCATATTCCAGCTGAATATTGCAACTCTGCGCACCAGGCAAGTGGCTTTGCATCGCACATTTCCCCATGCTCTGCATTGGGCTAGGGTAGCCTGCTGCACCGCGCATCTCCCACAGCGTAGTTGGGCATCTTCAGGATATTCAGCCAGACATGCACAAGTGCATCTCATGGTGCATCTTCTGAATATCTCATTTTTTTAGGCTGGTGCATCTCAGATGCACGGTGCAGGCACTTGCGCAATTTTGCAGGAGACTTTTGAATATGGGGGCCTTTGGGTTCAACTAGGCTTTGAGATTGCTACAGCTTCATTGACTGGCTCTGCTCTGGCCTTTGAGATTGCTACAGCTTCATTGATTGGCTCTGCTCTGGCCTTGGAGATTGCTGCAGCTTTAGTGAGTGACCCCAATCAAGTCTTGGTAATTGCTGTGGTGCATGGCTGCTTGGGATGAGGTGGACTGAAGCCCCTAGACAAGTTCACATTCACAGGCCACAATATTAGCACCCATGATGGGGAGACAAACCTATTTTCCACTTGGATGAACAGGAGACACTTTTCCTGGTCAAACTGGTCATCCCTGATGAGCCTGTCACGCTGGGTGCCTTCACGCAGGTCTTCCACAAGTCCATGTACAAGTTCTTTATCAAGTTCACTGATGCTGACTTCAGGTGAGTGACATCATGGTGTTGGGTGTGGGAGAGGACCTTGTTCATTTGTACTTGATCTGTTTAATGTCTGTATTTTTCCCATAACTTTGAGTTTCAGCTGTCTTCTAGGCTATATTCTGTATAGCCATGAAAAAAGCAGTAACCTGCTTCAGACAAACAGACTGACAGACCCTCTCTCCCAGTAAACTTGCCAGAGGCTTGTCT
The DNA here is from genome assembly GCA_016271365.2 of Neoceratodus forsteri. Taxonomy (NCBI): domain Eukaryota; kingdom Metazoa; phylum Chordata; order Ceratodontiformes; family Ceratodontidae; genus Neoceratodus; species Neoceratodus forsteri. The sequence continues at coordinate 13,609,830 of CM028133.1, forward strand.
GAGGAGTAGAGCACTGAGTCTGTTCAAGGCTTCTTGTTTATGTGTCACTCTGTGGTTCATCTGGGTCTGTCTGAGGGCCCATGTGTGTCAGTCTGGGAATCTCTGTGTTGTTGTCCATGGGCCCTGTGTGACTTACTCTGGGTGTTCATGTTTGTCTATCCAAAGGTTCATGCATGTCTGATAGAGGCTCTGTGTGTGTCAGTGACAGTCTGAGGTGTTATCAGTGTCTTACTGAGTGCTCATGTTTGTCTATCCAGCTGTTCACATGTCTGTTCAGGAAATGTGTCAGACAGAAGATCTGTGTTAGACTGTGGGTCATTGTGTGTCAGCCTGAAACTGTGTGCATCTCCAAGAATCTGTGTCTGTCTGATGTTCATTGATTGTCATTCTAAATCTCTGTATTTCACTCTGAGACTCTGGGTGAGTCTTCAAAGAGTGCATGTAGCTCTATCCTTTAACACCCCCCACACTGGCCACCAGACTCCCCCTCCACTGCTCTCTACCACCCACTGTCTCCTCAGTTCTTCTGTTATCAAAGCTGTGCACTACATCTTTGCCAGTAGTCTCCCACTAATAGGGAGGGGAGCCCTTGCTGAGGTAAGGATGCTGGCTGAAGGGAAACATCAGTTGGCATAGGGCTAATTGTAATCATTGCCTGGTACTGGGATTATGGAACTCTAAGGGATAGAATGGAAGTCCTCTATTGTCATTGATGCAGTGAGATGTGCTGTTTTCTCATCAATAGATGCCCATTGTATGCTAGTTAACGCGCACTTTCATTTCCTCGTAGTCTGCAGCAATGGCTGTTTAAAATGTGCACATGCATAGTATACAGGTGTAGGAAGAGAAGCAAAGATAAAATCTGACTGCTAGGTAGGAACACTGGACTCAGGCAGCAAGAGCAAGACAAACTGATTTTATAAAGGGACACAGAGTAATGAACCATGCTTGCCTGTATAACATTGCTTTCTGATGCTGAAAATTCTACTTGATGGTCTCAGTTTTACAATCTACTCCTATGAGTTCTATGGCCAGGATAGGAAATATTTCCTGTGTTCCCAATTAAAGCTGTGCACTGCCCACCCAACCTCACTCAGGTACCTTCATGACTCTCATTTACCCTCTCCACCACCATCCGCTGTAGCTGTCACGGGGTACAGCGGTGAGCAAACGCAGGTCGTCAGCCTGCAGAATAGCACCCTTCTGCTCTTTGCCAAGCAGCCAGCCAGGATGACAAATGAACATTGTAAATTCAATGGTTGGTCTGATTTGTATTTTTTTATAAAAACTTTCTTAGGCTAAGAGAGGATGATAATGTCACTTTAATGTATTTTTTCCCTTTATTAGGGGATTCCTCCACCACACACCCACACACTTGTTTGCCTTTCCAGAGCATTATTATACAGTTGGAACAGCTTCTGTTGGTTCCAGCTAAACCTTGTTTTTATTTTGCTTTCAAGCATGGGAAAGAGCCATGCATCTCCAGTATACAGTAGTTCATACATACATACATAAATACTGTATGTACATACATACATACATACATAATGTACATACATACTGCACATACATACATCCACACTGTACATGCATACATACATAAATACTGTACATACATATGTACACATGTACATACATACATAATGTACACACATACTGTATATACGTACATGTATACTGTACATACATACAAACACTGTACATGCATACATACATACTGTACATACATACATACTGTGCATACACACTGTCCATACATACATACTGTAGATGCATACATACTGTACATACATGCATACATACTGTACATACATACTGTACATACATGCATGCATATTGTACATACATACTGTACATACATCCTTTACATACGTACATACACACTGTACATGCATACATACTGTACATACATCCTGTACATACATACACACTGTACATGCATACATACATACTGTACATACATACATACTGTACATACAGTGATGAGCACCTCTGTTTCATCCTATTAATAGTGCTACCACAGTGTTACCATATAGTTAACAAGGATCAAGCAAAATCTGTAGGTACTAATAATGATGATACCATAATTAGGCTAATGAAATACATTTTCTTTCCTTTCCTTTCCTTTCCTTTCCTTTTCCTCTCTCCTCGAGTTTCACCAGGAGAGACATATTGAACTGATAACAGTTCATTTCCGAATGTAGCCTGGGAGGAAGGGAGGAGAATAAACATACATGCTGGGCAAGTAAAATAACAGGTATAGTAATAATACAAATAAAATACAATGCATTAAAACATGCATTACAAAAATAACAGGTATAGTAATAATACAAATAAAATACAATGTATTAAAACATGCATTACAAAAAAATAACAGGTATAGTAGTAATGCAAATAAAATACAATGTATTAAACATGCATTACAAAAAATAACAGGTATAGTAATAATACAAATAAAATACAATGTATTAAAACTTATTCATTACAAAAATAACAGGTATAGTAGTAATGCAAATAAAATACAATGTATTAAACATGCATTACAAAATAACAGGTATAGTAGTAATGCAAATAAAATACAATGCAATAAAATGCATTACAAAATAAGAGTAATAAATGCAATATAAATATACAGTCATGATATATAGGCAAGTATTCAGGGCAAACAAAATACAAGATGACACAGTGCAAATTGAGGTATAAGAGTAATATAGTACTGGGAGAGGCGCCAGATAAGAGGAGAAAACTAATACCCTAATTGCAAAGGTGCAATAGGTTTTCAATGCCAGGGCAGTAGGGTAGGAACAGGAGCAAAACATTTCCAATTTTAACAGTTATTAAGAGTGGATAAGCCTGGAGGGGAGGGAATTTTTCAAGCAGGGAAGGAGAGCATATGGGGGGACCAATAAAACAGAGAGGGGAGATACACAAGGGTCAAGAACATTTGCAGGAAGGGGTAGAGAAGACAGGAAGAAGGGAATTGAGGGAAGAGGAGAACAAGACTGGGCAGATAGAGAAAGAGAGGACTTGAGGTTTGGAAAATTATATGAGAAAACAGCTTCGCCCACCATAGTTCTCCTGGAGGAGAGGGCGAGAGAAATGGAAGCAGTGTTATGAAGAAGGTAGGAGAGAAGATGATTGAAACAAGGAAGACAGAGAGGTAAGGAGGGAGAAAGGCAAGACAGAAACTGGAGGTGACGGTAGAACAGTAGGAGAGGCATCATGCATCAAGGAAAGGGAGGAAGAAGTAGGAGTAGAGAGAGCATTTGTGTGTACAGGGAGGGCAGTCCAAGACAAAATGGTAGAATGAGTGAAAGGGGGGTCCAGTCTGGCAAGGGTGGACTTGGGAGCTGCACTGTAGATAATGCATCCATAGTCAAAGATAGACAGGATCATCTTGACAAGCTTCCGCAGCAGGCAAGGGGTGAGGCACTGGCTTTGTTTATATAGAGTGCACACCAGTTTGGGTGGAGCTTGAGGTGGGGCATGAATCTGTGCCAAGAAGTTGAAAAGCAGACTAGGCAGATCCCAAGGAACTTAGAGGTGAAGACATCCTCTGTCTCAATACTCTTTAAAAGTGTGGAAGGAGGGGACGGGAGAGAGACTGGCAAGGTGACATGTAATGTCTGCGACTCCAGAACAGCGACGCCACAAGTTGGAGAGAGAGAATTACTGTGACTCTGGAATGGGGATATAAGTTTTATCACCTCCCTGAGGTGCTATGACATCAGAGTTAGTTATTTAAATAAGGGGGATGTGGGGGGCAAAGCCCCTCAAAAAAAAAACACAGTCACCATTTCCGTAGTCACAGACATTGCTTCACGATTCTGGACTCGCCATTCTGGAATTGCAATTGTCACACAGAACCACTTGCAAGCCTCTCCCGGAAGCCAAAGGTCATACAGACTGTTTTTTGACGTTGATGGACAGAAGGCTGGAACAGAACTGGCACTGAACACTTTAAATTCTGTTGGAGACAAGCAGCAAGGTTAGCAACAGAGGAGTAAGCAGCAAACAGCACAGTATCATCAGCATACATGTAGATGGACACAGAACAACCAGCTGAGAGGAGGTCATTTAGAAATATGGAGAGAAGGGGCACAGGACAGAACTTCAGGGAACGCCTGAGAAGACAGGGAGTGGTGCAGATGGGTGTCTCTGATATGGACAGTTTGTGATCTGCCCTCAACATAGAAGTGGAACCAGCTGAGTGAGAAGGCAGATAGCCCCGCTACCTTAAGCTTATCTGGCAGAAAGGAGCGTGACACACTGTCAAGGGTGTGGCCAAGTAGACAAAGATGGCAGAAGGTGAACTGACCATGGTCTGTGCCAGACATTGTGGATTCAGTGAGCCAGAAGAGGGAGGTGGAAGTGGAGTGGGGCTTCCTAAATCCATAGAGCAAAGTGGTGATAAAAAAGGAGGATTTGAGGAAGGGGGAGAGTTAGGATAGGACAAGATGCTCCTGGAACATGACCAGGGTGGGGAGCAGTGAGATGGGCCAACAGTTTCCAGGAAAGGAGGAATCATCCCCTTTTAGGGAAGGGGATGACAGCAACTCTTTTCCAGGCATCAGGGACAGTGGCAAAGGTGGAGAGGTTGAGGAAAAGGCAATAGTGATAGTGATCCAAACAACTAACAAAGGGCAAGTGTGCTCCAGCACCTCTGCCGGTGATGCAACATAGATGACTAGCCACTATTGCAACAGAAAACCAAAAAGTGTGCACTCAAATAAGCCAAAACAAACCAAAACGGGCTACTGCAAAGTGAGATTTATTCAAAAGTCAACATCAAGGAATGTCAATAGGCAGCCCCATTACTTCAACCGTTAGGTCTTCCACAAGGGACATGTCAGAACAGTGTAACAGACCCAGCCTTAAATCACCTTCTTAAAGAGCACTACACACATTTCATAAAAACATCTTACAAAGCACTGAGTGTTACATTCTAAAAAGGTCTGTGGGAGAAAGGCATCAACATTTTCAATTAATCACACTAACCTGACTAAATATTTATCAAGTTTAATACATTTAATCTATAAATCATAAATTAAAAAACATACAATTAAAGAGAAATGTGATGCTTTAAATGGCACTGAAGGCAACTGCACACTAACTGCAGACTCCTATATCAAACAGAAATTCCACCTTTGCGTATTACATAAGAAAAAAATGTATTAATTCATTTTTTATTTTTTAGCAGTTGCTAAATTTAATCCCGAAAATATGTAAATTTGAAATGGAGTCCAAGGTGGGTAGATGTCTAGATGGAACTAAATCAAATATTAGCACATATTCACTTCAGTACATTGAAAACCAGACTTAATGAACATCTTGAACAAGGAGAGAACATGGATCTCATTGGTTAATCTATACAATGCCAATTCTACAATAGCAAAAGGTTCTAGAGAAAAGAAAGTCTTAGCCATCCTGATGGTGTCAGTCCATACTAAATCATGTTCAGATGGAAATTTGGAAGGCTATGAGTGCACTAAGTGTTTGAGACTAGAACAAAAATAGAGGACAAATAAATATAAATAATAATATTAAGATAGAGAAGCTAAGAAAACTCACAGACACATAATTACATGAGTCCCTCAAGATTCATACATGTTCTATACTACAAACCATGAGTACAACTTTGAGGACATTGCACAGAGATACTAAGATTGCTTAAGAAAATATTTAAAATCGACCTCTTCATGCCAGAGAGGTTGAACGCGCCAAGAGATACAATCCAGCGGTTTTTGTTTTTAAGTAGTATGTTGAGTCTGTCACCTCCATGGAAAGGTTGAGGGACAAATTCAAGAGTAATAAATTTTGGTCCTGCTGGATTTGATCCGTGTGCGACAGCAAAATGCGTCCTATGACATTGGTAAGATTTTTGTTAATAACATCCTTGATGTGCTCCTGTATTCTTGTTTTTAACATTCTTGCTGTTCTGCCCATATATTGGAGACCGCAGGGATGCCATACTATGTAAAGTACATATGTGCTCCTACACATTGTGAAATGCTGGAGTTTAGCTTCCTTATTGTGGTCTAACGATGCACATAAGTATCTCCCTCAGAAGCATATTTACAGATGTTACAGGAACCACATCTGTGGAATCCTTGAGGGTGTCTTGTAGGCCAGTTCCATCCTGTTTGTACCTGAGTCAGTGACCTAATAAAATGGCTCGAGGTCAAAAGATCACCAAGATTTGTTTCCTTTCCTGGGTTTTTGATCCGCACTCTGTCTCAGTGCTGGATCACTTACTGGCCAAAATGTATGAACTACACTGCCTACCTCCCCAGCAACTGGGCTGAAGTCCGAAACAAATGTACATGGGGAGTCCTATGTCCTTTGAGGGACTCATGTGTAATTATGTGTGTGTGCTTCTTAGTTTTTCTTACTTGTTATTATTATTTGTATTTGTCCTCTTCCTTCTTTCCAGCCTCAAACACTTGGTGCATTGATAGCCTTCAAATTTCAGTCTGAACTTGATTTAGTATGAAATCACACCATCAGAATAGCTAAGGCTTTCTTTTTTCTAGGACCTTTTTGCCAGTTTAGAATTGGTGTACTGTCACTTTAAATTCTACCATATATTGTCAAAGTGTTTTGGGGGCTTACCACAGTGGGTATTGTGTCTTTAGTGGGATACTGTAAATGCAGTGTGTTTATGCGGTGGGTTAGTTTGATTATACCCGGCTTTAACTGCACTAAACCATGTGCTATTTATTTAATGAATGTCAGAAAATTATCGCTTGTTATCCTACCCTGCCTGAAATTGTCAGTATACTTAGTTTTAAAGGCCATATGCCACAGCAATAGTGGAGAAAATTCATTGCCTCTGGCACCAATCTGGCCAAGACAAATGCTTATCCCTGCCCTTGGTGTCAGAGATGCTGAAACATTTCTTTGCGGAAAGAAAAGCAAACCCCAGCTGAATTTAAAGATAAGGAACCAAGACTGAATGAGTTTAGGTCCCTCATTTCTGCTGTCAGAGTTTCTTTTGTCTTAATGTGGCTTTTGACCTTTTCAAAGGGATGTTTGTAAAATGAAGTAAGACAGCAGCATACCTTACACTTCACAGTGGTTATGCTTTACCATGGTTTGATAGATCACCTGCTGCTTTCTTAATAAAGACCTTTTATGTTACAAAATGTCCTTCTCCATTTTTCATTTCAGTCGTTCTACAGTAAAAAGACCTCAGACTGTGATGTTCTCCATGTACAACACCCTCCTTGAGTGAGCCAAGAAGTACCGAACAAGACCACTGGGAAAGTCTCCCCTGTTGGGTTTGCCCAGTCTTTGCGTCATGTTACAACACTTTTATCAGTTCCAAGGGACTGGATATTGTTAATGTTGTGCAACAGCTTAAGTACTGTAGACAAAAACAGATCAGCTTAATTTACCAACTGCCATGTTGCTTTATTTTCCCAGACACACCCTTGCTGAGCAGCCTTTCAGCATCAGGAATACCTGTTGCTTATATTTGTAATCCCCTGGTGGCTACATTGAAAATAAAAGTAAACTTGTAAGACTCAATACACTAGAATTGCTTGCCATTTCTATGCCCAGTACAGAATGGGTTACTTTTCTTCCCCATTTACTGTAGTTTGCAGATCTGGGGCTTCGTAACATGAGGATGGGGTAGAGTTAGGAAACTTCACCCTACTATAGGTAATGCAAACTTCCTGACATCACACCACCTTCATTGCTAAAGATTAATTTTGCTGCAGCTCTATAGTTTGGTAGATGAGATCCTCCCATTCTGAGGACAAACAGCAACAGCGGTGGTCCCGGTCAGAAAAAGAATGACATGGAAGGGAAGAATGGAACTGAACTTAAGAATTTTATTTTAACATTAGGAAAGTCATTAAAAGAAAGGTGATGTGATATCATCATATTAGAAATTATACCAGTATCCATAGCAAGTGCAGGAAGCGGCAAAACTTTAAGGCCTGCTTGAAAACACAGCTGAGGGTTGGGCACCAAACAAAGCATGGCTTTCAAAAGAAATTGGCAGCATTTGGGAAACAAACCACCTGTTGTAGGCCAAGGGTGGGTAATGCTTAAACAGGCAAGGTTACTTGGCTTCAGAATACAAAACGTTTTGGAAAATAAATTAACCTGAGTACGAGGGGGATAAGGTGGAAATTTAGAATGTCCATGGAATTTGGTGGGAATAACATGGAAATTAAGAATAATGGAGAGATGTCAAATATACACATTAGTGAGAATTATAAAAGGGGAACAAGAGCAAGACTACATTTGTGTAATAAATGTATGGAAAGTTACAGGCAAGAAAGGTGAACTGGAAGAATTAATATGTAGTGAAGGTTTATAGATAGTGGGCGTCACAGATTCATAGTGGACTGAGGGAGATGACTGGGGCAAATAAATTGAAGATTTCAGACTTTATAGATAGGATAGGAAATGATGCAGGGGAGGAAGTGTAGCCCTGTATATCAGGGATGAAATAATACACACAGAATTAAAAAGAAACTAGGGAACACGAGCAAGAGACTGAATTATTATGGGTTAGACTAGATACACAACTACTAAAGGAATGAAGCATGTGCACCTTGGAGGAGATGAGGGAGAAGAGGAATATGATCGAGACCTTTAAATACCTCAAGGGGGTGAATAAGGTACAAGTAGGAGGTATTTTTCAGATGAAAGAGTGCTCCAGAACAAGGGGCCAAGATATGAAGCTGGAGGGGGGTACATTTAGGAGAGATGTGACGAAATACTTCTTCACAGAAAGGGTGGTAGATGCCTGGGACAGTCTTCCAGCAGAGGTTGTGGGGTGAAAACAGTGGTGGGATTCAAAAAAGCCTGGGATAAGCACAAGGGAATCATAAGGGATAGAGTGGGGTGGCGGAGAAAGTGCCATAGACCTGGGAGGGTCTGAGTGTAAGCAATGCAACAAAAGTGAGCCGGACAGGATGGGCCACGTGGCCCTTATATTGCTGGCCATGTCTGTTTCTAGTAGATCAATTACTGAATTTGCTACAGGCTGCCAGGCAGTGCATGAACAATACAGAATTACTGCAAGAGATGGGGAGGCAACGGTGGCTGAAGGGATTATTATGATGAGCAATTCCAATGTCCCTGAGGTAGACTGGACATGTGGCAGACCAAATACTGTTTTAGGAGAGGATTTTATTGAGATCATGACAGAGTGTCATTTAACACATCATGCTAAATCTGCCACAAGCAGGACTGCAATACTGAACCTCGTATTGCCAAACATTAGTGTGGATAAAATAGAGTGTGAAGTAGGGGAACCTCTTTCAAAAATCAATATATAGAGAATTTTGGATCGGCAGCTATGAACAACCAGTGCGTTCTGCCACAGATGGGTTCTGATTTCCTCTGACCTCGATAACGAAGTTCAAGACCTTCATAGTAATCAGAACCTCAAGGTGGCAGAACACACTGGTGATAATGATTGCTTATCCTGCATTTTCATAGTGTATAGTAATGTGGAATGTGTGCATGTCAGTTTCTATTTTCAAAGGAAACTGACTTGTGCAGTCTCTAGAGGTTTCAGAATGCTATTGTACCACAGAAGGGTACAATCACAATCCATGACCATTGAACTGTGGTACAACAGTGATTTGAAAGGGATGGAATTCTGTGCAGAACAACACTCTACTATACACTATGACAAGGTACATTTCACAGTAACAAAGGAAAAGGCAGTGGACACTGGGAAAACAACAGTTTTCAATGATGGGAAATCAGATTTAGAGAAGATTGGAAATACGTAAGAAAAATTGTCCTGGAAATAAGCTATGGAGGAATTTTGCATAAATTAAATTAGTCTGTTTTTTTTTTAAATGTTCTAGGCTCATATAGAGCATGCATTCCCCAAATCAACAAGTATTATAAGAAACGGAGATAATGAGTTTGGCTAACAAAGAACATAAGTAAACTAATACCAGCTAAGGGGAATGTACAGAAAGCATGAAAGGAAAAAATTACTAGCCACAGGAACAGGGACCTGACTAGAAACTGTGAAGTAGAAATCCGAAAGAAGAGGCATGTGGAATACAAGCTAGGGGACAAAAGGCAATAAAAAGGCAGTACGCAAAATTCTATGGATATGTAAACTGCATTACAAAAACTGGTACATTTGTGGGCCAAATTGAGGTTCATGGGGAAGCATGACCAAAGAACAAGAAACTGCAGGAACACTAAAAGAGCACACCTGCTCTGTCTATGAAAAAGAAGGGCAGCTATTTTAAAACAAAGGATGTTAAAGAGGTACTGACGCCTCAAAGAAAACTTTAAAATATATAATTTGTCTTTTTAGTAGTTTCAAAATCTTGAAAGCATTGCTGTTACTAATGCATTTAGAAATACATTTTTTTAATTGTCTTTACAGATAAATCATGCATGTTCATGTGTGAGCACATTTTGTGATGAAGAGTATTTTTCTTTTTAAAGGAGTAGTCCACCCAGAATGTGCAAAAAACATATGTTATGTAGAGTGTTTTGATATGTATGTTAAATCCTAGTGTGTCATTCCCTTTGTCTGCTATTAGGAGTTTTTTCCTAAATTAGCTTGCTAGCTGTATGGTAGTTTTACGACCCCTGGGGATCTCCATAACAAATAGTTTTATTGGCTTTCTTTCTCCTACGATGCCCCCTGTCTCATGTGACAGTGATGTAGTCAATCCCTTAGATTTAGCATGTGTACTGCTTTAAAATTAGTTTAACAAAAGCAGAGCCTTGTAACTGTTCTTATCCAGGGAGCACAAATGTCAACAGTTAGTTTAGCAGATACCTGAGAGCAAGCTAACTGGGGTTTCTGTAAGACAACAGCTACTAAATAGCTCTAATTCACTATTTTTGTTTTCTCTGTGCATCAGGTCTAGCTAGCAGGAGTTAACCTCAAAAACACAAATAATGAATTAGAGCTATTTAGCAGCTGTTTTCTTACAGCAACCCCAGTTAGATAGCTTTATATATGTATTACTACCAGTTTGGAGTTTTCACCTCAATCCAGTGTTTTATTTCTGCCTAGGCTGTTAGAGGAGTTTTTCTAATTTTCCCTGGGTGTTTTATGACATCTGAGGGCTGTCATTCAAGTTTGTTTTATTGCATCTTCTCCAAGTTAGTCTTCACAGCATACCCTTTGGTTTGATGTCTAATAGCCCCTACAGCAGGCCAGTGTCTTGTTACAGTGTATTGCTTGGCCACAGCAGAGAAAAACACTGCAGCCAGGATTCACAGTGCTATACAATATACTATAGAAAGTTACATGTTTAAACACACACACACACACACCAAGCAGAACACATCTGGATAAGGTACCAGTATTTAGGAAACTTGTCATACTGACCCAGAGTCTAGCAATGTGAATCCTAGCTGTGACTATAGGGGTTTACAACTGAATGATAATAACCACATTTGCTTCACTTGCAAATAGGTAGGCATTTGTGTCTAATTTCTGTTTGACTTACTGTAGGTTACATATAGAATCTGAAAAATTCATAACATGCTGTATTGTGATTCAATGAATTGATAAATGGGGATTTTGGTTTCTTTTACAAATTCATTTTTCCTGACCATGGATATGCTAAAACAAAAATTTCTCAACAAAGTATGTTTAAATAAAGAGATTAACTCACAGCAGCAGAAGAAGCATGTTGGCATTAAAAGCTTAGTGGTGTAGATGTAGAGGCACCAGTATTTAAGCATGACTTTGGTAGAGGATTAATTGTGACTGGGGGGTGAGGGAGGGAGTGAGTCTTGATATTTGTAGCATAAAGGTTTTCTGAAACTTTAACCTGCAATGGGTTAGACTCTGTAGCCATCTGTACAGTATATCACTAAGCCATATGCAGTGTGGTATAGGTAAAACCAGATCACCAGACCAGGACCAGTGCTGTAAATTTGCACTGGCACAGCTTCTGCAAATATTACTGATCCAGTGGCTCAAATACATATGTGCAAATAAATAAATACTGGCATCACCTCATGCTTCAACCCACCCCAGGAGTGACGTTATTACATGATAACACACCCTGTCATGCCTTATTGCTTAAATATGCCCTTTCTCAATGTATTGTACTTTGATTCAGTTAGTGTATGCAACAGCCTTCATGTGAACACTCTGGGCTTCTCTTTGACTCCTGATGTCTATTTGCTTTAGCTATTGTAAAATGTTTGAACTGCTTTGGTCTTCTTGATGTGGTGCCTGTGTGCCTAAATTATATGTCATCTCTTTAACTACTGTTACTGATGTATCTCCAGTGAATGATTGTTATATAATCCATTGTTTTTGGACTTGTTAACTGGGCTGTCTTTGCATTAGTTTCGATGAGGTGCCTTTGTAAATGAGTCTCTGACTCAAAGGTTTGTAAATCTGATATTTTAAAATAAATAAATGTTTATGTTTAGCCCATGAAACACCCTTATCTAGTTAATGCATTCACAGTTGTAGTGGCTCTGCCAGATCTTGTTGTTAATTTGGGAGTGTTTTTTAAGCTGAGTAGGTGAGCTGGGCTGTGGATGGTGTAAACACTGGCTCTTCTGCATTCTGCTTTTGTTAGTTGTGTGTCCCTGAGTGGGGGGGGGGCTTAGATTCTGTGTGCTCCTGACTTCACTGTATGACCCTGGTGCTGTTGTTACTCTACCTGCCACTGCATGATTCCAGCATGGGCGGGTGGGGTGCTGGAACATTACTCAAGCCAGACTGCATACTCAGAAGTGCACAGTAGATAAGGTGTCAGATTCTGGACAATGCCAGTGGGCACATCGGGGCTGCTGCTGTTGCTTGTTTGTCCCCCTGAGTGAGTCGGGGGTCTTAGATTCAGTCTGCCCTTGCATTTGTCATATGGCCCAGCTGTTGTTACTCTAACTGACACTGTATAGAAGAAGAATCAGCATTTATATGGCATTTCATACACAGTATCCCAAAGCGCTTTACAAGCAATGCTAGACTGGTAGTGAAGTGACTGAATGTGTGGTGGCAGCAATATCGCACATCATCACCCACACACAGCCTGGATAATTGCATGGACAGTTTATGGGAAGGGAATGTTGGCCAGGACACCGGAATGTTCCTTGCTCTTTACAAAGAGTACCTGGGTTCTTTTACTTCCACCTGGACACCCACCGGGACAACACCAGGATGGGCAGAAGGGACCTCGGTTTAACGTCTCATCTGAAGGATGGCACATCCCAGCAGTACAGCACCCACTAATACTGCACTCGGATGCCAGCGATTTTTAGGTGCAAGTCCATCCCAGTAGGGGATGAGAACCCATGACCTTCTGGTCCAGAGGCAGACGTGCTACCAACTAAGCCACGCTGACACCTATATAATACCATTTGGGTTGAGTGGGGTGCTGCAACCGCACTGAAGCCAGAAAGCACACACAGAAGGTAAGGCCCCCTGGTACTGTATGATATTAGTGGGCAGAGTGGTGATCAATTCACATCTGAGCTCAGACATGAAAACTGAAAGACCCCCCCTTTTCATGGATAGCAAATTAATTAAACTATGGCCAGAGCGGATAGGACTGCATGGGAGGAATTTGGGGTAAAATATTGAAAATTACCAAAGTTACAAACCTATGTTAGCAAAATGTAACTTAGGCTCATCAATTTTGTTTTTAATATCTGTATAAATTTTCAACATAGCCTTGTTATGAACCTGCCTCATGAAGAAGGGCAGAAAATGTTCAACTCCTGGCCTAAAGGTGATTCTGTGCAGGGACTACAAAATCAACTTTCAGGATGCAAAAACACATTTTGGGCAGGAGCTGAAAAATGACAGCTGTTACATTCATGCAGTGCAGTAAAGAAATGGCTATGTTGTAACTTTGCGGTAAAAATATTGAATATTAGAAAATGGCAAAGAACATTCTTGTGAGCTGACTGGCTGGCAGGTTCCAGAGCTGGTCAATTATTTTTCAATAGATGCCGTCCAAAAAACAAGTGCCAGCTACTGCCAGTTTCAGTTTAAAAACTCTGTTGCCGCCATAATTTTTCCCTCACTAAGCGAGAGACCGAACAGGAGGGCCCAACCCTCGAGTCCTCGAACAACAGCTTCCCACACAAAGAAATGTAAAGTTCAATAAAAAAAATACATACAGAAGAAGAAAACAAACCATCTTCTTCTCCCACTACCAGAAAACCACACCCGATGGAGGTATTCAAAACACTCCTGTCCTGACCTCCAATCCCCATGCTCACAGACGATCTGACCTGGCTGCACACAAGTCCCAATCCTGCCCTGCTCACTGTGCTTCTGACTCCTACAGAAAACACTTACCTACCAGCCTAAACAGTGGTACTTCACTTGCCACAGGCTTGCGATTCTTTTCTTTTTCTTTGTTTTAAATGCCACTTGATTCTCGCAGTATCACAAGTTACTGTGTCCTCGGAGCATACAACTACAACTCCCATAACACCGTGGGGCACAAATCAACATCACCCAAACATGCTCCACTAATCAGCAGCACCCTCTATTGGACAGTGCAGCACAACACAGGAACTATTTCACAAAAAAATATATTTTTATTCTATTTTTAAAATGTATTAGATTTATTCTTAATTATCATTTGATTTTATTAAAAATATTACATTTGAGCCATTTTCTAATTGCAGTAATACCCTCCAGGGTGGGCATTATTAGGAAATACTGGGCCTTCCAGTGGCTATAAGGCCCTCTGCCTGCGATGTTGTGGCCTCATTACACCCCTGGGCAGTCTGGTATTTCCCAATAATGCCCACCCTGTTGGGTATTATTGCTTACTTACCAAACTCAAGAGCCTGCATTTGCAAAATTCAACATAGCCTCATATTTTTTCTTTTTCTTAAATATTTTTACACCAAATTTAGAACATAGCCTTCTTATGACCCCACTTCATGAACAATGGCAGAGAAAAGTTTCAACTCCTGCCCAAAAGGTGATTTCGTGCAGGGATTGTGAAATCAACGTTTGGGATGCAAAATCACATTTTGGGCAGAAGCTGAAAAATGACAGCTATCACATTCATGAGGTGCTGTAAAGAAATGACTGTGTTGAAAATTTGGGATAAAAATATGTTATATTACCACAGCTATGAGCCTGCATTTGCAAAATACAACTTAGCCTGATAACTTTGTTTTTAAATATTCGTACACTAAATTGAGAACATAGTCTTATTATGGCCCCACCTCATGAACAATGGCAGAGAACATTTTCAACTCCTGCCCAAATGGTGATTTCATGCAGGGCCCACAAAATCACCTTCCAGAATGTAAAAAAAAACATTTTGGCCATGATTTGAAAAATGACAGCTATCACATTCATGAGGTGCTGCAAAGATATGACTATGTTGTAAATTTGGGGTAAGAATATTACCAAGGTTATGAGTCTGTTCACAAAATTCAACACAAGCTCATAACTTTGTTGTTTTTTAATATTTGTACACCACATTTTCAACATAGCCTTCTTATGATCCCACCTCATGAAAAGTGGTGGAGAAAATGTTCAAATCCTGCCTGAAAGATGATGCCATGCAGAGACCAGAAAAATCATGATTTGGGACAGATTTACCTACTATAACTTGTATTGTTCATGAGGTGGTGTCCCAAAAAAGGTATGTTGAAAATTTGGGGCAAAAGTATTGAAAAATGGCCAAGTTATGCTAGTAAGTTCAAACCTCATTGAAATATATTGAACGCTGCATCTGATTTCCTCAGTTTGCAGTCCAATGTTGAAGAGTGAACATGTGTCAGTGGTCTAGACAGGATTACAGCATTGGACCCCCCTCAATGGGTAAGTAAGGACATGGGGGTGCTGAGTGGAAGGGTCAGGTGGGGGCTAAGAAATGGCTACAGAAGATATCAATGTTTTTTTTGGTTTTTTTTACGGATGGAAATAAAAAACAGGCTGCAGGAGTCCTGAACATGGCACCTTAGAGACTGGGCACCCCCAGTATCACTCTTATGTTTTTTTGGGGGGAGGTGAGGTGGTGGGTGCTGAGATGGACGGCTGGGTTGGGGGAAGATAGTATAAATACAAAACATATTTTAAAAAAATCATAAATAACCACACATTGTGGTAGTGGGACGGAGCAGTCAGAGGATCTGTGATCAAGACACTGGGGTATTGGGCACCCCCAGTGTCACTGTTATGTTTCTGGAGGGGATGGGTGCTGAGGGGGAGGGTTGGATGGGGAGGTATGTATTTCAGCAGTCATGGCCAGAAAAAGAAACAAACAAACAAGGATTCCTGCTTTGGGGAATTGGGCACCCACCAGGGCCACTGTTACATTTTTTGGGGGTGCTGAGAGGAAGGTCAGGGAGGGGTTATGTATTTCAGTGGTCACAAAAAATAATGCAAGTGGAATGCTTCACAAATGCAGAGGTGACTGTGTCATTACTCTATGTTATTTATTCACAAAGAATGTGGGAGTCCTTTTTGAGGTCTGCAGGGCACCATCCACTGTAGCCCTAAAAAAGAAATCAACATGTTTGGGAGACAGAAGGTTTTCCATTAGTAGGTCTTCAACTAATCACTTGTGGATTTTTTCGGTGAAGGCACTTTATTTCAAAGACACCAAATCAGGCAGTTAAATGTTAGACTGGACCAAACTGATAGCCAGCCCACTAATGCAGTGGTAGCGCTACCACCTGCAGTGCTGGAAACACATGTTTAGAACAAACACAGTGTGTCAGAGGGTCAGCTGGGAGTAGATAAGATTAGCATTGCAAGGACAGCTTCCTCCTCCTACTCCTCTAGGGAGGGTTCTGGCTTCAGTAAGCCAATGATACCCAGTGGAGGCTGGTTGAATGACAGCCAGGGACACTATTCAGTAAGGAGGCATCAGCGGATGTCTGTTGGTCATGTGTTGGAGTGCACCTGGCTTGCACTGACATCATTACATGTCTGCACCTCTGGGGACCTTACAGGAAAAGCCCTCTGGGCCAGCACGCCAGACACCCCGGACCTCCACCTGAATGATCCCCAGGACTAGCCTTGGGTGAAGACTCTTGTTGATGTCAGTCTCGCCCTTCAGAAAGGGCCGCCAAAGTGGGCAAGCTGTGGGCCTCCTCCATCCAAGCTACTTGGGGGATGCTGGGTGTGAGATCCTTGACATCTGATGATTTTGCTTAATTCATGTCAAAATTCTGACAAGCTTTTGGGATGCGGGCTATAGTGCTGCTGTCACCCTGAAGGATAGAGGCCATAGTGCTGCTGCTGTACCCTGAGCAGTGAGGCTGTAATGCTGCTATCGTTACCCCCCAAGGGATGGGAGCTGTAGTGCTACTCCTGCTGTTGTCGCCTCAGGGATTGGGGCCATAATGCTGCTGCTGCTGCCACCTCTGAGTGATGGGGCCATCATTCTGCTCCTGCTGTCACCCGTGAGAGATGGGAGACATAGTGTTGCTACTATCACATATAAGAGCTGGTTGACTGGAAATGTCATACATGAAGCCAGCTGCACACACACACACACACACTGGCCTCCAAGATCTGCCCACTCAGATCACTTGGGTGAATAGGCATTGATAATTGTGGGAGGACTGTGTATGTATATAAGGTACAAAACCAAAGTGAGGTACAGATTGAGCTTATCATGAAGTTTATTATTTTTAATGACTACAGGGACTGATACACAATACTAGACAGCAAAACTGCTGAAATACATGCTAGCTGAGAAAAAGCTTGTTAAATCTAACAAAATAAAACACTGATAATACCAGATTTTGGCTTTGTAGACACCAGAAGTAACACCAGTTTTTCCATTCATCAAACAGATTTTGTCCTTTCTCAGTCACGTTAAACCAGTGGCCTCTATTGTTTTCTCACCCATTACACACCAAACACTACACCAATGAATCTAACAGGTGTTGTAGGGTTGTGGCCAGGAGAACACCTCTAAACCATATTTTCTGGGATGCCTGCATCACGCCCTTACTGGTCTGAAATACATGCCTTCCTGGGCCAGGCCCTCCTGCACCTGTACCAAAGTCATTCCAGGACCTCATATTTAGGAGAGACGCACACACGTGGACACATGCACACAAATGTACAAACACACACAGTGCTATACAAAAAAGAGAGGCCTAAATATATATAGGCTTATTAGGACAGTAGCCCTGAAAACAATTACTAATAATTGGCTTATCCCTCTGCCTTCATCCCACAACAGTTTTTTCCTCAGGTTAAGAGAGGTAAGACAGATGGAATAAATCATTACAACACTGGAAGTACAAATGGATGAGTATCAAGTGTGTTGGTCAAGATCAATGACTTACTAGAAGAAATGGGCACTGTCTCCAATAACGGACTACAAGTGGGCGACAATAATTATTTTCATTTTAAGACTGTGGTACAATGCACAACGTATAATTCCTAATGTATAATGCACACTGCACAATGTACAATGCACATTGCACAACAGAAACATAGAATTTGACAGCAGATAAGGACCACTTGGCCCATCTAGTCTGACCATTTTCCTACCTAACAGATAAGATGCAGATCCTAGTTAACCAACAGCTTACTTCCTCCTACTCCCCCCACTAGGACTGCCTTATGTCTGTCCCATGCATTCTTGAATTCCCCCACTGTTCTTGACTCCACGACCTCCTCAGGGAGGCTGTTCCATGCATCCACAACCCTCTCTGTGAAAAAATACTTCCTCACATTACCTCTGAGCCGTCCCCCCTCTATCTTCAAATTGTGCCCCCTTGTTCTTGCACATCTCTTTTTCTGAAAGATGCCACCCTCTTGGACTCTATTGATTCCTTGAGGTACTTGAAAGTTTCTATCATGTCCCTCTCCCTCCTTTCCTCAAGGGTATACATATTAAGCTCCTTTAGTCTTCTTCAGATGTCTTCTGGTGCAGACCCTGCACCATTTTGGTGCTCCTCCTCTGGACAGCCTCCACTCTGTCTATGTCTTTGCAGAGATGAGGTCTCCAGAACTGCACACAGTACTCCAGATGGGGTCTCACCAACTGTCTGTACAGAGGGATAACAACTTCCTGTTTTCTACTATTGATGCCTCTCCTATGCATCCCAGTATCCCCCAGCCTTCCTTACTGCCTTTTCACATTGCTTGCCCACCTTTAGGTCATCTGATATAATTACTCCCAGGTCCCTTTCCATTTTTAGTGTTGTCAGTATCTTACCCCGCATTGTGTACTCTTCCCCTGGGTTTTTGTTTCCCAGGTGCATTACCTTGCACTTCTTTGCATTGAATCTGAGCTGCCATACATTTGACCATTCCTCCAACCTTGCCAAGTCCCTTCTCATCCTTTCCACTCCATCTGGTGTATCAACCCTATTGCAGATCTTTGTGTCATCTGCAAAGAGACATATTTTTCTTCCAGTTCCTCTGCAATGTCACTTATAAAGACATTAAAAAGGACCGGTCCCAGTACTGAACCCTGCGGTACCCCGCTAGTAACCCTCCTTTCTTCACTGTGGACTCCATTTACTACTACCCTTTGCGTCCTGTTGTCTAGCCAATTTTTTATCCAGGCTACCACCTTGGGACCCACTCCAAGGCTAGCTAACTTGTGTATTAATCTTTTGTGTGGGACTGTATCAAATGCCTTGCTAAAATCTAGGTAAGCCATGTCCACAGCCCTCCCTGGTCTACTACTTTGGTCACCCAGTCAAAGAAATCAATTAGATTCATCTGACGTGACCTTCCCATTGTGAATCCATGCTGCCTTGGGTCCTGTGCCCCACTGACCTCTAGGTACTCAACAATTCTTTCCTTCAGAAGTGATTCCATCATTTTCCCTACCACTGAGGTCAAACTAACTGGTCTGTAGTTTCCTGCCTCTGTCCTGCTGTATGTACAATACACAATGCACAATGAACTACTACAGCATGTTCTCATATGGCAACAGCACACCATTTATTTATTCATTCATTTATTTTATTTATTTCATTCTCGGATTCCAACCTCTGAGCTAGAAGCTCATTTCAGAGAGGTTCCACATCATAAAACAGAGAGTCAAGGAAACAACACAAAATTACATGTAATCAGAGTAGTGAAAACCTCAGCTATGACGTTATGAATACGTAAGTGTGGACACATAAGCAAAATATACATAGCAAATCAAATCTTGTAGCATAACAGGGTTTCATAATAGACAAGGTATACAGTGAGAAAAGAAAAACAAAGACAATGTAATAGTGGCAAATGTAAACAGTGAGATAAAATTTGTAGGATCAGAGCATGAAACCAGCTTAACCAGCTTACTTTGTCCCTGGGGGGGTGGAAAAGGTTGAGGTTAGAGGTTGATTTTTTAGGGTAAAGGCAGAAAGGGGTGTTGAGCAGAGGGGTAAGGTAGGTAAGTTGTTGGAAGAAAAGAGGGTAAGGGTTTAAGTTAAATTATATAATGGCAAAAAAAATGTCCTGGACTCTGATTGGTCAGTGTGTCCCTGAGACAGTGATGTTATTACACAATAACATCATTGTTTGGATTTGCTTTGGGATATTGATTATTTTTTCAGAAACAAAGATATATTGCCACACTAAAATCTACTAAACCTTTTTAAATATTTTTTTTATTTTGTATAACATCGTACATTAGATATTGCAATAGCAGCACCTAAGGTGTAAAGGTTAGACATATCACTTGGGGTGGTGGAAGCACTAGTTTCACCTCATGCTTCAACCCACCCCAAGAGTGATGTTATTACATGATAACACACACCTTGTCACGCCTTATTGCTTAAGTAGCAAATCAGGGGGGAAAGTGGTATGTTCAGAGAGACAGAAGGCCTAGGATTCAGGGTCTAGCCAAAACCATGTTTTTGTGTGCATGGTGTTTAACTGTGTATTTTAAAATCAGTAAACAGAAAGTTACAAAAAAGGTTTATTGATATGTATAACATCAAGCATTCATAACCCAGAAGAGATTAAAACATGTTTTTGATATAAATATGATATCCTACATTTACTAAGTTAAACACTTCAAAAGATCTAACAATTCCCTAGGGCTTACACATGCATACACTACATATAAACCACTTGTTTCAGGAAGAGTTATTAGGTTCAGTTTGCAAACAAAACATTTCTTTCTAAGTAATATCATAGTTTATCTCCTGGCATACCTGATTGGACATGTTAAGTCACAGTAAATTCCCACTAGACTGTGTTGAAATCAGATATGACCCACACACCAAGTTTTACTGATCCCTGATCATACCTTCTAGCAAAAGTATTATTAAATAAATACTTATTTCTGGTAACTGGCATGAAACTCCTTTATCTGCAGTCTTTGCAGAAAAGAAGAAGGTCTTTGTGCTGGAGGTTCTGAAGTCACCAATCCAGTCCTGGTTCTTCCCCATAGAGCATTGTCTTTCAAGCAGTATTGTCTTATGAACTTTAATCCAGAATCAGTCCAAGTTATTTCAGAATCTTAGCAAATGTTCAAAATTCCAGGGCTATAGGCTGTTGCTGGTGTATGGTGATATCTGAAAGTCCCTTCTGTCTCTCCATAGAACTCTCATGCTCTCCAAGAGAGATTTCAGAGACGCTTGTGAGTCCATGTTTAAGTGAAAAGTAAAGAGCCCTTTCTTCTCTCTGTTCAAGGCAAGAAAAGCAGCTGTGTCCAGGGCAGTGCAAAGGACAAGTGTTCAGACTCATTTGTTTATCTATCTCTCCAGGAAGAAAGCCCCCCAAAGCATGTGGGTTCATCTTTTCATGTGCTGAGACAAGCCCCCTTCAAGTATTTTTTCAGCCTTGTTATCAAAAGTTCTAGACCTCTTTACCAGAATGTTGCCTATATTTTTACATAGGTCCCACATCCTAATGTCACTATGATCTCTTTAAATTATGAAATTCATCTTAGCATTTAGGTACATTCCTCTGTGGAATGTCTTTTGATCTAGGATCTGGTATTTTTCATATTTTGTGAGAATACCTTCTTTTATATTAATGCCTCCTTCTTCACACAGGCATGCCTCTGCATGTTAAACTTTCTTTTTT
Source organism: Neoceratodus forsteri (assembly GCA_016271365.2). Classification (NCBI taxonomy): domain Eukaryota; kingdom Metazoa; phylum Chordata; order Ceratodontiformes; family Ceratodontidae; genus Neoceratodus; species Neoceratodus forsteri. The sequence goes on from CM028133.1 coordinate 13,631,782, forward strand.
TCAAACTAATTACAGAAAAGCCAGCCTTGTGTAGTCTCTAGAAAGAGATCATTTGAATGTTTGCACAGACTGTCCTTAATTTGAATACCTTTACCAAGGCACAATGAGTAATAATAGCATAAAATAAAAACTCAGGGTGTTAGTGCTGATTAAATTAAATATAATAAATATTTAGCATCTTAGCCTATTTCTCCTACATAGTACTGGAGTATACCATGTATAGAAGAGATGGGAGTAAGAAAAAGGATGTAGGATAGCCCTGTATGTCAAGGAAGGCATATAGGTTGTACAGGATGGGTCCATCAGGGGAGTAAATGGGGAGACACAGTTGTTATGGGTACAACTCACAACAACATCAGGAAATGCATGGTGATTGTCCCTAGACTGCCAAGGCAAAGAAATGATAGGGAAAGGGAACTAGGGCAAAAACTGAGAAAGGGAGTGCAAAGGGGGAGGCAGTGGTTGTGGGGGATCTCGATCTTCCAGACATAGATTGGGACATTCAAGCAGCTAAGAGCAACAGAAGTCAGGCCCTGCTAGATATGTTGCAGGACTGCCTACAGGTGCAACTGGTCAGGGAACCTATGGGACAGGCTGCCATTCTCAATGTGATATTCACCAACTGAGAAATGGTACTGAGTGAGTTGATTGGGGAACCACTGGGATCCAGGAACCATAACACAATATGGTTTAAACTGGCCATGGGTATCAGTACACCCTCATCAAAGCTGTGATTCTGGATTTCAGACAAGTAGACTTTGATCAGATGGGGGAATTAGTCAATGGTAAGTTGGTTTGCATGCACAAAATCAGGGGGATGCAGGAGAGGTGGGGAGAAATTAAAAGGACCATTCATGAGACAATCAAATCATAATTGAGAAGAGGTACCAAAGGCAATAGGCACAAGAACATTATCTGGAATAAGAGGAGGAATTCATGATGAGGAACATCATGCTTCTTGGCCACAGAGGGAGCCTCTTGAAGATCATACACCCCATTTTTGACTATGATGACATCATTGCCACACAAACTGATGCATATCAGTAGCTTAACCACTTTTAAGTTAAAATTATACGAATAGCTGAGAAAAGATTGCACATGCTTGTAATTGATTTTTTTAATTGTGTTACTGTTTTAATTGTATGTTATGTGTAGTTTTTGTATTTGGAGCTTGTACAGGACTTTGTTGCAAACAGGATGTGTATCCTAACAAATTATTGCCTGTCTAAAAATACATTTTATCATATCATATATTTACAGTGCTGCTTTCTAGTCCACCTTTGCCAGACTTAACCACCCCCCCCTTCTCTCATTCAGTCATTTTGCCCTTGACAAACCCCTGCACACTTACCATTGGTCTTTGTACACCTTCTTCTTTAGGTGAATCAGTAAATTATCGGTAATGTTTTTTGAAAGTCAGGCATGACTGATCAGTGTTAATTATTAAATGTTACCATGTGATCTTCAAGTGAGATCATCATTTCAGATCATCATCTACATCATGGTTTAATCGTCAAACGTGTAACTTTCAAATCACCAACTAATGATTAATAATTGTTTTTGCAAGCTTAAATTAATGCAGTGGTTTTTGATGATCAGGTGATGCTCCCGGATAATCACTGATGATTATATTAATTCAGTATTGTAAAACTGTAAGTGGCATGAGTAATACTTAAAGTTTTAATCATTACTAATATGAAAACGTGATTGTCAAAATGCAAAACAAGTTAAATATAATATAATGTATGGTAGAACGCTGTTAACCTTAGGAAATCATAATTTCCTAAGGTTGTTAACCTATCGATGTGACGTAGAAATGTTGTTAACCTATCGATGCTACATCACATCGATAGGTTAACAACGGGGATCAGTCTGCACATGTGCGTGCCTTTTTTTTACACTCGGGATCCGACGGATGTACACAGCGGTTACTGAAGGACTGAACGTCCACGGCGGTGACTATATTTCAAAAAGTAAGCAGCTGTTTTTCTTTTTTTGTGGACCATACATTATAAAAATAATGTATGGTCCTTCTATCAGACCGTTACCGATAGAGGACCATACTTTGTCCTCTATAAACCATGTGACATCTAGTTTTATCCCATTAGGAAGAGAACATGCAATGTTAGGTGTAATATATAAATTTGCATACCTAATTTGCATATTTCAAAACCACAGTTTACAGACCAAACAATGATAAGTTCTATTTTTAAGTAATTTTGCCTTGACAGTATTAGTTCGCAGACTGTTAGTGAAGATTTTAGCACAAACCAGACACTTGTAGGAACCACTACAAACCTAAAAGCAGCTCTGAATGGAGCTATGTAAACCAGTTTGAGCATTTAGAACACCAGTAAAAAGTGAGGTGTCAGAGAAAGTACAACTGAAAGAAGTGTATTTGTACAGAAGATGTAGTATAAGTGATGATTCCAATAAAGATGTTTTAGTAGAAGACAAGAAAAATCCAAAAGTACAGGAAAAAAGATAAATTGATTTCCTTGATTTATTTCCGTATTTGTAATGACAGTGGGCAAGCATGAAAACCATGATGCTATGAGATTATCATTAATTACAATCACCATTTCCATAACATCATAGTTTCTGATCGCTATATTTAACGCTCATGTTTCATCACTGTTAGTCATTGATCACAAACATGGTTTTTGAAGCTTGAACATGATCCTTGAACATAATTTTTTCCATTTACACTTAGGGAGGGTCTGGCAGGCACTCCAGACCCTCCTCAGAAGGGCTCCTCTCTCTCTGGTCTGGCACCCTGCACCAGATCCTCTGGGGAATCCCCCACGGGTTGCCCCCCCATGACAGGACCAGGGAGAGGAGCATCAACTTTCTCCCCTCTCTCGAAGCCAACATCCAGATCCTGGAGGTCGGTGCAGGTACAGTCAGCCATCATGGAACCTGCCAGCTCCATTTTCTACTTTTTTTCTTCTTCCTGGCCAACAAGCCATACAATGGGCAGAGTGGCTGGCCCCTACCTCGGAGGAAGCAGCCATATGCCCAGGGCGTGGACTACCCCTCTGGGCAACATGCCTGTGCTGGCACTCAGCCCCGCTGGGTGTCAGGCTACAGCGGGCAGCACTGTCCCCCCTCCCTAGAAAGGAGAGTAGTCTATGGATGCTCAATCCTTCCTCACTCCGGCAGACCCCCGAGCAACTCCAGCTTTTCCCGAACTCGGGTCACCGGCATGGTAGGAGGTGTGGCATCCAGCACCTAAACCCCTCAGCACCACTGGGTGATCTTTGAACATAATTAATAATGATCATATATGATACGTAATTATTAAATAATCTTTTCAGCTTGCCAGGCACCTTACCCACTGTGCCTCCTTTATCTCCAAATTTTGGTTTGGCTCTCTTTCCTCATATTTTGCTTCTCTCCTCTCCTCCTCTCTTCCCCACTACAGTTTACTCCCTTCACAGTTGTGGCTCTCTCTCTCGCTCTCCCTCAATTAAATCTTCTGTTGGTCAAGCTGCCTTTCTTTCCAATTCCCTAATCTCTGGAACTTTCTTCCCCCTTCCTTTCACTCTGACATTCCCTTCACTTTCTAAAATCTCTCTTCCATAATTTCACTACTCACTCTTGCAGTTGCTCTTGACACTGGATCTTGGACTTTTGTCCACTACCCTCCACCCAACATTGTGACTAATATAGTCCCCTCTCCCCCAGTTTTCAGTCACTACTCCCATCCCACTTATTATTGCACCATTGCACACTGCATATTGTTCTTACTGGAGGTTGGAATAAGGAGGAACCACAATGTTTGGCCATGCTGGGGTGCCCCTTGCACTGCAGTAGGTGGTAGGATCGAGGTAGTGGGGTGTAGAAGGCACCTTGGGGTTAGAATGGTCTTAGGGAGAGGCCAGACATGTTTAGTTCCCATCACCAGGGTTCCCACCAGACTGAGTGGCAGGTAGCCAGAGGGCTGCACTGTCCACCAATCCCTGAGGGCAGTGCTCTGCAATGCCAGAGTGATTAGAAACAAGACTGCAATTATTGTGGACTTGATCTCTTCAGTTAATCTGGCTTGCATTACAGAGTCCTGGATTGGGGATGATGCCAGCCCAGTTTTAGAAGCTGCCGTCCCACCCAGGTATACTGTAGTTCACTGTCCAAGATAGGAATGCAGGGGCAAGGGGTAGCCATCTGCTATAGATCTGAACTAGGCTTTACCCTGCACCCAGTGAGGGTGCCAGGTTCATTTGAGTGTGTAGCTGTTCATGGAGGTCTGGGCGCAGGCTGCAGGATTCTCCTGATTTACCACCTCCCTGAGGCGGCGGGTGTATTCCTGCAGGAGGCAGCCAACTTCATCATCAGTGAAACATTGGAGGCCCCCAGGTGTTTGGTGCTGTGGGACATCAGTGTTTGGGCCGATGATGAATCCTCTTGGCTTGGTTACAACTTCCTCCAGATGATGTCATCTCTGGGCCTGACACAAGAAGTTTTTTCTGTGACCCACCCGGGTGGCCACATGCTGGACCTGGTCTTCTCACTGGGGCTTGAGATAAATAATCTCAGGACAGATAGGGTCATTTGGTCCGATCATTGCACGGTGGAGTTTCTGTTCGAGGGACCCCCCCCAAGAGCCCTCCCCCTGCTGAGATGGTTAGCTACCACCCTTTGAGGGGTTTGACCCCTGAGGGTATTTTGGCAGTGGCTGATCTATCTAGTGTGGACAGTGCATGCGTTGGGGCTGTGTGCACAGCAGTTGCTGCTTATAACAAGGCAATGTCTGGTGTGTTCGACTCCCTTGCACCAGTCCGTGTATGACCCAAATCTCCTCACCTGAGGTTCCCTTGGTATGATGGGAGCTCAAGGCAATGAAGATTATGGGTCAGAGATTAGAACGCTGCTGGCGGAAGACCAATCTGGAGGCCGACAGACTGGCCCTGCGTACACACTACGGTATGTACCAGGGAGCGATCAACCGTAAGAAGGCAGAATTCCTGTCCAGGGAGATTGCTGCCAGGAGGAACTGACCAACTGTACTTTTTCAGACTGTGGACAGGCTTCTCCATCCTTCCTGCCTACAGCAAAAAGAAGCTTTTTCAAATGCTTTATGCGAAGAGTTTGCTCAGTTCTTCTCAGACAGGGTGTCAGCCATCAGGCAGGGGATTCTGCCAGTGAGCCATTTTTTGGCCCACAGTGGTCGCCGTGGGTGTCCAGACAGCAATCTACCTGGTTGGGGTGAGTTTAGACTGGTGGAGGTGGCAGAGGTTATTGAGGTTGCTTCCAAGCTGCGGCACACTTTTGTGAACTGGACCCGTGCCAACTCATTTCTTAATGGGATATGTTGATTCCATTGTCCCAGTGTTTGCCCTGGTTGTCCGGTGTTCCTTGTCAGAGGGGTCTTTCCTGATGTCTTGAAGGATGCACTGGTGAGACCCCTTCTGAAGAATCATCTTTGGACCTGACATCAAAGCAAATTATTGTTCCATCTCCAATCTTCCATTTTTGGGTAAGACTGTTGAGAAAGTGATGGCACTTCAGCTTGAGGAGCACCTCATGGCTCATGATCTATATGAGCCTCTCCAGTCTGGGTTTTGTGAGAGGCATAGTACAGAAACTGCACTAGTTCAGGTGCATAATGACCTCCTTAGGGTGAGAGATCAAGGGGAAGGGCAATTCTTGTTCTCCTATCTCTCTTCAGCATTTGACACGGCAGACCACTGTGTGTTATTCGACCACCTGAGGGAATTCTGCAGACTCGCTGGTACTGTCATCTGCTGGTTTTAGTCCTTTCTCTCCAATAGGAGGAAAGGGTTGTGATGGGGAATTTCTCCTCCTCCCCTAGTCTCCTGTCATGTGGAGTTCCCCAGGGTTCGGTCTTGTCGCCAATGTTGTTTGCCATGTACATGCTGCCTTTGGGAGCGCTCATTAGGAAGTACAGTCTGAGGTTTTTATTGCTATGCTGATGATACCCAGCTGTATCTTTCTTTTGCCCCTGGGACATCCAATGCAGTGGAAGTACTTAACATCTGCCTTTCTGAGATCAATGATTGGATAGCCTCCAGTATGTTGCCACTGAACCCCAATAAGATGGCAGTACTGGTGGTGGAGTCGAACAGAGGGCATGATAGGTTGGCCTCTGGTACAGAAACGGGGCTTTTTCTTGGGGCTGTACCATTAAAGGCCTCCTCTAGGGTGTGTGACCTGGGTGTTATTCTTGACAGCAGACTGACTTTGGAGTCCTAGGTGTCATCCATTGTCAGTTCCAGTTTCTATCATCTGAGGAATATCGCCAGGATAAAGCCCCTAGTTCCACCCCTGAACCTCCCCACCTTGGTTCATGCCTTTGTGACATCTAGGCTTGACTACTGTAATGCACTTTATCTCGGGGGGCTCTGGAGGTACCCTCAACCAGCTGCAGCTGGTGCAGAATGCAACTGCAGATTGCTGACAGGGCAGTCAAGTACTGTCACATCACTCCAGTGCTGCGTGAACTGCACTGGCTGCGGTCAGGTGGAGAGGTCCTCTTTAAGGTGGACTTGCTTACCTTAAAGGCCCCCATGGCCTGGGCCCTGGTTACCTGAAGGACCTTCTTACACCCACTGTCTCGGTCCACCCTCTGTTCCTCCTCTAGGGGCCTCCTTGTGATTCCCAAGACGAGGCTAAAACCAGCAGGTGACAGAGCATTTAGTGTCACTGCCTCCGGTGGAATTTGTTGTCTCCAGCTATAAAAGAGGCCCCTTCTGTTGAGGTTTTTAAAGCCTGCCTCAAGGCCTTCCTGTATAATCAGGTCTTCCTGGACTTTGATCTATAACTTTTTTGATACCAGACTTTTGTGCTTATATCTGTCCCTGGCTATGTAATTAATCTGAGTACTTATTGCTAAGAATACTATTTAAAGATCTTATAATAATGTGTTTTAGGGTAGAATATTTGTTAGATTTTTATTGCAGTTTTATTTTATATATTATATATGTCATATTGCTTATTTTTATATTGTTGGTGTTACTTACATGTGATTTGATTGTTCGCCACCCAGAGTCTCTGGGATGGGCATCTTTTTAAATAAAATTTGCCTTGCCTTTGCCTTCTGCTGCAATTATTTATATTGTATAATTCCTGGTTAGAAGCATTGCCTGTGAATTACTCATGTTGTTATACTTATTTCCATATTATTGCATTTTGCAAATGTGGAGCTGACCCACAAAGAAAGGGGCAGGGAGGAACCATGAAATTATAGGCCTCTGCATCTTACCTCCATTGTAGATAATGGAGGCACTAGTCAAAGTGGGCCTAGCTGACTACCTGGAGAAAAATGAGCTCCAGGATAGTAGGCAGCACATATTTGTGGCAGGTTGTCAGACCAGTCCGATAGTATTACTTCACAGGGTAACAATGATGATGGATAAGGGATAGATTTACTCTATTCTAACTTCAGCAAGGCATTCACTCTGTGCCACAAAAGACTGATGAAGAAATTAGAGGACTTGGAGCAGCAAAGGGCCCAGTTAGATGGGTGGGAAGTTGGTTAGGGTGGAAATAGCAGGGTCATGGTAAATGGAGTCAAATCAAAGGAAAAGAAGATCAGGAGTGGGTTACTGGAGGGGTCAATCCCAAGGCAAGTCCTTTTCAATATGTTCTTCAGGGACACTGGAGAAGGAATATAGAGCAAAATGTGTCTCTTTGCAGATGACACTAAGCTCTGTGACAGGGTGCACATTGAGAAAGGGGCAAGGGATTTGCAGAGGGACCTGCAAAGGTTACAGAGGTGGTCTAAGGTCTAACATAGAAACATATATGTAACCCCCCTGCAAATGGGGGTTCCCAAAAGTCTTCCAGGAGCTTGCTAAGTGCTTTAAGTCTGGATGGTGTTCAGGGTTTAAGCCATTTAAATGGCACTGCAGCGAGTACTTTAGAGCCTCTGAGTACTGCCTCTTTAAGAGCTGTCTGCTTGCAGACATAATTAATTGGAATGGGGGGACTGTGTGTTACAATGCCTGAATCCCACTCGGGCTGCAGGCTAAGTCCTCCATTTCTACAGTCGCTATATGTGCAGAGGGAGCCTAATTAAAAGATGTAATTGTTTGCTGGTGATCTGTTAGAGTAATAATGAAAATGCAGTTTGTTCTAACCTACTTACTTGTAGCAAGGACTGGGCAGTGTAGTTTCTTCATTTTGGTCCTGAACTGCTGAATTGGACCAAGCAGTGGAAAGGAGGTCCTTAAAATGGAGGCTGCTGGCAAATCGGAACTTAGACTCTCATCTGGAGCCTGCAACAAAGGGGATTGTATGGCAGGTGCTCATGGGAAATGTAGTTTGGACCTTGGCGCCTTTTTGCACCAACAGAGGGAGCCCTACAGTGATTGACAGCCGAACCAGCTAACCGAACTGCAGTGAGCCCAAAGGAAATGCCCTGCACTGTTGCTGGAAGAGTCAGTTCAGTAGAGATAGTGAAGGGAGAAGGAGCTCTGTACTATACGGCTAGTAATTCGTGCAGGAAGTGCGTGTGTAGGCCCCCAAGTCGGTCTGCGGCCGTTAGTGCAGCTGAATCGGACTGAATCCAAGCTGTTGTAGAAGGAAGAAAAGCAGAAGTGTGGAAACCAGGCTTAACCTGTAGAAGACCGAGATTTTGCTGAACTGCAATCAGCCTGTCAGGGACTGAAGCTGCTGTGAGTGCTCCTGGTTTTTGCAGTGTTTTGCGATCGATCGAGGAGCAGCCTGCCTGGTATAGTATTTCCTTTACATATGAATGTGCTTGGTATGTCGGGAATCGCGGTCTTAATTACCCTCACTCTGCAGTGTGTGCTGAATGCTGGAAACCCAGAAGCAACACCATTCATCCTGTAACTGTCTTGGGTATCATGAGTATAAAATCAGGGCAACACTTCAGACATTCATTTAATCAAAGTGTCAACTGATTTCCTTGTTTTCTTCCCGGACTGAGCCATCTGGCTCCAGATTACAAGTGTGTGTTGTGCATATATTTTCTTGCTACAGGGCCCCATCCATCTGCACCTGCCGGCCAACCCCAGGCAACGGACCTGGCTAGCCCCCCCCATCCTGGGTACCCAGAGTGTGACTTTTTGGACCCTATATGTGTGCACAGTACTGTGATTTGAATATTGCCAAGCTAAATCAACCTGATTGCCCCCTCCCATGTTACTGTCCCCTAAATAAATCAGATTTGTTGTTATTGAACTATATACTGTCTGTGGTGTCAGTACATATAGTGCCAGCATTGCATTGTGTTGTGTATGTTGCTTAACCTTGTTTCACAGGGGGTCCTCAGAGATGTGTTGCAGAATCAGTCTCGAGGGTAAGTGGTATCTATATGTGCAAAAAGTGTTCACATGTGGGGTATTGGGAAGGTAATTCCCGTGTACTGTGTGGGCCACTAGTGGGAACAAAGTGGGGTCACAGTGTCCGGGAGGGCTGTACCTGAGCTAGTTTAACCACTACCAACCCTGACCTCTGGGTGGAGGCACCCGTCATAGAACCTAGGCCCCTCAACCTGTCAGTAGCCAAGCAGGCAGGAGTAGTAGCCCTTGGGGTAGCGCCACCTAGGGGTTGCATATAAACAGAATTTAACAGCAGATAAGGACCGCTTGGCCCACCCAGTCTGCCCATTTCCCTACCTAATGGATAAGCTGCAGATCCTAGTTAACCAACAGCCTACTTCTTTCTACCCCCAACCCCTAGCATTGCTTTATGACTGTCCCATGCATTCTTGAAATTCATCACTGTTTTTGACTCCACAACCTCCTCAGGAAGGCTGTTCCATGCATCCACAACCCTCTCCATGAAAAAATATTTCCTCACATTACCTCTGAGCCATCCCCCTTCAATCTTCAAATTGTGCCCCCGTGTTCTTGCATACCTCTTTTTCTGAAAGATGCTACCCTCTTGGACTTTGTTGATTCCCTTGAGGTACTTGAAAGTTTCTATTATGTCTCCCCTCTCCCTCCTTCCCTCGAGGCCATACATATTAAGCTCCTTAAGTCTCTCTTCATATGTCTTCTGGTGCAGACCCTGCACCATTTTAGTTGCCCTCCTCTGGACTGCCTCCATCCTGTCTATGTCCTTGCGGAGATTGGGTCTCCAGAACTGCACACAGTACTCCAGATGGGGTCTCACCAACTGTCTGTATCGAGGGATAATGACTTCCTGTTTTCTACTGGTGTTGCCTCTCCCTATGTATCCCAGTATCCCCCCAGCCCTCCTTACTGCCCTCTCACATTGCTTGCCCACCTTTAGGTCATCTGCTATGACTATCCCCAGGTCCCTTTCCATTTTTGTTGTTGTTAGTCTCACCCGATTGTGTACTCTTCCCCTGGGTTTTTGTTTCCCAGGTGCATTACTTGCACTTCTTAGCATTGAATCTAAGCTGCCATACATCTGACCGTTCCTCCAGCCTTGCCAAGTCCCTTCTCATCCTTTCCACCCCACCTTGGGTATCAACTCTGTTGCAGATCTTTGTGTCATCTGCAAAGAGACATACTTTTCCTTCCAGTCCCTGTGCAATGTCTCTTATAAAGACATTAAAGAGGACCGGTCCTAGTACTGAACCCTGCAGTACCCCACTAGTAACCCCCCTTTCTTCAGAATGGACACCATTTACAATTACCTTCTGTGTCTGGGCCTCTGGGCTCTAGGTACTCAACAATTATTTCCTTCAGAAGTGATTCCATCATTTTCACAAATGACTCCCTAGAACAAACTAGCCAATGTAACAAGGCCTAGAGCAAGGTGATCAGAATGTGGGGGTGTAGCGGAAGGGAGTTTCGATAGCAGGAGGAAAGCACTCATACTACATCTCTATAGATCATTGGTGAGACCCCATTTGGAATACTGTGTGTCTATTTCTGGAGTGCACACCTGAGGAAAGACAAAGACAGGCTAGAGACACTGCAGCATAGAGTGACCAAAATAATTCAGGGCCAAACAAGGCAGGATCAGCTCAGGGCACGGAACACAAACTTCCAGGAGGCCAGAGGGGAGAGAGGTGACATGATAGAAATGTTCAGGTTCCTGAAACTATGAGCTATGATTTAACGGGAAGGATGAGTCAAAAACAAGGGGGCATCAATGTAAGTTGGTGGGGGGGGGGATTGAGAAGGGATGTGAGAAAGTTTTCTTTACAGAGGGAGTGGCTGAACCATGGAACAGCCTACCAGCAAAGGCAGTAAGTGCAAAAAACATTAATGGATTTCAACACAGCTGGGAGACAGTAAAGGGCTTAATAGTTACTCAGGCATTAGCAGCAAGGCAGTGAGTGGAGGGGATGAGGACAAAACACCATCTAGTCAATAGATCATGAAGCAGGGTAGGGTAAAACTGGTCAGACTGGATGGACCAGTAGTCTTTTCCCTGCTGACATTGTCTATGTTTCTATGTTTCCCTTCTTGCTTTAAGCAAGTGCATGTTAAGGCTGCCCAGCCGTTCCTGGTACAATTTTCCTTGCAGCCCTGTAACATTCTGGTGGCCCTTTTCTGCACTATTTCTAAGCAATCACTGACTTTATTGAGCAGGGGGCTTCAACTCTGTACCCAGATGTACTCCAGGCTCAGTATCATTAGGGACATATTCAGTGGCAGGTTCACCTTATGCTTCCTGTTGGCGATACCCCAACTGATACAGCGCAATATCTGAAATGGCTCTAAAGCTTATGTTTTTTTTTTTTAATTATCCCAAATGCATCAGTATCTCTTTATGTTAGATGACTCTGTGATTTTTATAAAATCAGACCTCCAAGTTTTAAGTTCGCTGTGAAACTCTACCCATGTGTGATTTTGTTTCAGGAGGGTGTGCCACAGAAATAAAATATGGAGAATGAGCTGAGCAGCATGTGCTTGACAGGGAATATTAATTGTGAGCAAACATTAGACACCACTCAGCTATTTTTGTCGTTAAATATTTATGCAGATCTGCTGAAGGCAATTTATATAAAATTACTTTTATGATAATTTTTTTTTTTTGCATAAAATATTTAGAATGTTTTACTGTCACCTTCATTGTGAACCCTCAAGGTATAATATTGTAATGTTTTGTTCCTAAGCAAGACTCAAAAAGCATTGCACATAGTTTGGAATTAACATTAAGAGACACTATTTATCGTGATTCATTTGATCACACGGGAAGACACTGCACCTTATTTTTACTGAGTTTGTCACAATCAGTTAAAGCTAAACAGTGGTGGACAGGGTCTTTCTTGTAAGGGGTAACAAATGGTAGGGTCTGCAGATATAAGGAATTACGAAATGGGTCTAAAGAATGCTGAATCCTGATTGGCTGAGAGGTACTGTCAGCCGGGCTTTTATCCTTAGCACAACAGCCTGGCTGAAAGAAGCCCCCACACAATGAAGACTCCGCATTCCATACCTAGTAATCTGCTTCTCATCCTGCAACACTCAGTATAGTGAGGCACATCAGGGCATGGTTCCAAAACCAAAACAATAAAGAAACTTGTTACCTTAGCTGAGGGCCGCAGCTAAAAGTAATGTCTCCACCTCTCACTCGGCTGTGTTCTGCCATCTCCTGCTCACTCACTTAACCGTTGACAGTGAATAACGTAAACTGCTCGCACTAAGACTGGACTCCGCTCACAGACAACTGGAGTCAACTCCATCCAATGTTTTAAGAATGCAGGTGCATCAAAAATGCAGCAGCCATTCACATAACCGCAAAGCACTTGGTCCGACTGTGCTTTACGGCAGCCACCATTCCCTGACCGCAAACCACTCAAATCCACTCCACATTACAGCAGCACAAGAAGCAAAACCACTGCCTACCCTCAATAATGTCAGTAAAGCAGTATGGCGCCACCTACTAGATGGCAGAAAACACTACAATGTCCATATTGGACTATATTTTTGTTTGTTTGTTTCTTCTGATTTTTCATGTTATAACCTTTCTTTACATAAATTTAATAATAACAAATATTTAAAAAAGAAATACCCTGTTCTATATAAATCATAATCACAATAAGGCATGCCGGGGGGGGGTGTTATGGTGGACAATGATCCTTCTTGGGTGGTGGAAGCACTTTGCTTCACCCCGTGCTTCAACCCACCTGAGGTGGGCTGTTATCCCACCATAATGCACCCCCCATCATGCGTTATTGCTTAAATAGTATATGCCTCAAGTGACTGTCTGGCACGAGGAAGAGCCAAGTGCTACAACCACCCCAGACATGCATTGTTCCCTCATGATACCCTGAAATGTGTTAACTCAGTTATGAAACAAGTTTTAATTTTTTGAAAAGATATGAAGCTCAGGTGAGGTGTGCAGTTGTCAGAAAATAATGCATGATCATGAGACATGGTTCAACCTATGAGGTTTAAAGATTTTCTTGGCCCATTTTATAAAGCCTGAAAGCACATGAAACATCCATTCAGGATAGGCATTAGTATTACTTGTAGGTTTCAGCAGTCCAGACATACCCATCTCTAAGTCAGACCAATATTAAATCAAGGCAGTAGCCATTTCACGAACCCTTGTGGAAGCAAGAGATTTCACAGTTGAGGAAGTTATGTTGTTAGGCTCAACTTCCTCTACTCTAATACCAATTTCCGTGTCAGTTTGCCATGGAATTACTGCTGCCTCAAAACAATATATAAATAAACTTTGACATGGATAATTCCAAATGACAGACACCTATAGGTTAGCCAGTACCTTTATTTGCCCACTTGGAGATACCCTGCACAGATATGTTCCTTTTAAGCTCATTGAAAAACAAGCATTTGTCAATGCTGAATGTTGCCTTGCTGGCACTGGCATTGGTAGTACAGGAGTTAGAGAGATGCATAATAGGAATGGCAGTGAAGTATGGAACTGACACCAACCCCACCCCACCCTGCAGAGACTGACAAGCATTGAGGTATGCCTTTGGAGTCGTTGGCCATAACGCTCATGCCATTTCACCTCACCCTACCCTGCAGACACCGACAAATGTTGTGGTGTGCTTTGGGGTCTTCGGGCATTACGCTCACCCCATTCCATAAGGAAATATGCTGAAATGGGTGCAGTATAGGAGAATGGGTTAACTTTGGGGCCAAAGAGCACAATGCACACCTCAATGCCTGTCACTAGCTGCAGGTTGGGGGTGGAATGGCATGAGCATTACAGCCGACAATCCTCAGTCACACCCCTGACACCTGTCAGTCTCTACAGGGTGGCACATTATGGTTGGAAACCTTAATGCCGGGGGGGGGGGTTGTTGGTATTTGCACTCCAAATTTTCAGCATGGGCTTTTTGTGACCCCATCTCATGAACAGTGGCACTATCAGTTTGTTATCTGAAAGGTGATTTTGCACAGCGACTGCGCCATTTGGCAACACAGGTGCAAAAACACATTTTGGCCAGGATGTGAAAAGTGACAACTGTACTGTTCATGAGGAGATGTAAAAAAATGGCAATGCTAAAAAAATCTGGAGTGAAAATCTGAAAAATTGATGAAATCACAAGCGTGTGTAGAAACTGTGCAACGCACACCCATAACACAATTATTTCGGGGATTTATTTTACCAGATTTTCAGTATAGGCATTTTGAGACCTCTGCTCATGAACAGTGTCACTGTGATTTTATTAATGTGGCCCAAATATTGATTTCCCACAGTGACCATGCCATTGTGCACCACATGTGTGAAAACACATTTCGGGCAGGATGTGAAAAATGACAGCTGTACTGTTCATAAGGAGGTGTGAAAAAATGACAATGTTGAAAATCTGGAATGAAAATATGAAAAACTGGTGAAGTCACAAGCATGCATAGAAACTGCGCATCACACACCCGTAATGCAATTATTTGGGGGATATTTTTAACCAAATTTTCAACATAGGCATTTTGAGACCTCCGCTCTTGAACAGTGTTGCTGTGTTTTTGTTACTCTGTCCCAAACGTTGATTTCCCACAGTGATTGTGCCATTGTGTGCCACATGTGTGAAAACGTCTTTTGGGCAGGATGTGAAAAATGACAGCTGTACTGTTTATAAGGCGATATGAAAAAATGACAATGTTGAAAATCTGGAGTGAAAATATAAAAAATTGGCAAAGTTACAAGCATGCATGGAAACTGTGCAACGCATGCTCGAAACAGTCATTTTGTGAAATTTTTTCACCAAATTTGCAACATAGGCTTTTTGGAAGCCCACCTCATGAACAGTGGCATTGTCATTTCATTAATCAGTCCCAAAAGGTGATTCCGCGAAATGACATTTTGGGACTGAACAACGAAATGACAGCGACTGTGTTCATAAGGTGGGGTCCCAAGAACCCCATGTTGAAAATGTGGGCCAAAACTCTCCAAAATGGATGAGATATACACCTAAATTGACCCCCCCTTCACTGTCATCATAGGACTTACTGTCATTTCTTCAGTTTGCGGTCAGCATTTGAAGAGTGCAGACGTGTTCCCAGTCCACTGAAGATCACTGCTCCTGACTTCTGCTGGTATGAGTGAGGGGATGCAGGGAGGCGGGTTGTACAGAGGAAGGGTACGGATTGGGGGAAGGGGCCCAGTGGCAATGATGAGGGACCACTTTCTTGTTTTTCAGGTTAAAAAACTAAAACGACATCGTGGCTCCATTTTTTTTTTTTACAGGGAAACCTGGATATTGGCAAACTGGGGGGGCTCCCAATGTGCCACACTACTGGGGGGATCAATGCCAACCTGGGGATTGGGCACCCCCGAAGTCAGAAGATATGTTGGGGGGGTCGCATCCGACACTGGGAGTGAGCAAACACCACAGCAGGGTTTGGTACACTGGGGTGGGCTTCCAGTGTGCCACATGAAAGGATGTTTGGGGGGATTAAGCACCCTGATGTCACCAGGCGGAGGGTCCACCAGCACGATCAGGATTGCGCTTACAGTACAAGTGCCTTCAGGCACTCAATACTTCCAGCCCATGTGGAGCTTAGGCTGTGGCCTGCTCCACACAACTGGGAGAAACTTTCCAGTCAGAGACAGAGGGACATGGAGGAGGCAGGTGAGGAAAGTGCCTCCTCCCACCATTCAGGCAGAGACCGGTGGAATGGCAAGGCGGAGAGGTTACAAGGTTTGCTCTCCTGTCGCCACCACCACCACCATGTTGATTGAAATGTTTCACCAAGAAACGCATGTAGCAGAGGCATGTCATCTGTGACACTGCATGACAAACTTGTCTCTGATTGCAGTGGCAAATTTGTTTCAAGTTGGTGGCACTTTGTATAAAACTTGTGCCACCGCTAGCATGCTCGCTAATTGGGGAATGAGGGACTCACCTTCTAAAGCGTGCCCTGCATTCGCCAAAACTGACACACCCGGAAGAGAACCTATTGCACATTCTCTGGTATTGTGAAAAGTATCTTCCTTGTGGTAGACAATTCAATCCAAATTGGACCCTCTGCTAGGTTTAGATGGTCTTTTTAACATTGAAGTGCGTATTCTCGGGGTTTACGACAGCATTAGAGTTAAGGAAAGACGATATCATATGGCCTCAATCTCAATTGTTGTCAAGAAATGAGTGTTACGTCATTGGATGGACCAACTCACAATCTCCTACAATGAATGGCTAAATGAACTTTCGGTTTGCTTCTGAAATGAACACCTCATAGCAAGCTCCAACAACAAACTTCAAACTTTTGACAAGAAATGGGGTAAACTCTACGCCCTATATTTACACTAAGATGTACTTTATTTCTAACTCTCCAGGTGTACTATTTTGTAGACAAGTTATCTCAACCAATCCTTTCTTTTATACTTAGTTTTAACACAGACACACTCCTGGGTAGATCAGGGTGGAGAGAGGGGTGAAGGGAGTAGTAGAAGACATGATTTGCACTGTATTCTTGTCTGCATTTATATGTGAGTTGTTTATATTGAAAAACAATAAAAAGTTGAATTTCAAAACTGACACACCTCTGCATTTTTCCTACTACCATCTCCTACTGCCACAAAATGTTGCTTGCACGTGAGCAAGACAACATAAAAAATTATAAACACAATAAATTCAGCTTTAGGAATTTTATTAGAATGCTTAATTATACCAATTTAAAACCTGTGAAGTGCTTCAGAGGAAGTACAGTTTCCAGTCCAGTCGACCACTCAGGACCATTAGTTTTAAGTCGTCAGGTTTCAGATGTTCATTTTTGCCCCACCAGAGTTGCACCCTTCTTCCAGCAAGGAGCATGAATAAGCATCTACTCTTCACAGCTGACACCAATGCCACTCCATAGCTGGGCAGCAGCGAGGCATGAATGCTGGCCAGTGTATGCCACTCTTCCCTCTCGGCTGCGTGCCTCACCACCATGACAATCTTAGCCGCCAGCTGACTCCAGCTGGGGATTCTTGATGTCACACACGAACCCGAGTGTTGTTGCACTTTCACCTTGCCAATGTGCTGGCCAAACGGCAAGGATATTCTTGTGTAACTGTGCACTAAAGGTCCCAATATTGGCAACAAATCAATTAGTTTGTTCAATCTGTGCACAAGAAAAGTGGAAACATGCACTCATTTCAGCCAGTTCAGTTTGAGAGCTGTATGTAGTTCAAACTCACAGCTCCTTTTAGAAGAGAAGGGGACTGATCCAGAGGCAGGCCAAGGAGCAAATGGTAGATGGCAGCGATGCACAGAGCGGCTGCTACAGTTCCCATCCTCACCCTGATCTCCAAGTAAATGACTCACATGGCCCTAATCGAACCAGATCAGTCCAATATGGAGAGGGGGTCTGAATCCTACCTGGGCCGGTCTAGCTCACATATTAGGTTATAAGGCAACCCTACTATGACAGTTAAACTCTGTCCCAGATCTCCACCAAAATGATGATTTGTGTAAATCCAAGGCAGCATGGCCCAGAAGGGTTTGGATGTGAATTTGGACTTGTTTGCCCTACCATATAGACTGCATTCCCACATGTGGTAGCTGGGCAGTAGCAGTACATTGCACATCCACAGAGAAGCCAAGGGTTAAAAAAAAAACATCAGGTCTTTCATTCCCTGAGCCAGCGGAGGGAAGACATGTCACAGAGGTGATGTATATGGCACAGTGTTAGAAGATATACTGAAATTCAAATAGATTATATTCACCACTGGGCCATTATTTGCCTCTCTTTTTACTGTACCTCAAAGAATGTCATCAGGTTGGTTTGGCAGGATCTACCTATTTTGTCCTACAGTGCGGTTTATTCTATGCTGTGTGCTCATGAATCACATATTTTATGATTACTGTATTGCCAAAACTTTGTCAAGCTCTGAAGTTAAGCTCACCGGCTATTGATACCTAGGCTTGGTCTTACAACATTTTCTATGGGGAAAGGATGCTGGCTGTTTTCCAGGCCTCCGGTACAATCACTGGGCCTGATTTTCCTCTAAGGGTTGCAGCAAACCCCGGTTGTGCCAGGGACCTTGCGCCACATTCTATAATCTGCAGGGTCCCTGCGCCAAACTCCCGGGTTCGCCACAGACAGAATAATGCACCAAAGAGTTAGCCGCATCTGCAGGATTTGCCACAGGTATGTGGCTGCCCTACCATCGTCTGGTGCAACACTAGAGGGGCAGGGATGGTGGTGGGGAGTGAAGTGATACAGTGCCAAAAAGGGCACTGGAGCATAGGGGCAAGTGAGGAGGCAGGAGATTCAGCCATGTGGCACCCAGTGGTGTGCCATTGTAATGTGCTAAAAGGACATGTCTTATACACTGGTGCCCCTACTGTAAGGTAGCTGCCCCACTCACACAGTGCACATATTTCCCAGTCCCATATTATTTCCCCCCCACACACCAATCCCGAGCAACCCTATGTAAGTAGACAAAAGTGCCCTGAAACCCCCCAGTCCCCGATCTCGCCAGAAAACATTGCAACAATAATCCTTGGTGGTCTAATGGACCCTCACCCTCCCCACCCTGTCAGGCATTGCCAAACCAAAAAAGTGATTTGGGTAAATCCCAGGTATTTATTAAAAGCTGCTGGTACTAGCAAGAGACTCTTTTAAGTGATTTGGGGTAAAAGGGTTGTGTATATTGAGTGATAACTTGAAGGCGTCTGCTTAGCGGTACTCAGTTGCATAGTAATTCTGATTGTTTTTAAAGGTATACACTATTTTGATCGGGGTACTGTAATGGTAATATTGATAACTAGGGAGGATTCACTCAGTTTGAGGGGATTAGTATGTCACAGTGTTATAGTTGTGAAATGTTTATGACAATGTGATTGTTAACCACATTAGAAATATTAGTGATTTATCTTCGACAGGCAGGCAGTCCGACACAGACACACTGTAGTAGAATACTGTAAATGTTTTCTTTGCATTTTGAGGGGTGATATGGGGGAAGAGAGGTGGGGGTCACATAGGGGACTTGGTTGCACAGACAGATGGAGGGATACATGGCAGGAGTCATGGGAGATGAGAGCTGGATCAAGGAAAATAGTGGGGTGTAATGGATGCGATGCTGCAGTTCACATGGAGACACTGGAGAATGGGGTTTTGCCCAATATGTAACAGACTGTCACATTTAGAGGCAGAAGTTATGAGACTGAGGGGGAGAGATGGAAAGTTGGTGCATGGGGAGAATGGGCAGGAGAGGCAGCTGGTGGGCTAGCAGCAGGTCAAGAGAGGAGCATCCAGTAAATAGGGGGTATAAAGGGTCAACTTCCAGGGCAGGGAATGGTCTGAGTTATCTGAGAAACAAAGGAGGATGGCAGCTGCAGGAGAGGGCAAGGAGGAGGAGGAGCATGGAGAGGGAGGAAGGAAAACAGGACAGAGGAGCAAAAGAAGGAGAAGAGCAACGCAATAATGGGTAGCGCATACAGTATGTCAATGTGGGTGGGGTTAACCTGAGAAATAGGTATACACCCTTAAGGAAGTTGAGAGATTCAGGAGAGCAAGAGGAGGAAGGGGCCAATGAAGAGAGTAACAGAGATGGGAGGAAAAGCTGGAAAGGAACAGCGAGGGGCCATTGGGAAAGGGGAACCCAGCAAAGATTATGGATGGGGGTACAAGGGGAGTAATAGGACAAGAGGATGCAGATAAGCAGGAGGGAAAGGCAATGGAAGTGAAGTCATCAAATGGGATGGATGGAGGTGCATATTGGGGCAATAGACAAGGAGGGGCTACTGGGGAGAGGGAGAAAATCCTGGAGAAAAGCAGGGCAGAACAAGACTGGAAGCAAACAAGTAGAGCATTCCTAGGATGCAAGGGGACTAAGGAAAAGAAAGTCCTTATTTTAGGTGAGTCCATAGTTAAGGGTATACATTGCGGGATGGGTGGTGGGAGGGATGGAGCTATTAGGGCTGAGTGCATGCCGGTTATGACGGTGCTCAAGGCCTCACACTTACTACACAGCTTGGCCAGGAAACAAGAGGGGGTCACCCCCATCATGGTGCATCTGGGCACAAGTGAGCTAGCTGACAGCAGTGTGATGGAGGTAAAGGCTAGATTCGGGGAGCTGGCTAGGGTCTGTCAGGTGGAGGGTAAAACTGTC
Organism: Neoceratodus forsteri; assembly: GCA_016271365.2. Taxonomy (NCBI): domain Eukaryota; kingdom Metazoa; phylum Chordata; order Ceratodontiformes; family Ceratodontidae; genus Neoceratodus; species Neoceratodus forsteri. The sequence goes on from CM028133.1 coordinate 13,652,203, forward strand.
TCATTTTCTGAAGTCATGCCAGTACCAAAAGCCAGTATGGAATGGAAGGGGAAAATTAAGGAGTTCAATTTATGGCTGAGAAGGTGAAGTAAGGAAATGGGGTTCGGACTGGTGGAGAAATGGGATAAGACATCGGATAACAAGGAACTTTATGCTCCTGACAGGTTACATTTAAGCAAGGGGGACACAAAGGTCCTGAAGAATAAATTAGATAGCTACATAAGGGAGGGTTTGCATTTAAACTGTGCAGGGGGGGAGCAGCAGGGAATAGCCTAGCTAGTACTCCCCCATGAAATGGGGCAGGTAAGGCAGCAAGGGATAGCAAGGGTGAAGGGGCTTTATGGTGGAAAGGACTGTCAGCAAATCCCAGAAGTTTAGGGAACAAAATGGTGGACCTGGAAGTCATTATGGTGGAAGGGGGTCTAGACATTGTGGCTACAACAGAGACCTGGTAGTCAGAGCACCAATCCTGGGAAGTAGAAGTCCCAGGATACAGGCTTTTCAGAAGGGACAGGGCTGGCAGAAGGGGGGGGGGGTGGCACTATAAGTCAAGAAAGACATTAGCGTGACAGAGGGCCAGGAGGTACAGGGTGAGGTGGAAGTCCTGTGGGTCACATTGTAAAAAAAGGTTGGGGCGTTATTAAGAATGGATGTGATTTACAGGCCTCCAACGTGGGGGGAAGGGAACAGGTAGATGATACAAGAAGTACAACAAATGACACTCAAGGGGGAGATCCTACTACTAGGTGACCTTAACCTTCCCGACATGGGCTGGGTAATACCGATAGCAACATCTGTCAAGAGCAGGGAGGTACTTGGAGGACTCCAGGGAGCTTTCCTGCAACAGCTGGTTAGGGATCCCACTGGGGGGATAACTTACTGGACATGGTCCTCACCAACGGAGACAGTGTGGAAGAAGTGGAGGTGGAAGACTGCCTTTGTATGAGCGACAACAATACAGTAAGTTTCAGGATACAAACAGGTAAGGAAGCAAATCGAACCAACATGAAGATTCTGGACTTCCGGCGAGCAGACTTTGCAAGAATGAGGGGGATTTTCAGGGAGGAAATGGAAGGTAAGGAGCTAATAGGGGGCATGGAGGAATTATGGAAATGCATTAAAGGAGGGCTACTGAAAGCCACAAAGCTCTGCATCAAGAAGATAGGGAAAAAACAGAAGAAGAAGGAGGCCACTTTGGTTTACCAGGGAGGTGGTGGGGGTAATTAGGAAAAGAAGGATTGCTTTCAGAACATATAAGAAGACCCAGAGGAGGGAGGACAGGGAGATTTGTAGAGAGAAGCTGAGGGTGGCAGGGCAAAAAATTAGGGAGAGCCAAAGCAGATACGTAAGAGAGAATTGCTAGGCAAGCCAAATGGGGAGATACAACTTGTTTTAGGTATGGGGGAAAGAGGAAGATAAGGCAGGGGATAGTGAGGGTGAGGGGGGAAGGGGAGCACTGGTGGAGGGAGACTTTGAGAAGGCAGAGGTGCTGAATGGCTACTTTTGCTCAGTCTTTAAGGTGGAAGGGGAAGGGAAGGGAAGGAACCTGAGTTAAAGAAGAGAGAAGGGGATGGCAAGGAGTAGATCCCAGCCTGTTCAACGAGGACAGGGTAAAAGAAGAACTAGGAAGGCTGAAGGCAGATGAGGCAATGAGGCCAGATGGCTTGCATCCGAGGGTACTCTGGGAACTGAGAGAGGAGCTGGTGGCACCTCTGGCGAGACTGTTTAACTTATCCCTAGATACAGAATAGGTGCCAAGTGACTGGAAGATGGCAGACTTGGTGCCACTGCATAAGGGGGGGTAGCAGGGAGGAGATGGGGAAACTATCGCCCGGTCAGCCTCATCTCAGTGGTGGGGAAGGTAAAGGAGGTACTATTAAAAGAAAGAGTGGTGAATTACCTGGCAGACAATGGACTACTGGATGATAGGCAGCATGGCTTCACAACTGGGAGATCATGTCAGACAAACCTAATAGAGTTCTTTGATTGGGTGACGAAGGGGGTTGATCAGAGCAGGGCAGTGGATGTGGCCTATCAAGACTTCAGGAAGGCCTTTGCCTCCCTCCCTCACAGAAGACTGGGAAATAAACTGGAAAGCGTGGGGGTGGGATAGAAAATAACTAGGTGGGTAGAAAACTGGTTGAAGGACAGAAGCCAGAGGGTGATGGTTAATGGGGTACATTCCAGGGAGATGGGGGTGATGAGTGGGGGTGCCCCAGGGGTCGGTACTGGGACGCCTCCTTTTTAATATCCGTATCAGTGATATAGCAGACTAGCTGTAGGGGAAGGTGTGCCTGTTTGCAGACGATACGAAGATCTGCAGTAGGATGGACACCCCCGGAGAGGTGGAGGCCATGAGGAAGGACCTGAAGATTCTGGAAGGGTGGTCAGAAATTTGGCAGCTGGAATTCAATGCCAAAATGTGTGCAGTGATGCACATGGGGCGTAAGAACCCACAAGCAGCTTACACTCTTGAGGGGGTAATTAAGCCAACTGAGCAGGAGAGGGATCTGGGAATCTTAGTATCAAGCAACCTTAAGGTAGTCATCAATGAAGCAAAGCGGTCAGAAAGTCAAATAGAATGTTGGCATGCATTGGGAGGGGCATAACAAGCAGCAGAAGGGAGGTACTGATGCCTCTTTATAAAGCCATGGTGAGGCTGCACCTTAAGTATGAGGTCCAGTTCTGGAGACCACACCTACACAAGGACATAGATGTGATTGAGAGGGTGCAGAGAAGGGCAAAAAAGATGGTGCATGGTATACAGGGGAAGTCACATGAGGAGAGGTGGGGGGAATTGGATCTGTACCCATTGGAGACTAGAAGGGAGAGGGGGGACATGATAAAGAGATTTAAGTATGTAAAGGGGATCAATAAGGTAAGGGAAGGGAGCTTATTTAAGAGGAAGGGATATCCCATGACATAGGCGATCGTGATTGGGTGCCTACAAAAATGGTGACTCAATCGCAATGCCTGTCATCGGAACTTCCCAGCAGGGAGGGCAACCGGATGGGGGGTTCGCACATATGGCGACAGGATGTCACTACATGCATATGCACGGGGAGGGGAGCAAGTACACCCAGTGAGAGGCAGGAGGGATTGTGAGGGGTGGTGCCATGGCAAGCTGCCAAGCTGCTCCTGTGGCATGGTGGGTGGGTTCAGGGCTGGGCTACAGAGGGTGCTAGGTTCAGGTCCAGGCACAGGTACCTTTTGTTGCACCCAGCCTGAAATGTTTTTTTTTTTTTTTTTTGGGTTTTCACCTCGACAAGCACCCCAGGAGTTGAGAATCCTTCAGTAGGGGTGCGGGCACAGCCCCTGCATTTACATGTATATTGTAAGTCCCTGGCACACTTTTGCTGTGCTCCAGGGAGTACATCGCCAACATTTTTTTGCCGATGTACATTCGTCCTTCCGGTGATCGCTATTATCACATAAATCCAGAGGAAGGTGGGGGTTAAAACTAGAGGGCATATTCTAAGATTGGAAGGAGGAAGATTTAGGGGCAATATGAGGGGGTGTTACTTCATGGAGAGGGTGGTGGAGGCTTGGAATAAACTACCAAAGGATGTGGTGGGGGCAGAAATGGTGGAGAGATTCAAGAGGGCGTGGGACAGACATAAGGGGTTGGCAAGTGGGGGCAGGAAGATTTTGGGGCAATGTGAGGGGGCATTACTTCATGGAGAGGGCAGTGGAGGCATGGAATAAACTACTGGAGGAGGTGGTGGGGCAGAAATGGTGAAGGGATTTAAGAAGGCATGGGACAGACATAAGGGATTGGCAAGTGGGGGGGTCAGGGGAGGTCCTATGACAGGTAATGAGTAAGGGAGGGTGAAGGGGCAGACTCGATGAGCCAGAGGGTTTTTTTCTGTCACCAGATTTCTATGCTTCTATGGTTCTATGAAAAAAATACTACATTTAAAGAACCCCTGACGTCATTTGTGTGTGTGCCTTTATTCTGGCTCTTTGTACTGTATGTCCTTGTTGATGGTTCAGTATTGGTAAGGTACTCAACTGTTGGGGTTTCTAATGTTTTCTAATGTTTATACCCCACTCCGTTGTTGTCTGTTTTTCCTGAGCATGGTTACCGTCAGGCAGGCTGAATCATGGCTGACGTCATGTGTAGGGTAGTCTCTGTCACTCTGAGAAGTAACTTGTTGTCTGGCACCTTCATTGTGAGGATCCGTCAACAATGGTAACCCTCGTTGATTTGCGGTTCTCTTGTCAGAGTCTCCGTTACAGGCCAAGTGCGGTTACCTTGTAAAGGTACAACTGTGTACTACTTAGTAAGAGTTCACGATAACTGTGTGAAGGTGTGGAAAAAAATGTTTTTTTTTGTTTGTTTTAATGAAAGTGACATTGTGTGTTTCACTTTGCTGAGTGACGAAACTCAGCCAGCACCTGTTCAACATGTCTTGCAGGTTGTCAGACTGCAGCCGTATGTGTGACATGCTGTATATGGTGAAAGTTTTTTCTTATTTTTTAATGTTTTTCCTATTTTTTTTTTTTATAAATGTTTCAGTGTTAGCTGCTTTATACCTGGACATTAAAGAAGTTTGGATACAGTGCTTGAGCATTTGAGTTTTTTTTTAAAATGTTGAGTCCTTTGTGAAAAACTGTGGAAGTTTTATTTGAGTCTCAGCCCTTGTAGTTTTCTGAATAAGCCTGGTTCCTTTTTTGTTGCTTGGTTTTGATTTATTCCATTCATATATGTTGGAATATAGTGGCCTCGGATATTCAGAAGGGTTTCGCGTAGGCGCCCAACAGTGCTCTCAGCGCCAACCCGCCTGATGGCCCTGGCAATATTCAACGAAACGGATTGTGCCTAGTATAATCCCAATGCGCCTGGAGTGATCAGTAATGTATGCAGCGAGGTGGGGGGGCATGCCCATGCATACTCCGCACATCCCAATATTCAGCCCGAGATGTGCTGAGCCCATGCATGTCAACCCCACTTGCACCACACATAGGTGAGCCAAAGGGACTGTTGGCCACCACAGGTGAGCTGCCGCTTTGCAGGGCGCACACGGCAGCTGCCACCTGTGGTGGCCACCCGAGCTGTGGCTGCACCTTCTAGTGGCGCCCCCCCATGCCCGATTGCAGGCATACGCATACAAATATTAGTCCTAAATCCCTGGTGGTCCAGTGGACCACTTCATGCCCGATCGTGGGCCTAGGAATAAACATAAACGTCCAATATCCTTGGTGGTCCAGTGGACCGCTTGCAGCCGGATCGCGGGCATATGTTTAATTAAAACGTCCAATATCCCTGGTGGTCCAGTGGACCGCTGCACGCCCGATCACGGGCCTAAGTATAAACCTCAATCGTCCAATATCCCTGGTGGTCCAGTGGACCGCTCGCAGCCCGATTGCGGACTTAAGTATGAAAATATAAGGTCCAATATCCCTGGTAGTCCAGTGGACCGCTCGCAGCCCGATCACTCGGGCTTAAGTATTAAAATATATCATCCAATATCCCTGGTGGTCCAGCAGTACCTCCCTCTCCATCCACCCACTGAGCCCCACCACCCTGCTTCTCCCCCCGGTCAGCCGCGGGCGGCAGCACCCCACCCGCCTGCCATACCGCCGCCCGCCAACTGACATTGTATGGGTAGGCTGTCGCCCATTGGTCCACAGTGGAGCCAATGGGCGTGCAGACTATACTATACACAGTCCAGATCACACATCTGGACTGTGTAGTATGGTATGGGCTGCAGCCATTGGCTCACGCCAGACCAATGGGCATCAGCCCCACCGTGATGTCAGTGCGGCGGGCGGCAGGTGGATGGGTGTGCCGCCACCACTGACCAGGGGGCGGGTGGGTGGGCTCAGGTGCGGGTGGGAGGGGGTACCGCTGACCCACCAGGATATGGACGATATATATTCATACTCTAAGCCCATGATTGGCTGGCGAGGTCCACTGACCACCAGGATATTGGACATTATATTTTCATACTTAAGCCTGTGATCGGCATGCAGCGTCCACTGACCACCAGAGATATTGGACGGTTATTTACATCAACATATGCCCGCAATTGGGCAGTGGGGCACATTACCGCACTCTGCAGGGGGCGCTGGTCCCAGACGGCTGCTGCCTGGCAGGGCGCCAGGCACGAGTCACCGAGGATCGGCGCATCTGCATGCAAATGGGGCCATAATGACATGCAAAAGCCCCCATTTGCGTCTTGCATGCATTATGGCCCCATCTGCATGTGCACTTTTGAATAAATTGCGGTTGTTGCACATAGCGCAATGGAACTTGTGCTAGCGCATCCCCCTGCTCTACTCTGGCCACTTGTGCTGGTGCAGTGCCACTGCACCATGCGCACTGTGGGTGGCTAGGGTGTGATATTCAATGATGCTGTGCCATGGTGCAGTTCCATTGAATATCACCCTGTCAACGCCCCTGCGCAGCCATGTTGCGCTGCACCCAGGCTTACGCCACAGCCTGGCGCAGTCTGAATATCCAGGCCATTGTGTCATTGCTCAACAGGGGCAGTGTGTCATTTGTTGTTGCATATGGTGTTGGGTCTGATTGGTCTCATTCACTTTTTCTGGTGTGTGCTATGATCCTGACAGCAAAGCATTCCAAAGTGTCTGATAAGGATGTCATGGCATTTTGGTGTCTTTTCTTCCTGATCTGTTTTTTTGTTTGTTTGTTTTTTTTGTTTTGATCATTGGCTCACTCCTTGGCTATATTTTCTCTATTAGCATTATATGAGTGGTTTCGAATGAGTGTCACGATTTCATCTCAATACATTTTACCTCCTTTGCTGTTTTCTTATGGGAAATATATTGTGTTGTGGTGGGCATAGATAGTTTACTAATACATGAGGTGTCTTGTGGTAACCCCACCACCCTCCAATCTCCCTTGGAGCCTGAAAAGAAGAGCACAGTTCCTTGATGTCTTTGTTTTAATCTGTACAAAAAGGTCCATCTCTGATGCAACCCCACACCCCCAGCCCGACCTCCCACTGAGCACCCACCACCCCACATCCCCAGACTTCCCCACACACCCTCACTCACCTAAGCAAATCCCAATATGAAGATCCACTGTCCTATGGAAGACATGTCTTGCTGCTGGAACCAGTGACTGCTATATGAGAAAGAAGGTAAGTGCAGTTGAAAACTTACTGAAATACATTCAACTGCACTTACCTTATTTCTCATATAGCAGTCACCAGTTCCAGCAGCAAGACGTGTCTTCCATGGGACAGTGGGTCTTCACATTGGGACTTGTGAGTAAGGGTGTGTGTGGAGAGGCCTGGGGTGCAGGGTGCTCAGTGGGAGGTCAGACTGGGGGGTGGGAGTTGCATCACCACCCAGTCTTCCCTATTAATCCCTATCTAGCGTGAGGCCCCATGCCCAAATTGAACTCTGGAGCCCACCTTGCCTCTAGGATACCCTTGTGTTTATCCCACTCCTTCTTTAATTCTGTAGCTGCTTTAGCCCTTGACACCCCCTCTGGTAGGCTATTCCAGGCATCCACCACCCTCTCTGTGAAAAAAATATTTTTCTTACAGTTCCCCTGAGCCTTCTCCCCAACTTCATGTTGTGCCCCCTTGACTTGGAGCATCTCTTACTTTGGGAGATGCTTCCTTCCTGTACTCTGTTTATACCAGTGATGTATTTGTATGTCTCAATCATATCGCCCCCTCCCTCTTTTCCTCCAGGGAACACATATTTAACTCCTTTAGTCTTCCCTTGTAGATCTTATCCCGCAGGCCCTACACCATTTTAACATGGTACAAGAGGCAGCACTTGGATAGAAAAATAGACGCCTCCTGAGAAAGGCCTAACCACCGAAGCACCGGAGTTTATAAGAGTGTAGCTCTGGTCAGAATAAAATGTCACTGCATTTGCACTGTAATACCTTGGGGTCTATTTTTCTATCTGAGTGTTGTCTCTTGTACTGTGTTGGAGTTGTCTGGCTGGCCACCTTCTGACTAGCACCGACCTCTGAGCAGCTGTGCAGCTTGCTTTCCTGGAATCGTCTGCACCATTTTAGTTGCCCTCCGTTGCACTGCCTCCACCCTGTCTATGTTTTTTCTCAGGTGAGGCCTTCAGAACTGGATGCAGTATTCCAGGTGCAGTCTTTCAAGAGTGTCTTACACAGGGGCAAGCTATATCTTTCTACTCGTGATACCCCTCCCTATGTAACCAACATCTGACTAGCCTTTCCAGCCACCTTATCATGCTGCCTAGTTTTTCTTAGGTCCTCTGAAATGATAACTCCCAGGTTCCTTTCCTGCTTTGTTACTTTCAGTGCCTCCCCACCTAGTTCTTACTTTGCCCCAAGGTTCTTGTGCCCTATATGCATGATCCTGCACTTCTCTGCTTCGAATCCCAGCTGCCATTCTTCAGACCATTTCTCCAGTTTCTTAAGGCCATCCCTCGTTTTTTAACACCCACTGGTATGCCCATCCTATTGCATACCTTTGTATTGTCTGCGAAGAGGCATACGTTCCCCTCCAGTCCCTCTGCAATATCCCCAGGAAAGACATTGAAGAGGTCTGGCCCCAACACCGACCTCTTGCTTGTCACCTCTCCCTCTCCAGAGTACACCCTGTTTACCACAACCCTCTGACTCCTACCATTCCGCCAGTTCTCCACCCTCAAAACTATTTTAGAATCCACCCCGAGACTGTGCTGGTAGTTAATCAGCCTTCTATGGGGGACCATGTTGAAGGCCTTTCTGAAGTCCAGATAGGCCACATCCACCACACCTCCCTGGTCAACCACCTTAATTACCCAGTCATGCTGTAGATAAGTACAAAACACAGTGCTTATCCTAAATACAGTAAAACATAGGGTTAGATGTATAAATAAATGTTATATAAGTCAGTGTATGTGCATTACTCTGTGTGTGTGTGGCAATGCTCTGTGTGTGTGTAGACAGTGCACTGCTATGCTATACTGGAACATATATGCATATATGTGTATATGTATTAGTCAGTGTGTATGTATCGCAACAATTAGAAGGTGCAGTTAAGTGGCTCAGAGGTTAGTGCAGAAATTGCTAGTCTACATTCCCCCACTATCTAGATCTATTTCAGACTTCTACATGTCATTACTGATTTAAATGAGGTGTCTATTGGCAACCCCCACCCTCCAATATCCCACGGAGCCTGAAAAGAAGAAAATGGTCCTTCGATGTCTTTTTTTAATCTGTAAAAGTGTGTGTAGACAGTGCACTGCTATGATATACTGGAATATATATGTATATGTGTGTATATGTATTAGTCAGTGTGTGTGTGTGTGTGTGTATCACAACAATTAGAAAGTGCAGTTAGGTGGCTCAGTGGTTAGTGCAAAAATTGCTAGATTACACATTTCTCACTACTCACAATGCCATTATTTTGGAGCAATATTTGCTCTTGCTAGACTTGTTTAAGATGTTTTGCCTGGGGCTTAACTGAAGTGATTCTACATTTTTTTTTTACCCCGAACTGTATTTTACATGGCCCATTAAACCATTCAAACAGGAACAACAACAGGACTAGCAAAAAGTAAAACCAAATAAACAAAAACAAAGTTGTCTCCTAGAAATCACAACTCACTTTTTTATGCATAGCAGTATTAAATAGAAACTGTTCACATGTAACAGTGAAGACAATGTTTTAACAAGAGCCAACAACACAGCTGCCTCATTTTCCACTTTCTAAAACAGAAACCTCTTGAGAATGCAGTCTACCTTTGCATACTGTGTACTTTGCACTTTAAAAAAAAAACACACCATATTAATTCTCCAGACACATAAAAGAAGCACAGTACAAGCAATAATAAAGCCAGCCCAGGGACTCACTATCATTGGGTCTGACTGTTTACATTCCAGGAGAGTGTTAACCTGGGTCCTGTAGCAGCAACTGGCTGGCTCTGCTGGTTGATTTTAAACACTCTGGTCCTTCCTTTTTCTCCCCGACACTGTAGAGAAACAGTGGTATATGACTGCCAGCCTGGTTTTCAGTTAGGCTTACCTTTTCAGCTGGCTTCCTGGACAGAATTACAGAGGGGAAAGTGAGAGAGGGAGGTGCTCCTCCTCCTATTACCCTGTACAAGAGGCCCTGATCCTAACTGGCTCTCAGACCAGACATAAGGTATTCAAGCATTCCCCCACCCAGTCAGCACAAAGGCGCAAAGAGCAAATATCCCCATGGAAAACCTTTGAAACTATATAGCCTGTGTATGCTTTACACACACACACACACACACACACAGATATATATATATATATATATATATATATATATATATATATATAGACACACGTACGATTACAAGCCAATGCTGGTTAAATGGAAGAATTAGGGCTAGGATCTCTCTGCGTTATCTGTTTGTTTGTTTTTTCAAATAAACAACATTTTTGGAAGAAGAGATCCCCCTTATTATTCATAAAAAACAGACTGTCCTCCCTGTCATCCTTTTCTCTCTCGCTCATTCCCCCTTCTCTGCTCTGAGCAAGGATTTCAGCACTCTCATGCACACAATCAGAAATGAAAGCTATGCTCTGTCTTCCTAACAAAAGAAATGAAAATAAAACCAACACACTACTTGTGAAATCTTCAGATCACATCCACTCACACAAGGCACGCCCATTGGCTGTAGCCTGCACCATTGGGTGCAGCCCTACCGACAGTCAGTCGGCGGGCGGGCGGGCGTGTAGGCGGGTGGATGCTGTCGCCTACCGGGCTGCGGGGGGGATGGGTGAGGGGCCAGGTGGGTGGGGGGACACTAGACACCAGGAGATGTTTGGGGGTTGTGTTGTGACATTCTGCCCGCATCGGGCTTTACGGTCCACTGGACCACCAGGAGTTATTCGAGTTGGGGGAGGGGTTGCATTCTGCCCGCAATCGGGCACTGGGGGTTCATAAGGTTCTGCCCGCGATCGGGCTGTGGGAGATGTGTGTGGGGGTTCATGTATTTGTACTGCCCGCGATCGGGCTGTGGGAGATGTGTGTGTGTGTGGGGGTTCATGTATTTGTACTGCCCGCGATCGGGCTGTGGGAGATGTGTGTGTGGGGGTTCATGTACGTGTACTGCCCGCGATCGGGCTGTGCGAGATGTGGGGGTTTCATGTAATCTGATGCCCGCGATCGGGCTGGTGGGGGGCACAGGGGACCGAGTTGGGGGCCAGCCAGGGTGGCAGCTGCTGAGCGGCGCCCCTGCAATACAGCAGCTCACCTGTGGGTGGCCCTCAACTTGATCCTTTTTTGGCTCAAGGTTGTGCAGGCGCAGGTTGGGGTTGCGATGCACAACTCTGCACAACCCGACTGAATATCAGGTTGCACAGGTTATGCATGGTTCCTCCTCCTGTTGAGCATGCATTGATTTGCATTGCTCTTTGGCGCAACCTGTTGCCAGTGGAGCAACTGCCTCCTGCTGAATATCGCAGAATGGCCAATGTAGGATTCTTGCATGCGCAACCCTGTTAGCGCATGGAGCAACCCTTTTGAATATCTGGGCCGCTGTATTTTGTTAAAGTACTCAGTGTTCAAACAAATGTCTCGTTCGCCTCTATAGTGATCATGGTTATCAAAGCTGACACATCTTGTTTGCATGTACCACTGGCGTGCTTTATCAGAGATGACATGTTATGTGAAGTAAGTGATTTATACATAAAAATAACCAATCACAAGCAAGTACAAAATAGAAATCACCTGTAAAATGGACAAACAAGTATTTAACAACACAAGGATTATTACAGCATGGTAAAACCAGGTACATGCTTAAAAAAGTAGACAGGTTTCATATAACATGTACAATGAAAATGTGCATATATAATAAATTATTTGAAAAAACTATAATGCATCAGTTAGAGTAACTTAATGCCACAAAAGTGAGACATGTGGCATTAGGGATTCTAACCTAGTTCCCCACCTCACTCCCAAGCAGCAAAAGGAAAAAATCATTATGGTTGTGGTTGTCCTGAGTCTTGGTGAATCAGGGGGGTCTTTTGGGGGTTCAACCTAATGCTCAACCCATTCTGATATAGTGTTTAAACATATAAGAACTCTATCTCCCAACATGTTACCAACAACCTGTGGCCCTGACTGAAGAAAACAGATCACATCTGATCTTATTTGCCCATGGAACGGGTGAGTGTTGAGTGTGACTGGTATGGCTGCTTTTGTATTTTTCACCAAAATTGAAAAGTAGTAGAAAACGTTGAGAAATAAATTAAACAGGGTTTACATTAAAGAAATAAATTCAAGAAATAAGTTGTTTTTGAACAAAGAATCAAATTCTTCCCTGTGAAAGTGCATTCTGTAGTGAAGTCCAGATATACCATTATCTCTTAAGCTGTTTACTGGTAAAATAATGTTTTATATTTCTAAGGGCATGTATTCCAGCAATAATTGTTTCATAATTCTTAAGACAGGGCCTTCAAATCATTCCAACAGTGAGCAATGCATCTTCTAGCATTTAATAAGGTTATTTGTATCAAATTTACTTCACAGCCTTCTGGGAGTCTTTGAGAAGCTGTTGTGTTTACGAGAATAGTTCTGGCTCAAAGAATAGACCAATATTCAATATCTCATTAATGTATTTCAAAATTTTGTCCCAAAAGATTTAATAAAAGGACACAAAGCAAGTACATGTACAGAATTTGCTACTAACCACATTCATTATTACATAAAGGAGAAATATCTTTATTAACTTCATTTAATAACTATGGGGAATACTAAAGTCTATGAATTATGTAAAACTGAATTTTAGTCATTCTGTTGTTAGTTGCCATGTTCTAAGATGAACAAATTAGGTCCAATGTTTCACCTGAAATACTTAATATACAGATATTTTTCCCCATTTCTGTTTCAGTATCTGAGAATCTGAACTCAGATTATCCAATATGAAATTGTACATTTTAGACAGTAATTTAGTTCTGTCTGGGCATTGTTTGAATGTGCAAATAGATAAAAAACATATTTCTTGGTGCTATTTAGTCTCAAGCTGCTGGAAGGATTTCATAACATTACGTACAAATAAGTCTGAGATACGCTTTATGTTTATCCTTCCACTTGCACAAGCTGAACATATTGGTATGATGGTGGATTTTGAGAGGTGTGTCACTGTCAGTCCAGTGCAGGGCAATCTGCAGGGGGCTTGACAGTGTCAGACCAATCATCATCCAGGCTGATCATGACACTGTTCTGGTCTTGCTGGATGAAAACTTTGTGTAGTTCAAAGAAAAGAGGTACTTGATTCATAGGGTGGCTCTTTCCTTTGAGCTGCTTAATGCCACCCAGCAAGCAGAGCTGATCAGTGACGTTATCAGCCTGCTATGTCAGCTCTGCCATGGTCCTCCCTCCAATGTAAAACAATTCCTTCTGACACCAGGGTGGCTAATCCCCAGTGCTGGCTAATACCCCCACCTACCCATTTTCACTTTGAAACACTGGAAAACCCACCCCAGTGCCACTAACATAACACTGACACTGGGGTGCCCAATCCCCAGTGTCAGTACCTGAAATATAGAAAACTATCCCTCAATCCCACCTAACCCTTCCTTAATTTTTCAACACTGGGGTGTTCAATCCCCAGTGCCAGCTACTACCCCCACTCCACCCACTTTCACTGTGCAACACCAGGGAGCCTACACCCAGTGCTGCCAAACAGAAGAAAAGCATCCCTCACTCCTTCCCACCTCTTTCTTGTTACTTTTCTGACACTGGGATGCATAGTCTTTGGTGCAAGCACACCCACCGCCCCACCCATTTTCACTGTGTGACACTGGGAGCCCACCCCTGGTACTGCCAAATATAACACCAACATCAGGGTGCCCAGTCTCCAGTGTGGGTACCTGAAATAATAAAACTGTCCCTTGTGGTCTTTTTTTTTTTAGTTTTATACACCCTGTAAAAAGAAAACTGTCCATCGATGTCTGTTACTGCTGCCAGGTCACCACTGCCATTACCACTCCTCCCACCTGACCCTCCCACTCAGCAGCCACCACCACACACACTCAAGACAAAACACCAGAAAAGTCCAACACTCCCAAACACCTCATAGTAGAAGGTAAGTAGAGGCTTAGTAGCTGGTCAGCAAAACAAATTAGAGAACACTCCAAATTGCAAGCTTATGCAGTTTATTAAATCTGTCAACAAATGTTGAAGTGTGCATACAGCTTCTATACCACTGACCATTCTGTCCATTACCCAGGGCCCCAGTGCTTTATCTGATTAAGGCTTCATCCCTGATACTAAAAAATAACAAAGTTAAGAGATTACACTGACATTTTTCAACTCACGCCGTGAACTTGGTATTTTCAATATTTTGACCCAAAGTTTTCAACATAGCCATTCTTTCACACCACCTACTCAATGTGACATCTGTCATTTTTCAAATCCTAGCCAAAATGTGTTTTCACACTTGTGGTGCAAAATTATTTTCAGCTACTGTTTTATAAATAACACTTGTCATATTCAGAAAGAGTGATCATAAAAGACTGTTGAAAATTTAGTGTCAAAATTTGAAAAAAACTAAGTTATGAAGAAACATTGAATTGTTCAAGTGTTTACGATAACTTTATTTTTGGAAGATTTTGGTCTGTAATGTTCAGCAAATCCGTTTTGTTACTCCTACCTCCTGAATATGACAGGTGTCATTTTCAAATCCACTCTGAAACTTGATTTCACAGTTGCGCGCCATGTCACCTTTTGGATGGGATTTGAAAAATCCACCTGTCTTGATCATAATGTCAGGTCATAAAAGACTGTTGGAAATTTGGGGTCAAAATGTGCAAGCCTACTGAAAATTGGATATTGCCTTTCAGCTGGCCTATCCTGGGTAAATACAAGTAGAATAATAGATAAGTGTATATTACATGGCTGTAATACCATCAAGAGGTTTTGGGGACATGGGACCGAGAGCGAAGCTTGAGAGGTTCTAAAGTCTCCAAAACCTCAAGATGGTATTGCTGCTTTGAAACACCTTATCTTTCTGTTATTTTTTGTAATATGTGGATCCATTGATAATACTGCAGTTGGAGATGACCTTTGAACTGTAGTATTATCAGCAAAAATGATGGCATTATCACTTTTCAGGATAGTATTATTGAGAGTAGTGATGTATTACTGGGAAATGTTTATATAACTTAGTATTGTCTTATTGAGGCTTATCTGTATATTGCAACCTAAAATGTGTAAAAGCAGGACACCACTGAAAATGAGATATTGCATCTCTTCTGGTCTATCCTGGGTAACTATATAGTAAAAATGTGTGCAAGCCAGACTGAGTACAACCGCAATGCAAAGGGTGAACATTCTGCATTGACAACGGTGTGTTATATATTTAAGGCAACTCATCTTTTAATCATTGGTGTCTTAAATAGTGGGTGGAAATTATTTCCATACAAGGGAGTTAGGATTCTAAATATATTTTGATCCCAAGCATAAACATAACTTTTATCTACACTAATACTGAATTTTTTAAAACATTAATTTTCATTATCCAGTAAAGTTTTGCTTTTTAGGTTCTGAAAAGTAACACACTGGTTTCTTTATAAGGAGTTTGCTGCATTTCAAGAAATACTCATGGGGTGCTTTTTAAAGAACTCTTTTAAATGATCAAATGTAGCAACCCAGTGGCAAATTTGAAAACTTGGTAATTTTAATCTCAGTTTATTATACTTCATGTAGAGTTATTTAAGCCTGTGATGACCATCTTTTCAGATAATTTTGCTATAATTTTATCTCATCTAGAAAAATATATTTTGGAATTATAATTATGAGGGCCTGAAAACTATGTAAAAATCTAGGCAGTTTGTTCATTTTACTACCTTAATATGTCTCATGAATGTTAATTGAAGCTCTTCCATTTTTTGAGGTCCTGATCAAAGGCATTTAATAGAGGATCTAAATTAATACTCAGTGCACTGTAAAAATTATTTGCCAGTTGGATTCATAAATATGAAATACTGTTTTTCTAAAGTTGCAGGGAATTTTTCTATTTTTATTGTGCATAGTATTCATTCATTCATTTCAAGTTTTGCCAGGAAAGACATACTCATCTGTTAACTGCTAATTTCCAGATGTGTCTTGTGGGAGTAGGAAAATAGAAAACAGAACAGATCCAAGGTACAAAGTACAAACATAATACAGCAGCATGGAAATAAATAAAACAACATGTACAAATTGCAAGAAAACATTACGGAATGAAAATTGCCATACTGTAAAGATTTCAAACCAAACAAAAGAACCTGATACTGTGATCCAGAAACACTATCTTAAGGATAGTGCCCTAATAACTGGAGGAGAGGAGAGGAGATAATCTAGTGTCAGTTTAGGGAAGAAGGCTATTGACAGAAATCCATCCTAGTATCAGAGACAACTACAGGAGTGAATAGGCAAATCATGGAGGAGAGATTTCAGAGCTAGAAGGGAAGAAGCAGTGTGAATGGAACTGCGCAAATTGAATGGGGAGAGAGACACACAATTTGGGGAAGGGGAAAGAGAATGCAGCTTGGCCAGCAGTAGATTTCATTTGAGAGAGAGCAAGGAGCGAATGCAATGTTTGTGAAGGGAGTAAGAGGTTGGAAAGGGGAGACAGGAGAGAAGTAAGGTATAAGGAGAGAGCCAAACCAAACTTTGGAGATAAGTGAGGTACAGTAGGAAAGGAGCCTGGCATCAAGAGAGGGAGGGAGATAGAGGCGCAAAAGAACAGTGTGAGTGTGCAGGGGTTTGTCAAGATAAAATGACAGAATGAGTGAAGGGGGTTCCAGTCTAGCTAAAGTGAACTTAGGAACTTAGGAGCAGCACTGTAAACAATCCCTCCATGGTTAAAAATGGGAGAGTCATCATAATGAGGATAACTCTCCAAAAAGAGGTGGAATGCTTCACTTATTTCTGTAAAGTGCTCCAGATCTGGGGTGGAGCTTCTGTGGATAGCATCAACATGAACAGAAAAATCAAGGTGGCAATCCAACCAGACCCTGAGGTAGTTGAAAGATGAAATATCTTCAAAAGTTACACCATCAAGGGTATGAAAGAAAGGAAGGAAGGGGAGATTCTAGTAAGCCTCTGCCTGATGCCAAAGGTCATAGAGAATGTTTTCTTCATTTTTTTTCACAGTACTGGCAATGCCTCTATTTTTTCCAATTAGCTGAATAACCAGATTGTAACCCAATTCATGTACCATGTTCAGTAAGATTTCAGTGTCTTTTTTTTCTTTGTTTTCTTTACATATAACAAAATATCATTAGCTAAAATGACATTTTCGAAAATCTGCTTTTGTTAAATTTGAACATTGAATTATAGATGATTTTTGATGGCATGAACCAATGGTTCTACAACCAACATAATTAATAGTGGTGCAAGAGGGCAATCTTTCCTAGTGCCCTGAACAGGAAAACAACTGGAATATAGTGCAATTGGTCAGGACCTTTGCTTTAGGGGTATTATTTAGAAATAGCTGAAATCCAGGAGTACAATTTATACCACCCTGTTAACAGTTTTAAGTAATACAAATACATAAGACCATTCCACTCTGTCAAAGGCCTTCTCCACAGCATTATGATCCTTTGCTGAATGTAAAATATTCAATGCATTTCTGATATTGTTTTGACCCCTTCTGTCTTTGATGAAGCCCATCTAATCCTCTCTAATCAGGGATGGTAGAACCAATTCAAGGCTAGCGCCAATATTTTAGTAATGATCTCAATCTCTGTTAAGCAGTGGAATTGAAACATAGAAGTTGTTGGTGAAAATGACCTCTTGGCCCACCTAGTCTTGCCCTAAAGTTCCCTACCTACTGTGTAACTACTGTATAAGAAGCATAATGCCTTGTCCTTACCTTTTGGGGGATAACCAGAATTAGAGCTTCATTAAAAGTAAAGAGGGAACACTCTGAAATGAGTAAAATCCACATCTTTGGTATAAACAGCTTTCTAAAGGTCTTATACAAATATACAGTAATACCATCCAATGATGGTGCCTTTCTAGACTTACAGTAAGTGCTAATATCATTGTATCAACGTCTTTACAACGGACTGGTTTATGTAAATATTTCTGCCTCATTACAATTAAACTAGGTATATTTTGATTTTTTTTTTTTGAGTGGAGGGTACCCTGAGTTTGATACAATTTTCTGTAATATTGCATAAATTCAGTAGACATCACTTGACCTTAATTAATATTTGATTTTATTTCCTTCTTGATCTTTCTGCCTTTTCTTTTGACATAAATATGCAAAAAGCCTTTCACTGTGGTTTGCTTGAGAATAATATTTATAATGGAAAAACATCATTTGATCAATTTTCTAATTTTTCAACTGATTATAGTCATGTTTTAATTTTTCCAATAATTTCAAATGTAAAGGATTTTAGAATTATAATGCAATTGTGTTTTTTCATTTCCTTTTCTAATTCTGTAACATTTTCTCTTTGTCTCCTTATTTTCAGCATATGAAGTGCATGCACTGTGAATAAAGATCTTATAAGCATCCCATATTGTATTTAATGACATTTCTTCTTTTTTTCCCAAAATAATTTTTATTAGGGCACACTTCATTTATAAATAACTAACAGAATAAATTATCTGGTCGCAAATAACAAGCAAATAATCCAATATCAGGAAATCATATAATATGGAGAGTATTCCATAATCACCATTCTGTAATTGCCTTTAAAAGGCAAGATTGTATCTTAATACCATAGAAACAATTGTTTAGGTTGGTTTACTAAAATCTTCTTTTGACCAGTCTTTGCACCCTTTGTTATATAATTTCCAAACTGAGTCATAGTCAAGGAAATAATCATTATTATATGGAACACTTAAAAAAGTTGTTTCACTGTCTTTTTTTTTTTTTTTAGTCTTTTGGTAACTGGGTAAGGCCCACTAGGCACAAGTTTCAGGGGCAACCTGGGAGCACTGGGAGATTAAGTGGCTTGCTCAGAGTCACACAGTATGTAAGTGGAGGTTGTGAGAATCAAACTCAGGTCTGGTCTGCTGGATGTACCAAACTTGTTCACACCTTGTTCCTCTAACTTCTAGGCTATACTGCAGCCCAATCGCCAGCTCTACACTAGTAATCTGGGATGAGTCTCTATCAACTTCCAATATTTTAAAATGAGCCTTTTAATGGCTATTATATTAGCTTTAAGGATAAGCCTGAAATCTTGGTTACCCTTAGGGCTGTACATTTCAAAATCATAATCAAGCCAGTGTCCCAGTTATCCATTTGAAAACCAACCTTTCTTAAACTGTGAAAGACTGGTTCCACCATCCTTTACTGCAGTTACATTGCCAAACATATGAATATAATCCACATTCAGTTGATTACATGACCAGCATTGGCTTGAATCACTTAATTTCATTTTATTTAACCTTAATGGTGTATAATAGGCTCTAAAAATAATTTTATATAGGATTGATTTATCCCATGTCAATTTGTAACTATGAATTTGGGCCAATGCCATATGCCATTGTTGCTTGATATAGCTTGTTTTTAATGACACTTCTTCTTATTGATTTCAATAACAAAATGTCAGTTTCAGATATTATTTTATCCTGAAATAAAGCATTCTTTAATAGAAGTGGATCAGTTTTCCAGGATTAATGATTGGTGGTGTCCCTGGAAACAATAGCAAGGCCTGCAGGTGTGTGGTCTGAAATATTAATAGGTTCAAATGAGACATTAATTATGTTATGATACAGTGACTTAGAGCCCAGAAACAGATGTATCCTGGAATGGGTGCTAAACCTGGTTGAGTAAAAGAAAACTCTTTAATTAATAACTAGGTTACGGGTTCTCTAAAGGTCAATTAAAGTAAGACCCTCCATCTTACTCAGCAAATAATCTAAATCTTTTTGTCGTATTCTCTATTTGCTGAGGTTGAATCTATTACAAGATTCAGCTCTAAGTAGTAGTTTTCTGTAATATAAGGTTGTAGAAGTTCAGATTTTTTCAAGAAAACTCAGTAAATGTAAGAACTGGATTATTATTGGAGCATAAACAGATGCTATAGTTAATTTTTTCTAAAGAAAGGAAAGTAATAGTATGACAAAATACCCAGCTTGATCTATAGTACTTCTCACTTTAGCATTGAACCCTTTTCAGAGCAGGATGGAAGTACCTCAAGACTTAGAAGTATGTACTGAATGGTGACCATTAGAGCCCAACAACTTATTTATCTTCTCACCCTCAGGTTGGGTTAATTGTGTTTCTTGAAAACATAATATCCATTTTCTTTTTCTGTACATATTTGATTTTTCTTTTGATTGGATTATTAAACCCATTTATGTTATATGAGGACATATTTATTAGCCCTGCCATGCTAATATTATATAGAAAATTTAAATAACAGCCACTTTTCAAGAAACACTACACTAACTTTTAAAGCAGATGCATTGTTGCTGCTACAATTCTTTAACCCTACCACCTATACATAACATTAACATTCTGCAGAAGAAATATAAAAATATGTTTTACAAATACCCATCTGTCCTTACCCCCACCAATGCATCCCAACATTTAGAATCTGCAAAGTATTACACGGGATATGAATAAATCCTTCCCATGCCTCTTAACATACTGAAGATAAAACCTCTCTGCTAAAGTCTCACTAATTATGAACCTTAGCACCCTATAACTGCTGAATCCATAAGATAGTGCACTCACCTCCAGTGGTATACCAACCCGCCTCCCGCATTATAACAATCTTTGAAATTAGGTTGCTACCCAATAAGATCTAATACAGACTGCAAAAGGAGAAAACTCATTTCTGTAATAAACTGTTTACTTTGCAGAATTACTGTATTTAGGATTTTATGATTCCTAAAATTGAATTCTAAAAAAAAATGTGCGAAGAAACAGTGTATATAAAGTTGGAATCTCATTTAAGGAGGTCACCCCAGTCCTTAACCATATTTTGTGATGCTCCTTCATTTTGTTTTGTTCTGGATGGATTAGAACCTGGTCATTTTCTGTTGTTACCAGGGTCATTTGAATCCTTTAGGTCTATATACCTCTTTTCAGGAAATGACTTCCCCTAGATGTGAATGTCTCCAGCTTGAGTGTCAGGAATATTCTTCTCTGGCTGAGAACTCAAATTTTATTTTTGTCCAGGTTTTCAGAACCATGGTATATTGAAAGTCCAATCACATATTTTATATAGCTTTTGCATTGAATACATTATCAAACACTGTTCCTTTGAATGGAAACTTTTTAAATATATTTGACATTAAGTGCTGACATTTGATTTTGTTTTTCCAGAGCACACTGTTAAGTGGGTTACACAGATACTTTTTGTATATGTTTGAACTTAACTCTGGAAATGCAAGTGTTTGCTTATCAGTTAGGTAGAAGAATTCTTAAGACAGTATTAGAGCCTCTTCTCTATACTTGAAGCACAAAAGTTTACATAGATGATTCTTGAGAATCTTTGATAAGAGGCTGGAATTCTTGCTGGAGTCCTGCGGCTCTTTCAGTCTCAATATTAGCTGATTTTAAGTCTCTCCCAGCATTTCACTTAAATCACACTAGATTTAACCTTCTTCCCCTTCTGGAACATTAAAGAATGAGAAATTATTTCAAAGAAATACAAAATTACACATACCCCCATAATGCAAAGCATCATGGGCTGTATATACAAATTACCACAAAATGTTATGCTGGTTCAGCTTTAAGCAGAAATGCATGGTGCAAAAGACCTCTCACACAGTCTGCAAAGGACACCAACAGAAGACACATACACACACACACACACCACGTGTGTTTCGTCTCTACCAGGACTCATCAGTGTGAAATTATTTCTGTGTGATCTCCAGTCAAGATCGTCTATTTTTTTTTTCCTTTATTTGCTTACGCTCCTTAGAGTTTTCTGTTAACTAGGTTTCCATTTGGGAAAAAATCCTTAACATCAGATATTCTGTTTTCCAGCTCTGAAACCCTCTGATTCCTAAGTTTAACCTCCTCTCTAGTTTGTGTCATTTCTTTGGAAACCATTTCAATTTTCATATTCAAACCCTGGAACCACTTTCTCATCTCAGTTAATACTACTGCCAGCTCAGCATTACTTGTCTTGTTCTGTGAATCTTTTTTCTGAGAGCCTTGGAGCTGAAATCTCCACCACCAGACACCATTCCTGGGGTCTCTCAGATACAGAGGATTTCAATAATGCTCTCACTGCCACCTGCAGGCATTTCCATTCTATTCCACCTAGTAACTGTAGCATTTGCTGGCTTCTGTCTCTGAACAGACTGTTTCCATTAGCGTCACAGACATTTCTATGCACAAAGAAAGCAAAGTTACTGAGAACTTTTAAGTTTGTACTAGTCCTTTTCCCAATAGGAGGAATATTGTTTCTTCCATAGGTGTAGTTTCAGGCTCTTATTTTTATGATACTGAGAAAGGTGTTTCTTAACTCCCTTCTGTCATTTTTAAGTCTCTTGGGGGGCTAACAGTCTGACAAGCAAGTATATTTTATCCCTCACCGCAGTGTTTTTAGCCACTAGGACCTGCAACACAGCCTATGTGTCCATGTTAGCTTTCAAAAGAGCTTGTGCCTTCACCCCTTTATCAAGAACAGTATCAGCACACTCTGCAGTGTTCAAAGAAACTGTTTATTTTATTACCTTTATTTCCAGGTTGTCTCAGCAAGGCATCCCTGTTCAGTGACAGAAAAGAAATGAGCTCAGGTATTTGCATTCTGCAGCTGAAGTCATTTGCTGAATAAATGTTTCTGTTTGAATGCCAATTCTTGGAGCAGCTTCTTTGCCTCACAAGCTTGTCAAGGTGAAGGGAATCTTTATGTCGACAGCCGAGAGGGCTGATTTGGCATTCGGAAATGATCCTCATCAGATACATTATCTTCAAGCTCTACCTCTGTAAAGTTGCTAGTTTTCCATCTCTACCAGTAAATTTGTCATTGGGGTTTGGTTTAGCCTGCAGTTTGGGCAGTTCCTCCTCATCAAAGAGTTGCAGTCTGAACAGGGAATGCATAAATTCTCTTACCACCATTGAAATATGGTGGCGGTTCTAAAGGCCTTTGGTCTCCCAAATTCATAACACTCTATGAATCTATGAAAAAAATGTAAGGCTGACCATTTTGCTTATATTTATCAGCCTCTGGGGTTTTCTCAGAGAGCTTCTCAGTTTTACATGTTGTGTCCTAGGAACTTTTTAAAGAACACTTTGTCTCTTTGATCTTTCTTGCTGGTCAAGATTTAATGCTCAAACCCACCTACTTTGAAGGATGTTGACTAGTACCCCTGAGTAATATGAGGAAATATCTAAGATGTCAAAGAACATGAGGTTACTTCTTGCCAGTGGAGTAACCAGCCTTTTAAAAGTGTACCCACAACAGAGTCCACCCAATCAGCGGGGGGCACCTAGTCCCCAAGAAAATGTTGGCATTTTTGATGCTTTCTGGTGCATTGTGGGGGTCAGTTGTGGGGTAAACAGCAGTGCAGGCATTATATTTACAGTGAATCCCTGCAGGATTCAGTGCAGCACTGCAGAATATAATGTAGTGTCAATGTGAATTAATCTCTTGATTCCTTGTGTCATGCAGTAAACCTTACCACACTGCTCTTCCTGGTGAGGCTGAGTGTACTGTATGTGCTATAAACTGAACTTTGCTATTGTTCAGTATATATTATACTCTTATCTTCATTTATGTTCAGAATCAAAGCACTTAGTTGTGCCTGTGTTTTCCAAAATGTTTAAAGTTTTATAATTTTCTGTACTTGTTAGTCACTATACATATGCATAAACTGTACAATGGAGAATATACACCATTTACATATATGCTATATTCTCTGATTTTCTATATACAGCACACTATCTGTGGAATTTTACAGTACTGTCTGCAAATTCCACAGATTGTATTCTGTATACAGAAAATCAGACAACATAGCATTTATGTGTAAATGATGATGTTTATTCTCCATTGTACAGTTTCAGCACTGGGAATGAATCATACTATGGGAAATCACTATGTAGTATCCCAGTCCCTAACAGTATATGCACGCATTACAGCATCTCTACTATTAAGGATTTGATGGAGTAAATGGTGAAACAAATCTAATGTTTTGTTACCCTTTATTATGTCTACCACCAGCTTGAGTGTCATGCAAAAGTGATCGGATAGAAGGGCAGTAGCCATTATTACTTTATGACATATTTACACATTTGTGGCAATATATTTTCAATGTGCAAAGACTGAAATGTACTTCTCCAGTTCCATGTCTGTACCCTCATGCATGAGGGGTGAGGATTAATAAGTAAGCCAATGATGATCAAGTGATGAGAAGAAGTGATGAAACTGTAGGATCAGTCGGAGTCCACTTTTGCCAGGAGGTTGTATTCTGCAGCCACTGATGCTGATGATCAGGTGATGATAACCCTCAGCATGGTGGTAGCAAAGCGAGTCCATCCAGTTGTGTCAGAAAATTGGTAATTACTGGAATTATTCACATAAAAGTTTCAACTGTTCCAGAATCCTGAATAACCAATGTTACTCTCAATGAGGTCAATGGATGCCTTAGTGTGTCACTGGACCAATATCCACTACACAGTGGTGAAATAGGAAACTGTAGATATCAGGAGCTGATGCACTGGAGGAATGTAAGCAACAGGATGAAAGAGACTGTTTTTGTCAACAGTATATCCAGTTTATGTCTGTTTAAGAGTCTGACAAGGACCCAGCATATATTTTTAGTAAGGATTACTGCCTGCACATAATACATTGACCAGTCATGCATGTTATATTTTTAGTAATGACTGCCCCAGAATGAAATGACCTGACCACATAGCTATTAGACCTAGTAGTATGGATTACTGCCCCAAATGAAAAGACATGTTTAAGTATCTGACCAATTTGAATGATGTAGCTGTCCCAAAAAAAAAAAAAAAAAAAAAACACAGGACACTGGTTCTGATAGAACTTTAGTTTTGAAGTTACTTGTAGTAGCAGTACTATCAAATTGTTACATTTTTGTGTAACGATGACTGCAGAATGAAATGATGTTACATTTTAGTAATGGTTACTAGTGTCCACAATGAATTGCATTCACAACATGTTACCACAAATGATCACATGTAATATAATATTTTTAGTAACTATTGATTCCATACTGAAATGATCGAATGTTTGTGAGTATCAGACAAATCTGAATGGTGTACCTCTCCCCAAAAAAGAGACAGGACACTGGTTTTATGACCACTTCGATCTGAAGTTACTTGTAGTATGAAGACCATGATGTAACATGAAACATGAGCAGAAATCGTGATGTCATGGTCTCCGTGAACTTACTTGTAGTATTAATAAATGGTTAAATGTGAAACAGAAATCCAAAGCTTGATGAGGTGGTAACACACCTGAGTGCATTACTGTATAGTAGTAGTGAAGAACTGACTAGACCAGCAGGTAGCATGTTGTGAAACTTTCCTAGCATCTCACTATGTGACCGATTCAGCAATGTCTACATCTCTCATCTGTAAGTTATAGCCATTGTGTATGTCAAAAGAAACTATGATTGAATAAAATAGGTAGTCCATTTAGGTCCAGTATAATGATATGTATGGACATAAACAGGTTCTCATTTACATACTGGTTCACTGTTTGTAGGTACAGTAGGATGGTCACTGAATGTAACAAACATTACAAACATGTAGTCAAAAATGAAACTGCAAAGTTTAGAAGTAGTTCGCAATTTAATACAACTTCACATTTTGAGGTCCTCAAACTGTGTCTGGTTTTAAGTAATGCAGTTTTTTCAATTGTTGTGATCAAGGAGATAGTAGGCAAGAATCAATGGATTACATAATTTAAGCCAAAGTCAGTTCAATTGGTTAACCTGATTATATGCCAAATGTTTATGATGCTATTTATCCAGAATCTTGGGCATCATGTATTGAAGAAAAATTATGCACCTCAAGTCATCATGAGTGGATTGCATTGAAAGTGCACAGTCAGACTTCAAAGCAGGAATTAGTTTACACACTATAGTGGTGTTAAGTCACTGCAAACACAATGATGGGGCATGATATTTGCTGCTATTACAGGTCCAAAGTAAAGCTTTTTGAATAACTAGCATCAATGTAATCATGCAGCTCTATAAACTACCTTTTGGTAAATTTGTCTGAAAACATGGCAAATTGTGAAAATAATGGTTCAGCATCATGTAATTCCACCCAGGCTACATTCTGAGGTGGTGCTACTCTACTACATGCTGGATCAAGCAAGACAGACATTCGCCTTCCCCATGAAGATGAAAGTCTCTGATTACTCCATCAACATCAACAGAAATGTTAGGGTGCAAGTTCTTGAGTGCACAACTTGTGAGCCTGTTCTGTTTCATAGTTGAGCGCAAGTAGTTTTTAACCCATTTGAGACAACTAAAACTTTGTTCTGGTGTAGCAACACTCACACGATAACTGACAGGGTAATCAGTGCTTGACTGATGCTTGGGTACTATTCTGGGTCAATATGATCTAGGGTGTCAATTAGTGTCGATGACAAGTTATTAGAATGTTTTGGATCGGACCACTTAGCCTCCCATCTAGTAAATTTGTTATTTATTTCATCAGTTGTTGATGGACGTCTTGTTCGAATCCTTTAAAATGTCATGAATGTTCATTTCATTGTGCTGAAGTTTGCTTGGTATTAGCATCTGTACGCTGTATCTTTCTTTGCCATCAAGAAGTCGTTCCTTGAGTTCTTGTAATACATGATCAATAAATGGGTAAAACAGGTTTCATCTGTAATGTTCTAGAGGACTGCTGATGGTGCATTGCTGTGATGGATCTGTCATCCACACACATGGGGCAAGGAAGGTTCTATGAAGACTTAGTACCCAAGGTAACTGATTCTGTGAACAATTTTTCAAAATAATCATCTGTTCTGCAATCTGAGCAATGACGCGGTTTCGCCTCTTCTGCCATTTGAAGTAGATCACAGGAAGGTTTCTGAACAAACAGATGAAGTGGAACCAAATACTGAAGAATATCACCTACAACTACAAGGGTAATAATGTACTCAAATTTTGTTAATGAATATAGAATTCTGCTGGCATCCCGTCAAATTCAGAGAACTTCTCTAATGTTGATATAACTGTTATGAATCTATCTCTGAATTTCCTCAATGAATTTGCATAACTGATCCATCTAGTGTCACCTGCTCTTGGAATCACTATACCATCATCTTGATTCTATTCACCATCTTCCGTGTCTAGTAGATCACCAAATTCTCTGAATTCTTCAAGATAAATATTGTGAAGTTTGCACTACTGCTAGTTGTTAAAATAGCTTTGTTTGTTGTTCCCAACATATTTTAAACAGAGGGATTGTGCAAGCATGAACAATTATGAGATTTAATCTGTGACCTTGCATATGCAGTAAACTGCTGAAGGAGCCACTTCTTGAATATTTGTTGTGTTCCACGATACTGCCCAGACATATTGCTCTCAGAATCATACCCTTGAGCTTGTAGTTTATTAATATCCAGAGGCCATGCAGTAATCCTTGCTAAAATATTTTGGCATGGTCCTTGCCAGTAGCGGAATGCATTCTTTGAATTCAATGAAGTCCTCATGGATAGTAACTCCATTGTCAGATCATTCAATGAAGTGAATACAGAGTGTAGCTTGCTCTTTCTTACTGCAGTCAGTAGTCTCATCTGCCATGAATGCCCAGGGCCCACTCTTCTGTGCAGGTGCAATTATTTTCCTTTGAATTTGCAGTCCGATAAGATGCATTAACTTGTTCTGAATTGCTGGCAATAGGTATGTGGCATTTTATGCTGTGGGTCAAGTAGATGCTGGAGTAAAATAGGATCATTTCCACTTTCAGCAACGTGATGCAAGATTGCCATGAAATTACTTTTTCTGGGACATGACCACATAGAGGAATGTTCTGCATAGTATTATTGTTTTTATTATCTGAGACAATGTGTGTCTATTTCAAGTTAGCATTTCATGGCAAGCTCTGGACAGTTGTTGGCATATGTTAGGTTTTCCACGATGTGCTACTGTAATGAAGCTATCTGTCTGACATAGAAAGTCCTGATGTTCTTTGGTTTTTATGTCACTCTGTTACTTATTGTATTAGACCAGCCTGTTAATGGCTTTTGAACAAGTGTAGTGTCTTTAGTATGACAAAAAGGAAACATGGTGCACAGTACAGACCATCCTGATATCTGAGTAACGAATGATTCCTTCCAGAAGACTGAAAGTCGCTCTTCAGTTTCTAGTCTTTTCACCAATGCCGCAGCAGAGAGGGAAATGTAGTTTTTGGGTGGCATCCAGTGCCGTGTTAACACATCAAGTTTGTCACTGTCACTAAGCAAGCCTCGATCAAGCTGACCAATGTCACAGCCTTCTGCATCAATAGTAGGAACAGATTCACGCTAGACATCTGGCATTGGAGAAACGGGTGGAGGTGGTGTTACAACTACAAGACTAAAGTGGTTCTGGTTCTGTAACCATTGGATTATCAGGTTAGAAGAAAGTATTGGTGCAGAAACTAAGCTATCTGTGGCTGTTGGAGCATTACGAGTGGGACATGGTGTGCAATACTGGAAGTGCATGAACTTGAGAATGAACATTTCCTGCTGCATCTCACTAGTGGAAGTAGCATCTGTGCTCGTTTGCCTGCCTTCTCTTTTACCTTGAAGCCAAACTTCTAAAGTTGCTCCTGTACTTCCCTCTACCTAGATATAATACACATTTAAATATCTTTTAGACTATGCAACTAAAACTGTCCACTAAATATGCAATATTTTGCTTAGTTATTGCATAACATCAAAAATATGATGGCAATACCTACATTACTGGATATGGGATACTACATAGTGCTGATCACATAGAACTGCAAGTTGTAACTTAACTGAAGCTGGCATAGGATGGGGCAATATAATTATTCTAATACAAAATGAAGAGGAGCTGTAATGCTATGCGCAATATGTACACTTGCACTATACAGTACAAGATCCATTTTATTTAAAAATGGTTTTACATTTATTTTTACTACTACTACTTTACCCATGGTATGTTACATTGCATAATGGGCCACGACTAATAAAGTGGTAAAACCAATTTACAGAGTAAATTTTAATACTTTCTCTACAACCCTTTCAATCGTCCATATTACCTTACATGATGCATTACCTGTCTGTCTACTGGCGACTTCCTGCACTTGTTTTTCACTCCATCTCTATTCACTTAGTTTCACTGCCTCTGTGACACTGCTCCAAGTAGTATTGCTCTGTTCTGATTTGAATTCATACTGCATTAGTCTATATAAGATCACTGCAACATTCTATAGAGTGCAGTTGTTATACTAATATCTTAAACCATATCATTACATTACAAAAACTAATAGCCTGTACTTAGGAGGAGTAAAATTGAAGGATCATCATTTCTTTGCTTGCTAACAAGCATGGGTGAGCAACTAAGCTAAAGTTTTGATACAGTTTTGTGAAGGAAATTTATGGCTCTCATTTGCTACCTCCCACACAATTTATCTGCACAGACAACTGTGGACATGTTAAGCCTATTTTGGCTGCTGCTGCCTTTATAAAGGAATGACATTTAAGGCAGATGCAGTTGTGATTAGGGAGTAGGGACCCAGCTGAAGGGTGGTCTACCTCAATGATAGTAGCTGGCGACTTCATAGCTGGTGACTTGACTTCACAGGGCCGGGCGAATACCAAAAGACCCCATTCCTTTTGAAATCAAATTAAGTTGCCAAAGCCATGCTGCTGGAAAATGTGTATTGTTACATGTTATGATCTACTCACTTTGGGGAGAAGAGCAGTAGTTTATTTTTAGGTGCCATATGCATTACAGGACTGTATTTGAGTAGTCATACACAAGGATATTCTTGTATCGAGGTTTCCTTGGTAACATGACTGAGACCAGAGCTTTAGATGAGCTGTTGACCAAGGGAACCTCAAGATACAAGATATCATTGTTGTCTATGACTGCTCATATACAGTCTTTATAGTGTTCTCATGGGCCGTCGCTATAAAGACTGTGTATGAGCAGTCATAGACCCACGGCAATCACCTCACAGAAAATTATACAAAACCAGCGAATGAAGACAACTGAGAATAGACATTTTAACTTTCTTTTTAAAGTGCCACAGACAGTGTGGTACAGACGTTTCTGAAAATTCCTGTTTAGAAAAGAAAAATTGCTACCTTAACTGGAAAGAAGAAAACTATATGGCAGCATTCCAACTTGTTCAGCTGCAGTAGCAACATCACTATTGCAGCAGACCAGAACCAAAGACTACCAGTACCCGAGACCTCCTTATGGACCATGATGCATTGTCGCCATCATTACTGATTCACACGTAAGAAAAAGCAACTAAATGGTGAGACTGAAACCTTGTAGTGTCATGTTGCAGCTTGAGGCTGAACACACTGGGCAGCACCGGGCATCAGCTTGTCTGCTTTCCACCACCCTGAAGGACCATCAGTGGTGGTGGCAAACAAGCTGATGGCGAGAACTTGAGACACGACAGAGACAGTCTGAATAAATGGTGAGACTGAAACCTTGTATTGTCATGTTGCAGCTTGAGGCTGAACGCATTGGGCAGCCCCCAGCCATCAGTCTGTCTGCTTTCTACCACCACTGAAGGACCATCAGTGGTGGTAGAAAGCAAACAAGCTGATGGCGGGACTTGATGGACACGCAGAGACAGTACGAATAAATGGTGAGACTGAAACCTTGTATTGTCATGTTGCAGCTTGAGGCTGAACACATTGGGCAACCCCGGGCATCAGCCTATCTGCTTTCCACCACCACTGAAGGACCATCAGTGGTGATAGAAAGCAGGCAAGCTGATGGTCGGGGCTTGATGAACACACAGAGACAGCTGAATAAATGGTGAGATTGAAACCTTGTATCATCATGTTGCAGCTTGAGGCTGAACACATTGGTAGCCCGGGCATCAGCTTGTCTGCTTTCCACCACCACTGAAGGACCATCAGTGGTGGTAGCAGGCAAGCTGATGGCCGGGGCTTGATGGACACGAGACAGTGCAAATAAAATGGTGAGACTGAAACCTTGTATTGCCAAGTTGCAGCTTGAGGCTGAACACATTGGTAGCCCTGGCATCAGCTTGTCTGCTTTCCACCACCACTGAAGGACCATCAGTGGTGGTAGAGCAACAAAGAGTGATGGTCGGGCTTAGACGGACATGCAGAGACAGTGCAATAAATGGTGAGACTGAAACCTTGTATTGTCATGTTGCAGCTTGAGGCTGAACACATTGGGCAACCCTGGGCATCAGCCTGTCTGCTTTCCACCACCACTGAAGGACCATCAGTGGTGGTAGAAAGCAGGCAAAGTGATGGCCGGGGCTTAACGGACAGCAGAGACAGCATGAATAAATGGTGAGTTTGAAACCTTGTATCGTCATGTTGCAGCTTGAGGCTGAAACATGATAGTTCGGCATCAGCTTGTCTGCTTTCCACACCACTGAAGGAACATCAGTGGTGGTAGAAAAGCAGAAACCTATGGCCGGGCTTGACAACATGCAGAGATAGTGTGAATAAATGGTGAGACTGAAACCTTGTATTGTCATGTTGCAGCTTGAGGCTGAACACAATGGGCAGCCCCGGCATCAGCCTGTCTGCTTTCCACCACTGAAGGACCATCAGTGGTGGTAGAAAGCAGGCAAGCTGATGGCCGGGCTTGACGGACACGCAGAGACAGCATGAATAAATGGTGAGTTTGAAACCTTGTATCGCCATGTTGCAGCTTGAGGCTGAACATTGGGTAGCTCAGGCATCAGCTTGTCTGCTTTCCACCACCACTGAAGGAACATCAGTGGTGGTAGAAAGCAGGCAAGCTGATAAGCAGTGCCAGAGCATACGAGATAGCGCAATAAATGGTGAGACTGAAACCTTGTATTGTCATGTTGCAGCTTGGGCGCTGAACACATGGGCAGCCAGGCATCAGCCTGTCTGCTTTCCACCTCCACTGAAGGACCATCACTGGTGGTAGAAAGCAGGCAAGCTGATGGCCGGGGCTTGATCGACACGCAGACAGTGTCAATAGATGGTGAGACTGAAACCTTGTATTGTCATGTTGCAGCTTGAGGCTGAACACATTGGGCAGCCCGAGAATCAACTTTGTCTGCTTTCCACCACCACTAAAGGACCATCAGTAGTGGTAGAAAGCAGGCAAGCTGATGGCAGGGGCTTGATGGACACGCAGAGACAACTCGAATAAATGGTGAGACTGAAACCTTGTATCGTCATGTTGCAGCTTAGGCTGAACACATTGGGCAGCCCAGGCATCAGCTTGTCTGCTTTCACCACCATTGAAGGACCGTCAGCAGTTGTAGAAAGCAGGTAAGCTGATGGCAGGAAGCTTAACAGACACGCAGAGACAACACGAATAAATGGTGAGACTGAAACCTTGTATCGTCATGTTGCAGCTTGAGGCTGAACACATTGGGCAGCCGGGCATCAGCTTGTCTTTCCACCACCATTGAAGGACCGTCAGTGGTTGTAGAAAGCAGGATAAGCTGATGGCTGAAGCTGCCAAGTAATATAAAAAACAGAATGCTCACAACAATCAAGTATCGCAGAAGTAAATCAGTAAAGTAATTCAATCCATGATTACACAATCTTGGTAGCCCATACAGTATAAAATATAATGTATGGTCTTTTTGTTAAAAAAACATGCTGTAAACACTTCAAGAGGTTCCATGACATCTGAAAACCTCTCGAGCTTCGCTCATGGTTTTACAATGTCATGGCAACCTCTTGAAGTGTTTACAGCAGAGTTATTAAATAAAGACCATACATTATCCTCTATATTCCATCCATGAAATTCCATGCATAGCAGTATTATTTCATTCTGCAAATTCTACATTACCATCAAACTGACTTACCAATCCCCCACTAATTTGTACTTCATGAACATGGAATCATCCTTCAACTACAAATAACATTGTTACCTTACTGTTCGTCAAGTGTGGGGGTGGCTGGACGGACGACTTTCCTGGTTGTAGGGAAGGGTGGCTCAATGCCATTAGCTTTAGAATATTCCAACACCAACAGTTATCTATGAAAATAGAAGGGAAACAGATAGTGAATAAATACTTCCACCTACCCAGCCAGAGGTGTGATGTGTTAGACAAGTGATAACACTGAATACCACCCAAAAACCCAGCTGTAGGGTGTCAGTGTCACGCTGCCACACAGGCACCTGAGCACCTCAGCTTCTGAAGTGGACTTGGGTGCCTCGTATTAGGAGGCAGGCTACTTTGAGATAGCCACCATGGGAAGGGGCTTCTGCAGGGGTGGGTTGGCAGTGGGCTCAGACATGGCAGCAATGCTTGCCGCTGGGCCAGAGAGCTTCTCCTGCCACAGGTCACATAGTGTAAGTGTGTGAGGCTGGTCCCAGAAGTCTGTGCCCACACCGGGAGGGAAGAAGAGCTTACAGGGAAAAAACAGAAACAAGTTGCTATTGACATGAAGGCTGGCATGCTCAGGTCCAACATCAAAGTGCTGTCTACCACAGCTACTGGATATAGTGTCCCTGCGAACTGGAGCCCTGAGGAAAGCCATAAGGACAGCAAAAATCAGGCAGATTAGTGGGTTGATGGGGCAGGGTGATTGCCTCAGGCCAAGAGCAGGCAGAGTGCATCTCTAAAAGAGACTGACAAATAAATACAGCGAGCAATCCACACCACAGGGTGTGTTGGTACACTGTACTTACTAACCACATGTCCATGGTGGATTATGGGGCACAAGACACAGTAGAGTGCCTTGACCATATAGTAAGTGCAATTACCAGCACATATGCACATCTTGGAGTGTGTTATGCTTATAAAATGGCGATAAAAGCCCCAAAAGCTGAAAAGACATTTTTACCTATTTATATGATAACTGCATGGTCATGTAGCTGGTTTCACCAATCAGATATATATTTATTTTTTTTAGCTTTGGGGAGTCACAGGCAACTGTTCAGCCCTTTCTATACCTCCCTCACCTAGCATCTGCCTCCCCAGTCCAAGCCCCATATCCCTCTGATTCCTCCCTGTGATGGTGGGACCAGGGTGGGACAGCCATCCTTCCCCACCCAGAGATCCTGCATCCAGATTTTGAGGGTCAGTGAGCCAGTGACAGTGCAGGGCGAGGGTAGGCAGGCAAGGCGTCATCATATAGCCTGGCAGCCTGCAAATGCAATGTTCAACTCTCCCCACAATCCCCCTGGAGGCCATATGCATGTATGTATTGAGGCACACATGCACAGAACCACAGCTCTTCCATACTGATATAAATCTGGCACTGCACCAGCACCAGTCCTCCACCAGGTGGCAGCCAAGGAGTGACACATCATTTCCCTCCTCCCCAGGAGAGGAGAGCAGTCCATCAGATGGTCAGTCCTGCCCCCAGCCAACCCCAGCAACATGAGCCAATTCCAACCCAGGTCACCAACATGGTGAGAGGTAAGGCATGTAGCTATTCTAATTTCTAACAAACATTCAGTAATGAGTTACTGCCCATACTCAAGGTAGTATTTAATGATGCACTACTTAAAGGATCTTTACCCAGTTGAGATGACTCTGGGTTTATAATATCCCTAATTCACAAATTCAGGACAGACCCACAAAACTGCAGTAGTTTTAGAGCCCTCTCCTATCAATATATATTTCAAAATCCTAGCAAAATGTTATAGAACAGATTGAAAAGGTCCTGCACTGATTGACCCCTAACAGATAGGTTTCATGAAGGTCAACTTGCCATTGGTAATACTAGAAACATTTTTCATATTATTGAAACTACAAATAAATTTATGTTTGGAGGACTTCTTTCCTTAGATGCTGATAGGTATTTGATCAGATCCTCTGGTCACATATAGAGTATTGCATTTCACTTTCTACAACACATTTTATACTGACTATTTTCAGGGCTGACCCAGATCAAATTTAAATCACAGAATCTTATGATTCCCTTCGTTTTTAAAATTACCCAACACATTTATTAATTCCTCAAACCCAGGTATTCAATCTTGGAGAATTATAAATATATCTCACTATCAGTTTTTGCATGATAGTCAAAATTTCTAACCCAGGAAACAGAAATTGACGGCAGATAAGGACCACTTGGCACATAATCTGACCATGTTTCCTACCTACTGTCACACCACATACCCTACTTGATCACTGACTTTAGGCTGACACATATGTAGTCATCTCAGCCAAGAGTGATGCCCCAGAGATAGAACCTATGCAAATGTTAGAATTTAGAATGTAGGTTCAAACTCTTCAACCAAACTCCACTCTAGACACTGTGTCACAGCGTGTGGGTAAAGATAACACAAAAGCGGCATTTCAGGTGCAAAACACACCATAGTGTGATATTTATTTTTAAACATGAATAAAAATAATTAAAATAAAAAAATTCAATGCAAACTCTACATAAACAAGTAAGTCTCACACAGTTCTGTATCTGTACAACAATCAAGATTCTATACTTCTGTGTTTCTTTGCCTCTACACCTCAGATAGATCCTCACCCTTCACATTCAAGGCTCATCTGTCTCTGCTGCAACACAGGAGAGTTTATATACTGTCTGGTGGCACCACCTGACCTGACCAGGCCCAGATTAATTGATGTGGGCCCCTACTCCAAGTTATAATTTGTGGTCCGGGGGCCCCCAAATGCCAACATCCTACTCTTCCATGGTGCCTCCAGGATGGCGTCTTTTAAGTTGGCAGTTGCCTTGCCAAGATAGAAACTGATTCCACAGGGTGACACTAACTTCCTGTACAGTCTGGACACACATTTGAGCTGGGAAAATGCATTACAATGCTGGGAGTCTGTGAGGGATAAAATTATTACAACATTAAAAAATGTAGCTCAGTGGTATGAAGATCAGTTCAAGTCAGAAGAAACTGATTCCCTCCCAAGTCTACACTAGTTGTCTGTGCTTGATGCACAATGCTGCCTGATCCTGAACTTTTAGCTTGAAGTTCTTTTAAATGTATTTTGTACATGGTTCTGCATTGCACATCAAAACAGCCAACTGCTAACAAAGGAAGTGCATAATTGTGTTTGTGACTAGAGGTGGGTTTCCAATCATTTTCTTGATGGTATGGAACATAAATGCAATCCAAAAACACAAAATGGGCACAGATAACTGATTAACAGAAAGTGCCCTGTTAAAACAGACTTTGGGGATAGTGCCCCACTGCAGAAGAAGGCACCATGATCTTTGTACACCTTGACCCCCATCAGTATGGCAGTAATGGTCAGGAGCTGCACATCAGCCAATCAGGTTGAGGAGCCTGGAAGAGGAGTCACAAGAAGCTCCTGGGACACAGGTGGCCTGCAGAAATCCTTACACAAATTCCTGGCCAGTCATTCATCCAGTGATGGAACACCAATTTTTTTTTTGAAATTTTTATGTACTCTCTTTCTGGCACTCCAGCCAGGCTGAGGATGTACCCATATCTTCCCTAAGTTCCCCATGCTGCCCGGTCCAGGAGGGCAGTGACTCACCCTTCACAGAGGTGCTCCCCACTGCAATGGACCAACATCACCCTTGGTTCCCAGCAGTGTCTTATGCTGGAGTTGCTTCAGTTTAGAAGCTGCAACGATCCCTGGTGTCATTCTACCTTGCAGAAGGGTTTTTCTTTGTTGTTTTCCTCATGGGCATGGCTCTGTAAATGACTGCGGCCTGCACTGTGCATGCTCCCATGCATGGTGTACAGCCATCTGCCATCACCCCGTGCCCTCTAGACATCGTCCAGGCTTTACTGGGAGTCACTGATGCCAGATGATGCCATAACCCGAGCAGTCCCCTGGATCTCATCAGTCACCCCCACCCGCCAACCTTCTGATGCTCTTGCTGCTATGCTACTGCAGGGACAGAGGAGAAGTAGAACTCCTGGCATAAAGACAAGGAGAAACTTGCATGGTAGCCTGGCAGGACTGAAGCTGAAGGCTGTAGCAACCAACTGAGAGACTTGCTGTGCTGCAGTTTGAAACCTCAAACTGCGACCACCACAGCTAGTCTGGAA
The DNA here is from genome assembly GCA_016271365.2 of Neoceratodus forsteri. Classification (NCBI taxonomy): domain Eukaryota; kingdom Metazoa; phylum Chordata; order Ceratodontiformes; family Ceratodontidae; genus Neoceratodus; species Neoceratodus forsteri. The sequence goes on from CM028133.1 coordinate 13,689,186, forward strand.
GCACCAAGCTAGTGCCACAGCACAGTGCTGGTTACTTCAAGTCAATGCACAAGGGCATTTGGCCTGCTTGTGTGCTTACAATCTTCTGTGATGCAGAGGAAGTGATGGCTTATCTCTCAAAGAGCAGCCAGCTCAGTCCTGTGCCACAAAAGATCATCTCCTGAATGCAGAAGTCAGGGCAGGGAGGCCTGACTGGGGCCTAAAAGAATCGTCAGTTCACCAACCAGCAACACCGGAGGTCTGCTCTTTGAGAGATAAGCTATCACCTCTGCATCACAGAAGATTGTAAGCACACAAGCAGGCCAAATGCAACCAAATGCACTCACAACATTCCATGCCAATTTAGCCAGATATTGGTGGGACTGGGACACTGTACCAAGCAGCACAAGGAGGCCTGGCGGCCGCCTATGCAGCAAGTCGGCAATTAGGTAGATAATCCACACTCAGACTCTTCAGGACAAGCACTAATTATTACAATCATCACATCAACAATGAAGAATCAACATACCTCCTTGGCTCTAGCTGCCTCCTTCTCCTTCTCCTCTCTCTAGACTGAATGAGACAGCCAGATGGTCGAGACGTCGAAATGGGATTTGTCGTCATGACTTGTCGATCTTGACTTGACCCACACCCACCCTGGCCTGAGTGAGTCTGTCTTCTCACCCCTCCAGCACGAGGCCACAGCAAACAAAAAGCACAACATCTTGGTTCTCTCTCTCTCTCTCTCTGGATGTTGGATCGGTCGAGAGACACTACTCAGGAGTGGTACTACACCACAGACTTCATAGTCACATGGAGGAAGGATAGACCAACTGACCACTGCCACACCTTCACTCCACGGCGATGAGTGATGGACTCTTTACTCTCCAAGTCTCTGCTAGTGCTTGCACTGCTCACAGTTCCTCCTGTTGACAACGATTGGTACATCCCTGCAGTTACGCATAAGCACTGCCAATCTGCCCCAATTCCGCTCCTCAGTAGCCACACCTCCGAGAAATCACACACATTCTGATGTGATTGGTGTGTGACGGTGAGTGTGGGTAAGCTCAGAGGCTCGCTTGACACTTGCTGGAGGAGGGAGTTGACTGTGGGGTGGCAGGTGATGATTGGTGCATCAGGGAAGAAAAATTTAAAAAACTTACAGAGCATGTCAGTCGGAGCCTAAAGTTAACAGCTGCTGATCCTGGCCTCAGCAAGAAAATTAGACACAACACTGACTGCACACACAAACACAACAGTACTTACAGCCAGAAACAGTACTCAGAATGAGTAGTTCGACAAAGTGATAATCGGACGGTGCAGTCGTGGTCTCTGGGATGGGTCAGTCAGCTCGGGAGTTACACAGCACTGGACGGATGGTGCAACTAGAATGGCAGCTTCTCCAACTTCTTCTCTGGTGATTTCCAGTGTAGGTTTATGCAGTGGGAAAATAACAGTACCTGACTGGCCAGATAGGCTATAGTGGGAGGCGTTCCAGGGCAAAAAGCACTTGCTGCACGTGGTGGGCTTCACTGAAAGCGATGCCCTCCCCCACAGCTGATTTCAGACCTGGGTCTTAATGGAGGGAATTTTTTTTTTTAATTGGCATTTCTGCTACGCTAATAAGTATGCATGGTTACGCCACTGCTTCTTGCTATAACATGCAAGGACAGGTAAATGCTAAACAGAGAATGGTAGCATATAATGACCAAATATTGTCTGTTTCAGGTGATGGATAACATATAAAATAAAGCCTCTTTAAATCATCCAATCTCGATTTTGTACTTTTTTCTTTTTTGGAAGCAAGTAGCCTTGGTACCTGCAAACAGTTGTTCAAGCTTTTCAGGCAACAATATCATATCACTTTTTCCTACAGTAATAAAAGCACCAATAAAAGCATCTTCACGTACTTTTACAGCTTTTTCCTCAGACAATACAAGGGCAACACAAGCCCTCACATTCTCCTTTACAGATTTTTCCCTGGGCAATGCAGGGTGCCTGCACTTGTTTGTGCTTCATTACATTCATGGGCAGAAAAACAAATAGTTTTTTAAGTAATATCAGGGAGAAAGTGTACCTGGCTCCACTCACTTCTGCACCACTGGCACCATTTTGTTTGCCCCCACTGTGTCCTAATACTTCTTTCAGACTTTGCAATCTGTTCCAACTAGCAGAGGAAAGCAGCCCATACCAATTGACTGTTGACACATAATATCTTTTTACATTTTCAGGGCTTGGGGAGGAGTCTAACCTACTAATGGACAAATTTGGTAAACATTGTAACAAGGTCTCAAATAACAAGAAGAATCCTAGGTTGTATTACAAGAACATTCATAACTAGATCAGAACAATGCATCCTTCCAGTATACAAAACATCGCTAAACCACACCTAGATTATTGCTCACACTTATGAGACCTATATCTTAAAAGGACACTGGACTAATAGAACAAACTGCAACACAGAGCAACGAAGGTGTTACCAATATTGAACCATTTACCACTTGAAGACAGGTTATATAAGATAGGACTTTTCAGTCTGGAAATAAGGAGAATGAGGGGCACATAGGCAGAGTTTGACTTTGACATTTGGGAGGCAGGGGCAGGATTTTGTTAAGTAATTTAAAATTACTGAAAAAGTGCCAGTACAAATTTGGAGACAGCACCTCTGCCCAAACCTATGCCTATGGAGGGACACATGCTCCAACTTTTTAAAATAATGAAGGATGATAAACTAAGGAACAATATGGGGATTGTAATACAAGATAAAGAGTATAACCTAAAATCCCATAGTAAACAAATCTTGACCTTACAAAAGGAATAACATATGAACATACAGATCTGCCAGCAGAAACAGGCCTTACGGTCTATCAATTTAGTCTGCTCAAATGCACAGCTAACACCCTTATATTGAAGCTGACCCACCCTCCTCACCCCTCACTTTTACCCCCCACACTCTGTCCCTTGTCCTTTTAAACTGCCCACTGTGCTACAGGATATCACTCCTGGGTAGAGGTTCCATTTCTTCACCACCCTCTGTGAAAAATACCTCTCATCTTTCTCTCTCAATATCTTCCACCCTCCAACCTGAGACCATGCCTCTGGTGTCCCTTCCTCTCCTCAGCTTAAATATCCCTTCTGTGCCCATTTTGTTAATCGCCTTCAAATAGTTGAAGGTTCCAATCATGTCACCTCGATCCCTCCTCTCCTCCAGGTGTACATATTCAACTCGGTCAGCCTGGCCTCATAGGTTTGCCCCTCCAGCCCTGGATCATCTCAGCTGCCCTACTCTGCACCCCCCCAGCAATCTGATCTCCTTCTTCAGAAAGTGATGCAGGATTTTTTTAACTCCAAAAATTGATTAGCGTTTTGCTCATAAAAGTGCTAAAACATTGTGAAAATTCACAGCACTTGCCTACTGTATTTAACAAACATAATGCTTCTAGAAAACCTATATAAATACTTTCTGTACAGTTAGCATTGTCCCAAAAAAAACTGCTAATCAATTATTTAAAACCCTGAGATGCCAAACTGCATGCAGTACTCCAAATGGGAGAAGGTTCTTCACCCAAAGAGCCTTTTTCTGTCTTAATACTAGTATACCACTGTGTATAACACAGTGAAAATTGCAAACATATTATTAGATGCTAACCAAGTATATAGTTATTTAGTTATCTCCAAATTTCTCCCTGAGGGACCCTATTATTATTGCTTTGTTACTGTTTTGGGGTTCTGGCTATGGATCCCCATAGGTGAACCAGTCCCTATGTCATGCACTTGCATTTCTTTGTTATTTTCCATCACTTATTTATGACCCATATCACCCTTTGCCCCAGCCCATATGAGCCCCATCACCCACCATCTCCTAGTCTTAACTGGCTGAAGAGATCCCCCATGGATTACCCCCATGGTGGGGCCAGGAGGAGGAGGACCATCATCCTCATATTTAACAATAGTATTGGGTTAGATAATGGTTCTTTCTTCAAATCTTTATAGGCCCACTTGAGGTGCTTTAACACACTGTAAAAACCAGAAGATTTCTGGGCCTTTTCGGTAATTATTCCAGCATTCATGTTACCTTTTCTCTGGTTTCATTGTCCCTACGTTTACTCATGATAGAGCTTGTTCATAGGTAAATTGTTTATTTTTTCTATTAATACCAAAACATTCTTTAGTTTACACTTTATATACATAGACTGGCTGCTCACCAACTGCCGGTGCACATCACTGAGGTGTCAGTCCTCCCTGACACCCTCTGTGACCACTTTCCGTGATGTTCACCTGGTCGAACAAGTTTCATGAAGTCTGGGCTGCAAGTCACAAAGAACCTCTGTCTCAGAAAAGGTCATTTAAGTATTTAAGCATCACCTATGGATGCTTGACTGACTTGTATTAGATAAAGCCCTGGATGTAAACCAAACCTTGGACCATTTCTGCTCCCTCTTCACCAGTGCTTGTGACATATTTGCACCACTCAGAACCAAGAAAATGAAAGTATGCTAAACTCTGTGGCTCAGTGGTTCCCTCCTGAGCTAATGTGAAACAGAGACAACTTATGGCATATGGCCAAAGTCACTGCTAAACAAACCAACCTCACAGACTACAAGATCGCAAGAAATCAATGCACGAAACTCATCAGAAAAGCCAAAACCAACTATTACACAAAACTACTAGGCAATACTTGGAACAATGGTAAGGAATTCTGGAATGCAGTGAAATCCTCACAGGAAAGATATCCAAATCACCACCAGACCTGATTATTACCACATCTTAAACTTTACATGAACCAAATGCTTTCAACTTGGTGTTCATTGACCTACAGTAAGCTTAGTACTACCAAGCAACTATCTAACCTCCCTAACTGGAATTCCACCAATCAGACAGACATAAATGCACCACTGTTCTACTTCAGACTTGTCAGCAGAACTGACACCATTAGATATATCTCAAGGGTACTAGGCAAGACAAGGGTGGGGGCGATCAAAGTAGACATGAAGTTGCTAGTCCTGACACTGGAGAGTTTCTCTACCACTCACAAAAATATTTAACAAATCACTCTGCACTGAGTCTTCCCTAACAAATGGAAATCGGCACCTGTGACCCCAGTTTTCAAAAATGGAGACAAAACTAGGCTATCTAATTACTGGCCAATATCCATCCTTCCACCCCTATAGAAAGCATTACAGATGATCATCTCAGACCATTTAAATGACTATCTAGATAAGCACAATCTACTCTATCTCCAGCAACATGGCTTCCGTAAGCAGCATAGTATGCTAGCCACACTGGCAGATTACACTAGCCTGCTGTACGAGGCATGGACACAGGATCAGCAGTGGGATCTATCTTTATAGATCTCTTGAAGGCATTCAATATGGTCAACCATAGACTCCTCCTCAACAATTTGCTTTCCATGGCCTATCCCCAGGTACTGCTGCTTGGTTTGAAAGCTATCTCTCAGGCAGAGCAAGTGCATGAGAATAGGCAGTCAACTCTCAGAACCAAAGGAAGTTACACTTGGTGTACCGCAAGGATCCATACTGGACCAGTACTGTTTAGCCTGTTCATAAACTCCCTTCCATCTTCCTGCATGACTAATATGGTACTCTATGCAGAGGATGCTGTAATCTCAGTAATTGGTAATGAACTGTATAAAATAACCTCAGGTCTCCAATCCAGTTTCCAAATGCTGGAATCATGGTTTGAGCAGAGCAGGCTCTTGCTGAACTATAAAAAAAAAAACAAGGACATGCTTATCACGCTCCCACAAAATAAGAAAAACTATGGGCCTCTGATAATCAAGAGCCACAAAAGTGAAACAATTGAACAGGTCCCTACCTTCAAGTATCTGGGAATACATTTAGATGATAACTTTCAAATCGCATATTAAGCATGTTATAAAATCAGTGAACACCAGACTAGGAGTGCTGTACCGCACAGACAGTCGATGACACAGAAGCTCTGAAAGTCATAACTTTCAGTTTCATACTATCAGCCATAGATTATGGTTTAGTGATTCATGGGCAGGCAGAGAAACTGATCTAAAGAGGTAAGGACCATCCCTAAACAAAGCCTGCAGACTGGCTTTTGGAGCAGACTAGTTGACACATTCATATTTGCTTCACAAGGACACTGGGTGGCTTCCACTCCAGCAAAGATTAAAATATGGCGCTGTCTACTAGAGAGAAAATGCTTCTTTGCCAAACACCTGACTCAACAGCAAGCTCTTCAAACTTACTATGATTGTCAAGAACACCAAGGGGCCAGCAAGGGGGTGCTACAGGTGCCAAACATATATACATCTTTGCCCAAAGGTCCCTGGCGTACCAAGGTCCCAAGTGGCTAAATGACCTCCCAGAGCACCTCCTGGTAATCAACAAGCTAAGCCCATACAAAAAAGTTCATGGCTCTCAAACAAGAACTACTGTAACTGCTCACATCCACCATAGGTAGCCAATGGCATACCATATCCTCAACTTATTCTTCCCCCACAATTCCTCTCACCCTGACACTACTGTGCCCATACACTAATTATCCTGTCCACCACTGAAGCAATATTGACAAAGCCCCTCTGGCTACAAATTATACCCACGCCTGCACTCCTAGTAATCCTCCCTTACCTCTGTACCCTAACTTGCTCTTAATAAACTGCACAAAGCTGCCTTGAATCTGCACCACTTTTGTGCCACTTCTTTTCAAATCTGCACTTAGCAACTGTAATCTGAAATGCCTTATAGTTGTATTCAATGTCAACATATGGTCTCTTACCTCAAGTGATGTATATGTTTATATCAAATCCTCCCCATCACGTAATCATATGTAACACACGTGTTTTTGTCATGCTTTGTAATGTTATCTAGTGTATCAACTGTGTAATGTCATGTCTTTTGTTTGACTTGGAGCCTTTGAAAAGAGCCTTTCTGGCTCAAAGGTTGTAATCCAGTACATTCAATATATCAAAATTCTCTTGATAAATCATATCATTCTACTACTGTTGCTCATACCGGTCAAGTGAAGCCTTATTTTCAATGTCCTTAATCTGTTATGGTTTTACATGCCAAACTTCTTTTCCTCTTTAGCATCCTGTAATACAGTTCAATACTTGTGTCAATCTAGCTTAATTTTTTTTTGCAATGCCAACATCATTAGACCAATATGATGTCTATTGGCCTGCAGTGGGCCAGCTGGCCTCATCCTGCCAGCAGGGTTTCTTCTATCATTTTTCTCCCATGCCCCACCCACCTCCCTGACATCAGGACATGTCTGTGTGACCTCACATACTGCTAGCATATGCCCACAGGAAAGGCAATCTCCCTGACCCGCCACATGGGGTTGCTAGGGCAATAGAACATGATGCCCTTTCCTTCCTGACTGGGAGCCATTTTACACAGCACCATTCCCAGACCTTAGGACTGCCCAACTGGCATCCTGGGATCATTTCTGAACCCTGGTGGCCAGTGGGCAAGTGCCAGTGCTACCCAGTGAGCTATTGGGTGATCCATGCATTTCTGTTTTACTTTGCTGGTTGAATATCTTTAACTCTTTCCTGCCCACCCTCTAACTTTGTGGGCTATTTTTCACATCTTATTACCAGAAGATTATGATTTCTCCCTTAGTGAGGTAGGATCACACTACCCTCCTGATATTTGTAACTACATTGAAAATGTTGTGCCTACTGTACAAGGAACGTGCACATCCACATGTAGCAACATGTCACCTACTGATGAATAATAAAGCTAAACCTCTTTATGGAAACTAGTCTAATTGTTGACCCCGGTTCATTGAGGGAAACCTGCCTATGAATATGGGATGTTGTAAGAAAACTGCACCTTATTATTAGGATTGCTCTGAATCTGTCCAACAGAATCTCACTCATTAGATTTTGAACCTTTCAGATTTTTGAATTGTGGCATTAAATGTTGGAAATGTGAAGTTGAAAACAAATTAGAGACAAAATCAGAATCATAATTTGTTTCTGATTTCACCTGCATGTGAAACGCCCCTCATCTGGCACTATACTATCCTTCCCATTCCAAACCTTGACACAACAGCTGCAGCCCAAGAATGCCTGGGGGTCATGCCTACATCTGGTTGTGATGCCTGCCACCATTCTGTCTTGTCTGCTGGTCCTGTGACCATGGCACTGTGTCCACCTGACTGTCTGCCTAGTCCAGACTCCAGGCAGAGAGCCTTTGCTGGCCATAAATTTGCACAGCTTCCTCCCCACCCTTCATGTTGTCAGAAAGGTAGTGATGTTAGTTGAAGAACTAACGCAACCAAAATGAGAAATAAATAAATACACCTCGAGAGGTTAAACTGGCTAGATTAATTCTCCAACTGATATCACTTCTTTCCTAACAATTGAGGTGGAGGGAGGAGGCTACCTAAAAACATTTTAAGTAAGAAAGCAATATTCAAATAATAATCAGCAGTAATAGTATCTTGACTTACACTCAACAAAAAATAACTTGGAAAAAAAGATACTGCACTGTACTTGCTGTTACCAAAGAGGGAGAAGAGGAGAGATCGAAAGATTGAGCCTTATGCTAGCAGGTTCAGAGTCTACCATTGATAACCTGGAGCAGGGAATCCTGGAGAGGAAGGCCAGTGGAAAGATACTCTTTCAGTAGCCAGTCACCCTGCCTGCACTACCTGACTCAACAGTTCCGACATACTTTATGCATAAAAGACATTTTAAAAAGAAACAGTTCTGTTCTCTTAATACAAGAGAAGTACTGTAGCGACTTACACCAAAATCTAAAGTAATTTCTGGAGTCAGATTCCATATATATCAGTTGAATCAGCACCACATCAAGGCACATACTGAGCTACTTAAAGTAGCCTTGACATTGTACAGAGCCAAGCGTAACCAGTTAATTCAGTCTGAATTCATGGAAGCACAGACTAACACCGAAGCATAAAAACATACAGCATGACATCAGAAAAGAGTATAGCAGCCAATCCAGTCGGCCCACTCTACCTAACTGCCCTCGTAGGCCGTAGTGCCTAATATCATCTGGAAATGACTTTGAGATTTTCTTTTGTTCGATTTATGTGAACTGTTGTTGACAATTTGCTTTCCTTCACCGACTGAAAAGAAAAAAGAATGCAGTTAAACACACTACATTTTAGAAATGATGGCAGACCAAAAGAAAGGAGCATGACAACACTGCAAATTATATAGCACAACCCCTCAAGAGCAAGGTGACATGCTGGCGCCTTACGGCACTGTTCAGTACACAGTTGTCCACAGGACAGTACTGTCCTCCTTGATCATCATTTAGGCTTTTGATCCCTACCGCATTTTCCCTAAGGTGAGTTAGGTGGAGGGATACAAATCTGTGCAATTCCATGCCAAGCACTTGTGATGGAAAGCATGAATACTTTTGTGGTAAATAGCTTTAGCACTGCTGTATAATGAGACCTGAATTATGTATAAGTGTCAAAGTACCATCAACACTTTAACCATTCTTTGACATTTAAAAATAACAATCTAATGAGTGTAAAAGCTTTTAAACAGTACAAAAGAACAGATAAATTGCAGCAAGGCATAATAAGCGTTACTAGCCATGTTCACATCTCACATGAATTTAAAATCTTAACAAGGCAATCTGGTAAATACAGACCTATAGACTAAAATACGACTTTTAAAAAGCTGTTTTTATGTTGGCTATGTAGGATGACAAAGAAGTACCCTTACTGAAATAATGGTAATTACCAACAAACAAACATTAGAGGCTGTTTTCTTCCCTTTACCATTAACTACTCACTATGGTGCATGTTAGAGTATTTCTGGTGTATCAGAGATAATTATTACCTCCAGTAAGAGGCACAATTATGGATCAGACACATTGGAAAATGTGTGAGGACATAAAAGAGATGTTTAAGAGTGTTTGCCAGAAGCAACATCAATATGCTTCAGCGTCAGTATATTAAGATGCCTGAGTCATTCTCAAATGGGTCAGTAACCAGTAGGAAGAGACAGTTGGACTATACGGTACATTCTGTTCCTTTGTACCTCGCCTGAATATGTCACTCTTTGGTGGGTAAAATAAGTTTGCCAACTGGGGGGAAGCACCAAGAAATGATGGTGCATGTATAAAATAGAGTGGCCTGGTATTTATGGTAAGCATGGTACCCAGTAGATCACAGGTGGAAGTTCTATCCTATCCATGTCTTTTACCATCCTTGGCTTCCATCCCATCCAGCTGTAAAAGTGGGGCAGGAGTATGTCCTCACTGTAACTGAAATGTGACATCTCAACTTGGCTGTCCTGGGTCCATGCATTTCTAAGTAGAAACATCTGGCTACCCAGCTCAATCAGAGGTAGAGACATCCACCATACTGTGCAGGAAGTCCATCTTCAGATGCCCCTTCCCCATACTGTAAACATCTTAAAACTTGCAATTAGACTCAAATTAAGACAAAGTGATGATCAGTGGCAGAATGGAGTTAAAATTATACATCTAATACAGGTGCTAGAAATAACTGTTCATGGAGTAAAGTCTTCTTCCACTGTTCCCAGATCAACGTTAGTATTTTGTCACTGGGTCAGGTCAGGATAGAAATCATTGTAGATGTTTTTTTTTGTTGTTGTTGTTGTTGTTATTTACCTGTACCAGTCCATTGACACCTTAAAAAGTGGCCTAACGTTTAATTTTTAAATTTATTTGCATTTCAAACACCCTTTGTGTTACAATCAGATGCAACCCATGTTATGCCCCTGTTTTATGCATACTATCCTGAAGACATGGGGTCATAATGTCACAGAACATTATGCCACAGCAATATACTGCACTGCCAATACAGCGCGTTATATTGCAAGCGACATATCTTTCTTTTCGGAGGCTCTGCCCCACCACCCCCCCATTGCAGGGGCTGTGCCCTGAACCCGCAACAAAAATAATCAACTCGGGTGGGGGATAACATAACATCACACAAAGTGTGAAAAATAAAAAAATTCTTGTGTCTGGGACCAGGAATCAAAACCTGGTCCCAAAGCACCCACCTCCCTCCCTCGCTGCCTGTGGCTCATCCTGTCGAGCCATGGCAGCTATACTAGCTCCGCCTCCCAGCACTGGTCTCATCTCCTACCTTGGAAGAGTGAGAGGGTGCACTACCGTGTATACATCCTTTCGTGGTTTTGCACCTTCTTGCTCTACCTACCGTGCTGTTCCTGTTGCGTGGTTTTAACATACGCTATTAAGCATAAGAGATAGTGACCGGTAGGTATCCTGAACATGTCATTCCAAATCCTGCTCCACCTCCCTGTTCCTCTGTGACTTGTCCCACCCCATAGAATAACCAATATGTGCACTGCCAGCCACCAGGCAGCAACTGCAGTACAGTAAGTGGAGGAGAGGAGGAGGGGGGTCAGGCTTTCTGCAGCATCTGAGGTAATAAGACATTGTCATCATCATCATTATAATCATCATCATCATCATCCTGGAAGCTGTCTGGGTTTTCTCTGACATTTTGGCTTTCTCTTGCAACAGCCAATGAGAAACCACTATGCTGTCAAGTGGATGGCTCGGTTGATTGATTCATCCTCACCTACAATGCCAACATCACCACTACACCCTCCCTAGCAGGACACTCACCACCCTCCTCCAAGGTAAGAACATGATGCCTCCACATCATGCTTTAGACCCCACTGACACAGGGTGGGGAGACAGGAACAAGATTCAGTCACGGGCTTCCACATGGTGGCACACCCCAAGCTGGTGCTACTGGGTGGGCATAATCCAGTTTCTCAACTACAAGTTTTGCAGCTTGTGGAGGTATGGCCTCAATGTATGGGAGGAGGCAGGGCCCACTGAAAGGGACCTCCACTGACAAGGAGGAAGAAGTCATTTTCAATCAGCAGCATGGTTTTCTTCATGTGCCTATACTGCAACATTATGGATATTCTCCATTCTCCATAGAAGGAGTTTTTGCAATTATTTTGCTGCATGTGCTCTGTTTGGGCATGCATTATGAGGTAATGGAGGCAGTGTGATCTAGTGGTCAGAGTATCAACTTGGGAACCAGGAGTTCACAGGTTCAAATCCTGCTAGAGCCAAAAATTCACTGTGTAACATTGGACAAGTCAGTTAACCTCCCAGTGCTCCAGTTCACCTAGCTGTAAAATAGGTAAAATGCAGGACACCACTGTAAATAAGATGTTGCAACTCAACTAGGCTATCCTGGGTTAATCGAGAATCCGGGACCTCTTCCAGGAGCAGTGGACCATCATCGAGCCAGACAGGGTTGTTTTTCCTGTTTTTCACCTGGACCCCCCCTGCTAATGCAAGGATGTTGGCTTCAAGCCTCCTGGCCCATACTACCCTCCAGCCACCCCCAGAGGCAGTCAGCAAGTGAGACAACTAGTCTCCCTCCCCAAGAGAGAAATCAGTCATCTGGATGCTCAATCCTCTCTCTCTCTCCTTGACCCCGGTGGCCAGGCTCGTTCCTGAACCGGGTTGCGGCATGGTGCAGTGTGGCATGCAGCGCCTCAACCCTCAGCACCACCGGGCCAGCTGTGAAAACATATTTAACAGTTGAAGTGGTATTTTATATGTTAATATGTCCTTGACACTGCTACATATAAGAGTGGTTTCACGCACGCTCGGCTGGAACGAGAATAGCACAGCAAAGCTGAGCTGTTCTGGCTCAAGCTGAAGGCAAGTGAAACCTCTCTTATACAGCAACGAGTGGTGACAGAGGATATATATTGATTGAGCGCGATCAATAATATATTTAAAAAAGATGTTTCTAGAATGTGGAGATTTCCAGGCCATCTGCACTCTTCACAGAATAAGAGTGTCTCATGAGCAGAGGAAAGGAGCGCTCTGATTGCTCGGGAGTGCCCCCTCTGTCTGTAACATGGAATGAGATTGCAGGAAGGTAACAGTTGTACACAAAAAATAAATAAGAGTGAGATTATCGTTAAAGATGTGTCATTTCTAAATATTCTGAAGAAATTATAAGACAAAGCATGCACAAACCAGGAGGAGCCACAATATATACGGCAGCAAAGTAAAATTTATAAAAACACGTTCTGTTCAGGGCTGTGCATGGGGCTGATACTTGGTTCACTGAGCAACTTAGTTTGGTACACTTGCTGTCAAATCTGAGTAACAGTAGTTATGATAGTAGTAAAGCAGTACATGTATTTATGGAGGTCCTTCCCCAGAGGCTCAAGTGTCATAATATTAAGACAGACAAAGGAAATAAAATAATAAACTAATGGTTAGGCCCCATCTGGAGTACTACATGCAGTACTGGAGACCACACCTTCACAAGGACATTAGCCAAATTGAGGCAGTCCAGAGAAGGCAACCAAAATGGTGCTTGGACTGCATCAGAAAACATATGAGGACAGACTAATGGAGCTCAATATGTATACCCTACAGCAAAGGAGGGAGAGGTGATATGATTGAAACATTCAAACACCTTAAGGGCATTAACAAGGTGAAAGAGTCTAACATGTTTCAATATAAGGAAAATAGCAGGACAAGAGGACACAGCATGAGATTAGAGGGAGGCCGATTAAGGGGTGATGTGAGGAAGTTCTTTTTCACAGAAAGGGTGGTGGATGCATGGAGACGGCCTACCTCAGGAAGTGGTGGATATGAATACAGTGCAGGCTTCAAACAGGTATGGGATAGGCATAAGAGAGTAATACAGATGAGCATGAATAGATGGGCCATTGACAGAGCAAAGGCGATGGCACATTATAAGGTAGAAAAGAAATGGGCAGACTGGATGGGCCTTGCAGTTCTTTTCTGTTATCAACTTCTATGTTTCTATAAAGAAATCAGCAACATAGTAACAAAATAAACAGAGTCAGTCATTAAAATTACCTAAAATAATTTACAGCAGAAGATGTATCAAGAGTAGTCATCGAAGCCAACAAGTAAGCCTTCAATCCCCTTTGAGAAGCCTCCACTGAGGCCTCCCTCAGTCCCTAGGTAAGGTGCTCCACAGCACAGGGCTGGCAACCTCAAATGTCACGTTCCTCAGAGGTCTTAAGCTGGGCCTTGGAACTGAGAGGAGAACCTTGCAGGAGGAGTGAAGGGAGTGAGAGAACTGGAGAGGATTCAGAAGATCTGACAAGTAGCCAGGACCCAACACATGTAAGGCTTTACAGGTTAGTAGCCCAACCTTTAAGGTAACAAGCCACTTCACAGGCAGCCAGTGATCCATCCACTGCATTCTGCCCCAACTGCAAACATCAAAGGATACCTTCACAAACCCAAAAGTAGTAAGTGTATTACAGTAATCTTGCCTGAATGTCACAAATGCACCCACAAAAATGGGTGAGTAAAGCAGTAAGAGAGTGGAATAGGCCCAGCATCAGCAGGCAGCCAGGGAAGGAATAGGAAAGAACGTGATCTGCAAGGTAGAATAGGAAGGCACCGGTGAACTAGAAGTGGAGTAGGTGAAACAAACATCTTATATAGGTTAAGCTAACAAAAGTTTGCAAAAAGACAAAACAGAAACAGGAAGGGCCCAATTCTAGAAAGGCACACGACTGGCGAACCACACTTGCACTAAAAGAATGGCGCAAGTAGCAACTTACGCCAGCAGTTGCGACATCTGCTTTTCTGCAAAGCAGCTCATGACATGTTACAGGCTGTTTGCACCAAAGTGCACTTACGCCACCAACAATGCCTAAAACCCCCTGCAACATGGCCAGGGTTTACAGCATCTGTTGCACCCTATTCTGGAAGGGCAGCAACAAAGTCCCTGATCTGCTATTCTAGAACAACCCCCAGAGGACATCCATCAAGTACAGATACACCAGCATTTAGCTGGTGTAGTGTACTACACCCTCTGGGGTTGTGCAGATCTCACACAGGGCTGGCACCAATACATGTGCCTCCCCATGCCCAGCACACCCACAGTTTAGCCCTGCAGGGCAGCAGTGTCCCCCAGCCCCGATCCCCAAACTGCAATGCCCCACAGTGCAGCTGTGACCACCAGCTCCTGATCCCTCACATTGTAATGCCCTGCAGGCAGCTCATCCCCCAGGATCCATTCCCCTACCCCAAAACCCAGGTCCCTCCACTGCCACATAGTGTACAAAAGTACAATTCCTGATGTCCCCGGCAGTCTGGTATGGCCCCACCCCTCACCCAGCAGTGCCAGTCCACCTGCCCCCACCCATCCCCAGCCGGTGACTGGCACAGCCCACCTCTCAGCCCATGGCCAGCCACCGACTGAGCTCTGCGGCGGCTCTGTACATATGCGCTCATGCAGGGCTCAATCGATGACTAGCCATGGAGGTGAAGATGGCTGTGCCAGTCGCCGCTGTGGATGGATGGGTGGGGTTCAGGTGGACTGGCACTGCTGGGTGAAGGGGTGAGGACACTAGACTGCCAGTGTGTGGGGTGTGCAGCCAATGACCATGGCATGGCACAGCAGGGACAGGGGTTGATGTCTGGGAATAGGTCCAGGAGGGGAACACAGATGCCCGCAGGGATGATATAATTTCAGGGGATCGGGATGGGGAGGCACTGCAGCCCTGTGGGCAATAACTAATTAGGGGTGGGGGACACTGCACCAAGGGCACTGGGTGATTTGGGGGATGGGGGCACACAGTCACCTGTGGGCATTAGCCAATGGGGGTTCAGAGGCTGGGGGTAAGGGTACCCCTGCGGGGTTTTCAGGTGAGGGGTAGCAACTGCACCAGTCAGCCAAGTGCTGTGACTTGCAACATGCCCATCGGTACACCCTTAGTGTGGCATACCATCCACATGTCAAGTCGCAGGACTTGGCATGGGACCCTGCCTCTTCTAGAATTGGCCACAGGGTCCTTGTCACAACCGCGAACTGGCAAAGACACCTTTGAGGCGGCTTGCACCAATCTTCTAGAATCGGGCCCGAAGAGTAAAAGGTAAGAAAGCTGGGAGTGGTGTAGTGCAATGGCAGTTTTCAGATGGACCCTCTGGGGACTGTGGTGCTGCCCCATCTGTGTGCACCTCTGGGCTGAGGAGGGAGGTTGCTAGTCTCTGGGACAAGCTGGCTAGGGATTCAGGGCACCTACTCACCCACCCAGTGACCACCAAGTCTATCACTCCTGAGCTAGCCCAGTGGCACTGAGGGTTGAGGCACTGGACACCACACCTCACACCACACCAGTTACCCATGTTTGAGAATGAGCACAGGCCATCAGGGTCAACAGGAAGGAAAAGATTGAGCATCCCAGGGCTGCTCTCCTTCTCTGTGGAGGGGTCTTCAGTGGTTGGCGCATGCCTGGTCCCTGGGAGGCTCACTGATGCCGCCAATGTGGTGTCAGAGGTGGGGTAGAGCCTGATGGGATGCACATGGGAGTGTGCATGCTACCAGCATCAGCATCACTGCACGCTCCGCCTCTGAAGGGCTGCACATTGGAGGAGAAAAGAAATGCTCTGGCAGGATGAAGGCAGGCACCTTGCATTTTCCTCAAATAGCCATAGCACTGATCACACTGGATCCGGTCTTCAGTGGGGTTTGGGATGCCCTGCTGGCCCCGCCCTGGGAAACCCTGGGGGTATTGGTGGGTGCCGGCTGGTGGACATCTGGGGACAGGACTGGGTGCTCCCACCAGAACTAGGGGCTGTGAGAAAGGAGTATAAATTGATAGCTAAAAAAAGTCTAACACTGCTACCTCAAAGAATGCCTGGAAGGAGGGTGACTGGACTACAGTGGGCTCAGGGAGGGTGAGGGCAGTGGGACAGAAGCACATCCCATCTGGTAACATGATGCAACTCCTACACTGCTCTGGTGGGGCAGGATTGTCCCATGGAGGCACCCGAGGTAGTGAACAGGGAGGATGTGGGGGTCTTCCATAGTGGAGACCCCAATGGGGTGGCAGAGGACCCCAGAGGAGAAGAAGGCAACTCCTGGCGGGGACTCCATCATGAAAGGTGTAGCAGGGTTGGGATAACAGAATACAATCAACAGGCAGACCAAAGATTTTGTGCATAAAAAGCGCCGCAAGGTACTTATTTTATTTTCTTATTAAAATAGTTCACAGAAATAATAAAAGAGAATTTGTTCATTCACTTCACAAATTTGATGAAATAAAAAAATGAAATGTGCCCAGCAATGGCACCAGGCTATTTCTGAACCTATTTCACCACTGCGTGAGCTCCAGGATCCTTCCTCTCACAGTCAGTTCCAACTAACTCCCTATCTCCTGTCTTGCAGCAAAGGAGAGCTTATACCCACCCTCCAGTGGTCATATGACCCCAGCATCATCAAAATACAAAACTTTGATGTAAGCCTTTTTTTTAATTATAAAGTACTAAGGGCTTACTAACTTGTCTACAAACACAATCATGTTATCACCACAAAATAAATTAGTCCAGATAAGCAGTTATCTGGTAGAAGAAGTGGTATTTTTCCACTCCTGTTTGATTGACAGCTGCCACTGTATAAGAGGGACCACTAGAGGTCGCTACTGGCCTAAAGGGCACCTAATCTGGCACTGCTCTATGGACTGGACACAGGTAAGCACAGGTGCACCTGAATTTCTCCTGTTAACCTAGGCCCAGACATGCCTTCTTTTCTGTTATACATGTAAAGCTAAAAGTAACTGTTTGGTGGTTTTAAACCAAAAAGGAAACAATAGACCACGGGATCTTTCTGTGGCTTTGAAAATATGCTTCTGTGATTCATGCAGGCCTTAACCCAGGGCCTTTCAAATAGGCTCACACATATCATTATAAGTTCTAAAGTTGTAAACCAAGCAGCTACAGGCTGCTGTACCTGTTGTGAGATAGGAGTAGAGCTGTAAGACTAAAATTAAAAGGAACAGCTCTTTTATCTTTCAATACAGTGTTCACTTCTCTTCAGGCATTTCCTGATTAAAGCTTTCTTTTCATCAATTCTTAAAGGGTACACTAACCAGACCCTTGCAATTCAACCTACTGTGTTTACTTTATAGGGCATATTTCTTTTAACTAGGCAATCTGTCTATTTCTACAGTTTTAGCAGCTAAAAAGACTATCTGCTCTACAATTGTTTGTGAGTTTATCAATATATGGCTTTGTAACCTATGGTTCCCAATTGGGGGAGTTCTCAGACATTTAATCCTTATGCATAGGAAACCTTACTCAAGGAAAATCTATAACATACCAGGGGAACGTAAAGCCAGCTTTACAGCCACATTTCACCAGTCATTTAGGGTAACCAGATTATTTTAACAAAGTGCTACCTGCACTTTCCTTTCATGTACCTGCTCTGGATTTACTCTAGCGTGACTGGCGCTTTTACCCAAAAGCAGAGGCCTTTTAATTTTAATTAAAACTAGATGGCCAGACCCACCAAACACTCTGACTAGTGTTTTCCTTTTGGCTTATAGAGCCACTGGACAGATAACAGCAAGGAGAGGGGGCATAGAAACAAAGAAGAGGTTTGCTGCTCCTATCCTGACAAGCGTTTATGGCAGGATGTAAAGGTATCCTACAATGAAGGATTACTACTTTGTGCATTATTCTAACAAGGTAACAAAACACAAGGGCCTGGATATTCAAAGGGTTGTGCATGGTGCAACAAGGATGTACCATGTGCACACCTATCACCAGTGCGATATTCAAAGGGCAAGCCATGGGCACAACTCCCAATGTGCCAGGCGCGCCAGTACGGTAATGTATGCAGTGCAAGTGCAGGCGTGCCCATGCATATGTGGCACATCCCAATATTCAGCTCGGGATGTGTACAAGCATATGCTGGCACAACTCCACCTTGCACCACTCGGGGATGCAAAGATGTGCATGGTAAAACCAGGAACAAAACCTGGCCACCCACAGGTGAGCTGCTGTGTTGCAGGGTGCAACACAGCAGCCGCCAACCCTGGGTGGCCACCCGCCCACCCAGAACACTGTCTACAAGCCCCTGCCCTGGAAGCATTGTGCCCCTGCCCATTGCCTGATCACGAGCATATGTATTAAAAGCCTCCCTGGTGGTCAGTGGAATCCTCCAATTGCCTGATCGTGATGATGACTCTTTGTGGTCAGTGATAACCCCCATCATGAGACACGTGTATACTTAAGTGCCCTGGTGGTCCTGTGAAACCCCCAATCGTGGGCAGATATAGCATTAGAAACCCTGGTGGTACAGTGGTAGCCCCCTCCCCACCTGCCCACTGTGGTCCCCTGCCCAGCACCCCCGTCATTGGCGGGCGGCAGCTCCCAGCCCTCATGCCACCTGCTGAATGACAGTGTACAGTACAGTCTGTATGCCTTTTGGTCCACTCGATGGACCAATGAGCATGCAGACCATACTAACTACACAGGACCGATATGTGAATGAATGTGTTCATTCACATATTAGGCCTGTAGGTTAGTATGGTCTGCATGCCCATTGGACCAATAGGCATACAGACCATACTGTACATTGCCATTCAGCGGGCGGCATGTGGGCAGGGTGCTGCCACCCGCCAATGACAGGGGGTTGCTGGGTGGTGAGGGACCACAGTAGGCATGGTGGGGATGGGGGTACTACTAGACCACCAGGGTTTCTAATGCTACATCCGCCCATAATCGGGTGATGGGAGGGGTTTACACTATGACCACCAGGGCAATTAAATATACACATGCCCGCGATGGGGAAGGTTTCCACCTAACTACCAGGGAACTTAATCATACTTATGCCCGCTGATGGGGGAGGGTTCCACTAAACCACCAGGGAGTCACTATGTACCTGCCTGCAATTGGGCATATAGGGAGTGGGGACTGCACTGGGACTGCAGGTGTTGATCCCGATGGCTGCAGCCTGGCTAGGTGCCAGGCTAAAGTCGCCATGGATCAGCGCACCTGCATGCGAATGAGGCCAAAATGACCTGCAAATGGCCCCATTTGTGCCTTGCATGCATAATGGCCTAATTTGCATGTCCAGTGCTGAATATCGCAGTTGATGCACTTAGAGCAACTGCACTTGTGCTGGTGCATCCCCCTGCTCCTGTTCTGCCACTTGGCGCTGGTGCAGTGTCACTGCGCTGTGTGCAGTGCATGCACCCTCAGTGCCATATTCAACAGTGCTGAGCCATGGTGCAGCACCATTGAATATCACCTTGTCCATGCCCTGGTGCAGCCCAGTTGCACTGTGCCTGGGCTTGCGCCCTGCCCAGCACAGTCTGAATATCCAGCCCAAGGGGTTCTTCAGAGCTGTTAACAGACAAGTTACAGTAAATATCTAGGGCAACTCTGTATAATTAAATGCATATTGTATCTATCCCACTGGTCACTTAAGGTACTTTCAATCACATTGAGACCATTCCTTTTAAATAATTATTCATTATGTATTTCTACATTTGCACATAAATGCTTTCGTTCTTGGTACCTGGCAGTTTAATCATCCCTTTATACCCAAGCACTTTATTAATGCTAAGTATTTATTGTTGGGGTGAGAGGGAAGATCTTAGTGTTCTTCCAGGGCACCCACCCTTGGCAGAGGGCACCCTGTCACAAGATGAATAGATTTAGGGTCAGGAATGGAGGTGGAGAGGAAGCTAGGTGCCTACGGGTGCCATGGTTCAGAGAGATGCAAAGAGGATCCTGAAGATTGCAGCAGGATGGGAGGGAGAGCTTGATGTCATTATCCACCTGGGGACAAATGACCTGGCTAGGGATGGGGAGGATAGTACAGGAAAAGTTCAGGGAGTGGGAGGAGTCTTAGTAAGGTAGCAATCTGGTGACCTTTCTGAGGAGCTGCCTGTCTACAAGTGGTGGAAGGATAGCATACTCAGCACTAGAAACTTCAATCAGTGATTGAGGAATGGTACAGGAGGAGGGTTCAGCTACATTGGGTCCGGGTCACACCTGGAGGGATAAAGGCCTGTACAAGAGAGATGGTCTGCATCCATTCAGGAGGGGACCGCAATCCTCAGTGAACAGTTTAAAAGTTACATTGCTGAGCAGTTAAACTGGCCAAAAGGGGCAGCAGAAGGCACCAGGGAGACATAAATTACCCCAAAATGGAGTAGTAATCAGGGAGAACCTTAAGGGAGACAAATCCCCCAGTGTACCTAATAGAAAGAAAACAAATTAGTAATAATTTAGAGATGGGAATGAAGGAGAAGCAGGAGAAGAAAAGGCAAAATGGGGAGCTGGTGAGCAGGGTAGTACTAGAAGATAGAAGGCCATGTGTGCCAACACTCAAAGTCTGGGGAATAAAATTCCAGATTTAGAGGCCATTATGGCAGAGGCTGACCTGAACATTGTTTGCCATAAAAGTCATGGTGAGCGAGGAACTATGACTGGGTCATAACATATCAGGCTATACTCTGTTCAGGAAAGACAGGGTGGGAGCAAATGGGAAGGAGTGGCTCTTTATGTGAGAGATAGAATAAAAGTGACAGGAATACAGGGAGGGGCGGAGGTACTGTGGGTTACCTAGAGAATGGAAATGGACCCACTGTACATTGGCATGATCTACAGACCTCCAGTGCGAGAGGGGTGGATAAGGTTCTGGGAAGCCATCAAAAGATGGCAAAAGGAGGAAGGTGCTGCTGTTGGGGGACATCAATTTGCCAGATGTAGATTGGAACATCCTAGTTGCAGCTACAGCTAGGAGCAGGAACATCCTGGACTCCTGCAGGAGCATTCCTCGACAACTAGTTGGGAGCCCACTCAAGAGGGGCAATACTGGACCTTGTACTCACTAACAGGGACAGTTTTGCAGATGTCATGGAGGGTGGCTATCTGGAAACCAATGATCATCATACTGTGTGGTTCAATATAAGTATCAGGGCAGAATCGAACCACACAAGTGTAAAGAGAAATGGATTATTATTATTATTACTGTTATTGTTTGTGCTCATGCAGCTTATACCTATATGAATATAGCTCATGAATGTATTACTACTGTTGCATGTTATTAGTGCTACTGCTTATAAAACATATTCTGCCTTTTAGTAATTCTATTTCTGTAAGCTAAAGGCCTTCTTTAGGTAGGCGAGGTGCAAGGGATACAGTAGCCTAGCTAGGCACAAATTAGCCATGCTGGCACACTGATTTATGGTCAAGTAGAAATATACCAGAATTGCAAAAGCATAATGTTATAAGAATGTGGTTCTTTACCACATTCCAAACTATTACTGTCTTTGGGAAAGATGCAGAGTCTGGACATTACTGATAAGGGGTAGTGCTGATACATGAACCCACATACAAGGCCAAATAACAAGCAAGCCTTTAAACTAAGACATCTTAGTTATTGAATGCATCATATAACTATACATGAAAATTAGGTGTAATAATGCCTTCTAGACAACAGGGAGTTGAGCCAGGAACCCACTGGGATGAAGTTCTCCACTGTACCTGTGTCTCCCAGAAGAAGGTAACTATGAAAAGATTGCTAATCTTCTGTAGCAGCTTACTAGACAGTTATATTTTATACAGAAAGGCTGTGCCAAGAACCTTGTGCTGTTTTCTGTTTGTAACTGCATTATATAGAAGGAAGCTTACTGCAATCATTGTGTCTTGTGTCTTTATTATAATTGGCACAACCACAGACACTAATCAAAACTTCCATACAAATGGTGACTCTGCTGAGTTCACCCGGATAGTTCAAAAGGGGGATTCAGCGGCGAATAGGCGCTAAGGGTTGGCGCTGGGCGCCACACCTAACTCCCACGCGCCAGCGACCCGGGTTCGGGAGTGGACTCGGGTCGTCGGTGGGTCGGCCGGGGAGATAGGCGCGGCGTCCAATGACAGCTCGCCTTCTTGAGGGAGGATTGAACCGTTGCCCGACACTTGCACGACCAGCGGAGGCTCGGGGCTACAAAGCTCCACCTGGGAGATGGGTGGCTATTCAACCCCAACTGCAGACTGTCCCGTCTCGCGTCATGGCGTCGGGAGGTATGTGCTGCTCAGGAGGGAAAATACGTGGAAACAAGCCTGCCACAGCTGGGAAGATGGGGGACCATGGCCCGTGCCATGATTGCCTGTGCCAGCCCAGCAGACCACAGACGGCCTTAACGTAAGTAATGGGGTTTGACCCTCACCTCATCCCGCCCGGGGTAATCTGAGGCTCCATGGGGCCAGTGGGTCTGTGTGGGCAGGGTTCCAGGCAGGGGATGTCAGTTGTCCCCCTGAAAGGTCGGAGGTGGCAGGCTGGGAGGAAAATAAACAGTAATTTAAAAAAGGGGATTCAAACCCACATGCAGTTGAACCAGGGACAGTCAGGTGGGTGGCTGGTATTTAAAAGAGTTATAACCTTGTCCCAGCTTCTAGGTTAAAGAGCCAGGCATAACCCAGAGTTGTGTCATGGCTCGTGATTTCCTGAACCCAAGCAGCTTAAGCAGTATGGAGCAATCACTGCTAATAATTTAGCTAAGCATAAGCTACATGGTTTTTGCAAAGATAAGGAATTGTTTGATCATTGGAAAACTAAAGAAACAAGTAAGAAAGTACAGATAGCAATGTGATTAAGGCACTAGGACCTAATTTGGATTACGTTAGGGTGAACTGTGTTAAACTTAATGTAGCAAGTGACTCTTTTAGGAAACAGAATGAATTGTTGGTTGTTGGGAATGTGAGGCACTGCCCCATTCCGCAATGATGTTTGTTATTGACAAAGGTTTAATGGACATACCTTATACCTAATACTCTCTTCTTTGCATACTCTTTCTTGGCTGGCCAGCCTCCTTTTCTGTTTTCATACTTATATAACTACGTCTCATCCCTAGTCTGCTTCTAGAAAAGAACTTTTTACTGCTCTGTTTATATTTCTCTTACAGAACACATAAACACACTCTGCTTCAGAAATGTAAAAAAAAAAAAAACTTTTGTTTTCAGTGTTAAATGCTTTTACAAATGCTCAGATGTTTTACTGCAAAAAGTACAGTGTGGTATAAACTAATGATTAACTACCCCACCCTATGTCCTTACTTAGTTCAGGCTGCTGCCAGCCTGCCTGAGATATTACTAGTTTGAACCTCTTGAGGCGCAGTGTTTCATTGTTAAATGAATCAAGAAGGTTCCATTCCCTGTTATGGTAGGTTTATTAATGCATGCAAAGTTATTTATAGTTTTTCTGTTACAATGGCACATGTGTCTCTCTCATTTGCAAGGGGTTCAGCTCTTAATGTGCCCCTATTGTGTAAGAAACAGTTTTTTTCCTTGCACTATATTGCTTGTCAAGCAAACAAGGTTTAAAGTGGTTTTACCTTAGCTAAAATTCTCCTTCCATTGGTGGGGGGCATTTCTGTAAGAGACACGTTTTAAGTAAACTAACTAATCACTAGTTAATCTTCTCACCTTGAGTCCTCAGCACTTGTCTTCCCTAAGAAGTGACTGGCTGAAATCAATCCACCAGACCAAAATAATTTTACTGTAAAGTACTCATTAAGCATACTGAAGTTTGTATTTTAAATTTAACTTCTTGTCAAGAATGTAAGTTTTGTCCTTTTCTTACTTAATAAAATGCCAGTACTGTGTGAACATGGTCTGCATTATAAACATGATCCTGTAAGGAGGGGTCACCTCAAACCTCTAATTTATTACTCCTTACTGGGGTTTCACTTCTTTTAATATCACAACCTACTTTATGTTGTGTTTTGTTGTTTCTTTAGTAACCTTTGCAGTTTGTCACTTTTTATTTAAATTCTTTTTTAATGGTATTCCCAAGTTAAACTATGATTAACAAGCAGCTCAGGGGAGACATAGATCCTCCATCGCTCCCACCCCATAACTAACTGCTTTCAGAAGTAGCTGATTAACATTTGTTTAAACAAGGTGTAAAAGAAATTACTGACATGCCTATAAGAGACAGACAACCATTTTGAATGTTAATTACACTGTTTAAGTTCAAAGTAGCCACTGACAAATGATTTCATGCCAATCTGTTCTAATTAAAAGTAAAATGCTAAATATGGTGGCAAATGTGTACTGCTCCACTAAAACAAACTTACTCTGGTAGAAGGCTTTTCATGGTTTACCAGAGTAGAGTGTAAGCCGTGGGTGTTAATGTTAATGATAAACTTTGAAGGCTATTTACCTTTCTGCTGCTACCAACATTTGTGTGACTCAACATGTTAATAAAATGTTCACAGATAAACAATGCCATGGAATGCAGTTAAAGGTAGGAGACATGGTACTGGTCAAAATTCAAGAGGGACCTTTCGCTAACCTTGGGAGGCCCTACCCTGTAACAAACCAGTGCAGCCCCACTGTGTATAAAATCAATATTACAGTGAATAGCAAGGAAACAGCATAGGGACATAAGTGATTTCCTTTAAATCAGTTGAAACTGTTCACTAATCTGCCAGTGACAGAGGGATGCCCTCCTTTCTGTTTTGTTTTCTTTTGTTTTCATAAATCACTTAATGTGTGGCTCACAGCCACAGCTGGGGGGCAGCAGATGTGGTATTGGAGATACCAGCTCTACTGAAAATTATACAATGGCAGAAATGTTCTGTCCTGTGATTGGTCAGTGTGTGCCTGGAACAGTGATATTATTACACAATAACATCACTGCATGAAGTTCAGGTGCACACACGACTGCATAACAGACTTTGAAATCCAGTCTCCCTCAAAAGTTACCGCCACTTTAACCGGACTGAAGTGCCCTTCAAGTTTACAACATAAAACCTCCCATCAAACACCTCACACACTGGCTCCAAACACAAACCCTGTCTTTTTTTTTTAATTTAAATATATGCCCGACTCTGAGACTGCCTGTAGCTGCATAAAACAGCAAACTGTACTTGAAACTGCTGCTTCATTCAGCTCTGTCATTGGCACCCACTTTCACATTTACACCCCATTTCAAGGACCCTTGCTGTCAGCCACTTATTTCCCCAAAATCATGTTCAACTTAAAAAAATCATTTTAAAATGTAATAAACAGAAACAGATCTTCCTTCCCGGTTTCCACTGAGATCGTGTCAGCGAGTGCCCGCTTTGTAAAGTTGCACTGTACAGTAGTGGAAAGACAGAAAAAACAACAAACTCAATTTAAAACCCACACAAAAAAAAATATCAAAAACTTTCCCTTCAATATCCTCCCACTAGTACATGGCTGACAAGGGCAGAGGGAAAACTGGTAAAGCACTCAGCACAGCATAAAACAAGAAAAGCTTTTGGGACTCAGCAGGCAACATCAGTCTGGCAACAGCTTCACCTTGTGGTAGAAGAAATATTATTCTGGACTTTTTAAAAAAGCATTCACCTACATCCCCAAAAAAATCAAATGAACAATGGATAAAAAGTTTGCTTTTTTCTTTTTTTTAATTAACAAATTAGCCACTGTATAATAGCAATAAGACACTCCAGGGGTGTGTGTGTGTTGTAATAGATCACTCCTGGGGTGGTGGAAGCACTCAGCTTCACCTCATGCTTCAACCCACCCAGGAGTGACTTTGTCCATTAGAAAATAGGGCACGCTGCAAACATCATAAATGCAGCATTCTGATTACCTGAGGGGCGCTGGCACCGGGTTGTTATTTCAACAACTGAAACAAGTGCCACAACTGCTCAACCTAATGCCTCTTGAAATTTAAAAGATACCGCCATTTTTCCTCGCTAAGCGGGACATCAAGCTAGAGGCCCCATCCCTCGTAACTCTCGAAGCGGACACTGAACAAAAAATACAAATCCTTTCACACTTAAAAATGTCAGTTTTTATTTCTCCCCCACCAAAAGCTAATTCTGCTTAAATAATCAGACCCCTTCTGACTCATGATCCCTCCCGCTCTTGTAAATGTCCCAGCCAAGCAGTCCGACTCATCTGCGGCACAAACAGAACTCGCACTACGCGCTATTTCCAAGCTGCACTTCTTCCCGATCCCCACCGCTTGCTCGCTAGCGCTTACAAATGCTGTAACCCACCGGCACCACTGTACCTTTTCAGTCATGAGGTTGTCTTCTGTTCCCAAAGCTTGACAAGCAAAAAAAAAAAAAATTTTTACTGTCCTTTTTGCGACCTTGGATCACGGACTACAGCTCCATGAACCCTTGGGTAAAAATCCAACCACTCCCGACAGCCTCTCCTAAACAGCACCCAGGAACTACTTTGCAAACAATATATAGTTTTATTCTGTGTTTCACATTTGTTCAGCTTCCTATTAAGTTTAATTCCATTTAATTATTAATCTAACACATAACCCATTTTCTAAGTGTAACAATACCCTCAGGATGGGCGTTATAGGATATAACGGACCTTCCAGGGGCTATAAGACCCTCCGCTGAGGCGTTGGGCCTCATTACACCCTAGGGCGTCCGTTATATCTATCACCGCCCACCTCAGTGTGTACCATAACACACACCCTGTTGTGCCTTATTGCTCAAATGATGCATCTTTGTTTTAAGGATCAGCACTAATGTACTAGACAGGATTTTGAAAGCCTTCCTCTTTCTTCCTTTTGTTTTTCAGAAGCTACCAGCGAGACAGCAATGTTCCTGTGTATGTTGATCTTAGTTCCATTGTGGCATGTTGCCACAGAACTCAGGACTTCATGTACAGTCTCGGAGGAGAGCCAGCCCTGTTGCCTGCATAATTCAACCATGTTCTCCCATGTGCTGGAAGAGACTTTCTAATAATTATGACATCATGCTGGTCACAGCATGCCCTCAGGTACTTTGCAGAGATTCATTAAGAGACATTTCAAACTTTTCTTTAATGAAATACAGTCCAAGCCATGAAGGCAAACATTTGGACAGCATTGTTTCTGCTTCATATTTTTCTGGATAATGCCTCCTTCATGGCTGACCCAGTGCAACCCTCAGATACAGGCGCTGACAAAGGCATATTCAAGGGCACCCCAAATACTGTGTTATAAAATACTGTGGCATGCAAAGCATCACTTTACAATGAACTGTGACATTTTCCAAAGACATCACCACTAGTATGCCAAGAATGCCTGTAAAGACTAAACATTCACCTATAGTGGGATGGGGCCCATGCAATGGACTTACTGCTACTGTTCCCCAAAAACTTTATTAAATAAACATATTGTATGAATACTTGACTTTGCCATTATAACATGTGGAAACATATGCATTATGATTTTATATTTTTGTTTTGGCTTTTAGATGTAATTGCCATTCATCAGGCAAGGTCCAATGATATTCTGTGATTTTGAAAGTTTTCTCATTTAGCACATGTCTAAACATAGTCATTCTTGTGCCTCTACTAATGTATGTTTAAAACTGTGTGGTACAAATGCATAACTGTTATTACTGTCTATCAGGCATGAGCACAAGATCCAACAGCAAGGCAAAAAAATGTACCCACAGCATGGCATACTCCGCTCCATGCATCTATAAGGAATGGACGGAATTATCAGGTCTGTGTTAGGTCTATTTGGGTTAGGGATGTCAGTCTGGAAAAGGGCCAATTTAAGGCAACATATTGAGTACTTAGAGGCCCAAGAAAAGGTATATAGCCTGTACTACATGGTCTTGATGGTTTAAACATATGTTTTCTTTTCTTTAATGTGAAGTTTCCTATCATGCTAGAGCCCAAAATCCATAGCCATGCACAACAGGAGACCCCAACATGGAGTCTTCCACCAGATGGGTTCAGACCCATAAGGATTTCCTGGCACGATCTCAGGCCTATTGGCAACTGGCTTGTCCATATGGACTAGGGCTGACATGGAGACAATAAAGAGACATATACATCAATATTAAGCACTATATATATATATATATATATATATATAAAATGGAATAACAATATCCTAGAATCCAAACTTCTGATTATATAAAACACATCACATGACCGTGCGTATATCAGAGCATGACCCACGCCTCAACTTTTAACCCCTCCAAAACAATTTTGACATTTTATAAGATAGATAACCCACTCTGAGGTGTGCAGTTGTGCTCTGATATCATGCATATAATGAGTTGCGCACTCAGCCTGCCGCTCTTGTGTATATCAGAGCACGATCGCACACCTCAGAGTGGTTTATCTATCACATATATATAAATGGGATTGCAGGTCTAACACAAAAAAAAAAAAGTATGCATGATATATCATATCAATATGCATGTATTGCATGCTTGTTTATTGCCATATGATCTAAGATCAGTTAGTTGCAAACAATCTTTAAAAGTCTGATATAAACTCATAGGTAAAGGTGTAACATGCACAGCCTATGGGAACAATGTTCTCATAATTATTTATAATTTACTTAAAGATGTGGAAAGCAGCGCTTCCCTGACCTCATCTCAGGTAACTACTTGACTATATGGTATTGCTGAGTCCCAACACATTCAGACCGGATGGATTGAGGCCTAGGCTTGTCAAAAGTTTTGCTATTTTTTGTGACAGCTAAAAGCTTGGGATATGTTACATTGCACCCTAACCAGGGCAAATGCTACATGAGTGGACCCTGTACCAGACAGGATACCCTGAATGTACAGTAGATTTGCCATTATTTGACCCTGCTGAGGTGGATTTTAAGATGGTGGCACACAGTCCATTCTGTGGATCACTTAAAAGGTGACATTTATAAGAAGAGGGTGACACACTTTCCCTAGCAGTTTACAGCCTCTATAACCACATAACCTGTGGCAAGCTCCCCATACTGCCTGCTGCTCAGTAAAAATATATAGACATACATGCAGATGTGATGTGTTTCACGTAACTGCCCTGGTCTATAAATCACATGAGCACAACCGCATACTGAGTCAGCCAGCTGGGTGCGAGTCAACACTTCAGCCACTTGCCAGGTGAAGCCCATCAGATGGTGCTTCCCTAAAATGAAAGTCACTCACAAAATGGCTGATCAGTATTGTTCAATTTCAAAACCATAAATTCATTGTTTATGAAACATTGGCGTCCCGATGACTGTGCCAAACATTTGCTTCACACCATCTGCCCGTGCTGTCATTGGTCAAATGGTTATCTTAACAGGGCCACTTCATGAGGAACACTGCCTTCTTAGTGAACCAGGCCAACAAAATGATGTAATTGATTACATTCCAAATTTGAATATGCATATTTCTTACTCTTCCTAGTCTTAAAACTGTTGCTAAACCACAAATATAATTTATTTCACATTAACAATGACAAAATCATGCTCAACAGTTTTTGCCATTTTGCATTACATGACATCATACTTCTTTTTGTGAAACTATTTTGCAATACATACAGTATACATATATATATATATACATACATACACACACACACACAGGAAAAAGTGAAAGAATAAATTATAAGAATGTGTGGCATACAAGGAAATATAGGGGATTCGATAATAAGGCTACGAGTTTGAACTCCATCAAAGCTCTTGTGTCTGGATCATGTACTAAAGCTTAATTCAGGAAATATTTTTTAAGTGATCATTCCCATTTGTATATCTCCTGGACTTTTCACAGCCTATAAAATGATGACTCACTCCTCCAAGTTGCCTGTTACTTTTAATACTGTTCAGTTGACGTCTTCAGCTGAGGTGACTCTCCTGGGGTTTATCAGATATGCTTTCCTGATACTAACTTCAGCTGTTAGAAAGTGCCTTGGGAAGCCAGCCTTGTAAATATACTTTATGGTCATCTCCTCTCTGTTGATTCTGAAACCCATCAGTCTTAGACTATTTGCTTTAGAAAAATGTTCTAGTTGTTCAAGCAGAGCTCATAACAAAGTGAGGCCCTGCTTCTTCACATTTTCACAGGTGGGTGGACTAGAGTACTGTGAGGTTATGTCACTTGCCCAAGATCACATGGTGGGTATCTGTCACTAGCAGGCTTTGAACCTGTAGTCTTCTGGTTACAAATCTGGTACTTTAACCACTAGATCACACTGCCTCACAATTTTATACATAGCTGTGTTAATCTCCATTTGGTCCTTCCTGTACTCCTTGAATGCCCTTATTTCATCCTTTACTACCACATTTACCTGGTTAATGACCCAAAATGGTTTCTGGAGCCTTTTGCCCTTATCTACACATCTCATTAACTTAAGTTGCCCCAAAGATCACAGATTTTTTATATTTGTCCACTATATTTTAGCCCTGCTACTTCACGTATGTCCCCCTAAGTGATGCTCTATTATAGTTCTGTATTGGTTGTAGTCTACCACCCTGACGTTGGGCTGGATAGTCCAGGTTTTAGG
Source organism: Neoceratodus forsteri (assembly GCA_016271365.2). Lineage (NCBI taxonomy): Eukaryota > Metazoa > Chordata > Ceratodontiformes > Ceratodontidae > Neoceratodus > Neoceratodus forsteri. The sequence continues at coordinate 13,720,193 of CM028133.1, forward strand.
TTGCTCTTCTTCAAGCACTAGTTCAAACTGAATGGCACTGTTATCACTCTGAACTATTGGTGCCTCATTTTAGGGCTGCAGTGGGTGGAGTCCTGCAGACCTCCTGAGATGAAAAAGGAGATTTTCTGATTGAACAACAGTGTGGAGTTTCCTCAAAGTTGCCTATGTTTCTGTGAAGCACTCTGCTGTCTCCATAAGCAGTCGCATAGCACTATTTTTTCTTCAGTCACTCACTGGAGATTATGGCGGAACACAGCACAGTCCGCCATGTCCAAGGTAGCTGCCAACTGTTTTGCACATGCGCGACTACTTGCACATGCATAGTAAAGTTCAGCTGCCATTTGGATGTGGCAGATTGTGCCGTGTTCTGCTGTGACCTCTGTAAGCAAGACCACAGATGAGACTGTGCTCATCTCAAAACATCTTTTCATCTTGCCCACCTGACCCTCCCTCTCAGCACCCACCACGACAACCCCACAGAAATATTACAGTGACACAAGGGTGCCCAATGCCTCAGTGTTGTGATTAGGAATCCTCAGTCTATTTTTTTGTGAGACCCCTCCGTCCACTACCGCACATGCACAGTTATTTTTGGGGTCCCTCCTGCCCACCCAACACTCCTTCTCAGCACCCACCCACCCCAGAAACACAACAGTGATATTGGGGTGCCCAATCCCAGTGTCCATTCACAAATCCATTGGTCCATTTTTTAACCCTGTAAAAGAAAACCATCCATTGATGTCTTTTGTGGCCATTACTGTCCCCACAACCTTCCACTCCACCACCACCCCAACCCCCATGCCCTTACTTACCAATCGGGGTTTAATGCCATAATCCCTCTGGACTGCAGACATCTTCACTCTTCAAAGCGGACCATGAACTGAAGAAACAGGTATGCGATTCAATGTATTTCAATCCTGCTTTGAACTTAGTGGCATAACTTGGTCATTTTGCATATTTGTGGCCTAAATTTTCAGTATGCCTTTTGGGACCCCACTTCATGAACAATTGCACTGACATTAGGCAAATCTGTCCAAAATGGTGATTTCACTGTCCTTGGATGAAATCACCTTTCAGGAAAGAGATGAAAATGTATCTGCCCTTGTTGAATTCATTTTGGTAATTTTCAATATTTTTCCCCAAACTTACAACATAGCCATATCTTTACAGCACCTCATGAATGTGACAGCTGTCATTTTTGAAATCCTGGCCAAAATGGTTTTTACATCCAAAAATGTAATTTCATAGTCACTGCACAAAATCACCTTTCAAACAGGAGTTGAAAACTTTCTCTGCATTTGTTCATGAGGTGGGAGTCATAAGGAGGCTATGTTATAAATCTGAGGCCAGATATTCAAAAGGGTTGCGCATGTGCAATAGGGTTGTGCCTGCACAAGTCCAAAATTGCTCCATTCTGTGATATTCAGCAGGAGGCAGTTGCGTCACTGAAAACATGCTGAAATTACTGTATTACAGGTGGAGCTTACATTTTTGTGACTTTTTATCATTGGGCTAAGCAAAATTACTGTTTGACACTGTGTTTTATTTTATTCTTGTTTGTTGTCTCAGAGGTGTTTCAGTCTCCTTCTCACATTGAAGGAGCTAATTGCTTTCCTCCCACAGCTCTTCAAAGGATTAGGTGTGTATGTGGGAGTGGAGCTGGCAAACTGTCAGTAATTTCCAACAGAAAGAAGGGTTAAAAGTCAGGTTAGTTGATATCTTGGAGGTAGAAGACTTGGTTTTGCTGGCCAGGCACCTAGCTTCACCTGAGCTCTTTCCTTCTAAGACTGCTTGAAAGGCAGAGTAGAAAACTTACCAGAGCAAGGGAGAAGGATTAAGACTTAGTTTAGCTAAGCAGATTTACTGTGTGGTGGTGTTTTATTTTTTACTCACAGGGATTGCTACTGTTTGTTGCTAACATTTCATTGCTTTATTTTTCTCTGATTCAAATTGTTGTTGCTGGTATACCTTCTTCTGCATTATTACAAGGTGCTCTACAGGTGTGTGCTAACAGATTACTGCTGTAATCTTCTGATTCAAATTGTCTTTGCAAGGTATATCTTCTGTTACTGCTTTATTTTCTCTGGAGCAAAGTGTTTCTTACAGCGTATATCTTCTCTGAAATTATTACAGGTGGTGCTTTACAGGTTTTACAGTTTTATCTAACATTAGGGTAAGCTTTCAGGGTTACTGCATTTGTTGTTGACTGATTGTTTCTGCTCTTACCTCCTTGTTCTTTCATCCGTGGTTCTTCTTTTTAGGCAGGGAAGGGCCCAGCCACCCACCCCATCCCCAACCACCCCACGCTACACTCCTTTTATAGGGTACCACAGTTGTGACATTTCCTGTGGCAGAGCAGGAAGGGCGGATCAGTGGGGTCTCCACAAGGTGATCTCATTTACAGGGTACTAGTAATTTAACTTGTTATAACAAGTTAAACAAAGCACAATTAAACCATTACTTGCATTTTTTTTCCTTCTAATTACTCTGACTAGGTTACAAACCCAGCAACTTATTTGGAATGGATTTCATTAACTGCAGGTACTGTGGAACAATTTTCAGGAGGACAGTCTTACAGGATTTAGGACACTGTCCTACATGCTGGGCCTTTGGAGATCTTGGGTCTCCGCTCCGGGCAGCATGGGCAGAGATTGCATGCCTCAAATTTCATATTGAAGAGGAAATACATTATAAGAACCACCGCCATTTCCCCAGCATCCAACAGAAAAACCTCGACCGCAGAGGGTAGTTGGTCCAGGAGGTTGGCAGGTGGTTAGGAGGACAAATCGGTGCCCCATCACTCTCTGCTCTCCAACATATTACCTCCAAAACCATATAAACACTACAAACAGGTATCTGCCTCTATCTCTGAAATCAAATAAAGAGGCAGAAGACACTGCAGAGCAGGACACTGCAGCACAGGAGCTAACACAACAATACTCACCCAAATCAGGAACCAAAACTAAACAAGCACAAATCAAAAAACTTCTGATCATAGGAGACTCCATGATTCGGGGAGTTGATACCCATCTCCAGCCAGGGTGATGGTCAGATGTCTCCCAGGTACATCAGCATGGAGAGACACTGACCGCATTGCTAAAATTGTTCACAAAGCAGGAGAAAACATTGATGTCCTAGTACACATAGGGACTAATGATCTCGTCAGCCGGTCAGTTGTGGAGACCAAGGAACACCTGACTAGGCTGGGTGACAAACTATCATCTATTTTGTCCATCTCCTTCTCTGAGATCCTGCCAGTCTGGGAGAAGGGATCAGATGGACGGAAGGTCAGAGAAGGGAGATAGGGAGCTAAACACGTGGCTCAAAGACTGGTGCCAGGAAAAAGGACACAGATTTGTAGGAACTGGCAACAGTTCTGGGAGTGAAGTTCTTTAAATTTGATGGACTGCATCTGACTAAAGAGAGTCAGTGCATTGGGGCAGAAGTTTGACATCTTTGCAGAATATTTAAACTAGCAAATGGGGAGAGGGTGCAGCACCCCATACGTCGAATGGGAAGAACACCCCTCCCCTCAGCTAGTGGTCAAACAGGAATTCAGCGTGTTTGCCGTTCATTTGCATCACCAGGTAAGAAAAAGGTTTGTCTCCCATACGATGCACAGGGGTAATGCCAAACTTCACCCAACAACTAACACACCAAAATCTGGCCAATGGAAAATCATGTACACAAATGCTCACAGCCTGGGAAATAAGATCCCAGACCTGCAGGCAATAATGTCGAGGCTAAACTGGACATAGTAGCAATTAGTGAGACGTGGTTTACCAGTAACCACACTTAGGAGACTTCAGTACCTGGCTATGTATTGTTCAGAAGAGACTGAGGTGCAAAAAGGGGGAGGAATGGCCCTGTATGTTAATGAAAATATCAAAGCTACAGAAATTCAGAATACACATAAGGAGCCAGAAGAACTGTGGGTCACCCTGGAAACAGAAATGGGACAGCCATAAGAACTGGGGTTGTCTACAGGCCCCCAGACCAGAGGGAGGACATAGACACATTACTGTTAGAAGATATACAAAACATGACAGCTAAAGGGGAGGTTCTGATAATGGAGACTTCAACATGCCAGATACAGATTGGTCAATACCAGCAGGAACATCTGCAGAACTAGACTCATAGTGGATTCCCTGCAGGGGAGGGCCTCAAACAACTGGTACAGCAACCCACAAGAGACAGGGCTATCCTAGATCTAGTACTGACTAACAAAGAAGGGATCACAGATCTCCAGGTAGAAGGTCACCTGGGGCCAGTGACCATCACATGGTATGGTTCAATTTGGCTACTACATCTAAATCATCCCATTCCAAGGCAAAAATATGGGACTTCAGAGGAGCTGACTTTGATAAGATGGCCAACAGAGTTAAGCTAGCCCTGGCAAAAGAAACACAGGTGAGGAGGTACAGGCAAAGTGGGCAAGCATTAAGGATACAATACTTGAAGCAACATCCCATTGTGTTAGACAGAAAAGGAAGTGCAAAGAAGAAGGAAACCACTTTGGTTCTCAAATACAGTAGCAGAAAAGGTCAGAGCCAAAGGCTGGCCTTCAGGAAATATAAGGGAACACAGCGGGATGAAGATAGGGGAGGCATACCAAACTGCCCTAAGGGAAGCAGGTAAGGCAGTAAGGCAGTAAGGCAGGCAAAGTCCCAAACTGAGGAAACACTAGCACGAACAGTAAAAGAAGGTGACAAGACTTTCTATAGATACATTAGTGAAGGAGAAAGTCCAGAGGGGGTGCTAAGCTTAATGGAGAAAAGGGAGCATGTGAGGAGGAGGAACCTGTAAAGGCATCTATCCTAAATAGATACTTTTGTCAGTATTTACTGAAGAGAAGGTAGGGAAGGGCCCACAGCTCAGCATCATGGACACAGGGGGGGAGGTGAGCACTACTCCCTTCACAAAGAAAGGGTCCTACAAGAGCTTGCTAAGCTCAGGGTGGATAAGACAATGGGACCTGATGGCATACATCCCAGGGTACTTAAGGAGCTAAAGGAGGAACTAGCAGAGCCATTAGCAGAATTGTTTAGTGAGTCTCTGAGCACAGGAGAGGTCCCAGAAGACTGGAGAAGGGCTCATGTGATCCCACTCCACAAGAGTGGTAGCAGGAGGAGGCGGGAACTACAGACCGTCAGTCTTACCTCAGTAGTGGCAAGATTATGGAGGCACTCCTTAAGGAAAGGATAGTGCAACACCTGGAATCCATAGGGCACAGGATCCAAGACAGCATGGGTTTACAAAGGAAGGTCCTGTCAAACTAATCTCATAGATTTCTTTGACTGGGTAACCAGAGTGGTGGACCAAGGGGAGCAGTTGATGTCACCTACCTTGACTTCAGCAAAGCTTTGACACTGTTCCATAGAAGATTGATAAATAAGCTAGGTAGGCTCTGGGTGGGTCAGAAGTTGGTCAACTGGGTGGCAAACTGGTTGACTGGCAGAAAACAGAGAGTGGTGGTAAATGGTATACAGTCAGAAGAGATGCAAGTCACAAGTGGGGTACCTCAGGGATCAGTCCTGGGGACCAGTCCTATTCAACATCTTCATTAGTGACCTCACAGATGGACTAGAGGTAAGGCTTGTCTGTTTACAGATGACACCAAGATCTGCAACAGAGTAGATGATCCAGATGGGGTGGGCAGAATGAGAAGAGATCTGGATAAACTAGCAGAATGGTCAGAAGAGTGGCAACTGGGATTTAATGCAAAGAAGTGCAAAATCATGCACATAGGGAAGAAAACCCTGAAGCCACTTATAGGCTGGGAGGAGTTGCTAGCAGTCACAAGGAAGAAAGAGACTTGGGCATCATCATCATGATGACCTAAAATCATCAAGCAGACCTCTAAAGCAGTAGGTGAGGCTAGGGGGTGTTAGGGTGTATTAGTAGGGTATCACAGTCGTAAGAGGGAGGTAATAATCCCTCTGTACAAGACATTGGTTAGGCCCCATCTGGAGTACTGCGTGCAGTATTGGAGGCCACACCTTCACAAGGACATTAACCAAATTGAGGCAGTCCAGAGAAGGGCAACCAAAATGGTGCAGGGACTGCATCAGAAGACATATGAGGACAGATTAATGGAGCTCAATATGTATACCCTTGAGCAAAGGAGGGAGAGGTGATATGATCGAGACATTTAAACACCTCAAGGGCATAAACAAGGTGAAAGAGTCTAACATGTTTAAATATAAGAAAAATAGCAGGACAAGAGGACACAGCATGAGATTAGAGGGAGGCCGATTAAGGGGAATGTGAGGAAATTTTTCACAGAAAGGGTGGTAGATGCATGGAATGGCTTACCACAAGAAGTGGTGGCTATGAATACAGTGCAGGGCTTCAAACAGGCATGGGATAGGCATAAGGAGCAATACAAATGACTATGAATAGATAGGTCACTGACAGAGCAAAGGCCGATGGCACATTTATAAGGTAGAAAAGAAATGGGCAGACTGGATGGGCCTTGCGGTCCTTATCTGCTCAACTTCTATGTTTCTATATGTTTCTATGTTTCAACAGCACAATGCAAATGAATGCATGCTGAACTGGAGGGAAGAATCATGCATAAACTGCACAGCCCGATATTGCGGGCTGTGCAGAGTTGTACAGCGCAACCCCAACCTGTGCCTGCACAACTTTGAGCCAAAAAAAAGGATCAAGTCAAGGGCCACCCACGGTGAGCTGCTGCACTGCAGGGTGCAACACAGCAGCTGCCACCTGTGGCTGGCCCTCAACCCACTCCCTGTGCCCCCTGCAGCCCTATCATGGGCAAAGTGTGTAATCCCCACCACCACCCCCACTGGCCTGATCGCGGGCATAGCTATAATCCCCCCACCAGCCCGATCGCGGGCAGCAAAGTGTCTCCCCACCTGAACATGTATTCATTCACAAATCTGGACTGTCTTGTATGGTATGGGCTGCGCCCATTGGCTCTTGCTCTGCACAATGGGCATGCAGCCCTGGCTGATCATTCAGCGGGCGGCAGGGCGGCAGGTGGGTGGGATGCTGGGGGGAGTGGGGTGGTGGGGCTTCTGGGGTGGGGGACACTAGGTCACCAGGGATATGTTTGGGGGTGTTTAACTACTCCAGCCCGTGATCGGGCTGATCGGTCCACTGGACCACCGGGTGTGTTAACTACTCCAGCCTGCCGATTGGGCTGATCAGTCCACTGGACCACCAGGGATATGTTCAGGGGAGGAGACACTTTGCTGCCATAATCGGGCTGGTGGGGGAATTATAGCTATGCCGCGATCAGGCCAGTAGGGGTGGTGGTGGGGATTTTACACTCTTTGCCAGCGATCGGGCTGCAGGGGCGTGGGGTCCCCAATGGCTGCTGCCTGGCAGGGGCACAGGCGCAAGTTCTCGTGGATCGGTGCCTGCATGCTAATGGTATGCAAATGAGGCCATAATCAGATGCAAATGCCCTGCCGCCTTGCATGAATTATGGCCCCATTTGCATGTCACCTTTTTGAATATTGGGATTTTGCACATGGCACAATGACACTCTGCGCCACCGCAAAGTTGAATGCTCCACTCTGACCACCACTTGTGGTGGTGCGTTCCACTGCACCATGTACAGTGGCTGTGGCGGGGTGATATTCAAAGGTTGCTCAAGGCGCAGCTCCTTCGAATATCACTCTGGCCACACCCTGTGCAACTATTTTGTGCAGTGCAAGGGCTTGCTCCACAAAATAGCTCAGTTTGAATATCTGGCCCTGGTGTAAAAATATTTAAAACAAAGTTATGAGGCTATGTTGAATTTTGCAAATGCAGGCTCGGAACTTTAGTAATATTCAATATTTTTACCCCAAATTTTCAACATAGCTATTTCCTTACAGCACCTCATGAATGTGACAGCTGTCATTTTCAGCTCGGACAAAATGTGTTTTGTATCACAAAAGTTGATTTGCAGTCCTTGCATGACATCCCCTTTAGGCCAGGAGTTGAACATTTTCTCCACCCTTCTTCATGGGGCAGGGTCATAACAAGGCTATGTTGAAAATTTGGTGTACAAATATTTAAAGAAATTACATTTTGTGAATGCAGGCTTCTAACTTTGTTAGTTTTCAATATTTTTACCCAAATTCCTCAGCTGCAGCCCTATTGATTCTGGCCAGAGTTTATGTTCCTTGTTATGTCTTGAGTGCTCAAGATCTGGTCAGATATCACCTCCCTTTGCTGGACTATTTATCTGCTATGAGAAAACAATCCCAGACTGTCTCCATGAATTTCTGGCCTTTATTGCTTACATCTTAGTACTCGTGGCACAGAGCTGACATCAACTGGCAGGTTACACAATGGTTTTGAAATGGAGCCAGCTGTTTATTCTGCAGAGATGCTCAGGAGGTATCAAATATAAACACCAATACAAAAAGCAGAAATCCTATGCACAGCTAAAATAAGATACTGAGCTATAGCCATAACACTCTCCATGACCTTAAGCCACTCACTTAACCTCCTATTGCTGTAGTCCACCGAGTTCCAGAAAGCAGAACCCCATTGAAATGAGATTTTCATTTCAGCTTCACTATCCTCAGTAAATAAAT